>CM039674.1:336923412-338173412 GCA_022496015.1 Hordeum marinum
GAAGTACGTTCCTTCTCGAAGAAGTCAAAGAAGCAAACTGACGGCCGGAAGAAAAAAACCGCACCCCAAGAACAGCCTGAGGAACAGCCGGAAACTGACGACTCAGAGATAGAGCCTGATCTTTTGGTCGTCTCTTCATGCACCTTACTAACAATAATTATCCACAGGACGAAACGGAAATGAGCCACGCCAACGTTCCTGAGGTAACTTATGTTTCATCCGACTCAGAACATCTTGTACCATAGAAGATACGGCGGGTCATCCGGAAAGTCCCACTTTCTCATCCTCTTGCTTAGTTAGACCCCCACATTCTTTTGAAAAAGCAACAGCAAATCTCCCGATGCCAGACCCGGAGCACTGGCTCTAACGATCTCATGGCCGGATTATCTCTGACTCAACGGAAGCGACCGGCTGAGGTATTTGTTCAACCTCACTTTCTTTATCAACCTTGTCTTTGTAATTCGACATTGTCTTATGTTGTCTTAAATGCTTTCAGGAATCACCCCCTTCGTCCGGAGACTCTACCGGAATTGCTCTACCGCCTCTGAAGATTAACCCAGAGTCTGTGTCTTTATGCTTATGTTCAAACTTGTGTTATATATAAAGCTCGAACCATGACCTCCTGCGGTTTCCAAGGCCCAAGCAAAACGAAGGAGACCAGCAGGTCTACCCTTGGCCACAAAGCTCGAGAGCGGGAGCCTGCCAAGCCGGATTCTCCCATGCCGCATGTTGACCCCTCGGTGGCTTCCAAGGAGGCACCTGAAGAGGCTCGTCATTCTGTCGAACCAGTGGCCGACGACATGATTCCTGAGTGTCCTTCGAGGGCCCATTCCAAGCCGCCGAGCCCTTCAAAGGCTGCTGATGAATCAACTACTCTGGACGTATTTGTTACCGGCACCGGCTTCCAAAATCCTCCGGCTCGTGTTTTGACAAAACATACTAAGAAGACCGAGGCTTCAGAGAAGATGGACTTTGAATTCTCCACGCTGGAGAAGTTAACAGCTGACGAGCTGCACGCCGGCTATTTAAATCGCCTCTCCATCAGCCAAGACATGAAACTCAAGTTCGTTAACTTAATGAAGAAGAAATATGAGGTACTCATACTCTGTTACCTTCTACCCTTACGTAGCCCCCAAGGGCCGGCTTAGTATTGAGCTAATGATAAGCCGGGTCTTTAAGTCTTGATTAGAAGTAGAAATAGCTAGCCTGTAGGCCTATATCAAAGAGTCATCCTTAGCCCCCAAGGGCCGGCTCAATTTTGATGAAATTGAGTCGAAGCTTCAAATGTAGATAACTTTAAGAGCCAAGTGTAGCCCCCAAGGGCCAACCCAATTTTGATGAAAGTTGAGTCGGAACTTCAATGTAGATAACCTTAAGAGCCAAATGTAGCCCCCAAGGGCCGGCTCAATTTTGATGAAGTTGAGTCGGAGCTTCAATATAGATAGTTTGAAAAGCCATATGTAGCCCCCAAGGGCCGTCTCAATCTTTGATAAAGTTGAGTCAGAACTTCAATGTAGATAGTTTGAAGAGCCTTGTGTAGCCCCCAAGTTCCGGATTAACTTTGACGAAGATGAACCGGAACTGCATTGGTCTTGGAGAGCAAATAGACATTAGCCCCCAAGTGTCAAACATATTGCTTGCAATCTTCTTGAGACTTGCATGTCATTGTCTTAATCTTCATCAACTTATAATATATCATTATGGAGTCTTAATCCTCATTTTGCTTTCAATATGTCACACGAAGCTTTAAGTGAGGCCGACTCTCAACTAACCAGTTTAAAAAGCCATCTAGCCACTCAACAAGCCGCCCGAAGCGAAGCCGATGAGAAGTGTCGGCTCCTTGCCGAAGAACTGACAAAGATTAAAGCTGAATTTGATGCCTTCAAAAAATTGGCTGAGACGGAACAAGCCGCCCTGGCTCAACGAGCCGACGATGCTGACCAGCGGCTCGTGATCGTATCAGATGAGCTGCAATCCTTGAAGCGCCATATCAAGAAGATGTCAGCCGCCATATTTGGCAATCATTTAAATACTTAGCAAAAATCTTTGTATGAATACTTATACTGAAGACTTATGACCAAAAATCCGGCTTATGCAGGTCCAAGGAGCCATCAACTTGCTTCTGAAAGTTTGCTGCCTCTAAAGGCTATCTATACTTTGACAGAGAAGCTATACTTCAGAGCTGTCTGCACGATCAAGGTGGTACTTTATAAGGACAACATCCCTTCGACTATGAAGGGGGTCATAGAACTGCTGTCCACCCTGCCGAAACAGATCCGAGAGTTGAAGAAATCAGCCACCCGACAAGGAGCCATCGCAGCCATAAGCCGGGTGTTGGCTTTTGCTCCGGAATTGACTCTTGAAGACATGATGGACGGGTTTCCCCCCAAGAAGGATGACGACTCAGAGTTTACGGAGGCTGACTATGCACGGTGTGTGAAGGCTTCCAAAGTCCTCGCTTACGTGTTAGTAGAGGAAGTGAACTTGTCAACATACCAGGCGGCTTACGGTGCCGATCATAAGAGAATTCGCGGCCCCCTCTTTGAAGCCAAGGACCTGATGCCTGCCCGCAGTAAGCACCTCTTTGCTTCTGATATTGACCCGCCCCCCTTCTTTGAAGAGGGAAACTTTGCAGTTTTAACCCACTGCAACTGGGACATGGACAATCTTCAAATCATGGAGGTCGAAGACCCAGAGCAGGGTGACCCGCAAGCCAACTGATGGATTTGGTGACGCTGTGGATAAGCGAGATTTGTGACCCTCCATGAGCGGTGTAATTGAATCACTTTTGAGATCTACAAAGAGCATCTGTAATAGGCGTGGAGCAAACTGTGCCTTTGCCCGAACTATGCCATCGTGCACATATTACATTTTCCGGCTTAATATACTACATCTTCGTTGCACTTTCATACTAGATGTTTTGCTAGCTCTTTGTGGTTTAATCAACCTACAATAATAGATGTATCTTCATATTGTTAGGAGGGCGGCTTATGATATCATCACCCAAAGATGTTGTATCTTTCCTAACTTGTTTTTCATAACAGCTCATGTGCCGGTTCTACTAGGTCGATTCGTCACTTAAAACTCCTTAACAGTACAAGGTCTCTTTGGAGATTGGCCGTTAAGTTTTTGAACTGGCTCAGGGTCTCTAAGCGAGATTAACTGAAAGGAAGTGTGACGCCCCAGAAGAGACACGGCAGGGCATGGGCACCCTGATAGCCCAAAAACTGCCTCTCACGTGACATAAATTCGTCGTTTTGACCTTAAACAATACAGGGTCCTCAAGGATTAACCGTCTAAGAGTACGAACGGGCCACATAGTGGAGAGTCGACACTAGATGGGAGAGTTTATCCTTGCTTTCCGTAAGCCGGCCCTCACATGACAAGAGCCGCCGTTTTAACCTTAACCAGTATAGTGTCTCTGTGGAGATTGGCCGTCAATTTCTTCGAACCGGCTCAGGGTCTCTAGGCAAGATTAACTGGTAAGAGTTCGGCGGGTCACCTAGCAGAGTAGCATTAGCTTACAGGCAAGTTTAACCCTGTTTGGCTTAAGAGCCAATCAAGAGGGTGTGTAAGCTACACTCGGTGGGTGCGAAGCCCCCAAGTGACCTTTGTTGATGGAATCAACTGTTTGGCTTAAGAGCCGACCGATAGGGTTTTATAAGCTATACCCGATGGGTGGGAAGCCCCCTGGACGATCATGTTGACGAAGTCAACTATTTGGCTTGAGAGCCGACCGATAGGGTTTGATAAGCTACACCCGATGGGTGGGAAGCCCCCTGGACGATCATGTTGACGAAGTCAACTATTTGGCTTGAGAGCCGACCGATAGGGTTTGATAAGCTACACCCGGTGGGTGGGAAGCCCGTTGGACAATCATTTTGAATCTTTTTTGCACATATTGAGATATGCGAACGGCAGAGGCCCCGGCTTGCAGGGATGCCAACTTTTATTCATATATAAATATGATATGTACAATGATAGTGTACAATGTTGAGTCTTAACAACTTAGGTGTAGTAAGGCCATAGATGAGCTATGTTCCATGGCCGGCGGGTCTCCTGCCCCGAGGTATCTGAGTCGTCTCGGATGTCAATGAGGTAATATGACCCGTTGTTGAGATTTTTGCTGACCACAAAGGGTCCTTCCCATGGAGGGGATAACTTGTGCGCATCTTTCTGGTCTTGAATCAGCCGCAACACTAAGTTGGTTTCTTAAAACGTCCGGGTCTTGACTCTGCGGCTATGGTAGCGGTGTAGGTCTTGCTTGTAAATCGCCGAATGAGCTGCTGCCTGATCACGTTCCTCCTCCAGGGCATCCAAGGTGTCTTGACGTGTTGTTTCATTGTCTGCCTCAATGTAAGCCGCCACTCATGGCGAGTCATGACGGATGTCACTTGGTAACACGGCCTCTGCATCGTAAACCATGAAGAAAGGTGTAGAACCCGTTGACCTGTTGGGAGTGGTTCTAATGCTCCATAAGATGGACGACAATTCCTCCACCCAACAACCCGGCGTTCTTTGTAAAGGAACCATAAGCCGAGGCTCGATACCTCTCAGGATTTCTTGGTTAGCACGCTCTGCCTAACCGTTGGATTGTGGATGAGGAACAACAGAAACATCAATACGGATGTGCTCAATGTCACAGAACGTTTTCATAGCCCCCTTGGACAGGTTCATACCATTATCCGTGATGATACTGTGAGGGTAACCAAAACAGTAGATCAGCTTCTTAATAAACTGAACCGGCGTAGCCACATCGCACTTGCTGACCGGCTCAGCTTCTACCCATTTGGTAAACTTGTCAACCGCCCCCAAGAGGCGGGTCTTTTTGTCTTTGGATCTCTTGAAAGCCCCGACCATATCGAGCCCCCAGACTGCAAACGGCCAAGTAATTGGAATCATGCGCAACTCTTGAGCCGGAACATGAGCACGCCAGCCAAACTTTTGACAATTGTCACACTTGCGGACCAGATCCTCTGCATCCTTGTGAGCCGTCAGCCAGAAGAAACCATGCCTAAAAGCCTTGGCCACCAGAGATTTTGAGCCGGCGTGATGTCCACAATCACCAGCATGAATTTCATTCAAGATTTCCTTGCCCTCCTCAGGTGAGACAAAACGTTGAAACACGCCGGTGATGCTGCACTTATGTTACTCGCCACTGACTATCGTCATAGACTTAAACCGTCTGGTGATCTGTCAGGCCAAATTTTCATCATCAGGTAACTCGCCATGAGTCAAGTATGCCAAGTAAGGCACAGTACAATCCGGAATAGCATGCAGAGCCGCCGCCAGCTATCCCTTTGGGTCAGGAATGGCCACGTCTTCCTCTGAAGGTAACTTAACTGACGGGTGACATAAGACATCCAAAAGACATTAGGCAGCACCGGCTTTCGTTGAGAGCCTAACCTTGACAGGGCGTCAGCCGCCTCGTTCCTGCGACGATCAATATGATCCACCTGATAGCCCTTGAAGTGACCAGCAATGACATCCATCGCTTGACAATAAACCACCATCCGCAGATCTTTGGAGTCCCAAGTGCCTGAAACTTGTTGAGCCACAAGATTTTAGTCGCCAAAGCACCTAACCCGGCTTAAGTTCATCTCCTTAGCCACCCTAAGGCCATGAAGCAGGGCTTCGTACTCAACAACATTGTTAGTACAAGGGAACATCAGCCGTAGAACATAACAGAACTTGTCACCCTTGGGGAAGGTTAAGATAACTCCTGCCCCTGATCCTTCCAGCAGCCTGGATCCATCAAAGTGTATTGTCTAGTATGTGTTATCCGGCTTTTCTTTGGGCGCCTGACACTCTGTCCAGTCGTTTATGAATTCCACTAGGGCTTGGGATTTGACAGCCGTACGAGGTACGTATTTCAGATTGAGAGGTCCAAGCTCCAATGCCCACTTAGCAATCCTGTCTGTGGCTTCTCTGTTTTGAATTATGTCTCCCAACGGGGTAGAGCTGACCACAGAGATCTGGTGCCCTAAGAAATAGTGCTTCAGCTTGTGGTTGGACATGAATACCCCATATACTAGCTTCTACCAATGTGGATATCTCTGCTTGGACTCTGTCAGGACCTCACTGATATAATAAACCGACCTCTGAACCGGATATTCCTTCCCTGCCTCCTTGCAAGGAAGCATAAACTCTCACAGCCCGCCGTAGCATCGATGATCTGATCAATACGAGGGAGAGCAAAGGGATCAGCCGGACAGGTCTTGTTAAGGTTCGTGTAGTCCATGCACATATGCCACATGCCGTTCTTCTTGAGCACGAGCACTGGGTTAGCAAGCCACTCCGGGTGAAAAACCTCGACGATGAAACCCGCCGCTAAGAGCCGGGCTATCTCTTCCGCAATGGCCTTGCGTCTCTCCTCGTTAAACCATCATAGAAATTGCTTGACCGGCTTAAACTTAGGATCCACATTAAGATGGTGGTCAGTGAACTCTCTCGATACACCCGGCATGTCAGAAGGTTTCCATGCGAAGATGTCCCGATTCTCACGGATGAATTCGATGAGCACGCTTTCCTATTTGGGATCCATATTGGCCCCAATAGTGAACTGCTGCGATGAGTCTCCCGGAGTGAAATCCACCAACTTGGTATCATCCGCCAGAAATTTGAGGGGCGGCTCAACCTCTGTAGTAGGCTTTTTCAGCGGAGTCATCTCCTTCGGGTCAACATTTTCCTTATAGAACTTGAGTTCTGCCTCAACACAACTTGACTCCGCGTAAGCTGCGTCTCCTTCCTCGCACTCAATAGCCGTATTCTGATCCCCATGAACAGTAATCGTCCCTTTTAACCCGGGCATCTTGAGCTATAAATAGACATAGCAGGGCTGAGCCATGAACTTGGTGTATGTCGGCCGCCCAAACAAGGCATGATAGGGGTTCTTGATTTTGACTACTTCAAACAACAAGGACTCCAGTCTGTAGTTGTACTCATCACCAAAGGCAACTTCCAAGGAGATCCCACCCACATGGTAAGCTGACTTGCTAGGCACCACACCATTAAAGACTGTCAAGGAGGGCCTAAGGTCTTTATCAAGCAGCTTCATCCGCCGGAACGTGTCATAGTACAGGATATTGATGCTACTACCACCATCCATAAGTACCTTATTCAACATATATCCTCCCACTTGAGGGGCAACTACAAGGGCCAGCTGCCCCGGGTCATCAACACGCGGCGGGTGATCCTCCGGCTCCATGTGATGTCATACTCAGACCACTTCAAGTATTGCGGTAGAGCCGACGCGATTGCATTAACCGCCCACTTGTGCACCTTCTGATCTTGCTTGTTAAAGATAGTCGTAAAAACATGATACTGGCCCGAACTGAGCTGCTTTGGATTACTCAGATACCCAGACTGATTATTCTGTTGCTGATTATGGCCACCAGAGTGCTGATGATGTCCTCCTTGGTTGCCCTGGCCATGATGACCGGACCCTGAGCCGCCGGACCCAAACCCGGCTCTTGATCCGCCTGGTCCTGAATCGCTGGGCAGGCCACCACTGTCATTGTTATGCTGTCGCATGCTGTAGTCTTTGAACTTGCATGATGTGGCAATTGCCCCATGTGTGACCCGCCGGTCTGTCGGGCCGGCTGTGCTCCAGACAAGGTTTGTTGAGCATCCCTTCCAAGTTGAAAGGAGTCTTACCCTTATTAAAAGGTGGTCTAAACTTCCCATTGCCCTTAGGACGTGTGTGGCTGGTGCTGGCGTTAGCCACCAATTCTGACCCACCATCCGGGTTCTTCCTTTTGCTTTGGTTACCATTGCTTGCCGTACCCTTGCTATGGTTATTCTTTTTACCCTGGCCAGTTTTCTCCTCATCAGAGCCCGGATCATTTGTGTTATCAGAATTGGCATACTTGGTGAGAGCCACCATGACTTCCCCCATGTCTTGACACGTACGTTTGAGCCGGACGAGCTTCTTCTTCAGAGGGACAAAGTGACAGTTCTTTTCCAGGATCAACACTGCTTGAGCCTCCGTGATATGTTCGGACGAGTGGATGATGGTCGACACCCGCCGGACCCAATGATGAGCCGACTCATTCTCTTGTTGAACACAGTGATCCAGATCCACAATCGTCATAGGCTGCTTGCAAGTTCCTTGAATTTTTTTAACGAACCTTGCCTTCAGCTCAGCCCATGAGTTGATGATATTGGGTGGCAAACCCTTCAACCATGTGCGAGCCGGACCTTCTAGCATCATGATAAAGTATTTGGCACAAACCGCGTCATTGACATCCAACATCTCCATAGCCAGCTCATAGCTTTCGATCCAGGCCTCCGGGGGTAAGTCAGCAATGTAATTCGGGACTTATCGAGGGCCTTTGAAATCCTTCGGCTGCCGCTCGTTTTGCACAGCCGGCACCAGACATGGCACTCCCACGGCCCTGGTGGTCACTCCCACTCCGACTGAGACGGAAGGCATAGTCTCTTGATGAACCGCCCCTACCAGAGCCACTGCCTCTCGCTGTACTCTCGCCCGGTGTGTGAGCGCCTACGCATCCAGAGCCGTCTGATCATTTTGCGGTAGCCCCCGGTGCCGATCACTGCTAGAACCCGCCGGCAACTCATAGCGTCGGCTGTAGCTGCGGCTGGGGAGGGGGGTTGAATGCACACGGCTCCGGCTGTAAGTATATTTCTCTTGCTGGGCCATCGCTGTTTGAAGGTATCCAAGGGCGTTCCGCACCTCCTCTACAAAGGGCGGCTCGTCAGGAATAGGGATTGTTTTAATCCGGGTTGCTACCGCCACCATGTTCTCCGTCGGGTTTGAGTAGTGACTCGCCGGCATTGGGAAAGCCACTGGTGAGGCCTGGTTTCATCAGGGCCGGTTAAGCTGTTGCCGAGCCGCCGCCCGACTTCCAGGCGCGTCCGCTGTCCGTCCCATTCCTGGTGTGTTAAAAAGATTCCTGGCCTCATACTGTTCTGGTAAGCGGGACTGATGTCTCATCCGCTGCACCGCAACTGCTGACTACTGCTCTGGATCAAGGCGGAAATCATCTGTCCTAAGGCACTGTGCCTCCGCATCCATCTGAGTCTTTAACTCGCCAATCCCCTGTTGGACTTCTGCCATCTGGTCCTTAAGTCTTGTGATCTCCAAGTTCCGGGCTGCTTGATTATCTGGCGTGACTTCAGTCGCCATCAGTGTTGTGAGCTCATTCATCAGATCTAGAAGAACTTGAGCTGGCAGCGGCGGATCAGCCCCCGTGTTTGCGGCTCCGGCGGTTGTGCTGCTCGTGCCCGGCGCTGACCCCGCCATTAACACGGCCGCATGAATTGGCAGCCTGTGATCCTCCTGCTCAGAACGCTCCCACTCGGGGTAAAGCTCGTCGTAGCCCTGAGCCCGCCATTGTGAAGCTGGTAGATTGATTCTACCTCTCCGCTCGAAGACCCATCCTCTGAATAGACGAGAGTCTCTTGCGACATAAAAGCCTCAAGATCCATACCTTGAGTGAAGCCCACGAAGACATGCTTCCGGCCTAGGTTAGCACAGGCAGGCCACACATGTTGGGCGGGTTGCGCGCACCGAGCTGGCTCGATGATGTTGGTGCACACGTTTGTCCCGGGCGTAGATCCGTCAACCTTGCCGATGAAGACGTGGATTCCGCCGAAGGGAACCCGAAATCCATATTCGACAGAGTCAGCCTCGGAGCCCCAGCCGGCATCGTTGATGTAGAGCCGGCCGTGGTGACTTTTGCTCATCCTTCTGACCACGTTTCCCTCGAACCCTGGGAGAGAGCCCTTTGAGAACTCAACACCACCGAGCGCTAGCCCCACGGTGGGTGCCAACTGTCGTGGTTTTGTCATGGCAGATGTCCGAGGACTTTGATTCGAGGCCATCGCTATGGCGATGGACTCAAAGGAGTTGATCGGGACGAAGGACATAGGTTTACCTAGGTTCAGCCCCTCAAGTAGAGGTAAAAGCCTACGTCTTGCTTGTGCTTGTATTGCTTGGAATCTCGATTACAAGGGAGCGGAATCGCTTGACCTAGCTCTCGATTAGTTAGTCTCTGTCTAAGTCGCCCCGGCTCTCGCCTTTATATAGGAGGTCAAGACCACTGGTCATACAAGTCGTAACTGACTCTCACAACATGTCCGAGTCTATCTCTACATTGTCTTGCCTTCCTGAGCAAGCTGTCTCCGGGCGGCTTATCCGCCCGGGTCTTCATACCTTCTTCGTCTGGACCTCATCTTAGTCCATCTTGGCAAGCCGCCAAACGTCTTGGGCTTGAGTCTTCAAGGCCCATCCTTGGGCTGGTCCATGAGCCGCCAGGTGTGACCCGGAGCCTCCGGGGCAGGTCTCACCACGGGGTTATATCCCCAACAGGACGCGCTGGATGCTTTGGAGGAAAAGCGGGATCTTGTAGCAACACAATCGACGATTTACCAGCAAGACCTGCGTCGCTATCATAGCCACAAAGTCAAGACCAGGAGGTTTCAAGAAGGCGACTTGGTCTTACGACAGATTCAGGATCAGACAGATATGCATAAGTTATCTCCCCCTTGGGAAGGACCTTTCGTGGTCAACAGAAATCTCAACAACGGGTCATATTATTTCATTGATATACGAGAAAGCGACAAGTTAAGCACCTCTGGGCAGGAGACCAACATGCCGTGGAATATTGCTCATCTCCGGCCTTACTACACATGAGTCATTGCCTCTCATCAATGTACATACATCCATCATTGTATCTACCTTTTTAAATATAATAAAGTCGGCATCCTCACAGTTCGGGGCCTTTGTCGTGTTTCACGCAAAAAGATTGTGCAAGTGTTGATACTTCAACAAGGTCACTTGGGGGCTTCCAACCCACTGGGTTTAGCTTTCACACCCTCTTGACCTGCCTTTTAGCCATAGCCTGACCAGGTTAAACCTACCTGTATGCATGATGCCACTTTGCCAGGTGACCCGCCAAACTCTTACCAGTTAATCTCGACTTAAAGACCCTAAGCTTCTCAAAGTACTTGATATTCAATCTTGCCATGAGACCCTATACTGATTAAGGTTAAAACGGCTATTTATGTCACACGAGGGCAGGCTTACGGAAAGCGAGGATAAACTCACCTATTTGTTGTAGTCTCTCTACCTTGTGGCCCGTTCGTACCATTATCCAATCAATCTTTTTAAAGACCCTGAGCTGTTTAAGGATAAGATAACGGATTTATGTCACATGAGAGCCAGCTTATGGGTCTGGGGGTACTCATGCCCTGCTCTAGCCTCTCCACTATATGGCTCATCATACTCTTAATAGTAAATCTTTTTTAAGACCCTGAACTAGTTAAGGTTAAAACGATGAATCTGTGCCATCTGAGAGCCAACATATGAGGTTTGGGCAGTCATTACTAAGTTTTCAGAAAACAAAAAGCAAGATCATAAAGGAAGAGAGTTAACTTCCTTAGATTCACTACAGGAATCAGGACTTTGCCGTCAGCCATCCCGGACAGCAAAGGCATGCATCCCAGACGGCAAAGTCTTTGCCGTCCGCCAGCAGACGACCAACCGTCCAGCTGAATAAGCCACGGTAAAAGGCGCTTTGCCGTTTGCTGGCGGATGGCAAAGACCTTTGAATCTTTGTCGTCCGCCAGCGGACGACAAAGGGCCTGGACGGCACACGTGGCACCTTAGCTACGTTAAGGGCTTAACGACGTGCTTTGCCGTCCACTGGCCGACGGCAAAGACCTTAGTCCTTTGCCGTTTGCTAGCGGAAGATAAAGAACCCACCTAGGCTAGCCCCAGGTTGCACAGGTAGCTGCCACGTGGCAGCTTTGCTGTCTGCTAGCTGACGGCAAAGACCTTTGTCGTCTACCAGCAGACGGCAAAGTGGCTATATAGCCCCTGTTTTTTCTGTTTTTTCTTAAAATCATTCAATTTGACAGAATATCACATATATATCCAACATATCAACAATACAAGTTTTCAACAAGCATACCAACAATAACTCCTCCTCCTCATCATCATAACTCCTCCTCCTCATCATCATCAACTCTAACACATTCTAGCACATAATAACACATTGTACCTAGGACCTACGTACTCTTATCTCGTAGGACCTACTGTACCCTCTCTTAGCTACAATATCATAAAACAAGATAGGCCCTGACTCTCCATTATGGAGAACGGAGATCATCCTGTCTCCCATTCTTGTCCTACACACAATGTTGCTTCCAAGTAGCTCTCTACGATTGAGCATACATTTTTTCCAATCTTTGATTGTCATGAGTCCATCGGTTTTAAAAATCCGATATGGACAGGAGTGATGCGTAGGCTGACCTGGCCGTGGTGGCCCTAAGCTCGTAACAACAACTCGATCTCTCGGAAACATCAGATGAGGCACACAATCCTCCGGGATTTTCTGTTGAAAAACGTAGTAATAACTTTGTAGTTAGCAATGTAGTTTAGCTTTAGAAGAATTTATGCAAAAGATCCATGACTGTCGTAATAGTAGAATTAAAATCTTACCATGCAATCTCCATGGATGTTACCGTAGTTCACAACGTGCACTAGTGGCACGTATTGACCATAATGTGCAGGAGTTTGATAATAGCTATTGTAATTCTCAAGATGACTAAGAAATGCGGTAAGATGATCTTTCTCCTTATAAGTTAATTCTGCTTCATCACCGTAGTAATAGGTTCTGTCTACCATCTTCCGTACATTTTTTGAAGAATGACAATAAGCTGTCAATGCAAATAAGTTGTCAACTATTTTTAAATAAACAATATAAATTACTTACTAAATATGGTTGAGAAACTCACATAATGGTAGAACTGGAGGCGTCTGCACATCGACCCAGATGTCGATATTACCTTCAATTTCATCTTTCGGACGAATATCAAAGGTGATAAGCATATTAGGCTCAAATGCATAAGCCTTGCATAGTGCTTGCCAATTTTTGCATTCAAAATAGCAATAGGTGTCTGCATGGTACAATTTTACCGCAATAGTAAAACCATGCTCGGTCCTCAAGTGAACTATCTTTACCTCCATATCTTTTTTAGTATTGAAACCAATCTTATCCAAGACAACAATTCTTGCATGGCAGGGGATACACTAGTAGAACAGTAAAAAATTAAAATTAATTATAAGTTGAAGCAAAAGAGGCAGAAGTCATGCTTAATTACGAAAAAAGACTTGTCATTCCAACTTACTATATCCACTTCGAAGGTCTCATCCAGCATGATGCTGAAGCGCCTACCATCAACTAGGAAAGTCTTGTCACACAGGCCGCACTCGTCTTCGCGGTATTCGCACATACCGAATTCACTTTCGTCGTCAGACATTTCCTATGTTCATAGTTGAAACATTTAAAATCAATCGAAGGAAACTACGAGAAAACTGATCAACACATAGATCACTATTACTCAATATGCAACGGGTTGACTTTAGGTCTGTCGAGTCTTTCCTTCCTAAACTCTCATCTCATGTATATGGTGGGCACTCCCTCTGATATTGCGACCGTCGATGATGGTGGCTCCTCCATTCGTCCCCGAGTGCATTACACCAAAATGTCTAGCACACGGGAACGAAGGAGAAGCGACCCCCACGACAACAGTCGGGATTCTTCCTCTCTCTCTCATATATATATATATGGTGGACACTCTCTCTCACTGAAAGACACACAATGAGCCGAAACAGACCTAAAGTAAACCCGTTTCATATATCGAGCAATGACATAGAAAAAAATACCGGAATTACGGCACTCTTTGGATCCTAATGCGTGTGTGACTTTCGGTCCGTCGAGGCTTTCCTTAAGTAACTCTCATATCTCATGGTGTGTTGGTGCGCTCTCTCTCACACTGATATGATGATGTATATATGTTGTTGGGCACTCTCTCATAGTAATAGTTCGACTGCCGGTGATGGACGCCCCACCTCTTCTCTTCTTGCGCAATATATCGACGAGTATATCGCAATGAAGAGAAGAAAGATGAGGCGCCCCCCACGAAAACAGTCGGGATTCCTCCATCAAGAACACACATGAAATTCACACAAGGAGCAACGACAGACCGAAAGTCACACACGCATTATATCGATAAAATATCACAAGTACATTAATATTTATAATGAACTCGAATATAATATCACTAATACATCATCCCGAATAATCCAGTTAATGCATCATCAAATATTAACTAATAAATCTCGAATATTATCATATAAGATCACTAGTACAAATCGCATATCCTAGAATCCAAAGTGGAGAACGGTGAACTCGGTTCACTAGCGGTCTCTAAGTCGCCGACGGTGGACACCCAAAGATAAGGAACCATCACGGGATCATAACTCAAGTGAGATCCCTGAAGGATCTGCTAGGTATTGTCGAACCGGGCGTCCAATGCCGCCATGCATCGACGGACGTGCTCGTCCTCCTCCCTGACATGGTGATTTACCACCTTCGCGGGTGCCTGCTCCCTCCACACCGAAAGTGGCCCACGTGACCGCCACCACAAAAGGCCCGGGTCGACGACGAGACCTAGATTCCTCACCAACCTCCGAGCCCAGGAAGGTAGCACCTCCTAGTGCCAGCCCGGCGGAGCCCAGTCCCGGACATGGCGCCTATCAAGCAGGCTCTCGTGGACTACTCAATGATGAGGATGCGGGCCGGGCATCGTGAACAAATTCCTATGAGAATGTTTTCTCATCGTTTAATCACTAATTTTTCATAAAACCCAAAAAGTTTCATCATTAACAAACTAATCTAACATAAACATTCATCATAAACATAGTAATCTAACATAAACATTCATCATAAACATACTAATCTAACATAAACATTCATCATTAACATTCATCATAAAAAAATTATGTAATCTAACATACACATACTTCAGCATACCATATTCATCAGTTAATAGAGTTTGATAGTTTCATTACGTCAATGCAGCCTAGACGCTACTAGGTAAATGAAGGGGGGCAGGAGGAGATGTCATTTGTGCTCACCCATGAATGCAGGGGCGGAGCTCGTCGAACGCACGGGGAGGTCATCGAACACCTGATCGACATTTAAATCCACCTGATCAACATTTAAATCCACCTGATCAACATAAATATGATGTTCTGTATAACAAAATCGTAAAATATATGACCTAACTCATAATTCACAAATATATGACCCGTGTCGTGTCGGGGTCGGGGTGTCGGGGGTGTCGTGTCGGGGTCGGGGTGTCGGGGATGTCGTCTCGGGGTCGGGGTGTCGTTTGGGGTCGGGGTGTCAGGGGTGTCATGTCGGGGTCGGGGTGTCAGGGGTGTCGTGTTGGGGTAGGGATGCTGTGTCGTGGTCGGGGGTGCCATGTCAGGGTGTCGGGGTGTCGTGTTGGGGTAGGGGTGCTGTGTCGTGGTCGGGGGTGCCATGTCAGGGTGTCGGGGTGTCGTGTTGGGGTGGGGGTGTTGTGTCGTGGTCGGGGGTGCCATGTCAGGGTGTCGGGGTGTCGTGTTGGGGTCGGGGTGTCGGGGGTGTTGTGTCAGAGTTGGGGTGTCGGGGATGCCGTGTCGGGGTCGGGGTGTCGGGGTGTCATGTCGGGGTTTGGGGTTGGTGGCGTCGGGGGTTGAGGATTGGTGGCGTCGGAGGTTAGGGGTTAGTGGCGTCGGGGGTGCCGTGTCAGGGTGTCCGGGTGTCGTGTCGGGGTCGGGGTGTCGGGGGTGTCGTGTTGGGGTCCGGGTGTCGGGGGCGTCGTGTCGGTGTCCGGGGTGCCGTGTCGTGGTGTCGGTGGTATCGTGTCGGCGATCCTCAACCCGGTTATGTCGGCGCCGACGCACCCCTCCTCCTCCTCCTCTTCTTCTTCTCCTCCTTCTTCTTTCTCTTCTTTTCTTCTTCTCCTCCTCCTCCTCCTCCTCCTTTTCTTCTTCTTTTTCTTCTTCTCCTTCCTCTTCTTCTTCTTCATCTCCCTCTCCTCCTCTTCTTCTTCTCTCTTCTCCTAATTAACTACAACTAATTAACCTAACCACATTACTAAATTACTAACTAAACTAAACTATTAACTACAACTAACTAACTAAATTACTAACTAAACTAATTAACAAGAACTAACTAACTAAATTATTAAAAATGAAAAAATAGAGAGGGGGAGGGGCTCACCGAAGTGGGGGAGGTGGAGGCCGACGTTGGTGGAGGTGGAGGAGGCCGACGTCGGCGGTGGGGCATGGGCACAGGCGGTGGGATGGTGGGCGCGGGTGCCGGGGAGGGAGAGAGGGGCGGGGTGGTGGGGCGGTGGGCGCGGGCGGCGGGGTGGTGGGCGCGGGCGATGGCTGGCGGTGCCGATGCGGTGGCGACGTGGCGGTGGGGGTGGGGGCGCGGGCGGCGAGGGTGGGGATTGGTGGGGGTGGGGGGCGCGTGCGGTGGTCGGCGATGGGCGCGGGCGGCGGGGGTGGGGGCGGTGGGGGTGGGGGGCACGGGCGGTGGCCGGTGGTGGGCGTGGGCGGTGGGGGTGGGGGTGGGGGGCGCGGGCGGCGACCGGCGGTGGGCGCGGGCGGCGACCGGCGGTGGGCGCGGGCGGCGACCGGCGGTGGGCACGGGCGGCGAGGGTGAGGGGTGATGGGGAGGAGAGAGGGAGAGAAAGAGAGAGAGAGAGAGAGAGAGAGGCGGGCCGGGGGGCATTTTCCGTTAGTTAGCCCCCCTCTTTGCCGTCCGCTAGCGGACGCCAAAGAGGGGGGCCGTTAGGTCAAGTTGCGGGCTGGGTTTAGGGTGGGCGCCTTCCCTCTTTGCCGTCCACTAGCGGACAACAAACCTCCTTTGTCGTCCGCTAGTAGACGGCAAAGAAGTGGATGATGGCAAAGCCACCCTTTGCTGCCTACCACGTATTTGCCATCTAGTTTCTGCTAGCTGATGGCGAAGCCACTCTTTGTCGTTCGCTAGCAGACGACAAAGAGGTGGCAGACGACAAATCTTTTGATTCCAGTAGTGATTGTGCCTTTAAAGCCACCTTAACAATGACGAAGAGTATATATTTTATGTCTTGTTTGTTTTTGTAGGCGATGTCTTTTATGATAAACCATTATCAACTGGAAAGGAAGATGATCATAGCAATAATGAAGGTTGGATAAGCATATACGGCTATTCAAATTCCAACACGTGCATGAAAGCATGACAAAAGCAATCAGTTTTAGCTACTGATATTACAAAGCTCTGGAAGAGCCCGAAAAAGTTTACGGGCTTAGAAAGTTTTCTGGATCAATTATAACCCGGCAGAACAACAAGGCCGTGCCACTTCAGCTCGTGGTCGGTCATCCTACGCCGGGTCTTCGTTCTCCTAGATTTGAAGTTTCTCCACATCCGAGTTGAAGTTGGTTAACATCCCAAATTCAGCTTCATCATGAAAGATTGGAGTCGGGTCAATATCAGGAGCAAAGAGGTGCCTACAGCTTGCAGGAATCAAGGCTTTGGCTTCATAAGTCGGCCCTTGCACTCGTTTGCTGATCTTAGTGTAAGCCGCCTGGTAGGTGGAATGGCCGGTCTCTTCAACGAGCTTGGTAGCCAAGACTCGAGAAGCCTTCATACATTTGGCATGGTCTTCCTATGTGAACTCTGAGTCGTCATCCTTTTGCGAAGGGAAGCCATCCATCATATCCTCACGAGTAAGTTCAGGAGCAAAGGCCAGGGACCGGCTCAGTGCGGCCATTGCGCCCTTATGGATGGCTGATTTTTAAGTTCTTCCAATTGTTTTGGGATGGTGGAGAGGACTTCTATCACTTCCTTCATAAGTTTGGGGACACCTTTTTTAGCCATTACAACTTTGATGGTGCACATGGTGCCATAATAGAGCTTCTTTGTAAGAGTGTATACGGCTTTCAGCTTCAGCAGACTATGTTTGACAGTTGGCGAGTTCGCTGGCCTGCAAACAACGACAAATTTTATAAGCCGCCGGGAGCATTTTTAGCAGACTAAGGAATTTTTTTAGAATTTGCAAATACTTACCAAAGATAGCGGTGGCCATCTAAGATATGTGAAACTTTAGGGTGGTCAGCTCTTCAGTAAGAGGCTTCAATTTTCCTTTGACATCTTCCCCACATTTCATCAGAGCGGCTTGTTGAGCTTTGACGGATTTCTTGAAATCCTAAAATTTCGCCTTGACTTTTTCGAGCTCTATGACAGAGAACTGCCAACTCCCTTCCGCCTCAGCACGAGAGGTCTGCTGCAAGGCCAAATTTTCTTTAAGGTCAGTCACGTCAGACTCGGACGTCTTTAAAGCTTCCTGTGTAGTATAAGCAAATCAACATAGATTATTTTTGCTTCTAAGCCACCAAGGCGATACATATTCCTATTCAGAGGTGATTAACCAGAGAAATTACAAGTCTCAAGAAGATTGCAAGCAATACACTTGACACTTGGCGGCTAATATCTATCGTTTCTTTCAATGACTACAAAATTGAAAAGCCCCGGGTCATCTTCAAGAAGATAAGTCGGCACTTGGGGATACAATCGATGCTTTTCAATAGTAAATTTTGGCTCATCATTTTCATAAATGACCCGAACTTTGGAGGCTACACTTCGCGTTTTCGCAGTACTAAGTTTTGGCTCATTATTTGCATAATGACCCGGATTTGGTGGCTACCGTTGGATCTTATTCTAAGTGAAGTACCGGCTCATTATTTCATATAATACCCCGTTACTTGGGGGCTACATGCCAAGCTATTTGTGAGATATGCAAAATTGAAGAGCTGATCTACTATTTTCAACACTAAACCGGCTCTTGGGAGCTACATAAGAGTATATGGAAGGAAAGGCAGGAGGAATACCTCATATTTTTTGCTTCATCAGCCCAACAAGTTTGGTCTCCATGTTGCGGCTCGCAGAAAGGCGGTTCAGATAGCCAGCATGTAGCTCATCAACACTCAGCTTCTCCAAGCTAGGGAATTCAAAGACAACCTTCTCCCTCTCTGGTGAGGGCACTTCATGTTTGCCAATATGTTTTGATAGCATGTGAGAAGGAGACGGAGATGTATAACCCGTCCCAGTGATAGTAACTTCTTCATGAGAAGCCACATTCTTAGTCATTGGTGAAGGGCTGGGCGGCTTAGGATCGACTTCCGAATGAGCCTCCGAAGCTGACGTATCAAAGTCGGCCGGCTCAGTATGCGTAGGAGCATCCTTAGGGGCGCCTTTGTTAGCCTTAGAGGGCTCAACATAATCTTCAGGGGAATTCGTCTTAGGATCCTCCGGTTCTTGGACATTTGGAGTGGCAGAAGACACTCTCACTTTTCTCCGTTTAGCCTGAGCTCTATACAGAAAAGGTAAAATCCCATGAAGTTAGCAAGGTTGAGAATGATAATACATGGTGTGGGATATAAGAGTGCATACTTTGGATTGACAACAAAAGGAGGTAGCTTGGAGGCGGTTGAGTCACCGGAGGTAGGGAGAGTCCTGGAAGGTTAAGATGGTGAAAGTATAAGTAAGACACAATGCTAGATTATTATGAAAAGTAATTCAATGCTGTGGAATACCTCGTTTTGTCATTTTCGAGGAGCCGGCTCATTCGGTAAGCCGGCTAATAGATCTTTAGAGCCAGTGCTCCGGGTCTGACGCCGATGGTCATCTTGTTGTTTCTTGAAATGAGAGTTGGAATCCAAATGAGCAAAGGGACGTGAGCACTTTACCTTTCATATCGCCCGTCGTATTCTTTGGTTACCTCTATGGCATCAACATGACTGGTTTCCGCCTCTTCCTGTGAGTAATCATTATCAATGAGTAGAGAAGTCCAAGGGAGTCAAGTTTTACCTCCGAGTCATCAAGCTGAAGAAGTTCAGCGGCGGTTTGTTTTTTCTTGCAACCCTTAGTATTCGTAGTACGGGTATTGCTTGTCTTTGCCTTCTTTTTGGGAGCAAGGGTAAACTTCTTCTTCCAGAAATTGGACTTTGCCTACATATGAGTCAGATAAGGGTTAGAGAGAGTATGAATCACAAGATTGAGAGGTCACAAACAAACAGCTTATTCAAAGGATCTTTACCTCTGGAGCCGGGTTAAGAACACAGAACGACTTTAACTCGATCTAGTTACACGCAGCCTGAGGCTCTCCAAGCAGCGACTTTACGATTGTATTGAGGTCCTTTTCATTCAGAGGTGTCCAGTTGAAGCGCATCGGATCGCTCACTCCATCATAATATTCGCACATCAGCTTGTCATGACGGCTCAATGGCATGATCCTCCAACTGACCCAGCAATGGGTCAAATCCACGCCGGTGACACCATTAGCTAGCAGGTCTAAAATCCTCAATAAAGTCGGAGCATACTTTACGCGTTCCGCGGCGCTCTTCCATTTAGGCAGCTCAGTGTTGGTGCAGAGCCGGGTTGGACGATAACCCAGAAGTGGATTGGCCTCAGCCGGAGAAGTGTCTTTGCAATAAAACCAGGTCTGATTCCAGTCTTTGGGGTGGCTAGGCAGGATGGCGGCCGGAAAGGCTATGTGCCTTCGCCTCTGGATGGAGACCCTCCCTCTGAGCTCGAGACTCGGCCCGACTGCTAGCTTGGTCTGGCGGTTGATGTAGAAAAAGTCTCTGAAGAGGTCTATAGTAGGCTCCTCTTGCAGATAAGCTTCACAAAGGACATGAAACTGGCACAGGTTCGTAACCGAGTTGGGACCGATGTCCTTAGGATGGATCTTGTAGAAGTGCAGAGCATCCCGGAATTTTTTTGACCCAGGAAGCGAAAAGCCGCGGAGAAGATGGTTTGTGAATACAACTACCTCCCCTTCTTGGGGTATGGGTTTAGCCTTTTTTCTAGGAGCCCGCCAATGAATGACATTTTGATCCGGCAGGACTCCCATGGTGACAAATTCTTTCTTGGATGCTTAGGTAACCCTAGATAGAACCCAGTTACATGAGGTGGCAGCCTTGTCCATGACAGCGGGTTAAGGAAAACCTAGGAATACTAAAAATAAAGCTAAGTCGGTAGTGGTGTTCGGCGGGTTATGCTAACATTCTAAGCCGCCATATGTTGTGAGACTAAGGCAAGCAACGGTAGCTGCTGGGAAAGCTGGCAACGCAGTGGTGGGTTGAAAAGACGGCTACTGAAGATTTTACTATGTGTTGGTAAACAGATTTTGTCAACTACGTCAACAGTTACTAGATTTATGGGCAGAGATAAAAAGGAGAAGTATTCTAAAACCTAAATAGGCAAAGAAGAAGATCTATGGGCAAAGAACAAGTAGTTAATGCGAGAGTTTCTATCTAGGTTTTTAATCTACGATGAGCAAAGATGCATGTTAGATGGAGTACCACACCAGACGGTTGGTGTTTTAAGGCCCAAAAGATGCGCCATCTACTGATCTTCATTGAGCTCTCCGGCGACCGGCAACGAACACAGAAAAGCTACGGCAAGCTAATGTAGATCTAAGAAGGGAAGAGGAACGAACCTGTTAGGTGCGGAGAAGATGGCCGACGCGTCGGCGAGTTCTGGTTCGATCAGGTTAATGCGGCAGATTGGTCAGAGACCTCAAGGAAGGACCAACGATGGCGGTAGAGCTTCAGTTGCGCGGGCACTAGAGGAAGAAGAAGACAGATGGTGGCGGCAGGGAGGAGAAAATAAATGGGACCCTCCCTTGCCTATTTATGAGATGGGACATCAACAGTCTGCACGAGAATCGAGAAGGCACAATGATGATTTGACCAAAAGAGACGCCTCGATTTTTAGGGCAACCGTTTAATGAGATGATCTGTTGTGACGTGATGGAATTTTAATGAGACGATCTACTGTGATGTCATGGTATGGAGGCAACTCGGCCAGCGACATGGTCGGTGAGGCTGTGGGCCTGAAGCTGTGCGAGAGAAGATGTGGGATATGAATGGCACCCTGCTCGGTGTTGCGTCCTCCTGATGGTGGTCCTGAAGGCTCGACGCTGCAGCAAGTGGGAGGACAAGATGGTGGTGGATGGAGGGAGAATAATGGCGATGTGGCGTTTCTTGCATCCTTCGTCGGGAGATGAATGTAGCCCAATCCTTTTCTTAGCAAAGGACAAGCCTGAAAGTACTCTTATATTAAGCAAGTGCTTCCAAGGACACATGGGAATTTATGTCTAGTCATGTTCTCTAAGTGCATCTAGTGCCACCTTGTTTGGTTTTGGAGTATTGAAGACAAACATGGTTGAGGGAATAATGTGTTTGTGAGAGTTCACAGGTAAACATAGAGAGAAGTTCCTGGCGTTTCGGTTTAGCCATCGATGACGACCCCCAAAAATGTCTGAAGACACTGATAACGGTTGAATCCATTGGTGGTTGACGAAGACATTCGTCCGAAGACAATGAAACGCGAACACGAAGTCTTTTGGTAGTTTTGTTTCTTCTTTCCTGAGTCATAGGAACCACCGTACTATTAAGTGGGGTCGATGTGATTGAAGTTAGATGCTGACGTGATGCTCAACCCATACCAATGTGTTCGAGCGAAGTCATTGAGGGGAAAACTCTTCCAGAGCTAGTTGAGCCAGCTTTACTTATAGCCCAAGTAAAGTTGTCGCGTGTGTTCAAAATCCGACCGTTGTGACACGTGTCGGTTGGCTATTGACCCAGGGTGGTTTTGGACATATCAGGTCGGGTTGCCCACTGGCTATAAATAGCCCACCCCTTCCACCATGAGAAGGTGGCTGCTTAGAGAGAGATACATCTGTTGTCATTTTGGAGCAACCCACCTCGAAGATATTGAGAGAGACACATACTACGAGGATACAGCTAAACACCTAGAGCTAGAGTGTTTGAGCATCACCGAAGACTTCCTATTCTGAGTGAACTGAAGACTTATTACACTTGAAGACTGTGATCTTCCAAACGGTTAGGCGTATGTGTCTAGAGCATCCAAGAGTCATTGTGGACTACCGGGTGAGCAAGTTTGTACAGATTTCAAAAGTTCCCCTAAAGACTTACCTATATGATTGAGTGTTGTCTAAGTGACTTAAGCTCAAGGGGAATAAGGTGAAGACGAGTTCTTCTGAGTTCAATCCCAGCCTCCCTAACCAGACGTACAGTTGTCACAGCAACTGGAACTGGTCCAACAAATCCTATGTCTTTGTCAAGCAACCGGTTCTATCCTTCACTCTCTTACATTCCTAGTCTGAACTATGAAGTCATTGCTTGAACATTGCGTGAAGACTTTGTCTGAAGACATTCATATCAACTGTTTATCTTCATACCATCTAAGTTTGTCTTCGACTCATCTTAGTATTCATGATGATTATGCTTAACTTGCTTGAATGTCTTCACTGCGTTGCATGCCCTGTCTAGATCCTTGATTGTATCCCTACCTGATCCTATTTACGTTTCCACATTATTCAAATACATTCATTGTTTCTAAGTCTTTCATAAAAATCACCTATTCACCCCCTCTAGTCGATAACTAGCACTTTCAATTGGTATCAGATCAAGGTACTCTCTTGTTCTGTGTTTCGGTTTAACCACCATAGAGTTTTAGCTATATCGACTGCAGGGATAATCAAGGTCTCCACTGCGTGCCCTATCTTCGATGGCACCAACTACCCCTACTGGAAGAATAAGATGCACATGCATCTCGAAGCCATTGACAACGACCTATGGTATGTCATCATGGTGGGCATTCTGAAGTTGGTGAAGGTGTTACTGCTGCCGATGTGAAGAGGTTCCCGCAACTCGACTCCACTACCAAGAACATCATCTGTGGTCATCTGACCAAATGACAATATGGCCGTGTGAGTGCACTTAACACCTCCAAGCAAATCTGGGAATGGCTGTCCAAAGTAAACAAAGGCGTCTCATCTCAAAGAGACTCTCATGTTGATGTGCTTCACAACCTGTTCAACCGGTTCAAGAGACTCAACAACGAAAATGTTCAGCTCACCTTTGATCGCCTCACTAACATCTCAACTGAGTTGAATGCACTCGGCGCCACTGATATCACCAAACATGAAGTCGTGAAGAAGCTACTCCGATCTCTTAATAGTTCCTTTGATACTCTCGCACTCATGATCCAAGAGCGCCTGACTTCAAGAGTTTGGACCTAGCTGATATACTCGAGAGGTTGAACACCCACGAGTTCCAACAAGCTGATAAGAGAGATATCTATGGACCAAGCTACAATCGCTCCCGTGCATGGAAGGCCAAAGTTGTGCCTTCATCTGAAGACAACTCTAAATGCAGTTCTGATGGTGTTGAAGAATTTGGAAAGGAACTTGCTTTGCTTGTCAGGAAGTTTCGGAAGTTTTCCAAGTCAAAAAACTATGCTAAATCTTCAAGATGTGATTCCAAGAGATTTGAAGATACATCTTCAAGGGATAGCAAGAAGCAAACCTATCACAAGTGCAAGAAAATTGGTCACTTCATTGCTGATTGTTCTCGATGGGAAAAGGAATCCAAGAAGAATGGAAAGAACTAGGACTCCGATGACAACAAGAAGAAGAAGTATGTAAAGTCTTCGTCACACAAGAAGAGTTCATTAGTAAAGGCCCATGCCTTCATCAGAAAGGAGATGGATTCACAGTTTGAATCTGGTTCTGAGGTTGAGGAAGCATCCGACGAGGAATCTGACGCTGAAGTAGCTAGCCTGGAAATGGCTTCCGCTTATGTTTCTACGACTATCTTCGAACCCGAAGATAATGGCTCCTTCTTCCACATCGAAGCCAGTGATGATGACACCACTCCAGCCTACTGCTTCATGGCGAAAGCCTCGAAGGTATCTTCAAAGTCCTCATGTCATGACTCTGAATCTGGAGCTGAATCTGATAATGACATGAAACCAAGCTATGCCAAACTTTTAAAATTTCCACCAAGCAAGAAAGTACCATGGAGAAAAATGCAAACTACTCTAGAGAAAAGCGATGAACTGTTACGCGAAGAGATGAGTCTGAACGAAACTTTGGCTGAAGACATGCGTAGTCTTCGTTCAAGGTTTGATGATCTCCAAAGTCGTCATGATGCCCTGTCAACTGATCATGAGAATCTTTATCTTGAATATCTTCAGAAAAATATTAATCTTGAGAAGTTGAGGGAAGCACTTGAGGACCTACGAAAGGAAAACGACTCACTCGTAGGAGAGAAGATTAGTACCTCTCAGGATGAATTTGATGATCCATTCTTAAGATGTATTGCTCGTGAAGCTAATGACTCAACTGCTGAATGTTCTAATGTTTTAGAGAATGCTCTATCTTCAACTATATCTATGACACCTAACCCCTCATCCGAGGAAGCCACTTCTATCACTGATGACAATGACAGGTTGAAGGCATTGCTTGAGACTGGCGTGTACAAGAGTCTGAAAGGGCATCAAATTCTTTGTGATGTCCTGAAGAAGACTATACTGAACAAAAACCCTAGGAAAGAGGGTGTTGGTTTCGAAAGAAACCTTAGTGTTGACGGATGCAACTGGACACCTAAGCAGTACCCCAAAACCACATGGGTTACTACAAAAGGTCCTTTAGTTGATCCTTCCACATTATCTGGTTACAACTGTGCGAATCCTCTCATTATTGATGAATCCTTTGGCTCCAACTATAAACTATTCAAATGCCAAAATGGTGAAGTGTTTGCTAGGTTTGTTGGTACTAACTGCAGGAATGGTTCTCCTCTGAAGAAGATCTAGGTTTCCAAAAGTCTTCTTGAGAAGCTTCATGTGAATGTCCTGACGACATCTCTCAAGAAGAAGACAAACCCCAGATCAATGTCTTCAAGAAGACAAAGACCTTCATATGATCACTCTAACAAATCTGTTTCGCATGGAAGGACTCAAATGACACATGAATATGAGCACTATGGCATGAAGCATTATGTTCATCCAACCAAGAATTGTCTAGCTTATTCATTTGAGTACACTAACCCTCATGTGAAACGTGCTACTAGGGCATCCTTGCCCAAATTCTCTGATAGTGCCTTATGTCTAATTGCTTCTAAGCCACCCCTTCGCATGTGGGTGGTTAAGAAGAACTAATATCTTCATGCAGCATTGGGTCTTGAGATAGGAACAAGCCCATCCCGAAGATTATCTCTGGAGACCCAAAAACAATCTTGTTTGCATGCAAGACAATTAGTGAACATGTTATCATTCATATCGTCTAATGTCTTCTCTCCACTATGCACTGCTATATCCCTCATCAATACATGTTACAGTTGGATGCCATGGTGAACCATACTAATTCTCAATGTAAGAAGACAAATCCAATGCCACTGAATGGATCATGGATAGTGGTTGCACCAGTCATATGATTGGTGATCAAAGTCTATTGATGGATCAAACTCTCCGACCTCCAACAAAAGACCACATTGTCTTTGCTGACAAGAGCAGCAACAAAGTATTGGGGCTAGGTAGAGTTTCTATCTCAAGGGACCGACACATGGAAAATGCCATGCTTGTCAAATCCCTTAGTTACAACTTAATGTTTGTCTCAATGCTTTGTGACTTAGATATGCTTGTCATTTTCGGCAAATTTCGATGCGTGGTACTGATGGACTCTGACAAAACCAAAGTCTTCGAAGGTTTTCGAAGAGGTGACATGTACATGGTAGATTTCTATGCAAGACAACAGGTTGCCTCATGTCTTCTAGCAAAATCTTTGGAATGCTGGCTTTCGCACAAAAGGCTAGGACATGCTGGGATGAGGAACTTGCACACACTCTCCAAGAAGAAGCTTATCATTGGCGTCGAGGGTGTCAAGTTGAAAAAGGACCACCTCTGTGGTGTATGTGAAGCCATGAAGATGACCAGGGCCAAACTCCCCTCGAAGACTATCATGACGACTTTGCATCCCTTTGAGCTGCTACACATGGATTTATTTGGCCCTACTCATCATTCCACCTTCTCTACCACTGCAAATCTATATGGCTTCGTGATTGTTTATGACTATTCTCTATTCACTTGGGTGCATATCATACTTTACAAAACAGAAGTGCAGGATGTCTTCAGGATCTTCTCAAATAGGTGCATGACCAAGTACAACATCGAGATCAAGAACATAAGGAGTGACAATGGCACTGAATTGAAGAACATGGGCTTGGACACCTTTCTTGATACTCTTGGCATCACCCATGAGTTCTCTGATCCATACACCCCACAACAAAATTGTGTCATGGAGTGCAAGAATATGACTCTCATTGAGATGGCTCGCACCATGCTTGATGAATACAAGACACCATGGAAGCTATGGCCTGAAGCCATTAACACTATATGTCACATCATCAACGGAGTAGATCTTCATGAGTTCTGCATGAAAACATCTTATGAGCTTCTCGATGGTAAGAAACCCAATGTAAGTTACTTCAAAGTCTTCGGTGCAACATATTGGATAAGGGATCCACACAACACTTCTAGATTTGCACCAAAAGCACATGAGGATTACATGCTTGGTTACGGAAAGGACTCGCACACCTAAAGGGTCTTCAACATCTTTCACAACAAAGTTATTGAAACTATAGATGTTTGGTTTGATGAAACTAATGGCTCGCAAAGAGAGCACCTACCTCCTGTGCTAGATGAATTTCCTCTCGATGAAGCTATCGGAAGGATGGCACTAGAGAAATTGTGCCTGAAGAACCTGTGGTTGAAGAAGTCATCATTCCTCCATCCACTTAGCACGACGATAATGTTGAACCTGAAGACAATGCTGCCGACGAAGACAATGCTTAGCAACCAGAACAAATTCTTCGCCCTGCTCACCCACGCGTGGAAAATGAAGTTCAAATTGAGAGAATGCTAGACAGCATAAATGCACTAGGTCCACTTACTCGCTCAATAGCTACTCAATTGGCTAACTTTTGTGGGCACTTTTCTTTCGTATCTATCACAAAACCAACCAAAGTAGATAAATCTTTTGAGGAATTAGAATGGATTCAAGCCATGTAGGAAGAGCTTCACTAGTTCAAGCTGAACAATATGCGGGAGCTTGTAAAGCTTCCTGATCCAAGGAAGCACAACATCATCGGTACCAAGTGGATCTTCCACAACAAGCAAGATGTGTCTGGCCAAGTCGTTAGAAACAAGGCACGGCTGGTGTCTCAAGGTTACACTCAGGTCGAGGGAATTGAATTCGGTGAAACCTTTGCACCTGTAGCCAGACTCGAAGCCATTCGTATATTGCTTGCGTATGCTAACCATCATGATATATACTTGTATCAAATGAATGTCAAAAGTGCATTCCTGAATGGTAAGATTGAGGAAGAAGTATATGTTGCTTAGCCACCAGGGTTTGAAGATTCAAAGCATCCTGACTATGTCTTCAAGCTCAACAAGGCACTCTATGGCCTCAAGCAAGCACCAAGAGCTTGGTATGACACACTCAAGGAATTCCTCATGAAGAAAGGCTTCAAACCTGGTTCACTTGATCCCACTCTCTTCACTAAATCCTATAAAAGTGAACTATTTGTATGTCAAATATATTTGAACGACATTATCTTCGGCTGTACTAACAACAAATACAATGATGAGTTTGCTTGTATGATGCAAGGTAAGTATCAAACGTCGATGATGGGAGAACTGAAATTTTTCCTAGGGCTTCAAGTTCGACAACAACCAAATGGCATCTTCATATCCCAAGAGAAGTACCTCAAAGAATGCCTCAAGAAATTTGGCATGGACGAAGCTAAAGGCTTCAAGACACCAATGCCTACCAAGGGACACCTCTGCACTGACGAAAATGGTAAATATTTTGATCACAAGGTATATCGCTTCATGATTGGATCTTTGTTGGTGTACTAAAGTTTGGGCTTTTAGTACCCCATACTTGTGCACGGGCAGTTGTAGCCGCACCAGCGGCAAGGCCTGTCAAGGGGCTGCTAGAAGCAAATACAAGGACGTCAAGAAAATTCAAGTCAACAAGCACAAGACCGAAGGCCAAAGACTGGAACCCCGGCAAGATCTTGCTGGGGGTGGCTTGCGGAGCCCAGGAAAGGAGTGCACTCGGCAAGACCTCGACACCCCGCCTACATAGAGACCAGGTGTCAACCCACCAGGATAAGTGTCAAGGCACTGGCGATGGAGAGGCTAAGCGGTACCAATGGGACGGGCTCCTCTCCCGTCCCATAGGGGGTCAGGGACACCTGACGGAGCATTAAATGCGTTTGTCCCACACCGTCAATGTTAGGTATGATAACACTGTAGAACTGTAAACCTCATGCATGCACTGTATGCCACTGTTGGGATCCCCTTAGTCATATAAAAGGAGTCCCAAGACGTTACGACGGAGGGGCTTCTTCTTCGACCTTCTGGCTCATGCGCGTAGCAGCTTTCCATAACGCTCATGTAGCCAGAACCCTAAAAACACCCATAATACACTAAAGCAGGAGTAGGGTTTTACGCTTCTCAGAGCCCCAAACCTGGGTAAAATCTCCCCTCGTGCTGCTCGTTTGATATGCTCTTTGCGCATACCGTCCCCCCGTCGAACCACAAAGGGATCCACACGATCCCATAGGTGTCATACCCTGACATCTTTGGCACGCCTAGTAGGGGGAGAGGTTGTGTGAACCTGATCAAACGATCGGTGCACCATTCCTTTCGTCATCTTCATCGCCATGGCCCCCAAGAAGAATGGTTTTACGACGGTTGATCCGTCCATGTCCTGTGCGCCTGTAGCCACTCGGACAGGCGACGATGTGGATGTAGGCATTGGTCTCGAACCTCCACGATGTTCTGGTTATCAAGGCCAAGCCAGCGGCACCGTTTGCAGCAACGACGGCAACCCACGCGCTGCTGGATCTCAAGACGGAGCTGTGCTGCCTACAGCTGGCGCGGTGAACTCTAGGGATGGAAGGGCGCCTTCCAAGACACCTATGCCGGCGCATACGCCGTGGCCTTCTCAAGTCGCACGCGATGAGCAGCACCACGACGTCGGTGGTTCTAAGTGCCCCCATGGAAAGGCTCCTGCGCATCACTCCCGAGATGCGTGGGACGAACATGCGCACCAAAATGCTGACGGAGGTGGCATGCGGTCGCGGGATCGTGATGGAGCTCCTTCTAACACGGTAAGGAGTTAGAGCACCTCACGTTCATCGCACCTTCTGATGCATCCTCATCAGCAGAAGTGTTGGCATGAGCAAAGCTGCTCCTGAACTTCCCTCCTGTGGCAGAGAAGCTTGATGAGTGGAGAGCTACTGTCCAAAGCCTCGTCAGCTTCGCTAACAGGGATGGGCTACAGCGGGCGGAGCCTTGGTAGCAGTGTGCTACTTCTCAAGCATGCGTTGGTTTCTGTGAAGAGGAATGGGTGATACAGCAAAGTAGATAAGTATTTCCCTCAGTTGTTGAGAACCAAGGTATCAATCCAGTAGGAGATACAAGCAAGTCCCCAATAGATGTACCTACACAAAGAATCAAACTCTGGCACCCAACGCTATAAAGGGGTTGTCAATGGATGAGATATGATAGAAATAGATTGCTTGAACGGAAAGTAAAACAAAAGGTATAAATAATTCAACAAAGTATTTTTGGTATTTTTGGTTTTAGATCTGAAATTATACGATGGAAAATAGACCCAGGGGCCATAGGTTTCACTAGAGGCTTCTCTCATGATGGTAAGTATTACGGTGGGTGAACAAATTACTGTCGAGAAATTGATAGAAAAGAGAATAATTATGAAGATATCCAAGGCAATGATTATGCTATAGGCATCACATCGGTGTCAAGTAGACGGAAACGATTCTGCATCTACTACTATTACTCCACACATCGACCGACTCCTACCAGCATCTAGAGTATTAAGTTCATGAAGAACAGAGTAACACATTAGGTAAGATGACATGATGTAGAGGGATACACTCAAGCAATATGATGAAAACCCCATCTTTTTATCCTTGATGGCAACAATACAATACGTGCCTCGCTACCCCTACTTTGTCACTAGGTGAGGACACCGCTAGTCAGAGGTCTGTGGTGAACTACTCACGCATCATCGGAGGGGTAATGGAGTTGATGTAGATGCCCTCCGTGATCGAATCCCCCTCCGGTAGATTACCGGAAAAGGCTCCAAGAATGGATCTCTCGGGAATGGAGGCTTCTGGCGGTGGAAAAGTGCCTTCGTGGTTCGTTCTGATATACAGGGAATATTTGTGAATTTATAGGCCAAAGATTAGGGTTAGGAGGGCTGCCATGGGCCCACAAGCCCGTAGGGCACGCCCCTAGGGCTTGTGGCCCCACGGTGGCTCTCCCACCTTGGTCTCCAAGCTTGGTGGTTTCCTTTCAGTCCAGAAAAAATCATTCCTAAGGTTTTATCCCATTTGGACCCCTTTTAATATTCCTTATCTGCAATTCTCAAAAATAAGAAAAAAACAGAAACTGGAACTAGGCTCTAGATTAATAGGTTAGTCCCAAAAATAATATGGAATAGCATATTAATGTATATAAAACATCCAAAACAGATAATATAATATCATGGAACAATCAAAAATTATATATACGTTGGAGATGTATCACAGTGGTCCGTCGAGTCAGCGCGCACCAATGGCGGCAAGGCCGGAGGTGGCATGACCACGGTGCACTCTCCTCCATTGCGGCAATGTTGGTCGCCGACTCAACCGGTCGGTGCCGGTGGTGACGACTCAACGGTGTCAAAACCGGCAGATCTCGGGTAGGGGGTCTCGAACTATGAGACTAGAATCGATGGTAATAGGAGGCACAGGGGACACGAGTTTACCCAGGTTCAGGCCCTCCTATGGAGGTAATAGCCTACGTCCTCCTTGATTGTATTGATGATGTATGGGGTTACAAAGTTGATCTACCTCGATATCGTATAGCTAACCCTAGATGAGTTTTTCTACCCCTATACTCTAAAACCCTCCGGCTTATATAGATGCCGAGGGTGTCCTAGGCTTACACATGGTCGGTTACATGCCAAAGAGATAATATGCCTAACTACAGTTAAAACTTGGAGAATACGTCACGACTCCTCGAAGCTTCCATCTGGCGCAGGAGGTCTTCGATCTTCCGATGCCCGCCTTGCGGCCCATACAGTCCGACCCATAAACAATAGGTCAGCTATCTGAGGACCCCTAATCTAGGACTCCCTCAGTAGCCCCCGGAATGGCCTTAAACGCTGATATATACTCGGTCGATCTCCCTATGTCATTGTCTTCGGCTTGCAAGGTGAGTGCCCCATCCTTCTTCGTTCGGCAACCGACCAGTCTTTAGTACAATCCCAGACGTCGCTGGCGTAGGTTTATTATAATAACTACGCGAGTTCCTCGACTTTCACGCATCATGGGAGGCGAGTGGTCAGCGATTTTTACAATCTCACACCTCCGCAATGGAGGCACCGACCCATTTAATCACACAAAATCGTGGTTCAGACCACATCTTCTTCTTACCTCATGTCGAAAGAAACTCCTAGCAGAAGCTCCACGCAAAACATGGCTAATGTTCCCAGCTCCTCCACGCGTCCCTACGGCCAGCACCCAGGGGACTAGACTAGTTGTTCCGTCACACTCCTGCAGGTCCATAATGCGGAGATCCAGGGATATTTTCCATCATCAGATCTGGTGGCGACCCATGCAGGTCTGCTCTTTTATGGTGACGAGGTTTTCGACGAGCGCTTCCCCAATCCAAACAAGGGGGAGCGCGTGTGCTTCGTCCCCTTCCTCCTCCAGGGCCTTGGGTTTCCAATCCATCCGTTCCTGAGGGGGTTACTGGAGTTCTATGGGATCCAACTCCACCACCTCACTCCAGGGTCAATTTTACACATCTCGGGCTTCGTCGCCCTCTGCGAGATTTTCTTGGGGTGTGAAGCACATTTTGATTTGTGGAGGAAATACTTTTACCTCGTCCCCCGAACTTAGGCAAGACAATCTTAGAGGTCGGCGAGGCCGAAGTGTGCCGCATAGCGGGGACGGGGTATCCGGCAGGCACACCGAGGATATTCGAAGAATGGACCTAGGAGTTGTTCTATATTGAAGACGTCCCTCTATTCGAGCCAAACCGGACATGCCTTCCCAAATACTCCTTCGTCCTCCCGAAGAAGAGGTACAACTGGCGATCCAAGAGCTCATCCCAGGAGGAAAGCACCGAAGTGCGACGCCTAGCCGCGCAGGTACGAATGCTCGTCCACCATCGTCTGACCATGATCGACGTCATGGCCGTTGCCATTTCCCGGTGTGTGGAACCCCTCCAATAGAGGGCACACCCCCTTTGGCAATACAACGAGACAAGCGACGCCACGCGCTCCCGAAAACTAGGTCCCGTCAACCCAATAGCATTGGCCGCCACACTTGCCGACGTGTACAAAGGAGAGCAAGGTGACTTCATTCGGCGGTCAACCAAGGAAGGGTACTCGGCCCACAATCCCATCAAACTGGTAAGCCTTTCTTTTTTAATCATGAAACCGTTTGGGGTTTCCATTCCGTACTCTATTTGACCGAGGCCTGGTATGAACAGGAATGGAGGAGTTTCATCCAGACAGTTAACTGTCCGGCTCCTCAACCCGAGAACCATTCATGTGACAACGATCCGGGTTTCAACAAGGATCCGGACCTTCTCCTTGACTTCGAAAACGGAGTCTATTTCTAGGACAACATCGTCCACACCCCGGTGGCTATCATAATTGATTACCCCGGGTCATTCTCCATCCCTGCCACGGGCAAGAAGAAAAACTCCTCCCGCAAGAGGCCCGCTACCAAGAGCGCCCCGGACGCGCCGGTCCCGACCCCCAAGCGCCGCCGATCTGCGTGCCATGTGCCGGTAGCCGAAGCTGCGGACGAATTAGAGGCCAACCGGGACCCTGAGCAGGAGCCATACATAGGGACGAATCGACCTACCCGCTCATCCCGAAGGTACATTGTTCGGTTATCCACTTTATCATTGTAGTCAGTAGGGTCTCATAGCAGCCCGGTTCATTGAAATACCTATGTGAAATACACAATCCTCTCCTACCGAAGGGGCTACCCGGGTGTCTGGAGACGCCTGAAGCTCGCGGGCCACGACCCATGGGGCTTCTGCTACAGAAGCCCCCATGGCCAATCCGGCACCCGCCGAATCTGGTGATGGAGTATCCGTAACCAAATCGAAGGTGGAGAGTGCCATGCATCATCGACACCAATGGGAGGCCATGCATCACCCAATTTTCTCCGACGAGGAGTTCGGCACCCTACGCTCAGCGGATGCACACCTTGGTGCCGCCCGAGCTGGATTCGGCGAAGCTATGAAGTTGATAACAACCAGCATACAGGTAAGTGATCGGATTTTATAGAATCCGAATATTTGTCTAAGTCTACTAGCCCCCAAGCCTTAATATGCTTTAAAACAAACGAATTAAGGATCACCACACTGTTTGAATGTTAACTCGGGCCTCAAAGCAATAGTCCGAGCAACTGGCCAAGGAGCTTGAGGAGAGCCGCACGGAAGTACAATCTGTGAAGGCCGAACTAGCACAAGTAAAGAGCTACACGTGAGATGACCATGGTGAGTATGCATTTACTGCAAATCTTTTTTATATCATCGTGCCTGACATACGGATTCCGTGTAGCAGCCAAATCAATAGGACATATGGAAAGGCAGCTGGAAGAAGCTCGGGACTGATAGAGGTATGCAGAGTCCCAGCATCAGGCTGGTTGTCTTGTTGTACAAAAACAGGCCGAAGAAATAAAGAGTTTAAAGACTCAATTGTCTCAAGATCAAGAAGAGAATCTAGAGCTTCAAAGGGGCGTATTTGGTAAGTAAGATTCCGCTATCAGCAAATATTTCTGATGTGGGGAATGATAGTAACTGCGCTGTTATCTTATGTGCAAGCCTCCTGTCTAGGCATCCTGAAGAGGAGATCGAATCATACCAAGGGGACCTGCTGAAGGAGCTGACCTCTCTCCATAAGAGCGTGCAAAATCTAATGAAAGGAATGGTGAAGGCACTATGGCCCACCGAACAGCCACCTAAAGGGCTAGCCGCACTAGTGGATCGATTTAAGGGGGCTTGAAATAGGTTCGAGCTGTGGAAGACTTCGGCTTGCCACGAGGGAGCACGGGAGGCATGGGTAACGGTCAAGACCCGTTTCACTGGACTTAACCCCGAGCATATGGTGCGGGTTGGTCCAATGGGATCGGATGGAAAAGAAGTGTCACTCCACTTGGTATATGACCATGTGAAGCCAGCCACCTGTGTTTCGCAGGAAGACTGCCCCCTCAACACAATAATGGATAATCTCAATCAGCAGCCGCACATGTAATTTATATGTACATGTGTATAAACAATCCGTGTTGTAAACTTTGTCTTAACGGGCCATCGGCTTCTCCCTCCCGTGCAAAGAGCTCAGGACTGTTCCTCCTTATTATTCCCTTGCAAAAGAGCGAACTGTATTCAGGGAACCAGGCAATCCGGCCATATGGTGCGAACAGACAGAAAGCACACAGAAAGATATGTTATATTACGATGAAGTGTAAGAAACATCTTCCGATGAAAATAGTACCTCTATTGATACCTTTCGCCGGGGCTCTACGAAGAGCATAGATAGAAATCCGCGTACTCGTAGTATGCAGCTAAGTGTCCTTTGGGAAGAAAACACCCAAACAACGGTAATAGCAACCAGAGCCGTATAAGGTATTTCCGTCATAGCCGACCAATTGTCTACGTAAGATAGCTAGCTTTCGGCTTCACCCGTCTGAGGTATGTGTCTGGATGACCCGGTCGTAACATTCGTAGAGGTGCTCCCTTTAGTCTCTAGCCGAACAATCAGTAACATAGAGGGTAATCATAGGAGCGAGGCAACCCAGCTTGGCAAAGTCTTAGTTCGAATTGATGCATATGATGTCTAGAACATGACAAAAGAAACATGCGCACCGGTAAGTATGCGCAAATAAAATTTTGGCTATTGAAAGAAGCCCCCACGTGTTGTGTTTGCATTTAACACTTTATGGTGTATGTCGAGTATCTGTAGTACAAGATTGGCTCAGTCGAACATAGGGCAAGAAAATACATTGTCCCTATCGAACACCAAGTGGGAAGGGAAAAGGCAAAAAAGGCAGAAAATAACAAAAAGAAAAAATGTGGGGGAGTTTAGACGACACCGGTTTATCCGTAGAAGCACCGAAGACGAGCTGCGTTCCATGGGTTTGGTTCAAGGCGGTTATCGGATGGACTCCGCAAACGATAGGCCCCTCTCGCGAGCACTTCGTCGATGATGAAAGGACCCTCCCATTTGGGGTTGAGTTTGTGCTTCTGTTTCTCTAGGAGCCATAGGACGAGTTCTCCTACATTGTATGCTTTTGCCCTGACCTCCCTAGTTTGGTACCGCCGAGCTTGCTGTTGATAAAGAGTGGATCGAGCCAGAGCTATGTACCGCTCCCCCTCCAAGGCGTCTAAGTCGTCCTACCAATCTAACTCGGATTTCTTTTCCTCATACATGCACACTCTTGGTGTGTTGTGGATAATATCGCAGGGGAGAACTACCTCTGCCCCATAGACCATAAAACCGGTGCGTAACCCGTTGATCTACTCGGGGTGGTACACATACCCCATAGAACGGAGTCGAGTTCCTCCACCCAATGATAGTCATACTCATGAAGAGATCGGACCAAACATGGCTTGATGCCGCTCATAATGAGAAAGTTTGCTCGCTCGACCTGTCCATTGGTCTGCGGATGATAGACCGATGCATAATCAAGCTTTATGCCCATTTTGGTGCACCAGTCCTTGACCTCTTGTGCCATGAATTTGGATCCATTATCCATTATTATACTATGTGGGACACCGTAACGGTGTACTACACTAGATATAAAGTCAATCACTGGTCCGGATTTAGCCAATTTAACAGGCTTTGCTTCTATCCATTTGGTGAACTTGTCAACCATGATTAGTAGGTATTTATTTTTCTTGGTTCCCACTTTAAGGGGTCCGACCATGTCCAGCCCCTAGACCGCAAAAGGCCAGGTGATCAGAATAGTTCGAAGAGCTGTTGGGGGCATGTGACTTTGATTTGCGAAGAGTTGACACCCAACGCAATGTTAAACAATTGATCGGGCATCCGTCCGAGCTGTAGGCCAAAAGAAACCGGCTCGGAAGGCCTTGCCGACAATGGATCTTGCCACAGCATGATGCCCGCCCATGCCTGCATGGATTTCAGTGAGGAGCTCCCATCCTTCTTCCTCGGATATACACCTCTGTAATACTCCGGTGGTGCTTTTCTTGTATACTCACCAACGTGTACTTTGCAGGCCTTGGATCGACGAACTATGTGTCGCGCCTCAGTTTGATTGTTGGGGAGTTCCTTGTGATGAAGGTAAGCGAGGAAGGGCTCTGTCCATGGCGCAATTACTACCATTACCTCATGAGCCGAGGGCATCTCATTCATCGTTCAGCCGCCGATAATGCCATCATTTGGCTTGTTTATAGGGGGAACAACTTCATCTGCCGTATTCGGACCATCGCCATTATTGTCATCCTGCCACACTACGGAGGGCTTGAAGAGATGCTCCAGGAAAGTGTTTCTCGGGACGGGATCACGCTTGGCTCCCATACGGGCCAGTATATTGGCAGCTTGGTGAAAGCACATTTGCTCCCTTGGTGGTTTTCGTAATTTATAACAACATCTAAGTCATTGACCTAATGTTTCCACCAAGTATATTTTAGGAAATGTTCAATGGTAGGGTTGGCAAAAGGATTGTGGAGATTATGGAATACCCCAATATGGAAGGAAATAGGTTGGCAATGCTTCAAGCAGAGGACTCTGCATTTTATATTTGTTAGAAATCACTTTGAGTCCATAGGAAAGCCAATACTATTAAAAAGGGGTAAGGTTTTGTTGGTGAACAAAATGCTCATATGTGCACAAGTGATAGTCACCATAAACACCCACAAAATCTCCAAGCAAACTCTGTCCAAAGAAAAATATTCAAAATCGGTGCAACCAACATTTCCATCCCGGTGCCATCGATTCTCAACCTCAAACAGACTCTATCAAACCCTAGCCACTTCAGTGCAACTGATTCCATACCGGTGCCACCGAGTTTAGGTTGCCAACTTTCTGTTATGCAAAATCACAATATCGGTACCACCAAGATTGTTGGATCGACGTCACCGAGAATGACAATCTGACTGTTGGTCACCTTATCGGTGCAACCGAGTTTTCTATATTGATCTCACCGAGATTCAAAAGTTGCCACCTTTTGGTCACTTCGGTACCACCAAGATTAACACGTCGGTGTCACCGAGTTGGTTGTATTGTGTGTAATGGTTGGATATTTGGGGATGCCTATATATACCCCTTCACCACCACCTACTCGAGACAGAAGCACTCAGAACTATTCGATACTTGCCCCATCCAATTTTCTGAGAGAGAACCACCTACCCTTATGTTGAGGTCAAGATCTTCCACTCCAACCATATGGATCTTGATTTCCAGCCTCCCCAAGTTGCTTTCCACCAATCTCATCTCTTATACCAAGCCAAATCTGTGAGAGAGTGACTATGTGTTGAGGAGCCTATCATCTTGGAGCACAAGAGCAAGGAGTTCATTGTCATTACCGAGCCTATTACCTTTTGGAGGGTGGTGCCTCCTAGATTGGTTAGGTGTCGCTTGGGAGCCTCCTACTTCGTGTTGTGGAGTTGAAAAAAGAACTTTGTACGGGGAAGGAGATTGACTACTTTGTGAAGATCTACCCATAGTGAAGCTAGTCCTTCATGGACGGAAGCCATTATGGAATAGTCAATGTTGCTACTTCCTGGACCCTTATGGGTGGATCCCTCCTTGGACTCTCGCGACCATTACCCTCCGTGGGTTGAAGACTCCATAAACGTGGATATATGATAGCACCACCTTTCAGAACCACGGGAAAAATCATCGTGTCTACAATTGCGTTTGATCTTCCTACCCTATCCCTTCTACTCATGCTTGTTTTTTTTCTGCTGCTATACTCTTATACATGCATGTGTAGGGTGTACTTGACTTGCCATGAATGGTAAAACTGCAAACACTAAAATTTGGGAAAAGGCAAAACTTTTATTTGGTCAAGTAGTCTAATTACCCCCCTCTAGACATAGTTTTGGTCCTACACTTGGTTGTTGTCTCAAGCAACATGGTGGAATTCCAACCCCTCGAACCGAGGAGATATCTTGAGGACGACATTTCTATATGACGCCATCTTCGGAGTTTTGGCATCAAACTCGCCGTTAATATGGGATATGGCCAGGTTTGAGTCTCCTTGTACCTCTAGCCGTTGTATGCCCAATGACACCACCATCCAAAGACCATGATGAAGAGCTTCATATTCGGCGACATTGTTGGAGCCGGTATACATGATTTGCAACACGTATCTCATGTTTTCGCCTGTGAGGTATGTGAGGATAACTCCAGCCCCCAGACCGGCCAAGGTCTTGGATCCATCAAAGTGAATTGAAGGTGAATTATTTGCGGAAGGAAGGGAACCCGATCGCTAAGCGACTACAGATGAATTGAAGATGTTGCTACTCAATGCTCAAGCATGTGACATTCTCTTCAACTGCCTACGCCCCGAAGAATTCAACAAAATTAGGCGTCTTGAAAATGCAAAAGAGATTTGGGACACTTTGATTATTATGCATGAAGGTACAAAATCTGTGATAGAATCCAAGTTGGATGTTCTTCAAAGTCAGCTTGACAAGTTCAAGATGAAGGATGGTGAAGGAGTCGCTGAGATGTACTCTAGGCTTGCTCTCATCACCAATGAGATTGCTGGCTTAAGAAGCGAATAAATGATCGACAAATTCATCATCAAGAAGATACTTTGAGTTTTGGATGATTGATATGACACCGTATGCACTTTGATCCAAATGATGCCCAACTACAAAGATCTCAAGCCAATGAAAGTGATTGGTAGAATTGTTGCTCATGAGATGACACTCAAAGACAAGGAAGAGCTTCATCACAAGTCTAGCGGTGCATACAAAGCCACAAGTGATGCTCCCGCTACCTCGAGCGACAACCTTGTCACAAATGAAGAAATAAGCCTCATGGTCAAGAAATTCAACAAGTTCTACAAGAATAGAACCGAAGATTGAAGCTCCAACTAAAGATATGAAGAGAAGCGTTCATCAATTCATGACCAAAACTGCTACAATTGTGGGAAGCCCGGATATACTACTCCAATGAGTGCACAACTCCTTACAAGATAAAATAAGAGTCACCAAGAAGACGAAGGTCAAGAGACAAGTCACCTCAAAGAGAGAGAAGGAGTAGAGATGATCGTTATGAACAAAGACCCTCAAGGATAAGTAGGGACTCGGAGAAGAAGGACAAGTACACCAAGAGATACTCAAGAAGAAAACATCAAGCTCATGTTGGTGAATGGGTTTCCGGATCCGACTCCGACAACCAATCCGACAGAAGCTATCACTCCAACTCTGACTATAGTCAAGATGAAGGTGTTTCCAGACTTGCACTAGTGACTACCAACTCCAATGATCTATTTGATTCACCAACTGAAGGGAGTGGAAGTTGCTTCATAGCTAAAGGCCCCAAGGTATCACACCCCAAGTATCTTGATTTCAATAGTGATGAAGATGACTTGTTAATTGAAGATGACTTGCTATTTGACAAATCTAGTAATGATAGTCAAAATGAACTTGCTAGTACTCACTCTAGTGTAGCTAAGTCGTGCGTTGATTATAAGTTGGAAATAGAACGACTAACTCAAGAACTGAAAACTCTTAAGTTAGCTCATGAGTCAACTCTAGAAGATCATAGAGAGATTGTAAGGACACATGAGAAGCTACATTTCGAGAAGCTCAATTTAGAGCAAGAGCATGAAATTCTTAAAGCTATCAATGACGATCTTCGAAAGAAGATTTCCTCTTATCTAGCCAAGCGACTTCTCTTATCTACATTCATGCCTCAAGTTAAAACTAAATAATCTAGTAACAAAGGCAAGAAAGGTTCTTCATCTAGTAGCAACAATAAAAATGCTAAACCCCATGATGTTGCTTCTAGTAGCTCTATTGATTCCACTAATGGTGATTCTCTTAGCCAAGTAACACTTGAGCAAGAAAATGCTTTATTGAAAGGAATTATAGAAAAATGTATCTACAAGAGGCTTGCCGGGTGTAAGCAATTTGAGGAAATTGAACGCAAGCACAGAGGATACCAGAAGAATCGTAGTGTTGGCTACTTCAACACAAATGGAGTTGAATGGGAAGAAGGTCAATACCCCGAACCCAAGTTTGTTCCTCAAAAGGAGAAGTATGAAAATACTCTTCCCAAGGGGACAAACACTCAAGATGACCTTCTACCACAAGACCACAAGCTCGAGGGTAAGAACAAGCTTCAAGAGGACATTGACTCATACGAAGATAATCCCTAGCTTTGGTGGAGTGGGTTCCCAATGCTACTTCAAGCTCAACTTCCACAAAGGCTACTACAACACCAAGGATCCCCATAAATTTTATGTGGGTCCCCAAGAAGAACAACTAGAGAGTTCTTGAGGGGTGACTCTGCCAATGAAATTCACTCATATTCATTATTAGCAAGAACTATTTGCAAACAACATCAACTCTAGGCAATAGTTCAAGGAGTCACACATTCCCTCAAAGGTAAGCAAGGGACAAGGTAATCAACAAATCAATGGACATCATAACATATGCTTTGCACTCCATGTCCATATATATCCTTGTATTCGTCTCTTGTATGTTGGGACTAACCCATGTAGGTGAGAAGAGTATGGAAACAACAACGATGCTCCCAACTCTTGGTGATCTTCATCAACCTTGAGCATCCACAACTACCTCACCAACATGAAGTCTTCATCGATAAAACCCAAGGTTAGTTTATCCCTCTTATGAGGGGATGTCACATCAAGGGTAGATTTACTCTAAGACTTGAGTTACAGAATCTCTTAGTATACGACAACATTAAGCTTTATGTAAAAGTGGTAACCCCACTTGTGCTTAAACGATGAGTATGACCTATGATCAAGTATTCTTACTTGGATCCTAAGTCAAATACTCATATATAGATGACTTTGTCATCTCCCAAGTGCTTGTTAGATGCTAGTGTGTATGTGCATGTTTGTCATGATTTCATTTTACATCTTATTGTGTGAGCATGTTGGTCTGCATTTATTTTCTCATTCGAGGACATCCAATTGTTGCTATTTGGCTCTTGATTTTCTCTTTTGCCAATTGGATGGACAAGAATGCTTAGGACCACTCTTTAGCTATCTATGCTTTCTCACCTCATACTCTATTCATGCTGCATCACAAATTTGAACAAGTGCTTTTCGATCCGTCTGCGTGTGGAGCACTCGGAGTTCCGTATCGAAAGGACTGACCATTAAAACCTCCCAAGTGCATCTCGGTGGAACCAACCCCATAATCTCGGTCTCACCGAATTCCTAGGGTTGATCTGGTTTTCTATATCGATACTACCGATGCCATATTCTCGGTTACACCAAGTTTCCCTGTCAGCTGACAGTTGAGCAACTCGGTGACAACGAAATTTTTGAATCGGTATCACCGACAGTGAAGGGTATATAAGCTGTTGCCCCAACGGTTCAAAATTTCAATCTTCAATCATCATGCCCCGAACCCTAAGCTGCCGCAGAAGCACCACCTGGTCATAGCCTTGCCTCCCTGTGCGTCTCCGCCACTAGGAATCTCGCCGTCGACGGACATCTTCGCCGTCGTCGCCACCGTAGCGGATCCGTCACCGAGCTAGGGTACAGATTCAATCTTTCTTGCGCTCCCCGTCTGATTCTTGCAGAATAAAGTTGTTTTACTCTATAAGTCACAGTTTGCACAACTTTCTATCCACGAGAAAACTCCGTAGATTAGAGAACCATCAATTTTCTAGGGTTTGCCTTCCGCCCGATGGAACTCGATAGAACCGCAGTGAACAAATCGGTATCACCGATTTGCTTGTCTGTGTTGCTAAGAATTGTCTTGGTGAAACCGAGTACATTTTTTCAGTCTCGCCAAAAAGAGTGCCAAGTTTCTGTTAATGGGATAATCAGTCTCGACAGCACCAAAATTTTTGCTTCGGCAATACCGATTTTCATGTGACAGAATGTAAAATCTTGAAGATCTTTTGTTCAAACTTTCAAAAATCAGCCTCATTTTGTGATGACTCATCTTCTTCTGCTCCTCTACACTCTATTCACAGGGTCAGAGATGTTTGCTTTCAGATGGCAGTGAGAACAACTTCGGAGAACAGAGTGTTGAGATGGATTCGGGCACTAGTCCTGAGCCTAGTTCATTTTCAGATCCAGGCACCCCTAGTTCCATGGGTTTAATAAAGCTGCTACAAGGACCAGGAAGAGACTGAATTTAGATGAAGAAGATTTAGACTTTGTGCCAGATGAGGTTCTTGCCAAGAAGCAAGAGAAGGCTGCCAAGAAGTCAGCCAATGAGTCCACCTCTTCCAGGAAGGTGGTTGGCAAAACATATGCACCTCCTGAATCTATGAGAGCACCTGAGAGTGCCAGAGCTACAATGACCGTTGAGCCCCCAAAGAAGTTTATGCCTAAGAAGGCAGGGGAGAAGAAGAAGGCCAGAAAGGGGATAACCCATGTTATTGGCAGGCTTACATCTATGTTTGCAGATCTAGAGGAGGCAACTGCTGCTAAAGAGGAGGTAGAGCCAGATGCTAAGGCCCCTCCCAAGAAGAAGTCAAAGCTTATGGAATATGCTATGCCTACGGCTCCAACCACCAAGAGCACCAAATCCAAGAAAACTGCTGCTGCTGCTGGGAAATCCAAGAGGTCATCCAAACCAATTCCTGCTTCTGAGAAGAACAAGGGGTCTACCTTTAGAGAAGAAGAGGATGATGACTTGACTTCCTTAATGAAGCTTAGGCCACACCTTCCAGTACATAATGCCAGCTATCCACTTGCTTAAGATATGAAGAAGAGGAAGGACTCTGGCTTGAGAGCATGGAGAGGTGCTGATCCATATGCCCAAAGGAACAAGACAATTGTGGACTACATATTCTATACCAAAGAGCAACAAGATTTCTACGAGACTGTGCTTTTTGACAAGAGTCCATCTGTGAGTGATATGAGGTATGTGGACTGGAAATTCATCAAGGAGAATGAGGACTACTTTCCAAGTGTCCAAGATAATTTTCACTGCATCGGATTGGACGAGTTTGTTGGCAGAGAGTTACTGCTTGGAATGATGAGATGATCATGCGATTCTACTCCACAGCACATTTCTATGGAGATGGTAGGATTGTATGGATGACTGAAGGTGCAAGATGTGAGACCACTGTTGATGAATGGGCTGCCATCTTAGGAGTCCCAAAATCTCAAGATGGAGATTTGGATGTCTACTCAGAATCCAAGGAGAGCCAAAATGCTATGGCTAACATGTACAAGGAGATCCCTGGTGCTAACGTGAAGTCTCACATGCTAGGATCTATTTACTTTCTCCAGGATGGCCTCCACACCATGAACACCATTCCGAGGCATACTTTGATTCCCAAGTTATGAGATGACAAGATGGTCCGAGGCTACTCCATCAACATGTTGATCCACCTTGACAAACACACTAGGATCAGAGTCATGGACTTGATTGTTGAGAGAGTCAAGAGGGTTGCTGCTGATCAGAAGTGCTCTTGCTGCTATGCACCCTATATCCAGATGCTCATCAACTCCAAGTTGGAGAAGCACATATTTTCTCTAGATCGTCCCTATTTGCCCCTACAGCTAGATCTCAAGGACAATGTTGTGGTGATAGATGCTGAACATCCCACATCTGTTGCAACTCAGGCAGAGGTAGAGGCAGTTAGAGCCACAAGTGCTCAAATTCCTAGATCCAGAAATGAGCAAATGGATATGTTGATATCATCAGTTCAGGGTATGCAGAAGTACATTAAGGGATTCAGGACAACGAGAACAGTCTTGTGAGGATCTTTGAAAAAAGGACCAAGACCCTTAATGATAAGGTGGATGGGCTGACTAAGACACTCAATGAGCACAAGAAGAAAGTTGACTCAGTGCCTCTTCCTCGGACTTCTTCAGACGATGATGATGATGAGGAGGATCGATCACCTCTCAGGACAGGCACACAGTTTACTTGAGGCCCTCTTCATCATCTCCTGCTGCTGTCACCTCAACTCCTGCTCCATCAGTTTCTGTTCCTCTAGCTGCCACTCCAACTCCATCCACGACATCTGTAGAGATCTTTGCCGTCGTTGTTCTCTCGACTCCTTCATCAACAACCGGAGGAGATCATCCCAAAAACGCTTAGATATATGCCTTTGAACTTTTTGGTAACTTGTTGCCAAAGGGGAAGAAGTGTATATAGATCTTTAGGCTTCGAGTGAGAGAGCGTTTTGGTGTTTATTGCTTTCTCAAAAACAATTGTCTTTTGGTTGCTTGTGATACACTTTCTTTGTGTTTGATCATACATTTTCCATGTGATGGTACTACTTCCTATCATCTTAATGCTTAATGAGATGATCTTTCACCATTGCTTGATTGTGGTGTGCTATGATGTTCACTCTAATTATTCTCGCACACCACCAAGTTGAATGTGACATTGAAGAAGTTCCCCATGTACCTAATCGATTGTGCATTTGCATTCAAACGCAAATTCAAAATGATGCACAAATTTAGGGGGAGCTCTTGCTTATCACATACTTCTCAAAGCGACGATTATATCATTGATTGTATCATATGTCAAAGCTTTGATCTATATGTTGTCATCAATTACCAAAAAGGGGAGATTGAAAGCACATTTTCTCCCTTGGTGGTTTTGCTAATTTGTAACAACATATAAGTCATTGAACTAATGTTTCCACCAAGTATATTTCAGGAAATGTTCAATGATAGGATTGGCAAAAGGATTCTGGAGATTGTGGAATACCCCAAGATGCAAGGAAATAGGTTGGCAAAGCTTCAAGCCGAGGACTCTACATTTTATATTTGTGAGAAATCACTTTGAGTCTATAGGAAAGCCAATACTATTAAAAGGGGGTAAGGTTTTGTTGGTGAACAAAATGCTCATACGTGCACAAGTGATAGTCACCAAAAACACCCACAAACTCTCCCACCAAAGTGTGTCCAAAGCCAAATATTCAAAATCGGTGCAACCAACATTTCCATCCCGGTGCCACCGATTCTCAACCTCAGACAGACTCTGCCAAACCCTATCCACTTCGGTGCAACCGATTCCATACCGGTGCCACCGAGTCTAGGTTGCCAACTTTCTATTACGCAAATTCACAATACCAGTACCATCAAGATTGTTGGATCGGCATCACCGAGAATGACAATCTGACCGTTGGTCACCTTATCGGTGCAACTGAGTTCCCTATATTGGTGTCATCGAGATTCAAAAGTTGCCACCTTTTGGTCACTTCGGTACCACCAAGATTAACACATCGGTGTCACCGAGTTGGTCATTTTGTGTGTAACGGTTGGAGTTTTGGGGATGCTTATATATACCCCTTCACCACGACCTACTCGAGACAGCAGCCCTCAGAACTATTCCATACTTGCCCCATCCAAGAGAGAACAACCTACCCTTGTGTTGAGGTTAAGATCTTCCACTCGAACCGTATGGATCTTGATTTCGAGCCTCCCCAAGTTGCTTTCTACCAATCTCATCTATTCTACCAAGCCAGATCTATCAGAGAGTGATTGTGTGTTGAGGAGTCCATCATCTTGAAGCTCAAGAGCAAGGAGTTCATTGCATTACCGAGCCTATTACCTTTTGGAGGGTGGTGCCTCCTAGATTGGTTAAGTGTCGCTTGGGAGCATCCTACTTCGTGTTGTGGATTTGAACCAAGAAGTTTGTACGGGCAAGGAGACCGCCTACTTCGTGAAGATCTACCCATAGTGAGGCTAGTCCTTCATGGACGGAAGCCGTTATGGAATAGTCAAGGTTGCTACTTCGTGGACCCTTATGAGTGGATCCCTCTGTGGACTCTCGCGACCGTTAACCTCTGTGGGTTGAAGACTCCATAAACGTGGATGTACGATAGCACCACCTATCGGAACCTCGGGAAAAATCATCGTGTCTACAATTGCGTTTGATCTTCCTACCCTATCCCGTCTACTCATGCTTGTTGTTATTTTCCGCTGCTATACGCTTAGACAAGCATGTGTAGGGTGTACTTGACTTGACATGAATGCTAAAACTACAAACACTAAAATTTGGGAAAAGGCAAAACTTTCATTTGGTCAAGTAGTCTACCCCCCCCTCTAGACATACTTTCGGTCCTACAATTGGTTGTTGTCTCGAGCAACGTGGTGGAACTCCAATCCCTTGAACCGAGGAGATATCTTGAAAACGACGTTTCTATATGCTGCCATCTTCGGATTTTTGGCGTCGAACTCTCCATTAATTTGGGATATGGCCAGGTTTGAGTCTCCCCATACCTCTAGACGTTGTATGCCCATTGACACCGCCATCCGAAGACCATGAAGAAGAGCTTCATATTCGGCGGCATTGTTGGAGTCGGTATACATGATTTGCAACACGTATCTCACGTTTTCGCCTGTGGGGGATGTGAGGATAACTCTAGCCCCCAGACCGGCCAAGGTCTTGGATCCATCAAAGTACACTGTCCAATGGGAGTATGCACTATACTCCTTGGGGAGCTCGGCCTCTGTCCATTTAGCCAAGAAGTCCGCCAGTACCTGAGATTTAATGGCCCGACGTGGCTTGTAGGTTATTTCAAAGGGAAGGAGCTCAATGGCCCATTTGGCTATGTGATCGGTGGCGTCCCTGTTATTGATTATATCATTCAAGGGGACTTCCAATGCCACCGTTATCGCACACTCCTGGAAGTAGTGTTTGAGTTTCCTCAATGCCATGAATACTGTATATGCTATTTTTTGGTAATGTGGCTATCTAGACTTGCACTGCGTTAGCACCTCTGACACATAATATATGAGTTTCTGAGTCTGGAATTTATGTCCCTCCTCATCTCGTTCAACGACGAGCACCGCACTGACAACTTTGTTGGTGGCCGATATGTATAACAACATGGGCTCATCGGCGCCTAGTGCCGTGAGTATGGGGTTGGTTGCCAGTAGTGTTTTGATTTCTTCTAATGCAGCTGCTGATTCATTGGTCCATTCAAAATTGTTGGTCCGTTTCAACAGCTTATAGAGCGGCAAAGCTTTTTCTCCGAGGTGGGAGATAAAGCGGCTTAACGCCGCTACACACTCGGCTAGCCTCTAGACATGCTTGGATTTTAGCTGGATTTTCCTCTATTCCTCTATGGATACGATGAATCCAAGCAGCTAACCAGAGGGAACTCCGAATACACATTTTTCTGGATTGAGCCGTATATCATATTCACGTAGATTAGCGAAAGTTTGACGTAAGTCGTCGATCAACTGGCCAACGTGTTTAGTTTTGATTACCACATCATCCACGTATGCCTCGACAGTCTTTCCGATCTGTGTTGCATGGCAGGTTTGGATCATGCGCTGGTATGTGGCCCCAGCGTTTTTTAGCCCGAAGGGCATCGTGTTGAAGCAAAATGGCCCATAGGGGGTAATGAATGCAGTAGCCGCTTGATTGGATTCCTTCATTTTAATTTGATGGTATCCTGAGTAAGCGTTGAGGAAACACAACAAATCGTGTCCAACTGTGGCATCAGTGATATGGTCTATGCGTGGTAAGGGGAAAGGGTACTTGGGGCATGCTTTGTTGAGGTCTTTCAAATCGACACACAGCTTCCAGGACTTGTCTTTCTTAGGTATCATCACCAGGTCTGCTAGCCACTCGGGGTGTTTAATATCCCGAATAAATCCGGCCTCGAGCAATTTGGCTAATTCTTCACCCATGGCTCACCGTTTGGGTTCGAAGAAGCAGCACATAGTCTATTTCACGGGCTTAAAGCCTGGAATAATGTTTAAGTTGTGTTTGGCAAGCCGGCGTGGGATTCCAGGCATATCGGAAGGATGCCAGGCAAAAATGTCCCAATTTTCGCCGAGGAAATCCCGCAATGCTTCGTCCATGAGGGGATCGAGCTGGGCTACCATGGACCCTGTCTTATTGGTGTTCGTTTGATGCACCTAAAATTTGACGTTTTCCTCTGCGGGTTTAAAGGACGTGGACTTGGGCCTTTTGCTAAGGATCACATCATCCCTATTAACTATCGGCTGTAGAGCGGTCAACTCTTTGGCGGCAAAATTTTCCACTAATGCCTCGAGGGCGAGTGCTGCCATTTTATTTTCAGACCGAAGGGCTATGTTTAGATCACTAGCGATCATGATCTCCCCATTTGGTCCTGGCATTTTGAGTTTCATATACCCATAATGGGGTATAGCCTGGAATGTTGTAAAGACGTCGCGTCCAAATAGGGCGTGATAGCCACTGGGAAAGGGGACGATGTGGAAGAGAAGTTCTTTGGATCAGTAGTTTTTGGGCGTACCGAACACAACGTCCAAGATGATACATCCGAAACAACATGCCTCTTTCCCTGGGATAATTCCCCGGAAGGTTGTGTTGCTATGTTCGATTCGGCATCGGTCGAACTGGATTTTTTCCAGAGTGGCCTTATAGATGAGTTTAAGACCACTGCCGCCGTCCATTAGCACTTTATGTAGCCTGTATCCATCAATGATGGGAATCAAGACTAGAGCGGCCGGTGACCACTGCCGCCGTCCATTAGCACTTTATGTAGCCTGTATCCATCGATGATGGGATTCAAGACTAGAGCGGCCGGTGAATGACTGGGAAGGATGGGCGGCTGGTCAGTGTCCCCGAAAGTAATCGGTACGTCTGCCCATGGGCTAGTAGCTGACAAATGGTAGACTTGCTCGTGCTCCCTAAGAGCTCTTTTGCACTTGCTCTTTGAGGGGAAGATCTCATAGACCGTCAGGACTTCAGTATTAAATCCGGGTGGTGAAGGAGAGCGCCTTTTCGATGGAGGTGTGTCGAGGATGGCCTCACCACTTTTTGTGACTTGCCTGACGACCCAGCAAGCTCGAAGGATATGTGTTGGGTTCGTGTTTAACAACACGGAATGAATGGGGAAAGGTTTATGCAAAAGTCCGTTGAGGACGGTACCGGTCCCAAAAAGGGACTTGTTTCTTTTTTCGATGGGTTCATACCTGGCCGGCCGATTTGGAGGTATCTCTTTTTCCGAGCTCCTATAGGGTGTTCGGAGGAAATTGATTCCGAGAATAATCGCTCGGAGTGCCAGACACTCTCCATGGCACAGTACTTATGTACCAATTCGGATAACTCTGAAAAGTCGCTTATGCATCGGCAGCCCAGGGCATTGAGAATCCCTTCATCATGGCAATTGCAAATGAAAATTGCCATTAAATCTTGGTCATTAAGACCTTCTACTCTGCTCCTAGGGAGTAGGAGTCTTTCTCAAAAGTGGTGGACTGATTCTCCTTGTAGTTGCTTGATATCCCGAAAGTCCGAGGACATGGGCCTTGGCGCGGTACTTGGATGATAATCTTGGGAGGTGGGTGGGAAAAAAATTGGTTCCCTGTCACAACGCGTGTTCGGAATTGCAGTTTCCAAATTGTGCGACGGATACTGGACTGGTGACGGTCTGGCTTTAGATCAATTCCCCACCTCTGATTCACCGACGAGGTCTTGGAGATCGAGGACCAAAGTATAAACGGTTTTTGAGTCCGGCTGTCAGGCAGAATCCGCAGCCGGACACTCGATCGTAGCGACAAGGTGGGTGACCGGAGGGACATGAATCTTCCTATCATCGGATCTAATACCAAGCCGATCATAGATCGGAACCTGGTCATCGTATATACGCATAGCTTCGATCTGATCGAACAACTCGTTTAATAACGAGGCGATGGCAAGGTGTGTGTCGCTGATACGAGTGGATTCGTCAAGTGGTGCGATGGTTCCAGAGTTACACTGAAGCGGAATTGTCTTCCGTTACACCATGGGGCATGATGTCTTGGACGTCAAAGCATCCGGACATACAAGTTTTTCTTCGAAGGTTGAGGGTTCCGTTGGAATGAGTGTTCCCCATGAATCAGCCATGAACTCTAGGGTTCCGAACTTGACACTCTGATTGGGGGGAAATCTTCCGATCTGGCCATGACGGCCGACCGGGCCGACATGCGACAGGATGTCGTTGCCGATGAAACTCTGATCAGGGGCAAGAGTCCCCTCGATACAGATCTTGCTACTTGCGACAGGGTGAGCCATTGATTCCTTCGGCAGTCATAGAGGAACTCTCAATGAAAGCACCAATGTTGGTGTCAAAACCGGCGGATCTCGGGTAGGGGGTCCCAAACTATGAGACTAGAATCGTCGGTAACAGGAGGCAAAGGGGACATGAGTTTACCCAGGTCTGGGCCCTCCTATGGAGGTAATACCCTACGTCCTGCTTGATTGTATTGATGATGTAAGGGGTTACAGAGTCGATCTACCTCGAGATTGTATAGCTAACCCTAGATGAGTTGTTCTGTCTCTATTCTCTAAAACCCTCCGGCTTATATAGATGCCGAGGGTGTCCTAAGCTTACACATGGTCGATTACATGCTGAAGAGATAATATGCCTAACTACAGTTAATAACTTGGAGAATACAACACAACTCCTCGAAGCTTCCATCTGGCGCAAGAGGTCTTTGATCTTCCAATGCCCGTCTTGCGGCCCATACAGTCCGGTCCATAAACAATATGTCGGCTATCCAAGGACCCCCTAATCCAAGACACCCTCAAATGGCATCGTCTGATCCACAAACTTGCTACGATCAACGTCAAGTTCTTCAGGAGCAAACTAAAGAAGATGCTCGGAACACCATCGAGCGGCTGTGGGAAACGCGCCATCAATCTAATAGGTGTGCAGGACCCACTATAGACAAGCCTGCGCCAGGGTATCCTGTCGACCTACCTTATGAGGTGGGTTATCCAGTGTTTACCCGTGAGCTGCGGTTAGTCCAGTGGCCCAATTCCCAAAAGTTCAAACCGGAGGTCCTCGACAAATACGATGGCAAGACCCACCCATCGGAGTTCTTGAGAATCTACACCATTGCGGTGCAGGCTACCAGGGCTTGCAACGACAAGATACTCGCCAACTAGTTCTTGTTGGTGCTCAAGCCCAACATCAGGTCGTGGTTGATGCACCTGCCAGAGGATTCCATTTCTTCCTAGGTAGACCCGTGTCATGAGTTTGTTGGTGCCTTTACCGGAGGCCACCAAGCTCCTGGCCAAGCAAGTGATTTGCATCTCATCCCCAGAAGCTAGGCGAAACCTTGTGCAAGTACATTCAGAGATTCAGCCATATACATCACAACATTCCAGACGTTCATCCTGCTGCTGTTATCAACGCGTTTCATCAGAATGTGTGTAATTGCAGGATGTGCGAAGAGCTGGCCATGAACAAAGTTAAGGATGTTGCCGAGCTCTACGCTCTGGCTGATAGATGTCCTCAGGCTGAAGAAGGGAGGAGACTCCCCGACGAGGATGCTGGCGCTGGAATCGGCTCATACGAAGACACCACCGCACCCGCAAGGAAAGGTTGACGATGGAACAACAAACGTAAGGACAAGCATGTGCTTGCTGTCGAGGAATCCAGCAAGCCCAACACCGCCAAGAAGACTAAGGTTGATAGCCCCGGCAAGGATGTTGCTGGGTACGCCTCTTGCCATGCCTTGGCGGCTGCCGACAAGCCGGAGGGCTCCGACAAACAGTATTTAAAGATCCATCGCACCAAGGGCCACGATCTCCAAAACTACCGACAAGTTGAGCAGCTCGCCGAGAGGCAGAAAGCTAAGTATATGAGGCAGGATAAGGAGGAGGCCTCAAATGGTGCAGATGGGTCCGGCAAGAAACGCGGTGGCCGAGGAGGTCGCCGCGACAAGGCCAAGCAACAAGAGAGGCCCTCTCGTGGCCGCGACAAGGAAGAGGGGGATGACGATGGCAACGAAGAGGTCGAAAAATAACACTACGGAATATGAGGGACTTCTTGCCGGTCTTAGGATCGCTGCAGACCTTGGGATCAAGAAGCTCATTGTCAGGGAAGATTCATAACTTGTCATCAAGCAAGTCAACAAGGATTATCATAGCCTGTTGATGGAAGCTTATGTAGATGAAGTGAGGAAGTTTGGAACAGCGCTTTGACGATATGCGAACAGAGCATGTTCCTCATGCAAAGAATAGCATTGCTGACGAACTGTCGAAGCATGCTGCCCTCAAGTTACCTGTGGAACCAGGGACTTTTGTGCTCCAATTGACTCAGCCATCCGTATTGCCGTCGGCAAGGCAGAACTAGAGAAGGAAGTTGAATTCCGGCTAGTCCTTTCCTGCAGAGCTCCCAGAAGTTGCCGACAAGCAAGTTGTAGGGTTGACACCAAGCTTGCCAGGGGCAACAGGCTCCGGCGGGGCCTCAAGCCCTTGCCATGGAGACAAGCGCCCTCGTGTCAGAAGACATGCCTTTAGTCCCTGTCGTCGAGCCTCAGGCTCCAGCATGGGCAAAACACATTATTCAGTTCCTTCAAAAATGAGATCTCCCTAAGGAACATGAAGAATCAGCGAAAGTAGCCGTCTGTATAATATGTACATGTTTGTGGATGATGTCCTATACAAAAAGAGATCGAACGGTGCATTCCTCAGGAGGATGGACTGGAGATGTTGGCAAAGATACATGGAGGCATATGTGGCTCCCACATAGGATCAAGAGCTCTTGCTGGGAAGGCCTTCCGGCAAGGTTTATTTTTGCCCACAACTCTCAAGGATGCAACTGCACTAGTAACCAAGTGTGAAGCATGCCAGTTCCATTCGATGAAACTACATCAACCAGCTCAAGTTCTTCATACAATCCCTCTTTCCTGGCCATTTTCGATCTGGGGGATCGACATCTTGGGCCCCTTTACACGTGCTACTGGGGGCTTTGAGTAATTGTACTTTGCAATCGACATGTTCACGAAGTGGCCGGAAGTGGAAGCAGTGAGAAAGGTGACAGCGCAGTCAACCGTCAAGTTCTTCAAAGGTCTAGTTTGCCGTTTTAGTGTACCAAACAGGTTCATCACTAACAACGGCACACAGTTCAGGAGCCACACCTTCATGCAATATGTCCAAGACCTTGGTGGCAAGATCTGTTTTGCTTTTGTTCCTCATCCAAGGGGCAATGACCAAGCGGAAAGGGCAAATGCTGAAGTGCTACGAGGGCTTAAGACAAGAACTTTTGATAGGCTGTGCAAGTGTAGAAGACGTTGGATTGATGAGATGCCGGCGGTTCTTTGGTCGATCAGAACGACGCCAAATCGAGCCACTGGCCAAACATCTTCTCCCTGGTGTACGGGGCGGAGGCAGTTCTTGTTGGAAATATGCCCTAGAGGCAATAATAAATTAGTTATTATCATATTTCTTTGTTCATGATAATCGTTTATTATCCATGCTATAATTGTATTGATCGGAGACTTAGATGCATGTGTGGATACATAGACAAAACCATGTCCCTAGTATGCCTCTAATGGACTAGCTCGTTAATCAAAGGATGGTTAAGGTTTCCTAGCCATGGACATGAGATGTCATTTGATAACGGGATCACATCATTAGAGGAATGATGTGATGGACAAGACCCAAACTACAAACATAGCATATGATCGTGTCAGTTTATTGCTACTGTTTTCTGCATGTCAAGTATATGTTCCTATGACCATGAGATCATGCAACTCACGGATATCGGAGGAGTGCCTTGTGTGTATCAAACGTCGCAGCATAACTGGGTGACTATAAAGGTGCTCTACAGGTATCTCCGAGGGTGTCTGTTGAGTTGGCATGGATCGAGACTGGGATTTGTTACTCCGTGTGACAGAGAGGTATCTCGGGGCCCACTCGGTAATGCAACATCACAATAAGCCTTGCAAGCAATGTGACTAATTGTTAGTTGCGGGATCTTGTATTACGGAACGAGTAAAGAGACTTGCCGGTAACGAGGTTGAACTAGGTATGGAGATACCGTCGATCGAATCTCGGGCAAGTAACATACCGAAGAACAAAGGGAACGTTATATGGGATTAACTGAATACTTGACATAGAGGTTCAACCGATAAACATATTCGTACAATATGTAGGAACCAATGTGGATGTCCAGGTCCTACCATTGGTTATTGACCGTAGAGGTGTCTCGGTCATGTCTACATAGTTCTCGAACCCGCAGGGTCTGCACACTTAAGGTTCGGTGACGTTTCGGTAGTGTAGAGTTATGTATGGTGGTGACCGAACTTTGTTCGGAGTCCCGGATGAGATCCCGGACGTCACGAGGAGCTCCGGAATGGTCCGTAGGTAAAGATTCATATATAGGAAGTCCCAGTTTGGTTTCCGGAAAAGTTTCGGGCTCATCGGTAGTGTACCGGGAGTGCCGGTAGTGTACCGGGGGGCCTCCGGGAGGGGTATTTCGACCCCAAGAGGTCCATGGGCTGTGGGAGAATAATAACCAGCCCTTAGTGGGCTGGGAAATCAGCCACAAAGGCCCATGGCACAGGAGAGAAAGTCCTAAAGCAAAAGGTGGAAAATCAGCCAATAGGAGGCAATCGTACTCCAACTAGGATTGGAGATGAAGTAGGATTGCTTCCCACCTCCTATTTCGGCCGACCCAAAGGCCTTGGATGCCTCTCCACTCCTCTCCTCCTATATATACTAGTGGATTGGGTGGTTTTTGGACGGAATTTCCGGCCACGTGCTACCCGTTCCACCGGTGCATAGTTTCTCCTCTAGATCGGTTTTCTGCATCGCTTAGGCGAAGCCCTACCGGAATTGCTCCACCACCATCACCGGAGCGCCGTCATGCTGCCGGTGAACTCTCTCTCCTCTCCACCTCCTCTCGCTGGATCGAGATGGTGGAGATTGTCATCAAGCTGCACGTGTGCTGAACATGGAGGTGTCGTCCGTTTGGCGCTAGATCGGAAGGACCGCGATCGAGATCGCGAGACGGTTTGTGTTGTGATCACGGAACGGATCGTGATGAGTTCGCAGGACAGATCGTGATCAAGATCGTGAGACGGATCGTGATGAGTTCGCGGGACGGATCATGATGTGTTCGCGGGACGGTTCGTGACTGGATCGCGGGACGCTCGGCGATTTGGATCGCGAAGAAGTTCGACTACACCAACCGCGTTTCTTAACGCTTCCCGCTTAGCGATCTACAAGGGTATGTAGATCCACTCTCCCTCTCGTAGATGCTCATCACCATGGATAGGTTTGCGTGTGCGTAGGAATTTTTTTGTTTCCCATGCGATGTTCCCCAACAGTTCTCCCTACACAACTCATATATGGGTCACCTTGAGTGCTCGCTTATGATGAGCTTGAGCAAGAGCAGTTGCACCAAGGACGTAACACTCCTTGAGGAATATCGTCTTCAGGCTGCTATGTGAGCTGCATGCTACCAGCAAGCTTTGCGCCGCTGCCATAGTCGCAGAATTCATGCCCGAAGTCTTGAGTAAGGCAACCTTGTTCTTCGGTGCGTTTAGTCGGCCAAGAATTCTAAAAAGTTGATGCCGATGTGGGAAGGCCCTTATCGGGTAGTACGAGTCACCAGGCCTGGCGCAGTTCGCCTGGAGACCGAAGATGGCGTCCCAGTGAACAACTCCTAGAATATCAAACATCTTCGTAAGTTCTATGCATAAGGTAAGGTTGCCGGTCCCCACGGCAACCACCTTTTGTACAAGTCTTGCTGGCAAGGCATGTCATCCTTTGTACAAAGCCAGGCGCAGACCCTGTGCATAGTTGAATAAGGTCGAGCATCATACAACTCTTGTTGATTTCCATGTTCCTTGCATGCATATTTATTGGAGATGTTGCATTACGCTTATTCCTAGCAAGTGCTAACAAACCGCCAAGGTTCCATACCTCAATTTTCTCTTCTTTCCTTTCCTTGAAGGGTAGAAGGTTCCCCCGCGTACAAGTTTGCCGGGGGGGTGAGATAGTGTGGACACCTATAAACGATGTTCGAAATTGGCACCTTGCGGAAAGGAGTACAACAACAAAAAGGTAAGTTGCAAAAATCTAAGCAAACTTTTACTATTAGGTTATTTTCCTTGGACAATTTCAACTTTTGTATGGGAAACCTGCACGCGAAGTAACCTTGTCGTGATTGGTTACGCCTTTGCTCTATTTCGAGTCCGCTCAACAGTTTAAGTGGCTGCACTGAAGACGTCAAGGTAAATTTTCTTGATTGCTTGTGCACTTGCTTTGTTTCGAGTCCACTCAACAGTTTAGGTGGCTGCAATAAAATGTCAAGATATCTTGCCGGCAGTGGCACCGCCAGCAGGCTGCTAAGGATCCGCTCCTCAAAGCGCTTGGGGCAGTGTTGCATACACCGACATGTTTCCGGTAAAGCATAGGGAGTACATCATATAGAGGAAAATTAGACAAGAGGAGTAAAATACATTCATTTAAAGGGAATGAAATTTACATGGGATGACGTCTCTTACTATGTACATCTTTATTTGACTTTGTCCCCTAGGGGCAGATTACAAGAAGAAATATAGGAAGAGGCCCCCGAGAAAAGCCCAGCCTGACCCCTCCTGGACCAGCATTGAGCGGAGTCCAGGGCTTCCAGAAGGGAAGGCGAAGCTGAGGTCCACGAGGCTTCTAGGAGATCTAGCTGGAAGATGAGGCAGCACCCGGGACAAGGACCCCCGGCAAGGTCGCTCCGCCAGGAGGGGGAGAGGCGTGAGGTGACGGTGATGGTGCGGCCGGTGACTAGTCGGAGCTCAGGTCATCGTATTCCGACTTGATGGCCTAGAGCTCGGACCCGTCGTCGTCTTCACCGACACCATCCTTGTCGTTGATTTTTCACGGTAGATGTCCGGGTCAACGGACTTAGGTTCGGGGCGAGACGCAACAATGTGGCGGCTTGAAGGGGTTGATCGGAATCAAGAAGACACGGAGTTTTACTCAGGTTCGGCCCCTCCGATGGAGGTAAAAGCCTACATCCTGCTTGTTTGGTATTGATGATGATGAAGATCTCTTGGTTACAAGGGTGCTAATTGCTACCTCTAATCACGAGAGCTTCTAATCTCTTGTGTTGTCTAAACTTGTAGACTTGTGTCTCTTGAGAACTTGTCCCTCTAGGGGTGCTCTACCCCTCCTTATATAAGTGGATAGGGTAGGTTTATAAATAGAGTCCTACTAGGAGTGGGATTAGGACTAGTCTCTAACGAATCCTACTCCGGGTCTTATTTCCTTTAAGGGAATCCTTCTCTCTTGTGGGCCTTCTCCTATGGGCCTTCTCTTGTGAGCCGCCTGTCGCCAGCTCACCCGCCGGGTCTTGGGCTTGGTCATCCTGTGACCCGCTCGCCGGGTCATAAATAAGATGTCATGTTTTGAACGAGTCTCCTGTGAGTTGCCTGGCCGGGTCATAAATAAGATGTCATGTCTTCGTCCGGGTCTCCTATGAGTCGCCAGGCCGGGTCATACCATGGGGTATATCCCTGTCATTATCCCCCAGGTTAGCTTGAATTTATTCATGGTAAGATCCTGAAATAAGAGTAACAAATATGTTAAGTGGCTGGCTTGCTCCTTTGGCCAGCTTATAAAATGGCTTCTCAGAAATTCGGGTCTTTTCTCCATATGAATGAGTCGTCTTGATAATCATCTTGCTTGTCAATGTCTTTTGAAAAACATTGAGAATAGAACACCCATATGCCATTGAGTCGGCTTCCAATACTCTTGGCGGGTCATCTCCGCCGGGTCATAATCATTTATGATGCCGGGTCATTATCGTTGGTGACTCCGGGTTAAATAACTAGAATCCTGTTGACTTGATAAATATTGGGATGAAAATCCATCTGATGTAAAACCGGACTACCATTGTTGTGAAGCAGGGCGGCTTATATAAACTCTGGCGGGTTATGATCTTTTGATAACACCGGGTCATAAGTATTGATGACACCGGGTCTAACAACTGAACTCCATATTTAATATCTTGAAAATTCTCCTCAAAGTTTTTGATATGTCCATATTACCTGTAGCCCCCAAGCTCCAAGATTATCCATGATAACTTGGTGCTTTGCAATAATATTTTGGACTGTGTAGTCCCCAAGTGCCGGGTTGTCCAGCCTGCGGCAACCTGGGACTTATAATTGCTTTATACCTTATAATATTTCGCAGGGTGTAGCCCCCAAGCGCCGGCTCATCAGAAAGCTTTGGCGGGTGTAGCCCCCAAGGGCCGGCTCATCAGAATGTGATGTGCCGGGTCTTCAATTTGAATCTCTTAATCTGTTGGAACAGCTGAATACTGTAGCTCCCAAGTGTCGGGTCAGTAAGAATTACTGGGCTGGGACTTTTAGAAAAATATAGAAGGGTCGGCTCATCTCCTTGAGATAATATGGTCTTGCTGACAATGTAATGGTTCGAAAACCGTCTTGCATTAGCCCCCAAGTGCCGTGGTGCATGCTTGCAGTGACATGGGACTTGCATAATCGATATAAACTTGGACTTGGATAATGTAGCCCCCAAGTGTCGGGTCGTCTGCCTGTGGCGGCTCGGGACTATGTGAAAATAATACGTCTCACCATAATTTGTTGAATGAATCTTTGACCGTGGTCATAATATAACCCGGAATAAATATCCTGGAACAATTCCTTTGTCTTTGACATTAAATTCTTGCTCGTGGTTGCGGTGCAACCCAGCAAATATAAGTTTTGAGAAATCCATGAGTGTTGTAGATTACTACAAAACACAATTAAAGAAATCCATGAACCGGCCAATTAGATGACACGGCATTATATCTAACAAATAATAATTTCTCCGAGCTGGTTTGAAAAACCCCAACTGGTTATGATAACCATGAAGATCCAGCCATGTTGTTATTAAAAGATCCATTTGCTCTTGCCAAACACTTAATGGCGGCTCATCGTAAGAGATAATACCTGCAAAAAGGACAGAATATATTCTGCATTCTTGTGAGGGCGTCTTGAAGAAGCTCAACCCGGAGATGTCCATACCTTTCATAACATTGCTCCTTTCTCATAATCTTGCTCTGATCTGGCTTGATAAGCCGACGTGTTATCTGGAGGTGGGCAGCTCCCTTGAATAATACATGGCTGACATGTCAACCGGAATGGCATAAAGCCGGCTGTATGAAGGGTAATGTAAGCTATGCCCGAAGGTAAGAAGCCTCGTTTTAACAGCAAATTTTGCACCTTTGTATGCAAACACCGGTTGTCGATGGGCGATGTAAGCTATACCTTGAGGAAAGAAGCCTCCATCGACAACCGCGGCTAATGATTAGCCTGAGACGGCATAAAGCCGGCTGTTTGAAAGGAGATGTAAGCTATACCCCAAGGCAAGAAGCCTCTTTCAACAGCTACAGTTGATAAGCAACTAAGTTTTGGCGTAAACGCCGGTTGTTAGGGTGAGATAAGCGAACCCGTCGGTAAGAAGCCCCCTTCGACAACCGCGGTTAATAAGTAACCGGAAGTGGCATAAAGCCGGCCATTAGGGTGAGATAAGAGATACCCATCGGTAAGAAGCCCCCTTTGATGGCTGCAGTTGATAAGCAACTGGAATTTGGTGTACACGCTGTTGTCTTAGGGTACTGTAAGCTATACCAAAGGTAAGAAGCCTCCATCAACAACAAGGCTTAATGTAACCAAACTATGATTCGATGCTTGAATTCATACCAGTTAAGGGTCTCTAGGCGAGATTGGCCATCAATTTCTTGAACCGGCTCAGGGTCTCTAAGCGAGATTAACTGGTAAGAGTTCAGCAGGTCACCTCAATCTTAGCAGGTTCCGGGTCTCTAAGCAAGATTGGCCGTCAATTTCTTTGAACCGGCTCAAGGTCTCTAGGCGAGATTAACCGGTAAGGCAGGCGGGTCACATAGCAGAGCAACATCAATCTTGTAAGCCGCCATCTTGTAAGAAGAAATGACAGAAGCTCCAAATGTCTTTATGATGACCCATTGATCCGGGCACCCATGTTTGAATGGTGCATCACAGCGGTCCGTCCTCTTGGGCAATCGTTTAATCATCTGCCAATAATGTAGTAGCCCCCAGGATTGGGTTTTTCTCTTGCAAAGACCCGGGGTTTTTGTTGAAAACGACCAAATGTGTCTCACCATGTCTATGGCCCCTGAGTCTTAAGTTGACTCGAAGAGGCGGCTCGAGAATCTACATTGAAAGTTGAGGTTGGCCGTGGCGGGTTATAGATGACCCCGCATGATTCGTTTCAATAATCCGGTCGAGGGTTCATTCCGGCTAGTTATTGAAGTGAACCAAACTGTAGTGGTGGCGACTTGTGCACCTGTCCGTCAGGTGGCTTGTATCGACGAGAACCGCACCGATATGTTGATGTAGATCACAGTGTGGGTGGCATCTTGCACGTGTCCGTTGGGCAGCTCGTACAGGCGAGCACTGCAGTGATATGTTGATGTAGATGTAGAAACCAATCGTGGCATTGTAAGCCGGCCTTGTTTGTGAAATATGCCACGGCGTTATAAGCCAGAGCGGATGATGAGAGACGGCCATGGAATTTGTAAGCCGGCGCAGGTGACAAGAGTCGGCCTTGGCGTTGTAAGCTGGTGCGGTCGCGAGAGACGGTCGCGGCATTGTAAGCCGGCGTAGTGGCAAGAGAAGGTCGCAACATTGTAAGCCGGTGCAATGGCGAGGGATTCCCTTGAATAAGGTGACACGCACCACCACCTTATGCACGCCTCCATCACCGCGGTATAGTGCCCCTTTGGCAATGACTAATTGTCCTGTGTCAAAAAATATTACAAAGACAAAGTAATTGTTCTTCGACAGAATCAAAAAAAGTATAGATAAAATAAATTGGGTGGATAACACCTGTTTCATCTCGACGATGAGCTGAGTCATCTCGTAATTTCAACAGCGATTGAACCACTCTCGAAACCCCAACGGAGGTGGCAACTAGGCCACGGCGGCTCGGAGACGGCGCTGGACCGGGTCGGTTCGGTAGTGACGGCGTTTTTGTCAAAAGAAGTCCAGCGGGGCGACTTGAAACGCGATCGCACCAGGGTCAGAGCAGAGTGGCTTGAAACGGACCTTTCCGGGTGATTTTTTTTCTTAACCTTGTAGTCATGGGTTCGAGCCCCACGGTGGGCGCCAACTGTCGTTGATTTGTCACGGCAGATATCCGGGTCCCAACTGTCGTTTATTTGTCACGGTAGATGTCCGGGTCAACAGACTTAGGTTCGGGGAGAGATGCAACAACATGGCGGCTTGAAGGGATTGATCGGAATCGAGAAGACGCGGAGTTTTACCCAGGTTCGGCCCCTCCGATGGAGGTAAAAGCCTATATCCTGCTTGTCTGGTATTGATGATGATGAATATCTCTCGGTTACAAGGGTGCTAATTTCTACCTCTAATCACGAGAGCTTCTAATCTCTTGTGTTGTCTAAACTTGTAGACTTGTGTCTCTTGGGAACTTGTCCCTCTAGGGGTGCTCTACCCCTCCTTATATAAGTCGAGAGGGTAGGTTTACAAATAGAGTCCTACTAGGAGTGGGATTAGGACTAGTCTCTCACGAATCCTACTCCGGGTCTTGTTTCCTTTAAGGGAATCCTTCTCTCTTGTGGGCCTTCTCCTGTGGGCCTTCTCTTGTGAGCCGCCTGTCGCCGGCTCACCCGCCGGGTTTTGGGCTTGGTCATCCTGTGACCCGCTCGCCGGGTCATAAATAAGATGTCATGTTTTTAACGGGTCTCTTGTGAGTTGCCTGGCCGGGTCATAAATAAGATGTCATGTCTTCGGCCGGGTCTCGTGTGAGTCGCCAGGCCGGGTCATACCATGGGGTATATCCCTGTCAGTCCTCCTCGTCAGTTTTGCTCGAGGAGGAATTTTCGGCACTGCTCGAGCTTTCCTCGCAACAGCTGAGGTGGGTGCCTGAATACCCGTAAATCTTGACGGAGAGCATGTCGGCCTCTGTCGTCTTGAAGCGGAGGACATGCCCATCCTGGAGGTTGTGGGCGCGGGCGAAGGTTTTCTATCCGTGCCTGAAGAGCATGACACGGCTCTCTGGGCATTCAACATCCACCCGCGCAGCGCCATTATAGCAACCAAGCGCCCGCAGCCACAAGGTGGGAGGCTCGTCGACTTCCATCGCCCTGGCGAAAGGGTGAGCGAGGCACAGATGGCTCCGAAGGGGACCATGCAGCTTGATGACGAACTCCAGCATCGTCCCCTCAGCGTGGGTCTCTTCAATGAGGGGGTCCGACATCGGAGGAAGGGTGGAGCGGAGCTCCGCCTCCCTCGGCCATAGCCTCTAGGCCGGGCCCCGACCCCTCGTACCTCTTCCACCATGCGTGCTCGGGCCACCCTCCACCTCCGTGGCTGAAGCGGTGGCATGATCCCGACGGGAACTCCTCGCCACTCGGGTGGAGGATGGTGGCCTCCCTCACCCTCCATCCATGGCTAAGGGCGAGGACAACTCTAGATCGGGAAGGTATAGAAGGGCAGGCTTTGGAGGTTTTCACTCAAGTAGGAAGAAAGGATGGATGAGCATCGCCCCTTGCTACTCCCCGATTTATAAGGGAGGCGCGGGGGCTACCTCCTCTCCGCCCCAAGAGTCGCCGCCCATCTACACCAATCCCGTCGCCCACGATCACCCCATTGCTCCAATCCATGGCGTTGTGGTTTCTGCCACGGTCAAGACTTTAAATCACGGGAGCCCGTTGCCAGCTCCCCTGCTATGCATGCGGCTCACGTGGCGGAAACAGCTGCTCCACACACGTATCCCATGACGCGCACTTAACACGCATCGTGTGGAGGCACAGTAAGCGGAATGATTACAACTGCAGACTCCTGCCATGCGTGCCCATGCACTGTTTGGGCCTAGCCCAACAACGCCTTGCACCCGTGTGTGGCCTAGGCTTGAGGGCTCTTGTCTGTGTACTAAAGTTTGGGCTGTTAGTAACTCATACTTGTGCACGGGTAGATTGATCCGCACCGGCAGCAAGGCCTACCAAGGAGCTTCTAGAATAAAATACAAGGACGTCAAGTACATTCAAGTCAACAAGCACAAGACCGAAGGCCAAAGGATGGAACCCTGGTGAGATCTTGCCGAGGGTGGCTTGCGGAGCCCCGACAAGGAGTGCACCCGGCAAGACCTCGGCACCCTACCGGCATAGAGACGAGGTGTCAACCCACCAGGATACGTGTCAAGGTGCTGGCGATGGAGAGGCTATGTCGTGCCGATGGGACGGGCTCCTGTCCCGTTCCATAGGGGCTCAAGGACACGTGACGAAGCATTAAATGCGTTTGTCCCACACCATCAGCGTTAGGTATGATAACACTGTAGCACTGTAGACCTCGTGCATGCACTTTACGCCACTGTTGGGATCCCCTTAGTCATATAAAAGGAGGACCAAGGCGTTATGAGGGAGGGGCTTTTTCTTCAACCTTCTGGCTCACGCGTGTAGCAGCTGTCCATAGCGCTCCTGTAGCTAGAACCCTAAAAACACCCATAATACACTAAAGCAGGAATAGGGTTTTACGCTTCTCAATGGCCTAAACCTGGGTAAAATCTCCCCTCGTGTTGCCCGTCTGATTTGCTCTTTGCGCATACCGTCCCCCCGCCGAACCACAAAGGGATCCACGTGATCCCATAGGTGTCGTACCCTGACAATCTTTGTTGTACTTATGTGCATCTAGGCCAAATATAATGCTTAGTGTTTGCGTGCGCCACCGATTTCAAGTGGCACCAAAGGAGTCGCATCACCTTGATGTGAAGCAAATACTTAGATATCTCGCTCACACCCCAACGTTGGGATTATGGTATCCAAAGGCTTTGAAGTTTGAGCTAATTGGCTATTCAGATTCTAACTTCGCCGGCGACAGAGTTGATCGCAAGTGTACCTCAAGCACTTGTCACTTTCTTGGACAATCTCTTGTATGCTGGTGTTCGAAGAAGCAGAACTATGTTTCACTCTCCACTCCTGAAGCCGAATACATTGCTATAGGTGCTTGCTGCACTCAACTTCTCGGGATGAATCAGGCCCTCAAGGACTACAACATCAACCTGAAGCATGTACCTCTCTACTGCGACAATGAGAGTGCAATCAAGATCTCCTACAACCCAGTACAACACTCGAAGACGAAGCACATTCAGATACAACATCATTTTCTTCGGTATCACGTGATGAAGGGCGACATCAAAATCAAGCATGCATACACTAAAGATCAACTGGCAGATATCTTCATGAAGCCTTTGGATGAAAAGAGGTTTTGCAAGTTGCGGTGTGATCTAAATATCTTAGAATCCTCAATCCTTCGAAATGGGAATACATCCTAACACTTATGCATGTTGATGACTTTGATGCACAACACACGATGTAACGTATGTCTTAAATTCATGAAGACTTCCAATCTAAGTGTGAATACATTAACGAATAATATGAATTCAGAGTGCCACGATCTGGGTCAAACATTCTTATACGGTGGGTAATGCTACCAACCAAACTCGAAGACATTGCTTTTATCTCATCTTCTTCCTATGTCTTCGAGAGGTCAGTGTCTTCGGCACAAAACTTTATTGTTTGCACGTGTGTTTCAGTTGAAAACTATTTGTGGATCTACATTTGGATTAGAACTTTGTCCTACACAACATTTGTCCTATAGCTTTGTCTTCAACCTTTTCTAGGCAAATGTGATCGGACCCAACATTCTCCTCTGTTCTTACCTCGTCTAGATCTATTCTAATCCAGTCATATGCATTCTATGTTGACATGGGTTGACTGTCTTCACTGGGTCCTTGTGTTGAAGACAAATCAACCACATATTTAATTCTCAAATCCTAACTGTCTCGGTGTTTATAGCAACAACCCCCGCGCCGCCACTTCGATTATGGTAGTGGGTTGTCATGTGGTTTGCATGTATGCCATGTGTCCTCTTAAACCGAGGAGTCAGGGGCATATTTGTCCAATCGGTTCAGATGTATCCACCCATTATAAAGACATCTTTCCCCCTTCCATAATTATCTACCTCTTCCTCCGCCACCCCACGTGCTCAAAATCCTAGCACCATTGCTGGAATCCATCATTGCCGTAGACAAATTGCTTCACTTCCACGCCTTCTCCGTCGACGTACTCATGCCGGACGCTTTCATCCTCTGCCCGCCGCCGTCGTAGCTGTCTGTCTCCACCAAGTTAGGGTGAGGCAGGTTGAACCACTCGGTTTCTCTGCCTCGTCGAGCTGTTTGTCTCGTTCATCATCGCGACTACTTGCAGATACATCTGGAATCCCCTGGTGCATGCTCATACTTGAGTACGCGTGTGAAGCCTTTGCCAAAGTCAATGACAGATGATAAACCAGTCAAGAAGGGAGGGGAGCAGAGACGCAAGAACACTACTAAGGATCTTCCCCCAGATCTGTATGAGCAATACAAGTCTGATAAGGTGGAGACCTATCGCCAACGCAAGAACAGACTCCAATGGATTCAAAAATATTGGAGTGTGGAGTGGTATTACTATCGCTTCGCTACTGATGAGTATGCTGAGGAGTGTGCTGAAAAATGCACCCTGACATCATATACAAAAATATTCATCCGAAGACAAAGGCCGCCACAATCAAGGTGGGATTCCACCGATGTATGTTCTGGCCCCCAATGCCTAAGAATACTCATCCATCAAGCATCCTTGGCATCCTAGATCCCATAGAATCGGATGTTGATGTAGTTGAGCAAGAAGCTGCTCTTGAGCCACAGGCGAAGCCTTTAGAGAAGTCAAAGTCTTCGACGCCAAAGTATTCCATGGCTCCACCTCCAGCAGTGTCTTAACCACAAGATTCGTGGTACCCTTCCATAAATCCCGAGGAACCAGAGTCTGAAGGTCGCCTTCATAGGCATATGAAGAGAAAAGTTGTTGCTTCTCATGGCCCGAAGCCTACTGTGTATTTAATGGATGCAACTCACTTGATTGAGCTGTCTGATGACGAGTTTGATGACGAAGCCTTAGCCAGGCTTATTCAGCAGAAAGAACAGGAAGCCAAGCTGCTCGAAGACTTGTCTCTGTTTGATCCTGTCATCTTTAAACATTTTATTGATGAATGGTTCACTGACCCATCTCTTAGCATTGATGCACTTCAGCTCCCAATTGGCCTGGTCGTCATGTTCCAAGGACTTGTGAACGAGGAACTGACCGTGGCACAAAAGGCCCAACAAACGAAGGCCAAGATCAGCCATGAAAAGGAGATCTTCAAGCAAAATGTGCACAAACTCAATGCCGAACAAATCAAAGGATATCGACAGATGATGGCAGATCACAAAGCCGTCAAGGGCACCCTTGCATGCCTCAAGAGAAAGACCACTATTATGGTGCAAGCTCACAATGGCATGCTAAAGAGAAAGGCGCTTGGTCAAACTACACTTGCGCCCGAGTCATTGCTCGCTCCCAACAAGCTTCAATGTCTTCGGAATAGCCTGCTCCTGAACGGTCTTAGGATCGTGGCATTGTCTTCCCTGCTAGGTTTGCCAACCCACAGATGCGCCCCTCTACCACTGCTACGTCTAGCAAGAAGAAAAGGGAGGCCGAAGCCGAAGCTAAGGAGCACAAGGCAGCTGGTCCTGAAGCCCAACCTCCTAAGAGGTTGAAGACAAGAAAATCCAACCCTTCAAAACGAGCGCAAGACCCAACACCAGAACCACCTACTAATCCAGCATCAACACCTATTCCTCAACAAGAGCATCTTCTCGTTACGCTAATCTCAGTGGCTCCTCCTGCCTCAGACAACTTGGAGAGACAAGTTGTTCTGCATGAGTCTGCTTCCATAGAGACTCGGAAACTAGAAGAGATTCCAGCTGCCGAAGACACTACCGCAGCTGAAGACTTTGCTCATGAAGACATTGGTCATGTCGACAATGTCGAGCCTGAACTTGTTCTGCAAGTGGATGCCCCAATGGTCCACTCTCCCCAACCAACCAGTGATTTTGTGGACACTGGGACTCCTCTCCGGGTGGACGTTCCTGAAGCTGAGCCTAGTACACCATCACGTCCTTTCTTCCCGCCAGTGTCAGCCTCACCAGATTCTCCGTTTCCCCCAAAGGAGATTGAAACCACCAACCACACCTCATCACTCAAACGTCTTCATCGAGGACCTCGTACCCTCATGTCCACTATACCAGAAGACGAAGTGCTGCGGATTGAAGATGTTCCTCCCTGCCAACCTGCAATAGAAGTCATGGCAGCCGAAGACATTGCTGTTGATACCCCAATGGGCGAAGCAAATGCCCCATCCCTTGATGGACCTCCTGTCCCTGCCACACCATCAACAGAATAAATGAAGATAACATTGTGATGGCTCGTGATAGGGAAGGAGAGATGGTCCCTACAAGGTGGTCTCGCCTTGTTGCACCACCAAGGATGGGCCCTCAGTATGAGTTCAACCTAGATCGCCGTCCCTTTGTCATGAACCCCCTACCTCGACTTCCAAGTCTTTGACAGTCTGGACCAGCAAGACCCACTGTCTTCAATCTTGAAAGGTTCAGGCTGAACTACACGTTCTTTGACTTCAAACGCAATCCATACAAAACAGAAAAAATATAGTATGACCGGTTCTGGAGTGCTCCACAACGTGAGTACTACATGTGTGTGCTTTATGGTCAGAACAGGATCTTTCCACACAGATATCCAGCTTTGAAGCCATGAAAGGTCCTCCCTGTTTTGATCAAGCACTGGATTGTCTTCGAGATGTGGGTTTGCTACCTTTCTACATGGATCACGAAGACTGGAATGAGGAACTCATCCTCTAGTTCTATGCAACCCTTCACATATCTCGCTTCGGTCGTTATTTGAACTCTTGGCAGATGGAATTCATGATAAGGGATGAACACATCACTACTTCACCACTGTACTTCTTTCTTGCAACACCTCTTGCTGCCTCTGGTGAAGATTTGGATCCTCGCTCTGAAGCCTATGTGGCTGCAACTCTAAGCATGCTCCATATGTGAGAACCCAACATGACTGAGATGCTGACTCTGATGAAGCCTCTGGATTGAGATGTAGAATTGCCCACTTCATTCTTCGTGGATGATCTTCAATACTTTCCTAGGACCCTCTACCACATTATTTGGCACACCATTTGGCCAATCAAAGGGCACAACTCCTCACGCAAGATTGAAGGGCCTCTGAAGAATTTGCTCTACAACATTGTATATGGCATCATGTTCAATCTTCAAGACTTGTTCCTTTGCAACCTTGCTGCAAATAGCTTCAATGTCCTCGATCCGAAGATTTATGCTCCCTGGACATGTGCTTCATCAAGTAAAGGACCAACACCAGGTTTCTTCCTTCTGCTGGCAACCATGGCATTTATCTTCCCGATATTGAAGTTATGCAAGCAGATTTGTATCCATCCAAGAGCAAGAATCCAATAGTCGAAGGCACTAGTGGCACTGCTAATGTTGAAGGTCTTCTCAGTCCCTCTGATCCATCAAGGGCGAGACTGATTGGTGCTCTTAGACAACCAAGATCTAGTGCTACCAACACTGAATCCACTGATAGCACTTTATCTCTTCAATGCCCACCCTGGAGACAGCGTGCACTCACTGATCGTGAACTTCTAGTTTCACCGATCCAAAAGCAAGATTGGCATCATGAGTGGACTCGACACCAAATGTAGTTTGTTGTACAACACCTCAACCATGTTCGCAACCTAGCTACGAAAAATGCCTTCGTTGCTTATGAAACCAGTCGTCGCTCATGAAGGACTCTCACTATGCTGTCACCCGAGCATGAGCTTCGTTAAGATGGATTTCATCCTCGCTATAGATTTGGTGCACCACCTCCCAGTGTGGAGAAGTGGCGCCAGACTCCATCTCTCGAAGACAGTGACTTCTCCTCGTCAGCTCCTCCCGCCAACGTCAGGCTTGCAGATGAAACTAATGATGCAACCTCTATGCCCCCATTTTCTCGGCGTCACGGCACTGCACGGAGCTCCTCTACACCAGCACCCCAAGAATCCACTGCACCGTCTTCATCGACACCTACTGGGGACGAGTAGTTCTGAATGCCTTCATTCCTTGTTAGTCCTTCGATGACAAAAGAGGGAGAAGCATTGGGTGATAGTCTTCAAACGGGTCTACTTATAAGGGTTGGATATTATTTTTTGCTAAGTTTACAACTTGTGTATGAACATTTGATGTTTTGGGTTGTAAAACGTAAGTCCTGATGGACGTCTGCACTTTAGGTTTACCGTAATCTTTGGCGCTTCTTAAGTTATTTTATGCGCCCGAAGTCATTCTGCAGACGCCCATTTCTCATTGTGCATTTCATTATCTTCATCATATCTGTTAAATGTATAGTGATTAGATTACAAGATATAGGGGGAGATCTCCATAAACTACAACCTGCCATGTGCATTTGCATTCCAAGCAAAATCTTCATATGCACATCTTCAGGGGGAGCTCTCTATATCTTGCAATCAAAATCTTCAAAACCTTATCTTCACATATTTTAAATCCCCATTGAAAACTTCAACCAGTTTGTCATTAATCACCAAAAAGGGGAAGATTGTAAGTGCATCTAGTGCCACCCTTGTTTGGTTTTGGAGTATTGAAGACAAACGTGGTTGAGGGACTAATGTGTTTGTGAGAGTTCATAGGTAAACACAGAGATAAGTCCCTAGAGTTTCGGTTTAGTCATCGAAGACGACCACCCAAAATGTTTGAAGACATTGATGATTACTGAAGCCATTGGTGGTTGACCAAGACATTCGTCCAAAGACAATGAAACACGAAGACAAAGTCTTTTGGTAGTTTTGTTTCTTTTTTCCCGAGTCATAGGAACCACCGTACTGTTAAGTGGGGTTGATGTGATCGAAGTCAGATGTTGACTTGATGCTCAACACATACCTATGTCTTCGAGCGAATACATTGAGAGGAAAACTCTTCCAGAGCTGGTTGAGTCAGCTTTACTTGTAGCCCAAGTAAAGTTGCCACGTGCGTTAAAAATCCGACCATTGTGGCATGTGTCGGTTGGCCATTGACCCAGGGTCATTTTGTTCATATCAGGTCGGGTTGCCCGTTGGCTATAAATAGCCCACCCCTTCCACCATGAGAAGGTGGCTGCTCAGAGAGAGATACGGCTGTTGTCATTTTGGAGCAACCCACCTCGAAGATATTGAGAGAGACACATCCCGCAAGGATACAACTAAACACCTAGAGCTAGAGTGTTTGAGCATCACTGAAGACTTTCTATTCTGAGTGAACTAAAGACTTGCTACACTTGAAGACTGTGATCTTCCAGACGGTTAGGCATCTAGGTCTACAGCGTCCAAGATTCATTGTGGATTGCCGGGTGACCAAGTTTGTACAGGTTTCGGAAGTCTCCCCTAAAGACTTACCTGAGTGATTGATCGCTATCTAAGTCACTTCAGCTCAAGGGGAATAAGGTGAAGACAAGGTCTTCTGAGTTCAATCTCAGCCTCCCTAACCAGACGTACAATTGTCACAACAACTAGAACTGGTCCAACAAATCCTATGTCTTCGTCAAGCAACCGGTTCTATCCTTCACTCTCTTACATTCCTACTCTGAACTGTGAAGTCATTGCTTGAACATTGCGTGAATACTTTGTCCGAAGACATTCATATCAACTGTTTATCTTCATACCATCTAAGTTTGTCTTCGACTCATCTTAGTATTCATGATGATTATGCTTAACTTGCTTGAATGTCTTCACTGCATTGCATACCCTATCTAGATCCTTTATTGTATCCCTACATGATCCTGTTTACGTTTCCGCATTATTCGAATACATTCATTGTTTCGAAGTCTTTCATAAAAATCGCCTATTCACCACCTCTAGTTGATAACTAGCACTTTGATGTTCATCATGTTGAGTTGATTCACGTTCGCTACTTTGATAATTTGATATGTGGGTGGACCGGTGCTATATGAGTTGGTTCATCATGTTATTCTTACTTGAACTAAAAACCTACTTATGATTAACCCCTATCGCAAGCATCCGCAACTACGAAAGAAGAATTAAGATAAATCTAACCATAGCATGAAACATGTGGATCCAAATCAGACCCTTATGAAGCAACACATAAACTAGGGTTGATGCTTGTGTCACTCTCACAACCCATCATCTACTTGTTACTCCACAATGACTTCCCTTAGGCTCATAGCATGGTGAAGTTCCATGTAGTCGACATTCACATGACACCACTAAGAGAAGTAACAACATACATATAATCAAAATATCGAACGCATGCCAACTTCACAAGATTACTTATAACAAGACTTCTCCCATTTCCTCAGGAACAATAGTAACTACTCACACATCATCAACATGTTCAAGATCAAAGTTGTAGTAATGATGATTAAGGATCTGAACATAATCTCTTCCACCAATTAATCCAACGAACATTAACTACAAGATGTAATCAACGCAACTAGTAACCTAGAGGTACAAATCTAAGGTTTTGGGACAAAGATTGAATACGAGAGACCAACTAGGGTTGGAGATGAGATGGTGTTGGAGAATAAGTTGATGAAGATTGGTCCTCCCATGAAGGAGGAAGCGTTGATGATGACGATGGCTTCAATCTACCCCTCCTGGAGAGGGATTTCCCCAACAGAATTTGACTGCCGGAATGCAAAAGGGACTCTGCCCAGGTTTCCACCTCAAGACGGCGGCGCTTCATCCTGAAAGGTGTTTATGAGTTTTCTAGGGTAAAACACACCATACGGGAGAAGAGGGGCGTCGGAGAGCCAACAGGAAGCCCACAAGCCATCAAGGGCCCCTTACGGGGGGGGGGGGGGGCTGTTGGCTTCTGCCCTGCTGGCCACCCCCTCCAGTATAATTTTGCTCCAAAAATTCTTAAATATTCCAAAAATATTCTCCGTCAATTTTCAGGTCATTTTGAGTCTGGTGATTTTTCTGCCTTTTTCTCGGTTTTCGGTCTAGAATTCCACTTTCCAGATATTTTCCTCCTTGTGGTGTACCTTCATATTTTGGACCCATTTCCAGCCCTCGATTACTTTCAGTATGTTTCGGTACTTTCGGCCCATTTGTGAACCATAAATCCATTGGGCCATTTCTCCACCGTCCTGTATTTCTACCCGTTAATGGCCTGTTATGCATGTCGATAGTATTAAGCATCTGATATCTTCTAGCCTGTTAACACCCTATTTTGTTTTGGCCCCAAAACGGACCGTTCCACCTTTAGCCTGTTTATGGCCCGTATTGCGGTCCGGGTGTGCCCCATGAATAGTATGACCCATGGATCCTACAGTGGATAGGAGGCCCATAGTCACTACTACAGGTAGGAGGCCCATGGTCAACTCACATCTTGCACAGTGGCTCGATGTAACACATCAATCTATCTACGGAGCAAACTATATAAGTGCACGAGTCTCGCTCGCATCGATCAGGTTCAATAAGCAGTGAAAGGATCGCTTGGGTTCTGTAGGTAGTGTGAGGGAACGATCGCTCAGGTTCAATAGTAGTGCAAGGTATTGCTCAAGTTTAATGTAGTGTGAGGCATCAATTGCTCTGGTTTGTTATGGTGAGGGATAGATCGACCGACTTCAGGAAGTGACGAGCTCGCACACACGCGCATACGAGAGAAATGCGTAAACCACACTGCATTGCTCGGGCCTAACCACCCACCAATTACCAACCATATACTGAGAAATCTCAACAAAAAACTCACCCTCACTTCTACCATGATTTTTAACATCATGGACAGCCCAAAGAATATCATGCAGGTCTGCCTCCGGCCCACCCAGGACGAAAAACCCATTTTCTTTCATAATGTTTCGTCATAGAAGTAGGAGCCCATCACATATACAATGATACATGTTTTTGTCACAATTCTCGTCATGGAAGTATCACTTCCATGATTTTTGTTCATTTGGGCCATAATATAATAGATGTGTCTTTTTTTTGTAGTGTAGATTTTGAGGTAGATCCTCAATCCTATGGCCCCGTAACTACCAATCTTCCCATAATAGGATTTGGTGACCACTTCCTAAAGAAGAAACAGCTATTGCCTGATAAATTAACCGAGCATCGTTGGGTACTCAAAAATTAGATCCCCATGATTGCCTTTCTTGATCTGTTCTTCATAGTCATAGCCAGCAAGCTTGGATAGCCGCATTCAACAACTTGAGATTGGGGATTCCCAATCTTCCAACCCATTCAGGGGCACACATAGTGTTCCATACCACTAAGCAATTACCTTCATCCACATACCTCTTAGAAAACCACATGAACCTCTAGCAAAAAATTTCTAGAGTCGTTATAGTCTTCAGTGCAATTAGAAGGCCAGAAGGGCGTTAATTTGTATGGCACAAAGCACACTGAGAACCAACAGAAGTCTTCCAGTCTTAGGAAGGTTTGCACCTTGCAAACTCTATAGTTTTTAGGATAGTTAATTAACTAGATACATATATTGTAACATCCCAAACTTTGGAACGTTATAATAATTATTAGAATGATTGTTTGTTTGTTTGAGTGATTGAAAGTGAGTGAAATTTCAAACTTTTTGAAACTTTTGAAAGTTTGATGAGAGGGAATGAAATGACTTTCCCAAAACTTTCACTCTGCATTTTGATCACCAGGAATTCAAATTCATTTCATCACAAAACCCCAGAGTGAAGATGACATGACTTCTTCCATTTAAGGAAATGAAAAGGGATTTGAAAATGGTTTGAATTTCCATTTGAAAATATTTCAAATTCAAAAACTTTATGCAACTCAATGACTTTCATGAGAGAAGATAATATGACTTCTTCAAATGTATGAAATATGAGTTGGAAGTTTAAACCAAAGATTTGAAAAAGGGAATTTGAAAACTATTGGAGAATTTCTCATATGGAGTTCAATTTCATTGAATTCCCTATTTCAATTTTTCAAGCACCCAAACCCCTTGCAAAGATTTTGAGAGGAGTAATGTGACACTCCACACCAGGGGGTAATTTGTGAAGTTTTTGAATCATCAAACCCAAAAAGTTATTTTAAAAATATTTGCAAAAATAAATAAAGCCAATTAGGCAATTTCTGGAAAAAAATATTTTTAAAAAATATATTTAATTTGGCCAGGGAAAATGTCCATTGAATGGAATTTATTCTCCTGATAATTTTGGTATAAAACTTTTTATTTTTAGGCATGTAATTATTGTCATTTATTTGTTTTTGATTTGCTGGTAAATAAAATAGGGAAAATCCTTAAAGGCTTTTAAAGCTCGCCGGCCCACTTCCCTTATTAGCCACCCCGAAAATCCCTCCGATCGGTCGCCCGATGCCGCTAACCCCGCCCCCCTCTCGCTGACATGTGGGACCCCATCCGACCGCTTCGTTCCCGCGGCCATCTGCCTCCTCCATCCCCTCCCGAAACCTCACCGGCGATCACCGCCGTGATCTCCTCCTCCTGTCCCTCCCCTTGAGCCTCGACCCCTCCTATAAATAGCCCGAGGCCTCCTCTATCCATTCCCCCATCTCCCCTCTCTGACCCGAACCTTTCCGTTGCCGGAATAGCTCACCGGAGCTCTTTGTCATCGCCGCACCTTTGCCGCGCCACCGCTCCACCCTGCCCTCCCTAAGCCCTCCCGAGCCCATCACCGAGCTCTCCGCACTCGCCCGCACCTCCCCATCCCCTCGCCTTCACCTGCGACCCACCAGAGCCGCCACACCATCGACCTCCCCAGAGCGGGCCACTACCCGAAGCTCAAGGAGCTCGTGCCCGTCGCCTCCGTCACCCCCGAGCCTCACCGACGCCACCATTGCCATCGCCGTGCTTCCCCACGTCGACCAGTGCTATCACCATCGCCAGATACCCCCTGGAGCCGTTGCCTGCTTCGATCCCGAGCCGCCGCCGTCGCCGGAGCCTCGCCGGACTTCACCCCTGCCGCGATGAGCTCCTCCACCCCTCTCCACCGTCAGATCTGGATCAACGATCTAGATTATAAGATTTAAAACCCCTAAGCATTTTCTTTTATGTTTCGGTCGACCGCCCGTAACACCCCGCACGCACACACCCGTAGCCAATCGCAGAGCGCCACGTCACCCCCCCTGTCCGTTAGTTATAGGATTTTTCATTTTCTGTTTTGTTTAAAAAACAGATTTAGTTCTGTTTTTGTTTTTAGTATATCTTTTATGTTTTTAGTTGTTTTTAATTCATTATTTTTGCATTGTATCAAAAAATTTATCTAGTTTCTGTAGATGCCAAGTTTGACCATATTTGAATATTTAAATTTGAATTTAAACATATTTGATTTAAATTTTGTTTTCTGAATAACTTGAGTTTTATAATATATTTTTGAGTGATTCTTTTTGCTACTTGTCACTAGTGATCTTAGTTATCATTAGGTAAAGTTTGAGAATTAATTGAATAAATTTGATTTGTATTCTTAATCAAAACAGAATCTGTTTTAATTTCCTACTAGTTTAATTAGTTTGATTTCTTTTGGTTTAATTTGAAATCTGAATTTGATTTAACTTATGTGTAGATTTCATTAGTATCTGTTGTTCTCAACTTTAGCAATTTACTTGCTGTTAACAAAAATAATTTGTGTAGTTTATTAAATTATTATTGTAGGAACTTACACTCTTTTTCAAATAGGTATAGTTGTTTCAAAAACAAATTTGTTAGTAATAATTCTTTTAACTAAATTTTTAAGTAATTAGATTCTGTTAATAAATGTTTTGTTAATAAAAATGGTTTAGTTTTACTCTATTATTATAGGAAACTATATTCTTCATCATTAGGTAATGTTTTATAAAACAACTTAGTTTTAGTAGAGATTATTTTCACAAAAGATTTAGATGATTCAAATCTGTTTTATAATAAAGATTTTATTATTTACCTCCTGTTAACTTAGTTGTTTTATAAGTTGTCTTCCCTTATTTTATGGTTTTACTTGTTGTTAAGTTTATTAGACAAAAACCTATGTTGTTTAGAGTTTTGTTTTCATAAGTCTTACTTGTTCTTCAAAATGTAAGTCTTTTACTAAAATACTTTTGTTATACTTTACTTTGTTTTTGTTTTGTTACTATTGAAAATAATTGTTTGTAGGGGAAAACTACCTTAGTTGCTTTTATGAAAACCTTGTTGACTTTAACTTTTGCCTTAAGTATTTCCTTCATCACCACCTTAGTTGTGTTGATGTAGTTTTGTCATTTGAGTTTTGTCTTAAGTATTTCCTTTCATCACCACCATGTTGCTTTTGGTTTTGGTAACCTTGTGATTGTTAGAATTGATTGCTAGTATGATTGCTTATATGAATGCAATGTTTGATTGTATAGATTTTCATCGGAGAGTGACGAAAAGTCTATCAAGTTATTTTTGAGAGCGATCTTTCTCTTCATCAATAGTACAGGCAAGTTCACTTTCACCATCTTTTCATACCTATGTTTTATTGCATGTAGTGACATCATTCAACAAATCCCTCCCGTAGTGTTATTGAAATTCTTATAGTTGAGTAGAATGCATGAGGTAGGAACCCACCACTTGTTACTAAAGCACCGGGAACGCTAGTTAGTGCAATGCTATGCTAAAGTAGACGGGGTCTGGTATGAGTGTTCGTGAGTGGTGTGAAGAAGGACTCCACGTCAAAACGACGACTTCATGAAGGCTTCTTCAAGACCTGCATATTCAAGACCTCAAGACTTCGAGACTCGAGAAACAAGTTTTTCAATACACACTACTGGGTGAGGGATGGTTGGAATGGTACCCTGGAGAAGCCAGTGGATTTGCCTAGGTGTTGCTGGAGATGGCCAGTATTCACGCGGAAAGCCTCACCCAGACTCAAAGGGAAGGATGAATAATTCATGCCCGGAAGCTTACCTGCACAGCCACAAGTCATTATGGGCTCTGGCTTGGTTGGATATCGTGGTGACCCTGGACAGGCGGTGCTACGAGATGTAGAAGAATGGTAGGAAAGGATGGGCACCGACAGAGTTGCAGGGAAACCCTTTGGAAGACCATGTTTTGGTCATCCGTTTCTCAAACACCCTGAAGTGCGAGAAATCAAACGGAGGCGACCAAATCTTGTGGGGAACGTGTGCAACACTCTGTAGAGTTAAACCTAATCGATTAGCCGTGTCCCCGGTTACGGACAAATTGAGCTTCTAGACTTGGATCTATCTCTGAACTCTCAACACTGGACTGATAAATAATTGTGGGCAACTTATGATACTTATGGGCATTGAGACATTGGTTGGCGGAACCATGTCATGATAGGTAACTCCATAGTGAAATTCCTGATATTCCTTTGTTGTAGGAAAATAAAATCAGCTTTTACGCAAAAACTCAGACACTGAGCCACAAAGCCTTTGCATATAGAATAGTCTTTATTCTTCTGTTCTACTATGGTGATCTTGCCAGTACATTCCATGTACTGACTTACACGGCTGCAACGTCTTATGTTGCAAATACTCTTCTACGACGGGTAAGAGTACGATTCAGGGTTACGGTTCGCACTCAACTTGCCGTTGGTGTTATTGGGACTCCACTCCCGTTGACTGTATCCGCTGCTATTTTAAGGTATATATCTGTTTTACGTTAATTACATGTGATTGCACTTTGATATATACATTGATGTACTGTGTGTGCCAGCATACTAATCCAGGGATGGCACAGGAAACACACAGGCTTGACTTGTTTTGAGTCGGGTCGCTACAGAAATGGTATCAGAGCACATGTTGACTGTAGGACGTGACCGTAGAAAATGGAAAGCCCTAGGAAAGGATCTCTCTAAAACTTTATTTTCAAAAAGGTCTTTTCCTCCCCCATCTTTTCTGAGTTTTACAAAATATTCCCTATTACCCCAAATAGCTATACAACATCCCTTTCCCTTTCGACCACATGGAAGATCAAATGAGGCCACTCCGAGAAGGATAAGATATCACACAACTGATGAACAGCCCAGAGTAAAAGGAGGATTACCCTATACATCATGAAGAATTGAAGCTACAACAACTAAAGACTCTGAGGACCCGAAGAAATTGAAGACCATGAAGAATTTCCAAGATATTATGCCCTAGAAGACCAAACCCTTGATGTAAACTTACGTTAGATACGATGATTTGTGAGCTGTCATTTGTGTGTAATTTTCGACAGCCACAACTAAAATCTATTTTCCAAACCATTGTTGTATTGTGTGTATCCCCTCCTTTCTCTCTCTTACCTATCTCATCCCAAAACCTTGAACCCAATAGATGACGAATGAAGCTGGACTCGTGTATTCTGGATCGATGACTCGGTTAGAGACAGAGGAATGGATTCAGAACATGGAGGATCATCTAAGGAGTAACCATGTTGGAAGAAAGGAGACGGTCCAATATGCTCTTCGGTACTTTGCAGAAGGTGCTGCAAATTGGTGGAAGATGCATGAAGATATCCATGATAGGAAAGCATCAATCACTTGGGAAGAATTCAAGATGACACTGCAAGGATCTCATGTTGTTACCAACACCCAGAAGCCCCGTTGCAAAGAAGTGAAGAAGATTTGTGCATGCAAGATATGTGGAGAAATAGGACACACCCAGGAAGAACACAAGGAAGGATGCCCTCATTGTGAAGAAAATCACCGAGCTGAGGAATGCCCAACTGGGCAGGTGACATGTTTCTTGTGTGAAGGAACTACGCATTTCCCGGCTCAATGCCAAATTTACCCCAAGGTACAAGAAGTCATCAAGCAGCAAAAGGAAGCCATGAAGGAAGCCTTCAGAGAAAATTTAGGAGGACTTGTGATGAAGGAAGATGTTGAAGACCCTGATGGAGAAGGCCTAACCAGATTTTACTCCAATGCCTGCTATTCATGTGGAGAAGAAGGACATTTCTCACATAACTATACGAAGGAAAGAAAAGAGTATCTGGGAACCTTCCCGACAGAAGAAGTGGAGTTTGATCCACGGGAAATTGAAGTTTTGATCAGAACAAAGAACCCCAGGAAGAGACAAGCCCCTGAACAGAAGGACCTGAGTCATATTAGATGCTTCAAGTGTAAGGATATGGGCCACTATACCAATAAGTGCCCAAGAAAGGAACCAGAACTCCCAGGAGCAAAAACCAACATCAAGAAGCCCCGAGATTTGTCAGAAATCATCTGTTTTCGGTGCAAGAAGACAGGACACTACTCCTATACCTGTCCGGAGAAGAATGCTAAGCATGAGTAGTTTGAGTTTTGGAGGTAATAAATGTAATAGGCAGCACTCTTATAATTTTGAAGTTATGTAATGGAAGTTTCAGAGTTTGTAATAAATTCATGAGTCAATGGAAATTTATGGTGTCATGATTTATCTTATGTTGTATTACATGAGTTGTTACTCTATGACAAAGATCTCTGGCCAATTTTCGAGGATATGAGAAAATATGGTCTATGCAGACATGAGTGCATTTCATTTTAAGTGCGGTAGCAACCACAGGGACAAAAGAATGAAGAAAATACCATTCATATTAAAGTGTTTGGATAAGTGAATACATGTGAAGAGAATATGGAACGATAGAGTGAGTTAAAACTATTCAAGTATGCATGTGAACCCACAAGTCACTGACCTCAGGATTGATAAGGACCAAGCCCCACCTTTATGAAGGAAGAAACTTGGAAGAAGCTATGCCAGATCAGTACACGTTTTTTGTAGGAGTATATGAAAACTTGAGAGTTGTGAAGAAATGATAGGTGTTTTTGTTCGGCTTGCAGAATAGATGGATTTATCCGAACTTTGTTCATTGACAAGAGAAAATTTCTGCAATGCTTGTGAGGAAGCCCAAGTGTTAGAATACGAGATTCACTAAACCTTATACAAGGTAATGATTTCAGTGCGACATGGCTTGGCCACCATGACGACTTACTCTTATCATTCTCTTGCTATTCGGAATGGTAAATCTGAGTGACTTACCCATAGTAAAGAGACGACGTTCTTTGAAGCTTTTGTTTAAGCCTTAGAATGGTATGATGAAACCCCTTGTAGATGACAGTTGCTGTCACACGTAGGTATTTTACGGTGAGGAATGAAGCCAAGACCCATTTCACTGCAGGATAACCACAAATGGTAGACCACCATGAGATCTTCGATAAGTTAATTAGAATGATCACGAGACCTGTCAGTTAAGAAGACCCAGTGTCGGAAGAAATGCATTTTGTTGTGAGAACACAAGATTTTGATATAACGGAAGAGCATCATCGAAGGAGCTACCATGAAGAATGTGAAGAGATAGATGTACCCACAAGAATACCAGGATTTTGAGGGACCAGTTACTCTCATTTTAAGTGTGGTAGACCCACACCTTCTAGGTCAATGGAGTCTTGTTGGAAGACCCACACTTCCAGGTCAGTGGAGTTTTGTTGGAAGACCCCACACCTTCTTGGTCAGTGGAGTTGCTAGAAGACCCCAAACCATAACCATTTCTTGCTAGCCCCTCCGAATCTCGAGGAGGAGATTCATTTTAAGTGTGGTAGGTTTGTAACATCCCAAACTTTGCAATGTTATAATAATTATTAGAATGATTGTTTGTTTGTTTGAGTGATTGGAAGTGAGTGAAATTTGAAACTTTTTGAAACTTTTGAAAGTTTGATGAGAGGGAATGAAATGACTTTCCCAAAACTTTCACTCTGCATTTTGATCACCAGGAATTCAAATTAATTTCATCACAAAACCCCAGAGTGAAGATGACATGACTTCTTCCATTTAAGGAAATGAAAAGGGATTTGAAAATGGTTTGAATTTCCATTTGAAAATATTTCAAATTCAGAAACTTTATGCAACTCAATGACTTTCATGAGAGAAGATAATATGACTTCTTCAAATGTATGAAATATGAGTTGGAAGTTTAAACCAAAGATTTGAAAAAGGGAATTTGAAAACTATTGGAGAATTTCTCATATGGAGTTCAATTTCATTGAATTCCCTATTTCAATTTTTCAAACACCCAAACCCCTTGCAAAGATTTTGAGAGGAGTAATGTGACACTCCAAACCAGGGGGTAATTTGTGAAGTTTTTGAATCATCAAACCCAAAAAGTTATTTTAAAATATTTGCAAAAATAAATAAAGCCAATTAGGCAATTTCTGAAAAAAATATTTTTAAAAAAGTATTTAATTTGGCCAGGGAAAATGTCCATTGAATGGAATTTATTCTCCTGATAATTTTGGTATAAAACTTTTTATTTTTAGGCATGTAATTATTGTCATTTATTTGTTTTTGATTTGCTGGTAAATAAAATAGGAAAAATCCTTAAAGGCTTTTAAAGCTCGCCGGCCCACTTCCCTTATTAGCCACCCCGAAAATCCCTCCGATCGGTCGCCCGATGCAGCTAACCCTGCCCCCCTCTCGCTGACATGTGGGACCCCATCCGACCGCATCGTTCCCGCGGCCATCTGCCTCCTCCATCCCCTCCCGAAACCTCGCCGACGATCACAGCCGTGATCTCCTCCTCCTGTCCCTTCCCTCGAGCCCCGACCCCTCCTATAAATAGCCCGAGGCCTCCTCTATCCATTCCCCCACCTCCCCTCTCTGCCCGAACCTTTCCCTTGCCGGAATAGCTCACCGAAGCTCTCTGTCACCGCCGCACCTTTGTCGCGCCACCGCTCCACCCTACCCTCCCTAAGCCCTCCCGAGCCCATCACCGAGCTCGCCGCACTCGCCCGCACCTCTCCATCCCCTCGCCTTCACTGGAGACCCACCAGAGCCGCCACACCATCGACCTCGCCGGAGCGGGCCACTACCCGAAGCTCAAGGAGCTCGTGCCCGTTGCCTCCGTCACCCCCGAGCCTCACCGACGCCACCATTGCCATCGCCGTGCTTCCCCGCGTCGACCAGTGCTATCGCCGTCGCCAGATACCCCTGGAGCCGTTGCCCGCTTCGATCCCGAGCCGCCGCCGTCGCCGGAGCGTCGCCGGACTTCACCCCCACCGCGGTGAGCTCCTCCACCCCTCTCCACCGTCAGATCTGGATCAACGATGCAGATTATAAGATTTGAAACCCCGAAGCGTTTTCTTTTATGTTTCGGTCGACCACCCGTAACACCCCGCACACACACACCCGTAGCCAATCGTAGAGCGCCACGTAACCCCCCCTGTCCGTTAGTTATAGGATTTTTTCATTTTCTGTTTTGTTTAAAAAACAGATTTAGTTCGGTTTTTGTTTTTAGTATATCTTTTATGTTTTTAGTTGTTTTTAATTGATTATTTTTGCATTGTATCAAAAAAATTATCTAGTTTCTGTAGATGCCAAGTTTGACCATATTTGAATATTTAAATTTGAATTTAAGCATATTTGATTTAAATTTTGTTTTCTAAATAACTTGAGTTTTATAATTGATTCTTTTTGCTACTTGTCAGTAGTGATCTTAGTTATCATTAGGTAAAGTTAATTGAATAAATTTGATAAGTGTTCTTAATCAAAACAGAATCTGTTTTAATTTCCTACTAGTTTAATTAGTTTGATTTCTTTTGGTTTAATTTGAAATCTGAATTTGATTTAACTTATGTGTAGATTTCATTAGTATCTGTTGTTCTCAACTTTAGGAATTTACTTGCTGTTAACAAAAATAATTTGTGTAGTTTATTAAATTTTTATTGTAGGAACCTACACTCTTTTTCAAATAGGTATAGTTGTTTTAAAAACAAATTTGTTAGTAATAATTCTTTTAACTAAAGTTTTAAGTAATTAGATTCTGTTTACAAATAAAGTTTTTAGTAATACTTTTCTGTTAATAAAAATGGTTTAGTTTTACTCTATTATTATAGGAAACTATATTCTTCATCATTAGGTAATGTTTTATAAAACAACTTAGTTTTAGTAGAGATTATTTTCACAAAAGATTTAGATGATTCAAATCTGTTTTATAATAAAGATTTTATTATTTACCTCCTGTTAACTTAGTTGTTTTATAAGTTGTCTTCTCTTATTTTATGGTTTTACTTGTTGTTAAGTTTATTAGACAAAAACCTATGTTGTTTAGAGTTTTGTTTTCATAAGTCTTACTTGTTCTTCAAAATGTAATTCTTTTACTAAAATACTTTTGTTATACTTTACTTTGTTTTTGTTTTGTTACTATTGAAAATAATTGTTTGTAGGGGAAAACTTCCTTAGTTGCTTTTATGAAAACCTTGTTGACTTTAACTTTTGCCTTAAGTATTTCCTTCATCACCACCTTAGTTGTGTTGATGTAGTTTTGTCATTTGAGTTTTGTCTTAAGTATTTCCTTTCATCACCACCATGTTGCTTTTGGTTTGGGTAACCTTGTGATTGTTAGAATTGATTGCTAGTATGATTGCTTATATGAATGCAATGTTTGATTGTATAGATTTTCATCGGAGAGTGACGAATAGTCTATCAAGTTATTTCTGAGAGCGATCTTTCTCTTCATCAACAGTACAGGCAAGTTCACTTTGACCATCTTTTCATACCTTTGTTTTATTGCATGTAGTGACATCATTCAACAAATCCCTCCCGTAGTGTTATTGAAATTCTTATAGTTGAGTAGAATGCATGAGGTAGGAACCCACCACTTGTTACTAAAGCCCCGGGAACGCTAGTTAGTGCAATGCTATGCTAAAGTAGACGGGGTCTGGTATGAGTGTTCGTGAGTGGTGTGAAGAAGGACTCCACGTCAAAACGACGACTTCATGAAGGCTTCTTCAAGACGTGCATATTCAAGACCTCAAGACTTCGAGACTCGAGAAACAAGTTTTTCAATACACACTACTGGGTGAGGGATGGTTGGAACGGTACCCTGGAGAAGCCAGTGGATTTGCCTAGGTGTTGCTGGAGATGGCCAGTATTCACGCGGAAAGCCTCACCCAGACTCAAAGGGAAGGATGAATAATTCATGCCCAGAAGCTTACCTTCACAACCACAAGTCATTATGGGCTCTGGCTTGGTTGGATATCGTGGTGACCCTGGACAGGCGGTGCTACGAGATGTAGAAGAACGGTAGGAAAGGATGGGCACCGATAGAGTCGCAGGGAAACCCTTTGGAAGACCATGTTTTGGTCATCCGTTTCTCAAACACCCTGAAGTGTGAGAAATCAAACGGAGGCGACCAAATCTTGTGGGGAACATGTGCAACACTCTACAGAGTTAAACCTAATCGATTTGCCGTGTCTCCGGTTACGGACAAATTGCGCTTCTAGACTTGGATCTATCTCTGAACTCTCAACACTGGACTGATAACTAATTGTGGGCAACTTATGATACTTATGGGCATTGAGACATTGGTTGGCGGAACCATGTCATGATAGGTAACTCCATAGTGAAATTCCTGATATTCCTTTGTTGTAGGAAAATAAAATCAGCTTTTACGCAAAAACTCAGACACTGAGCCACAAAGCCTTTGCATATATAATAGTCTTTATTCTTCTGTTCTACCATGGTGATGTTGCCAGTACAATCCATGTACTGACCTACATGGCTGCAACGTCTTATGTTGCGGATACTCTTCTACGACGGGTAAGAGTACGATTCAGGGTTACGGTTTGCACTCAACTTGCCATTGGTGTTATTGGGACTCCACTCCCGTTGACTGTATTCGTTGCTATTTTAAGGTATATATCTGTTTTACGTTAATTACATGTGATTGCACTTTGATATATACATTGATGTACTGTGTGTGCCAGCATACTAATCTAGGGATGGCACAGGAAACACAGAGGCTTGACTTGTTTTGAGTTGGGTCGCTACATATATTGTGTCACTGTCAACTTCCTAATGCACAAAGGTAGACCTAGGTATTTACACGAAAATGATCCAGTTGAGCAACCCATCTCCTAACTCGTGGGCTGTACCAGATCATCCAAGCACCTAATGGGTACATCCACACTCTTTGTGAAGTTAATGTGTATCCCTAAAGATATTCAAATCCATCCAGGATCTCTGCATGAGAGTGAAGCTCAGCATTCATAGGTTTGACGAAAATCATAACATCATCCGCAAAAAGATAAATTCGCTGATGCAAGCCATGTCAAGCAAGTGAAGCTAAAATGTCAGTAGATGCTACCCGCGAGAACATTTTGTTGAGCATCGCCATGGCTAAGATTTAAAAAGCGTTGGTGATAAAGGGTCACCTTGCCTCAAGCCATGTATTGGGAAAATATGGGTTCCAAACACTCGATTTACCATGACACTAGTGGTCGAGATGCTTAGCAGGCCACATATCCATTCAGTCCACCTATAGCTAATGCCCATCTTTAGAAGCACTCTGATGAGCACTCTACTGACAAAAGGCCTTCGATATATCCAATTTAAGCATAATGGTCGGTTCTCTTAATGCATGCAAACATCACGTTGTACACTGGACCATCATGAAGTTATCATGAATGGATACTCTACACACAAAAGCACTTTGGTGTATCCCAACCAATCTTGGAAAATCCCCAGTTAACCCAACCGGAATACACTTTGCAAAGATCTTGAAAACACCATGAACACGACTTATTTGTCTATAATGTCGTATGTGTTGGGGAACGTTGCGTGGGAAACAACTTTTTTCCTATGAACACCCAAGATCTATCTATGGAGATCAATAGCTACGACAGGGAGAATGGATCTACATGCCCTTGTAGATATCTAAGCGGGAAGCATTAAGAAATGCGGTTGATGTACTCGAACGTCTTCGTGATCCAAATCGCAATCCATCCCGCGATCCAATCACGATCCGCCCCGATCTAACGCCGAACGGAAGGCACCTCCGCGTTTAGCACACATACAACTCGATGAAGTTTCAGCCTCCTTGATCCAATGAGCGAGGGTGGAGTATTAGATGAGTTCTCCGACAACACGAAGGCGTGGTGGCGGTGGTGGTGGAGCAATCTCAGTAGGGCTTCGCCAAGCGCTGCCGCAGATGTGTTTTCGATGGAGATATAGAGATCTAGGGAGAGAGGGAGGGCTACACCTATGCCTCAGGGTGTCTCTACCCTCCCTCTCCCTCTCTCTATATATAGGAGGAGGGGGTAGATGGGGAACATCCATATCCCTTTCTACAAGGAAGGGGGCGGCGGCCAGGAGGGAGGAGTGCTCCCTCCCCAAGGCACCTCCTAGGTGCCTTCCCCTTTAGGGTTTCCTACCCCCTAGCCGCATGGGACCTTGGAGGCTGGACCAACAAGGTTTGGACGCCCCCTAGATCCCATGAACGTCCTAGGGGCTGGAGGGACCCTTCCAGACTCCTCCAGAACCCTTTGGAACCTTCCGGAACCTTCAGGAAGATTCCCAGTACAATACCGGGAAAACCAAAAACTTTTCCGGTAGCCCAAAATATGACATATATTTATATATAAATTTTTACCTCCGGACCATTTCGAAGCTCCTCATGACATCCGAGATCTCATCCGGCACTCCGAACAACCTTCGGTTACCAACATACATAACTCAACAATACCAAATCGTCACTAAACGTTAAGTGTGCAGATCGTGCAGGCTCGAGAACTATGTAGACATGACCGAGACAACTCTACGGTCAATAACGAATACCGGGACCTGGATGCCCATATTGGTTCCTACATATTATACAAAGATCTTTATTGGCCAAACCATGATGTCGAGGATTTAATCAATCCCGTATGCAATTCTCTTCGTCCATCGGTATGTTACTTGCCCGAGATTCGAAAATCTCTTTACATAGTTGAATCTCTTTATTGGAAAGTCTTTTTACTCGTTCCGTAATACAAGATCCCGTGACTAACTCCTTAGTCACATTGCTTGCAAGCTTCTTGTGATGTTGTATTATCGAGTGGGCCTAGAGACACCTCTCCGTCATACAGAGTGAGAAATCACAGTCTTGATCTATGCTAACTCAGTAGACACCCTCAGAGATACTTGTAGAGCATCTTTGTAGTCACCCATTTACGTTGCGACGTTTGATACACACGAGGTACCCCTCCGGTGTCAGTGAATTGCATGATCTTATGGTCATAGGAACATATATTTGACATGTCGAAAACAATAGCAATAAACTAACATGAGTTTGGGTCTTGTCCATCACATCATTCTCCTAATGATGTGATCCAATTATCAAATTACAACTCATGTCTATGGCTAAGGAAACCTTTACCATCTTTGATCAATGAGCTAGTACAGTAGACGCTTAGTAGGGACACTTTGTTGTCTATGTATCCAGACATGCATCTAGGTTTCCAATCAATACAATTATAGAATGGATAATAAACGATTATCATGAACAAGGAAATATAATAATAACTATTTTTTTGCCTCTAGGGCATACTTCCAATAGTCTCCCAGTTGCACTAGAGTCAATAATCTAGTTCACATCACCATGTGATTTACGTCCAGTGAGTTCAGGGGTTTGGTCATGTTTTGGTTGTGAGAGAGGTTTTAGTCAACGGGTCTGCAACATTCAGATCCGCGTGTACTTTGCAAATCTCTATGTCATACTGTAGATGCTTCTACCATGCTCCATTTGGAGCTATTCCAAATGATTGCTCAACTAAAGGTATTCGGATTGCTAATCAGAGTCATTCAAATTGGTATGAAACCTTGCATCGACGTAACCCTTTACGATAAACTCTTTATCACCTCCATAATCGAGAAAAAAATCCTTAGTCCTTGAGTTACTAAGAACAATTTTGACCAATGTCCAGTGATCCACTCCTCGATCACTCTTGTACCCCTTGACGGACTCATCGAAAGGCACACACCAGGTGCAGTACACGGCATGTCATACTATATAGAGCCTACGGCTAAGGCATAGGGGATGAACTTTGTCCTTTCTCTTTCTTCTGTCGTGGTCGAGCTTTGAGTCTGACTCAACTTCACACCTTACAAATCAGGCAAGAACTCCTTCTTTGACTGATCCATTTCAAACTCTTTCAAAATCTTGTCAAGGTATGTACTCATTGAATGTCTTGTCAGGCGTCTTGATCTATATCTATAGATCTTGATGCCCAATATTTAAGTAGCTTCTTTCCAAGTCTTCCTTTGAAAAACTCCTTTCAAACAAACCTTTATGCTTTCCAGAAATTCTACATTATTTAGGATCAAAAATATGTCAACCACATATACTTATCAGAAATTCTATAGTGCTCCCACTCACTTTCTTGTAAATACAAGTTTCTTTTAAACATTTCATAAACCCAAAAGCATTGATCACCTCATCAAAGCGTATACTCCAAGTCCGAGATGCTTGCTCCAGTCCATTGAAGGATTGAGTGAGCTTGCATACCTTTTAGCATGCTTAGGATCGACAGAACCTTACGGTTATATCACATACAACCTTTCCTCAAGGAAACCATTGAGGAACCATTGTTTTTACATCCGTCTGCCAGATTTCATAATTGAAAAATGCTGCAACTGCTAACATAATTCTAACAGACTTTATCATCGCTACGGGTGAGAAAGTCTCATCATAGTCAACTCCTTGAACTTGTCAGAAACTTCTTTGCAACAAGTCGAGCTTTATAAATGGTGACATTTACCATCAACGTATGTCTTCTTCATAAAGGTCCATTTGTACTTAACGACCTCTGTTCATCCGACAAGTCTACCAAAGTCCATACTTGGTTTTCATACATGGATCTTATCTCGAATTGCATGGACCCTAGCCATTTGTTGGAATATGGGCCCACCATTGCTTCTTCGTAGCTCGTAGGTTCATTGTTGTGTAAAACCTTGACCTCCAAAATAGGATTGGCGTGCCACTTAGGGGTGGTGCAAGTCCTTGTTGACCTACGAGGCTTGGTAGTAACTTGATTTGAAGCTTCATGATCATCATCATTTGCTTCCTCTTCACTTAGTGTAGGCGCCGCAGAAACATCTTTCTGTGTCGTGCTACTATCCAACTGAAGTGATAGCTCAACAACCTCATCAAGTTCTACTTTCCTCCCAATCAATTCTTTCGAGAGAAACTCTTTCTTGAGAAAGTACCTGTGTTTTTAGCAAAAAACACTTTGCCCTCGGATCTGAGATAGAAGGTATACCCAAATGTTTCCTTAGGGTATCCTATGAAGATGCACCTTTCCGCTTTGGGTTCGAGCTTATCAGACATAAGTGTCGCATTCCCAAACTCTAAGAAATGACAACTTAGGTTTCTGCCAAACCATAATTCATACGGTGTCATCCCAATGGTTTTAGATGGTGTAGTATTGAAGTGAATGTAGTTGTCTCTAATGCATAACCCCAAAACGATAGTGGCAAAATGATAAGAGAAATCATAGGACGCACCATATCCAATAGAGCACAACTACAACGTTCAGACACACCATTACACTATGGTGTTCCAGGTGGCATGAGTTGTGAAACAATTTCCCCATTGTTTTAAGTTGCATACCAAACTCAGAACTCAGATATTCACCTCCACGATCATATCGTAGACATTTTATCTTCTTGTCACGATGATCTTAAACTTCACTCTGAATTTTCTTGAACTTTTCAAACGTTTCAGACTTGTGTTCCATTAAGTAAATATACCCATACCTACCCAAATCAACACTGAAGGTAAGAAAATAATGATATCCACCACACGCTTCAACGCTCATTGGACAACATACATCAACATGTATCATTTCCAATAAGTCTCTTGCCTGCTTCATCATATCGAAAACGGGTCTAAGTCATCTTGCCCATGAGGCACGGTGTGCATGTCTCAACTGATTCAAAATCAAGTGAGTCCAAAGATCCATAAGCATGGAGTTTCTTCATGCACTTTATACCAATATGACCTTAGTGGTAGTGCCACAAGTATGTGATACTATCATTATTAACTTTGCATCTTTTTGGCATCAATATTATGAACATGTGTATCACTATGATCAAAATTCAATAGACCATTCACATTGGGTACATGACCATTGAAGTATTATTCATGTAAACAGAATAACCATTATTGTCTGACTTAAATGAATAACTGTATTGCTCAACGCGATCTAATCATGTTCATGCTCAATGCAAACACCAAATAACATTTATTTATGTTCAACACCAATCCCAAAGGTAGAGGGAGCATGCGATGGTGATGACATCAACCTTGGAAACATTTCCAATACATAGCATCACCTCACCCTTAGCTAGTCTTCCTTTATTCCGTATCTTTTATTTCAAGTTACCAATATTAGCAACTGAACCGGTATCTAATACCCAGGTGCTACTAGGAGTACTAGTAAGGTACACATCAATAACACGTATATCAAATATACTTCTATTGACGTTGCCAACCTTCTTATCTACCAAGTATCTAGGGCAGTTCCGCCACAGTGACCATTCTCCTCATAATAGAAGCACTTAGTCTCGGGTTTGGGTTCAGCCTTGGGTTTCTTCACTGGAGTAGCAACTCGCTTGCCATTCATGAAGTTTCCCTTCTTGCCCTTGCCCTTATCGAAACTTGTGGTTTTTCTAACCATCAACATTTGATGCTCGTTCTTGATTTCTACCTTCATGGTCTCGAACATAGGGAATAGCCCAAGGATGGTCTTTTCCATCCCAGGCATGTTTATAGTTCATGACAAAGCTGTTCTAGATTTGTGGCACCGACTTGGAGAACTATATCAATCACTATCTTATCTGGAAGATCAACTCCCACTTGATTCAAGCAATTGTAGCACCCAGACAATCTAAGAACATGCTCACCGATTGAGCTATTCTCCATCATATTGCAAGCAAAGAATCTTGTTGGAGGTCTCATACCTCTCAACACGGGAATGAGTCTGAAATCCCAATTTTAGCTCTTAGAACATCTTATATGTTCTGTGGTATTCAAAATGTTTTTGGAGCCTCAATTCTAAGCCGTAATGCATGACACACTGAACTATCAAGTAGTTATCGTAACGTGCCTGTCAACTATTGACAACATCTACAGAGGATGCTTTAGGGGGTGGCGCACTGAGCAGTGCATCAAGGACATAAGCCTTATGTGAAACAATGAGGACAATCCTCAGATCATGGACCCAGTCTGCACTATTGCTACCATCATCTTTCAACTCTATTTTTCTCTAGGAACGTATCAAAATATAGGGGAGATATAACGCGAGCTATTGATCTACAACATAATTTGCAAAGACAGCTTAGACTATGTTCATGATAATGAGTTCAACTAATCATATTACTTAACAACTCCCTCTCAAATTGACATCCATCCTGTCATCTGAGTGCTACATGATCCAAATTCACCAACCCAAGTCCGATCATCACGTGAGATGAGGTGGATTCAATGGTCAACATCTCCATGCTGATCATATCTATATATGACTCATGTTCGACCTTTTGGTCTCTTGTGTTCCGAGGCCAAGTCTACATGCTAGGATCGCCAAGTTTAACCCGAGTGCTCCGCATGTGCAAAACTGGCTTGCACCCGTTGTATGTGAACGCAGAGTCTATCACACCCGATCATCACATGGTGCTTCGAAATGGCGAACTTTTGCAACGGTGCACACTCGAGGACAACACAATTTTATCTCGAAATTTTAGTGAGGGGTCACCTTATAATTCTACTATCGTCCTAAGAAAAATATGATTCATAAAAGGATTAACATCACATGCAAATCATAAGTTACATGATGTGGCCATGAACTTGTGCTTTTGATCTCCATCTCCAAAGCACCGACATGATCTCCATCGTCAGCGGCATGACACCTTGATCTCCATCATTGTGTTGCCATCGGGGTTGTCATGCCAACCATGCTCCTACTATTGTTGCTACCGTTTAGCGATAAAGTAAAGCATTACATAGCGCTTAATGATTGACACGCAGGTCATACAATAATTAAAGACATCCCTATGGCTCCTGCCGGTTGCCATAAGCATCGGCATGCAAGTCCATATAAACTATTACAAAAATGATCATCTCATACATAAAATATATTTCATCTTGTCTTTGGCCATATCATATCACAACATACCGTGCAAAAACAAGTTAGACGTCCTCTAATTTGTTGTTGCATGTTTTATGTCGCTGCAATAGGTATCTAGCAAGAACGATTCTTACCTACACAAAGCCACAACAGTGATATTCAAGTTGCCTTTTAACCTTCTACAAGGACCGCCTTTGTCGAATCCGATTGACCTAAAGTGGGAGAGACAAACACCCGCCAGCCATCTTTATGCAACAAGTTGCATGTTAGTCGATGGTAACGGTCTCTCGTACGTGGACGAATAAGGTTGGTCCAAGCCGCTTCTTCCCACAATACCGTCTAATCAAGATAAGACTAAGGAGGTAAGCAATCTGAACATCACCGCCCACAATCTCTTTTTTGTTCTACTCGTGCATGTTATCTACGCATAGACCTAGCTCATGATGCCACTCTTGGGGAACGTTGCATGCGAAACAAAAAAATTCCTACGAATACCCAAGATCTATCTATGGACATGTACATCTACGAGAGGGAGAGTGGATCTACATACCCTTGTAGATCACAAAGCGGGAAGCGTTAAGAAATGCGGTTGATGTAGTCGAACGTCTTCGCGATCCAAATCGTAATCCGTCCCGCAATTCAATCATGATCCGTCCCGATCTAGCGCCAAATCGACGACACCTCCACGTTCAGCACACATACAGCTCGATGGCGTCTCTGCCTCATCGATCCAGCGAGCGAGGATGAAGTAGTAGATGAGTTCTCCGACAACACGGCGTCATGGTGGCGGTGGTGGTGGAGCAATCTCAACTGGGCTTCGTCAAGCGTTGTCGCAGATGCGTTTTGGTGGAGATACAAATCTACGGAGAGAGGAAGGGATGCACATATGCCTTAGGGTGTCTCTGACCTCCCTCTCCCTCTCTATATATAGGAGGAGGAGGTACATGGGGTGCAGCCCTAGTCCTTCCTCTAAGGAAGGGGGCAGCGACCAGGAGGGAGGAGTCCTCTGTCCCCAAGGCCCCTCCTAGGTGCCTTCCCCTTTAAGGTTTCCTACCCCTTAGCCACATGGGCCCTTGGGGGATGGCCCAACAAGGCTTAGATGCCCCCTTAGAGCCCATGCACGTCCTATGGGCTGGAGGGACACTTCCGGACTCCTCCGGAACCCTTTGGAACCTTTCGAAAGCTTCCCGGTACAATACCGGAAAAACTCAAAACTTTTCCGATAGCCAAAATATGACTTACCATATATAAATGTTTACCTCCAAACTATGCTGGAGATCCTCATGACGTCCGAGGTCTCATCCGGGACTCTAAACAACCCTCGGTCACCAACATACATAACTCAACAATACCAAATCGTCACTCAACGTTAAGTGTGCACACCCTGTGGCTTCGAGAAGATCTATAATACAAGATCCTGTGAATAACTCCTTAGCCACGTTGCTTGCAAGATTCTTGTGATGTTGTATTACCGAGTGGGCCTAGAGATCTCTATCATACGGAGTGACAAAACCCAGTATTGATCCATGCCAACTCAACAGACACCCTCGGAGATACCTATAGAGCATCTTTATAGTCACCCAGTTACCTTGCGACGTTTGGTACACACAAGGTACTCGTCAGGTGTCAGTGAGTTGCATGATCTCATGGTCATAGGAATAGAAATTTGACATGCAGGAAACAATAGCAATAAACTGACACGATCATATGCTATGTTCATAGTGTGGGTGTTGTCCCTCACATCATTCTCCTAATGATGTGATCCCGTTATCAAATGACAACTCTTGTCTATGGCGAGGAAACCTTAACCATCTTTGATCAATGAGCTAGTATAGTAGAGGCTTACTGGGGACACTTTGTTGTCTATGTATCCACACATGTATCTGAGTTTCCAATCAATACAATTATTACATGGATAATAAACGATTATCATGAACAAGGAAATATGATAATAACCAATTTATTATTGCCTCTAGGGCATATTTCCAACAGTATGTCCACCGCCCCATCCATCTTAGGAAGAAGTGAGATCAAGTATTGTTTATGGTTATAAATTCTCTCATGTCACCACAAAGAAAACATTCTATTGCACGCATGAAATCGTCTCTAATGATGTCCCAACGAGTGCAGTAGAATCGGCCCATAAAGCTTTCGGGCCCAGGGGCCTTATCCATCGGCATTGCTTTCGGAACCATCTCCACCTCTTCCGAAGGGAAAGGCCTATCCAGCTGCTTCACATCATGTGCCGATATGTTCAGACAGCCAAGACACAAAGTAAAATGGCAGTCTAGTGCACTACCCAGGACATCCACGAAATACCCATCCACTGCTTGCGCAATGCTTTATGATGTGGTGCAAAGTAGTTGGCTTGTGTTTGTAGCTCATGTTGTTTACTATGGTGAAAGGCATGGCGTGAAGAAGCCCGTGTGTGCATGGTAATTTAATTCCGAGCCCAGGTTGATCTGAAACCGGTGAAAAGTAAAAAATAGTAGAACGATTCAAAATAATCTAATTCTGTTTCATTGGAAAGCTAGAGTGAACTCTACCTTATATATTGCAAAACAGACAAAAAGTTTGGATGACACAAAGTCAATTACATGAAGGGAATGCTAGTGCTGCATGACACATGTAGCTAGTGAAGACCAAACCAAAGACCAACAGAGAAGAGAAAAAGAAACACATGTAGGGGAGAAAAGATCTAAGAGAAAATGTTGGCCCACTCTAAGATGATGAGTCTGTCACCCTAGTGTTTATCTCTATTACTCCAAAGCCGAAGCATGTCAATCACTAGGATGCCAATGAGACCATTGGTCCACTCCTTGTTGTCGAAAACTCTTGCATTCTGGGCATTCCACATAGTGAACGCACATACAATGAAAACGACTTGCCAGTATTTCCTAAACATGTTGTTTACCTCATCGAAATACACAAAATCTAATATCACATTAGAGTTGAGAGCAACGTTGCCAAACCCTAGCTTCCACCAAAGACAGGTAGGAACTCTGCATCGAAGAAGCATGTGATGAATAATTCCGACGCTGGACAAGTATCACAATGGGAGCAATGATAGTCCAACCCTTTTATCTATATTGTCTCTTGTATTTGGTCTTCGTCGGAATACAAACCAAAGGAAAATATGATGCTTCATAGGAATGAAACAATTCGATACAAAAGTTGCATGCAACCAAGAAACTCATCTGAAAATTAAAAGATGGTCGAAGTATGTTGTGTTGGGTGCAAAGGTTGTAATAGAAGAAATTATAATGTCCTTGCTAGAGGCCGACAACTTGTTATTATGCGATAAGGCTAGCAGGATTTGCAAATTTTGGGTAGTAAAGGCCGACAGATTTGTATGTAACTAAATCTCCCAGCACCACCAGCAACTTGTGTGGCAACTTTGCAATATTTATTCCGCACAAAAGAGAACAGGGTGGGGGGATACAAAGAACGGCCATTCCTAGACCAATCATCCAGCCAAAACAAGGTCATACTGCCAATCGCACACAGTTGTAGCCTAAATAATAAGGGGGATTGGACACTGGATGCAGCGCCAAATCGCAGTGTCACTCCTTTTGGCCTTGATAGGTATTGTATGTTGGCAATATCGAGAAGCAAAATGCTGATAGCATGGGTTTCGGGACCCCGATCCTAAGCCATACAAGTCTAGCATGTAACACATCATATCACTTTCCGGCCTCACGCATGGTCGTCCCCATGGCTGTCACCTTACCCTCGTTGGGACCCTTTGCACCTTTTGGATCATGTATATGAATATGTCGCTAGCAATCATATGTTAGAGAAAGCGGGTCGACATGGCTAGTTATAGTTCCAAGTGGCACAACCATACAGGGACAAACATACATAACCCAACAGTGTAGGTGTCAGTCATCAACGTGTGTAGATGAGTCGTAGCAAGCTACATGGACTCCATTACACCACGTGACATTTCAGTGTAGGGACACACACAACAACAGAGAAGGATACATGCTGGTCAATCAATGTGTCCAGAGCAGTAGCAAGCTACATGGGCTCAACGGAAGCACATAGAGCATTTTCGTGTAAAGAAGACTACCATAGGTATACGACTAGGTTTCCAATACCACACATACCAATGCATTTCAAACGTACACACAATATGCACGATATGCGTAGATACAACATGGCATCACAACATAACTCTATGACTCAAGTATTTTTATTAAAGACTCATAAGAGCCACCATAGTGTGGTATTACAAATAGGGGTCACCTGACCCAACACTCAAGTCATACAAGCAACAAGCGGAAGAAAACATGTCTATGTACAGACATCTACTAAAATTGGCTCGAGGAGCCTGAAAAGCTACAATGACCCTACCAAAGGAGCCAGACCTCTGTCCAGGATTCCCAAACTAATCTGGTCAACATCAAACTTCCTGTCGTGAGAATCACTAATGAGACTAGCGTCTCCTCTGCAAAAACATTAATTAAGCAACCGTGAGTACAAAGGTACTCAACAAGACGTACACCAGAACTAACTAAATATGCATCATTGTTAACAAAGGGTGTTGTGGAGTTTATTTGCAGCAGCCAACTTTGACTCTTGGCTAACCTATACTACGACTACGAGTACTTTCTTTGAGGTGGGATAACGCACACGAGTCACATATTCACTATATAAATAAACCACTATGGGTCCGCTCCCGTATCCCTACGAGAAGGGCATCCATAGCACTTACACTTATCTTTCGCATATTTGAGTATCCATTTCAATTGTCTATGAACCACATAAGTTTTCCAAGTAGTCCATATCCGAGGACATGGCTATTCGAATAGATTGATAACCCTGGAGGGGTGTAATTCTTCACACATTCTCCTGCCACTCATCTCCATGTGCACGTAAAAAGACACCTCAACAATGTTCAAGCGGAAGCCCAGCACGGGAGTCGGCCACGACCGTTGATCACACAAGTTCCTAGTCCAGGTTTATCGCCTATTTGAAATTGAACCTGCAATGAAGTCCGGTCGGAGTTTCCTCTACAGCCTCAAACGATATACGCAGGGTTCCACAAGCCCATCGTCGGGGTGCCACTTTGTACATCGTGCCACTGTGCATCTACCACATAGAAGGACACCCCATCGGGAAGCGCTAAGCATGGTCACCATCACTTTTCCTACAAACACCAGAAACTAGTTGCAACTCCTGGACAAAAATCTAGGCAATTAATAAGTCGAGTGATAAGTCTATTTTGCATCATGTTTTCCTACTGTTATTTATAATCTTTTTATGCATAATACTGCTTTGGGGAGTAATTCTAACGCCTTTTCTCTCATAATTTGCAAGGTTTACACAAGGAGGGAGAATACCGACAGTTGGAATTCGGGACCTAAAAAAGCATGTCAAAGATACCTATCTGCACACCCCCAATGAAGCTGGAATTTTAAGGAGAATTTTTGTGGAATAAATGAGGAATATTGGACTAGAAAACTACCGGAGGGGGCCACCAGGTGAAGAACACCCACCAGGGCACGCCAGCCCCCTAGGCGCAGCCTGGTGGGTGGTGCTCACCCTGGCCCTCCTTCGGAACCCATCTTCTGGTATAAATTCCCAAAGAATCTAAAAAAAGAAATTGGAGGAGGACTTTCGGGAAGAGGCGCCGCCATCTCGAGGCGGAACTTGGGTAGGAGCATTTTTGCCCTATGGCGGAGCGATTCCGCTGGGGGAACTTCCCTCCCGGAGGGGGAAATCGAAGCCATCGTCATCACCAACAACCCTATCATCTTGGGGAGGCCTTTCTTCGTCAACATCCTTAGGAACACCATCTTGTCTCAATCCCTAGTTCATCTTGTGTTCAATCTTTGTACCGGAACCTCAGATTGGTACCTGTGGGTGACTAGTAGTGTTGATTACCTTGTGTAGTTAATTGCTATATGGTTTATTTGGTGGAAGATTATATGTTCAGATCCATTATGCTATTCAATACACCTCTGATCTTGATCAGGTATATTATTTCTGAGTAGTTACCTTCATTCTTGAGGTCACGGGAGAAGCCATGTTGCAAGTAATCATGTGAATTTGATATGTGTTCGATGTTTTGATGATATGTATGTTATGATTCCCTTAGTGGTGTCATTTGAACATCGAAAACGTGATACTTCACCATCCTTGGGCCTAAGGGAATGCATTTGGAGTAGTTATTAGATGATGGGTTGCTAGAGTGACATAATCTTAAACCCTAGTTTATGCGCTACTTCGTAAGGGGCTGATTTGGGTCCACATGTTTAATGTTATGGTTAGACTTTGTCTTAATACTCTTCTCGTAGTTGCGGATGCTTGCGAGGTGGTTAATCATAAGTAGGGTATTAGTTCAAGTAAGAACAACAACTTAGCACCGGTCCGCCCACATATCAAATTATCAAAGTAGCGAACACAAATCAAACCAACATGATGGAAGTGACTAGATGAAATTCCCGGGTTCCCTTAATAACACTTTGCTTATCATAAGAGATAGTTTTTGCCTGTCCTTTGCCACAAAAGGATTGGGCTACCTTGCTTCACCTTACCTATTGTTACCTTTACTTGCTCGTTACAAATTACCTTGCTATCAAACTACTTGCTACTTACAATTTCAGCGCTTGCAGAAATTACCTTGCTGAAAACCGCTTATCATTTACTTCTGCTCCTCATTTGGTTCGACACTCTTACTTATCAAAAGTACTATGATTGATCCCCTATGCTTATGGGTCATCAGGACTCTCTTCTGGCGCCTTTTCCGTGGAGTGAAGCGCTCTTGGTAAGTGGAAATCGGTAAGGAAAAACTTGTACTACATGCTGAACTTTACTGTCACTTGTTACTTTGGAAAGAAATCCTTTGAGGTGTTTGTTTGGGGTATCTTCACCTCGAACAGAAAAACAATTAGTTGCCCATCAACCTACTGCACCTACTAAAAATATTGGTTCTGAAATTCCTTTGGGTATGTTAGAACAACTGCTGGATAATCCTTATGCAGGAGATGGAACTGAACATCCTGATATGCACCTAATACATGTGGATGAAATTTGTGGATTATTTAAGCTTGCGGGTTTATTTGGAGATGAAGTTAAGAAGAAGGTTTTCCCTTTATCTTTGAAGTAAAAATCCTTGACATGGTATAGGCAAAATGATGATATTGGATCATGGAATTGGAATCGATTGAAATTGAAATTCCACCAAAAGTTTTATCATATGCATCTAGTTCATTGTGATCGGAATTATATATATAATTTTTGGCCCCGTGAAGGCGAAAGTATCGCTCTAGCTGGGGGAGGCCTAAGTCAATGTTATATTCATGCCCCAATCATGATATCCCAAGAGAAGTTATTATTAAGATTTTTATGCTCGACTTTCTCATAATGATCAAATCATGCTCGATACTTCTTGTATTGGTTCTTTCATGAAGATGACTATTGAATTCAAGTGGGGTCTCTTGGAAGGAATTAAATGCAACTCTGAATATTGGGAACTTGGCGAAGGTAATAATTCACGTATTAAGCTTGACTTTGATTGTGTTAAATATTTTATTAATACCGATGCTTTTCACAAGTTTAGCACTAAATATGGACTTGACTCTAAGATAGTAGCCTCTTTTTGTGAATCATTTGCTGCTCATGTTGATCTAACTAAACATAAGTGGTTTAAATATCATCCCCCTATTAAAAGAAATTAAATAAAAGGTCATAGCTAAATAAGAAACTATTATTTACAATTTTGATCCAATTGTGCCTACTGCTTATATTGAAAAACTACCTTTCCCTATTAGCATAAAGGAACATGATAAGGTGTCAACTGTGGTTCGCAAGAGTAATATTCGAGCACCTAAGCCTTGTGTACAAATTAAAGTAGAACCTAGTGTTGCTATGGTTAAAGATCTCTTGGTAGAAAATATTGATGGGCATCAAATTTACTTCTGTGATGAAGCTGCTAGAATTGCTAAACCCGATGAAAAAGATACACATAGACCTGTAGTTGGCTTGCATGTTGTCTTAGTTAAAATAGGAGATTATTGTTATCATAACTTATGTGATTTAGGTGATAATGGGAGTGCTATTACTTTTACCTTATCAATAAATTATGAATGAAATAGCACCTACTAAAATAGAAGATATTGAATTTACTATTAAACTTGCTAACAGAGACACCATCACACCACTTAGGATTGTTAGAGATGTTGAAGTCTTGTATCAGAAAATAAAATATCCTACACATTTTCTTGTTCTTGGTTCCCCACAAGATGACTTTTGTCCCATTATTTTTGGTAGACCTTTCTTGAACATTGTTAATGCTAAGATTGATTGTCAAAAAGAAACCGTCTGTGTTAGGTTTGGTGATGTGTCTCATGATTTTAATTTTACCAAGTTTAGTAGACAACCTCATGATAAAGAATTACCTAGTAAGGATGAAATAATTGGTCTTTTTTCTATTGTTGTTCCTCATCCGATCCACTAGAACAATATTTGCTAGACCATGAAAATGATATGCACTTGCGTGAAAGAAATGAAATAGATAAATATTTCTTTGAACAACAACCTATAGTAAAACACAATTTGCCTATTGAAACTCCGGGAGGTCCTCCTCCATCTAAAGGTGATCATGTGTTTGAATTAAAACAATTGCCAGACACTCTAAAGTATGCTTACCTTGATGAGCAAAAGATATATCATGTTATTACTAGTGCTAACCATTCAGAACATGAAGAAGAAAGATTATTGAAAATTCAGAGGAAGCACTGGGATGCTATTGGATATACTCTTGATGATCTTAATGGCATTAGTCCCACTCTATATCAGCACAAGATCAATATGGAACCTGATGCTAAACCCGTTGTTGATCACCAACGACGATTGAATCCTAATATGAAATAAGTGGTAAGAACTGAAATATTAAAGCTTCTAGAAGCAGGTATAATCTATCCCATAGCTAATAGTAGATGGGTGAGTCCCGTTCATTGTGTACCTAAGAAAGGAGGTATTAGTGTTGTTCCTAATGATAAAAATGAACTTATCCCACAAAGAATTGTTACTGGCTATAGAATGGTAGTTGATTTTAGAAAATTAAATAAAGCTACTGGTAAAGTTCATTACCCTTGAAGAGCATCTCCAGCCCCCCCCCAAGAGGCCCCCAAAGGCCATTTTGTATCGTTGATGGGCGAAAATCAGCCCAAGCGCGCCCCTAGGAGCCCATTTTTCGCCGGTTAGGGCTGAATTTTGCGCCGGCATACCGTGGCCGAGCCCGACACGTTGGGGGTGCCTGGGCATGTCGGGCGAAACATATTTGGCACGAAAAAGGATGGGTCCACCGAGTCAGCGACCGCGCGGCTTCGTCGTCCTCATCATCTTGGTTTCCCATGGGGAATCATTGCAAGGCTACCGCCGGTCACGGGTGGCATTCACGGGCGGCGCCGTCAGTATGGGGCAAGCTCATCCACACCCCGCCTCCCCACACACCCCATCTCACCCCTATAAAAGCCGACCCTCGCTGGTGCCCCGCCACACCATACCTTCGCCTGCCCCAAACCCCCGCCGCCAACGCCCTTCTCTCTCCCTGAGGCGATCTTCTCTCTCCCCTTGCTTTCGCCGATGGCGGATCGCTACCCAGGCGACGGCATGGCATGCAACGGCTTCGGCCGCCGACACCTCTATGAGGATGAGACCCACCTGCTCTACGAGGCAGAGTACCCGACGCCGCCTGACATGCGGGCGTCGAGCGCCTAGAGGCTCAACGCTGGCGGGGTCCACGTACCGCTCGTGTCCACCGGAGCCGAGCGGCGTGCCGAGATCGCCGGTCCTCCCTGTCCGAGAAAGTGAGCCGACAGACGAGGTACACCCCAGACAACGTATACCTCTGGACGGGGTACTTCAAGCGCCGTCGCGAGGAGCAGCTCGCGTCCACCAATGGCGGCCCTGCGCACAGCTGCAGCAACAGCGAGGGACGCCGGCTTTAGTGGGGAATCCCCGGACGCACGCTTGAGGCCGTCCTCGAGCACATCAAGGGCGGCAACGTGTCGCGCCTCGAGTACCCGACGGAGCCAATGTCCTTACCCCGATGACGGGGCTCATCGTGGCAGTCATGACGCATGGACATGCAGTCCTCGTCGTCCTCCCACTCCTTCGGCACAACGCGCATGCCGCTAGTTGCCGTGAAGGCTGAGCCTAGCTCGACCCTGCTCAGGCGCAGTGGTCGCAGCGGCGGGGGCGTCACCCTCAACGAGGGCTACCACCGTGATCCCTCACCTCCCCATGGCCACCTCCGCCTTGTCAGGCCAAAGACGGAGCCTGGCACGGCGGTGGTCAGGCAGGAGCACCTCAACATGGCCGCCACGATGAGACGGCCATGAAGTGGGCGCGGGACGACTACATCCGTGTGGAGATGGAGCAGCAGCACCGGGCCTGTCGAGGAGATCGAGGCTCGCCACTGTGCCTGCCGCGAGTAGGAGATCTCCAGCCTCATCATCCTCGACAATGACAGCGATGGCAAGGCGCCCGGGCCCTCCAACACCGGCCTGCACCGTTTTGGCGACGAAGGGTAGGGCTATAGTAAGGACGGCCGCCGCGGCGCGTAGGATGGTGACGGCGGCGACTACACCAACTTATCAAAGCTCCTCGGCATGTAGAATGCGGCGGCGGCAAACGACGACGTAGCCAATGTAGTTTTGTTTAGTTTTGTAATATATTTTTAATGAAAAACTCGAACTTTGATGACCGTATTGGGCCAATTTTATGATCGTATCGGCCCGAAAGCGGCGGTTGGCGGGCAACCTCGGGACCACGACTGGGAAGCCGAGCCCTCCCATGCCGATTTTAGCACCGGCTGGCCCCAAGGCGGTGCTAAAATTGGCCCCTGGGGGTCCAACGGCTGGAGATGCTCTAACTTTCATTGATCAAATGCTTGAAAGATTATCTAAGCACCCACACTTTTGTTTCTTGGATGGATAATCTGATTTCTCTCAAATACCTGTGTCAAAATCTGATCAAGAGAAAACCACCTTTACTTGTCCTTTTGGAACCTATTCTTATAGACGTATGCCTTTTGGTTTATGCAATGCACCTGCAACCTTTCAAATATGTATGAATGCTATATTATCTGATTTTTGTGAAAATATTGTGGAGGTTTTCATGGATGATTTTTCCATTTACGGAACTTCTTTTGATGATTGCTTAAGCAACCTTGATCGAGTTTTGCAGAGATGCGAACAAACTAATCTTGTCTTGAATTGGGAGAAGTGTCACTTCATGTTCAATGAAGGTATTGTCTTGGGGCAGAAAATTTCTGAACGAGGTACTGAGGTGGATCAAGCTAAAGTTGATGCAATTGAGAAAATGCCATGTCCTAAAGATATCAAAGGTATTCGAAATTTCCTTCATCACTCTGGTTTCTATAGGAGGTTTAATAAAGTATTCTCAAAATTTTCTAGGCCTCTTACTAATCTTTTACAAAAGTATATTCCCTTTGTTTTTGATGATGATTATGTGTAAGCCTTTGAAACACTTAAGAAAACCTTAACCACTGCACCTATTGTTCAACCACCTGATTGCAACTTGCCTTTTGAAATTATGTGTGATGCTAGTGATTATGTTGTTGGTGCTGTTTTGGGACAAAGAGTTGATAAGAAGTGAAATGTTATCCATTACGCTAGCAAAACTCTAGACAGTGCCCAAAGAAATTATGCTAGTACTGAAAAAGAATTTTGAGCAGTTGTGTTTGCTTGTGATAAATTTAGATCTTACATTGTTGATTAGAAAGTTATTGTTCACACTGATCATGCTGCTATAAAATATCTTATGGAAAAAGAAAGATGCTAAACCTTGACTCATTAGGTGGGTTCTCTTGCTTCAAGAATTAGATTTACATATTACTGATAGCAAGGGAGATGAGAACCCCGTAGCTGATAACTTGTCTAGGCTAGAAAATATTCTTGATGACCCACTACCTATTGATGATAGTTTTCCTGATGAACAATTAGCTGCAAAAAATGTTTCTCAAAGCACTTCATGGTATGCTGATTATGCTAATTACATTATTGCTAAATATATTCCACCTAGTTTCACATACCAACAAAAGAAAAAAATCTTCTATGATTTAAGACACCACTTTTGGGATAACCCACATCTTTATAAAGAAGGATTAGATGGTATTATTAGACGTTGGCATGAACAGGAACAAATCCTACAGAAAGGACATTCCGAAGCTTATGGAGGACATCATGCGGGAGCTAGAACTTCTCATAAGGTATTACAATTTGGTTTTTATTGGCCTACTCTCTTCAAGGATGCTTGTAAGTTTGTCTTGTCTTGTGATGAATGCCAAAGAACTGGTAATATCGGTAAGTGTGAGGAAATGCCAATGAATTATTCACTTGTTGTTGAACCATTTGATGTTTGGGGTTTTGATTATATGGCACCTATTCCTTCCTCTAATGGGTATACTCATATTTTGGTTGTTGTTGATTATGTCACTAAGTGGGTAGAAGCTATTCCAACTAGTAGTGATGATCATAACACTTCCATTAAAATGCTTAAAGAAGTTATTTTCCCAAGGTTTGGAGTCCCTAGATATCAAATGACTGATGGTGGTTAACATTTTATCCATGGTGCTTTACGTAAAATGCTTGCTAAATATGATGTTAACCATAGAATTACATCACCCTATCATCCTCAATCTAGTGGTCAAGTTGAACTTAGCAATAGAGAAATAAAATCGATATTACAAAAAACTTTCAATAGGTCTCAAAAGAATTGGTCTAAGAAATTAGATGATGCACTTTGGGCCTATAGAACAGCATATAAAAATCCTATGGGTATGTCCCCATACAAGATGGTATATGGGAAAGCTTGTCATTCGCCTCTAAAGTTAGAACATAAAGCATTTTGGGCAATTAACGGACTCAATTATGATTTCAAACTTACAGGTGAAAAGAGGTTATTAGATATTAGCTCATTAGATGAATGGAGAACCCAGGCTTATGAAAATGCCAAGTTATTTAAAAAAATAAAAGATGGAATGACAAAAGAATCCAAAAGCAAGAATTCAAAGTAGGAGAATATGTTCTTTTGTACAATTCTTGGTTTAGATTTTTTGCAGGAAAACTTCTCTCCAAATGGGAAGGACCATATGTTATCAAACAAGTTTATCACTCTAGAGCTATCAAGACTAATAATGCCGAAGGTACTAACCCGAAGGTGGTCAATGGACAAAGAATTAAACACTATATCTCAAGTACACCTATTAATGTTGAAAGCAATGTTGTCCAAACCATGACACCTGAGGAACACATAAGAGAAACCTTCGGGAATTCTCCAGAATCTTGAAAATAAGAGGTACGTGATACGGTAAGTAAACACACTCCAAAAAATCTGCAAAAATATTTTTTATCAGTTTTGAAATATTTCAAATTTTAGGAAATATGAAATAAATGGGAAGGCAACCGAGCTGAGCACGATACACCAGGGAGCGGTTGCCATCCCTGGCGCGCCCTGGTGGGTGGTACCCTCCTCGGGAACTTCCCGACTCCGTTTTCCTTCTATTTGCTTGATTTCCAAGAATTAAAATTCTCTATATATACCCCAATTGTTTTGACCACCGCATCGTGAGATTTTCCTCTATTCTTGTTTCATGTTGTTTTCTTGTCAGATCTAAATCTGCATGCCTTCACCAAGTTCCCCCAAGGATAAGTTCTTCGAGAAGGTTATGAATCTATACTTGCCGAAGGTGATGAAGCACCCTCAAACCATTGAAATGCATGAGGGGGTGCTCCACATCCGAGATGTTCAAGGGCCCAAGAAGACAGGAAGCATGGAGGCCAAGCTAGAAGCAGTGGAACAAGACATCTTCAAGTGCCAAGGGATGGTGGGGCGTAGATTTAGTGCCAATCACTCTATGATCATGAAATTCACCCCTGATCATGTGGTGGATGGCCAGTCCATGAAACACATCATATTCACCTTCAATGAGCAAATCAACTTTCTGCAGAGTCAAATTTATGATCTCCAAAATCAAGTCTTTGAATATGAAGCGAGATTTAGAGGTATGAGTTTAGCTGCCAATTACAGGACTCCAGGGACTCGTGCATAAACTTTTGATGGTGAGTCCTTGCCATGGAAGACGGAGGATAAACCTACTACCACCTCATCACCACCACCTTCATCATCTTCACCACCAAAGGAGACTTGAGCACATGGGTGTGGGCACTCCCCTTGGCTTGAGCCAAGCTTGAGGGAGGGGCCCCGGTATCGTATCACCATCACTTTTTACCTTTGCTTTTTATTTTGATCCTTAGCTTTTGCGTGATTTAGTTGAATAAAAGTTTAGTATGATCTATTTTCGAGTGCTAGTTTCGTGATCTATCTATCTATGTAATCGAGTGAGAGTTATATAATAAAGTTTAGTTTGAGTTTTTTGCCCCTTTACTTTCTTGTTGCAATCATAGTAAAAGAAAAGTATAAGTGGTAAAATTTATTGGAGATTAGCAAACATAGCACTAGTCAGTGATGCAATTCATGAAAGAATTAATGAGGGAAGAGATGATTCACATGCAAATATACTATCATGGACATATTTTAAGATTGTGAGCCCCCATTAAATATTATATGCCAAAATTGTTGATGTTGGAAAAGGAAGACAACATAATGATTTATGCTTCTTCATATTCACGTAGAAGTTATATTGTTATAGATCCTTCATCATGTGGTGCTTTCTCAATATCTTTGCTAGCCGAAAATTCTGCACTAAGTAGAGATACTACTTGTGCATCCAAAAAACCAAGCCCAAACTCATGTTTGAGAGTCCACCATACCTACCTATGGATTGAATAAGATCCTTCAAGTAAGTTTTCATCGGTGCATCAAGGCAATAAAAATTGTTTCTAAAAGTGTTGGATCAATTAGTGTAAGAGAAAATTGTGCATTGTACGAACTTGTGATGGCAAAGTAATAAAAGCGACAGACTGCATAATAAAGGTTGCTATCACAAGGGCCAATACAACATAAAGTTATTTTGCGCTAAGGGATTTGGCATACAAATTAAAAAGCGCATGACAACCTCTGCTTCCCTCTGTGAAGGGCCTATTTTTTACCTTTATGTATTTACTTTTATAAAAGAGTCAAATTATTCTTCCCAATTTCTTTTTATTTTTCTCCTTTTTCAAGAATCATGTGGGGAGGAAAGATCTACGCACATATATCCAGTTGGATATGAGTGAGAATGAATTATTATTGTTGACATCACCCTTGAGGTGAATATGTTGGGAGGCGAAACTATAAGCCCCTATCTTTCTATCCGGTTGAAACTTTTTGCTCATGGGTATGCTATGGCTGTTAGCAATCATAGAAGACTAAATGATGGTTGAGTATGTGGACTTGCCAAAAGGCTCCTACATGAGACCCTTCCTGGAAATATGACGAACTGTAGTTGCAATGTCGACTAAGAGCATAGTTTGTTGGTTTCCCATAAGGTTTATGCTTTATACTTCCACGTTGTGATGAATTGTCACTTTCTCATAAGAAGTTATATGATGTTGTTATGAAATAAAAGTTATATGAAAGAGTTGTTTGTTAAATATTGTTGTTGTTACAATGATAACCCGCAAGTATAGGGGATCACAACAGTTTTCAAGGGTAGTGTATTCAACCCAAATTTATATATTCGACACAAGGGGAGCCAAAGAATATTTGAGAGTATTAGTAGTTGTGTCGTGGTTTTATCACGGTAGATGTCCGAGTGAACGGAATTGGGTTCGAGGCCATTGCTAACGTGATGGAGTCAAAGGGGTTGATTGGGACGAAGGACATAGGTTTACCCAGGTTCAGCCCCTCAAGTTGAGGTAATAGCCTACGTCCTGCTTTGTGCTTGTATTGCTTTATGTATCGATTACAAGGGAGCTAGTGCTTGACCTAGTTCTCGATAACCTCATCCCTAAGTCGCCCCAGGTCTCGCCTTTATATAGGAGGTCAAGACCACGGGTCATACAAGTTGTAACCGACTCTCATTACATGTCCGAGTCTACCTCTACCTTCTCTTGCCTTTCTTGACCAAGTTGTCCCCGGGTGGCTTAAAGCGCTCGGGTCTTCTCTATCCGGGCTATACTCCGGCCCATCCTGCCAAGCCGCCAAGCGTCTTGGGCCTTAAGTCTTCACGGCTCACTCTTGGGCTGGTGCACGAGCCGCCAGGTATGACCCGGAGCCCTCGGGGCGGGTCTCACCGTGGGGTTATATCCCTAACATTAGGCCCCAGGTTGATTTGAGCTTGCTCACTTCAGCCTTTCTTCTTACTCTTCGGCGAGTCGCCCGGAAATGACCCGCCGTGATGTCATGCCAAATCTGCAAAAAAGATCCTCTCACGCACGCAGCGCATCTTTTTATTGAATGAATCGCCCGAAGATCGAGGCGTCCGCCTCGGTTAAATGATATCTGCCGCCTGGATTTTCGCGCCCATTCCGTCTCTTCCCTATTAAATAGGACCGCCCGGGCGGTATTTGCCTTCTCCCGCTCGCTGTATCATCTTCTTCCTCTGGACGCCACCATTTCCAACGCCTCCTGCTCCGGCGTCGTCTCCTCTTCACCATCAACAGGGCTGCTGCATCAACCTGATACGATCCAGAGTATCCGCCGCCTTCATCGCGCCATCATCGGTGTGTCCTTCTCCCCTTAGATCCGCAACCGTTCCGGTAGGGTTTCCATGGAGCTCAACCGCGCTGTTCTTAGAACTCGGGTTCTTTCAATGCCGGCCGTGTTTAGTCCACAAGCCTTCAAACGTAACCTGTCCCCACGGTGCCGCTAGGTAGGAGATCTGCACTGATGTTGTTCGGATTCACCACGGCTCCGCTCATCATCTTTAGACTTTCTCTGTTTTCACCAGTTCATTGCTAGGTCTGAAAATAAGACATTTCTTTTGTTTTATAGATTTGTACCCGTAGCACTACTTTGCGAAACCTGTTTTTAGAACTTAGCAAAGTTTCAGTCTGTTCTTTCGTGATGTTGATTCGCCATGTTGTTCCAGCTCTCATCAGCCGGATCTTGGCGTCTCATCCTTAAGGTCTTAAGCTTTTTAAGCCGCCCATATTTATTCGCAATTTTCTTGACTCACCGTATATGGTTACCATGTACAGTTAAAAGCTGTCGCCATGTCTTGCGCCTCCAACTCCTGCAACTGGGTTGATTCATGCATTACCGAAGAGTTTCTGATGGATTTTGTACTTGCGGGCACCCTTCCTGCCAAAGAGGTCATCCATTGGCGGGTTTCGGGTAATGAACTGAGGCCCATTCCTCAGGAGGGCGAGGTGGTTGTTTTTTTGGATCATATTGAACATGGATTTGTACCCCCAGCTCAAAATTCTTCTGGACATCCTTCATTTCTATAAGCTGCATCCTCAAGATCTTGCCCCCAACTCCGTCTCAAACATCTGCAACTTCCAAGTGCTCAGCGAGGTCTATCTACAGACTCAGCCGTCTGTAGGTCTCTTCCGAGAATTCTTTTATGCGAACCGGCAAACTGAAGTAAAAGTCGGCCCGAGCTTAGAACTTGGTGGAATTTCCATTTAGAGGCGCTGGGATATTACCTTTTCGGCTGTACCAATGCCGAGTCATCCAAAGGATTGGAATAAGACTTGGTTCTACTGCAAGGATACTTCCCCGGAGAGTGAACATCTGCTGCCGGGTTATCGCCCCGCTCGGCTCAAAACAACTTTTGACCTTCCAGGCCGGTTATCAACTTTTGAATGCGCAAGGCACGAGCCGGCTCACGCCAGGATTAGAGCCCTCATGGACAATGGTTTGACGGGTTCGGACTTGATCCGCTGCTGGATCTCCTGGAGAATTATGCCTTTGAGCCTGAGAAGCCGCCTCATGTGTGAATACTCCGGCAAGTATGATGGTTCCCTATGCTTCAGCCGGACAACTTTAACCGAAGACGATATTACCACTGTCATCCGGAGTCTTGTTCATGAGACGTCTGGAGCTTGCAGCGCTATTGGGCTAGCGCCTTTCAGTGCCGTTAATCCGACCCTAGACGTAAGGCGACTCTTCATCGTCGCTTCTTTTGGTGTAGTTATGACTTGTCAATTCATGCTATTAACCGGCTTACCTTTTCGGGCTGACTCTGACTTCTGGAAGAAGAAGTATGTTCCTCCTCTGAAGAAAAGCAAGAAGAAGGCCCCGACCAAGAGGACGAAGAAGACCACCCCTCAGGAGGAATGGTTTGACCCACCGGAATCATCCGGCTCAGAGGTATAGTTTGACTATTTTTTGTAACCTCATTATTCACCTTAGCAATAACAACTTACTCACAGGACGATGTAGAGACGAGCCGCGCCAAAGCTTCTGAGGTAACTTATATTTCATACGACTCAGAATGTTTTGTACCCTAGAAGATACGGCGGGTTGTTCGAAAAGTTCCCCTTTCTCATCCTCTTGCTTATTTGGATCCTCAATTTCTTTTGAAAAAGAAACAACAAGTCGACCGCCGTCGGACCCGGAGTGCCGGCTCTACTGATCTCATGTCCGGGTTGCCTAACTCCCCGGCTCAGAAGAAACACTGCCTTATATCATCTGAAGTATCTCTCACGGATCACCTTCATCCGGCAACTCTACGGCCACCGTTCTTCCACCTTCGAAGATTAATCCACTATAAGCATTTTGTAGCCTTTACATCCGGCTCTTAGGCAGTTGTAACCCTTAAATTCTGCCCTTCATATCTTTTCTAGGGCTCAAGCTAAGCAAAGGAAAACCAACAAGTCCTCCCCTGGCCCTACTGCTCAAGAACCGGAGCTTGCTAAGCCGGACCCCCCAGCGACTTCTGAAGAACCGGCAGCTGATGATATTATTCGTGAGAGCCCGCATAGGGACCTTTCCAAGCCATCTAGCCCTGCCAAGGCTGCTGATGACACTGCTACTCCGGGCGTCGAGATTACTGGCGCTGGCTTGCATTCTCCTTCTCCTCACGTGCTAACTAAGCATAGTGAGACAGCTGAGGCTTCCAGGAAGCTTGAGTTTGAACTCCCTGCTTTGGAGAAGATGATAGCTGACGAACTTCATGCTGGCTACATGAACCAGCTGTCCACAAGCCGGGATCTGGAGCTCAAACTAGTTAACTCAATGAAGAAAAAATATGAGGTGTTCCTTTTTCCTCCTTATACTCTTACATAGCCCCCAAGGACCGGGTTAATATTGGCTGATAATAATCCGGCTCTTCCATCTTAGCAAAAGCAGACATATGTAGTATGTAGGTCTTAATTTACTTAGCCTTGATCTCAAATCATTGCCCTAGCCCCCAAGGTCCGACTCAATAACTGAAAATTTTGAGCCAGAACTTCCTAAAAGAGAAACAACAGAGCCAATATTAGCCCCCAAGGGCCGGCTCAATCTTTTCCAAAGTTGAGCTGGGACTTCGTAGAAGATAATTTAACAGAGCCAATCGTAACCCCCAAGGGTCGGCTTAATCTTTTGTAAAGTTGAGCCAGGACTTTCATGTTGAACTTCCTTAGAAAACCAATATGTAGCCCCCAAGTTCCGGGTCAATCTGTAGAAGTTGAGTCAGAACTGTCTTGAAAACAGACATTAGCCCCCAAGTGTCATGCATATTGCTTGCAATCTATTTGAGACTTGCTTACATACTCCATATTTTGATATGCCGCAGGAAGCTTTAACCGAGGCCGGGTCAGAATTGGCTAGCTTAAAAGCTAACTTAGCTACCTAGCAAGCTGCCCAGATTAAAGATGACGAAACATGCCGGCTCCTTACCGAAGAGTTAGCGAAGATCAAAGCTAACTTCACTACATACAAGGATCTGCCAAGCATGAAAAAGCTTCATTGATTAAATGAGCGGATGATGCAGATCAGCGAGTCATGATCGTATTTGACGAGCTGCAGTCTTTAAAGCGCCACATCACGCGGATGGCAGCCGCCCTCTTTGGTAAGTTTTTAACAACTTGGCTTGATCCAGCTTTTTATATTTGTGCTAGCGACTCATAACGAGGTCTCTGTCTCATGTAGGCCCTAGAAGCCGCCAACTTGCCTCCGACAGTCTGTTGCCTCTGAAGGCCATATATACCTTGATAGAGCAACTCTACTGTGGCGCAATATGCACAATCAAGGCCATGCAGTATAAAGAAAACATTCCTTCGGCTCTCAAAAGTGTCTTGGAGCTCCTGTCAACGATGCTCAAACAGATCATGGAGCTGAAGAAACAGCCGCCCGCCAGGGGGCGATTGCGGCCATAAGCCGGGCATTGGCTTTCGCTCCAGAACTGACTCCGGCTGAGATGATGGATGCGTTTCCCTCCAAGAAGGACGACGGCTCTGAGTTCACCGATGTTGACTATGCTCGGTGCATAAAAAATTCCAAAGTCCTAGCCTCCGTCTTCGCAGAAGAAGTCAACTTGGCGACTTACGAGGCAGCTTACAGTGCTGATCAAAAGAGGATCCGTGGTCCGCTCTTTGAGTGCCAGGATCTGACACCCACTCGTTGTAAGACTCTCTTTGCTTCTGACCTTGATCCGTCCCCCTTCTTTGAAGAAGGAACTTTGGCGGCTTTAACCGACTGCAATTGGGACTTGGATAATCTCTAGATCAAGACAACCGAAGAGCCGGAGAAGGATGATCTGCCAACCAGCTGAATGCTTTGTAGAAAATTTGTAATAGACGGCTCTGCATGACCCGCCGTGGGCGATGTAAAAACTTGATGCTATTTTTGGGCTCCATAGAGAGTATCTATAATAGATTAGTAACAACTTTCGTCGTTCTTGAGTTAGTGCCATCCTGCACATATGAACGTCCGGCTTTAAAATAGATATGTGCCATTTTCCTTGTCCTTCGCCGTGCATGCCTTACCGGCTTAATCTCTAGCATTCATAGATGTACCTTTACACTGTTAGGAGGGCGGCTTAAAAAGCGCAACCCGAAGATGCTGTGTCTTCCTAACATGTTGACAGAGACCGCTGCTTGGCTTAAGAGCCGGCCGAGAAGGTTTGATAAACTTCACCCGTAGGGCAAGAAGCCCCCTGTATGGTTATGTTGACTTGTCAACATTTTTGGCGCGAACACCGGTTGTTAGGGATAGATAAGCTACACCCGGAGGTGGGAAGCCCCCTTCAACAACCGTGGCTAACATGTTAACCGGAATGGCATAAAGCCGACTGTTAGGGTGAGATAAGCGATACCCACAGGTAAGAAGCCCTTTCGACAGCCAATGTTGACTTGTCAACATTTTTGGCGCGAACGCCGGTTGTTAGGGTGAGATAAGCAATACCCGAAGGTAAGAAGCCCCCTTCGACAACCGCGGCTAACATGTTAACCGAAAATGGCATAAAGCCGGCTGTTAGGATGAGATAAGCGATACCCGAAGGTAAGAAGCCCCCTTCGACAGCCGCAGCTGACATGTCAAGTGGAATGGCATGAAGCCGGTTGTTAGGGTGAGATAAGCGAACCCGTCGGTAAGAAGCCCCCTTCGACAACCGTGGTTAACATGTTAACCGGAAATGGCATAAAGCCGGCTGTTAGGGTGAGATAAGCGACACCCATCGGTGAGAAGCCTCCTTCGATAGCCGCAGCTGACATGTCAACTGGAATGGCATAAAGCCGGTTTTTAGGGTGAGATAAGCTATACCCGAAGGTAATAAGCCCCCTTCGACAACTGCGGTTAACATGTTAACCGGAAATGGCATAAAGCCGGCTGTTAGGGTGAGATAAGCGATACCCGAAGCTAAGAATCCCCCTTTGACAGCCAATGTATTTGCATCGATGAAGATGTGCGATGTGGCAGAGGCCCCAGCTTGCAGGGATGCTATTTTATTTACATATAAATATGATATGTACAATGATAATGTACAATGATGTTCCTCAACAACCTTAATTGTAATAAGGCCGTAGATGCGCTATGTTCCACGGCCGGCGGGTCTCCTGACCCGAAGTATCTAAGTCGTCCCGGATGTCAATGAGGTAATACGACCCATTGTTGAGATTTAGGCTGACTACAAAAGGCCCTTCCCATGGAGGAGATAATTTATGCATATCTATCTGGTCTTGAATCAGCCGTAGAACTAAGTCGCCCTCTTTAAACGTCTAGGTCTTAACCCTGCGGCTATGATAGCGACGCAGGTCTTGTTGATAAATCGCCAAACGGGCAGCTGCCCGCTCTTGTTCCTCCTCCAAAGCATCCAACGCGTCCTGACGTGTCGTCTCATTGTCCGTCTCAACGTAAGCCGCCACTCGTGGCGAGTCATGTCGGATGTCACTTGGTAACACGGCCTCGGCACCGTAAACCATGAATAAAGGTGTATACCCAGTGGATCTGTTGGGAGTGGTTCTGATACTCCAGAAGACGGATGGGAGCTCTTCCACCCAACAACCGGGTGTTCATTGTAAAGGAACCATGAGCCGTGACTTGATACCCCTCAAGATTTCTTGATTGGCATCCTCTGCCTGACTGTTGGACTGCGGATGAACAACTGCTGAAACGTCAAGCCGGATGTGCTCTTCGTCGCAGAATTTTTTCATAGCTCCCTTGGACAAATTTGTGCCATTGTCAGTGATGATGTTGTGTGGGTAACCAAAACGGTAGATCGGCTTTTTAACAAACTGAACTGCAATAGCCACATCACACTTGTTGATCGGCTCAGCCTCTACCCATTTGGTGAAATTATAAATCGCCACCAAGAGGTGTGTTTTCTTATACTTGGATCTCTTGAAAGGTCCTACCATATCAAGCCCCCAGACTGCAAACGGCCAAGTAATTGGTATCATGCGCAACTCTTGAGCCGGGACATGAGCACGCCGGCGAATTTTTGACAGCCATCACACTTGCGGACCAGATCCTCTGCGTCTTTGTGAGCCGTCAACCATAAGAAACCGTGCCGAAACGCCTTAGCTACCAACGATTTTGAGCTGGCATGATGTCCGCAATCTCCAGCATGAATTTCATTTAAAATTTCCTGACCTTCCTCTGGCGAGAAGCAACGCTGAAAACCCCCGGTAACGCTGCACTTGTGTAACTCACCATTAACTATTGTCATCGACTTAGACCGTCGGGTGATCTGTCAGGCTTGATTTTCATCATCAGGCAATTCTCCTCAAGTCAAATAGTCCAGGTAAGGCACAGTCCAATTCGGAATAGCATGTAGAGCCGCCACCAATTGCCCCTCAGGGTCTGGGATAGCCAAATCTTCCTCTCAAGGAAATTTGACGGTCGGGTGATATAAAACGTCCAAAAAGATATTGGGCGGCACTGGCTTTCGCTAAGAGCCCAACCGTGATAAGGCATCGGCTGCCTCATTCCTGCGATGATCAATGTGATCTACCTGATAACCTTTGAAGTGACCAGCAATGATATCCACCGCCTGTCAATAAGCCGCCATCCGCAGGTCTCTAGAATCCCACGTGCCAGAAACTTGCTGAGCCATAAGAGAGCCTCATACTCAGCCGCATTGTTGGTGCAAGGGAACATCAGTCAGAGCACATAACAAAATTTGTCACCTTTGGGAGATGTCAAAACAACTCCTGCTTCTGATCCTTCCAGTTGCTTGGATCCATCAAAATGTATAGTCGAGTATGTGTTATCCGGATTTTTCTCAGGAGCTTGACACTCTGTCCAATCGTTTATAAAATCCACAAGGGCTTGGGATTTGATGGTCGTACGAGGCACGTATGCTAGATTAAGAGGTCCCAGCTCCAATGCCCACTTAGCAATCCTACTAGTGGCTTCTCTATTCTGAATTATGTCCCCCAACAGAGCAGAGCTTACCATAGTGATCATGTGCCCTAAGAAATAGTGCTTTAACTTGCGGTTTGCCATGAACACCCCATACACCAGCTTCTGCCAATGTGGATATCTCTAATTGGATTCAGTCAGGACCTCACTGATATAATAAACCGGCCTTTGAACCGGATACTCCTTCCCATCTTCCTTGCGCTCAGCCATAATGGCGGCATTGACCGCCCGGTTGTTAGCCGCCACATACAGGAGCAAAGGTTCTTTCTAAGTCGGAGCGGCCAACACCGGCGACTCAGTGAGCTGTTTCTTGAGTGCCTCCAATGCTTCACCCGCCGCCGTACTCCAGACAAAATTGTCTGTCTTTTTCATCATCTGATATAGAGGAATTGCTTTCTCACCAAGACAGCTTATGAACCGGCTTAACGCAGCGATTCGCCCCGCCAGGCATTGGACAACATTAACACAGGTCGGCTCTGCCAGAGAGGTGATAGCCTTGATTTTATCCGGGTTAGCCTCAATGCCACGTTCAGAAACCAGAAATCCCAAGAGTTTGCCGGCCGGAACACCAAAGACACATTTGGCCGGTTAAGCATCATCCTATAGGCCCGGAGATTGTCAAAAGTTTCCCTTAAGTCATCCAAAAGGGTCTCCTTCTTCTTTGATTTGATCACAATATCATCTACATAAGCGTGAACGTTGCGCTCGATCTGACTGTGAAGACAATTCTGCACACAATGCTGATAAGTTGCTTGGGCACTCTTGAGACCGAAAGGGATAGATACATAACAGAAGGCTCCAAAAGGCGTAATAAAAGCCGTCTTCTATTGGTCCTTAACTGCCATCTTGATCTGACGATATCCTGAATAGGCATCTAGGAAGCACAGGCTTTTGCAACCTGCCGTAGCATCAATGATCTGATCAATACGCGGGAGAGCAAAGGGATCAGGCGGACAAGCCTTGTTAAGGTCCATGTAATCGACACACATCTGCCACGTGTCGTTCTTTTTGAGCACCAGCACTAGGTTATCAAGCCACTCCGGGTGAAAGACCTCGCCGATGAAACCCGTTGCTAAGAGCCGGGCGACCTCTTCCCTGATGGCCTTGCGCCTCTCCTCATTGAACCGTCGTAGAAACTGCTTGATGGGTTTAAACTTAGGATCCACATTAAGATTGTGTTTAGCGAACTCTCTCGGAACACCCGGCATGTCAGAAGGTTTCCATGCAAAAATGTCCCAATTCTCACGGATGAATTCGATGAGCGCGCTTTCCTATTTGGGATCCATATGAGCCCCAATGATGAACTATTTGGATGAGTCGCCCAGAGTGAAGTCTATTGCCTTGGTATCATCCGCCGAAAACTTAAGGGGCAACTCAACCTCTGTTGTGGGGTTTTTCAGTGGCGTCCTATCCTCCGGATAAAATTTAAGCTCCTCCTGAGCACAACTGGACTCTGCATAAGCTGCGTCTCCTTCCTCGCACTCAATAGCCGTATTCCGACCGCCATGAATGGTAATCGTGCCCTTTAACCCGGGCATCTTGAGCTGTAGGTATATATAGCAGGGCCTAGCCATGAACTTAGCATAAGCCGGCCGCCCAAACAGCGCATGGTAAGGGCTCTTGATCTTGACCACTTCAAACCACAAGGACTCCACTCTATAGTTATATTCATCACCAAAGGCAACCTCCAAATAAATCCTGCCCAATAGATAGGCCGACTTGCCTGGCAGCACACCATGAAAAACGGTGGATGAGGGCTTAAGATCCTTGTCAAGCAACTTCATTTGCCGGAAGGTGTCATAATAGAGGATGTTGATGCTACCGCCTCCGTCCATAAGCACCTTGTTCACCATATAACCTCCCACTTGGGGGGAAACTACCAAAGCCAGCTGCCCCGGGTCATCAACACACGGCGGGTGATCCTCCCGGCTCCACGTTATGTTATATTCAGACCACTTTAAGTACTACGGCACAGCCGGCATAGCCGGCACAGCCGCATGGACTGCTCGCTTGCGTAATTTCTGATCCCGCTTGTTAAGACCGGTTGTGAAAACATGATACTGGCCTGCGCTGAGCTGCTTCGGGTTACTTTGATACCCAGATTGGTTATGCTGCTGCTGGTTGTTATTACCAGAGTGCCGCGGAGGCCCTCCTTGATTACCTTGACCATGATGACCGGACCCTGAGCCGCCAGATCCAAATCCGGCTCCTGACCCTCCCGGACCTAAGCCGTCGGGCAGATCACCGCCCTGGCTGTTGGGTTGCATGTAGTAATTTTTTAACTTCTGCATAATGTGGCAATCGCCTCATGCGTGCGATGAAGGTTTGTCGGGCTGGCTATGTTCTGGACAGGGTTTCTTAAGTGTCTCCTCCAAATTGAAGGGAGTCATGTTCTTATTAAAAGGTGGCCTGAACCTCCCATTGCCCTTAGGAGGATTCTGGCCGGTACTTGCATTGGCTACCAGTTCTGATCCGCCATCGGCGTTCTTCCGCTTGTTTTGGTGACCATTGTTAACCACACCTTTTCCTTGATTGTTCTTCTTACCCTGACCAGCCTTCTCCTCATCATAGCCTGGATCCTTCATGTTATCAGAGTCGGCGTACTTTGTAAGAGCCGTCAAGAGCTCTCCCATATCCTGACACGTACGCTTGAGCCGGCCAAGTTTCTGCTTCAGCGGAACGAAGTGACAGTTCTTCTCTAAGATGAGCATGGCTTGGGCCGCCGTGATCTGCTCAGATGAATGGATGATGGTTGACACCCGTCGGACCCAATGATGAGCCGACTCACCTTCCTGCTGGGTGCAGTGATCAAGATCCAAGATGGTCATAGGCTATTTGCAAGTCCCTTGAAATTTTTTCATGAACCTTGCCCTTAACTCAGCCCACGAATTGATGGTATTGGGAGGCAACCCCTTTAACCACGTGCGAGATGGACCTTCAAGCATCATGATAAAGTACTTAGCACACATCGCCTCACTAATATCTAGCATCTCCATAGCTAGTTCATAACTTTCGACCCAGGCCTCCGAAGGCAAATCAGCAGTGTAATTCGGAACCTTGCGAGGTCCTTTGAAATCCTTCAGCAACCGTTCACTTCGCAGAGCCAGCGATAAACACGGCACTCCCACTGCCCTAGCAGTTATTCCGGCCCCTACTGATATAGAGGGTGCGGGCTCTGGGTGAGTCGTCGTGGCTAAAGTGGCCACCTGTTGCTGGCTTCTTGCCCGGTTCATGAGTGCATGCTCATCTAGAGCCGCCCGATCGTCCCCCGGAGGTCCTCTCTGCCGGTCGCTGCTGGAAACTGCTCGTGACTCATAGCGTTGGCTAAAGCTCCGGCAGGGGAGAGGGGCTGAATGAACGCTGCTCCGGCTGTGAGTGTACTTCTCCTGCTGGGCCATCGCCGTTTGTAGGTATCCAATGGCATTCCGTACCTGTTCCGCCAAAGGCGCTTCATCCGGAATAGGAATCGTTTCGAGCCGGGTGGCTGCCACCACCATGTTCTTGGATGGGTTAGAATAATGACCTGCCGGTGTTGGAAAAACCATTGGTGAGACCTGGTTTCGTCGGGCCGGGTGAGACACCGGTCGAGCCGTCGGGTGGCTTCCAGGTGCGTCCACGGCTCGTTCCGTTCCCGGTGTGTTGAAGAGGTTTCTAGCCTCATATCGTTCTAGCAAGCGGGATTGATGCCTCCTCCGATGTACCGCAGCCGGCGATTGCTGTTCTAACCCAAGGCGGAAGGCATCCGTTTTAATACGTTCTGCCTCTTCCTCCATCTGGACCTTCAGTTCAGCTATCCTCTGCTGCTCCTCCGCCATCCGGTCCTTGAGTCTCACAATCTCTAAGTTCCAGGCAGCCTGATTCTCTGGTGTAACTTCTGTGGCCATCAGGGCCGCGAGCTCGTTCATCAAATCCAGAAGAACTTGAGCCGGCGACGACGGGTCAGCGCCTGAGGTTGCCGCTCCCGCGGCTGTACTGCTCGTGCCTGGGGCCGACCCCGCCATGAACACGACAGCGTGAGCCGGAAGCCCAAAAGCGTCCAACTCAGAATGATCCGTCTCAGGGCCAAGCTCATCATAGCCCCAAGCCCGCCATTGCGAAGCTGGTAAATTGACTCCGTCTCTCCGCTCGAAGACTCGTCCTCTGAACAGACAAGAGTTCCTTGCGACCCGGATGCTTCCTGATCCATACCTTGAGTGAAGCCTATGAAGATGTGCCCCTAGCCCGGATTAACACGGGCAGGCTGCACATTGCGGGCGGGTTGCGCGCGCCGAGCCGGCTCGACGATGTTCGTGCAGACGTCCAGCTCGGGTGTAGATCCGTCAGTCCTTCTGATGAAAACGTGAATCCCACCAAAAGGAATGCGGAATCCATACTCCACAGAGTCGACATCAAGCCCCCAGCCAGCGTCGTCGATGTAGAGCCGGCCACGGCGACTCTTGCTCATCCTTCCGACCACATATCCCTCAAGCCCTGGGAGAGAGCCCTTTGAGAACTCAACACCACCGAGCGCAGGCCCCACGGTGGGCGCCAACTGTCATGGTTTTATCACGGCAGATGTCCGGGTGAACGAACTTGGGTTCGAGGCCGTTGCTAACGTGATGGACTCAAAGGGGTTGATTGGGACGAAGGACACGGGTTTACCCAGGTTCAGCCCCTCAAGTTGAGGTAATAGCCTACGTTCTGCTTTGTGCTTGTATTGCTTGATGTATCGATTATAAGGGAGCTATTGCTTGGCCTAGTTCTCGGTAACCTGATCCCTAAGTCGCCTCGGGTCTCGCCTTTATATAGGAGGTCAAGACCACGGGTCATACAAGTTGTAACTGACTCTCATTACACGTCTGAGTCTACCTCTACCTTCTCTTGCCTTTCTTGACCAAGTTGTCCCCGGGCAGCTTACACGCCCGGGTCTTCTCTGTTTGGGCCATACTCCGGCCCATCCTACCAAGCCGCCAAGCGTCTTGGGCCTTAAGTCTTCACGACTCACTCTTGGGCTGGTGCACGAGCCGCCAGGTATACCCGGAGACCTCAGGGCGGGTCTCACCGTGGGGTTATATCCCCAAAAAGTTGACTTGTCAATGCAACCACACCTGGAGATAAATATCTAAAGCAAAGTGATTAGTAGCACAGTAATATGATAGTTTGATAGTAGTGGTGATAGTAAACAGTAGCGGTAACAATAGCAGCAGTGATTTTGTAGCAAGTGTAACTTGGCAAGAACAATATGTAAAAAGATCGTAGGCACTATATCGGACTATCTGTTGGATGAGATTCATCATATAACAGCCATAACCTAGGGTGTTACAGAACTAGCTCCAGTTCGTCAATGTAATGTAGGCATGTATTCGGTATATAGTCATACATGATTATGGAAAAGAACTTGCATGACATCTTTTATCCTACCCTCTCGTGGTAGTGGGGTCCATAAGGAAAATAAGGGTTATTAAGGCCTCCTTTTAATAGAAAACCGAAATAAAGCATTAGCACTTAGTGAATACATGAACTCCTCAAACTACGATCATCACATTGAAGTATCCCAAATATTGTCAATATGGGGTTAACGGATCATAACACGTAATAGGTGCATATGATTGGGCAAGATCGGATCAAGAACATAGATATAAAGATGATATCATTAACGGTTCAGATCTGAAATCATGGCACTTGGGCCCTAGTGACAAGCATTAAGCATGGCAAAGTTATATCAACATCAATCTTAGAACATAGTGGATACTAGGGATCAAGCCCTAACAAAACTAGCTCGATTACATGATGAATCTCATCCAACTCCTCACCGACCAGCAATCCTATGAAGGAATTACTCACTCCCGGTGGGGAGCATGATGGAACTGGTGATGGAGAAGACCGAAGATTCCCCTCTCTCGAGTCCCAAATGGACTCTAGATCTGGCCTCCCGATGAAGAACAGGAGGTGGCAGCGGCTTCGTATTGTGAAACGAGGTAAAACCTTCTCTCTGATTTTTTTGGAGAATTTTGAATTTAGAGCGTTGGAATTAGGGTCAAGGGACCCACGGGGTGTCCACCCTCCACTAGGCCGTGCCAGGGGGCACCTGGCGCACCCTGGTGGAGGGTGGGCACCTTGGGCCCCCTCTCAGGTATTTCTGGCTCCATAATTCCTTAAATATTCCAAAATAAATCTCCAAAAAAATTCTTTCCATTCCGAGAACCTTTATTTCTGCACAAAAACAACACCTTGGTAGTTTTGCTGAAACCAACGTCAGTCGGGCTAGTTTCATTCAAATCATGCAAATTAGAGTCCAAAACAAGAGCCAAAGTGTTAGTAAAAGTAGATACGTTGGAGACGTATCAACTCCCCCAAGCTTAAACCTTTGCTTATCCTCAAACAATTCAATTGACAAACTTAAAGTAAGAAAGAAAAACTTTTACGAACTCTTTTGTTCTTGTTTACATATATATGCTTAAAAAGCACTCAGCTTTTCAGCAAAGATCATGACTAACCATGTCAACAATAACTCTTAAAGACTATAACTCATATCAATGACACAAGCAACTAGCAAGCAATAATAAGATATATCAAGTGCAAACAATTCATCAAAACAATCATGCATGTAATATGACAATAGTGGTATCTCGCTAGCCCTTTCTGAGACCGCAAAATATAAATGCAGAGCACCTCCAAAGCTCAAGCAGCGAACAAACATTGTAATTCATGGCATAACATATCCAGTCATGATCCATCCAACATTCACTATACACAATGCATGAGGATGACAATAGTCCTCTCAGATCTGGCGCTTATTTTAGAAGGTGATGACTCAACATTAAAGTAAATAGATAGTCCCTTCGCAGACGGAAGCAGGGATTTGCATCGGTGCCAGAGCTCAAGGATTAAATAAGAGATAGGTACAATTTTGGGAGGTACACCCTTCCTGTCAAGTTTACGACCAAGAGCTATCAATATCTTCCATGTTAAACAAATTAGTGGCGGTTCCCAAGCGATAAAAGTAAATGTTTACTCCCATCCACCAACAAACACACTCCACGACGATCCGAATCCACGGGTACCATCCAAACCAACAACATTCCTGGGGGAGGTTTGTTCGGTAATTTGCATTTATTTTGATTTGGGGACTGGGAATCCCTATTACCGCCCTTCTCGTGCAAGGACGGGTGAATAAACACTCGTCATAAGAGTAACACGCTTAACATGGAAGATACTGACCACCCCTTGTCGCTCCATGAGCGGTTCAGGCACACACAGTAGATGTTTATTTGAAATTTTAGAGGTGGCACATGCAAATTTACTTGGAACGGTAGGGTAATACCGCATATAGGTAGATATGGTGGTCTGATCTGGAATAACTTTGGTTTAACGATTGTTGATGCACAAGCAGAATTTCCACTTAGTAGAGGTGAAGGCTAGCAAATAGATTGAGAAGCGCCCAGCTAGAGAGCAAATATGTTCATAAACATGCATTACGAATAATAAGCATTGAATTCTATCATGAGTAGGATATGGACACCATAAACATAAATGTCATGAAGAATATGTTGGTTTTGATTCAACTACATGTGTGAACATGTACCAAGTCAAGCTGCTTGAAACATTCAGAGGAGTATACCATATCATCATCTACATCACAACCATTTTAACGCAGGTTGACATCCAAGATAAATCATTATCTACTCCTGGCTACTTGATCCTGGTATGAACCACTATAATCTCTAATCGTCATTGCAAACATGTTCAATAGTAATGTGCTAAATCATGGGTACTAGGTTAAACATATTTACAAAAACAAGAACAAGTTGAGTTCATACTCGTTTTCTCTTCCATAGTCAATTCATCAAATGTCGACATTATTGCCTTTCACTTGCACCATCAAATGATATGAACATAATAATAGCGCAAGAGTGTCGTGGACTAAGTTGGAATCTGCAGACGGTTTATCAAGAGAACAAGACAAAATAATATGGGCTCTATGTTAGATCAACAATAATGCATATAAGAGCCACTCAACATTTTCATTGTGGTCTTGTCCTTGGTATGACTCAACGAAACAAAAAGAATTTTAGAGAAACACACTGAAATATTTTTGGAGTATTTAGTTTTTCAAGAAGAAAGCAAACAAAAGCAGGAAAACAAAAATGAGAAAAACTATTTACACAGGAGAACTCCCAACAAGCAAAATAAAAATTAGAAGTCTTTTGGGGTTTTCTTTTAATACTACAACTAACTAAACTGAAAAGAAAAACCAAAAATAAGTAAGAAGTATTTTTGGATTTTCTCAAAGTTTTTCAAACACACAAGAATAAAAACGAGAAAAATAAATCTAGCGTGGATAATACAATGAAAGAGTATGGACACCGACAAATGAGATGAAATGTGTGAACATGAATGTAATGTCGGTGGGAATACGTACTCCCCCAAGCTTAGGCTTTTGGCCTAGCTTGGCAATCACCATCTGTAGCCTGGATAATGGCCTGAGTGGTAGCCTACCGAGGCTCTTGGTGCAACCACCTCAGCCCTCTTGGCAGCTTCAACCTCTTCATTGTACTCATGAGCCTCGCTCTCATAGACAAAGTATCTTCCCTTCCTGTTAAAATCAACCAGAGCAGGAGCAGGCTATACAATCGGCACAATGGGACCGTTAACAAACCTCAAGTTGTAGGTATAGTTATTAACTGTGCTTGTAAGAAATTTATCGCATTCCATGGCATCAATATCCAAGTACTTGTTCGGTAAGATTGTATCATTAGGCCAAGGGACACTCCCAACCTTGTAGCAAGGCGAGATGCATAAATCCCTCCATAGAAATTACCGTTAGAAGCATCGAGAGTCAACCTCCATGCGATAATTGCTCCTAAGTTGTACTCTTTCATTCTGGTTAAAGCAGTGTAAATAAGACTTAAATCATGAGCACAAAGCATGCTACAATCCTGCTTGCCTACAATGTATTTATCATTAAAGAGTGCAAGGTATTGAATAGATGGAAAATGGATGCTTTTTATCCTACCTTGTGTCACTTCTCTAATTTCAATACAACAAAGGGTTCTCAAGAATGATTCAAACTCAGGTTTAGTTGGTTCGTCTAGCGAACCCCAATATGGAATTTTACATGCGCCACAAAATATGTCTAAAGGCATGGTGAAAGCATTATCATACAGACTAAATGAAACCCTTGACTCACGAGGAAAATATTTGAATCTCTTAGTAAATGTCTCCGTGATAGTGAGGTCTCCAGTGCACTTATCTTCGATGAAGGGAATCAGATTGGCATTGCGAGCATACTATTCAAATTCTTCCCTAATACCTGCACTTTCCATGAAAGTGTTACACTGGCAAAGGCATGATTTAGTTTGAGTGTCCCGTATCGAGCTTGCACTTGGCTCAACATAAGATTGTTGTCTGGAACTTTCACTTGATGATGCCCTCGAGGATCTCTTCCTCGAAGAACTCCCAAAGAATTGCATTTTATTTGCGAACAATTTATTAAAAAAATTGCGACACAAAATTTTGCTAACAAAACGAAATAAGATTGCTAGCAACTAATCCTAGGGATGCATAGAGGCCATATCAAGCATTCAAACTATTTAGAACTTTAAGAATTCAACATGCAAGCTCATCTACAGCAGCACCAAGAATAGCTAATTATTTTGAAAATAAAGCGCTAAATCAAAACTAATTGGAGCAATGGGGAGCTACATACCAAGAAGCAATCCCCTAAATCAGTTTCGAAAATAGAGCTTTGAGCAAAGAGATCGAAATCCATGGGTTCTTGAGCAAGAACACGAGGGGGGAGCAATGGTGATTTTTTTAGGAGGCGGGAGATGACATGGGCTAAAGAGATAAGTGAGGGGACCCACTAGGGGCCCAACCTCTACCAGGTCATGCTAGGGGGTCTGGCATGCCCTGGTGGAGCGTGGCCACCTGGTGCACCCCCTCTGGTATTATTTGTCCCAGAAATTCATAAATAATTAAAAAAATCATGTCAAATTTTCAGGGCATACTGAGAACTTTTATTTTTGGGTCATTTTTATTTCAGGGGGAAAACATAAAACTGGAAAAGCATGGCATTTCATTTTATTTAACTAGAAAAACAGAAAACTAAAATTGGGTATTGAGGGTTGTGTCTACTAAATTCATCAACTTCATACCTCTCGAAAATGATTCATTAATAAGGTTGATCAAGTCTTATTAACAACCAATTTCAATTAGCATGAAACTGAAAAACTTTCATAAAACACTAGGTTACCTCAATGGGGATAGGCATATCCCCAATCATAATAATATCATGTTTCTTTTTTGATGGTAGGTAGAGGTAATTGAAAGCTTGCAATAATGAGTGTCGAAGAAATTTCAATAACATTCACACCATTCACTTGGAATTTTTCTTCGGAAAGTGCACCGTATGATCATTACCATTGTTATGAAAAGTGATCTTTCTTTTATTGCAATAAATAACAGCCCCTTCAGTATTCAAAAAGGGTCTACCAAGGATAATCAACATGTTGTCATCCTCAGGCATCTCAATAATAACATAGTCTATTAGGATAGTAACATTTGCAACAATAACAGGGACATCCTCACAAATACCGATAGGTATGGCAGTTGATTTGTCAGCCATTTGCAATGATATTTCAGTAGGTGTGAGTTTATTCAAAACAAATATTTTATATAAAGAGAAAAGCATAACACTAACACCAGCTCCTAAATCAGACAAATCAGTTTTGACATAATTTCTTTTAATGGAGCAAGGTGTAGTTGGTATTCTAGGATCTCCAAGTTTTTTTAGGTACTCCATCCTTAAAAGAATAATTAGCAATCATGGTGGATATTTATACTTCAAGTCTCTTTCTTTTATTAGTGATGATGTCTTTTATGTACTTAGCATAAGGAGGCATCTTTAAAATATCGGTTAAACGAGTACTCAAAAAGACTGGCCTAATCATTTCAGCAAAGCGTTCAAATTCTTCATCATCTTTTTTCTTAGAAGTTTTAGGTGGAAAAGGCATGGGTTTCTGAACCCATGGCTCTCTTTCTTTACCATGTTTTCAAGCCACAAAGTCTTTTTATCATATCATTTATTTTTAGGTTGTGGGTTATCAAGATCAGTAGCAGGTTCTATCCCTACATCATTATCTGGTTCTTTATCATTACTAGGTTGAGTATCCTCATGAACATCACTACCATTATCATTATCACTAGGTGGATGTTCATTACTCGATTGAGTTTCAGCATCAGGAATAGAAACATCATTAGTATCATCGGGATGTTTTTCTATCTCAAGTTCACTAGAAGCATGCAAAGTCCTATCATTTTTCTTTTTCTTTTTATTCTTAGAAGAAATAGGTGTCTTAGCATTATTCCTTTAGATTCTTGTTCAATTCTTTTAGGATGACCCTCGGGATAAAGAGGTTCTTGGGTAATTCTACCTCCTCTAGTTACTACTCTAATAGCATGATCATTCATATTATTATTCATTTCATCAAGCAATTCTCTTTGAGATTTAGTAACTTTCTCTAACTGAGTTTGAACCATAGAGGCATGTTATCCTACACCTCTAACCTCATTACTGATTCTAAACAGCAAGTCACTCAAGCGAGCAATCATATCAGAATTATATTTCAAGTGTTCCAGAACATTTGCATTGAAGTGCCCTTGCTTCATAATATAGTTATCAAACTCACATAAGCATTCACTAGGATGTTTATTATAACGGATATCACCTTCATCAAACTTTAATAATAAATTTACCTCTACAACCTGTGGAGGTGGTGGTGTGTTGAGTCCATGAATTTCTTCAGTAGGTAGTAAATTCTTAACATCCTCAGCTTTAATATCTTTTTCCTTCATACATTTCTTTGCCTCTTGCATACCCCTCTTCTTCAGAGTGGGTTCAATTAGTGGTTTAGGGAGAGTCCAATCATCGCAGTTCTTCAATATATTATTCAATAGTTCCTCAGCTTGTTCAACAGTTCGGTCCCTGAAAACACAACAAGGACAACTCTCTTTGAAGTCCCTAGAAGCATCAATTAGTCCATTATAGAAGATATCAAGTATTTCATGTTTCTTAAGAGGATGATCAGGCAAAGCATTAAGGAATTGGAGAAGCCTCCCCCAAGCTTGTGGGAGACTCTCTTCAATTTGCACAAAGTTAAATATTTCCTGTATGGTAGCTTGTTTCTTATGAGTAGGAAATATTTTTCAGAGAATTCGTAAATCATATCCTGGGGACTACACACACAACCAGGAGTAAGAGTATTGTACCATATCTTAGCATCACCCTTTAATGAGAACGGAAATAGTTTAAGAATGTAATAGTAGCGAATCTTCTCATCATGTGCAAATAGTGTGGCTATATCATTTAGCTTACTAAGGTGTGCTACGATAGTTTCAGTTTCATAGCCATGAAAAGGATCAGATTCAACCAAAGTAATTAACTCTGGATCGACAGAGAATTCATAATCCTTATTGGCAACAAAGATAGGTGATGTGGCAAACTTAGATCACATTTCATTTTAGCAGTCAAAGTCTTTTCCTTATACTTGCATAGTAATTTATTAACATCATTTCTATCCGTACAAGCAAGAATCTCTCTAGCTATTTCTCCATCTAATGCATAACCTTCAGGTATCTTAGGCATTTCAAATCTAGGAGATCTAGGCCTATTAGGTGTTTCATAATCATCAGTCCAAAGTTCTCATCAGTTTTAGTAGATTCCACAGTTTCAATAATTTCATTCTCATTAGCTCTAGCAATTTGTTCATTAAGGAGTTCACCTAATGGCACAGTTTCATCAAGCATGGCACTAGCATCATCATAAGAATCATTTATAGCAGAAGTAGCATCATCAATATCAGGGTTAATAGCATGTGGTGGTGTTGCAAGCTTACTCATAACAGAAGGTGAATCAAGTGCAGAGTGTGATGGAAGTTCCTTACCTCCCCTCGTCTTTGAGGAAAAAGTCTTGGTTTTAGTATCCTTCAGATTCTTCATAGTGATCAATTGATATGAATCGCAAGTGACTCAGAAAATATAGCTATGCTCCTCGGCAATGGCACCACAAAAGGTCTTGATAACCCACAAGTATAGGGGATCATAACAGTTTTCGAGGGTAAGTATTCAACCCAAATTTATAGATTCGACACAAGGGGAGCCAATGAATATTTGAGAGTATTAGCAGTTGAGTTGTAAATTCAACCACACCTGGAGATAAATATCTACAACAGAGTGATCAGTAGCACAATAATATGATAGTTTGATAGCAGTGGTGACAGTAACAATACTAGTAACAATAGCAGAAGTGATTTTGTAGCAAGTGTAACAGCAGCAGCAACAGTAGTAACTTAGCAAGAACAATATGTGAAATGATCGTAAGCACTGGATCGGAGTATTCATTGGATCATATTCATCATATAACAGTCATAACCTAGGGTGACACAGAACTAGCTCCAGTTCGTCAATGTAATGCAAGCATGTATTCCGTATATAGTCATACGTGATTGTCAAAAAGAACTTGCATGACATCTATTATCCTACCCTCCCATCACAGTGGGGTCCATAAGGAAACAAAGGAATATTAAGGCCTCCTTTTAATAGAGAACTGGAACAAGGCATTAGCACTTAGTGAATACATGAACTCCTCAAACTACAGTCATCATAGTGAAGTATCCCAAATATTGTCACTACGGGGTTGACGGATCATAACATGTAATAGGTGCATATGATTAGGCAAGATCGGATCAAGAACATAGATATAAATATGATATCATAAACGGTTCAGATCTGAAATCATGGCACTCGGGCCCTCGTGACAAGCATTAAGCATGGCAAAGTCATATCAACATCAATCTTAGAACAAAGTGGATAGTAGGGATCAAGCCCTAACAAAACTAAATCAATTACATGATGAATCTCATCCATCTCCTCACCGACCAGTAAGCCTACGAAGGAATTACTCACTCCCGGTGGGGAGCATCATGGAATTGGCGATGGAGAATGGTTGATGATGACGAAGACCAAAGATTCCCCCTCTCTGGAGCCCCAAACGGACTCCAGATCTGGCCTCTCGATGAAGAACAGGAGGTGGCGGGGCTACGTATCGTGAAACGAGGTAAAACCTTCTCTCTGATTTTTTTTACGGAGAACTGTGAATTTATAGCGTTGGAATTAGGGTCGAGGGACCCATGAGGTGTCCACCCTCCACCAGGTCGCGCCAGGGGGCCAGTCACGCCCTGGTGGAGCGTGGGCACCTTGGGCCCCCTCTTAGGTAGCTTCTGGCTCCATAATTCCTTAAATATTCCAAAATAAATCTCCAAAAAAATTCGTTCCATTCCGTGAACTTTTATTTCTGCACAAAAACAACACCATGGTAGTTCTGCTGAAAATAGCGTCAGTCCGGATTAGTTTCATTCAAATCATGTAGATTAGAGTCCAAAACAAGAGCAAAAGTTTTATGAAAAGTAAATACGTTGGATATGTATCTTACAATAAAAAGCATGATGCTACTATGTACTTATTTTGTTTTTATCGACACCTCTCTCTCAAACCATGTGGACATGTTCTTCGATATCGGTTTTCGCTTGAGAACAATCAATGTCTAAGCTTGGAGGAGTTGATATGTCTATTTTGTATCATGTTTGCCTACTGTTATTTATAAAAAAAATATGCATAGCAATGCTTTGGGGAGTAATTCTAATGCGTTTTCTCTCATATAAAACAAAAAAGTTGCAATTTGCTGCTCATTGTTGCATATAACAATAAATTCTGGAAGTGCAAACATGCTTTGAGTCATCATGGCATCTTCAAAACAATCCTGATTCCTATGGGCTATGGCGATGGCACCTTCAAAATAATGGCAGAACTTGGACAGGAGCACTTTTGCCCTCCGATAGAGCGATTCCGCCGGGGGAACTTCCTTCCTGGAGGGGGAAATCGAAGCCATCGTCATCACCAACAACCCTCTCATATTGGGGAGGCCTTTTTTCATCAACATCTTCAATAGCACCATCTCCTTGCAAACCCTAGTTCATCTCTTGTGTTCAATATTTGTATCAGAACCTCGGATTGGTAAATGTGGGTGACTAATAGTGTTGATTACCTTGTGTAGTTGATTCCTATATGGTTTATTTGGTGGAATATATATTCAGATCCATTATGATATTCAATACACCTCTAATCTTGAGCATTCCTATTGTTTGTGAGTAGTTACCTTTGTTCTTGAGGTCACGGGAGAAGTCATGTCGCAAGTAATCATGTGAATTTGATATGTGTTCGATATTTTGATGATATGTATGTTGCGATTCCCTTAGTGATGTCATGTGAACATTGACTACATGACACTTCACCATCCTTGGTCCTAAGGGAATGCATTGTGGAGTAGTTATTAGATGATGGGTTGCTAGAGTGACAGAAGCTTAAACCCTAGTTTATGCGCTACTTCGTAAGGGGCTGATTTGGGTCCACATGTTTAATGCTATGGTTAGACTTTATCTTAATACTTTTCTCGTAGTTGTGGATGCTTGCGAGGGGGTTTATAGTTCAAGTAAGAACAACACTTAGCACCGGTCCACCCACATATCAAATTATCAAAGTAGCAAACACAAATCAAACCAAAAATTGAAAGTGACTAGATGAAATTCCGGTGTACCCTCAAGAACACTTTGCTTATCATTAGAGATAGTTTTGGCCTTTCCTTTTCCACAACAGGATTGGGCTACTGATGTCTACTACACAACCTTCTTCTTGTAGACTCATGTTGGGCCTCCAAGCGTAGAGTTTTGTAGGAAAGTGGCAATTTTCCCCCAAGTGGATGACCTAAGGTTTATCAATCTGTCGGAGCTGTAGGATGAATATGGTCTCTCTCAAACAACCCTGCAACTAAATAACAAAGATTCCCTTGTGTCCCCAACACATCCAATACAATGGTAAATTGTATAGGTGCACTACTTCGGCGAAGAGATGGTGATACAAGTGCAATATGGATGGTAGATATAGGTTTTTGTAATCTGAAAATATAAACACAGCAAGGTAACAAATAGTAAACAGTGAGCAAAATGTTGTCTAAATGCTTGGAAACAGGGCCTAGGGTTCATACTTTCACTAGTGCAATTTCTCTCAACAATACTAACATAGTTGAATCATATGTCAATACATCTCGTGCGATAAAGAGTTCACTCCAAAGTCACAAATAGCGGAGAACTAACAAAGAAATTATTGTAGGGTACGGAACCACCTCAAAGTTGTCTTTTCCAATCAATCTTATGAGCTATCGCTATAAGTGTCACGAACAGCCCAAGTGTTCGTAATAAAGTAACACCTTAAGATACACATCAACCAAAACCCTAATGTCACCAAGATACTCCAATGTCACCACAATTACCCATGGGCTTGATTATACGATATGCATCACATAATTTCAGATTCATCATGTTCAATCCAACACAAAGAACTTCAAAGAGTGCCCCAAAGTTTCTACCGGAAAGTCAAGACAAAAAAGTGCATCAACCCCTATGCATAGATTCCCAAGGTCACGGAACCCGCAAGTTGATCACCAAAACATACATCAAGTGGATCAATATAACATCCCATTGACACCACAGATATCCCATCGCAAGACATAATTCAAGTGTTCTCAAATCCTTAAAGACTCAATCCGATAAGAAAACTTCAAAGGGAAAACTCAATTCATCACAAGAAGATAAAGAGGGGAAAACTCCATATGATTCATCTATATCAATAATGCTCGTGGTACATCAATATCGTGCCATCTCAAGAACACGAGAGAGAGAGATCAAACACATAGCTACTGGTACATACCCGCAGCCCCGAGGGTGAACTACTCCCTCCTCATCATGGAGACCGCTGGGATGATGAAGATGGCCTCCGGTGATGGTTTCCCCCTCCGGTAGGGTGCCGGAACGGGCTCCCGATTGGTTTTCCGTGGCTCTAGAGGCTTGCGGCGGCGGAACTCCGATCTAGGTTTCTTTTCGTAGGTTTGGGTACTTATAGGAATTTTGGCGTCGGTCCCACGTCAAGGGGACCACAAGGCGGTGACAAGCCTGCTAGGCGCGGCTAGGGGGGTGGCCACGCCTGGCAAGCTTGTGACCTCCTCGTGGCTCTTCTGGCCCAACTCCAATGCTTAGGGGGTCTCTTTTGGTCCAAAAAAATCATACTAAATTTTCAGCCCATTCCGAGAACTTTTATTTCTGCACAAAAACAACACCATGGTAGTTCTGCTGAAAACAGCGTCAGTGCGGGTTAGTTCTAATAAAATAATACCAAAATCATACAGAATTATTGTAAACATGGCATGAATACTTCATAAATTATAGATACGTTGGATATGTATCAGCATCCCCAAGCTTAATTCATGCTCGTCCTCGAGTAGGTAAATGTTAAAAGAAATAATTTATGAAGTGTGCATGCTAGCATAGTGCATAAATTTGATCAATGATAGTTCCAAGCACTTTTTCTAGCATCATTATATATCATAAACAGTAGCTCATCTCATAAAAATTCTCATGATAAAGTAGCAAGATATCCACATGTTAAAGTATAGAGTAACAAACTATGCTTTCAGACACCAAATAATTGCAATTCGTCTTATTTTCAGGAAGGGTCTATGTAAGAACTTCGATTTAGCAAATTCAACATATTCAACTATCATAGTCTTCCATGATTATTAGCACTCAAAGCATATTTTTAGAGCAAATGGCATCCGTCGAACACAAAGAAAGATAGGGGCTTAAAGTTTTTCCTCCCAACGCCTTTATCATATAGATAATTTTCAACAATAATAATTCATGATCAAATATATTTGAATGGCCATATATGCTTGGATCTTTCCCCAACACATGACGCTTGCCAAGAGAAAAAGGCGAAATATAGGAAGTGGTGAAGATCACCATGACTCTTGCATAAAGGTAATTACTAGAAAGTAAAAGATAGGCCCGTCGCAAAGGGAAGCATTGATTTGCAGAGGTGCAAGAGCTCAAGCTTTAAAACAGAGATGAATAATAATTTTGGGCGGTATGCTTTCATTGTCACCATAACAATCGAGACATCTCGGTATATTCCATGCTATATACATTATAGGCGGTTCCCAAACAGAATGGTAAAAATTTTACTCCCCCTCCACCAATCAATCACACTCCACGGCGAGCCGAATCCACGGGTACCGTCCATATCAACAACATTCCTAGGGGAGTTTTGTTTAATTATTTGCATTTTTTCTTTAATTTTGGGACTGGGAATCCCTATTACCAGCCACTTTCTCGTGAATGATAGTGAATCAACACATATCGTGAGAATAACCCACCTAGCATGGAAGATACTGACAGCCCCTAGTCATTATATGAGCGATTCGGGCATACAAAACAAAATATTATTTAATGGTTTAGAGTTTGTCACAAGCAAATTTACTTGGAACGGCAGGTAAATACCGCATATAGGTAGGTATGGTGGACTCATATGGAACAACATTGGGTTTAAGGGTGTTTGCATGCACAAGTAGTATTTCTACTTGGTGCGGAAGTTTTGGCTAGTATGAGGTCGACGCAAGCACCACATGTTGGAGGGTCCATAACAATATAACTTCTATGCAAATATACGCAACCATAACTCATTACGTTGTCTTCCTTGTCCAACTTCAACTAATTTTATCAAGTATTAAAATAATTAATGGGTAATCACAATCATAGAAGATGTCCAATATAGTATATGTATATGTGAAATCTCTCTTCCCTCAATATTTTTTCATGAATGGTTCAAGTGACCAATGTGGTGTTTGCCAATTTTCAATAAATTTTACCCCCTATACTTGTTATATGTGAATTCACTAATCCCCATGGGATAAGAATATTAAACATATATAATTTCATATTTATGATATCCAATTCATTCAACCATTTACTCATAGGATATAAGTGAAGCACGAGAGTAAATGACAAAACTACTCCAAAACATATAAGTGAAGATGAATGAGTAGTCAAACAATTAAGTAGCTATGTGAGGACTTTATCTATCTATCTCTCTCAATAAATACTTTCAGATCCGAGCGTTTTATTTAAACAGCAAGCAAAAGAAAAGTAGCACTCCAAGAATAGCACACATCATGTGTACCAATAAAAATTTAGCCTCAACATAGGCTAACCGATAGTTGACGAAGAGAGGTGGGATGCGTAGCATCCCCAAGCTTAGATGCTTGAGAATTCTTGAAATATTTACATGAGGTGCCTTGGGCATCCCCAAGCTTGAGCTTTGGTATTTTTTTCAATCCTCTCATATCCCGGTTTCACCTATTCTCAAAAACTTCATCCACACAAAACTCAAAAAGAACTCGTGAGATAGGTTAGTACACATCAGAACAAATCAACACCTTATGTACTTGCAATACAAGTTGCACAATAATTTGAAGATATTATGTACTGTATACTATCATTTCCACAATTTATATCGACCAATATAGGCTATCGAAACTATAGGATAAGTAGATAACAAAACAATGACAGCAATCTGTCTAAACAGAACAGTCTGTAGAAATCTATGAAACCAGTGTACTTACGTAACTCAAACATTTATGGTAATTTAGTACATGCTATAAACTTTATATGAAAACACTGTGCAAAAATTTCAGAAACTTTCCACGTTCCAGTAAAATATGAAAATTCAAACACTACAGTAGAAGTTTCTGTTTTTACCCAGCACATATCAAAACATGCAATGCAAGCATCCTAAGGCAATTCTTGGAAATTTTATTGAAAAATAAGAATATAAATAAAACCTAACAGATAAAATCAAAATAAAATGACGCTCCAAGCAAAACTCATTTTATGTGACGAATAAAAATATAGCTCTAAGTAAGATATACCGATAGTGTTGAAGACGAAAGAGGGGATGTCTTCCGGGGCATCCCCAAGCTTAGACGCTTGAGTCTTCATTAAATATTAATTTTGTGTTCCTTGGGAATCCCCAAGATTAGGTTCTTGTCACTCCTTATTCTCCTCATATTGGTGTGTCACCCAAAACTTGAAAACTTCAGTCACACAAAACGTAACGGAACTTCGTGAGAAGGGTTAGTGTAGTAAAGATAAATCATTCTTAGGTACTATCAAGACAAGATTCATAACTGTTCCCAAATGATAAGTAATGCATTCCATCATTCCCACAATTTATATTACTCAATATAAGCTATAGGAACACTTGAAACAAGCAAACTATGCATGCAAAACAGAATCTGTCAAAAATAGAGCAGTTTGTAAAGATCTGAATGATCACCATACTTACTAGACTCTAAAAATTATGACAAATTAGTAAATATCACATAATTTGAATAGGAATGTTTTTTTAGAAAAATCATAATTTTTTGACTCTCCATTAAAATCATATAATTCATATACTGGACGTAAAACTTTCTGTTTTTGCAAAGAATCAAACAAGCAAGTATCCACACTATCCCAAAGGCTTTACTTGGCATTTTATTGAAATAAAAGGAACAAAACATGATTACTACAGTATCTTAATCATGTGAACACATAAAAACAGATGGTAAAAGTTTTGGGTTGTCTCCCAACAAGCGCTTTTCTTTAAAGCCTTTTAGCTAGGCATGATGATTTCAATGATGCTCACATAGGAATAATAATTGAAACATGAAAAAAGAGCATCATGAATCTCATGACAAGCACATTTAAGTCTAACCCACTTCCTATGCATAGGTATTTTGTGAGCAAAAAATCATGGGAACAAGAATCAACTTGCATAGGAAGGCAAAACAAGCACAACATCAAAACTTTGAACACATAGAGAGGAAAGTTGATATTATTGCAATTCCTACAAGCATATGTTCCTCCCTCATAATAATTTTCAGTATCATAATGAAGTAATTCCACAATATAACCAGAACATAAAGCATTCTTTTCATGATCTACAAGCATAGAAATTTTACTACTCTCCACATAAGCAAATTTCTTCTCATGACTAATAGTGGGAGTATCATAAAAGAGTTGAATACTACAAATTGGTTCCACACTAAAAGAGTAACATTCAGTAAAAGGATATTAATAATTGTGACAAGTACCACAATAGTAATCATCACTCTTTTTCATCACATAAGTATCATCACAATAATCATCATAAGTAGGAGGCATGCAGTCATTATAACAAATTTGATCATTCAAAGTAGGGGGAATAAAAAGATCATCTTAATTAAGCATAGCATCCCCAAGCTTGGTACAAACATTAGTTGAAGCAAATAAATTCTCAAACATTTCATTTTCATCAAACATAGCATCCCCAAGCTTGTGGATTTGTATATCATAAACATAACCACTCTCATCATTAACGGTATGGATAGCACCAATAGTATAGCAATTATTATCATCATCCTCCAAGTTGGTGCCATAAATGTTTTAAAAATTATAAGAAGTATCATTATCTTCCCAATCATTATCATCACAACAAGCAATAGGAATAACAAAATCATCCTCAAGTGTATCATCTTCCACAACTATTTTTGATTCATTCTCATGAGGCCTATCAATAATGCAAGCAACATTATTTGGGAGAGATGCATCTTTACCTTTACTTTTTCCTTATTTTATTATTCTTCACCACATTATGTGTGGCTTTATTTAATTCATCCAAACTTCTTTTTGAAGAGGTTGGTTAAATAAAAAGCTTCTCCTCGTTACCTGATTCATCATAAGAAAAAATAGGTGGATATTAGGAAACCTCTTATCCTTCATTAGTATTCTCTTCCTCTTGTATTTGTTTTCTTGTCTTTAAGTAATTGGCAGTATAAGGATTCTCGATGCAATTTACCATGCAATACATACATATTTCATTTAGATCAAAATCAATCATTTCCATGAGAACCCAAGCTGGAACATCCTTAGTTTCATGTTTCACTTCTTCATACACCAAAAATAGACTAAGTTCATTATGATGCTCAAGGGTAATGAGGTTATCACAGTTTTTGGACACAATTCGATCATGAAATAATTCACATTGGAAATTAAAATGACCACTTTCATTGCAAAGTTCACAAGGACGGCGAGAAATATTAAGTCTTTCAGCACAAACATATAGCCTCTCTTGCAACCATTTCATTTCTAAATACTTGTGCCTCTTACAAAATCTATCTTCCCTTTTAGGCAAGTCTTGACAAACTCTATGCACTCCACAAAAATTGACATGGTTATAAGATCTTTTTATCATGACTAGTGCAATCATCATTGGTACTATGGATATTCAAAGAATTCATACTAACAACATTGCAATCATTCTCATCACTCAAAGACTTAGTGCCAAACATTTTAATAACTTCTTCTTCTAAAACTTGAGCACAATTTTCCTTTCCATCATTTTCACGATAGACATTAAAAAGATGAAGCATATGAGGCTACCTCAATTACATTTTTTGTAGTTTTCTTTTATAAAACCAAACTAGTGAAAAACAAGAAACTAAAAGATTTAATTCCAAGATCTAAAGATATACCTTCAAGAACTCACCTCCCCAACAACGGCGCCAGAAAAGAGCTTGATCTCTACTACACAACCTTCTTCTCGTAGACTCGTGTTGGGCCTCCAAGCGTAGAGTTTTGTAGTACAGTGGGAATTTTCCCTCAAGTTGATGACCTAAGGTTTAACAATCCGTGGGAGGTGTAGGATGAAGATGGTCTCTCTCAAACAATACTGCAACCAAATGACAAAGAGTCTCTTGTGTCCCCAACACACCCAATACAATGGTAAATTGTATAGGTGCACTAGTTTGGCGAAGATATGGTGATACAAGTGCAATATGGATGGTAGGTATAGGTTTTTGTAATCTGAAAATATAAAAACAGAAAGGTAACAAATAGTAAACAGCGAGCAAAATGTTGTATAAATGCTTGGAAACAAGGACTAGAGTTCATACTTTCACTAGTGCAATTTCTCTCAACAATACTAACATAGTTGAATCATATGTAAATACCTCTCGTGCGACAAAGAGTTCACTCCAAAGTCACAAATAGCAGAGAACTAACAAAGAAATTATTGTAGGTTACGAAACCACCTCAAAGTTATCTTTTCCGATCAATCTTATGAGTTATCCCTATAAGTGTCACAAATAGCCCTAGAGTTCGTACTAAAGTAACACCTTAAGATACACATCAACCAAAACCCTAATGTCACCTAGATACTCCAATGTCACCAGAAGTACCCATGGGCTTGATTATACGACATGCATCACATAATTTTAGATTCATCATGTTCAATCCAACACAAAGAACTTCAAAGAGTGCCCCAAAGTTTCTACTGTAAAGTCAAGACAAAAACGTGTGCCAACCCCTATTCCGAAGGTCACGGAACCCGCAAGTTGATCACCAAAACATACATCAAGTGGATGAATAGAAAATCCCATTGTCACCATGGATATCCCATCGCAAGACATACATCAAGTGTTCTCAAATCCTTAAAGACTCAATCCGATAAGAAAACTTCAAAGGGAAAACTCAATTCGTCACAAGAAGATAGAGAGGGGAAAACTCCATATGATTCATCTATATCAATAATGCTCGCGGTACATCAAGAGTGTGCCATCTCAAGAACACGAGAGAGAGAGAGAGATCAAACACATAGCTACTAGTACATAACCTCAGACCCGAGGGTGAACTACTCCTTCCTCGTCATGGAGACCGCTGTGATGATGAAGATGACCTCCAGTGATGGTTTCCCCCTCCGGCAGGGTGCCAGAACGGGCTCCCGATTGGTTTTTTGTGGCTCTGGAGGCTTACGGCGGCGGAACTCCCGATCTAGGTTTCTTTTCGGAAGTTTGGGTATTTATAGGAATTTTTGGTGTCGGTCTCACGTCAAGGGGGGCCACGAGGCAGTGACAGGACTACGAGGCGCGGCCAGGGGGTGGCTGTGCCTGGCAGGCTTGTGACCTCCTCGTGGCTCTTTTGGCCCAACTCCAATGCTTCGGGGGTCTCTTTTGGTCCAAAAAATCATACCAAATTTTCAGCCCATTTCGAGAACTTTTATTTTTGCACAAAAAATGACACCATGGTAGTTCTGCAGAAAACAGTGTCAGTCTGGGTTAGTTCTAATAAAATCATACCAAATCATATAGAATTATTGTAAACATGGCATGAATACTTCATAAATTATATATGTGTTGGAGACGTATCAGCTACCTTGCTGCACCTTACCTATTGTTACCGTTACTTGCTCGTAACAAATTACCTTGCTATCAACCTACTTGCTACTTGCACTTTCAGTGCTTGCAGATATTACCTTGCTGAAAACCGTTATCATTTACTTCTACTCCTTGTTGTGTTCGACACTCTTACTTATCAAAAGGACTACAATTTATCCCCTACACTTGTGGGTCATCATCGAGCGGGGTCATATTTCAGGGCCCAACGTGTGGTAGTAGTTGTCTTGGATCACATACATAGAACTGAGTTCTTAAGGATGGTCTGAATGAGACAACCTGCCATGTACTCCTACATGGCCTCTCATCACTACGTTTACCAAATCGTGTCCACACACTTAGCTCTCACACAGTAGGACGTGAACACATCCATTACAATTCATCGCCCATATGGATCAAATCCGACACGACTCTAGGCATAGCAGGCACAGTAAGCAAGCATGGATGAGTAAGGAAAACAAGTCTCAAATGGTTTCTACTCATGCTAAGTGGTTTTAACTATTTACTGTGGCAAAGACAAGTCATGCAAAGTAATGGGCTCAACTACCGAGAACATGTAATAGTTGAATCGTTAAAAGAGAGCAGGAGCGAGAGAGTGGGTTTATATTAGTATGCTCATGGGGGATTAATTGCCTGATAGTTCTGAAGATAGTACTTCTCCTCACTGGTGTCAATGATCACAATGTCGAAATAACATCTACCAAAGGAGAACAACCACCGGCAAACAAGAAGGGCATCATTCATTTCATGCAATGCACACTCATTATGTATGATATGACAAATTAAGCTATTGAATTGACCTAGAGGAATAATTAACCAAGTTAGTTGAAGTGGAATTCAAACAAGTTTGAATTCCAACTACAAATGGTATTTCATACATTGCCCTAATCATAAAATGTCCTAGTTGGTGATGTTAACTTGTCCAAACATGCATGATCATGCCATAAATGGTTTCCTTGCACTTTGTTGATAATTTTTGATACATAAATTATTTTCATCCAATTTATAGATTATTTTCTATGACTTTTAGAACTTTTAGACACTTTCTAAAAGTATTAAATAATTTCTTTTTATTTTAAATCCATAAAAGCTTTACTGCATCAGCCATACGTCATGATGACCTTAGCAGGTCAACTGGCCTGGTCCAGGTTAAACCTAAATAGTGGAGCCCACTGGTCAGTGGCTCAGGGGTAGCTTTAGGGGCTGACACGTGGGGTCAGGTCAAAGCTGACGTGGCTAGGTGAAAGCTGAACTTTGGGGCCCATGAGTCAATGACATGGGGTTAATCAGGGTAGTTAAATCTAATTAACTATTTAACAGACGCGAGACCCACCTAGAAGTGAGTCAAGGTGTTAATTAATTAGTAATTAGTGCTAACCTAATTACCTAACAAGAGAGGCCCCTCAAGAAGTGGCCTAGGCCGGCGAGGTCGTCGTTAGCGACCACAAACCACGACGGAGTCCGCTCAGGAATGAGCTACGGGTGATGGCTCGATGAGATGAGGCCACGAGGAGGTAGACCTCACTCGTGCGCATCCATCAGTGGCGGTGACGGACTTTGGGGAAGTTGGAGCTGACGGTGGCGACCAAAAATGCAGCGGCCCGAGCTCGCCTTCGACCGAATCGAGGCCATGATGCTCGGAAAGGGCAGCAGGCGGGTGTTTTGGCATCCTGGAGATGCGCTAAGCATGCTTGTGTGCTCGGACACGAGCGACAGCAGCTGAGACCTCGGCGGCAACATGGCCGGTGGCTAGGGGTCCTCGGGTGCGACGAATAGGATAGCTATAGCTCGAAATCGAGCACACTGTCAAGGGGAAACGAACCAGGGGCTCACTAGGGTTCGCCTGGAGGTGATGGTGAGGTCAGGGAAGCTCTGAAGCTGGGTAATTTGACGACAAGGGCCGATGACCGTGGATGGGAGCAGGAGCTCGATGCCGATGTTTCTACGCTTCCTGGCTTCCTTCCTTGGGCACAAAGAGGAAACAGGGCACGGGGGTTCTACGGGACATGGTGAAGCGGAGAGGGGTTGTTGGTGGCCATGCGGGCAATGACGGCAGGGCCATGGCGCTCTCGGATGGGCAAGAGAGGGAGCTAGAGGAGGAGAGGAAGATAGGTGCGAGGGGGATCGATGCAGACGGCTCTGGGAGGTCGCATGACATCTTTAGGGGAGGTTGGGGAAATCAAGCAAGGAGGAGGTGGCCAAGCGTGTGCGTGCGTGCCCCGAGCACACGCCCTCTGCCTTCTGTCCTGAGGTAGGGGACGACTATCAGGGTCCCATGGGTTGGGCCGGCTAATGGGCCAGGTAGGGAAGGTTTGCTCTCTTTCTCTCTTCTCTTTTATTTGTTTCTATTTTCTATTTTATGTAATATGTTTGTATTTGTTTAAACAACAAAATCAATTTATAAATTCTGAAAAATTATATGTGTGATACATGGATATATCCAGAGCCACACACTAAGTTTCAGAATAGTTGGGTCTATATTTATTTTATAATAAATAGAAATCCAATTTAAATAGCTTATGAATTAATTCAAAGGCCATAAAGTAATTAAATGATTTCAGAGGATTTGAAAATTCCCTCAATTCACTTTCAGAAAAGAAAATAATTATGACGCATGATGCTTTCAAATGCAACTAGTATAATTATTTGCAATCAAGCCCTAGGGCTGTGATAATGGGGCTTTGCTACCGTGAAGAATTCTTATAGTGAAATGACATATCATCAAAATGTTATGAGCTCTAAGGTATCAGATGCCCAAACTGCTGGGTTCTACCGTAGGTGCATCGCATGCAAATCAAAATTTTCCTACGTGCGAAACATCCAAGGACATGATACGGAGATGTATCACAGATCGTTACCACTAGAAGCGCAGTGTCGTGTAGCGAAAGTAGAGTTGGGCAATGCATTCATGTGGTCCATCTCCTCCTCGTACGATCTCCCTCGAACAGTCGTTCGCCGATTCCCCTCGAACAGCCGGTCATCGGATCACACGTATAGGTTTGCCGGAGCGGTGCAGGTGCACCGCCTCTAACGGTATATGCGCATGCAGGAGGAACACCGTGCAGCGGACTGCTAGGTCCGACCACACAATCGGCGGCCGCGAGTGGAGGTGGCTAGTTGCAACACATGCAAAGCCCTAATGACGGCGCCAAAGCGATCAACCAGATGGGTGTGCCGCACCTCCACTATATATAGGCATCCGGCACGGGCTCAACTATTGGGCCTCGCATGGATCCTAAACCCATGTGTTCCTTCCCATAACCATGTGACCCCTTAAGTTCTTACTCACTTGGTCGCGAGTCATATCACATCTGGCTCAACTAGTCGACAACGGCCTCTAGCAAAGTGTGTCGACTCCAAGTGTCTGATGAAGATGGTTAGGCGAACCTGTACTTCACACTTCTATTCCCTTTGCCACACAATATATGTTGTCGTGCTCAAGGCGACATGGTCATCCTTGTTGCAGCACGACCTCTTTCTCGTTCTCGTGAATCCGACCAACACTTTGGATCATCTCATAATTCTCATTGCATGGCCATGCTTATCCAGGTTGGATCACCCGAGGGCCCTAGAGTATATCTCTCCTAATCGGCGGGGAAAATCCCATCTTGCTCGACCATGTCTCGCAGCATGGGTCTGGACAAGCCCGAAACCTACCTTCATAACTACCCAGACACGGAGTAGCATTTGGTCGGCCCAAAGCAAGTCTGTCACCATCCCCAATACATGCGCCAGCTCAGGTCTTAACATAGAACGCAAGTTGTACTAGAGACTCACAGATGACCTATTACTGCATCTCATGGTTGGGTATGTCCAACTAAGACCTTATCTCGACTCGGATACGACTATGTCGAATCCGACCAGGCCTTTATGAGTCCATATTATCCGGCCAGCATCCAATGCTACATGGTCAGTGAGACCAAACCATCCACCGTGTCCTATCCTAGTCTAATTGGTTGCACGTCCACACATCCATTTCGCCTAGAGACCATTTAGGACAATCATCATACAATGCATAGTCTCACAAACAAGTCACGTACTTGTTAATACACATCATTGATAATGTCCAAGGACTATATTTATTCATAAACACATAGGAAATATCATCATACATGATTGCCTCTAGGGCATATCTCCAACACAAACCTCCATCCACTCTAGGCAAAGTAACAGTGTCAAGCAACAAGACAATGACCACCATGTGTTCCTTGCCAAACGAAGCCACGTAGAATTTGTTCCAAATCATCCAGAGATTCTTTAGGACAAATAAAACATGCCATAAAATAGCTAGGGATAGCCAAAAGCACCACATTGATCAGCGTCAAACAACCACCCCAGGAAAGAAAATAGTAATCTATCCTGACAATCCTTTGTCAGCCTGGTGAATGACATCCATGTGCATGCCATGTGAGATTTTCTGAGTGATGAGAGGTGGATCAAAATAAGTACAAGGGAAATAGGAGATTGAGAAGCCAAGTAACTTAGCAACCTCTTGCCAAACAACTATCTCGTGCTTTTACTGTAATTGATCTAAAGCTCAGAAGCAGAAAATGTGTCCAGAACTCTTTTGATGACGTGAATCTATTCAGCATGCCCTTGATAAGCAAGAGAGTGTATTTCGCGTATTGCAACACCAAATATTAAGAGTGAACAGTGAGTAGGTCGTCCATGTTGAAATTCCACTCAAACGCTTCAGAACATTTGTTGTCAGTATGAACAAGTACGAAGATCCCCTTGGTGGAGATCACATTTGGAACTGCTGACCTCACCGGGCTCACCATTGATCATTACCGTGAAGCGCTAGTGTATAACAACTCATTTATCTAGCAAACCCATATATCACACCAAAATTTTGTTCATAGTGTAACACCATCACTAATAAAAATGATAATGCTATTGATTGATACCTGACTTTCCCAGACATAATCGACTAAATAAGTTATGGCTAGGGGTCCTTCACCGTCATAACCTAAAGTCAGTGGTAGGGGGCTCTTGCCCCCTCCCCGACAACAATATATACTTCTTCAATAATCATTACATTGACGTATTTTCCCCGTACAAATGATTTTCCTAATCGTGCCAAGAAATTGAGAGTATGTCACAAAATGTAGCCGAACCATGTACCTTCAATTGGCATCAACATTGAAATGCTATGTCATGTTATTTGGTACCAACAAGTGTGTTGATGGATTGCACACAGCGGAGGGCATTGTAATGTGAGGCTAGTGCGTTTTGGTAATTCAAAATATCAGTGTAGGCGATTTATTTCAAAAATAAACTTCAACAAGAAAAGTTTTGTCACTAACCCAAGTTTTCTAGAGGGTATCATTACTAGTAGTCACCTTGAGACCACCCACATTCATCGACATTGACAATGCATATTGCCTATAATGTTGTCCCTAACAGACATAGCTATCAAGAATCTACGTCGAGTTAGTTGTCATATTAGAAGGAATCAATATGGATTATATTTTATTGATGAAGGACACACTTTTACCTAGTTCTGCAAGTGTCGCAATGAGAATTTCCTTGGTAACATTCAATATGAATTGCATGAACAATGACAAGGACTACTTGTCATGATGAAATTTCAAAGGAGCTCTTCATGGTGTGTTTGAGTCCTTGGTGTTCTTCAGATCAAGATCATATATATCTTATCTCATAGGGACGAAATGGAGTTGGATGAAAAGTCATCCACTCATGATCATCTTGAAGGAATATGTGGGTGGTGTTGCGAGTATTCTCATGGGCTGATATATCCCTCAGACTAATTCGAATGAGGTGTATGTAGTGTTTTCTAGGGATAAGTCGGTGCAATGAACCTAGAGTTTTTTGATCACTAGGTCTATCTTACAAACCGCCAGGGTGGTGGGGTCACATTTTGTTAGGTTGTTGTCCCCTCATTTGACTTTGGAGGATTTTGAAGAATGTCCAGTTAAGCTAACTAACTAGTTATCAACGTCCGCCCTAGGCACGGTCAAGAAGTGTGATGGCCAAGGGTTCATATTAAATAAGAGTCAAATACATATGAAATATATAAATTCCACAATTGAATTAGAATTTTCACAATGTAACACCATCACTAATTATAATAATGATGATGATTGATGGATACCTAACTTTTTCCAACAATGGGTAACTAGAGAAGTGAGGTCTAAGAACCTTTGCCCCATAACCTTAGTCAGGGGTAGGGGTTGTAGCCCCCTCCCCCTCATAAAACCAATCGAAATTTCTTATGCAATCGTTACGTTGAAGCACATGTAGAATATATATTTTAATAATGATCATATTGTTGTACCAACCAATTTAATCTCCTTTGCTTACTTTTGGTCCCACCTCCTTTTTCCGTAGGGCTTCCGAATGGAGTTGATCAACCCTCCTAGTCATCTCATGCACCAGATAGTATGTCACAAAAATGTAGCCGAACCAGGTACCTTTAGTACGCATCACGAGTGAACTACCAGGTCATGTTGTTTGCTCTCATCAACTGTGTTGTTGTGTTGCCTACATTATTGAGGGCATTATACTTTGAGACTTGCCCGTCATGATAATATAAAAGATCGGTTTTGTGATTGATACATCTCTAATGAATGTATAATTTTTGGTTGTTTCATTCTATTATATTGTCAATCTTATATTCTTTATATGCTATTTTATATCTTTTTTGGTACTAAACTATTAACCCAACGTCCAATGCCAAATGCTATTTTGTACATCTTTTTGTTTTTTAGAGAAAATCCATACCAAACAAAGTTCAAACATGACAAAACTTTTTAATGATTTTTCTGGACCATAGGACACCCTGGAAGCATCAGGAGGAGACTACACAGCATATGATGGATCCACAAGGCAGGGGGCGCGCCTAGCCCCATTATGCCCCCCTATGGCTCCATTTACCCTAAAACTAACGCTATAAATACACACCTACCCAGAAATCTCCGTACCACACCCCAAAACAATTTTATCGATGCCACAAGTCTCTGTTCTTCTGTGAACCCATCAGGAGACCTTTTTTGGTACTATGTCGGAGGGCAAATCCATCACGTGGCCATCTTCATCAACCTTGCCTCCTCCATAGTGATGTGTTAGTAGTTCCCCGCAAGACCTATGGGTCCATAGGAGTATTCAGATAGCTCTCTCTCTCTCTCTCTTGTCTGCAATACCATGTTCTCTTCGAAGATCTACTCGATGCAATCTTTGTGTTGCATTTGTTGGGATTCGATGGATTGTGTGTTTATGATTATATTATTCATTGAAAGTATTTAAATCTATTTTGAGTTTTGTTTGTGTATAATTTTATAGCTATGTATGCTTTCCGATCTATGAGTTTTCTTTGGCAAAGTTGATGATTGAATCATAAATAGGAAGTGGTGCATAGTAGTAGGTTTAATCTTGAGGTGTCCTTACTTTGTGCCAGGAGAAGTTGGAACGCACGTGTTGTATTATTTATATAAATGATAAGATGATGGGGTTAGAAAATATTGCATGGTCTTTTTCTGTCTACATCATGTCATGTGCTTCGCATTACTCCATTTGTCTTGAACTTAATGCCTTGTGATGCATGTCGGGTATAAGGATGGCAATGGGTAGGGTATGGGCAGGGTAGAGCAATACCATACCCATACCCGTATAGTTAGTAGGTACAAAATTCTACCCATAGACGTACCCATGGGTATGAAACTTTACCCATACCCATACCTGACGGTTACCCGTACCCATTGGGTCCCCGGCGGTTAGAACAAATAGTACACAAGTTGTTCATAATTTTACACTCATTGATAGCACATTTGACAAAACAATCAATTATCTCAACTCAATATCAGGTAGGTGAGTACATGACAACTATCAAAACTTAGAGATCATAACATACTCATAAGTCGATAGGAGTAGATAGTCACTTGACAAATTAATGATTTATTGACGACAACTTAACATTAGTTCACAAGTGGGCAGGGTATGGGTATACCCATGTGTACAAGGATATACTCGTACGCTACCCATGACTTAACGGGTAGGGTATGGATACCTGCCCATGTAGGTACGGTACCCGCGGGTACCCATACCCATGGGTAAAATTGCCATCCTTAGACGGGTAGCGGTCAAGGGGTGGAGTAATAATAGGAGGCATAAGTAAGTTTAACGATATACTTGTCATAGATGTGATGCCTATGTATAGATTATGCCATGGATGATCATCGCAATTATTTGCTTTTCTATGAATTGCACAATAGTAATTTGTTATCCACCGTTACTATGCACATTAGAGAGATGCCACTAGCGAAGCTATAGATTCCGGGTCCATTCACTCTATATACTAGAGAATTTTGCGGCACATTGTGGAAGGAAGATGTGCATATAAATTGTTGTAATTTTTTAATTTTGCATATTGAATCACTAAAGTTTGCAATTTACTTATTTCAAGGAACATGTGCATATAAATTGTTGTACTCTTTTAATTTGACATATTGAATCACTAAAGTTTGCAATTTATTTTAAGGAATTTTAAGTATTTTTTTTATGAGATGAACTCGGTTAATATCCATAGAGATAAATAGTGTATTCATCAAAATAGTACAATTATGGGCACCATACAAAGAGTAGTTGGTAAAACAGTGAAAAAGTACAACCAAATTTGTGTTCGCATTTATTTCTAGGTGAAGAAGCTTTGTTCATTCATCATCAATTTTAAATCTAGATAATGGAAAACATGGCACTTGTACATCCATGATTTGTGAAAGTCATAGCTAATTAATTTATATTCAGGAGGACATATCATAGAAAGATACGAATAATGAGAGGCACGATAATTAGTTGAACTCAGTTGGCGACGTCAAATAGGTAGATCTAAAAGGAAATTTAATTTGCATCTAATCTATCATTAGAGTTGGATATCAATTGAAGTTGAAATTCCTCCGATAGATTTAAGGTCGAGTCCAGAGAACTGGACTAAGTCCGGGAAGCCCTAAGCCATGTTCCAAGTAGTATATCGTATAACAGCAGATGGAAAAAGGATTATGATATTCAATGAAATAAAAGAATAGATGTCAGAGTTGGATCAAGTCTCAGTTAAGGTAAACCCAATTTGTTCATTTTGATGAAACTACAATTTATAAAATACAAAACTAAAAATATATGAGTGTTTCTTTTCCTGAGCCCAAAATCAACTAATAAGAAAATGTGGATCTTAAAAAAAAATTACCAGTGTTGTCAGCAAGTATAAAGAGAAGACCAAGTGACCATTGTAAAATTGGATATTGACTACATTGAAGTTTTTATCCAAGTTGTTACAAATATAGAGCCTTGGTGACCTATTGATAAGGGACTCTATTGTGCGCATAATTGATATTGGTTAAAATATAAGCTTAGAATTCTAGTACAAAAGAAAATTTAGATGTGATCGGAACAGTTAATAAATATTTTATGAAAAAAAACACCAAGAAAAAAAATATGTCGTGCTAAACGATCTTGTATAAATCAAGTTGCGTTAGTAAAACGAAGAGGATAAGAACCAACATTTCTTTTGTTGGATTATTATTATTATATTAAAAAAGAATTCTTCAATGGGAGAAGTGGCAACGTGACTTTTTATCTTCATGGCCACATTCATTTACGCATGATACATTCATGATTAAGAACATACAACAGACACTTAATTATACGTGAAGAGCCATTGCTACAAATCATCACCATTAATCATTTGCAAAAAATTGCAAAAGGTAACTGAGAAAGAACTGAAAACCTGCTATGGTGAAGTGGCGATTAGGAGTTGATAAAAATCAAATAGATTTGTTGCCTCTGAATCTTAATCAACATGTTCAAAATTGAATTGCTACCTGTGGAATCTTAATAAACATATTCACATTTGGTAGCACAAGCCCGATTGGCACTCCCAAGAAGAAATTTAGTGCATGCAGATGTTGCGCATAGATGGAAACTGTAAGTAGGTAGGGGCATATATCATGAAATAAATTGATACTACAACATAAACTTAGTCTTGAGTTTATATCTGGACTTCTCATTGGCCGAAACCTAATGTACGCTAATAGCAGCATCAATCATTATTTCTGAACGTCTGCGAGAATTAACCTAGATCTAAACTAATCAATAACGATGCATTCCAGGAAAACAAGAGGGCAAGCAAAAACATCATCTATTCGTGTGCATAACCAAGCTGAACTACGGCATCAAATCAATAGCCGAGAAAAAGATCTTACAAACCATGTCCTTCGCTGCTACCGGTGATCCACTCTGATGAAGTGAACTAAATAAGCATGGCAGAGGCAAGCAGAGCCCAACTGCAAACAGCCCCTCTTCATCTCCCAGCATACGCCATGCCACCCAGCTCGCCGAGCTCCACACCAAAGCAAATAGAGGAGGGATCGAGGGGATGTAGGACAGACGACAATAAGATCCTTGGTGGCATTGAGACGGTGTGGGGTGGGCACGGAGGGTAGCGGCAGACGGGTGAAGCTGATGCAGACAATCGTAAGTATCCTGTCGGACGAAGCCAACACATACACAGGGCACCGGGAAGGCACTGCGGGAGCGGGTGACGCGCTGAGAGCATGCAACGGCACCGGCCAGGCGCGACGTCGTGGCAGGGTGAAACTATGGCAGGTGCAACAGGGAGGTGCCACGGGTATCCTGCGGCGCCGTTCAGGCACGCATCATGGCTGGGCGAAAGCGGATCCCCAGGGAGGCGTTGTGGGCATCCGTCAATGCCTTCGAGTCGCGGCATCGTGGTTGCGCGAAGCTGAAGCGGGGGCATCAGGGAGGTCATGTGGGTGTTCATTAGTATTGTCAAGGCGCGACATCGAGCTCCATCTCAGCATACTGATGAGGTTGCGCACCTCGGAGCTTGATTCCAACGGCGACGGCTTGATTATGAAGAATAAGTGGATGAGAAATGTGGATCAAACATCCTATTAGACGCATCTGGTGGACTCTTTGACTACCTAGTAGTCTGATATATAAGATTGAAGGGCAAATGACCAAGGATGGCTGATCCTTTCCCATAAATAAAAGTGGAATTTTAAGAGCAAACGACCGAGGGACGGGTGCATGCTAAATAATATAATGTTTTGTTGCATTATTTCTTCAACAAATTTCAGAGGTGAAATGTGTGGGCCATGTGTGATGATGTGGATAGCTTGCATGTTAAGATTAATAGGATAGTGGGGGTGAATCTCCTGGGTATATAGGATTACTAAAAACCTAAATACCTTGTTGTTTTTAATTACATTTTATTTACATTGCAAGTAGTGAGAAACAAGGGGATTGACAGCCCTTTTGCCTTCGTTAGATGCAAGTATTTATTTATCTATGTGCAGGTACTGCTTATCTTGTTTGTGTGATCTCTCCTATTGGTTCTATAAACTTTGTTTACAACGAAGGATAATACTATCTTCTACTACTACGTCATCCATTCCTCTTTACGGAAAATCCAACGCCTACGCAAAGTAGTAGAAACATTACTGGTACCGTTGCCAGGGAGACTTCATCAAACAAGTATAGGTCCCTTCATTCACATTTATCATTTACTTGTTTTAATCTTTATTTCCTTTTATTTATTAGTTTACTTTAACAAAAATTAAAAATACCAAAAACATTTGTGTTACTATCTTTCCTAGAAAGTTTCTACCATGGATATCGTTGAAAATACTAAGCTGTATGATTTATGGAATACTAATAATGATAATTTTATTCGTACACCTATTGCTTCTCCCACCACTAGTGCGGAGTCATGTGATATTAAAGTTTCTCTATTAAATCTTATCATGAAAGATCAATTTGCTGGAAAACCTAATGAAGATGTTGCATCCCATCTTAATACTTTCGTTGATTATGCAATATGAAAAAAATGAAAGATGTGGATAATGATATTGTAATACTAAAATTACTTCCTTTATCTCTTAAAGAGAAAGCTAAAAGCATGGTTTTCATCTTTTCCTAAAAATAGTATTGATTCATGGTCAAAACGTAAAGATGCTTTTATTGCTAAATATTCCTCCCTCTAATATAATATCTCTTAGAAATCAAATCATTAATTTTAAACAACACGAGCAAGAACATGTTGCATAATAATGGGAGAGAATAAAATTGATGATTAAAAATTACCGCACACATGGATTGAGTTATGCACGATAGTGCAAAACTTTTATGCGGGCCTAAACTTTGTTTCAAGACACCTTCTAGAATCAACCCCAGGTAGAACATTTATGAGGATAACACTTGGATAGGCAACTAAGCTTCTCGATAACATGACAACAAATTTCTCAATCGCACACCGAGCGAGCTGCAACTGGTACGAAGGTAAATTCTGTCAAAGGAATAACCTCCTTGAGTGAGAAAGTTGATACTATTATGACTATGCTGACTACCAAAAATGTTCAAATAGATCCAAATGATGTTCCATTGTCTACCTAATAAGGATGCAATGCCTAAATTTTAAAATATATCCAAGTCTCCATTGATTACAATAGGAAGATGATTGACATCCTTAGAACTAGAAGAGAACGAGATAGAAAAGATGTTGAATTGTGTTTTCTTGCTAGTAAATATGAAGATAATAAAAGGGATTGGATATGATTCAACTTTAGTTAATAGGCATCTCGATAATTCAATGGGTGATGATTTTGATACTAAAAATAATTAAAGTGGCTTTGAAGAGGTCAAACTTTAGATAGTGATGTGCCCACTACTTTGGATTAAAAGGACTTTAATTTTGATGGTTGCTCTTTAATTGAATGTATTTTGTTGATTCAATCCATGAGAAATTCATCTAATGCATATTAAAAAAAATCTTTTACTAAACACACAGTAGAAGCTCTTATCAAAGCTAATGAAGAGAAGCTTGAACTAGAAGTGTCTATTCCAAGACAATTGCATGATGAATGCGAACCAACAATTAAAATTAAAATTATGTATTAATGATTATGAGTGCAATGATTTGTGTGATCTAGGAGATAGTGTTTCTACTCTTCCAAAAGCTTTATATGATGTCCTTGGTTTCACTATTATGGATGAATGTTCCCTAAACTTGCATTTAGCGGATTCTGCAATTAAAAAGCCCATGGGTAGATTAAACGATGTGCTCGTACTTAGTAATAGAAATTATGTTCCCATGGACTTTTTTGTGTTTGATATTTAATGCAATCTATCTTGTCCTAATATACCTGGTAAACTATTTTTAAGAATTGTTGGTGCTGTAATTGATATGAAGGAGGGAAACATACGATTCTCATTTACACTAAACAAAGGGATGAAACATTTTCCTAGAAAGAGAATTAGGTCACCTTATGAATCTATAATGATAGATACCTATGGCGTTGCACTGAAAGAGGATAAAACATGAAACTTTGTATTATGCCTAGCTAGGAGCATTGAACAATAGTTCTTGTTGGGAGGTAACCCAACAATTATATTATGTTTATTTTCTGTTTCATGAGTCAACATGACTGTTTCTACTTTTTAATTATGTTTATATATTTTCATTTGAATTTTGTGCCAAGTGAAGCCTTGGGATAGTTTAAACATGAGTTGAATTGATCTTGTGTAGAAAAAGAAACTTTTGTCTCCAGTATTTGGATTTTTGTTTTTTACTGGAACATGATAAATTGCTGAAATTTTTACATAGTATTGGGATACAAGTTGTTTTTGTTGTCACAATATTTAAGAATTCTTGGATTTACATAATTATGGTTCTATCTTAGAATGTTTTGTATTGTTCTGTTTTAGACAGATTTTGTTTTTTATTGCGCTATGTGCTTATCTTGATGTTTTTATGGATTATATCGGGGGGTGTAGGCCTTGGATATGATATAATACACTAGTAATAATACAAGAAAAAATATGAATCTACTTATAATAGTACATAATATAATTGATTTGTTTATTATACTAATGGATCTCATGAGGTTTTGTTGAGTTTTGTGTGATTGAAGTTTCAAAGTTTGGGCTAGATGATGATGGATGAAGAAATAAGGAGTGGGAAGGCCCTAAGCTTGGGGATTCCTAAGGCACATCAAGGTAATATACAAGGAATATCCAAGCAACTAAGATTGGGGACGCCCCAGAAGGCCTCCCCTCTTTCTTCTTCAATATATCAGTAATATCACTTCGAGCTATATTTTTATTCATCACATGATATGTATTTTGCCTGGAGTGTCCTGTATTATAGTTTATTTTGTTTTTTGTTTTCCACGATCATTGTTCCCTAATTGCACCATTATGAGATACACACACTCATTGTAATTCATAGAATGCTCATCATGCTTCACTTATATCTTCTGAGTGCAGGAAATTGCTCTTCAGAGCACGGTGATACTTATTTTATAGAAATCTTTTGCACTCTATTGCTTCACTTATATGTTTTTGAGAGTTGAATAGGAAATGGTAATTTGCACAAGTTTTATGTTTGGTCTAAAAATGATAGGTATATAAGCGTGATATAATAAAAACTTGTATGTAGATCACTGAATAGGGTACGGTTGAACAACGATATCGAGTTTATAATATGAAGGTTTATTAGTTTATAATCATTGCTAAATATAAATAAACATGCTAAAAGTGCTTTAGGTCTTACACATTTAGTTGTCGTTCGTGGCATGGCCAAGAAGTTTAAGTGTAACTCATTCTTTAATGATATCCTTTGTGTTGTTGGAATCGGGGGCGTGTGATGGTTAACTTATACCGACCTCCTCCCTAGGGGCATGCGAGTAAGACTTTCCTTCGGCGGTTTCTGAGATTTTACAATAAATTTATGAGTTCTTTTATGAGTAACATGATTTTATGGACTACAAGCACTTCCCCATTTCTATAACTTGCTAGCCTCTTCGATACCATGCATGCATTGCCCACTCTCACCTCGAGACATGGTGCAAACTTCTCAGGTGCATCCAAACACCATGATATGATACGCTCTATCACACATAAACCTCATATATCCTTTCTCAAAATAGCCACCATACTATCTATCATGGAATTTTCATAGCCATTCCGAGATATATTGTCGTGCAACTTCCATTGTTACTATTCATATGACTTGAGCGTTCATTTTCATTTTTGCTTTGCATGACCATATACACCTCACATGATATTTGTGGAAAAACCACCATCATCATTGTATTACATGCTATGTTAGATCATCGCACATCCTGGTACACCTCCCGAGTCATTCATACATAGTCATATTCATTCAGTTTATTGATGTCTACTACGCAACTTTATTCTTTTAGACTCTGTTGGGCCTCCAAGCGTAGAGTTTTGTAGGATAGTAGCAATTTTTTCTCAAGTGGATCACCTAAGGTTTATTAAGCCGTGGGAAGACATGGTCTCTCTCAAACAACCCAGCAATCAAATACATGAAATCTCTTGTGTGCCCAACACACCCAATACAATGGAAAATTGTGTATAGGTGCACTAGTTCGGTAAAGAGATGGTGATATAAGTGCAATATGGATAGTAGATATATGTTTTGGTAATCTGAAAATATAAAAACAGGAAGGTAGCAAGTAGTAAAGAGCAAGCAAAACAGTATAACAATGCATGGAAATAAGGCCTAGGGTTCATACTTTCACTAGTGCAATCTCTTAACAATGCTAACATGATAGAGTCATATGACCATCCCTCAACATGCAACAAAGAATCACTGTAAAGTTCCTATCTAGCGGAGAACATGTGATGAAATTGTTGTAGGTAGTAGAACCACCTCAAAGTTACCCTTTCTGATCAATCTATTGGGCTATTCCTATATGTGTCACAAACAGCCCTAGAGTTCGTACTCAAATAACACCTATGATACATGTCAATCATCCCTAATGTCAACTAGATACTCCAATGTCACCACATGTATCCATGGGTTAATTATTCAACATGCATCAAAAAAATTCAGATTCATCATATTCAATCTAACACAAAGAACTTCAGAGAGTACCCCAAGAACATATATCAAGTGAATCAATACAATACCCCATTGTCACCATGGGTCCACATGCAAGACATGCATCAAGTGTTCTCAAATCCGACATAACAAAATCTCAAAGAGAAAGATCCAATTCATAACAACAAGATAACAAGGGAAGAACACCATATGATCCAACTATATTAACAAAGCCCGTGATACATCAAGATCGTGCCATCTCAAGAACACGAGAGAGAGAGAGAGAGAGATTAAACACATAGCTAAAGGTACATACCCTCAGTCCCGAGGGAGAATTCCTCCCTCCTCGTCATGGCCTTCGCTAGGATGATGAAGATGGCCTTCCCCTCTTCGGCAGGGTACTGGAAAGGCTCCAAATGGTTTTTTTCGATACTCAAAGTTGCGGAGGTAGAGCGGATGTTCTCTGTTTATTTTGAGGGTTTCTGTATATATATAGGATTTTTTGGCGTTGGAATCATGCTAAACGAAGACACGTGGGCCTCACAAGCTATCAGGGCACGCACAGGGGGTTGGCCTGCCCTGATGGCTTGTGGCCCACAGGTGGCTCCCCTCCAGTGGTTCTTCGCTCGAATATTTCTTATTTTCTCCAAACAATCATAAAATAGTTTTGAGCGATTCCGAGAATTTTTTTTGCACAAAAACACCATCACAGTAATTCTACTAGAAACAACGTCACTCCAGGTTAGTTCTAAATAAATCGTATAAAGTGCATAAAAACCATATAAAAGTATTGTAATCATAGGAAAATATGGCATGAATACTTTAGAAATTATCGATAAGTTGGAGACGTATCATTTATCGAGTTGTAAGTAAACAAAACTGTGATGATCGTTATTAGAGTGTCGCCCCTACCTGCGAAGATAAAAAACGGGGACAAAACTCCCAAAAAATAGGACAAACCTCCGACAAAAGATGGGCAAAAAAGAGAGAGGGGGCAACATTACTATCCTTTTTGCACACTTGTGATTCAAAGTAGCACCATGTTTTTCATATAGAGAGTCCTCACGATTTATCATTTTCATATCCGTGGGGATTTTTACATTATAGAACATGGCTTGTAAATTCCGATGACAAGCTTCTTCAAACGCTCGAGGTCTTCATGAGAAAGCAAGTTGGATGCAAAACTACTTTGTTTCATATGGAACTTTTATGCACTTATAGCTCTAGTGCATCTGTTGCATATCAATCCCTACTCCTCGCATTAATATCGATTGTATGGCGTCTCCATTGCCTAATGATCCGCCGAGTTAATGCGAGACTTTCTCAGTTTTTGTATACTCCACTAAAACCCCTACCAACATTATGTTTGTCATCCAAAGTGCTAAGTCAATGGCTCATGCTCATACATTGAGTGGAGTTGAAAAACATGAAGCGTGAGAAAGTATGATACAAATTCTTGGGTTGACACCAGGGTGACTCATGATCTATACTTTACGTTAGGAAGACCGAGCTACACCATTGCTTACATGACTAGATGTATAAGAATAAAGTTCTTTAGTACTCTTTATGTTGAAAGTTAATGATTATTTGCTAACACTTGTTTATATTGTTGTTTTGATATCTATTAAGTCACTGTTTCCCAATATTCGTACCATAAAAGATTACATGATAAAAAGTGCTAGGTAGCATTCAACATCAAAAGAATTGTTTTTATCATTTACCTACTCGAGGATGAGCATGAATTTATCCTGGGGATGTCGATACGTCTCCAACGTATCTATAATTTTTGATTTTTTCATGTTATTATATGATCGATCTTATATACTTTACATGCCATTTTAAAACATTTTTGGAGACTAGACTATTAACTCAGTGCCAAGTGTTAGTTGTTCTGCATGTTTTCCGATTTATAGAAAATCCATACCAAACGAAGTCAAAACGGGATGAGACTTTTTGATGATTTTTTCTGGACCAGAAGACACCCTCGAAGCTTTGGGGAGGATACTAGACGATAGACGACAGGGCCACAAGGTAGGGGGCGTAACCTGGGGGTAGGCGCGCCCAACCCCCTTATGGGCCCCCTATGGCTCCGTTTACACTAAGACCAACGCTATAAATTCACAGCTACCTGAAAACCTATGTCCCACATCCCAAAACAATTTTATCTCCACTACAAGTCCCTGTTCTTCCACAATCCCATCTGGAGGCCTTTTTCGGTACTCCGTCGGAAGGTGAATCCATCACAGAGGCCATCTTCAACCTTGCTGCCTCCATGGTGATGTGTGAGTAGTTCTCCACATGACCTATGGGTCCATAGCAGTAGCTAGATGGCTCTCTCTATTTATGATCTTCATTACCATGTTCTCTTTGAAGATCTATTCGATGTAATCTTTGTGGTCCGCTTGTCGGGATCTAATGAATTGTGGGTTTATGATTAGATTATTCATTGGAAGTATTTAAATCTATTCTTAGATTTGTTTATTGTTGGGAACCGTTGCATGGGAAACAAAAAATTCCTATGCACACGCAAGATCTACCCATGGTGATGAGCATCTACGAGATGGAGAGTGGATATACATACCCTTGTAGATCGCTAAGAGGGAAGCGTTAAGAAACATGGTTGATGTAGTCGAACGTCTTCGCGATCCAAATCACCGAGCGTCCCGCGATCCCATCACAATTTTTCTCGCCATCCAATCATGATCCGTCCCGTGATCCCATCACGATCCATCCTGCGATCAAATCACGAATCGTATCGCTATCCTGATCACGGTCCTTCCGATCTAGCGACGAACGGACGGCGCCTCCGCGATCAGCACACCTACAGCTCGATGAAGATCTCGGCCTTCTTGATATAGCAAGAGGGAGTGGAGAGTTAGATGAGTTCTCTGGCAGCACGACGGAGATGGTGCTGGAACTATTCCGGCAGGGCTTCGCCTAAGCACCGCCGGACAAGACTAGAGGAGAAAATGATCTAGATGAAGTAGAGGGAGCACGTGGCAATTAGGTTTAGCTCTCCCCTCAAAATCCTCTAGTATATATAGGAGGGAGGGAGGTGAGGAGTCAGCCTCAAACCCTCAAGGTTTGGCCAAAATTGGAGGTGGAGGAGTCCTACTCCAATCCTACTAGGAGTAGGATGCCTCCTCTACACTTGGAAACCATTTCCACCTTTTCCACCTTTGGGTTTTTTCCACCCCTAGTCGCATGGGCCTTAGTGGGGGGTTCGGCCAGCCCACTAGGGGCTGTTTTGACTCCTACCATAGACCATGAGGTCGGTCGAGACACCCCTCCCGATGGCCCCTAGTACCCTCTCGACATTCCCGGTACTCTACCGAAGTACCCGAAACTTTTTCGGTGACCAAAACATGACTTCCTATATATCAATCTTTACCTCCGGACCATTTCGGAGCTCCTTGTGATGTTCAGGATCTCATCCGGGACTCCAAACAACCTTCGCTAACCACCATACATAACTTTACTATACATAAACGTCACCGAACCTTAAGTGTGCAGACCCTAGAGTTCGAGAACTATGTAGACATGACCGAGACACCTCCACGGTCAATAACCAACAGCGGGACCTGGATGCCCATATTGATTCCTACATATTCTATGAAGATATTTACCGGTTGATCCTCTATGTCAAGGATTTAGTTAATCACGTATGATGTTCCCTTTGTTCTTCGGTATGTTACTTGCCCGAGATTCGATCGTCGATATCTCTATACCTTGTTCAATCTGGTTACCGTCAAGTATCTTTACTCGTTTCGTAATACAAGATCTTATGGCTAACATTTAGTCACATTGCTTGCAAGGTTTATTGTGATGTTGTATTACCGAGTGGGCCCTGAGATACCTCTCCGTCACACGGAGTAACAAATCTAAGTCTTGATCCATGCCCATTCAACAGACACCCTCGGAGATACCTATAGAGAATTTTATAGTCACCCAGTGATGTTGTGATGTTTTGATACACACAAGGTATTCCTTTGGTGTCAGTGAGTTGCATGATCTCATGGTCATAGGAACGGATACTTCACATGCAGAAAACTATAGAAGTAAACTGACACGATCAGATGCTATGTTTATAGTTTGGGTCTTGTCCGTCACATCATTCTCCTAATGATGTGATCCCGTTATCAAATGACAAATCATGTCTATGGCCAGGAAAACTTAACCATCTTTGATGAACGAACTAGTTAACTACAGGCATACTAGGGACACGGTGTTGTCTATGTACCCACACATGCACTTGAGTTTCCAATCAATACAATTATAGCATGGATAATAAACGATTATCATCAACAAGGAAATATAATAGTAACCAATTTATTATTGCCTCTAGGGCATATTTCCAACAGTCTCCCGCTTGCACTAGAGTCAATAATCTAGTTCACATCACCATGTGATTTACATTGTTATGAATCCAACACCCAATGAGTTATGGGGTTCGATCATGCTTTGCATGTGAGAGAGGTCTTTAGTCAATAGGTCTGCAACAGTCAGATCCATGTGTACTTTGCAAATATCTATGTCATACTGTAGACACTGCTACCACACTCCACTTGGAGCTATTCCAAATGGCTGCTCCACTATAAGTATCTGGATTGCTACTTGGAGTCATCCGAATTAGTGTTAAAGCTTGCATTGACGTAACCCTTTACGAAGAACTCTTTGTCACCTCCATAATCGAGAAATATTTCCTTAGTCCTTTAGTTACTAAGGATAATCTTGACCGCTCTCCAGCGATCCACTCCTGGATCACTCTTGTACCCCTTGACAGACTCATGGCAAGGCACACACAGGCGTGGTACACAACGTGGCATAGTATACAGAGCCTATGGATGGGGACGACCTTCGTCCTTTCTCTTTCTTCTCATGGTCGAGATTTGCGTCTCACTCCACTCCACACCTTACAAATCAGGCAAGAACTCTTTCTTTGACTGATCCATTTTTAACTCTTTCAAAATCTTGTCAAGGTATGTACTCATTGAAAGTTTTATCAGACATCTTGATCTACCTCTATAGATCAAGATGCCCAATATTTAAGTAGCTTCATTCTAGGTTTTCCTTTGAAAAACTCCTTTTCAAACAACCCTTTATGCTTTCCAGAAATTCTACATCATTTCCGATCAACAATATGTCATCCACATATACTTATCAGAAATTCTGTAGTGCTCCCACTCACTTTATTGTAAATACAAGTTTCTCATAAACTTTGTATAGACTCCAAAACTTTGATCACCTCATCAAAGAGTATATTCCAACTCCGAGATGCTTGCTCCGATCCATAGAAGGATTGTTGGAGCTTGCATATATTTCAGCATCCTTAGAACTGACAAAACCTTTCGGTTGTATCACATACAACCTTTCCTCAAAGATACCATTAAGGAAACGATGTTTTGACATCCATCTACCAAATTTCATAATTGAAAAATGCAGCAACTGATAACATAATTCCAACTAACTTTAGCATTGCTGCAGGTGAGAAAGTCTCATCGTAGTCAACTCCTTGAACTTGTGAAAAACCCTTTGCCACAAGTCGAGCTTTATAGACGGTGACATTACAATCCGCGTCTGTCTTCCTTTTAAAGATCCTTTTGTTCTAAATGGCCTTTCGCCCTTCAAGTAATACTTCCAAAGCCCATACTTTGTTTTCTTACATGGATCCCATGTCGGATTGCATGGCCTCTAACCATTTCTCGGAATCCGGGCCCATCATCGCTTCTCCATAGCTCATAGCTTCATGGTTGTCCAACAACATGACCTCTAAGACATGGTTGTCGTACCACTCAGGAGCAGTACGCGTCCTTGTCAAGCTACGAGGTTCGATAGTAACTTGATCCGAAGCTTCATGATCATCATCATTAACTTGCTCTTCAACTAATGTAGGCTCCACAGAAACAACTTTTTGTGTTGCTCTACTCTTTGGTTGAAACAAAGGTTCAACAACTGCATCAAGTTCTATCTTCCTCCCATTCAATTCTTTCGAGAGAAACTCTTTCTCAAGAAAAGACCCGTTTTAGCAACAAACATTTTGTGCTTGGATCTATGATAGAAGGTTTACCCAACTGTTACATTAGGGTATTCTATGAAGATGCATTTGTCCCCTTTGGGTTCGAGCTCATCAGGTGAAAACCCTTTTTCATATAAGCGCCGCAGCCCCAAACATTAAGAAATGACAACTTAGGTTTCTGCCAAATTAAAATTCATACGGTGTCATCTCAACGGATTTAGATGGTGCCCCTTTTAAAGTGAATGTAGTTGTTTCTAATTCATAACCGCAAAACAATAGTGGCAAATCGATAGGAGACATCATAGTTCGCACCATATCCAATACAGCATGACTACGACGTTCAGACACACCATCATACTATGGTGTTCTAGGTGGCATGAGCTGTGAAAAAATTCCACATTGTCTTAAGTTGTATACCAATACTCGTAACTCGGGTATTTACCTCCACGATCATATCGTAGGCATTTTATCTCCTTGTCACGATGATCTCTAACTTCACTCTGATTTTGTTTGAACTTTTCAAACGTCTCAAAATTGTGTTTCATTAAGTAAATATCCCCATATCTACTCAAATCATCAGTGAAGGTAGGAAAATAATGATATCCATCGCACGCTACAACACGCATTGGACCGAATACATCAACATGTATCATTTCCAATAAGTTACTTGCCCGCTCTACCATACCAGAAAACGGGGTCTTAGTCATCTTCCCCCATGAGGCATGGTCTGCATGTCTCAACCGATTCGCAATTGAATGAGTCCATGGATCCATCACCATGAAGTTTCTTCATGCGTTTCACACCAATATAACATTTAGCGGCAGTGCCACAAGTATGTGGTACTATCATATTAACTTTGTATTTTTTTGGCATTAATATTATGAACATGTGTATCAGTACGATCAAGATTCAATAAACCATTCTCATTGGGTGCATGACCATTGAAGGTATTATTCATGTAAACAGAATAACCATTATTCTCTAACTTAAATGAATAATAGTTCATGCTCAACGCAAACACCAAATAACATTTATTTAGGTTCATCACTAATCCCGAAGGTAGAGAGAGCGTGCGATGGTGATCACATCAACCTTGGAAACACTTCCAACACTCATCGTCACCTCACCCTTAGCTAGCCTCCATTTATTCCATAGTTTTTATTTCGAGTTACTAACATTTAGCAACCGAACTGGTATCCAATACCTAGGTGCTACTAGGAGTACTAGCAAGGTACACACCAATAACACGTATATCAAATATACTTCTATCGACAATGACAACCTTCTTATCTACAAAGTATCTAGGGTTGTTCCACTTCAGCGACCGTTCTCCTCATAATAGAAGCACTTAGTCTCGGGTTTGGTTTCAACCTTGGGTTTCTTCACTGGAGTAGCAGCTGACTTGCCATCCATGAAGTTTGCCTCCTAGCCCTTGCCCTTCTTGAAACTAGTGGTTTCACTAACCATCAACACTTGATGCTCCTTCTATATTTCTACCTTCACGGTGTCAAACATCGCGAATAGCTCAGGGATCATTATTTCCATCCCTGGCATTTTATAGTTCATCACGAAGCTCTAGTACCTTAGTGATAGTGACTTGGAGAACTATATCAATCACTATATTATCTGGAAGATCAACTCCCACTCGATTCAAGCGATTTTAGTACCCAGACAATCTGAGCACATGCTCATCGATTGATCTATTCTCCTTCATCTTGCAGGAAAAGAATCTTGTTGGAGGTCTCATACCTGTCAACACGGGCATGAGCCTGAGATCCCAATTTCAGCTCTTAGAGCATCTCATATGTTCCGTGACATTCAAAACGTTTTGGAGCCTCAATTCTAAGCCATAATGCATGATGCACTGAACTATCAAGTAGTCATCAGAACATGCATGTCATATGTTCACAACATCTATAGACGATGCTTGAGGGGGTGGCGCACCGAGCGGTGCATTAAGGACATAAGCCTTTTGTGCAGCAATGATGACAATCCCCAGATCATGGACCCAGTCCGCATTATTGCTACCATCATCTTTCAACTCTATTTCTCTAGGAACATATAAAAAATTGATGGGATCTATAGCGCGAGATAGTAATCTACAACATAATTTGCAAAGACATTTTGACTATGTTCATGATAATGAGTTTAGTTAATCAAATTACTTAAAAAACTCCCACTCAAATTGACATCCCTCTGGTCATTCGAGTGTCACATGATCCAAAACCACCAACTCAGTTTGATCATCACGTGAGTTGAGGTGGTTTCAATGGTGAACATATTCATGTTGATCATATCTACTATAAGACTCATGATCGACCTTTCAGTCTCTTGTGTTCTGAGGCCATGTTTGTACATGCTAGACTCGTCAAGTTTAACCCGAGAGTTCCGCACGTGCAACACTGGCTTGCCCTCGTTGTATGCGAACATAGAGTCTATCACCCCCGATCATTACGTGGTGTCTCGAAACGATGAACTTTCGTAACGGTGCACACTCGGGGAGAACACAATTTTATGTTGAAATTTAAGTGAGGGATCACCTTATAATGCTACCGTCGTCCTAAGCAAAATAAGATGCATAAAAGGATTAACATCACATGCAAATCATAGGTGACATGATATGGCCATGAACTTGTGCTTTTGATCTCCATCTGTAAAGCATCGGCATGATCTCCATCGCCATCAACATGACACCATGATCTCCATCATCTTGATCTCCATCAATGTGTCGCCATGAGGTTGTCGAGTCGACTGTTGCTTCCACGACTATTGCTAACTCATAGCGATAAAGTAAAGCAAAATGGCAAAAATAATTAAAGACAACCCTATGGCTCCTGTCGGTTTCCGTACTCATCAACATGCAAGTCATGATATTCTATATAATACATGATCATCTCATACATCACATATATCTCATCATGTAATTGGCCGTATCACATCACAACATACCCTGCAAAAACAAGTTAGACGTCATCTAATGGTTGTTGCCAGTTTTACGTGGTTGCTACGGGTATCTAGCAAGAACAATTCTTACCTACGCAAAAACCACAACGGTGATACGAAAATTGATATTCAACCTTCTCAAGGATCGCCTTTGTCAAATCCGATCCGACTAAAGTGGGAGAAACAGACACCCGCCATCCATCTTTATGCAATGAAGTTACATGTCAGTTGATGGAACCAGTCTCTCGTAAGCGTACGAGTAATGTTGGTCCGGGCCGCTTCATCCCACAATACCGCCGAAACAAGATAAGACCAAGGGAGTAAGCAATCCGAATATCAACGCCCACAAACTGCTTTGTGTTCTACTCGAGATCTCATCTACACATAGACCTAGCTCATATGCCACTATTGGGGAACGTTGCATGGGAAACAAACAATTTCCTACGCACACACAAGATCTATCAATGGTGATGAGCATCTACGAGAGGGAGAGTGGATCTACATACCCTTATAGATCGCTAAGCTGGAAGCATTAAGAAACACGGTTGATGTAGTCGAACGTCTTCACGATCCAAATCGTCGAGCGGCCCGCGATCCCATCACGATCCGTCTCGCGATCCAATCATGATCCATCCCGTGATCCCATCATGATCCGGCTCGTGATCAAATCACGAATCATCTCGCAATCCTGATCATTGTCCTTCAGATCTAGCGCCAAAAGGATGGCGCCTCCACGTTCAGCACACATACAGCTCGATGACGATCTCCGCCTTATTGATCCAGCAAGAGGGAGCGAATAGTTAGATGAGTTCTCTAGTAGCACGATGGTGTGGCGGGGATGGTGGTGGAACTATTCTAGTAAGGCTTCGGGTAAGCACCGCTGTCGTGGATTTATCACGGCAGATGTCCGGATGAACGGACTTGGATTCGAGGCCATCGCTAATGTGATGGACTCAAAGGGGTTGATTGGGACAAAGGACACGGGTTTACCTAGGTTCAGCCCCTCAAGTCGAGGTAATAGCCTACGTCCTGCTTGTGCTTGTATTGCTTGTTGTATTGATTACAAGGGAGCTAAAGCTTGACCTAGTTCTCGATAACCTGATCTCTAAGTCGCCCCGGGTCTGCCTTTATATAAGAGGTCAAGACCACGGGTCTTTACAATTGTCTAACCGAGTCTCATTGTCTATCCGAGTCTTACTCTATCTTCTTGTCCAAACTGTCTCCGAGCGGCTTACACGCTCGGGTCTTCTCAGTCCGGGCCACCTTGTGGCCCACACCATGAGCCGCCTATCTTCGTGGGCCGTAGGCTTTATGGCTCACCCTTGGGCCGGCTCACGAGCCATCAACATGACCCAGAGCCTTCAAGGGCGGGTCATATTGCGGGGTTATATCCCCAACATTAGGCCCCAGGTTGAATTGAGCTTGCTCACTTCATCCTTCTCTTCTGCTCTTTGGCGAGTCACCCGGTGATGACCCGGCGTGATGTCACGAGATGTGCCGACGTACCACCGAATCTTTTATTAAATGGTCATCCCGAAAATCGAGGCGTCCGCCTCGGTCAAATGGTTTCCGTTGCCTAGATTTCCGTGCCTGCCTCGTCTTCTCTTTAAATAAGACCTATTGCGGGGGAAAACTTTCCTTCTCCCGCTCTCCCTTCGTCTTCTTCCCTTCATCGTCTTCTCATCATCGTCAACCAGGCCGCTGCATCAACCTGAGTCGTACCAGAGTCTCTTCCGCGTCCGTCGCTCCATCATCGATAAGTCCAAGCTCCCCCTAGATCCATCGCCGCCATAGCAGGGTTCGCAGGAAGCTCTGCCGCCACCGCTCGGACTCCTCCATCGCCACCGTTAGGGTACTCCGACGCCGTCGACGTCTTTAGCGCGTGTCCCCGCCGTGCTATCTTGTACAAGGCAGCCGTGCGCAATGCGCGGACCCCGCGGCTTTGTTTCATTCTTCTCTGTTCCGCCTGTTCTTTGCTAGGTCTAGAAATAAGAACCTATTTTCCTGTTTTTGTAGATCCATAATTGCAACGGTAGTTTGTGAAACCTGTTTTTCAGGACTTAGCTGGTTTTCGCTCCTCTTTTCTTTGTTGAACCGCTAGACCTCTCCGGCACTCATCAGCCGGACTATGGCGTAGTATTTGTAGAGCCCTTAAAATTGTAAGCCGTCACAGATATTGCTTGCTCTTAACTCGCCACATATTTAATTTTGCACAGTCTTTAAGCCGCCGCCATGTCCCGCGCTTCCAACTCATGCAACTGGGTCGGATCTAGCGTCACAAAAGAGTACTTAACGGATTTTGTTGACGCGGGCACTCTTCCTTCCAAGGAGGTCCTTCACTGGCGGGTTCTAGGTGACGAGACTCGGCCCTCTCCCCAAAAAGGAGAGGTAGTTTTCTTTGACCATATCGAGCGAGGGTTCGTGTTGCCCGACTCTAAATTCTTCCGTGACGTTCTCCATTTGTACAAGCTTCACCCTCAAGACTTGGCCCCCAACTCCGTTTCAAACATATGCAATTTCCATGTGCTCTGCGAAGTCTACCTGCAAATCAAGCCGTCTGTGGGGTTGTTTCGAGAGTTCTTCTACACCAACCGCCAAACCAAAATGAAAGGTGGTCAGAGTCTGGAACTTGGCGTTATTTCCATTCAACGACGCAGAGACATCATCTTTCCGGCTACGCAGATGCCGAGTCATCCAAAGGATTGGAACAAGACTTGGTTCTACTACAAGATATTTCCATTCAACGACGCAGAGACATCATCTTTCCGGCTACGCAGATGCCGAGTCATCGAAAGGATTGGAACAAGACTTGGTTCTACTACAAGGACACCTCTCCTGAAAATGAGCACCCATTGTCGGGTTATCGTCCCTCCCGGCTCAGGACAGATTCAGAGCTTCCTGGTCGGCTCTCAGTTTCAGAGCGTGCCAGCTATGAGCCGGCTCACGCCAAGATCAATGCACTCATGGCCAACGGTTTGACCGGACTGGATTTGATTCGCTGCTGGATTTCATGGCGGATCGTGCCCTTAAGCCGTAGAAGCCAGCTTATGTGTGAATATGAAGGCAAGTATGACAGCTCCTTGTGCTTCAGCAAATCAACCTTGACAGAGGATGACATTACCACTGTCATCCGGAGCCTTGTCCATGAAGCCTCCGGCTCATGCAGCGCCATTGGCCTAGCGCCTTTCAGCGTCAACATTCCGGCTCCAGATGCAAGTTAATTTCTTCCCATCCGTCTCTTGGAGGTTGCTTGTACCTTGCTGATCTATTATTCTTCTCCGGGTTATTTTCGCAGGCCGGCTCTGATTTCTAGAAGAAGGAGTACGTACCTCCTCCGAAGAAGCTCAAGAAGAAGTCCCCAACCAAGAAGACAAAGAAAGACGCCCCGCGAGAGGAGTGGTTCGACCCGCCACAGTCATCCAGCTCAGAGGTAAAATTTTAGTTGTTTGCTTGATTCGTTGCCTTCCTGTTTTACCAATGCTTGTTTTACTCGCAGGATGAAGTGGAGACCTGCCGTGCCAATGCCCCTAAGGTAAACTATGTCTCTTCCGGCTCAGAATATTTTGTCCCCCGAAAGCCGCGGCGGGTTGCCAGAAAAGTTCCTCTTTCTCATCCTCTCGCTTACCTGGCTCCCGATTTTCTTTTGAAAAAGAAACAACAGGCTGAACGTCGCCAGACCCGGAGCATCGGCTCTACTGAGCTTATGTCCGGCTTGCCGAACTCGCCGGCTCCAAAGAAATGCCCTGCTGAGGTATGTGTTCCTGTTCGATTCATTTCTCTTTATAACCTTAGTGTCGTCTCATCCTTCTTGAATTTCATCTCAGAAGTCACCCTCTTTCGGCGACTCTTCGGCGACCGTTCTGCCGCCTCCGAAGATCAGCCCGATGTAAGTGTCTTTCCACTATAACATCTGGTTCTTTGTAGGGTACTAATATCCTTTGGATTCTCACTTTTCTATCTTGCATTGCTCAAGCCAAGCGTCGGAAGACCAACAAGCCCTCCCCCAGTCCTGTTGCTCAAGAGCCGGAGCAAGAACAACCGGAGGAGCCACAACCGGATGTAGATCCGCCAATTGCCTCCACTGAGCCAGATGCTGAAGAGATCATCCCGGAGAGCCCTCTAAGGGGTCCTTCAAAACCGCCAAATCCTGCCAAGGCCACTACAACTCCGGAGGTTGTGATCACCGGCTCTGCTCCCCAGTCCCCTCCGACTCATGTGCTGACCAGGCATAAAGAGTTTGTCGAGGCCTCCAAGAAGCTGGATTTTGACTCTTCCTTTGAGAAGATGACGGCCGAAGAACTCCACGCCGGGTATACGAACCGGCTTACCACCAGCCGGGATTTGGAGCTTCGGCCGGTAACTTTGATGAAAACAAAATATGAGGTATTCCTCTTGCTGCTATAACCTTACTTAGCCCCCAAGGGCCGGTTCAATCTAGTTAAGAGGTGAACCGGGTCTTTCCTGATCCTCTGTAGAAAATCCAAAGCCTTTGTCCCCAAGGGCCGGCTCAATTTGTTAGAGTTGAGTCGGATCTTCACTGTAGATAGCGTGAACAGCCAATCATAGCCCCCAAGGGCCGACTCAAACTTGATAAAGTTGAGTCGGAGCTTCAATGTAGATAGCCTGAAGAACCACTTGTAGCCCCCAATGGCCGACTCAAGCTTGATAACGTTGAGTCGGAGCTTTCATTATAAGTAAATTTGAAGAGCCATATCATAGCCCCAAAGTTCCGGATTAACTTTGATGAAGATGAGGCGAAATTGTGTTGTATGCTCGAAGATCAAATATACATTAGCCCCCAGGTGTCAAACATATTGCTTGCAATCTGCTTGAGACTTGCATAATTTTGTCTTTAACCTTCATCATTTGATATGACTTCCATATTGGCGACCTGTATTTTGACGTGTCATGGGAAGCTTTAAGCGAAGTCGGGTCGTAGTTGATGGACCTGAAGACCAACTTGGCGGCTCAACAAGAGGCCTGCAGCGTTGCCGATGAAAAGTGTCAGCTTCTCTCTGAGGAGTTGGCCACAATCGAAGCTGAGTTCGTTGCTCTTAAGGAGTCAGCTGAATCTGAGAAGACTGCCTTGACCAACGGGCGAATGACGCCGACCAGCGGCTGATAGCTATGGCGGATGAACTCCAAGGCTTGAAGCGCCACATAAGCAAGATGTCAGCTGCCCTCTTTGGTAAGCTTCTGACTACTTTGTGTTTCAAATATCTTTACCTAGACTGGCGGCTCATCTGACTTGTCCGGTTTGTGCAGGTCCTAGAGCCGGCAATTGGCTTCTGATAGCCTTCTGCCGTTGAAAGCCATCTACACCTTAACTGAACAGTTGTACTGCGGAGCTATCTGCACCATGAAGGCCGTGCAATACAAGGATAAAATTCTGGCGACTCTCAAGGGCATCTTAGAGCTCTTCTCCACTATGCCGAAGCAGATCGCCGAGCTCAAGAAGTCAGCCGCCCGCCAAGGGGCCATTGCAAGTATCAGTCGGGCTTTGGCTTTTGCTCCAGGTCTTACCGCCGCCGAAATGATGGAGGGCTTCCCTTCAAGAAAAGACAACGGCTCGGAGTTTACTGACGCTGACTACAGACGGTGCATGAAGGAGTCCCGGGTGTTAGCTGCTGTTTTGGCGGAGGAGGTTAACCTGTCAACTTATCAGGCAGCTTATGACACGGAGCAGAAGAGGGTCTGGGGTCCTCTGTACGAGTGCAAAGATTTGACGCCTGCTCCGAGTAAGGTCCTCTTTGCTCCAGATCTTGACCTGTCACCCTTTTTTAGGGCACTTGTGTGGCTCTAACAAACTGAAATTGGGATTTGGACAACCTCCAGATCAAGGCCCCAAAAGAGCCGGCGCAGGATGACCCGTCAGCTAACTAACTTCTGCTTTAAGATCTTGTATCAGCTTAACCCGTCGTGTGACGGCTGAAAAACTTTGTCTGGAATTTTGATCTCCTCTGGGAGTGTAATAGCTAGATGAAAACTTGTCTGAAATTTGTCATGATGTTCTTATAAGATGATCCGGCTTTTGGTCTGCCATTTGTCTTTGTATGCTTTGAGTTATTTACACTTGCCTTGTCATCATATAGGATACCTGCAGCCAAGATTAGGTAAGCCACACCCGGAGGTGGTGACTCCCTCTTTGATAATTACGGCCAATTTGGTTAGTCGGAAATGGCAAAAACCCTGGCCGATAAGGCATTTAGAAGATACACCCGGAGGTAACAATATGGCGTAAACGCCGGCGGATAAGCATTAGAAGTTGTAGCCGAAGGTAAGAAGCCACCCTCGCCGCGGCTAATTTTTCCTTAGCCGGATTTTTATGAGAACAGTTAATAGGCGTTAGAAGTTGTACCCGAAGGTAAGAAGCCGCTGTTCACCATAGCTAAGTTACCTTAGCTGTTTTTACATGGCCTTAGGCCGGCTAATAGGCATTAGAAGATTTACCGAGAGGCAGAAAGCCGCTGTTCGCGGGTCATGAGACATTAGCTACCCGTCGGTAAAAAACCTCTCAGAACCGCGGCTAAAGCGATACCCGTCTGATAGGGTGTTAGAAGCGATACCATATCATGAGACGTTAGCCTCTCATAACCGCGGCTAAACCTCTCATGAGACGTTAGCCGGAGATGGCATAAAGCCGGCTGATAGGGTGGTAGAAGCGATACCCGTCGGTAAGAAGCCCCCCTTAGCAATTACGGCGTAACCCACCGGCGGATAGGCGTTAGAAGCTGCACCCGAAGGCGAGAAGCCGCCCTTGCCATGACTAATTACCTTAGTCGGGTTTTTTGTGTGGCAAAATGCCAGCTTAATAGGTGTCTACCACCGTTCAGCAATACGACGCAAAGCGCCGGCGGATAGGCGTTAGAAGCTGCACCCGAAGGCGAGAAGCGGCCCTCGCCGCGACTCATTTTCTTGAGCCGGATTTTGTGGCATAACGCCTCGCTAATAGGCATCTACTGCCGTTTGCCGACCTTAGTTGATGCATCAACCGGAATATTGCTTAATCTTCTCTTATACAAGGATGCATGAAATAGAAGAGGCTTCCTTGTTTATTCATATAACTATGGTATGTATAATCATAGTGTACAATGATAGATCTTTACACCCTTAGGTGAAATAAGGCCAAAGATGCGCGATGTTCCATGGCCGACGGGTCTCCCGACCCGCCGTATTTGAGTCGTCTCAGATATCGATGAGGTAATATGACCCGTTGTTGAGATTTCTGCTGGCCACAAAGGGTCCTTCCCATGGAGGTGACAATTTATGCATATTTGTCTGGTCTTGAATCAGCCGGAGCACCAAGTCGCCCTCCTGGAACGTCTGGGTCTTGACCCTGCAGTTGTGATAGCGGCGCAGGTCTTGTTGATAAATTGCCGATCGGGCTGCTGCCAAATCTCGCGCCTCTTCCAAAGCATCCAATGCGTCTCGGCGCGCCGTCTCGTTGTCCGTCTCAATGTAAGCCGCCACCCTTGGCGAGTCATGTCGGATGTCGCTGGGTAAGACGGCCTCAGCGCCATACACCATAAAGAAGGGCGTGAAACCCGTGCACCTGTTAGGGGTGGTTCTGATGCTCCATAAGACGGAAGGTAATTCTTCGACCCAACACCCGGGCGTTCACTGCAAAGGAACCATAAGCCGCGGCTTAATCCCTCTTAGAATTTCATGATTGGAACGCTTCGCCTGACCATTGGACTGTGGATGTGCCATGGCTGAAATGTCAAGCCGGATATGTTCTTCATCACAAAATTTCTTCATAGCCCCCTTGGATAGATTTGTACCATTATCAGTGATGATGCTGTGCGGGTAACCAAAGCGGCAGATTAGGTTTTTGATAAACAGAACTGATGTAGCTGCATCACATTTACTGACTGGCTCTGCCTCTACCCACTTGGTAAATTTATCAACCGCCACCAGGAGGTGCGTTTTCTTGTCCTTGGACCTCTTGAAAGGCCCTACCATGTCCAGCCCCCAGACCGCAAACGGCCAAGTGATTGGTCTCATCCTCAATTCTTGAGCGGGAACATGAGCACATCGGCTAAATTTCTGATAGCCATCACACTTACGGACTTAGTCCTCCGCATCTTTGTGAGCCGTCAACCAGAAGAACCCATGCCGGAAAGCCTTGGCCACCAAAGATTTTGAGCCGGCATGGTGTCCACAATATCCAGCGTGGATTTCACTCAAGATCTACCGGCCCTCCTCTGGTGAAACACAACGTTGAAAAACCCATGTTACACTGCATTTATGCAACTCACCGTTAACTATCGTCATGGACTTAGAACGGCAGGTGATCTTTCTGGATAGATCTTCATCTTCTGGTAACTCGCCCCAGGCAAAATAGGCCAAATCAGGAATAGTCCAATCTGGGATAACATGTAGAGCCGCCACCAATTCTGCCTCCGGGTCAGGAACAGCCAAATCCTCCTCTGAAGGTATCTTGACAGTCGGATGACATAAGACGTCCAGAAAGACATTAGGCGGCACTGGCTTACGTTGGGAACCTAGCCATGATAAAGCATCAGCCGCCTCGTTCTTGCGACGATCAATGTGATCTACCTGATACCCTTTGAAGTGACCCGCAATAATATCAACCGCCTGGCTATAAGCCGCCATCCATGGGTCTTTGGAGTCCCAAGTGCTAGAAACTTGTTGAGCTACTAGATCAAAGTCGCCCAAACACCTGACCTGGCTCAAATTCATCTCCTTGGCTAATCTAGGACCATGAAGCAAAGCCTCGTACTCCGCCGCATTGTTAATGCAAGGGAACATCAGCCGGAGCACATAACAAAACTTGTCACCCTTTGGGGATGTCAGGACAACCCCTGCTCCGGACCCCTCTAACTGCTTGGATCCATCAAAGTGTATGGTCCAGTATGTGTTATCTGGCTTTTCTTCGGGAGCTTGGCACTCTGTCCAATCATTGATGAAATCCACCAAAGCTTGGGATTTGATCGCCGTGCGAGGAACATACTTTACATTAAGAGGTCCCAACTCTAAGGCCCATTTGGCAATCCTCCATGTGGCTTCTCTGTTTTGGATAATATCTCCCAACGGAGCAGAACTGACCACAGTTACCTGGTGCCCTAGAAAGTAGTGCTTTAACTTGCGGTTGGCCATAAAAAACCCGTATACCAGCTTCTGCCAATGCGGATATCTCTGCTTAGATTCTGTCAGGACCTCACTGATATAATAAACCAGCCATTGCACGGGATACTCCTTCCCAGCCTCCTTGCGCTCGACCACAATTGTGACGCTGACTGCCCTGTTGTTAGCTGCCACATAAAGGAGCAACAGTTCTTTCTCAGCCGGAGCGGCTAATACTGGCGGCTCAGTGAGCTGTTTCTTAAGCGCCTCAAGTGCTTCACCCGCCGCCTTGCTCCAGGAAAACTTGTCTGTCTTCTTCATCATCTGATATAAAGGGATAGCTTTGTCTCCAAGACAGCTTACGAACCGGCTCAACGCAACAATCCACCCTGCTAAGCGTTGAACGTCATTAATGCAAGTCAGCTCTCTTAGAGAGGTAATAGCTTTGATTTTTTCTAGGTTAGCCTCGATGCCACGCTCAGAGACCAAGAAAGCCAAAAGCTTTCCTTCTGGAACACGAAAGACACACTTGGTCGGGTTAAGCATCATCTTGTAGACCCGAAGATTGTCAAAGGTTTCCCTTAGATCCTCCAAAAGAGTTTCCTTCTTTCTGGATTTGACCACGATGTCATCTACATAAGCATGAACATTACAGCCAATTTGACTATGAAAGCAGTTCTGCACGCATCGTTGATAAGTTGCCTGGGCACTCTTGAGCCCGAAAGGCATAGAGACATAACAGAACGCCCCAAAGGGTGTAATAAACATTGTCTTCTCCTGGTCTTTCACTGCCATCTTGATCTGTTGATAACCTGAGTAAGCATCCAGGAAGCATAAACTTTCACATCCGACTGTAGCATCAATGATCTGATCAATTTGAGGGAGGGCAAAAGGATCAGCCGGACAAGCCTTGTTAAGGTCCGTGTAGTCCATGCACATACGCCAGGTGCCGTTCTTTTTGAGCACCAGCACTGGGTTAGCCAACCATTCGGGTGAAAAACTTCAACAATAAAGCCAGCAGCCAAGAGTCGGGCAACTTCTTCCCCAATAGCCTTGCGCCTCTCCTCATTGAACCGCCGCAGGAACTGTTTGATCGGTTTAAACTTTGGATCCACATTAAGGTTGTGCTCAGCGAATTCTGTCGGTACAGCCGGCATGTCAGAAGGTTTTCATGCAAAGATGTCCCGATTCTCACGGATGAATTCGATGAGCGCGCTTTCCTATTTGGGATCCATATGAGCTCCAATGATGAACTGCTTAGATGAGTCGCCTGGATTGAAATCTACTGCCTTGGTATCATCCGCTGAAATTTGAGGGGCGGCTCAACCTCCATGGTGGGCTTTTTCAGGGGGTTCATATCTTCCGAATCAACATTCTCCTTATAAAACTTAAGCTCCTCCTGAGTGCAACTGGACTCTGCGTAAGCTGCATCCCCTTCCTCACACTCAATAGCCATGTTTTGGTTACCATGAATGGTGATGGTACCGTTTAAGCTGGGCATCTTGAGCTGCAAGTAAACATAGAAGGGCCAGGCCATGAACTTGACATAAGCCAGCCGTCCAAACAAGGCATGATAAGGGCTCTTGATTTTAACTACCTCAAACCATAAGGACTCCACTCCGTAGTTGTATTCATTGCCAAAAGCCACTTCCAAAGAAATCCTGCCCATCAGATGCGCCGACTTACCCGGCACCACACCATGAAAAACAGTGGATGAAGGTTTTAAGTCCTTGTCAAGCAACTTCATCCGCCGGAAGGTGTCATAGTAAAGGATGTTTATGCTGCTGCCGCCGTCCATGAGCACCTTGTTCAACATATATCCACCTACCTGGGGGGCACAACCAAAGCCAGCCGCCCCGGGTCATCAACGCGTGGCGGGTGATCTTCACGGCTCCATGTTATGTCATATTCAGACCACTTCAGATACTGTGGAAGAGCCGGCGTAAGCGCATTGACTGCCCGTTTATGCAACTTCTGGTCCCGTCTATTGAGGCTAGCCGTCAAGACGTGGTATTGCCCGGAGCTGAGCTGCTTCGGATTACTCTGAAAGCTGGACTGATTCTGCTGTTGTTGCTGTTGTTGATTATTATTACCAGAATGCGGCTGCTGTCCCCCGTGATTATCCTGACCCGGATGACCGGATGCTGAACCGCCAGAGCCAAAACCGGCTCCTAACCTGCCAGAACCAAATCCAGCTCCTGACCCGTCACGTCTTGGGCCGCCTGGCGGGCCACCCCACGATGGTTATGTTGTGTGACATACCGCTTGAACTTCTGCATAAAATAACAACTCTCCCATGTATGATTTGCTGGCCTATCAGGCAAACTGTGATTCGGACAAGGTCGCTTAAGCATCTCTTCCATGTTCGAGGAAAAAATATCCCTGCTCGAGGGCGGCCCAAACCTCCTATTGCCCTTGGGGTGATTTTGCTGGCCGTTTGTGTTGGCCACCAGCTCTGACCCGGCCTTTGGATTCTTACGTTTACTCTGGTTACCATTGTTCACTGCGCCCTTGCCTTGGTTGCCCTTCTTGCCTTGACTAGCCTTTTCCTCATCAGAACCCAGATCCTTCGTGTTGTCTGAGTCGGCGTACTTCGTGAGAGCCGTCATGAGCTCTCCCATGTCCTGACACATACGCTTGAGCCGGCCAAGTTTCTGTTTTAAAGGAACAAAATGGCAATTCTTCTCTAAAATCAACACTGCTTGAGCCGCCGTGATCTGCTCTGATGAGTGAATAATTGTCGAGACCCGCCTTACCCAATGATGAGCCGACTCGCTCTCCTGTTGGACACAGTGATCAAGATCCACAATGGTCATAGGATGCTTGCACGTCCCTTGAAAGTTTTTGATGAACCGAGCCCTGAGCTCCGCCCATGAATTGATGGTATTAGGTAGCAACCCTTTTAGCCATGTACGAGCTAGGCCTTCAAGCATCATGATGAAATATTTGGCACAAACCGCCTCACTAACATCCAGCATCTCCATGGCCATCTCATAGCTTTCCACCCAGGCCTCTGGGGTAAATCAGCGGTGTAATTTGGGACCTTGCGGGGACCTTTAAAGTCTTTCGGTAACCGCTCGCTCCGAAGAGCTGGTGATAGACACGGCAGCCCTCCCGTCCTGGGGATTACTCCTGCCCCTATGGAAACAGAAGGCCCGGGCTCTTGGTAAGCCGGCCTAGCTAGCGCCTCTTGCGGGCTACCCACATGGTCTACACGTGCCTGTGTATCTCTTCGCGGTCGGTGACCCGTTGGAATTTCTCTGTGATGGTTACTGCTGGAACCTGCTGGTGACTCGTAGCATCGGCTAAAGCTATGGCTGGGAAGAGGGGTTGAATGGACGCGGCTCCGGCTATGAGCGTACCTCTCTTGCTGGGCCAGGGCCATCTGCAAGTACCCGATGGCGTTCCGCACATCCTCCGCAAAGGGTGCTTCATCCGGGATAGGGATCATCTCAAGCCGGGTGGCAGCTGCTATCATATTCTCGGCCGGGTTAGAATAATGACCCGCTGGCGTTGGAAAGCCCCCTGGTGAAGTTGGGTTATGTTGGGCCAGATGAGTCGTTGGCCGTTCCGTTGGGCGGCTCTCGGGCGTGCCCGCGGCTCGCCTCGCGCTGGGGGTATTAAAGAGGTTCCTTGCTTCATAACGCTCTGGTAGACGGGTTTGATGCCTCCTCCGGTGTACCGCCGCTGCTGACCTTTGCTCCAGCCCTAGACGGAAAGCATCTGTCTTGATACGTTCTGCTTCTTCTTCCATCTAGACCTTCAGCTCAGCCATCCTTTGTCGTTCCTCTGCCATCCGGCCCTTGATCCGTGCAATCTCTATATTCTGAGTTGCTTGATTATTTGGTGTCATTTCAGTGGCCATGAGAGTCGCAAGTTCATCCATCAGCTCCACAAGAACTTGAGCCGGTGGCGGCGGGCTATCACCCGAAGTGGCGGCTCCCGCGGCTGTGCTACCAGCGGCTGGGGCTGATCCTGCCATGAACGTCGTCGCATGAACCGGAGGTTTTCAAGCATCCGACTCAAAGCCATCCGACTCAGAGTATGCATTGTCACAGCCCCCAAGGCCACCGTTGAGGAGCTGGTACATTGATTCTGTTTCTCCACTTGAAGATTCATCTTCTGAATAGACAAGGCTTTCCTGTGACCCGGAAGCTTCCAGATGCCTACCTTGCGTGAAGCCTATGAAGACATGCTTCTGACCCGGATTGGCGCGAGCAGGCCGCATGTTACTTGCAGATTGGAGACTCCGAGCCGGCTCAACGATGTTGGTGCAGATGTCCGGCCCGGATGTAGATCCATCAGCCTTTCCAATGAAAACATGGATCCCGCTGAACGGGACCCGGAATCCATACTCCACAGACTCAGCATCAAGCCCCCAACCGGCATCGTCGTTGTAGAACCAGCCACGGCGACTCTTGCTCATCCTTCCGACCACGTATCCCTCGAGCCTTGGGAGAGAGCCCTTTGAGAACTCAACACCACCAAGCGCAAGCCCCACGGTGGGCGCCAACTGTCGTGGATTTATCACGGCAGATGTCCGGGTGAACGGACTTGGATTTGAGGCCATCACTAATGTGGTGGACTCAAAGGGGTTGATTGGGACAAAGGACACGGGTTTACCCAGGTTTGGCCCCTCAAGTCGAGGTAATAGCCTACGTCCTGCTTGTGCTTGTATTGCTTGTTGTATTGATTACAAGGGAGCTAAAGCTTGACCTAGTTCTCGATAACCTGATCTCTAAGTCGCCCCGGGTCTGCCTTTATATAAGAGGTTAGGACCACGGGTCTTTACAATTGTCTAACCGAGTCTCATTGTCTATCCGAGTCTTACTCTATCTTCTTGTCCAAACTGTCTCCGAGTGGCTTACACGCCCGGGTCTTCTTAGTCCGGGCCACCTTGCGGCCCACACCATGAGCCGCCTATCTTCATGGGTCGTAGGCTTTACGGTTCACCCTTGGGCTGGCTCACGAGCCATCAACATGACCCGGAGCCTTCAAGGGCGGGTCATATTGTGGGGTTATATCCCCAACAACCGCCGAACTAGACTAGAGGAGAAAATGATCTATATAAAGTAGAGGGAGCACGTGGCAATTAGGGTTAGCTATCCCCTCGAAATCCTCTAGTATATATAGGAGGGAGGGGGAGGAGGCAGCCTCAAACCCTCAAGGTTTTTGCCAAAATTGGAGGTGTAGGAGTCCTACTCCAGTCCTGCTAGGAGTAGTATTCCTCCTCTCCACTTGGAAACCCTTTCCACCTTTTCCACCTTTCGGTTTTTTCCACCCCTAGCCGCATGGGACCTAGTGGGGGGTTCGGCCAGCCACCTAGGGGCTGGTTTGAATACTCCCACAGCCCACGAGGTCCTTTGGGTCGAGACACCCCTCCCGATGGCCCCCGATACCCTCCCGACACTCCCGGTACACTACCGAAGTACCCCGAAACTTTTCCGGTGACAAAAACAGGACTTCCTATATATCAATATTTACATCCGGGCCATTCCGGAGCTCCTAGTGATGCCCAGGATCTCATCTCGGACTCTGAACAACCTTCCGTCACCACCATACATAACTCTACTATACAGAAACATCGCCGAACCTTAAATGTGCAGACCCTGCGGATTCGAGAACTATGTAGACATGACCGAGACACCTCCACGATCAATAACCAATAGCGGGACATGGATGCCTATATTGGTTCCTACATATTCTACGAAGATCTTTACCGGTTGAACCTCTATGTCAAGGATTTAGTTAATCACGTACGATGTTCCCTTTGTTCTTTGGCATGTTACTTGCCCGAGATTCGATCATCGGTATCTCTATACCTAGTTCAATATCGTTACCGGCAAGTCTCTTTTCTCGTTCTGTAATACAAGATCCCGTGGCTAACAATTAGTCACATTACTTGCAAGGCTTATTGTGATGTTGTATTACCGCATGGGCCCTGAGATACCCCTCCAGCACACGGAGTAACAAATCCAAGTTTTGATCCATGCCCACTCTGTAGGAGATATCCCCTAGAGGCAATAATAAATTTTATTGATTATCTCCCTATTCATAATTAGGTTTATGTTCCATGCTATAACTGCTATGGTTCTTGAGTCTACAATAACCACGAGGCTCAGAGCAAGACTCATATGCACGTGTGGAATAACAAACGGTAAAATGTATTCCTAGTCTGGCCTCTAAGACTAGCTCAAGTGTTGCATCATGGTTCTCTTTTCCTCATCATGGGCATGACTATGCCAGCAACTTTGAGGGCACAATGTTTGTCGTGAATTTATCACGGCATATGTCCGGGTGAACGGACTTGGATTCGAGGCCATCGCTAATGTGATGGGCTCAAAGGGGTTGATTGGGACAAAGGACACGGGTTTACCCAGGTTCGGCCGCTCAAGTCGAGGTAATAGCCTACGTCTTGCTTGTGCTTGTATTGCTTGTTGTATTGGTTACAAGGGAGCCAAAGCTTGACCTAGTTCTCGATTTCCTCTCCTCTAAGTTGCCCCGAGTCTGCCTTTATATGAGAGGTCAGGACCACGGGTCTTTACAATTATCAAACCGAGTCTCATTGTCTATCCGAGTCTTACTCTATCTTCTTGTCCAAACTTTCTCCGAGCGGCTTACACACCCGGGTCTTCTCAGTCCGGGCCACCTTGCGGCCCACACCATGAGCCACCTACCTTCATGGGCCGTAGGCCTTACGGCTCACTCTTGGGCCGGCTCACGAGCCATCAACATGACCCGGAGCCTTCAAGGGCGGGTCATATTGCGGGGTTATATCCCCAACATTAGGCCCCAGGTTGAATTGAGCTTGCTCACTTCATCCTTCTCTTCTGCTCTTGGGCGATTCGCCCGGTGATGACCCGGCATGAGGTCATGAGATCTGCTCACGTATCACCAAATCTTTTATTAAATGGTCAACCCGAAAATCGAGACGCCCGCCTCGGTCAAATGGTTTCCGTCACCTAGATTTTCGTGCCTGCCTCATCTTCTCTTTAAATAAGACCTGTTGCGGGGTAGGAAACTTTCCTTCTCCCGCTCTCCCTTCGTCTTCTTCCCTTCATCGTCTCCGCTCCAGCGCTCCCTGCTCCGGCGCCGTCTTCTCATCGTCGTCAACCAGGCCGCTGCATCAACCTGAGTCGTACCAGAATCTCTTCCGCGTCCGTTGCTCCATCATCGGTAAGTCCAAGCTCCCCCTAGATCGATCGCCACCATAGTAAGGTTCACGGGAAGCTCCGCCGCCGTTACCCGGGCTCCTCCATCCCTACCGTTAGGGTATTCCGACGTCGTTGACATCTTTATCGCGCGTACCCGTCGTGCCACCACGTACAAGGCAGCCGTGCGCAATGCACGGACCGTCGCGGCTCTGTTTCATTCTTCTCTGTTCCGCCTGTTCTTCGCTAGGTCTAGAAATAAGAACTTATTTTCCTGTTTTTGTAGATCCATAATTGCAACGGTAGTTTGTGAAACCTGTTTTCAGGACTTAGCCGATTTTCGCTCCTCCTTTCTTTTGTTGAACCGCCAGACCTCTCCGGCTCTCATCCGCCGGACTATGGTGTAGTATTTGTAGAGCCCTTAAAATTGTAAGCCGTCACAGATATTGCTTGATCTTAACTTGCCGCATATTTAATTTTGCACAGTCTTTAAGCCGCCGCCATGTCCCGCGCTTCCTACTCATGCAACTGGGTCAGATCTAGCGTCACAGAAGAGTACTTAGCAGATTTTGTTGACACGGGCACTCTTCCTTCCAAGGAGGTCCTTCACTGGCGGGTTCCAGGTGACGAGACTCGGCCCTCTCCCCAACAAGGAGAGGTAGTAGTTTTCTCTGACCATATCGAGCAAGGGTTTGTGCCGCCCGGCTCTAAATTCTTCTGTGACATTCTCCATTTGTACAAGCTTCACCCTCAAGACTTGGCCCCCAACTCCGTTTCAAACATATGCAATTTCCAAGTGCTCTGCGAAGCCTACCTGCAAATCAAGCCGTCCGTGGGGTTGTTTAGAGAGTTCTTCTATGCCAACCGCCAAACAGAAATGAAAGGCGGTCCGAGTCTGGAACTTGGCGGTATTTCCATTCAACGATGCAGAGACATCATTTTTTCGGCTGCGCAGATGCCGAGTCATCCAAAGGATTGGAATAAGACTTGGTTCTACTGCAAGGACACCTCTCCTGAAGATGAGCGCCCCTTGCCGGGTTATCGTCCCTCCCGGCTCAGGACATATTCAGAGCTTCCTGGCTGGCTCTCAGTTTCAGAGCATGCCAGGTATGAGCCGGCTCACACCAAGATCAAGGCACTCATGGCCAACGGTTTGACCGGGCTGGATTTGATTCGTTGCTGGATTTCATGGCGGATCATGCCCTTAAGCCGTAGAAGTCGGCTTATGTGTGAATATGAAGGCAAGTATGACATCTCCTTGTGCTTCGGCAAATCAACCTTGACAGAGGATGACATTACCACTGTCATACGGAGCTTTGTCCATGAAGCCTCCGGCTCATGTAGCGCCATTGGCTTAGCGCCTTTCAGTGTCAACAATCTGGCTCCAGATGTAAGTTAATTTTCTTCCCATCCGTCTCTTGGATGTTGCTTGTACCTTGCTGATCTATTATTCTTCTTCGGGTTATTTTGCAGGCCGACTCTGATTTCTGGAAGGAGTACGTCCCTCCTCCGAAGAAGCTCAAGAAGAAGGCCCCCGCCAAGAAGCCAAAGAAAGACGCCCCGCGAGAGGAGTGGTTCGACCCGCCGCAGTCATCCAGCTCAGAGGTAAAATTTTAGTTGTTTGCTTGATTCTTTGCCTTCCTGTTTTACCAATGCTTGTTTTTACTCGCAGGATGAAGTGGAGACCAGCCGCGCCAATGCCCCTGAGGTAAACTATGTCTCTTCCGGCTCAGAATATTTTGTCCCCCGAAAGCCGCGACGGGTTGCCAGAAAAGTTCCTCTTTCTCATCCTCTCGCTTACCTGGCTCCCGATTTTCTTTTGAAAAAGCAACAACAGGCTGAGTGTCACCAGACCCGGAGTGCCGGCTCTACTGAGCTTATGTCCGGCTTGCCGAACTCGTCGGCTCCGAAAAAATGCCTTGCTGAGGTATGTGTTCCTGTTTGATTCATTTCTCTTTATAACCTTAGTGTCGTCTCATCTTTCTTGAATTTCATCTCAGAAGTCGCCCTCTTCCGACGACTCTTTGGCGACTATTCTGCCGCCTCCGAAGATCAACCCGCTGTAAGTGTCTTTCCACTATAGCATCCGGTTCTTTGTAGGGTAGTAATATCCTTTGGATTCTCACTTTTCTATCTTGCAGTGCTCAAGCCAAGCGTCAGAAGACAAACAAGCCCACCCCCAGTCCTGCCGCTCAAGAGCTGGAGCAAGAACAACCGGAGGAGCCACAATCGGATGTAGATCCGCCAATTGTCTCCACTGAGCCAGCTGCTAAAGATATCATCCCGGAGAGCCCTCTAAAGGGTCCTTCAAAACCGCCAAGTCCTGCCAAGGCCACTGCAACTCTAGAGGTTGTGATCACCGACTCTGTTCCCCAGTCCCCTCCAGCTCATGTGCTGACCAGGCATAAAGACTCTGTCGAGGCCTCCAAGAAGCTGGATTTTGGCTCTTCCTTTGAGAAGATGACAGCCGAAGAACTCCACGCCGGGTATACGAACCGGCTTACCACCAGCCGGGATCTGGAGCTTCGGCTGGTAACTTTGATGAAAACAAAATATGAGGTATTCCTCTTGCTGCTATAACCTTACTTAGCCCCCAAGGGCCGGTTCAATCTAGTTAAGAGGTGAACCGTGTCTTTCCTGATCCCCTGTAGAAAATCCAAAGCCTTTGTCCCCAAGGGCCGGCTCAGTTTGTTAGAGTTGAATCGGATCTTCACTGTAGATAACATGAATAGCCAATCGTAGCCCCCAAGGGCCGACTCAAACTTGATAACGTTGAGTCGAAGCTTTCATTATAAGTAAATTTGAAGATCCATATCGTAGCCCCCAAGTTCCGGATTAACTTTGATGAAGATGAGCCGGAACTGTATTGTATGCTCGAAGATCAAATATACATTAGCCCCCAAGTGTCAAACATATTTCTTGCAATCTGCTTGAGACTTGCATAATTTTGTCTTTAACCTTCATTATTTGATATGACTTCCATTCTAGCGACTTATCCTGTATTTTGACGTGTCACAGGAAGCTTTAAGCGAAGCCAGGTCGCAATTGATGGACCTGAAGACCAACTTGGCGGCTCAACAAGAAGCCCGCAGCATCGCTGATGAAAAGTGTCGGCTTCTCTATGAAGAGCTGGCCATAATCAAGGCTGATTTTGCTACCCTTAAGGAGTCAACTGAATCTGAGAAGACCGCCTTGATCCAACGGGCGGATGACTCCGACCAGCGGCTGATAGCTGTGGCGGATGAACTCTAAGGCTTAAGCGCCACATAAGCAAAATGTTAGCCGCCCTCTTTGGTAAGCTTCTGACAACTTTGTGTTTCAAAAAATAGTTTCATTTTTACTTAGACTGGCGACTGAGCTGAATTGTCCGGTTTATACAGGTCCTTGGAGCCGGCAGTTGGCTTTTGATAGCCTGCTCCCGTTGAAGGCCATCTATACCTTAACTGAGCAGTTGTACTGTGGTGCAATCTGCACTATCAAGGCCGTGCAATATAAGGAGAAAATTCCGGCGAGTCTTAGGGGTGTCTTAGAGCTCTTCTCCACCATGCCGAAACAGATCGCCGAACTCAAGAAATCAGCCGCCTGCCAACGGGCCATTGCGGGCATCAGCGATGCTTTGGCCTTTGCTCCGTGCCTAATAGCCGCCGAGATGATGCAGGGCTTCCCTTCAAGAAAGATGACAGCTCGAAGTTTACTGACGCTGACTATAGCCGGTGAATGAAGGAGTCCCGGGTGTTAGCTTCTGTCTTGGCGGAGGAGGTTGATTTGTCAACTTATCAAGCAACTTATGACTCGGAGTAGAAGAGGGTCTGGGGTCCTCTGTATGAGTGCAAAGATTTGACTCCAGCTCGGAGTAAGGACCTCTTTGCTCCAGATCTTGACCCGTCACCCTTTTTTGAGGGCTCTTTTGTGGCTCTAACGAACTATAATTGGGATTTGGACAACCTCCAGATCAAGGCCCGAGAAGAGCCGGTGTAGGATGACCCGTCAGCCAACTAGCTTCTACTTTAAGATCTTGTATTAGCTTAACCCGCCGTGTGACGGCTAAAAAGCTTTGTCTGAAATTTTGATCTCCTCTGGGAGTGTAATAGCTAGATGAAAACTTGTCTGAAATGATGTTCTTATAAGACGATCCGGCTTTTGGTCTACCATTTGTCTTTGTATGCTTTGAGTTATTTACACTTGCCTTGTCATCATATAAGATACCCGCAGTCAAGATTAGGTAAGCCACACCCGGCGGTGGTGACTCTCTCTTTGATAATTATGGCCAATCTGGTTAGCCAGAAATGGCATAAAGCCTGGCCGATAAGGCATTTAGAAGATACACCCGGAGGTAACAATATGGCGTAAACGCCGGCAGATAAGCATTAGAAGTTGTACCCGAAGGTAAGAAGCCGCCCTCGCCGCGGCTAATTTTTTATTAGCCAGATTTTTATGAGAATGGTTAATAGGCATTAGAAGTTGTACCCAAAGGTAAGAAGCCGCCGTTCACTGCAGCTAAGTTACCTTAGTTGTTTTTACATGGTCGTAGGCCAGCTAATAGGCATTAGAAGCTTTACCCGGAGGCAGAAAGCCGCCGTTCGCGGGTCATGAGACGTTAGCTACCCGTCGGTAAAAAACCTCTCATAACCGCGGCTAACCTGGTTAGCGAGAGATGGCATAAAGCTGGCTGATAGGGTGTTAGAAGCGATACCCGTCGGTAAGAAGGCCCCCTCAGCAATTACGGCGTAACCCGCCGGCGGATAGGCGTTAGAAGCTGCACCCGGAGGCGAGAAGCCGCCCTCACCACGACTAATTACCTTAGTCGGGTTTTTTTGTGGCAAAATGCCAGCTTAATAGGTGTCTACCACCGTTCAGCAATACGACGCAAAGCGCCGGCGGATAGGCGTTAGAAGCTGCACCCGAAGGTGAGAAGCCGCCCTCGCCACGACTCATTGTCTTGAGCCAGATTTTGTGGCATAACGCCTGGCTAATAGGCATCTACTGTTGTTTGCCGACCTTAGTTGATGCATCAACCGGAATACTGCTTAATATTCTCTTACACGAGGATGCATGAAATAGCAGAGGCTTCCTTGTTTATTCATATAACTGTGGTATGTACAATGATAGTGTACAATGGTAGATCTTTACACCCTTAGGTGAAATAAAGCTGGAGATGCGCGATGTTCCATGGCCGACTGGTCTCCTGACCCGCCGTATCTGAGTCGTCTCGGACATTGACGAGGTAATATTACCCGTTGTTGAGATTTCTGCTGACCACAAAGGGTCCTTCCCATGGAGGTGATAGTTTATGCATATTTGTCTGGTCCTGAATCAGCCGGAGCACCAAGTCGCCCTCCTGGAACGTCCGGGTCTTGACCCTGCGGCTGTGATAGCGGCGCAGGTCTTGTTGATAAATTGCCGATTGGGCTGCTGCTAACTCTTGCGCCTCCTCCAAAGCATTCAATGCATCTTGGTGCGCCGTCTCGTTGTCCGTCTCAACGTAAGCTGTCACCCTTGGCGAGTCATGTCGGATGTCGCTGGGTAAGACGGCCTCAACGCCGTACACCATAAAGATGGGCGCAAAACCCGTGGACCTGTTAGGGGTGGTTCTCATGCTCCACAAGATGGAAGGTAATTCTTCAACCCAACACCCGGGCGTTCGCTGCAAAGGAACCATAAGCCGCGGCTTAATCCCTCTTAGAATTTCCTAATTGGCGCACTCCGCCTAATCGTTGGACTGTGGATGTGCCACGGCTGAAATATCAAGCCGCATATGTTCTTCATCACAGAATTTCTTCATAGCCCCCTTGGATAGATTTGTACCATTATCACTGATGATGTTGTGCGGGTAACCAAAGTGGTAGATTTGCTTTTAAATAAACAGAACTATTGTAGCTGCATCACATTTGCTGACTGGCTCTGCCTCTACCCACTTGGTAAATTTATCAACCACCACCAGGAGGTGCATTTTCTTGTCCTTGGACCTCTTAAAAGGCCCTACCATGTCTAGCCCCAAACCGCAAATAGCCAAGTGATTGGTATCATCCTCAATTCTTGAGCCGGAACATGAGCACGCCGGCTAAATTTCTGACAGCCATCGCACTTACGAACTAAGTCCTCCGCATCTTTGTGAGCCGTCAACTAGAAGAACCCGTGCTAGAAAGCCTTGGCCACCAAAGATTTTGAGCCGGCATGGTGTCCACAATCTCCAACGTGGATTTCACTCAAGATCTGCCGGCCCTCCTCTGGTGAAACACAACGTTGAAAACCCCCTGTTACACTGCATTTATGCAACTCACCGTTAACTATCGTCATGGACTTAGAACGGCGGGTGATCTTTCTGGCCAGATCTTCATCCTCTGGTAACTTGCCCCGGGTTAAATAGGCCAAATAGGGAATAGTCCAATCTGGGATAACATGTAGAGCCGCCACCAATTCTGCCTCTGGGTCAGGAACAGCCAAATCCTCCTCTGAAGGTATCGGATGATATAAGACGTCCAGAAAGACATTAGGCGGTACTGGCTTACATTGGGAACCTAGCCGTGATAAAGCATTAGCCGCCTCGTTCTTGCGACGATCAATGTGATCTACCTGATACCCTTTGAAGTGACCCGCAATAATATCAACCGCCTGCCTATACGACGCCATCCATGGGTCTTTGGATTCCCAAGTGCGAGAAACTTGCTGAGCTACTAGATCTGAGTCGCCCAAACACCTGACCCGGCTCAAATTCATCTCCTTGGCTAATCTAAGACCATGAAGCAAAGCCTCGTGCTCAGCCGCATTGTTAGTGCAAGGGAACATCAGCCGGAGCACATAACAAAACTTGTCACCCTTTGGGGATGTCAGGATAACCCTTGCTCCGGACCCCTCTAACTGCTTGGATCCATCAAAGTGTATAGTCCAGTATGTGTTATCTGGCTTTTCTTCGGGAGCTTGGCACTCTGTCCAATCATTGATGAAATCCACCAAAGCTTGGGATTTGATCACCGTGCGAGGAACATACCTTACATTAAGAGGTCCCAGCTCTAAGGCCCATTTGGCAATCCTCCCTGTGGCTTCTCTGTTCTGGATAATATCTCCCAACGGAGCATAACTGACTACAGTTACCTGGTGCCCTAGAAAGTAGTGCTTTAACTTGCGGTTGGCCATAAAAAACCCGTATACCAGCTTCTGCCAATGCGGATATCTCTGCTTAGATTCTGTCAGGACCTCACTGATATAATAAACCGGCCTTTGCACGGGATACTCCTTCCCAGCCTCCTTGCGCTTGATCACAATTGCGACGCTGACTGCCCTATTGTTAGCCGCCACATAAAGGAGCAACGGTTCTTTCTCAGCCGGAGCGCTAATACTGGTGGCTCAGTGAGCTGTTTTTTAAGCGCCTCAAGTGCTTCACCCGCCGCCTTGCTCCAGACAAACTTGTCTGTCTTTTTCATCATCTGATATAAAGGGATAGCTTTCTCTCCAAGCCGGCTTATGAACCGGCTCAACGCAGCAATCCGCCCTGCTAAGCGCTGAACGTCGTTAATGCAAGTCGGCTCTCTTAGAGAAGTAATTTCTTTGATTTTGTCCGGGTTAGCCTCGATGCCATGCTCAGAGACCAGGAAACCTAAAATCTTTCCTGCTGGAACACCAAAAACACACTTGGTCGGGTTAAGCATCATCTTGTAGACCCGAAATTGTCAAAGGTTTCCCTTAGATCCTCCAAAAGAGTTTCCTTCCTTCTGGATTTAACCACGATGTCATCTACATAAGCATGAACATTACAGCCAATTTGACTATGAAGGCAGTTCTGCACGCATCGTTGATAAGTTGCCTGGGCACTCTTGAGCCCGAAAGGCATAGATACATAACATAACGCCCCAAAGGGTGTAATAAACGCCGTCTTCTCCTGGTCTTTCACTGCCATCTTGATCTGATGATAACCTGAGTAAGCATCCAGGAAGCATAAACTTTCACATTCGGCTGTAGCGTCAATGATCTGATCAATTCGAGGGAGTGCAAAAGGATCAGCCGAACAAGCCTTATTAAGGTCCGTGTAGTCCACACACATACGCCAGGTGCCGTTCTTTTTGAGCACCAGCACTGGGTTAGCCAACCATTCCGGGTGAAAAACTTCAACAACAAAGCCAACAGCCAAGAGCCGGGCAACTTCTTCCCCAATAGCCTTGCGCCTCTCCTCATTGAACCGCCGCAGGAACTGCTTGATCGGTTTAAACTTTGGATCCACATTAAGGTTGTGCTCAAAGAATTCTCTCGGTACACCCGCCATATCAGAAGGTTTCCATGCAAAGATGTCCCGATTCTCACGGATGAATTCGATGAGCATGTTTTCCTATTTGGGATCCATATGAGCTCCAATGATGAACTGCTTAGATGAGTCGCCCGGATTGAAATCTACTGCCTTGGTATCATCTGCTAAAAATTTGAGGGGCGGCTCAACCTCTGTGGTGGGATTTTTCAGGGGGGGCATATCCTCTGGATCAACATTCTCCTTATAAAACTTAAGCTCCTCCTGAGCGCAACTGGACTCTGCGTAAGCTGCATCCCCTTCCTCACACACAATAGTCGTGTTTTGGTTACCATGAACGGTGAGGGTACCGTTTAAGCCGGGCATCTTGAGCTGTAAGTAAACATAGCAGGGCCAAGCCATGAACTTAGCATAACCGGCCGTCCAAACGAGGCATGATAAGGGCTCTTGATCTTCACCACCTCAAACCATAAGGACTCCACTCTGTAGTTGTATTTATCACCAAAAGCCACTGCCAAATAAATCCTGCCCACCGGATGCACCGACTTACCTGGCACCACACCATGAAAAACAGTGGATGAAGGTTTTAAGTCCTTGTCAAGCAACTTCATCCGCCGGAAGGTGTCATAGTAAAGGATGTTTATGCTGCTGCTGCCGTCCATGAGCACCTTGTTCAACATATATCCGCCTACCTGGGGGGCTACAACCAAAGCCAGCCGCCCCGGGCCATCAACGCGTGGCGAGTGAACTTCATGGCTCCATGTTATGTCATATTCAGACCACTTTAGATACTACGGAAGAGCCGGCGTAACCGCATTGACTGCCCGTTTACGCAACTTCTGGTCCCGTCTATTGAGGCTAGTCGTGAAGACGTGGTATTGCCCGGAGCTGAGCTGCTTCGGATTACTCTGAAAGCCGGACTGATTCCGCTGTTGCTGCTGTTGTTGATTATTATTACCAGAATGCGACTGCTGTCCCCCGTGATTATCCTAACCCGGATGACTGGATGCTGAACCGCCAGAGCCAAAACCGGCTCTTAACCCGCCAGAACCAAATCCAGCTCCTGACCTATCACGTCCCGTGCCGCCTGGCGGGCCGCCCCCGCGATGGTTAGGTTGTGTGACATACCACTTGAACCTCTGCATAAAATAACAAGTCTCCCATGTATGATTTGTCGGCCTATCACGCAAACTGTGATTCGGACAAGGTCGCTTAAGCATCTCTTCCATGTTCGAGGAAAAATTATCCCTCCTCTAGGGCGGCCCAAACCTCCTATTGCCCTTGGGGCGATTTTGCTGGGCATTTGTGTTGGCCACCAGCTCTGACCCGGCCTCTGGATTCTTACGTTTACTCTGGCTACCATTGTTCACTATGCCCTTGCCTTCATTGCCCTTCTTGCCTTGACTAGCCTTTTCCTCATCAGAACCCGGATCCTTCATGTTATCTGAGTCAGCGTACTTCGTGAGAGCAGTCATTAGCTCTCCCATGTCCTGACACGTACGCTTGAGCCGGCCAAGTTTCTGCTTTAAAGGAACAAAATGGCAATTATTCTCTAAAATCAACACCGCTTGAGCCGCCGTGATCTGCTCTGATGAGTGAATAATTGTCGAGACCCGCCGTACCCAATGATGAGCCGACTCGCTCTCCTGTTGGACACAGTGATCAAGATCCACAATGGTCATAGGCTGCTTGCATGTCCCTTGAAGGTTTTTGATGAACCGAGCCCTGAGCTCCGCCCATGAATTGATGGTATTAGGTGGCAATCCTTTTAGCCATGTACGAGCCGGGACTTCAAGCATCATGATGAAATATTTGGCACAAACCGCCTCACTAACATCCAGCATATCCATGGCCAGCTCATAGCTTTCCACCCAGGCCTCTGGGGGTAAATCAACGGTGTAATTTGGGACCTTGCGGGGACCTTTAAAGTCTTTCGGCAATCGCTCGCTCCGGAGAGCCGGCGATAGACACGGCAGCCCTCCCATCCTGGGGATTACTCCTGCCCCTACGGAAATGGAAGGCCCGGGCTCTTGGTAAGCCGGCCTAGCTAATGCCTCTTGCTGGCTTCCCGCATGGTCTACCCGTGCATGTGTATCTCTTCGTGGTTGGTGACCCGTTGGAATTTCTCTATGATGGTTACTGCTGGAACCTACTAGTGACTCGTAGTGCCGGCTAAAGCTACGGCTGGGAAGAGGGGTTGAATGGACGCGGCTCTGACTATGAGCATACCTCTCTTGCTGGGCCATGGCCGTCTGCAAGTACCCGATGGCGTTCCGCACATCCTCCGCAAAGGGTGCTTCATCCGGGATAGGGATCGTCTCAAGCCGGGTGGCAGCTGCTACCATGTTCTCGGCCGGGTTAGAATAATGACCCGCCGGGGTCGGAAAGCCCCCAGGTGAAGTTGGGTTACGTTGGGCCGGATGAGTCGTTGGCCGTTCTGTTGGGCGGCTCTCGGGCGCACCCACGGCTTGCCCCGCGCCGGGGGTATTAAAGAGGTTCCTTGCTTCATAACGCTCTGGTAGACGGGACTGATGCCTCCTTCGGTGTACCGCCGCTGCTGACCTCCGCTCCATCCCTAGACGGAAAGCATCTGTCTTGATACGTTGTGCTTCTTCTTCCATCTGGACCTTCAGCTCAGCCATCCTTTGTCGTTCCTCTGTCATGCGGCCCTTGATCCGTGCAATCTCTATATTCCGATCTGCTTGATTATCTGGTGTCATTTCAGTGGCCATGAGAGCCGCAAGTTCATCCATCAGCTCCCCCAGAACTTGAGTCGGCGGCGGCGGGCTATCACCCGAAGCGGCAGCTCCCACAGCTGTACTACCAGCGGCTGGGGCTAGTCCTGCCATGAACACCGCCGCATGAACCGGAGGTTTTAAAGCATCCGATTCAAAACCATCCGACTCAGAGTATGCATTGTCACAGCCCCCAGGGCCACTGTTGCGAAGCTGGTACATTGATTCTGTTTCTCCACTTGAAGATTCATCTTCTGAATAGACAAGGGTTTCCTGTGACCCGGAAGCTTCCAGATCCCTACCTTGCATGAAGCCTACGAAGACATGCTTCTGACCCGGATTGGCGCGAACAGGCCGCACATTACTTGCAGATTGGAGACGCCGAGCCGGCTCGATGATGTTGGTGCAGATGTCTGGCCCAGGTGTAGATCCATCAGCCTTTCTGATAAAAACATGGATCCCGCCGAACGGGACCCGGAATCCATACTCCACGGACTCAGCATCAAGCCCCCAACCGGCATCATCGATGTAGAACCGGCCACGGCGACTCTTGCTCATCCTTCCGACCACGTATCCCTCGAGCCCTGGGAGAGAGCCCTTTGAGAACTCAACACCACCAAGCGCTAGCCCCACGGTGGGTGCCAACTGTCGTGGATTTATCACGGCAGATGTCCGGGTGAACGGACATGGATTCGAGGCCATCGCTAATGTGATGGGCTCAAAGGGGTTGATTGGGACGAAGGACACGGGTTTACCCAGGTTCGGCCCCTCAAGTCGAGGTAATAGCCTACGTCCTGCTTGTGCTTGTATTGCTTGTTGTATTGGTTACAAGGGAGCTAAAGCTTGACCTAGTTCTCGATTTCCTCTCCTCTAAGTCTCCCCGGGTCTGCCTTTATATAAGAGGTTAGGACCACATGTCTTTACAATTATCAAACCGAGTCTCATTCTCTATCCGAGTCTTACTCTATCTTCTTGTCCAAACTTTCTCTAAGCGGCTTACACGCCCGGGTCTTCTCAGTCCGGGCCACCTTGCGTCCCACACCATGAGCCGCCTACCTTCATGGGCCGTAGGCCTTACAGCTCACTCTTGGGCCGGCTCACGAGCCATCAACATGACCCGGAGCCTTCAAGGGCGGGTCATATTGCGGGGTTATATCCCCAACAATGTTAGAATAATCTTTGTGTTGAATCGACCCGAATTGATGTTATGCTCTGAGATACATTTGTCACAGGTTAATGGTTAATAACATAGAGATGGTTAACATTTGCATGATTCCTTAGACCATGAGAGTATCGAGTTTCTTCATGCTTGCTTCATGAACTTTGGGGTTTGTTAAACGTCATCCGTAAATGGGTGGCTATTACGGCAGCTTGCGGGTTCATGGAAAAGTGTGTCAAGTAACTTGATAGCTCAAGATTGGGATTTGCTCCTCTGGCGATGGTGAGATATCTCTGGGCCCTCTTGGTGTTACGGTATCCATCATCGTCTGGCCAGACACTTTGTGATTTGATCACGGGGATGCCGGAACACGGAACGAGAAAAGTGATCAATATCGGTAACGAGGTAACTGGCATAGTGGACAAGTTGTTGATCCATGGGGATGCCAACATGTCTCACCTTGGGTATTTGTAACATATCGTGAAGCAATAGGAATAGCACACGGCAACTAGAGGTTCACTAGAATATTCATTCGTGTGGGTATAGGGATCAATATGGGTGTCCACGGCTCTGATGTGTATCATTGATCGGAAGGGGTTCCATGTCATGTCTATACTTCACCAAACCTATAGGGTCACACTCTTAAGGGTCATCTATCTGCTGAATACTAGACAAGGAGTCCGAAAGAAAGTCACTAGAAAAGTTTCGGAGACAACGGAAAAGTTCCGGAGAGAACACCGTAAAAGTTTCAGTAAAACCAAAATGTCGTTTCGGATAAAACCATTGATCCAAAAAGGTTTCAGCAAGCACCGGGAATGTTTTGGAGTTTGCCAGATTGGTCTGGTAATTTCTGGAATTTTTCCTGAGAAAAATCCGAAAAAAGTTTTCGGAGCTGTCGGAATTGTTTACCGAGTAAACGAAGATGGTTTTAAATTAAAACACCATACCTGAAATGTTCTAGAGCGCATCTAGATAATTTTAGATGGTGTCGTAAATGTTGTGGGACCTTACGGAATTTTTCAGAAGTAATAGTCACGGAAAACATCTTGTCCCACATGAGGGGACAAGATCCATGACTCGTGGGGGCTGTTTTGGGGCGCCTCCCCTTGGGGGCAGCCCCTTGTGGCTGGACAAAAGGTGTTAGGGGTCCCCCCATGGTAGGGGAAGCCTCCACAAATGGTGGAAAATGTTGGGAGGTGGTGGGCCCCATGTTGGAGCACCATGGACAAGAGAACATGTTTTTCCCTTGTTTGGTGGGAACATGTTCTCCTTGTTTTGTGGGAACATGTTTTCCCCATGTTTAGTGAGCTGAAATTTCAGCCCCCTCCAACCCTTCCACCACTATATAAGGAGGAGGAGAAGTTCTCTCCAACTGCACTCCAACTCTCTCACACAAGCCATGCATGATCTGGCATTCTCTCTCCCTCCCAGCGAAATAGTTTCATAGAGCCGAAAGGCTGTCTGGGTTCCGGTGGGAACTAGTTCTGGACGGCGAAGCCCTGCTGGATAGATGACACCGTATGTGTGCAACTCTGTTGAGAGATCATAGTTTCGGTCTTAGTTCGAGAGTGCCTCCCGAAAGGCTGTCCAAGTGACTGTCAGAATTTCGAACGTCCTCCCGAAGGGCTGTCCGCGACACCATCCGGGGGACTGTCCGACTGCCTCCCGGAGGGCTGTCCGAAGGGGTAGATGGGGGTATACATCCTCGCGGTTGGGAGGTTGTGAAATCCTAGTTGTGGGGATCTGCGCTGCCGATCGTCATCGACTCTACTTCCGCTGCGCTATGAGTCGATAACAAAAAAGATCAAACCTTGTATGCAATCTCCATAGTGGTCCTGGGCTGGTGTGTAGGTCGGAAATTTTTTGTTTGCTTTTGCGTTCCCCTACAGTGGTATCAGAGTTGTGCTATGCGTAGATGCAGGTTGCAATCTAGAATACATAGAGATGTATGGGTGTTGCACAATATAATTAGGTAGTAGATGAGATCTATTGCTCAAAATTATTTGTGCGGGTAGCCGATGAAATTTGTTACCCGATGTCCTTGTTGCTTCCCTGGAATTTGCATATTTCTGATCTTGATAACCGTATGGTGGAGTTTCAATGTTCTGGCAATCCGTGATCCTGATTGATCAACGAAGTGCTAACAGTTCATTGAATTCCACCATAGTTAAAAAGAAAGATGAAATTTCGCAGACGAAAGGGCAATGCAGATATGATCTGCATGGGGGTCATGCATATGACGAAGTTTATTATCGGGCTCGAGATTTTATTATCTTGTGTTTTCATACACCCCGCAATGTTAATCTAGTGACTTGGATTATCATGCTTGATGATGGACGTTGGTAGCTTCGGTTTGTTTCGAAACCTTAGAAGCCATGTAAAACAAGTTTTTGCATGAAGCGATTAGAGGCGTCTAACTTGGTTTTGCAGGATGGTTTGTGTCGTGGATTTATCACGGCAGATGTCCGGGTGAACGGACTTGGATTCGAGGCCGTCGCTAGCGAGGTGGACTCAAAGGGGTTGATCGGGATGAAAAGACACGAATTTACCCACGTTCGGCCCCTCAAGTTGAGGTAATAGCCTACGTCCTACTTGTGTTTGTATTGCTTGTGTATCAATTACAAGGATCTAGAAGCTTGACCTAGTTCTTGATAACCTACCCTCTAAGTCACCTTGGGTCTGCCTTCATATAGGAGGTCAGGACCACTGGGTCTTTACAATTATCTATCCGGGTCTTCTTGTGACTCCGAGTCTCTTTCTATCTTCCTGTCCAAGTTGTCCTTGAGGCGGCTTACACACCCGGGTCTTCTACGTCCGGGCCATCATGCGGCCCACATCTTGAGCCGTCTATCTTCCTGGGCCACCAGTCTTACGGCTCACCCATGGGCCGGCTAACAAGTCATCAATATGAACCGGAGCCTCTAAGGCGGGTCATATTGCGGGGTTATATCCCCAACATTAGGCCCCAGGTTGAATTGAGCTTGCTCACTTCATCCTTCTCTTCTGATTTTGGCGAGCCGCCTGGAAATGACCCGGTGTGACGTCATGAGATCTGCTGACGTATCACCGAATCTTTCATTAACTGTCATCCCGAGAATCGAGGCGTCCGCCTCGATCAAACGTTGTCGTTGCCTGGATTTTCGTGCCTTCCTCGTTCCTTCTTTAAATATGACTCGTGCGGGTTGAAGCTTTTCATCCTCCCGCTCGTGCCTCTTCTTCTTCTTCCTGTCGCCGCCCCAGTGTCTTCGAGCTTTGCTCCGGCGCCGTCCGTACGTTGTCCCCAACTTGGTCATTGCATCACGCTGAACATACCAGAGGTTCTTCCGCCTCCACCGCGCCTTCTCAGGTGAGTTCTCCTGTTTTCTAGATCACCATCGTCATACTAGGGTTTTCACCGGGAGCTCCGCCGCCGCCACTCGGGCTCCGGCGCCCCCGCCGGCGGGTATACCCCAACGCCGTAGGCGTTTTTAGAATGTGCGCTCGCTCCGCCGCCCCGCGCGGGCCAGCCGCATGCAATGCGTGGACCACGATGGCTGCGGTCCATTTCTTTCCTTCTGTTGTTTGTCGCTAGGTCGGGATAAAATCTTTTCCTCCGTTTTTCTAGATCCGTAGCCATAGCAATAGTTTGCGGAATCTGTTTTTTAGGACTTAGCCGATTTTCAATCTTCCTTTCCCTAGATGAGTCGTTAAGCCACGCCCGGCTCTTGTCACCCGAACGGAAGCATGATATCGTAGAGTCCTTAAAATTGTAAGCCGCCGTCGATTCCTGCTTGTTCTTGACTTGCCGTCTTTATCTCCTTTGTACAGTAGTTAAGCCGCCGTCATGTCTCGTGCATCCAACTCATGCAACTGGGTTGGCTCCTGCGTCACGGAAGAATATTTAGCAGATCTTGTCGAAGAGGGAACTCTCCCTCCCAAAGAGGTTCTTCACTGGCGGGTTCTGGGTAATGAGACCCGACCTGCACCCAAGAAAGGAGAAGTAGTCGTTTTCACCGACCACATTGAGCGAGGGTTCGTGCCGCCCGACACTAAATTTTTCCAGGACGTTCTTCATTTGTATAAGTTGCACCCTCAAGACTTGGCCCCCAACTCTATCTCAAATATATGCAAATTCCAAGTTCTCTACGAAGCTTTTCTGCAGTCTAGAGCATCTGTTGGTTTCTTTCGGGAGTTCTTCTATGCCAACCGCCAAACTGAGGTGAAGGGCGGTCCGATTCTGGAGCTTGGAGGGATTTCTATTCAGCGGCGCAGAGACATTACCTTCCCGGCTATGAGGATGCCGACTCACCCAAAGGACTGGAATAAACCCTGGTTCTACTGCAAGGATACTTCTCCTGAGGGTGAATGCCCCTTGCCGGGTTATCGTGCTTCCCGGCTCAAGACAGATTCAGAACTTCCGGGCCGGCTCTCAGTATCAGAACGCGCCAAATTTGAACCGGCTCACGCCAGGCTCAAGGCGCTCATGGCCAACGGATTAACAGGAATAGATCTGATCCGCTGCTGGGTTTCTTGGCGGATCATGCCCTTAAGCCGCAGGGGCCAGCTAATGTGCGAGTACGAAGGCAAGTATGACATCTCCTTGTGCTTCAGCAAATTGATCTTGACAGAGGATGATATCGCCATGACCGTTCGGGGTCTTGTTCACGAAGCCTCCGGCTCCTGCAGCACCATCGGGCTGGCGCCTTTCTGCGTCACTAACCCCACTCTAGACGTAAGTTGATCTCTTCACGTTCGTCTCTTGTATGTTGCTTGTAACTTGCTGATTCATTCCCCTTTTTCCGAGTCACTTTTCTAGGCCGACTCAGACTTTTGGAAGAAGAAGTATGTCCCTCCTCCAAAGAAGGCCAAAAATAAAACTGCGGGCAAGAAGCCAAAGAAGAGCGCTCCACAGGAAAACTGGCTTGAGCCGCCTCTGTCGTCCGACTCAGAGGTAAAGTCTTGATTTGCCTACTTGACCCTTTGCCCCCACTGCTTGTTATTAATGTTTATTGTATTCGCAGGATGAAGTGGAAACCAGCCATGCCGATGCTCCCGAGGTAACTTATATTTCTTCCAACTCAGAACGTTTTATCCCCCGAAAGCCGCGGCGAGTTATCTGAAAAGTTCCTCTTTCTCATCCTCTAGCTTACTTGGCTCCCGACTTTCATTTGAAAAAGCAATAGCAGGCTGAGCGTCGACAGACTCGAAGTACCAGCTCTACTGAGCTCGTGTCCGGGTTACCAAACTCTTCGGCTCCCAAGAAGCGCCCCGCGGAGGTTTACGTCTCTACTTTTCTTTGTCTTTCCTTTGTAATCTTGATACTTTCTCATTTTTCCTGTTTTATTCTTTTAGAAAACCCCATCCTCTGGCGACTCTTCGGCATCGGTTCTACCACCGCCCAAGATCAGTCCGATGTAAGTATTCTTTATCATGGCATCCGGATCTCCGGCTCTTAATATGATAGTAACCTCCTTCAAATGCTGCTCTTTCCATTTTGCAGTGCTCAAGCGAAGCGTCGTAAGACCAACAAGCCCTCCTCGGTCCTATCATCCAAGACTAGGAAATCGAATACCCAGAGGAGGTTCATCCGGAAGCAACTCCACCGGCTGCCTCTGCGGAGCTGGCCGCTGAAGATGTCATTATGGAGAGTCCTCCCAGAGCTCCTTCCAAGCCGCCGACTCCTGCAAAAACTCCTGCAACCCTAAACATTGTCATCACCAGGTCAGCTCAGCAGACACCTCCAGCTCATGTGCTGACTAAACATACCGAACCGTCAGAGGCCTCGAGGAACTTAAACTTTGATTCTTCGTACGAGAAGATGACAGCTAATGAGCTCCATGCCGGATATATGGACCGGCTAAATACCAGCCGTGACTTGGAGCTTCGGCTGGTGACTTTGATGAAAACCAAATATGAGGTACCTTTCCTTCTTACCATATCCTTACTTAGCCCCCAAGAGCCGGTTTAATCTAGTTGATAGTTGAACCGGGTCTTTCTGTGACCTCTGTAGATATTGTCATGCCAAATTCACTTAGAATTGCTTTAGCTTAGTACTGTAGATAAAGTGAACCGCCAATCGTAGCCCCCAAGGGCCATCTCAGATTTTATTTGAGTCGGGTCTTTAATGTAGACAGCTTGAAGATCTAATCGTAGCCCCCAAGGGCCGAGTCAACTTTAAAAAAATTGAGTCGGATCTTCCATCAGAAGTAGTCTTTGAAGAGCCAAATTATAGCCCCCAAGTTCCGGATTAACTTCGAAGGAGATGAACTAGAACTGTACTGCATACTGAAAAAGCAAATATACATTAGCCCCCAAGTGTCAAATATATTGCTTGCAATCTGTTTGAGACTTGCAGAAATTCGCTTATAGCACTCGTCCTATATTTTGGCGACTTATCCTGTATTTTGATGTGTTATAGGAAGCCTTAAACGAAGCCGGGTCTCAGTTGACGGATCTGAAGGCCAACTTGGCGGCTCAGCAAGAAGCCCGGAGCATTGCTGACGAAAAGTATCGGCTTCTCTCTAAGGAGCTGGCCAATGCCATTGCTGAGCTTACCTCTTTGAAAGAGACAGCAGAATCTGAAAAGGCCGCTCTGACCAAATGGGCAGACGACGCCGACCAGCGGCTTATAGCTGTGGTGGAGGAACTCCAAGGCCTGAAGCGGCACATAGCGAAGATGTCAGCCGCCCTATTTGGTAAGCTTCTGTTTTACTTTGTATTTTAACATTGCTATTGAAAAAATGATGATTCATTAGCTTTATCCAGCTTATCTAGGTCCTAGGAGCCAGCAGTTGGCTTCTGATAGCCTTCTGCCACTGAAGGCCATCTACACCTTTGCGGAACAACTATACTGCGGCACCATCTTCACGATCAAGAGTGTTCAATAAAAGGAGAAGATTCCCACCGCTCTGAAAGGGGTCTTGGAACTCTTCTCCACCATGCCAAAACAGATTGAAGAACTAAAGAAATCAGCTTTTCGTCAAGGAGCAGTCGCCGGATTGAGCCGGGCTCTGGCCTTCGCCCCTGAGCTGACGCCAGCTGAAATGATGGATGGCTATCCATCGAAGAAAGACGACGGCTCAGAATTCACAGAGGTGGACTACATCCAGTGTGTCAAAGACTCTCGCTTCTTGGCGTCTATACTTGCAGATGAAGCCAACTTAAATGTCTACCAGGCGGCTTATGATGGCAAGGATAAGAGGATCTGCGGGCCTCTCTACGAGTGGAAATCTCTGACACCCGCCCACGGTAAGGAACTCTTTCCTAATGATCTCAACACGTCTCCCTTTTTTGAAGAAGGGTCCTTCGCCGCGCTGGCTGACTGCAGCTGGGATTTGGAAACTCTCCAGATGAAGCCAATAGAAGAGCCGGAGCAGGATGATCCGGCCGTCTGACTTTGCATTTTGTAACCTTCTGAGCGATGGCTCATGCAATGACCAGTCGTGGGCGGTTGAAACTTGGTAATGCATTTGCTCCTTCTGAGAGCAATTTTGTAATAGCTTAAGGATGACTCTGCCGTTCTAAAGATAGTGTCGGCTGTATATATTTCCATCTCTTTGTGTATATTTTCCGTCTCTCCGTGTTTCAATTTGATGTGTTGCCGGCTCTCCATTGATTGATCGCTCCTTTGCATAAATATACCTTGAGCTTTTCTGATGAGGGGTGTTTGTCTTTGAAGACGTCATTCCTTCTCCAGAAGATTAGAGCCGGCTAATATCTTTGAAAACTTGAATTTTGTCAACTGGAGCAACATGGCTCCGGCTCTGTCGGATGAATCCATTAAGGAGCCGGTTGTCTTAGGATAATGTAAGCTATACCTGATGGTAAGAACCCTCTATCGACAACTGCGGCTATTAATGAACCGGAAGCGGCCTAAAGCCGGCTGTATGAAGGGTAATGTAAGCTATACCTGACGGTAAGAAGCCTCCTTTTAATAGCAAATGTTGTATGCGCGAACGCAGGCGGTCGATAGGAGATGTAAGCTATACCCCAAGGCAAGAAGCCTCCATCGACAGCCGCGGCTAATAATTAGCCTGAGACGACATAAAGTCGGCTGTTTGAAAGGAGATGTAAGCTATACCCGAAGGCAAGAAGCCTCTTTCAACAGCTACAGTTGATAAGCAACTGAGTTTTGGCGTAAACGCCGGTTGTTAGGGTGAGATAAGAGAACCCGTTGATAAGAAGCCCCCTTCGACAACCGCGGTTAATAAGTAACCGGAAGTGGCATAAAGCCGGCCATTAGGGTGAGATAAGCGATACCCGTCGGTAAGAAGCCCCCTTCGATGGCCGCAGTTGATAAGCAACTAGAATTTGGTGTACACACTGTTGTCTTAGGGTCATGTAAGCTATACCAAAGGTAAGAAGCCTCCATCAACAACAGCGCTTAATGTAACCAAACTAGGCATAAAGCCAACTATGCAAGGGAGATGTAAGCTATACCCGAAGGCAAGAAGCCTCCTTGCAACAGTTTAATAACAGTTGGCTGTGCAAAGGAGATGTAAGCTATACCCGAAGGCAAGAAGCCTCTTTGCAATAGTGCTTAATTGGGCATAACGATGGCTGTGCAAGGGAGATGTAAGCTATACCCGAAGGCAAGAAGCCTCCTTGCAACAGCGTAAAAGCAGACTGTGCAGGGGAGATGTAAGCTATACCCGACGGTAAGAAGCCTCCCTGTAACAGCGCTTCATAGGGTATAAAGCCGGATGATAGATCATCCATTTTGACGGCGAACAAACCACTTCAACTCAAATTTTTGAGCCGGAAAAATTTCATCTTGATTGCACAAAGATATACATAAGAGCAGAGGCCCCAGTCTTTGCGGGGATGCTAGCTTTTACTCATGTAAACATGATATATACAATGATAGCGGCTTTCGACGCCTGCTAAGTAAAGTATGGTCGCAGATGCGCGATATTCCATGGCCACAACGTCTCTTGACCCGCGGTTTCCGACTCATCTCGGATATCAATGAGGTAATATGACCCATTGTTAAGGTTTATGCTGATCACAAAAGGCCCCTCCCATGGTGGAGATAACTTATGCGATCCAGATTGGTCTTGAATCAACTGGAGCACCAGGTCACCTTCTTGGAACGTCCGGGTCTTCACCCTGCGGCTATGATAGCGTCGCAGGTCTTGTTGATAAATTGCCGACCTGGCTGTTGCTAACTCTCGTGCTTCATCCAAGGCGTCCAACGCATCTTGGCGTGCTACCTCATTGTCCGTCTCAACATAAGCCGCCACCCTTGGTGAGTCATGTCGGATATCGCTGGGTAGAACCGCCTCAGCACCATACACCACGAAGAAAGGCGTGAAACCTATAGATCTGTTAGGGTAGTTCTGATGCTCCATAAGACGGAAGGCAACTCCTCAACCCAACATCCGGGTGTCCGCTTCAAAGGAACCATGAGCCGTGGTTTGACTCCTCTTAAAATTTCCTGATTGGCTTGCTCTGCCTGACCATTAGACTGTGGATGTGCCACGGCTGAAACATCAAGTCGGATATGCTCCTTCTCATAGAACGCTTTCATAGCTCCTTTGGATAGATTTGTTCCATTGTCCGTAATGATACTGTGCGGGTAACCAAAGCGATAGATCAGCTTCTTAATAAATTGAACTGTTGTAGCCGCGTCACATTTGCTGACCGGCTCTGCCTCTACCCACTTAGTCAATTTATCAATCGCCACCAAAAGGTGTGTTTTCTTATCCTTGGATCTCTTGAAAGGTCCTACCATATCAAGCCCCCAAACCGCAAACGGCCAAGTGATTGGTATCATCCTCAACTCTTGAGCCGGAACGTGAGCACGCCAGCCAAACTTCTGACAGTTGTCACACTTATGGACTAAGTCTTCTGCATCCTTGTGAGCCGTCAACCAGAAAAACCCATGTCAAAAAGCCTTGTCCACTAAAGATTTTGACCCGGCATGATGTCCACAGTCGCCAGCATGAATTTCACTCAAGATCTGCCGGCCCTCCTCCGGTGAGACGCAGCGCTGAAAGACACCCGTCACACTACACTTATGTAACTCACCATCGATAATTGTCATAGACTTAGAATGTCGGGTGATATTCCTGGCCAGATCCTCCTCCTGAGGCAACTCGCCGCGTGTCAGATACGCCAAATAAGGAATAGTCCAGTATGGAATAGCATGCAGAGCCGCCACCAATTCTGCCTCTGGGTCAGGAATAGCCAGATCCTCCTTAGAGGGTATCTTGACAGTCGGATGATGCAATACGTCCAGAAAAACATTAGGTGGTACCGGCTTTCGTTGAGAACCTAACCGTGATAAGGCATCAGCCGCCTCATTCCTGCGACGATCAATATGATCCACCTGGTACCCCTTGAAGTGACTGGCAATGATATCAACCGCCTGTCGATAAGCCGCCATCTACGGATCCTTGGAGTCCCAAGTACCTGAAACTTGCTGAGCCACAAGATCTGAGTCGCCTAAACATCTGACCCGTCTTAAGTTCATCTCTTTAGCGACTCTGAGACCATGGAGCAGTGCCTCATACTTAGCTGCATTATTAGTACAAGGAAACATTAACCGGAGCACATAACAAAACTTGTCACCCTTCGGGGAGGTGAGAACAACCCCTGCACCAGACCCCTCTAGCTGCTTGGACCCATCAAAGTGTATAGTCTAATATGTGTTATCCGGCTTCTCTTCGGGAGCTTGACATTCTGTCCAATCATTTATGAAATCCACCAAAGCTTGAGACTTTATTGCTATACGAGGAACATATTTGATGTTAAGAGGACCCAGCTCTAAGGCCCACTTGGCAATCCTCCCTGTGGCTTCTCTATTTTGAATGATATCTCCCAACAGGGCAGAACTGACCACGGTTATCTGGTGCCCCAAAAAATAGTGTCTTAACTTGCGGTTAGCCATGAAAACTCCGTATACCGGCTTCTGCCAATGCAGATACCTCTGCTTAGACTCTGCCAAAACTTCACTAATGTAATAAACCGGCCTTTGCACAGGATATTCCTTCCCTGCCTCCTTGCACTCAACCACAATTGCTACACTGATCGCTCTGTTGTTAGCCGCCACATAAAGGATCAACGGCTCTTTCTCAGCCGGAGCGGCTAACACTGGCGGCTCAGTCAACCGTTTTTTAAGAGCTTCAAGTGCTTCAGCCGCTGCTTTGCTATACGCTGTCTGGAAACTTGTCTGTCTTCTTCATCATCTGGTATAAGGGAATGGCCTTCTCCCCAAGCTGGCTTATGAACCGGCTCAACGCAGCAATCCATCCTGCAAGGCGCTGAACGTCATTAATACACGTTGGCTCTCCTAAAGAAGTGATAGCCTTAATTTTATCTGGGTTAGCCTCGATGCCCCGCTCACAGACCAAGAAACCCAAAAGCTTTCCTGCTGGAACACCAAAAACACACTCCGTCGGGTTAAGCATCATCTTGTAGACCCGGAGATTGTCAAAAGTTTCCTTCAGATCCTCTAGGAGAGTTTCCTTCTTTCTGGATTTAACCACGATGTCGTCTACGTAAGCATGAACATTTCGGTCAATCTGACTGTGAAGGCAGTTCTGCACACATCGTTGGTAAGTTGTCTGGGCACTCTTGATCCCAAAAGGCATGGATACGTAGTAGAACGCCCCAAAGGGTGTAATAAACGTCGTCTTCTCCTGACCTTTCATTGCCATCTTGATCTGATGATAACCTGAATATGCATCCAGGAAGCATAAACTTTCACACCCGGCTGTAGCATCAATAATATGATCGATACGAGGGAGTGCAAAAGGGTCAGCCGGGCAAGCCTTGTTAAGGTCCGTGTAATCTATACACATACGCCAGGTGCTGTTCTTTTTTAGCACTAGCACCGGGTTAGCCAACCACTCCGGGTGAAAAACTTCCACTATAAAGCCTGCAGCCAAGAGCCGGGCAACTTCCTCCCCAATAGCTTTACGTCTCTCTTCGTTGAACCGTCGTAGAAACTATTTAATCGGCTTAAACTTCGGATCCACATTAAGGTTGTGCTTAGCGAACTCTCTCGGTACACCCGGCATGTCAGAAGGCTTCCATGCAAAGATGTCTCGATTCTCACGGATGAATTCGATGAGCGCGCTTTCCTATTTGGGATCCATGTGAGCCCCAATGATGAACTGCTTGGATGAGTCGCCCGGATTGAAATCTACTGCCTTGGTATCATCCGCCGAAAACTTGAGTGGCAGCTCAACTTCCGTAGTAGGCTTCTTCAGCGGGGTCATATCCTCCGGGTCAACGTTCTCCTTGTAGAACTTCAGCTCCTCCTGGGCACAACTAGAATCTGCATACGCCGCATCTCCTTTCTCACACTCGAGAGCCGTTTTCTGATTACCGTGAATGGTAATTCTACCATTTAAGCCGGGCATTTTGAGTTGTAAATAAACATAGCAAGGCCTAGCCATAAATTTGGCATAAGCCGGCCTCCCAAACAGTGCATTATAGGGACTTTTGATTTTAACCACCTCAAACCACAAGGACTCCACCCTGTAATTATACTCATGGCCAAAAGCCACTTCCAAAGAAATCTGGCCCACCGGGTATGCCAACTTACCTGGGACCACACCATGAAAGACGGTGGAGGAAGGTTTAAGGTCTTTGTCAAGCAACTTCATCCGCCGGAAAGTGTCATAATAAAGGATGTTAATACTGATGCCTCCGTCCATGGGCACCTTGTTCACCATATAGCCATTCACTTGAGGGGCCACAACTAAAGCCAGCCGGCCTGGGTCATCTACCCGCGGCGGGTGATACTCCCGGCTCCACATTATGTCATACTCAGACCATGGTAAGTACCGCGGGAGAGCCGGAGCAACCGCATTAACCGCTCGCCTCCGCAACTTCTCGTCTCGTTTACTGTGACCGGTCGTGAACACATGATACTATCCAGAACTGAGCTGCTTCGGGTTACTCTGAAACTCGGATTGATTGCGCTGTTGCTGCTGCTGATTGTTGTTATTGTTGTTGTTGCCAGGATGTTGTTGGTGCCCCCCTTGGTTATTCTGACCCGGATGCCCGGCTCCTGAACCGCCGGTGCCGAATCCACCAGGCGAGCCACTGCCCTAGTTATTGCGTGGCTGGGAATGTTGGTTTTTGAATCTCTGCATGATAAAGCAATCACCCCACGCATGTAACGCCGGCTTTTCAGACGTGCCGTGCTCCGGACAAGGCTTCTTAAGCACTTCTTCTAAATTGAAAGGACCTCTGTTCCTTTGGTGAAACGTCCTGAATTTTCCGTTCCCCTTGGGATGGTTCTGTTCTGTGTTGGTGTTTGCCACTAGCTCTGACCCTCCATCACCGTTCTTCCGTTTATTCTGATTCCCATTGTTCACAAAGCCTTTGCCTTGATTGTTATTCTTCCCTTGATTGGCTTTCTCATCATCCGAGCCTGGATCCTTGGTGTTATCTGAGTCGGCATACTTTGGCAGGGCCATCATGAGCTCTCCCATATCCTGACACGTGCGCTTGAGCCGGCCGAGCTTCTGTTTCAATGGAACAAAATGACAGTTCTTTTCCAGAATAAGCATCGTTTGAGCCACCGTGATCTGCTCTGAAGAGTGAATAATGGTCGACACCCGTCGGACCCAATGATGGGCCGACTCATTTTCCTATTGAACACAATGGTCCAAGTCTACAATGGTCATAGGCTGCTTACAGGTCCCCTGAAAATTCTTAATAAACTTTGCTCTCAGCTCTGCCCATGAACTTATCGTGTTAGGCGGCAGACCTTTCAACCATGTGCGAGCCGGACCCTCAAGCATCATGATGAAATATTTTGCACATACCGCCTCACTGACGTCCAGCATCTCCATGGCCAGCTCATAACTCTCAACCCAAGCCTCAGGGGGTAGATCAGCTGTGTAATTCGGAACTTTTCGAGGCCCCTTAAATCTTTCGGTAGTCGTTCACTTCTCAGAGCCGGAGTTAAACATGGCACCCCTACGGCTCTGGTACTAACTGCTCCCATTGAGATGGAAAGCGCCGGCTCTGGACGGGTTGCCACTATCTCCGCCTCTCGCCTGTTCCTCGCCCGGTCCGCGAGGGCTTGTGCATCTAGAGCCGCCTGCTCATCCTCCGGTGGTCCCCGACGTGGATGACTGCTGGAACATGCCGGCAACTCGTAGCGCCGGCTGAAACTTTGACTAGGGAGGGGGGTAGAGTGAACCCGGCTCCGGCTGTGAGCATATCTCTCTTGTTGGGCCATGGCCGTCTTTAAATATCCAATGGCGTTTCACATCCTCCGCAAAGGGTGCTTCATCTGGGATGGGAATCGTCCCAAGCCGGGTGGCCGCCGACACCATGTTCTCGGCCGGGTTAGAGTAATGACCCGCCGGTGTCAAAAAAGCTCTAGGTGAAGTTTGGTTATGCTGGGGTGGATGAGTTGCTGGGCGTTCCATCGGGCGGCTTTCCGGCGCGCCCGCAACCCGCCCTGCACAAGGGGTATTAAACAGGTTCCTTGCTTCGTAACGTTCTGGCAGACGGGATTGATGCCTCCTCCGGTGCACCGCGGCTGCTGACCTTTGTTCCAGCTCCAGATGGAAAGCATCTGCCTTGATACGCTCCGCTTCTTCCTCCATCCGGATCTTCAGCTCAGCCATCCTTTGTCATTCCTCTGCCATCCGGCCCTTGATCCGTGCCACCTCTAGATTCTAGGCTGCTTGATTATCCGGTGTTACTTCCGTGGCCATGAGAGTTGTAAGCTCGTCCATCAATTCCACTAGAACCTGAGCCGGCGGCAGCGGGCTATCACCCGCTGCGGCGGCTCCCGCAGCTGTGTGACCGGCGGCTGGAGCCGATCCCGCCATGAACACCGCCGCATGAACCGGGGGTCTCGGAGCATCCGACTCAAAGCCCTCTACCTCAGAATAGGTGTCATAGTAGCCCCCAAGGCCACCGTTACTGAGCCGATACACTGACTCTGTCTCCCCACTGGAGGACTCATCTTCCGAGCAAACAAGAGTTCCATGTGACCCGGACGCTTCCAGGTCCATACCTTGAGTGAAGCCCACGAGAACGTGCTTTTGACCTGGATGGGCACGGGCAGGCCGCACACCACTCGCTGATTGGAGACACCAAGCCGGCTCGACGATGTTGGTGCAGATGTCCGGCCCGGGTGTAGATCCATCAACCTTTCCAATGAAAACCTGGATCCCGCCAAACGGAACCCAGAATCCATACTCCACAAAATCAGCATCAAGCCCCCAGCCGGCGGCGTCGATGTAGAGCCGGCCGCGGCGACTCTTGCTCATCTTTCCAACCACGTATCCCTCGAGCCCTAGGAGAGAGCCCTTTGAGAACTCAACACCACCAAGCGCTAGCCCCACGGTGGGCGCCAACTGTCGTGGATTTATCACGGTAGATGTCCGGGTGAACGGACTTGGATTCGAGGCCATCGCTAGCGGGGTGGACTCAAAGGGGTTGATTGGGATGAAAATACATGGATTTACCCAGGTTCGGCCCCTCAAGTCGAGGTAATAGCCTACGTCCTGCTTATGTTTGTATTGCTTGTGTATCGATTACAAGGAGCCAGAAGCTTGACCTAGTTCTCCATAACCTACCCTCTAAGTCGCCCCGGGTTTGCCTTTATATAGGAGGTCAATACCACCAAGTCTTTACAATTATCTATCCGGGTCTTCTTGTGACTCCGAGTCTCTTTCTATATTTTTGTCCAAGTTGTCCTTGAGGAGGCTTACACACCCGGGTCTTCTACGTCCGGGCCATCATGCGGCCCACATCTTGAGCCGTCTATCTTCCTGGGCCACCAGTCTTACGGCTCACCCATGGGCCGGCTTACAAGTCATCAATATGAACCGAAGCCTCTTAGGCGGGTCATATTGTGGGGTTATATCCCCAACAGTTTGCATGTGCATATGATGTGGTATAGCAATGCTCATATTAACTTGATTATGTATGAGATGACTATATGATGTAATATTAACATGACCTCCATGTCATGATTCGGCATGATGGCTGGAGCCATATGCTTGTCACTTTAATGACATGTGTGTCAACCTTAAGTAATGCACTTATTTTATTAGCTATAGAGATAGCAATATTATTTGGTGCATCGACAAGGTGGTGTCAATCTTCGCGAAAGTGAACACCAACGCGAATGCCGAAGACGAAGAAATGAAAGACTTCTCCGTCAGAAAGGGCTATACCATATCATGCTATTATGAATTGCCTGAGATATTTATCCCTTATGATGCACCCTCATTGATTGCACGGTAGTCGCCTTTTATTAGGGTGATCTCTCACAAAAATATCGAGTAGTTAGTGTTCTCCCAAGTGTAGCACCGTCACGACACCTATCTTTTTGGGGTGCATCGTGTCACATGGGTACGGACGATTGGAGAAGTGTCAAGCGGGTGAGTTGAGACCTCGCAGCAAGATCACTTGGTTGTCTTCACGTTCAGGCATGACTGTCATGAGCTCGGAACACACGCATTGAAAGATGAACAAGAGTCACATAGATATGTGATTGGCAAGTTGGCCTACCGATTGAGATTTTCGTCATCAGTGGTGTTACACCAATGGCGAACAATTTAAATGCGGGTCTTGTATCACTCACAATCAATTATGAGAGATATTGATTTGAGTGGGAGCGCACTGTAAAATTAATTCTTTTAAATCTTAGTGCAATTAATTGTGAACTTTGTCTAAGTCTAAATTGCATAATAGCTGTAGAATAATGGCTCGCGTTAAAATCTTCCCTATTAAAATTGAATAGATGTTAAATATCTGGTTAAAACTTTACGGTTGGTAATGTAATGTGAGGATTGTCCTCAAGAGTGCCAAGAAGGACTTGTCCTATCGCATTCTTTCGTTATTCTCCTACTTAGGCTATGGATCATGTGACTCTCGTCCTTTGATCCAAAAGCTAGAATTTTGTTTTCAGTCAAGGGCAATACGTTTCCTTCCGTGAGACCCGAACTTTGAAAGTTTGGATAGTTATGTGATATTCATCGAATCTCAAATTCATTTTCAGAGACAGGCAAAGGCTAAGAGATATGAGATATCCGAAGCAATGTTTGTTTGCAAACTATTAGTAAAGAAGTTTACTATGCATTAGACTGATAAGAGAGGGATCCAGAAGAACGCCTATCATATGATGAAAGGTGAATAAAACAACAACTTAAAGAGAAAGGAAGTGTCCGAAGGGTGTTAGTGAAATTTTCACACCTAGGAAGTTCGGGGCTAACGCCACTCTTAAGTTCGGTGCTTCTTCTGAGAGTAGGAGAAATACTAAAAGTTAAGCTATTAGAATTATAAAGACAGAAAGAAAGAAGACTAGAATATCCAGCTCATGTATGAATGTCATACAAGTTTTTGATGTATAGGAGGCTGGTCAAAGATATAGTTCTTGGGAATTATGATTAAATTTTTAATCATTGATGCTTGGGTATTGTGAGTTAATCACAAAGATACCCGCTCGATTGCATTATGTTGCAACTCGATGTAAGAACTACTATGGCCTGAAAGACTAGCCAGGAATGAGGTTAAGATACACACATGGAACATAGTAAATGTTACTATTCCTTCCATAGGTGTATTACCTATGTATTTACTTGCATAATTCATTTTAGAGTTTCACACTCTAGCCCTTTGCATAAGTTATCTTGCAAGAAGGTTGTTCATAAGAGTACTTTTGATGTTCGGTGTTATGAATAACACAAGGGCCATACTTTCATTATGAATGAGACGTATGTTATGAATATTGATAATAATACATTACCTTTGGGTTTACTTTCACAATTCATTTTAGAGTTTCATACACTCTATCCCATTGCACAATGATTGATGCAATAGGGTTGTTCAAAAAAGAACAATTGTTGTTCAAAATTATGAATAACGTAAGGGCCATACTTCCATCATCGATGGGACGTATGTTATGAATATTGATGGTAATATGATACATCCATAACACTAACACTAAATGTCGTAAGACTAAAATAATACCACACAAGTGTGGCACTGCATTTGGTCACATTGGAGAAATCTGCATGGAAAATTCCATTATGATGGATTTTGAAGTCGTTTGATTTTGAATCATCTGACACTTGCAACTTTCCTCCAAAAAGTGAAGTGACTGAAATACCATTCATAGGCCATAAGGAACGGACAACAGACTTATTGGTGATCATACATTTTGATGTGTGTAGTCTGATAAATGTTGTTAGTAGTGGATTTATCTATCTTTAGAAATGACTCAAGTAGATATATGGATATTTACTTGATGAGACGTAAGTCTGGATCTTTTGAAATCATTCGAAAGGTTTTTAAAAATGAAGTAGAAGCTATTGTAACAAGAAAATTATGTTTCTACAATTCGATTGCAGAAAGGAATATTTGAGTTCCATGTTTAGCAAATGTCTGATGAGTTGTGAAAGGGGTTTCATAACTTGCACCTCCCGGAACACCACTTCAAGTGGAAAGTCCATGAAGATCTAATTGAACCATTTATGACATGGTAAGATCAAATATGACATAAATAGATTTGCCATTATACCTTTTAAAGAGTGATGCTTTAGAGACTGCGGCTTTTACACTGAAAAGAGCTCCATCGGGTATGTTGAAATGATGTCATGGTACGGAATATGGGGCTTGTGTAAAAGGTTACAGACTTGTTCCAAATCAGACAAGTGCTGCTTTGTTGGTTATCCCAAGTCATTGGGTATTCCCCCACCACTATACCGAGGCAACGGATTTTTCCACAAAACGGTATGCTTTTAAAGAGAATAATTCTTACAAAAGGTGAGTGGGAGGACAGTGCAACTCGATGAGATAACCGGTATCTTCGTCATCAGGTCAAAGGAAAGGAACGTTGGAAGTGATTCGTGAGTTTCCTATTGCGACTGATACGGAAGTCTCTGCAATAAAATGTATGGACTTTGGTCGAACTTGCAGATGAACCACGTAGGCAAGGCTCGTGCAAACCTCTCAGGTGCGCAAACAAGATATTGTTGTTGGACAACAACATACCTATGATGCACAAGGAAGTGTTGATGGGCCCTGATTCCGGAATTGGCTAAATGCCAATACAATCCGAGATAGTTTCCATATAAATGTTTCAAGATTAAAATCTTGATACAACTTTCGAAAGGCTTAGAGTCTAACGAATATTTATGGAACTAAAAACTGGAATGGATAAAAATGTTTTATCCATAAAGCTCGACTTGTTGAAATAACAAGGTCAAGGAGTTGACTACGATGAGGTTGTTTCACCGTAGCGATGCTTAAAGTCGGTTCGGGTTGAACTAGCAATTAATACATATTTCAATCATGAGACATGAAACATGGATGATGAAAGGATTTTCATCTGATGGAAATGTAACCTAGGACTTGCATGTGTTACAGTCCAAGGTATTATGTCAGTCTAGATGATGCTAGTAAGTATGCAAACTTCAAAGTTTCAGCAATGGACGGAAGAGAGCAAAATGGAGTTGGAATCTTTGTGTTTTGATGAAATGGTCGAAAAGGGTTTTTGACTTCATCAATGGGTAACGAAGATGTTTGTGATTCAAGAAAATAAGTGGGAGCATAATAATATTTCCAAAAACCTTGTGTGCTTGACACATTGTTAATTGGAAATAAATTTCTTGACACGAATTAGGACTTCATTTGATAATAATTTTTTCGATGAAGTGCTTCGGATAAATAGTCTTGATATTAGGCATGATTATCTATGGAGATATATTTACCTAACGGGGCCAAGCAAAGATACATATTGAAAAAATGCTAAAACCTTTTAGCATTGAAAAACGTCAAGGAGTGATTCTTGTCGAAGTCACATGGAAAGAGTTTTTGCAAGACTCGGTGTCCCAAAATAGTGATGAGAAAAATACATGATGGTGATTCCACACACTCTTGTGTTTGAATTAATCATGTATTTCATGGTATGTAAAAACAACCAGATATGTCCAATACTCCAAAGTTGTTGCGAGTATAGATACCAAAGTGATCAAAGTACTAGTCCTGGGACAATAGTGAAAGATGTCATTGAGTACTAGAGCAGTACTGATGACATGTTTTCTCGCAAGTAGAGATTATGAAGTGCTCGTTGTAAGTAATTACATTGATACTGTCTTCATAAATGCTCCATGTGATTTTCGATATAAGTGAAAGGTTTTTTGTGTAATACACAACATGGTGGCATGGTAGTTGGAAATTGTTCCAAACAAGATACTGTGGCGAATTCTATAACAAAGGATGAGTATGTTGACGCTTTAGAAGCGACAAAGAAGTTGCTGAATCATATAGTTCATTCATGAACTTAGTATGGTTCCAAGATGGCTTTTGTCTATAGGACACTATTGCAGATAGTTGATCCATAGCTCAGTCTGACGAATCAGGTTTCGACCAATGACTCACACATATGCAAAGCCAAGTCCACACAAAATATGAATTTTTTGAAAGCGTGAGAACGCAAGGATATGCAAAGTTACACACGGAGCTGAAGTTGTCAAATCCATTGGATATCAGGCTATACCACATGCGAAGCATATTTTACACTAGTGTGCCATAGGTGTAAAGTGCATTAGCATTGACTAGATTATTGACTCTAGTGCAAGTGGGAGTTTGTAGGAGATATGCCCTAGAGGCAATAATAAATGTTATTGATTATCTCCCTATTCATAATTAGGTTTATGTTCCATGCAATAACTGCTATGGTTCTTGAGTCTACAATAACCACGAGGCTCGGAGGAAGACTCATATGCACGTGCGGAATAATAAACGGTAAAATGTATTCCTAGTCAGGCCTCTAAGACTAGCTCAATTATTGCATGATGGTTCTGTTTTCCTGATCATGGGCATGTCTATGCCAGCAACTTTGAGGGCACAATGTTAGAAGAATATTTGTGTTGAATCGACCCAAATTGATGTTATGCTATGAGATACATTCGTCACAAGTTAATGGTTAATAACACAGAGACGGTTAACGTTTGCATGATTCCTTAGACCATGATAGTATCGAGTTTCTTCATGCTTGCTTCATGAACTTTGGGGTTTGTTAAACGTCATCCGTAAATGGGTGTCTATTACGGCGGCTTACGGGTTCATGGAAAAGTGTGTCAAGTAACTTGAGAGCTCAAGATTGGGATTTGCTCCTCCGATGATGAAGAGATATCTCTAGGCCCTCTCGGTATTACGGTATCCATCATCATCTAGCCAGACACTTTGTAATATTATCACGGGGATGCCGGAACACGGAACAAGAAAAGAGATCAATACCGAAAAAAGTTTTCGGAGCTACCGGAATTGTTTACCGAGTAAACGAAGATGGTTTTAAATTAAACCACCATACCGGAAATGTTCCAGAGTGCATCCAGATAATTTTAGAGGGTGCCAGAAATGTTCTGGGACCTTTCGGAATTTTTTAGAAGTAATAGTCGCGGAAAACATCTTGTCCCAGCATGAGGGGACAAGATCCCATGACTCGTGGGGGCTGTTTTGCGGCGCCTCCCCTTGGGGGGCAACCCCTTGTGGCTGGAAAAAATGTGTTGGGGGCCTCCATGGTGGGGGGCAGCCTCCACAAATGGTGGAAATTGTTGGGAGGTGGTGGGGCCCCATGTTGGAGCACCATGGACAAGGGAACATGTTTCTCCCTTGTTGGTGGGAACATGTTCTCCTTGTTTTGTGGGAACATGTTTTCCCCATGTTTAGTGGGCTGAAATGTCAGCCCACTCCACCCCTTCCACCAATATATAAGGAGGAGGAGAGGTTCTCTCCAACTCCACTCCAACTCTCTCACACAAGCCATGCATGATCTGGCATTCTCTCTCCCTCCCAGCAAAATAGTTTCATAGAGCCGAAAGGCTGTCTGGGTTCCGGTGGGAACTTGTTCTGGACGGTGAAGCCCTGCCGGATAGATGACATCGTATGTGTGCAACTCTGCAGAGAGATCGTAGTTTTGGTCTTAGTTCGAGAGTGCCCCCCGAAGGGCTGTCCAAGTGACTGTCAGAGTTTCGAAGATCCTCCCGAAGGGCTGTCCGCGACACCGTCCGGGGGACTGTCCGACCGCCTCCCGGAGGGCTGTCCGAAGGGGTGGATGAGGGTATACATCCTCGCGGTTGGGAGGTTGTAAAATCCTAGACGCGGGGATCTACACCGCCGATCGTCATCGACTCTACTTTCGTTGCGCTATGAGTCGGTAACGAAAAAGATCAAACCTTGTATGCAGTCTCCATAGTGGCCCTGGGCTGGTGCGTAGGTCGGAAGAATTTTGTTTTCTGCTGCGTTCCCCTACACACTCAACAGACACCCTTAGAGATACCTACAGAGCATCTTTATAGTCACCCAGTTACATTGTGACATTTTGATACACACAAGGTATTCCTCCGATGTCAGTAAGTTGCATGATCTCATGGTCATAGGAACAGATACTTGACATGTAGAAAACTATAGCAATAAACTGACATGATCATATGCTACATTTATAGTTTGGGTCTTGTCCATCACATCATTCTCCTAATGATGTGATCCCGTTATCAAATGACATCTCATGTCTATGGCCAGGAAACCTTGACCATCTTTGATCAACGAACTAGTTAACTAGAGGCATACTAGGGACACAATGTTGTCTATGTACCCACACATGTATTTGGGTTTCCAATCAATACAATTATAGCATGGATAATAAGCGATTATCACGAACAAGGTAATATAATAATAACCAATTTATTATTTCCTCTAGGGCTTATGTATAATTTTATAGCTATGTATGCTTTCTGATCTATGACTTTTCTTTGACGAAGTTGATGATTAGATCTTCAAAGAAAGTATTGCATAGTAGTAGGTTCAGTCTTGCGATGTACTTGCCCTACGATTGAAGGAGTTGAAAGACTTGTATTTTATTGTTTCTATTAAGGATAAAACAATGGGGTTATATCATATCGCATGGTCTTTTCTGCCTACAACGTGTCATCTTGCTTCATGCACTAGTCTATTTGTCATGAACTTAATACCTTGTGTTGCATGATGGATAGAGGATAAGGAGTGGAGTAATAGTAGTAGGCATCCGTAAGTTTAACGGTCTAACTATCATGGACATGATGCCTATATATAGATTATGCCATGGATGATCATCATAATTATTCGCTTTTCTATCAATTGTCCAACAGTAATTTGTTACCTACTGTTACTATGCTCATGAGAGAGATGCCACTAGCGAAGCTACGGATCTCGAGTCCATTCACTTTATATATTAGTAAAAACCTAACTACATTTGTGTTTCTAATTATTATTTTATTTACTATCCACGACTATAAAGCTTGATCTTGTAAGTGGCGAGAAATAAGGGGATTGACAACCCTCTTGCCTTCATTGGGTGCAAGTATTCCTTTGTGTGTGTGCACGTAACGCTTATCTTGTTTGTGTGATGTCTCCTATTGGTTCGATAACCTTAGTTCTTAACTCCTTCCTCTTTGGGGGAACACCCAACACCTACGCAAAGTAGCAATGACTTCTTAAGAATATTAAAATTTGGTAATATAGTTTTCTCACTAACCCAAGTTTACTAGAGGGTATCTTTACTAGTAGTCGCCTTTTTTCCACCCACATTGACTATGTATACTTTCTATAATGTTTTCCCTGATAGACCACATGAATCGAGAATAATGGTCAAGTCGTTTTTGATATTAGAAGGGACCAATATGGTTTGGCACACTAAATGATCGATACAGTCGACTAAAGGTGGGGTGAATAGGAGACTACAAATTTTAATCTCAATTTTCAATTTTAAGAATTTAAGGACAAAGTAGGTTCTCTAGATATGCAACTAGATGAACACACCTATATGGCAAGAAAGCTCAAAGCCAAGTATGCTAGTAAATAATCTAATTAGAAATCCAACAAGCATACAAAGCAATGTAAAGGTGTGGGAAAGGATTAACCACAAGTGAGCCAATCACACAATTTTATCCCAAATTTCACTGTTCCTTGGAGAAGTGCTACTCTATCTTGGAGAAGTGTTGAAGCAAAGGCTCCAAAATTACATTGAAGGCTCGTCGTATTCTCATTGAGCGACCCCAACGAATGAGGATCTAATCACTCTAAGTTTGTCTTGAAGGCGACCATCACACATTTACAAACTTCCCAAGTGTACATCACAAGCAACGAAGCTTCCAGATGAACCTCTAACTGCCTAGGGGCCCAAGATCCAAGAGTAAGAGATCCTAAGTGAAATCAACGGAAACTCAAATAGCTTCGATGGAAGTTTAGATCATGTGATCCTTTCTCTTTTCCCCCATGGGGGTGAAGTGATTGGGTCGAGAGAACACGATCATATAGTGCTTTTTGGTTTCAAAAATTGAGTACAAGAGAGAAATAGATTAGCCCGAGTTGGGTGGAGCAGATACCCCAGCGAAGTGAGCCTTATATATCCCACTAAAAAATCTGCCCATAGGGAGTGCCCAGAACACCTTTTGAAGATAGCTCTGAAACTTCCGAAGTGACACTCCGGATAGCCTGAATTCTAGCACACTTCAAGAGTAACCGGCAAAGAAAAACAGGGAGCCAACACAACCCCTAATCAACTATGGAACTTACTCCGGAGTAGGTGCCGTATTTCGAACGCTCCATAGAGTGACGACAAATTCCAGCACTACATCTGTAGTAACTTACAAAGGAAAACAGAGAGCCAATACAACCCCTGTCAACTCCGGAACCTACTCCAGAGTAGATGTCAGATTTCAAACGCTCTGAAAGGTGTAAAGAATCCATGAAATGGATTTTTGACATGGTTAAGTCTTTAGCTTTAAGGGAGTGTATGGTAAATATTGGCAATATTTAGAATGGCTATCTTGGTGCCATAGGGATGTGCATCATATTGTACCAAGATGAGTTCCACCATAGATCCAAGGAGAGACCCCTCTTAATAGTGTGAATTCTTGTGTGTTAGTCTCACCGACACCTTTGTACTTGCCTTTCTTATTTGTCTGACAATCTTTCTTACAGTTCTTTTTTTAATCACCGTCATCATATGATTGGCGTTCTTTCGGATTCTACTCTGAGCAGTTTTGAGTATAGTGAATACTTCATTGATACTCCTTTCCGATATCTCATATCTTTCGGTCATTCCGCAATCTAGTGAAGCTTTGTATATCTCATATCTTTCAGCTTCTGAAACAAAACTTTCCACTCCTTAATCATGTCATAGGATGTCGATAATGTTTCCTAGGCCCTTAAATTGGACGACGCACATTACACGCGCCACAGTTAATTAACTTAATAATAAATCATTCACGAATAACGAATTATAGAATAGGCACAAATGAATATCTCCAATCCCCTACTTCTCCCATGCCTATAAGGGATTACTCACACATGAGAGAGGTATAACCAACAAACAAACATATAAAATAGGGGGAAACCATATCAAAGATAATGCAAATTACAGCAGTAAGATAAATGATCAATCTGATCTCAATCTCCAAGAAAGTATGAATAGAGTTACAAACTCTAGCCTTACAAGTTGGAACTACTCTGTCTCTCTCTCTATGGTGATGGCGTAGATGAATGAAGGGGTCGGGGTCATGTGGAGAAAGCCAGAATAGATTAAATGAAAGTTCTTCGCTCCCGGATCTCTTCTCCAATGTTTTGATGGCGATTGCAGCGTCTTCCTCTTCTTTTTTCTGCTCCCCTTTATAGAAGTTATTTGTAAATGTGAGAGGGAAGCACGGTGATATGTACATGCACTGGTACGAGTCCATCTTCTCTCCTTATGTGTGTGATGCAGTTTTGCTTGAAAGGGAAAATATTCCCCGTTGTCCCAAGTACACAGATATTGATCTACTTCCTTTCAAAAGCGTTTGGACCTGAACAAGAAGTGATGAATTAGGGTTTCTTAATTCTCAAAGTGTCATTATTAACTAAAAGGCAAAAATCGGCAAAATCCCTTTTAAAGCCGGATCAAAAATTTAAGAAACACGCGCGCGCGCTCGGACACGGACACACGCAAGCACGGGAACACACGCACAATCTGGCACACACACACAAGAAAAAACAAATACAAGAAGAATAAAAGTTGACTTGCACAAAATAAAACTTTAGGAAACTTACAAATAACAAAAATGAACTATTCATATCATGGTATTGTAGAAGCCGGATGGCAGATGTAATTGATTTATGCTTTATCTATATCTCAATCACGTGGATTTTAAATTTGGGTCACTCAATTTCTTGGTCGTTGATTTTTTTTTCTCTAAGATTAGTTTTGTGTTTTTTCTGTGTTGTGTGTCTTGTTTTCTACTTGGAATAATTGACTGGACTCTAAGTTGGGCCAGTCAATTTCTTAATGGGCTGAGATCCATCACATGTGTGACCCAGTCCTTCCCCGTCTAGCTTTGTTTTTTCTCTGTTTTTTCTATTTTATGGTCTTTTATTTTATTTTTATTCTTCTTTATTAGTAGGTTTTTAATTCAATTTTATTTTGTGAGTATTCTTGGATGTTGGGTGAGTATAAATGTATATACACAATACTATACAATATGTGGGAAATTGCATGATTATATGATTATTCTTTGCTTACTACCAAAATTGCATGTAATTATTTAGTTTTTATTTCATTTTAGTTTTGCCTTAAAAGGCAATACCAATGCCACTACTTAATGTTCCTCACAAAACTTAATTATTTGATTTATATTAGTTATCGTTTCACTTTCTTTATTCTTTAATAGTAATACCAATGGCATTATTATATGCTTATTCGTACTATTTAAAAAAGCGCATTTTCTTTGTATATTGTGTGCAAATTTTGTCATTGTTTGTTTTTAGAATTTTTTTTCACTTATATAGTAAACCAATGTCACTAATTATTTCTTCCTTTGAGAACTTCATTATTTTTATTTTTATTTAGTTTTTATTTATTTATTTATTCTTAAAGGGTAGTACCAAAACCACTAATTCATTATTTCTTTGAAAAACGCATTATTTTGACATGTTTTTATTTTATTTTATTTCTTTTATCGTGAAAAGTAATACAAATGCCACCAACTAATTCCTTCTTAGGATTCTTTTTTCAACGAACTCAATATTATATTCTCGTTCTTGCATATATTGTAAAAAAGTGCAATTTTAGTGTAAAGTCTGTGTGGAAATTTTGACATTGTTTGTTTTAGATTATTTTTTATTTCTTTCTTCATAAAGGTTAGTAAAAATGCCACTAATTCATTCTTTGTTAGAAAACTTCATATTTTTATTTTGTTTGAGTCGGTATTTCATTTTTGCTCTTCTTTCTTTTGTGATGCCCCTATTTATAATCGTGCACCAATCATCCAGACAGCATGCACGATCACGAACGGGGGCATCACATCTTCTTAAAGGGTACTACAAGGTAATACAAATGCCACTAATTCATTCTTCATAGATTTTTTTTATTTTTCTAGTTTATATGTCATTTTGTTTCTTTTTTAGGGTAATACGAATTCACTAAATCATCCCTTCTTTTGAAACTCTTTTTTTGCAAATTCCACTATTATATGCTAATTCTTGCATATCATAAAAAGGCACAATTTTGTGTAAATTATGTGCACATTTTTTAATTGTTTGTTTAGATTAGTTTTTCTTCATAAAGGGTAATATATATGCCACTAGTTCATTCTTTGTTAGAAAGCATCATATTTTGATTTTGTTTTGGTGTTTACTTCATTTTCTTTATTCTTAATGGGTAGTACCATTGTCACTTATTCATTCTTCCTTATAAAACCTTATTGTTTTGATTTTGATTTAGTTTATAAATTTCTTTCTTCTTTAATGGTAATATCACCACTAATTCATTCATGTTAACTTCTTTCTGCAAAACTTTCACTTATGTTTATTCTTGTGAAGTGTAAAAAAGTGCAATTATGTGTAAATGGTATGCAAATTTTTCATTATGAGACTATTTTTATATATTTTTGTTTTCTGAAGGGATGCCGGTGTCACTAATTGATTCCTTATTTTGTAAGGTGAAGGCACCACAAAATTTAGAAGTTCAGGCAACCAGCCCTTAGGTAAGAGCTCACAGTATTAAAATCGATGGTAATTAAAAAAACATGTTCTAAGATTACTTAGAAAATATTTTGCTACCAAATGTGCCTTTTTATAAATATAGTAGCGGGAGTTGTGTGGTTAAAAGAAGGCCACATCTCAATATAAAGATGATCGGTAGCAATCTCGTTGCAGGGTTAGCATTTTTAGAGAAGCTCTCGCAGCCATGGTGATGTTTCTAACCAACGAGACGGGAACTGCTCACACGGACATCGCTAGCACGTGTGGTCGTGCTTGCAGGTATCTAGCCGAATGTTACTTTGCTACCTTGGTTGAACCGTTGGTGAACTACAAAACAACTAGTGTAATTTAGGAAAAGTCTTGTTTAAACAAAAAATGTGGACCAAACATGACCTAGCTCCTATCATCTTCCGAGTCTCGTGCTAGCTAGTTACATGCATCGTGCCATGGACTTGATGTTCCGCCTATAGTAAGAAGCACTGCAACGCATATATTGACTTAATCGTGAATTTAGTTTTAGTCGACTAACCACTAGTCGGTCCAATTGATATATCACTATTAGGATATCCTCCTCATGCGGGCTATGAGGAGATGATCATTTGAAGCCTTTTAGGCAGCATAAAAGAGCTGCAAAAGACCACTATCCATTAGGGTTATGACCTAGGGTCACTTTGGTATTTGTATGTGGGAGATGGGGGTGGTTTACCCTCCATCCAACAGCCACCACCAAGTGTGACGAAAATTAGTTCAACCTCCATTGGAGAAGAAGAGAGAAAAGCGAGTGAGAAAGGGAAGAAGAGGAATAATGAAGGAAGAAGCAAAGGGAGATTCTCCCCAAGGTTGTGATGTTCTAGATCCACCACCTTGTCTTCTTCAAGCTCCGGTTCCACCATCTTTGGTGACATTTTTCCAATCCCTAGCTCTTGATCCCCAAATCCTGTTGTGTTTATCCAAGATTCAGAAATCTTGATGTAGGAGATCCTCTAGTGCTATCTAGAGGAGAACTTGTTGTATCCCACATTTTATAATAGTGGAAGATCATTTGGCTGGCTTAGGCCCATGGTTTTTCCCTCAAGTTGAGGGGGGTTCCACGTAAAAATTGGGTGTCTCTTTTTGTTGATGCTTGATGTTGTCCAGAAAGTTACTCCTACCACAAGACACTCTTAAGAGGAGCGTCTTGTCTGTTGAGCAACATTTTACCTCCATATATGTCGTTGCATATATTTCCTTTCATGCTAAGCAACGATCCTTGAGCTAGTACATGATGTGGTGATAAGATTACCTTGTTTCTGTTGCGGTTTTCAGTTCACCACAAGTGCATTTGTGTGCTAATTCCCATCAGAGTGGCATCAGAGCCTTGGTTACGTAGGAGGTTGCTAATCCCAGTTGATTTATTATTGCTGGAAGTGCTTCTCACAATGGATTTGGAAGAAAGCACTACTACAAGTGGCATGATAAAACCCGATTCTTCCATTATGTAAGCCCATGATCGAAGACATCCTTTATTGCAAGGATTCGTATGAGAGAATCGAGGAAGAGAAGATACCCACAGGTGTCACGGGGCAAGAATGGAGAGTGTTGCATAGAAAGGCACTAGGTATGATTCGATTGCACATCAACCGCAATATATTCCACTATGTTGCAAATGACACAAATGCGTATGAGATGTGGTAGAAGTTGGAGTCTATGTATGAGAGAAAGACATCAACAAACAAGGCCTTGGTAATCAAAAGACTTTCAAATCTTGAGTACCGAGATTCGCAAGTGTGATTGAGCACTTGAATGTATTTCAATGCCATGCAAATCAACTTTAAGCCATGAAGATCAACTTTGAGGATGAGGTGCAAGCATTGTTGTTGTTAAGTTCCATGCCTGATAGTTGGAACATGCGTGTTGTGTCACTTAGCAATTCAGCTCTGGATGGGAAGCTGGCTTTGGAGATGGTGAAGAACATCATGCTGAATGAAGAAGATAGAAAGAAGGGAAAGGGTGATGTCTCATCTTATGATGCGTATGTGGATGAAACCCATGGGAAGAATGAGAAATGTGGATGTGGCCACACTAGATTTCAGCAAGGTAGAATCAAATCCAAGGGGAAATCAAAGTGAAAACATAGAAAGGATATTACTTTCTTTCATTGTGTCAATCTAGGGCACATAGATAGCGAGTGCAGGAAGTACAAAAGAGAGCTTGCAAAGGGAAAATTTGCAAATAAAACCGAGAAATAGATTGAGAGCAGCTCAACCATGACTGCAATAGATGAGGACTATCTTGTCATTTAAGATGATGAATGTTATAGTGTTGTTCGTGATGATGCCATGAGTTGGCTTGTGGATTCAGGTGTGTCCTTCCCTATCACATTACACAAGGAGTATTTCACATTTGACACTAGTGGTGTTACTGGCCAAGTGAGGATTGGAAATAGTGGTTCATCAACAATTGTTGGTAAGGGCTCTATATGCATTGAAACAAACACAAGTTATAGGTTGGTTCTCGATGATGTGAGGCATGGCTGAATTTATTTTCAATGGGCAAGCTTGATGATATCAAACATCCTAGTTATTTTGGTGAAGGAAAGTGGAAGCTCACCAAAGGCTCTTTGATTGTGGCTCGAGGAAGTAGGCAAGGTAATCTCTATGTGACTAAGAACAAGTTGTGCAATGAGGTGTTGAACATTAATGAGAAAGACAATTCGTTGGAATTATGGCGCAAGAGGCTTGGGAATACGAGTGAGAAGGGCATGCATGCTCTTGCTCGTATGGAGTACCTCCATGAGTTGAAAAGTATATCCTTGAAACCCTGTGCACATTGTTTTGTTGGCAAAGGACATAGGGTTTCATTTCATACGCTCCCTCCACATCGTACAGAAAATGTTCTTGATATTGTGCACACTTACATTTGCTCCATGACTGAAAAACCCATGGCAGAGCATTATACTTCGTGAATTTTGTTGGTGATCATTCCAGAAAGGTTTCTGTGTATGTGCTGAAACACAAATACCAAACACTTGAAGCCTTCAAGGAGTTCCATGCCAAAGTTGAGAGAGAAACTGGCTGAAAGTTGAAGTGCGTTAGGTGGTGAATACTAAGGTCCTTTTGAAAGGTATTGTAGAAAGTACAACATCAGCTTTGAGAAGAGTCGACCAAAAACACCTCATCTCAATGGTCTTGCAGAGAGAATGAACATGACACTCACAGAGAGGGTCACATCTATGCTCTCTCATGCTCATTTACCTAATTAATTTTGGGATAAATCATTAATGAAAGCTATGTATGTGGTTAACGTATCTTCGTTAGTTCCTCTTGCAGGTGGTATTCCTCAAAGAGTTTGGTCAGGGAAGGAGGTACTGTTGGAAATATGCCCTAGAGGCAATAATAAATTAGTTATTATCATATTTCCTTGTTCATGATAATTGTTTATTATCCATGCTAGAATTGTATTGATTGGAAACTCAGATACATGTGTGGATACATAGACAACACCATGTCCCTAGTATGTCTCTAATAGACTAGCTCGTTGATCAAAGATGGTTAAGGTTTCCTAGCCATGGACATGAGATGTCATTTGATAACGGGATCACATCATTAGGAGAATGATGTGATGGACAATACCCAAACTATAAACGTAGCATATGATCATGTCAGTTTATTGCTACTGTTTTCTGCATGTCAAGTATCTGTTCCTATGACCATGAGATCGTGCAACTCACTGACACTGGAGGAGTACCTTGTGTGTATCAAACATCACAAAAGTAACTGGGTGAGTATAAAGGTCCTCTACAGGTATCTCCGAGGGTGTCTGTTGGGTTGGCATGGATCAAGACTGGGATTTGTTACTCCATGTGACGGAGAGGTATCTCAGGGCCCACTCGGTAATACGACATCACAATAAGCCTTGCAAGAAATGTGACTAAGTGTTAGCCACGGGATCTCGTATTACGCAAGAGTAAAGATACTTGCCGGTAACAATATTGAACTAGGTATAGAGATACCGACGATCGAATCTCGGGCAAGTAACATACCGAAGAACAAAGGGAACATCATACGGGGTTATCTGAATCCTTGACATAGAGGTTCAACCGATAAGGATCTTCATAGAACATGTAGGAACCAATATGGGCATCTAGGTCCCGCTATTGGTTGTTGGACGTAGAGGTGTCTCGGTCATGTCTACATGGTTCTCGAACCCGCAGGGTCTGCACACTTAAGGTTCGGTGACGTTTTGATATAGATGAGTTATGTGTGTTGGTGACCGAAGGTTGTTCAGAGTATCGGATGAGATCTCGGACGTGACAAGGAGCTCCGGAATGCTCCGGAGGTGAAGATTCATATATAGGAAGTTCCGTGTTGGTTATCGGGAAATGTTCGGGGGTCACCGGTAACATACCGAGGGTGCCGGGAGGGTCCCGAGGATCCACCGGAAGGGGCCACCAGCCCTAAAGGCCTACATGGGCTGTGGGAGAGGGCACACCAGCCCCTGGTGGGCTGGCCGCCCCTCCCACAGAGGCCCATACGGCAAGGGGGGTGGTGGGAGGGCTAACCCTAGGGTTGGCGCCACCTAACTTGGGTGGCAAGCCACCCTAGGGCGCCTCCACCCTTGGCCGCCGCCCCAAGGGGGAAACCCTAGGGGTTTGGGTGCACCACCCCTCCCCTATATATATATATATGAGAGGGAGGAGGGCAGCTGCACCCTAAGTCATGGCGCAGCCCTTCCTCCCTCCCCGATTGCCTCTCCTCTAGTAGATTATTTCGGCGCCGCTTGGCGAAGCTCTGCCGGATCAGCTCCACCGCCGCCATCGCCACACCGTCATGCTACCGGCGAACCCATCTACCTCTCCGCTCCCTCTTGCTAGATCAAGAAGAAGGAGATCATCATCAAGTTGCACGTGTGCTGAACGTGGAGGTGTCGTCCGTTCGGCACTTGATCGGGAGTCCGTGGGACGGCTTGCGATTTGGATCGCGAAGACATACCACTACATCAACCATGTTCTTTAACGCTTCCGCTTAGCGATCTACGAGGGTACATAGATCCAATCCCTCCTCTCATATATGCTCATCTCCTAGATTGATCTTGGTGAAGCGTAGGAAAATGTTTGTTTCCCATGCAACGTTCCCCATCAGTGGCATCATGAGCTAGGTCTATGTGTATATGAGATCTCGAGTAGAACACAAGGAGTTTGTGGGCGTTGATGCTTAGATTGCTTCCTCCCTTGGTCATGTTTTGGTTCAACGGTATTGTGGGATGAAGCGGCCCGGACCAACCTTACTCGTACGCTTACGAGAGACCGGTTCCATCGACTGACGTGTAACTTCGTTGCACAAAGATGGCTGGTGGGTGTCTGTTTCTCCTACTTTAGTTTGATCGGATTCGACAAAGGCGGTTTTGCGTAGGTGAGAATTGTTCTTGCTAGATACCCGTAGCAGCCACGTAAAACTTTCAACAACAACTAGAGGACGTCTAACTTGTTTTTTGCAGGGTATGTTGTGATGTGATATGGCCAATTACATGATGAGATATATGTGATATATGAGATGATCATGTGTTGTATAGAATATCACGACTCACATGTCGATGAGTACGGCAACCGTCAAGAGCCATAGGGTTGTCTTTAATTATTGTATGACCTACGTGTCAATCATTAAGCGCTATGTAATGCTTACTTTATCGCTAAACGGTATCAATAATAGTGGAAGCATGGTGGGCGTGACAACCCCGACGGTGACACGTTGATGGATATCAAGATGATGGAGATCATGGTGTCGGGCCGGTGACGATGGAGATCATGCCGGTGCTTTCAAGATGTTGATCAAAAGCGCAAGTTCATGGCCATATCATGTCACTTATGATTTGCATGTGATGTTAATACTTTTATGCACCTTGTTTTTCTTAGGACGACGGTAGCATTATAAGGTGATCCCTCACTTAAATTTCAAGATAAACTGTGTCTCCCCGAGTGTGCACCGTTGCGAAAGTTCGTCGTGTCGAGACACCACGTGATGATCAGGTGTGATAGACTCTACGTTCACATACAATGGGTGTAAGCAAGTGTTGCACATGCGGAACACTCGGGTTAAACTTGATGAGCCTAGCATGTACAGACATGGCCTTGGAACACAAGAGACCGAAAGGTCGAACATGAGTCATATAGTAGATATGATCAACATGATGATGTTCACCATTGAAACCACCTCAACTCACGTGATGATCGGACTTGAGTTGGTGAATTTGGATCATGGATCACTCGAATGGCCGGAGGGATGTCAATTTGAGTGGGAGTTCTTAAGTAATATGATTAATTGAACTCATTATCATGAACATAGTCGGTAGTGTCTTTGCAAATTATGTTGTAGATTACTAGCTCACGATGTATCTCCCTTGAATTTTTATATGTTCCTAGAGAAATAGAGTTGAAAGATGATGGTAGCAATATTGCGGATTGGGTCTGTGATCTGAGAATTGTCCTCATTGCTGCACAGAAGGCTTATGTCCTTAATGCACCGCTCGGTGCGCCACCCCCCTCTAGCGTCGTCTGTAGATGTTGTGAACATCTGACAGGCACGTTCTGATGACTACTTGATAGTTTAGTGTGTCATGCATTACGGCTTAGAATTGAGGCTCCAAAACGTTTTGAACGTCACGGAACATATGAGATGTTCTAAGAGCTGAAATTGGGATCTTAGGCTCGTGCCCATTGAAAGGACCACGATATCGCCTAGAGGGGGGGTGAATAGGCGTTTTAAAATCTTTTATGGATTTAGCTATATCCTAATGCGGAAATAAAGTAAGCGTATACTTTTCAAGCACAAATCCTAAATATACCAGGCTCACTAAGTGCACCAACAACTTAGGATAAACAAGATGAGAACAATGAGGATATGAGTAAGCACAAGTAAGTTACACAAACTTACTCAATGTATATCACAAGATATGGAAATGAATAATATACACAACTATAAGTAAGTAATACAATCTTACACAAGTTAAGTCACAAGATATGGAAATGAATGTTACAAGCTAGCAATTCACACTAAGCACAAGATAGAACAATAGTATCAAGTATGAATTGCGGACTATAAAGTGTTGGTCTAAATAATCTCTTCGATGTGGTAACCAACACAATATAATGAGGACAACAACATATAGTGAATGCAAGGTCAAGTGACCAAAGTAAACCACAAGTAGTGGATAGGGTTATAAATAACCGAAGACACGGAGACGAGGATGTATCCCGATGTTCACTTCCTTGGAGGGAAGCTAGTCACCGTTGGAGGGATGGATGTTACCACGAAGGCACACCAACGCCATGAAGGCTCACCCTATTATCCCTTGAGATATCACCACGAAGGCGATTCTCAACCACTAGTGGTAGACCTTGAGGCGGCCTCCAAACCTTCACAAACTTCCTGGGGGACAAATCACAAGTGGATTCCTCACCGGAGCACTCCTACCGCCTAGGAGTCTCCAACCTCCAAGAGTAAGAAGATCAAGGGGGAAATGCTCAAGACTTGCTCAAGTCACGAATTCCTTTGGTCACAAGAGGGAGAGGGAGTGGATCTATCACTTGATTGGACAATCTCTTAAGAACTCTCACTAAAATCTCCGGGATCTGAGATTTGGTGTAGGAGAAGTGAGAGGGAGCCACTTTGGTGTTCTAGGGTTCTTTTGAATTGAGTGGTCAACCCCTCCATGAAGTGGTGAAGGGGTATATATAGCGTGGGTGCAAATATGGCCGTTTTAGTGTAAGTGGTTGTATCGGGCTGGACATTCAGGCCAAGGGCCGGACATCCGGTGGCTTTGAAATGTCCACACGAACACAGAAAAACTGAGTCAAGGTACAGGGCCCGTACATCTGGCCAAGTCCCCGGACATCTGGCCAAAGTTGAGGGCCCGGACATCCGGACAAGGCCCCGGACATCCGGGGGACACAAACAACATTTCGTTATAGTTTCTGGACATCGGCGGCCCGGATTTCCGAAGAAGATCCTGGATATCCGGGGGACACAAAAACTGCAGGCACCCCAAAAGTAAAACATGCATAACTTTCTCATATGAACTCCGATTTTGATTATCTTGGGCTCGTTTTGAAGCTAGTGAAAAACTCCAGGTCCTCACATAGAGAACCACCCAAGATAATACAAAATGGAAGGTGCAAAGTATGCACATGTTAGATCATATACTTTGGGGAACCTAGTTGGCTATGTATTGCTTCGGTAAATAGGATAGCAGTGGAATTGTGTATAGAAGATGTTGACTTGAGCAAGTCCATCACGAACCCCTTTGATCCCCTCTTAATAGTGCGGGATCCCTATAACTCAAGAATCATAAAAGAGCTACACTACATAGCTATCGAGAATCCATACTTGAGTGTATATGTTTCTTCGGTGGTCATCACCCCACAACACTAACGCCAAAGGAACTAATACCTTTGACTAGAGCCTTTCACTTGAGCTTGATGTTGATGTTTCTTCTTGGATCAAGTTGAAGGCAAGACATTGGTGAAGTCTTCAAGTAGCTCTTCCATACACAATGTGGGAAGCTTTGCTTTGTATTCATCTTCACTTTGGCCATCATGTGATCATCCACAAGCTTCAAGCATGTGATCCTTCGGGATGCATGGTTATCTTGAACTTGCCCTTGTCAACCATGATCATGAACACTTGATGTCATCCTCTCATGGACACTTGGAATTTCTCTCTTGATGCGAGCCCATGAGAATAACCTAACCCTCATAAACATAAACAACACATAACATGGGTTAGTACACAAAGTGCAATTGACAATTTCTTATCATACCACAAGATCGTATGTGATGCATCGTTTGCACTTGTGTGTTGACCATTTAAAGTTTTATTCTTTGATCTTTATCTTGGTCAACCTTTATCTTTACTCCATGCTTAATCTTGATGCATTGAAGGCCATATTGAATTCTTCACTATACTTCATTTCTTCAAGACATGATTACCCATATCTCAATTATCATATGACCATATAGAGTTTATACATTAATACCCTATTGGTCATCATTTGTTATCCTTAATGATCCATCACAATCCCTTGAGAGGCACAACGAATTCTTCACATGAATTACTTGCTTCAAGACATAATCATCCATGACTCAACATATGAGCACATCATGATCCTATGTTCAAGCCATATGTAGAATTCTTCTCTTTAATCATTCTCTCAAGATCATGATCCATCATGGCTCAACCTTGATGCACAACTATATGTATATGGCATTCATTCCGAATCCATTCAATCTCCTTCTTGCATCAACCATGGAACAAACATCTCTCAATTCATCCAATATTCTTCATGCATTGCAAATGGAACTTTCCTTCAAATGTATAACTTAATGAAAACATTAGTCCATTAGGATTGTCATCAATTACCAAAACCACACATGGGGACTACATGCACTTTCACCCGTGTTGTGAGATATGAGATCTCCAACAAGATTCTTTGCCTGCAAGATGAAGGAGAATAGCTCAATCGTTGAGCATGTGCTCAAATTGTCTGGGTACTACAATCACTTGAATTGAGTGGGAGTTGATCTTCCAGATAAGAAAGTGATTGATATAGTTTTCCAAGTCACTGTCACTAAGCTACTAGAGCTTCGTGATGAACTATAAAATGCCAGGGATGGAATGATTATCCCTGAGCTGTTCGCAATGTTTAACACCGCGAAGGTAGAAATCAAGAAGGAGCATCAAGTGTTGATGGTTAGTAAAACCACTAGTTTCGAGAAAGGCAAGGGCAAGGAGGAAAACTTCATGGATGGCAAGTCAGTTGCTGCTCCAGTGAAGCAACCCAAAGTTGAACCCAAACCCAAGACTAAGTGCTTATATTATGAGGAGAGCGATCGCTGAAGCGAAACAACCCTAGATACTTGGTAGATAAGAAGGCCGGCAACGTCGACAAAAGTATATTTGATATGACCTTGCTAGTATTCCTAGTAGCACCTGGGTATTGGATACCGGTTCGGTTGCTACAAGTTAGTAACTCGGAAGAAAAGCTACGGAATAAACGAAGAGTAGCTAAGGGTGAGGTGACGATGTGTGTTGGAAATGTTTCCAAGGTTGATGTGATCAACATCGCACGCTCTCTCTACCTTTGGATAAGTGACAAACCTAAATAAATGTTATTTGGTGTTTGCGTTGAGCATGAACGTGATTAGATCGTGTTTATTGCAATACGGTTATTCATTTAAGTCAGAGAATAATGGTTATTCGGTTTACATGAATAATACCTTCAATGGTCATATACCCAATGAATGGTTTGTTGAATCTTGATCATAGTAGTACACATGTTCATAACATAGATGCCAAAAGATACAAAGTTAATAATGATAGTACCACATACTTGTGGCACTTTCGCTAAATGTCATATTGGTGTAAAGCGCATGAAGAAACTCCATGTTGATGGATCTTTGGACTCATTCGATTTCGAATCGGTTAAGATATGTGGACCATGCCTCATGGGCAAGATGACTAAAGACCCCATTTTCGGTATGATGGAGCAGGCTAGTAACTTATTGGAAATGATACGTGTTGATGTATACGGACCAATGGGTGTTGTAGCTTGCGATGGATATCGTTATTTTCTTACCTTCACTAATGATTTGAGTAGATATAGTGTGTATTTACTTAATGAAATACAAGTTTGAATCGTTTGAAAAGTTAAAGCAAAATCAGAGTGAAGTTTGAGGTCATCGTGACAAGAAGATAAAATGACTACGATATGATCGTGGAGGTGAATATCTGATTTACGAGTTTGGTATACAACTTAAGACGATGTGAAAATTGTTTCACAACTCACGCCACCTGGAACACCATAGTGTGATGGTGTGTCCGAACGTCATAGTCGTGCTCTATTGGATATGGTGCAAATTATGATGTCTCTTATCATTGTGCCACTATCGTTTTGGTTTATGCATTAGAGACAACTACATTCAATTTACATAGGGCGCCATCTAAATCCGTTGAGATGACACCATATGGTTTGGCAGAAACCTAAGTTGTCATTGCTTAATGTTTGGGGCTACGATGCTTATGTGAAAAAGGTTTTCGCCTAATGAGCTCGAACCCAAAGCGGACAAATGCATCTTCATAGAATACCCTAAAGTAAGCAGTTGGGTGAACCTTCTATCTTAGATCCAAGCACAAAATGTTTGTTGCTGAAACGGGTCCTTTCTCAAGAAAGAGTTTCTCTCAAAAGAATTGAGTGGTAGGAAGACATAACTTGATGAGGTTGTTGAACCTTTGTTTCAACCAGAGAGTAGTGCAGCGCAGAAAGTTGTTTCTGTGGTGCCTACATCAGTTGAGGAGGAAGTTGATGATGATGATCATGAAGCTTCGGATCAAGTTGCTATCGAACCTCGTAGGTCGACAAGGACGCGTACTGCTCCTGAGTGGTACAACAACCCTGTCTTAGAGGTCATGTTGTTGGACAACGATGAACCTATGAGCTATGGAGAAGCGATGATGGGCCCGGTTTTTGATAAATGGTTAGAGGCCATGAAATCCGAGATAGGATCCATGTATGAAAACCAAGTATGGACGTTGGTAGACTTGCCCGTTGAACGACAGGTCGTTGAGTACAAATGGACTTTTAAGATGAAGACAAACGCTGATGGTAAATGTCACCATTTATAAAGCTCGACTTGTCGCAAAGAAGTTTTCGACAAGTTCAAGGAGTTGACTGCAATGAGACTTTCTCACTCATAGCAATGCTAAAGTCTGTTGGAATTATGTTAGTAGTTGCTGCAGTTTTTCAATTATGAAATCTGGCAGATGGATGTCAAAACATAGTTTGCTTAACAGTTTCCGTGAGGAAAGGTTGTATGTGATACAACCGGAAGGTTTTGTCACTCCTAAGGATGCTAAAAGGTATGCAATCTCCAGCAATCCATCTAAGGGCTGGAGCAAGCATCTCGGAGTTGGAATATACACTTTGATGAGGTGATCAAAGTTTTTGAGTTTATACAAAGTTTATGAGAAACTTGTATTTACAATAAAGTGAGTGGGAGCACTATCGAATTTCTGATAAGTATATGTGGATGCCATATTGTTGATCGGAAATAATGTAGGATTTCTCGAAAGCATAAAGGGTTGTTTGAAAAGAGTTTTTCAAAGGAAGACCTGGATAAATCTGCTTAATTGTTGGGCATCGAGATCTATAGAGATAGATCAAGACGTCTGATAAGACTATCAAGAGTACATACCTTGACAAGATTTTGAAAGAGTTCAAAATGGATCAATCAAAGAAAGAGTTCTTGCCTGATTTTTAAGGTGTGAAGTTGACAGAGACTCAAAGCTCGACCACGGCAAAAGAAAGAGAAAGGATGAATGTCGTCCCCTATGCCTTAGACATAGGCTCTATATAATATTCCATGCTGTGTACTGCACCTGTGTGTGCCTTGCCATGAGTCTGTCAAGGGGTACAAGAGTGATCCAGGAGTGGATCACTGGACAGCGGTCAAAATTATCCTTAGTAACTAGAGGACTAAGGAGCTGTTTTCTCGATTATGGAGGTGATGAAGAGTTCGTCGTAAAGAGTTACGTCGATGCAAGCTTTCACACCGATCTGGATGACTCTTAGTAGCAATCCGGATACGTATTGTGGAGCAGCCATTTGGAATAGTTCCAAGTGCAGTGTGGTAGCAGTGTTTACAGTTTGACATAGAGATTTGCAAAGTACACACGGATCTGGATGTCGCAGAGCTGTTGACTAAAGACCTCTCTCACATGCAAAGCATGATCGAGCCCCAGAACTCATTGGGTGTTAGATTCATAACAATGTGAATCACATGGTGATATGAACTAGATTATTGACTCTAGTGCAAGTGGGAGACTGTTGGAAATATGCCCTAGAGGCAATAATAAATTAGTTATTATCATATTTCCTTGTTCATGATAATTGTTTATTATCCATGCTAGAATTGTATCGATCGGAAACTCAGATACATGTGTGGATACATAGACAACACCATGTCCCTAGTATGCCTCTAATAGACTAGCTCATTGATCAAAGATGGTTAAGGTTTCCTAGCCATGGACATGATATGTCATTTGATAACAGGATCACATCATTAGGAATATGATGTGATGGACAAGACCCAAACTACAAACGTAGCTTATGATCGTGTCAGTTTATTGCTATTGTTTTCTGCATGTCAAGTATATGTTCCTATGACCATGAGATCATGCAACTCACAGATATCGGAGGAGTACCTTGTGTGTATCAAACATCGCAACGTAACTGGGTGACTATAAAGGTGCTCTACAGGTGTCTCAGAGGGTGTCTGTTGAGTTGGCATGGATCAAGACTGGGATTTGTTACTCCGTGTGACGGAGAGGTATCTCAGGGCCCACTCGGTAATACGACATCACAATAAGCCTTGCAAGCAATGTGACTAAGTGTTAGCCACGGGATCTTGTATTACAGAACGAGTAAAGAGACTTGCTCGTAACGAGATTGAACTGGGTATAGAGATACCGACGATCGAATCTCGGGCAAGTAACATACCGAAGAACAAAGGGAATATCATACCGGATTATTTGAATCCTTGACATAGAGGTTCAACCAATAAGGATCTTTGTAGAACATGTAGGAACCAATATGGCCATCCAGGTCCTGCTATTGTTTATTGTTTGTAGAGGTGTCTCGGTCATGTCTACATGGTTCTCGAACCCGCAGGGTCTGTACACTTAAGGTTCGGTGACGTTTTGGTATAGATGAGTTATGTGTGTTGGTTCTGAAGGTTGTCCGGAGTCTTGGATGAGATCGTGGATGTGACGAGGAGCTCCGGTATGGTCCAGAGGTGAATATTCATATATAGGAAGTTCCGTGTTGGTTACCGGGAAATGTTCGCGCGTCACCGGTAACGTATCGGGGTGCCGGGAGGGTCCCGGGGGTCCACCGGAAGGGGCCACCAGCTCCGAAGGCCTACATGGGCTGTGAGAGAGGGCACACCAGCCCCTGGTGGGTTGGCCACCCCTGCCACAGAGGTCCATGCGGCAAGGGGCTTGGCGGGAGGGCCAACCATAGGGTTGACGCCACCTAACTTGGGTGGCAAGTGTTGGAAATATGCCCTAGAGGCAATAATAAAATGGTTATTATTATATTTCCTTGTTCATGATAATTGTCTATTGTTCATGCTATAATTGTATTAACCGGAAACCGTAATGCATGTGTGAATACATAGACCACAACTTGTCCCGAGTGAGCCTCTAGTTGGCTAGCTCGTTGATCAATAGATGGTCACGGTTTCATGACCATGGACATTGGATGTCGTTGATAACGGGATCACATAATTAGGAGAATGATGTGATGGACAAGACCCAATCCTAAGCATAGCACAAGATCGTGTAGTTCGTCTGCTAAAGATTTTCTAATGTCAAGTATCGTTTCCTTAGACCATGAGATTGTGCAACTCCCGGATACCCTAGGAATACTTTGGGTGTGCCAAACGTCACAACGTAACTGGGTGGATATAAAGGTACACTACGTTTATCTCTGAAAGTGTTTGTTGGGTTGGCACGAATCGAGACTGGATTTGTCACTCCGTGTGACGGAGAGGTATCTCTAGGCCCACTCGGTAAGACATCATCATAATGAGCTCAATGTGACTAAGGAGTTCGCCACGGGATGATGTGTTATGGAATGAGTAAAGAGACTTGCCGGTAACGAGATTGTACAAGGTATAGGGATACCGACGATCGAATCTCGGGCAAGTATCATACCGGTAGACAAAGGGAATTATATTCGGGATCGATTGAATCCCCGACATTGCAATTCATTCGATGAGATCATCGTGGAGCATGTGGGAGCCAACATGGGTATCCAGATCCCGCTGTTGGTTATTGACCGGAGAGGTGTCTCGGTCATGTCTACATGCCTCCCGAACCCGTAGGGTCTACACACTTAAGGTTCGATGATGCTAGGGTTATAGGGAAATAGTGTACGTGGTTACCGAAGGTTGTTCGGAGTCCCGGATGAGATCCCAGACATCAAGAGGAGTTCCAGAATGGTCCGGAGGTAAAGATTCATATATAGTAAGTGAGGTTTAGGTCACCGGAAGTGTTTCGGGCATCACCAGTAGCGTACCGGGACCACCGGAAGGGTTTCGGGGATCCACTAAGTGGGGCCACCGGCACCAGAGGGCTGCATGGGCCGCAAGTGGGAGGTAACCATCCCCTAGGTGGGCTGATGCGCCCCCCCACAAGGTCCCAAGGTGCAGTACAAGAGGAGAGGGGGGAAAGCCTAGCCCAGATGGGCCTAAGGCCCACCTAGGGCGCCACCCATCCCCTCTCCCTCTCTGGCCGCCGACCAGATGGCCATCTAGGGCCGTCCGCAGCCCTAGGGTGGGAACCCTAGGGGCTGTGCGCTCCCTCCTCCTCCTATATATAGTGGAGGGTTTGGGCTTCGAGAGACACGCATCTCTCTCTCCCTCGGCACGACCCTACTCCTCCTACTCCTCGTCCTCCATAGTGCTTGGCGAAGCCCTGCCGGAGTACCACGCAACTCCACCGTCACCATGCCGTCATGCTGTCGGAGCTCTCCCTCAACCTCTCCTTCTTCCTTGCTAGATCAAGGCATAGGAGACGCCATCGGGCTACACGTGTGTTGAACGCGAAGGCACCGTTGTTCGGCGCTTAGATTGGAATCCACCGCGATCTGAATCGCTGGGAGTATGACTCCACCAACCGCATTCTAGTAACGCTTCCTCTTTGCGATCTTCAAAGGTATGAAGATGCACTCCCCTTTGCTCGTTGCTGGTTTCTCCATAGATAGATCTTGGTGACTCGTAGGAAAAAATTTGATTTACTACTACGTCTCCCAACAATGGCATCATGAGCTAGGTCTATGCGTAGAATCTATGCACGAGTAGAACACAAGTTGTTGTGGGCGTCGATCTTGTTAATTTGCTTGCCGTTACTAGTCTTATCTTGATTCAGCGGTATTGTGGGATGAAGCAGCCCGGACCAACTTTACACATACGCTTACGTGAGACTGATTCCACTGCCTGACATGCACTTGTTGCATAAGGTGGCTAGCGGCTGTCTGTCTCTCCCACCTTAGTCGGATTGGATTCGATGAAAAGGGTCCTTATGAAGGGTAAATAGCAATTGGCATATCATGTTGTGGTTTTGGCATAGGTAAGAAATGTTCTTGCTAGAAACCTATAGCAGCCACGTAAAACTTGCAACAAAAAATTAGAGGACATCTAACTTGTTTTTGCAGCATATGCCTTGTGATGTGATATGGCCAAAGGATGTGATGTGATGCATTGTGATGTATGAGATTGATCATGTTCTTGTAATAGGATTCACGACTTGCATGTCGATGAGTATGACAACCGGCAGGAGCCATAGGAGTTGTCTTATTTTATTGTATGACCTCCGTGTCAATCATAAATGCCATGTAATTTCTTTACTTTAGTGCTAATCGTTAGCCATAGTAGTACAAGTAATAGTTTGCGAGACAACTTCATGAAGACGCAATGATGGAGATCATGGTGTCGTGCCGATGACAGTGATGATCACGGTGTTGGAAATATGCCCTAGAGGCAATAAATAAAGTGTTTATTATTGTATTTCCTTGTTCATGATAATCGTTTATTATCCATGCTATAATTGTATTAATTGGAAACATGGATACATGTGTGGATACATAGACAAACATAATGTCCCTAGTATGCCTCTAGTGAACTAGCTCGTTGATCGAAAGATGGTTAAGGTTTCCTAGCCATGGACATCAGATGTCATTTGACAACGGGATCACATCATTAGGAGAATGATGTGATGGACAAGACCCAAACTACAAACGTAGCTTATGATCGTGTTAGTTTATTGCTATTGTTTCCTGCATGTCAAGTATATGTTCAAATGACCATGAGATCATGCAACTCACAAATATCAGAGGAGTACCTTGTGTGTATCAAACGTCGCAACGTAACTGGGTGACTATAAAGGTGCTCTACAGGTGTCTCGAACGGTGTCTGTTGAGTTGGCATGGATAAAGATTGGGATTTGTTACTCCGTGTGACGGAGAGGTATCTCAGGGCCCACTCGGTAATATAACATCACAATAAGCCTTCCAAGCAATGTGACTAAGTGTTAGCTGCGAGATTTTGTATTACGGAATGAGTAAATATACTTGCCAGTAATGAGGTTGAACTAGGTATGGAGATACCAACGATCGAATCTCGGACCAGTAACATACCGAAGAACAAAGGGAACATCATACAGGATTAACTGAATCCTTGACATAGAGGTTCGACCGATAAAGATCTTCGTAAGAATATGTAGGAACCAATGTGGACATCTAGGTCCCGCCATTGGTTATTGACCGTAGAGGTGTCTCGGTCATGTCTACATAGTTCTTGAACCCGCAGGGTCTGCACACTTCAGGTTTGGTGACATTTCGGTAGTATAGAGTTATGTATGGTGGTGACCGAAGTTTGTTCGGAGTCCCGGATGAGATCCCGGACATCACGAGGAGCTCCGGAATGGTCCGGAGGTAAAGATTCATATATAGGAAGTCCTGTTTTGGTCGCCGAAAAAGTTTCGGGCTCATCAGTAGTGTACCGGGAGTGCCGGTAGTGTACCGGGAGGCCACCGGGAGGGGTATTTCGACCCAACAGGCTACATGGGCTGTAGGAGGGTGTAAACCAGCCCTTAGTGGGCTGGTGGAACATCCACAAGAGGCCCATGTGGCTGGAGGAAAAAAGGCCTAAGAGAAAAAGTGAAAAAAGGCAAAATAGGGTGAATCCTAGTCCTACTAGGATTGGAGGTGGACTCCACCTCTCCCTCTCTCCTTTGGCCGAAGCAAGGAGGCCTTGGCCCTTGTTCCAAGGCCTCTCCTCCTCTCCTCTTATATATACTGGAGGTTTTAGGGTTTTTGCACTAGAATTTCAGCCACGTGCTACCCGTTCCTCCAGTGCATAGTTTCTCCTCTAGATCGGATTTCTGCAGTGCTTAGGCGAAGCCCTGCCGGAATTGCTCCACCACCATCACCAGAGCGCCGTCAGGCTGCCGGAGAACTCTTGTTCCTCTCCACTCCTTCTTGCTGGATCAAGACGGTGGAGATCGTCATCAAGCTATACGTGTGCTGAACGCGGAGGTGTCGTCCGTTCGGTGCTAGATCGGAAGGATCGTGATCAAGTTCGTGGGACGGATTGTGATTGGATCGCGGGACGGATCGTGATTGGATCGCGGGACGGATCGTGATTGGATCGCGGGACGGATCGTGATTGGATCGCGGGATGCATGGCGATTTGGATCGCGCAGACGTTTGACTACACCAACCGCGTTTCTTAACGCTTCCCGCTTAGCGATCTACAAGGGTATGTAGATCCACTCTCCCTCTCGTAGATGCTCATCACCATGGATAGATCTGCGTGTGCGTAGGAAATTTTTTGTTTCCCATGCAATGTTCCCCAACAGTGGCATCATGAGCTAGGCCTATGTGTTGATGAGATCTCGAGTAGAACACAAAAGGTTTGTGGGCGTTGATGCTTAGATTGCTTCCTCCCTTGGTCAGATTTTGGTTCAGCGGTATTGTGAGATGAAGCGGCCCGGACCAACATTACTCATACGCTTACGAGGGACCGGTTCCCTCGACGCAACTTGTTGCCTAGATGGCTTGCGGGTGGTAGTTTCTCTCACTTTAGTTGGATCGGATTCGACAAAGGCGGTCCTTGAGAAGGTTGAAAAGCAAATTATGTATCATCGTTGTGGTTTATGCGTAGGTGAGAATCGTTCTTGCTAGAAACCCGTAGCAGCCACGTAAAACATGCAACAACAATTAGAAGACGTCTAACTTGTTTTTGCAGGGTATGTTATGATGTGATATGGCCAATTACATGATGTGATATATGTGATGTATGAGATGATCATGTGATGTATAGAATTTCACGACTTGCATGTCGATGAGTATGGCAACCGGCAGGAGCCATAGGGTTGTCTTTAATTATTGTATGACCTGCGTGTTAATCATTAAGCGCTATGTAATGCTTTACTTTATCGCTAAACGGTAGCAATAGTAGTAGAAGCATGTTGGGCGCGACAACCCCAATGGTGACACATTGATGGAGATCAAGATGATGGAGATCATGGTGTCTTGCCGGTGACGATGGAGATCATGCCGGTGCTTTCAAGATGGAGATCTAAAGCACAAGTTCATGGCCATTTCATTTCACCTATGAATTGCATGTGATGTTAATCCTTTTATGCACCTTGTTTTGCTTAGTACGACGGTAGCATTATAAGGTGATCCCTCACTTAAATTTCAAGATAAATTGTGTTCTCCCCAAGTGTGCACTATTGCGAAAGTTCGTCGTGTTGAGACACCACGTGATGATCGGGTGTGATAGACACTACGTTCACATACAACGGGTGCAAGCCAGTGTTGCACGCGCAGAACACTCGGGTTATACTTGACGAGCCTAGCATGTATAGACATGGCCTCGGAACACAATTGACCGAAAGGTCGAACATGAGTCATATAGTAGATATGATCAACATAATGATGTTCACCATTGAAGCCACCTCAACTCACGTGATGATCGGACTTGAGTTGGTGGATTTGGAGCATGTGACACTCAGATGAACTGAGGGATGTCAATTTGAACGGGAGCTTTAGTAATTTGATTAACTAAACTCATTATCTTGAATAATAGTCTAAGTAAACTTTGCATATTTATGTTGTAGATCAATGGCTCGCGTAGTAGCACCCCTGAATTTTAATGCGTTCCTAGAGAAAGCTAGGTTGAAAGATGATGGAAGTAACTTTGCTGACTGGGCCCGAAATCTAAGGATTATCCTCATGGCTTCCCAGAAATCATATGTCCTTGATGCACCGCTTGGTGACCAACCAGAAGACATGACCTCCGAAGAGGTTAAGAACGCTTGGGAGGCACGTACTAGAGATTACTCAATAGTTCAGTGTGCAATAATGTATGGCTTAGAACCAGGACTTCAAAGACGTTTTTAACGTCATGGAGCATATGAGATGTTCCAGGAGTTGAAGTTTATCTTTCAGAAGAACGCCCGAATCGAGAGGTATGAAACCTCTGATAAGTTCTATGCTTGCAAGATGGAAGAGAACGGGTCTATCAGTGAACATATACACAGAATGTCTGGGTATTCAACTCGTCTAGCGGAGTTGGGAATTGCCCTTCCGCCAGAAGCGATCACTGACAGAGTTCTTCAATCACTGCCACCTAGTTACAAGAGCTTTGTGATGAACTATAATATGCACGGGATGAACAAGTCAGTCACTGAGCTGTTTGCGATGCTAAAAGTCGCTGAGTCTGAAATCCAGAAAGAACATCAAGTGTTGATGGTCAATAAAACCACTAGTTTCAAGAAAAATGGCAAAGTCAAGGGCAAGGGCAAGAAGGGAAAACCAAGAAGGATGGCAAAGCAGTTGCTACTCCTGCAAAGAAGCCCAAGCATGGACCCAAGCCAAAAACTAAGTGCTTTCATTGCAAGGGAATTGGTCACTGGAAGCGGAACTGCCCCAAGTACCTGGCTAACAAGAAGGCGGCCAACGACAAACAAGGTATATATGATATACATGTTATTGATGTGTACCTTACTAGCTCTCGTAGTAGTGCCTGGGTATTTGATACCGGTTCGGTTGCTCACATTTGCAACTCAAAGCAGGAACTACGGAATAAACAAAGGCTGGCAAAGGACGAAGTCACGATGGGCGTGGGAAATGGTTCCAAGGTTGATGTGATCGCCGTCGGCACGCTCTCTCTTCGATTACCATCGGGATTAGTGATGAACCTGAATAATTGTTATTTAGTGCCTGCGTTAAGCATGAACATTATATCCGGATCATGTTTATTGCGAGACGGTTACTCATTTAAATCAAAGAATAAAGGTTGTTCTATTTATATGAGTAATATCTTTTATGGTCATGCACCCAATGTTAGGGGTTTATTCATATTGAATCTTGATAGTGATGACACACATGTTCATAACATTGATGCCAAAAGATATAGAATTGATAATGATAGTACCACTTTCTTGTGGCATTGCCGTTTAGGTCATATTGGTGTAAAACGCATGAGGAAGCTCCATGCTGATGGACTTTTGGAGTCACTTGATTTTGAATCACTTGACACATGTGAACCATGCCTTATGGGCAAGATAACTAAAACGTCGTTCTCTGGAACAATGGAACGGGCTAGTGACTTATTGGAAATCATACATACTGATGTGTGCAGTCCAATGAATGTTATAGCGTGTGGTGGATATCATTATTTTCTTACCTTCACTGATGACTTAAGTAGATATGGGCATATTTACTTAATGAAACACAAGTCTGAAACGTTTGGAAAGTTCAAGCAATTTCAGAGTGAAGTTGAGAATCATCGTAACAAGAAGATTAAGTTCCTACGATCTGATCGAGGTGGTGAATATCTGAGTTATGAGTTTGGTAGTCACTTAAGACAGTGTGGAATTGTTTCAAAGTTGACACCGCCCGGAACACCACAGCGTAATGGTGTGTTCGAACGTCGTAACCAAACCTTATTAGATATGGTGCGTTCTATGATGTCTCTTGCTGATTTGCCACTATCGTTTTGGGGTTATGCATTAGAGACAGCTGCATTCACTTTAAATAGGGCACCATCAAAATCCATTGAGACGACGCCATATGAACTATGGTTTGGCAAGAAGCCAAAATTGTCGTTTCTTAAAGTTTGGGGATGTGATGCTTATGTCAAAAAGCTTCAGCCTGAAAAGCTAGAACCCAAAGCGGAGAAATGCGTCTTCATAGGATACCCGAAAGAGACAGTCGGGTATACCTTCTATCTCAGATCTGAAGGCAAAGTGTTTGTCGCTAAGAATGGAACATTTCTTGAGAAAGAGATTCTCTCGAAAGAATTGAATGGGAGGAAAATTGAGCTTGATGGGGTTATTGAACCTTTACTTCAACCATAAAGTAGCGCAGCGCAGAAAGATGTTTCTGTGGAACCTACGACGGTAGAAGAGGAAGTTAATGATGATGATCATGAAGCTTCGGATCAAGCTGCTATTGAACCTCGTAGGTCGACAAGGCCGCGTACTACCCTTGAGTGGTACGGCAACCCTGTCTTGGAGGTCATGTTGTTGGACAACAATGAACCTACGAGCTATGGAGGAGCAGTGATGGGCCCGGATTCCGAGAAATGGTTAGAGGCCATGAAATCGGAGATGGGATCCATGTATGAAAACAAAGTATGGACTTTGGAAGTATTACCTAAAGGGCGAAAGGCCATTCAGAATAAATGAATCTTTAAGAAGAAGACAGACGCGGACGATAATGTCACTGTCTATAAAGCTCGACTTGTGGCAAAGGGTTTTTCACAAGTTCAAGGAGTTGACTACGATGAGACTTTCTCACCCGTAGCGATGCTTAAGTCTGTCAGAATCATGTTAGCAATAGCTGCTTATTTCGACTATGAAATTTGGCAGATGGATGTCAAAACAGCATTCCTCAACGGTTTCCTGGAAGAGTTGTATATGATGCAATCCGAAGGTTTTGTCGATCCAGAGAATGCTGACAAAGTTTGCAAACTCCAGTGATCCATTTATGGACTGGTGCAAGCATCTCGGAGTTGGAATAAGCGCTTTGATGAGGTGATCAAAGCATTTAGGTTTATACAAGTTTACGGAGAAGCTTGTATTTACAAGAAAGTGAGTGGGAGCTCTATAGCGTTTCTGGTATTATATGTGGATGACATATTGCTGATTGGAAACAATATAGAAATGCTGGAAAGCGTGAAGGAATATTTGAACAAGAGTTTTTCAATGAAGGACCTAGGAGAAGTTGCTTTCATATTAGGCATGAAGATCGATAGAGATAGATCAAGACGCTTAATAGCACTTTCACAGAGCACGTACCTTGATAAAGTTTTGAAGAAGTTCAAAATGGAACAGTCCAAGAAGGGGTTCTTGCCTGTGTTACAAGGTGTGAAGTTGAGTAAGACTCAATGCCCGGTAACTACAGAAGATAGAGAAAAGATGAGTGTCATCCCCTATGCTTCAGCCATAGGCTCTATCATGTATGCAATGCTGTGCACAAGACCCGATGTCAGCCTTGCCATAAGTATGGCCGGAATGTTTTAAAGTGATCCTGGAATGGAGCACTGGCAAGCGGTCAAGAATATTCTTAAGTACCTGAAAAGGACTAAGGAAATGTTTCTCGTTTATGGAGGTGAAGAAGAGCTTGTCGTAAAGGGTTACGTCGATGCAAGCTTTAACACTGATCCGGACGACTCTAAGTCGCAAACCGGATACGTATTTATTCTTAACGGGGGAGCGGTAAGCTGGTGCAGTTCCAAGCAAAGCGTGGTAGCTGATTCTACGTGCGAAGCGAAATACATCGCAGCCTCGGAGGCGGCTAAGGAAGGTGTCTGGATGAAGCAGTTCATGACAGATCCTTGAGTAGTGTCCGGTGCACGGAATCTAATGAACCTGTTCTGTGACAACACTGGTGCCATTGCTCTGGCCAAGGAACCAAGGTTTCACAAGAGGACCAGACACATAAAGCGACGCTTCAACTCCATCCGCGATTACATCTTGGAGAAAGACATAAATATTTGCAAAGTGCACACGGATCTGAATGTTGCAGACCCATTGACTAAACCTCTTCCAAGGGCTAAACATGATCAACACCAGAACTGCATGGGTGTTCGATTCATTACAATGTAAATCACATAGTGATGTGAACTAGATTATTGACTCTAGTGCAAGTGGGAGACTGTTGGAAATATGCCCTAGAGGCAATAAATAAAGTGTTTATTATTGTATTTCCTTGTTCATGATAATTGTTTATTATCCATGCTATAATTGTATTAATTGGAAACATGGATACATGTGTGGATACATAGACAAACACAATGTCCCTAGTATGCCTCTAGTGAACTAGCTCGTTGATTGAAAGATGGTTAAGGTTTCCTAGCCATGGACATGAGATGTCATTTGATAACGGGAACACATCATTAGGAGAATGATGTGATGGACAAGACCCAAACTACAAACGTAGCTTATGATCGTGTCAGTTTATTGCTACTGTTTTCTGCATGTCAAGTATATGTTCCTATGACCATGAGATCATGCAACTCACAGATATCGGAGGATTACCTTGTGTGTATCAAACGTTGCAACGTAACTGGGTGACTATAAAGGTGCTCTACAGGTGTCTTTGAGGGTGTCTGTTGAGTTGGCATGGATCAAGATTGGGATTTGTTAGTCCGTGTGACGGAGAGGTATCTCAGGGCCCACTCGGTAATACAACATCACAATAAGCCTTGCAAGCAATGTGACTAAGTGTTAGTTGCGAGATTTTGTATTACGGAACGAGTAAAGAGACTTGACAGTAACGAGGTTGAACTAAGTATGGAGATACAAACTATCGAATCTCGGGCAAGTAACATACCGAAGAACAAAGGGAACATCATACGGGATTAACTGAATCCTTGACATAGAGGTTCTACCGATAAAGATCTTCGTAAGAATATGTAGGAACCAATGTGGACATCCAGGTCCCACCATTGGTTATTGACCGTAGAGGTGTCTCCGTCATGTCTACATGGTTCTTGAACCCGCAGGGTCTGCACACTTAAGGTTTGGTGACGTTTCGGTAGTATAGAGTTATGTATGGTGGTGACCGAAGTTTGTTCGGAGTCCCGGATGAGATCTCGGACGTCACGAGGAGATCCGGAATGGTCCGGAGGTAAAGATTCGTATATAGGAAGTCCTGTTTTGGTCGCCGGAAAAGTTTCGGGCTCATCGGTAGTGTACCGGGAGTGCCGGGAGTGTACCGGGAGGCCACCGGGAGGGGTATTTCGACCCAAGAGTCTACATGGTATGTAGGAGGGTGTAAACCAGCCCTTAGTGGGCTGGTGGAACATCCACAAGAGGCCCATGCGGCTGGAGGAAAAAAGGCCTATGAGAAAAAGTGAAGAAAGGCAAAATAGGGTGAATCCTAGTCCTACTAGGATTGGAGGTGGACTCCACCTCTCCCTCTCTCCTTCGGCCGAAGCAAGGAGGCCTTGGCCCTTGTGCCAAGGCCTCTCCTTCTCTCCTCTTATATATACTGGAGGTTTTAGGGGTTTTGCACTAGAATTTCAGCCACGTGCTACCCGTTCCTCCAGTGCATAGTTTCTCCTCTAGATCGGATTTCTGCAGTGCTTAGGCGAAGCCGTGCCGGAATTGCTCCACCACCATCGCCGGAGCGCCGTCAGGCTACCAGAGAACTCTTCTTCCTCTCCACTCCTTCTTCCCGGATCAAGACGGTGGAGATCGTCATCAAGCTGTATGTGTGCTGAACGCGGAGGTGCCGTCCGTTCGGTGCTAGATGGGAAGGATCGTGATCAAGTTCGTGGGACGGATCGTGATCAAGTTCGTGGCACAGATCATGATCGGATCGTGGGACGGATCGTGATTGGATCGCGGGACAAATCGTGATTGGATCGCGGGACGCACGGCGATTTGGATCGTGAAGACGTTCGACTACACCAACCGCATTTCTTAACGCTTCCCGCTTAGCGATCTACAAGGGTATGTAGATCCACTCTCCCTCTCGTAGATGCTCATCACCATGGATAGATCTGCGTGTGCGTAGGAAATTTTTTGTTTCCCATGCAACGTTCCCAACACATGGTGCCCCGAAGATGGAGATCAAAGGAGCAAAATGATATTGGCCATATCATGTCAGTATATTGATTGCATGTGATGTTTATCATGTTTACATCTTATTTGCTTAGAACGACGGTAGCTAAATAAGATGATCTCTCACTAAAATTTCAAGAAATGTGTTCACCCTAACTGTGCATCGTTGCTAAGGATCGTTGTTCCGAAGCACCACGTGATGATCGGGTGTGATAGGTTCTAACGTTCGCATACAACGGGTGTAAGCCAGATTTACACACGCAATACACTTAGGTTGACTTGACGAGCCTAGCATGTACAGACACGGCCTCGGAACACGGGAGACCGAAAGGTTGAACATGAGTCGTATAGAAGATACGATCAACATGGAGATGTTCACCATGGATGACTAGTCCGTCTCACGTGATGATCGGACACGGGCTAGTTGACGTGGATCATGTGTCACTTGAATGACTAGAGAGATGTCTATCTAAGTGGGAGTTCATTAAATAATTTGATTATGTGAACTTAATTATCATGAACTTAGTCTAAAATTGTCTTTACAATCTATATTGTAGATCCAATGGCCAACGCTAATGTTGCCCTCAACTTCAACGCGTTCCTAGAGAAAACCAAGATGAAAGATGATGGAAGCAACTATGCGGACTGGGTCCATGGCTTGAGGATCATCCTCATAGCTTCCAAAAGATTATATGTCCTTGATGCACCGCTAGGTGACGCACCCATTTTACCAGTGGCTCAGGATGTTATGAATGCCTGTCAGTCATGCTATGATGATTACTCCCTCGTTTAGTGCGGCATGCTTTACAGTTTAGAACCGGGGCTCCAAAAGCGTTTTGAGCAACACGGAGCATATGAGATGTTCCAAGAGCTGAGACTGGTTTTCCAAGCTCATGCCCAGGTCGACAGATATGATGTCTCCGACAAGTTCTTTAGCTGTAAGATGGAGGAGAATAGTTCTGTCAGCGAGCACATACTCAAAATGTCTGGGTTGCACAACCGCTTGCCTCAACTGGGAGTTAATCTTGCGTATGACTCGGTTATTGACAGAATCCTCCAGTCACTCCCACCTAGCTACAAGAGCTTTGTGATGAACTACAACATGCAGGGGACGGAGAAGTCCATTCCTGAGTTGTACTCGATGCTGAAATCAGCGGAGGTCAAGATCAAAAAGGAGCATCAAGTGTTGATGGTGAATAAGATCACTAGTTTCAAGAAAGGCAAGGGTAAGAAGAACTTCAAGAAGGACGGCAAAGCAGTTGCCGCGCCCGGTAAGCAAGTTGCCGGGAAGAAGAACAAGAATGGACCCAAGCTTGAGACTGAGTGCTTTTATTGCAAGGGTACCGGTCACTGGAAGCGGAATTGTCCCAAGTACTTAGCGGATAAGAAGGCCGGCAACATTAAAGGTATATGTGATATACTTGTTATTGATGTGTACCTTACAAGTGCTCGTAGTAGCTCCTGGGTATTTGATACCGGTGCAGTTTCTCACATATGTAACTCCAAGCAGGAGCTGCGGAATAAGCGGAGACTGGCGAAGGACGAGGTGACGATGCGCATTGGTAATGGTTCCAAGGTCGATGTGATCGCCGTCGGCACGCTACCTCTACATCTACCTTCAGGATTAGTTTTAAACCTTAATAATTGTTATTTAGTATCAGCTTTGAGAATGAACATTGTATCTGGATCTCGTTTGATGCAAGATGGCTACTCATTTAAATCTCAGAATAATGGTTGTTCTATTTATATGAGAGAAATGTTTTATGGTCATGCCCCGCTGGTCAATGGTTTATTTGTGATGAATCTCGAACGTGATGTTACACATGTTCATAGTGTGAGTGCCAAAAAGTGTAAGGTTGATAACGATAGTCCCACTTACATGTGGCACTGCCGCCTTGGTCATATTGGTGTCAAACGCATCAAGAAACTCCATACTGATGGACTTTTGGAGTCTCTTGACTTTGAATCATTTGACACGTGTGAACCATGCCTCATGGGCAAGATAACCAAGACTCTGTTCTCCAGAACAATGGAGCGAGCAACTGACTTGTTGGAAATAATACATACCGACGTATGCGGTCCAATGCGCATTGAGGCTCGCAGTGGCTACCGTTATGTTCTCACCCTCACTGATGACTTAAGCAGATATGGGTATGTCTACTTAATGAAACACAAGTCTGAAACCTTTGAAAAGTTCAAGGAATTTTAGAGTGAGGTTGAGAATCAACATGACAGGAAAATAAAGTGTCTACGATCTGATCGTGGCGGAGAATATTTGAGTCATGAGTTTGGCACGCACCTAAGGAAATGTGGAATTGTTTCACAAATCATGTCGCCTGGCACACCTCAGCGAAATGGTGTGTCTGAACATCGTAATCGCACTCTATTGGATATGGTGCGATCTATGATGTCTCTTACCGACTTACCGCTATCCTTTTGGGGATATGCATTAGAGACTACCACATTCACTTTAAATAGGGCACTTTCTAAATCCGTTGAGACAACACCGTATGAATTATGGTTTGGGAAGAAACATAAGTTGTTGTTTCTGAAAGTTTGGGGATGCGATGCTTATGTGAAGAAACTTCAACCTGAGAAGCTCGAACCCAAACAGAAAAGTGCGTCTTCATAGGATACCCCAAAGAAACTATTGGGTATACCTTCTACCTCAGATCCGAAGGCAAAGTCTTTGTTGCCAAGAATGGATCCTTTCTAGAGAAATAGTTTCTCTCGAAAGAAGTAAGTGGGAGGAAAATAGAACTTGATGAGGTAATTGTACCTCCACTTGAACCGAAAAGTAGCGCAGCACAGGAAGTTGTTTCTATGGAGCTTGCACCGGCTGGAGAGGAAGTTAATGATGATGATCATGAAACTCCAGATCAAGTTGCTATTCGAAGGTCCACTAGGACACGTTCCGCACCAGAGTGGTACGACAACCCTATCCTGGAGATCATGTTGTTGGACAACGGTGAACCTTCGAACTTTGAAGAAGCAATGGTGGGCCTAGATTCCAACAAATGGCTTGAAGTCATGAAATCCGAGATAGGATCCATGTATGAGAACAAAGTATGGACTTTGGTGGACTTGCCTGATGATAAGCGAGCCATAGAAAATAAATGGATCTTTAAGAAGAAGACTGGCGCAGATGGTAATGTGACCGTCTATAAGGCTTGACTTGTCGCTAAGGTTTATTGACAAGTTCAAGGAGTTGACTACGATGAGACTTTCTCACCCGTAGCGATGCTGAAGTCCGTCCGAATCATGTTAGCAATTGCCGCATTTTATGATTATGAGATCTGGCAAATGGACGTCAAAACGACATTCCTTAATGGCTTCCTTAAGGAAGAACTGTATATGATGCAGCCGGAAGGTTTTGCCGGTCCTAAAGATGCTAACAAGGTATGCAAGCTCCAGCGGTCCATCTATGGGCTGGTGCAAGCATCTCGGAGTTGGAACATTTGCTCTAATGAGGTGATTAAAGCGTTTGGGTTTATACAGGTTTATGGAGAACCCTGTAGTTACAAGAAAGTGAGTGGGAGCTCTGTAGCATTTCTCATATTATATGTGGATGACATATTGTTGATGGGAAATGATATAGAACGTCTAGAAAGCATAAAGGCCTACTTGAATAAGTGTTTTTCAATGAAGGACCTTGAAGAAGCTGCTTACATATTAGGCATGAAGATCTATAGAGATAGATCGAGATGCCTCATAGGTCTTTCACAAACACATACCTTGACAAGATATTGCAGAAGTTCAATATGGATCCGTCCAAGAAGGGGTTCTTGCCTATGTTATAGGGTGTGAGATTGAGTACGACTCAATGCCCGACCACGGCAAAGGATAGAGAAGATATGAGTGTCATCCCCTATGCTTCAGCCATAGGCTCTATTATGTATGCCATGCTATGTACCAGACCTGATGTGAACCTTGCCATAAGTTTGGTATGGAGGTACTAAAGTGATCCCGGAGCGAAACACTGGACAGCGGTCAAGAATATCCTGAAGTACCTGAAAAGGACAAAGGACATGTTTCTCATGTATGGAGGTGCCGAAGAGCTCGTCGTAAAGGGTTACGTCGATGCTAGCTTCGACACAGATCCGGATGACTCCAAGTCACAAACCGGATACGTGTATATTTTGAACGGATGGGCAGTCAGCTGGTGCAGCACCAAGCAAAGCATCATGGAGGCATCTACATGTGAAGCGGAGTACATAGCTGCTTCGGAAGCAGCAAAGGAAGGAGTCTGGATGAAGGAGTTCATTACCAACCTAGGAGTAATTCCCAATACGTCGGGCCCGATGACTCTATTCTATGACAACATTGGAGCTATTACCCTTGCCAAGGAGCCCAGGTTTCACAAGAAGACGAGACACATCAAGCGCCGCTTCAACTCCATTCATGATTATATTCAGGAAGGAGATATAGATATTTGTAAAGTACATACGGATCTGAATGTCATAGATCCGTTGACTAAACCTCTCTCACGAGCAAAACATGATCAACACTAGAACTCTATGGGTGTTCGATACATCACAATGTAACTAGATAATTGACTCTAGTGCAAGTGGGACACTATTGGAAATATGCCCTAAAGGCAATAATAAAATGGTTATTATTGTATTTCCTTGTTCATGATAATTGTCTATTGTTCATGCTATAATTGTATTAACCGGAAACCGTAATGCATGTGTGAATACATAGACCACAACATGTCCCTAGTGAGCCTCTAGTTGGCTAGCTCGTTGATCAATAGATGGTCACAGTTTCATGACCATGGACATTGGATGTCGTTGATAACGGGATCACATCATTAGGAGAATGATGTGATGGACAAGACCCAATCCTAAGCATAGCACACGATCATGTAGTTCGTCTGCTAAAGCTTTTCTAATGTCAAGTATCGTTTCCTTAGACCATGAGATTGTGCAACTCCCGGATACCGTAGGAATACTTTGGGTGTGCCAAACGTCACAACGTAACTGGGTGGCTATAAAGGTACACTACGGGTATCTCTGAAAGTGTCTGTTGGGTTGGCATGAATCGAGACTGGGATTTGGCACTCCGTGTGACGGAGAGGTATCTCTGGGCCCACTCGGTAAGACATCATCATAATGAGCTCAATGTGCCTAAGGAGTTAGCCACGGGATGATGTGTTACGGAATGAGTAAAGAGACTTGCCGATAACCAGATTGAACAAGGTATAAGGATACCAACGATCGAATCTCGGGCAAGTATCATACCGACAGACAAAGGGAATTGTATACGGGATTGATTGAATCCTCGACATCGCGGTTCATCCGATGAGATCATGGCGGAGCATGTGGGAGCCAACATGGGTATCCAGATCCCGCTGCTGGTTATTTACCGTAGAGGTGTCTTGGTCATGTCTACATGCCTCCCGAACCCGTAGGGTCTACACACTTAAGGTTCGATGACGCTAGGGTTATAGGGAAATAGTGTACGTGGTTACCTAAGGTTGTTTGGAGTCTCGGATGAGATCCCGGACGTCATGAGGAGTTCCGGAATGGTCCGGAGGTAAAGATTCATATATAGGAAGTGAGGTTTTGGTCACCGGAAGTGTTTCGGGCATCATCGGTAGCGTACCGGAACCACATAAGGGTTCTGGGGGTCCACCAAGTGGGGCCACCAGCACCAGAGGGCTGCATCGGACACAAGTGGGAGGGAACCAACCCCTAGGTGGGCTGGTGCGCCCCCCACAAGGGCCCAAGGCGCAACACAAGAGGAGAGGGGGGCAAACCCTAGCCCAGATGGGCCTAAGGCCCACCTAGGGCGCCGCTCCTCCCCTCTCCCTCTCTAGACGTCGGCCAGATGGCCATCTAGGGCCGGCTGCAGCCCTAGGGTGGGAACCCTAGGGGCTGCGCCCTCCCTCCTCCTCCTCCTATATATAGTGGAGGGCTTGGGGCTGCCAGAGACATGCATCTCTCTCTCCCTCGGCGCAACCCTACTCCTCCTACTCCTCGTCCTCCATAGTGCTTGGCGAAGCCCTGCCGGAGTACCACGTAGCTCCACCGTCACCATGCTATCGTGCTGCCGGAGCTCTCCCTCAACCTCTCCTTCCTCCTTGCTGGATCAAGGCATAGGAGACATCATCGGGCTGCACGTGTGTTGAACGCGGAGGCGCCGTTATTTGGCGCTTAGATCGGAATCCACCGTGATCGAAATCGCTGCGAGTACGACTCCACCAACCGCGTTCTAGTAACGCTTCCGCTTTGCGATCTTCAAAGGTATGAAGATGCACACCCCTTTGCTCGTTACTCGTTTCTCCATAGATAGATCTTTCTTGACTCATAGGAATTTATTTGATTTACTACTACGTCTCCCAACAGCAAGCCACCCTAGGGTGCCTCCACCCTTGGCCGCCGCCCCAAGGGGGAAACCCTAGGGATTTGGGCGCACCACCCCTGCCCCTATATATATGTGAGAGGGAGGAGGGCAGACGCACCCTATGTCACGGTGCAGCCCTTCCTCCCTCCCCGATTGCCTCTCCTCTAGTAGATTGTTTCGAGGCCGCTTAGCAAAGCTCTGCCGGATCAGCTCCACCACCACCGTCACCATGCAGTCGTGCTGCCGGCGAACCCATCTACCTCTATGCTCCCTCTTGCTGGATCAAGAAGGCGGAGATCATAATCGAGCTGCACGTGTGCTGAACGTGGAGGTGCCGTCCGTTCGGCACTTGATCGGGAGTCCGTGGGACGGCTTGCGATTTGGATCGCGAAGACATACCACTACATCAATCGCATTCTTTAATGCTTCCTCTTAGCGATCTACAAGGGTACGTAGATCCAATCTCTCCTCTCATAGATGCTCATCTCCTAGATTGATCTTGGTGAAGCATAGGAATTTTTTTGTTTCCCATGCAATGTTCCCCATCAGGTATCATACAAGCACTTCAAAGTTTTTGGGTGCACAACATTTGTACATGTCCCTAGAGACAAGAGATCCAGGCTTGATACCAAGACAAAGTAGTGCATCTACCTCAGCCAACCAAGTGAAGAGTTTGCCTATAGGTTGTGGGATCCAGCCAATAGGAAGATTGTGAGAAACCGAGATGTGGTGTTCATTGAAGATGGAACAATAAAAGATATTGGGAAACCAGAGAAGCCAATGATCAACTGTAATGCCCCGGACACACCCGCCGATGGTTGTTACTCCTGGCAAGATCTAGACTAGCCCCATAGATCAATACTAGTCTTTTCTGCGCACTTTGTCCTCACTCATGCGCATCCGGGACCAACTTCTCGGTCGGTCATCCATTCTAGAACTACTCGAAGCCAAGCACGCTTAACCTAGGAGTTCTGTTCGAATGGGCTCCCGAAAAAGAAGGAATTCCTTATTTATATGAGTAGTCTATCATCCCTAATAAGCCGGGCTATCACACTAACATACCTCATGATGACATGGATCCAATCTGTCCTCCTCTTGTGCATGACAATCGTGGGGGAGATGATGACACTGAAGACAATGGAGATGCAACTGACCAAAGCAGTACAAGTCAAAGTGATGAGCGACCATCAAGTGATGATGATGATGAAGTTGGCAATGATGATGTTAACAAAAATCCACCTGATTCACCACCGATGCGGTAGCATAGAAGAAGTGATAGAGGTCACATTACTTTTTGTAAGTATCCAACCCATCAATATGTGTTGATGACTGATGCAGGTGAGCCCTCATGCTATGAGGAGGCAATGTCTAATGAGAACAAGGATGAATGGTGAGAAGACATGCAAGATGAGATGAAATCCCTATATGAGAATGATACCTTTAAGCTAGTAAATCTGCCAAAGGGCAAGAAAGCACTCAAGAACAAGTGGGTGTACAGAGTGAAGACTGAGAAAACACCTCACATCGAAGGTATATTGCCAGATTGGTTGTGAAAGGTTTCAGTCAGAAAAAGGGCATTGATTATGCTGAGATATTCTCTCCCATGGTCAAGCTATCTTCGATTCGAGTTGTGCTTAGCATAGCTGCCACCATGGACTTGGAAATTGAATAACTTGATGTGAAGACAACATTCTTGCATGGTGACCTAGAGGAGGAGATATACATGGAGCAGCACTACAAGAAATATGTCTACTTGTGACCTTCTGTCAGTGACCCTGGAATAAATGGTCGTAAATCTATGACCATTTGAGACCAATTGGTCGTAAGCTGTTCGGAGGGCTCCAAACCCTCAACCATAACGACCATTTTGGTCAGAAAGGTCGTAATTTCCTTACACGAAATGGTCGTAAAGCAGACAACACTGGTATGCTGCCTTATTTGTAATTGATCACGACCGATATCGATGGTCATAACCTTGTAAATTGTGGTGGGTTGCGATGACTAGGTGCCACCTCATTAGTTTTGCCTATGTGTCATGTCCATGTGTTCCCTAGGCAACGTATATTTTTGTTATTCCCTAAATTCCCAAACAATTCTCATAAATTTGTTGGATTATATCTTCGTCAAATATGTCAAAAACATTCCTTGCCTAGTTCAAAAATAATTCAACAATATTCATTTTCCTATTCGGTTCAGATCAACACTTTGTGAAGGAAGTGGTATTTATATATTCTTGATTGCCCTCAAAAATTTTGGGCACTCTTTCCTATCCAAATCATTGCCTCATGAAAAAATTCAGCTCCATTTGCCTAGTAAATCTTCCTCGGCAAATTTCGAAAGTTTTTGTTCAACTAGAGGCTTTGTGAAGGAAGTACTAGCAATGCATATCCTAACGAGTTGAATTTTTCCACATCTTCTATGTGCCCATATCATAGCTCTCCACAAAACTTTAGCCCCATATAACTATCCATGAGAGCTAACCATCCAATCTTTGTTTCTGGTAATATTTCCAGTTTGTGAAGCAACTATATTTTATGTTTCTTTATAATTGCTGAAAATTTACCACGACATGACCCTGCCCATAGAACCTCTCTCCACTAAATTTTAGCTCATTTAATTTAACCACTTTCCCTCAATATTTTCCCCAATTTTCTGTTCAGTGGAAAGCATTGTGAAGTAAGTACCATTTTTATATATCCACATGGCATGAAATTTATACAGTGACTTCATATGCCCAAATTATCACGCTCCTCCAAATTGCGGCTCAATCAAATCAATTATGTGAGCCCAAGTTCAATTTCTATTTTATGGCCAGATTGGCACATTGTAAAGCAAGTGCTATCTAGACCCCTCCTATTACCCTCAAACTTTTTGGTCACTCTTACATACCCAAATCATTGCCACATGATAATATTCAGCTCCATTTTCCTAGTAAATCTTCCTCAGAAAATTTCCAAAGTTTTTATCCAGAGAGAAGCTTTATGAAGTAAGTACTAGCTAGGCTTATCCAAATGATCTTATATTTTTCCAAATCTTCCATATGCTCAAGTAATCACTCTCCACAAAAATTATGCTCTCTTAAGCAAACGATGTGAGCTCATAATCCAATCTTTTATTCTTGTCATATTTTCCGTTTGTGAAGCAACTATATTATCTATTGCTTCATTAATTCTGAAAATTTACCAGGGCATGACCATACCTATGTAACTTACCTACACCAAATTTGAGGTCATTTCATTTATCCAGTTTCTCTCACTAATTTTCTCAAGTTTCTATCCAGAGAAGAGCATTGTGAAGGAAGTACCAGTTTGGCATGTCCTGATGGTATACATTTTCTACAGTGCTTTCCTATGCGCAAATAACCACCCTCCACCAAATTTTAGCTCAATCCATTCATTATTTTGAGCCCAGCTTCAACATTCATATTTCTATCCAGTGTGGTACTTTGCAAAGCAAGTACCACCTAGGGTCCTCCATATGAGATGAAAATTTGTGAAGACAATATTATTAGTAGATGATAATCCTCACCCAAAACTCACGCCTACTGGCTATGTGCATTTCCCGTACCGCTAATCAAACACTTGGCTTCTAATTCATGTTTGAGCATAGTTCGGTCTCCTCGCGAGAATCTTTTGTTGTCATTTTATTCCTAACACCTACCTGGGGAGTTTCCAACCCACTAGACATGCCTAGGCCTCCCAGAATGCATGGCAACACCACGGTCACGCGATGACCACGCGGTGGGCATGCGAGTTTACGCGCTCTGGAGTTGGGGCCCTCGGCCACCGTCCAAACATCGATGTATCACCACCAAACCATGTATTTATGATTAAATAGATACTTATGTAACTATAAATGATTTTTTGGAAGAAATAAAGAGCAAACTATAAGGCAATAGCAGTTCAAATTTGACCCATTTCCTACTAAATCGACGCAAATTTGTCTTTTTCATGAGAGGTGGATCAAAACTTTTGACACCCAACCATTTTGTCAATTGTGCATTAAATATAGCCTAATATTTTAGAAAATTTATTTGGTCCAATTTTGCAACAAATGTATGGTAGGTCCTTCACAAAAAAACTCATTTTGGGCACTCGAAAAATGGAAAATGTACTTTTCGTCCAAAGAAAATGAAAATTCCTTAGGCAATATTGTTTGCCATTCCAGTATGCACCCTTGCGCATGATATGAGATCATTTGAAGAAACTATGCATGAATGCTAACATAAGATTAATCATTTGGCTTGAAAGTCATGAATCTCCACACATGGTAGCTCATTTCTGAGAACACTTTTTAAAATTAATTACCATATTACAATTTTATTATTTTTCCTGGTAACTTGGCCACATATAATGACACAATGCAAAGTTTTTCAAAAAAATTGATTTTTTTTAATTTTTCATGCCCATTTCAAAATGCGGTCAAAATGGCGGGCATGACTATTCCTAGCTAGTGGTTGAATCTTGGAAAACTTTTGGTGTTTCTCTGATTAAATAGATACTTGTGTACTTATAAATTATTTTTGGAGAAAATAAAGAGCAAACTATAAGGCAGCTGCAGTTCAAATTTGACTCGTTTCCTACTAAATCTACAGAAATTTGTCTTTTTTACGAGAGGTGGATCAAAACTTTTGACACCCAACCATTGGGTCAATTGTGCATTAATTATAGCCTAGTATTTTAGAAAAAAAATTTGGTACAATTTTGCAACAAATATATGGTAGGTCCTTCACAAAAAAACTCATTTGGGGCATTAGAAAATGGAAAACGATTTTTTCGTGCAAAGAAAATGAAAACTTCCTTAGGCAACATTGTTTGCCATTCCAAGATGCACCCTTGTGCGTAATATGAGATCATTTGAACAAACTATGCAATGAATGTGGTCATAAGATTGATCATTTGGCTTGAAAGCCATGAATCTTCACACATGATAGCTCATTTCTGAGAACACTTTTTAAAAAAGAAATACCGTATTACAAATATATTATTTTTACTGGAAAATTGGTCATATATAATGACACAATGCAAAGGTTTTCCAATTTTTTTATTTTTTTATTTTCTATGTCCGTTTCAAAATGCAGTCAAAACGACGGGTATGGCCATTCGTATCTAGGAGTTGATTCTAGCAAATTTTTGGTGTTTCTCTGATTAAATAGATACTTATGTATCTAGAAATGATTTTTGAAAAAAATAAAAAGCAAACGATGAAGCAACTACAGTTCAAATTTGACCTACTTCCTACTGAATCAGCAGAAATTTGTCTTTTTCACGAGAGGCGATTCAAAACTTTTAGCACACAACCGTTTCATCAATTTTTCATTAAATGTGGGCTAATATTTTAGAAAATTGATTTGGTCCAATTTTGCGACAAATATTTGTATGTTCTTCAAAAAAATTATTTTTGCCACAATAAAAATGATTAAAAATAGCTAGAAAGATAAAAATTGCATGCAGATCGGTGACCATCCATAAAATGTGGTCTAACTTGAGTGAAAAAATTAGTTGTGACATTTTGCAAAATATTTTGATAGCTCCTTCACAAAACTCTCCTGGTTTTAGCACTTGAAAACTATTTTAAATCCTAAATTTTCTGAACCAATCGGGGCTCTTTCCACGGATCACTCCACTGTACCTGATTTGAACCGTCCGCATCCGAAGGATCCAACGTCTCTTATTCACCTCTCCCAACCCAAACCCTAGCAGACACCTCTCCTCGCTCGATCCGGATCTCTCGCCCCCTCTCGCCGAGAACACACCCGCCGCCGCTTGTCTCTTCCCCTCTCCCCGATCCAGATCAACGACGACGTCTTCCTCCATCGCCGTCCCTCCTTCCCGGGACTAAACCCACAAACCCAATCCCCAACCTTCGTCTCCTTAGTGCGTCGAGCTGCCGCAACCGCTGTTTGCCTCCTGCGTCGCCCATATCCAGCCGCCCAGCCTCTGCCTCGCCCGCATCCAGCCACGCAGTGTCGTGCCGCTTCGTCTCGCTGCGGGTGGAGCTGCGAGCCAGCGCCCATCTTTTGCCTCGCCCGCATCCAGCCGCGCCATGGCCTCCTGTGTCGTCGGATCTGACCTCCACCAGTCCAGCGGCGTGCCGGTCAGGGTGCCACCACCGTGCGGGCCCTGACCCCATACCCCACGGCAGTTGGAGACGATGGCGAGGAGGGGCCCGATCCCATGACGAATCCTCCTCTCTCCACCACCCGACGGCTCCTCTCCCTCCCCTCACATTGGCTGTCAATGGCGGTTGTGCGCCTAGCTCACCTCTCCAAGGTCCCGCTCCCGGCGAAAATGCGTCCTCTTCAGACTCTCGTGTATGTTGGCAAGTCGAACGCGCAGGGAGAGACGACTCTCGTTACCACTCTGTATGTTGATCCTGATTTGCGGTATGGCTAATGTCTCCCCTCCCTGCTCTCAGTTCATCCTTGGATATTGTGTTTGTGTGATGATTTTTCGAATCTCTTGCAGACTAGGGTGTGCAGTACGTCCGCAGGTGCCATGGATTCGGAGCCTGATGTTGCTGCTGAAGAGCGGAGCGATTAAACTCCCCCAAAGGGACATCTGGAGGGCCTTACTCATCAGGTGAGCTCATGTTTGCCCGAGCGCTTTGACTAGCGATGATTTTTTCTGAGAGAGAGAAGTGATATTGATGTTGTGGTTGTTGTTTCGTGCTTCGTGAGATGGTAGTTGGTAGTGGGATAGGCTGTTGTCCTCGTTGGGTAGAATGTTTGCCTTGCCCTGATCTGATCTGTGTGTCATGCCTGTGTTTCGGTGCTCGTAAGATTGCCAGAATCTAGCAACAGATGTGAGGCTTGCCACTGAATAATTTTGTTGGCCAACTTTTTTATAAACTGAACACCTGTAAGAAAAGGCCTCTACAGTATTGCTTAGTCTATACTTAATATTGTATAGATTTTACAACCTGATATGATCAGCGGAGAATAAAACAGTGAAAGCGTCTGCCAGTAGCACCATGACGACCAACTTTAAATACTAGTAGCTGCTATACACATCCAGATTTCATCGTGAGTAGTTATTCTAGGCATAAAAGCTGAACCCATCTTCAACAGTTATTCTAAACACAGATTTTGATGTGTGACCTATTAATGAAGTATTGGTTGCTTGTGATTCCAAGCATAGATCTCTTGACGTAACTACTTGTTACTGCAAGCATGTTGTCTTGACATACTGCATTTTGATCTGAATATGTTCATCTTAGTCTCTCAGTATGGTTGGATGTGTGCTTCAGGGGGATAAACTGCTATCTATGCTCGTTATTGGCTCTGAAGTTTTATGTATGTCCGGTGTGTTAGGAGCTATAATTTCTCTTTCTAGCGCCTAAATTATGCCATGTGGCCCCTTCAATCGAAAAAGAACAACTAATGCCACGACACTTTTTTATGGATCGAAGGGAGTACGTATATATAGACTGAACTATATATATTGCAAGGACTTGAACTACTATGTGTCTCGATGTGGAGTTTTACTTCACCTGATCTCATATACATAGATTGCATTCCACCGGTTGTGCTTCCTTGAATCAGCCATTTCTTATGTTGTTTCTTTTGACTGGCCGGGTCACGTCCGTGTTGTAGAAAATGAACAAGTTCCTGGCCTGCTATATAATTCCTGTTTGTTCTAAAATTTTGTTTGTCCTTGTGTTTTTGTCTCCTCTCTTTTCATCTTGAGTATGACTTGGTCAATGTCTATATAGCCTGAAATTTTTTTGGCCCGCCTTTGGTTTGTTGCGATTCCAAGCATGGAGTTGTTGACATTATTACTCCTACTTGTTACTGCAAGGGAAGGGAGCAACATGTGCTGACTAATTAACTAAATTTCGACCTGTCTGAATACAATATGTTAGTATGGGCGAGCGTAGCATTTTGTGTTGAACTGAAGAAACATTAGCCGGCTGGCCCAACCCATGCACTGAAACCTGAAGATTAGCCAAATCTTATGTACTAGTACAAATTAACTCGTGGCCATTACATTGACTTCCCAGTACTTATTTATGTAAACATGTTCTTTTTACTGCTACATTATGGTTGAAATGTCAATAGATTTAAACTCATTGTTTAGATTTCGCAATCATAAGCATCACTGTAGTCTGGTCTTAGATAGATTATTGTTTGAGTTAAGTTCAACGAACAAATTTTGCAATACCCCATTCTGCCCAACACCAACCCCCAAGCTTGGTTCGATATAAAAGTAGAATTGTTCATTGCTAGTTTAATGCTCCAGCATTGATAACACTCCCTTCATGCTTGCTGACCCACACCTTGCTTGGTTGTTCTCACAGTCTTGATGAGGCCATGATGCTTACCTTGCTAGAGCGCATCAACCCCGACCATGGCACCACATTCACAGTCTTGAGGTAGTCGTGCTGCAGCTGCATCAACGCTATCTTCTTCGACTAGGTAAGTCTAATGTCTATCCCATTATTTTCTTTTGTTACTTGGTCGATGAGCATGATGCCATGACATATATTATTGTGTTGATTCCCTATGTGAGGCGGAAGCTATGGTGTTTTGTTTTGAGTCTGCTGTAAATTGTAATTGATAATGATTTGTGTAAAATACGTATGTCTAGTTATCTTAAATCGTTCGTGTCGTTCTCAATGAACCAACTAAGATTGAATCATTTTCTGCATACAACATCTAGAACCATTCTAGGAGTTTTGGTATTCATGCAACAATTGTGCGTTCTTGTCTTTTGTGTTGTTTCTGTGAGCTAGTTCTTGTGGTTATTACTATTACATGTTATATGTAGAGATGCTTCATGATTTAGTCCCTAGCTGCTTTCTATATTTGTTTTTTATTTTGTTTCTAACTCTTTTGGTTTATTGTTAGATGTCTTCGTTCAGCCTGTACGAACATACCTAGAAATGGTGTTTCCTCTCATTGAAGGAGCTCTGACCTGAAAGTTAGATTGTGCTATTAGCCAAAATTGGCATGTGGTTTGATAATTTTCAGTTGTAAGTTAGATTGTGCTATTAGCCAAAATTGGCATGTGGTTTGATAATTTTCAGATGTTTGATGTTCTGATTGAAATAATTGTGTGGAAATTGAAACCTTGGCTGTCTTTAATTCGAACCTGACAAGTGGGACCTAATAGTATTTGGCATATAAAAAGGCTATTTTACAAATAATATTCACAGGAAAAAACTAATAATTAAGGAAATGGACCGTAAAAAGGTCGAGGCCCAATTGAGAAATAGATGCGACCCAAAAAAGAAATGGTCCAAAAAAGGATCATGGCCTTGGAAATAAAAAGGTTGTAATGTTGGGCTTGGCCCATGAAGTCGACCAAAAATTGATAGAAAAAATATAGAAAGGCTGAATTGTTGGGCTTGGCCCATGTAAAACACCGAACTGGATTGGGCTGATTCTTATCGACGACCTTGTCATTTGGTCGCAATTTTGATACGTCAACTTGCCATGCCGGATCCGACATGGCCTAGGCAGACAACTAACGACCAAAACAAAAGGTTGTAGGATTAACGATCTTTTGTTTTGGTCGTTGCCTTCAACGACCTTATCACAAAGAAGGTCGTTAATTTCCATTAAAGACGGTCAGCTTTTGACCATCTATTTTTGTCACAAAAAGGTTAAAAATGAAAACAATAACCATTCAACGATCAATAGTGATGGTCGCAAGTTGACATATTTCTTATAGTGCAGCCAGAGGGATTCATGGTTGCGGGCAAGGAGCACTTAGTTTGCAAATTGAAGAAGAGTTTGTATGGCTTGAAGTAAGCTCCTTGGCAGTGGTACAAGAAGTTTGAATCTTTTATGACTGGGCTTGGTCACCATAAAGCACAACCTCGTGATTTTGTCTTTATGAAGAGGTACATTGAGGGTGACTTTATTATTCTCTTGTTGTGTGTTGATGTTATACGGCTTGTAGGAAATGTCACAAAGAAGATTGCTCTCCTCAAGAAAGTATTGAGTAAATCATTTTCCATGAAGGATTTAGGACCACCTAAGAAAATACTTGGCATGAAGATATGCCATGATAGATCAAAGAAGCTACTTTGGCTCTCACAAGAACGATACATTGAGAAGGTAGTTGAAAGGTTCAATATGAAAGATGCAAAACTGAATTCAAAACAATGTCCTACAAGCAAGAAGAAGAAAGAAGACATGAGGGAACTACCTTACCAATTTGTTGTGGGGGGTTTGATGTATGCGATGGTATGCACTAGGCGTGATATTGCCTATGAAGTTGGAGTTGTTAGTCGGTTCATGACAAATCCAGGTAAAGCTCTTTGGGAAGCAGTGAAGTGGATTCTCATGTATCTTAAGGGACCTTCTACATCTTGTTTATGCTTTTGAAGCAATAATCTTGTATTACAGGGCTATACATATGCAAATTATGCACGTGACAAGTATTGTAGGAAGTTCACATCTGGATACCTGATGACTTATGCAGGGGGAGTAGTGTCATGGCAATTAAGACCGCAGAAATGTGTTTCTACATCAACCACAAAGATTGAGTACATAGGAGCAGTTGATGTTGGCAAGGAAGTTTTATGGATGAAAACCTTCTTGCAAGAGCTTGTCAAGCAAGAGAAGTATGTTCTATTTTGCGACCGTCAAAGTGCTATTCACATTGCCAAGAATTCAAGCTATCACTCTCGAACCAAGCACATTGATGTGATGTATCATTGGATTCGAGATGTTGTGAGTTTGAGGTTGTTGAAACTTGAGAAGATCCATACCGACGACAATGGTTCGGATATGATGACCAAGATATTGTCAAATGGAAGCTACAAGCATGTTGCAAGGTAGCAGGCATGGCGGCGCCCCTCTCATGAGTCAGAGGGGACGCTTTGTTGAGATATCCTCCTCATGTGGGCTGGAGGAGATGACCATTTCAAGCCTTTTAGGCAGCCCAAAAGAGATGCAAAAGCCGACTACCCATTAGGGTTATGACCTAGGGTCATTTTGGTTTTTTGCACGTGCGAGGTGGGGATGTTTTACCCTCCATCCAGCAGCCACCACCAAGTGTGAAGAAAATCAGTCCAGACTCCATTAGAGAAGAAGAGAGAAAACCAAGTAAGAAAGGGAAAAGGAGGAAGATTGAAGAAAGAAGCAAAGGGAGCTCCTCCCCAAGGTTGTGATGTTCCAGATCCGCCACCTTGTCTCCTTCAAGCTCCGATTCCATCATCTTTGGTGAGATTGTTCCAATCCCTAGCTGTTGATCCAAAATCTTGTTGTGTTCATCCAAGATTCAGAAATCTTGATGTATGGAATCCTCTAGTTTAATCTAGAGAAGAACTTGTTGTGTCCCACATATTATAATAATGGAAGAGGATTTGGATGGCTTCGGCCTGTGGTTTCTCCCCTCAAGTTGAGGGGATTCCCACGTAAAAATCGGGTGTCTCTTTTTGTTGATGCTTCCTGCTGTCCAGAAAGTTACTCCTATCACAAGACATTGTTGAGACGAGCATCTTTCCTATTGAGTAACATTTTACCTCCATATCTGTTGTTGCATATGGTTTTTTTTTGAACGAAAGGGGTTTCCCCCCAGCTCCACTTTTATAGAAAGCAAAGCAAGATAGTACCAGCAGTACGTTTTACAACCCACTATGACACCACACAGTTCACACAGCCTAAAGGCTACCATTAGGGATAAGAACAAGTATGCCACAAATCATTACATTGAGCTCATTGGCAAATATTTGAGAATCACAGCAAAAGCTAGACTACTAGGATCCCTACTCAGTTCAAAACTCCATCAATCCAGGCAATATGAAGCATCTCCCCCTATCGCCAGTTGAGTAGAAGGAGGAATTGACGAAGAAGTGTCAGCTGAGTGTCGTCGCAAAGCACACCCCATTGACGAAGGAAGCCAGGAAGTTTCACAAGGATGCAATCCATATTTCTCCACGTACGACCCTGGAAGCAAAATTCATTCCTTAGTCGCCAGATACTCCATAAGGAGGCAGCATATATCATATTAAGTACCGAATTTTTCTTATGAGACTGCCATAAGGCACACACATCATTCCAGCAAGCAATTTGGCCAATCTGACAGCCACTTGCAACCACATCCCAAACATATCTGGCAACCATACAATCAAAAAACAAGTGTTGAACAGATTCTGGTTCATTACAAAATAAACAGGTTAAATCATCAACATTTCTACGCTTTGCTAAGTTTTCTCTAGTTAAGACTTTGTTATACGAACACAACCAAAGAAAAACATGAATATTACGAGGACACATCACTTTCCATAGTTTATCACTACTTGCACAGACCACACCACCAAAGTCGATCACATTATAGAAGAACTTCAATGAATAGATCCCATTATCCTCTAACGGCTAGATTGGGATGTCTTGGCAATTAGATAATGGAAATTGTTTGAGAACATCAATCACCTGGAGCCAACGATCCAAACCACTTCTATCTACACATCTTCTAGAGGTCAGCTTTAGGGTAGCCCCATCCCACACTTGAGCTACCGCACATTCTTTTTGGTTACAAATTTCAAACAGGTCCTAGAATTGTGTTTCAAGGGAACAAGCCCCTGCCCATGTGTCATGCCAAAATTTGATAGACTTCCCATCACCCACCTTCCAGCGGCAGAAAGTTTTCAAAGCGTTAAAAGCCCAAATAACACTTTTCCAAAATGGGGAACCATTATCAGGTTTGGCCCAGAAAATATTTGGGGACTTGGAATCATATTTGAAATCAATGATTCTTTTCCAATGTTTATCAGTCTGATCATACTATCTCTTCCCCCAAGATGCCAACAAGGCCATGTTAAACTCTTTGAGGTTAGGGACACCTAACCCTCCAATTTTTTTCCCTGGTAACAAGACCCCACTTTGCCAGATGGTACTTATGTTGTTCCCCCACATCACCCCAAAAGAAGTGAGCCATCTGCGAATTGATAGCATTGATAGCCCATTTAGGAAATTTCAGCACTGCCATCAAATAGGCAGGGATACTCACAATGCAAGCACATAACAAGATAAGTTTGCCTCTATAAGATAAGGGTCTCCCAAGCCAGCCAGATAGACCCTTAATTATCTTGTCTATAATAGGTTGAAGGTCTTCCCTTTTAAAATTCTCATAGTGAAGGGGAACCCCTAAGTATTTAATAGGAAAAGAACCAATCTCACAACCGAAAATCTGCGCAAAGGTTTTAGCTACTCCATCCTCTATATTAATTGTCAGCAGGTCACTCTTGTAAAAGTTGATCCTCATCCCAGATAAGTTTTCAAAACAAGACAAGATCCATTTAAAATTCCTGGCCTTATCATAAGAGTTCTCAAGAAATAGGAGTGTATCATCTGCATATTGTAGACTTGTGATCCCCCCTGGTAGTATTTGAGGCAGAAGCCCCGATATAAGACCTTGTTGAGACGCTTTGGCTAACATCTTAGAGAAGACGTCTGCCACCAGATTAAACAGCAACGGGGAACTTGGATCTCCTTGTTTAAGGCCTTTACAACTCATGAAGTATGGGCCAACGGTGTCATTGATCTTCACACTAAAAGTACTACCCTCAAGGAGTTTCCTGATCCAAGAGATCCATTTGGGACCGAACCCTCTAGACTCCAACATCTCAAACAGGAAATCCCAACTAACTCTATAGTACGCTTTCTTGTAATCCAATTTAAGAATGATCCCCTATGTGTTAGTCCTCTTAACCTCATGAATGATTTCATGAGCGAGTACCACACTTTCCAGGATGAATCTACCTTTAATGAATGCAGTATGATTCGGGGAGATCAATCTGTCACCAATAGGAGACAACCTATTTGTTAAGGCCTTCAAAAGAATTTTTACAGGGCAATTACCCAAATGGATTGGTCTGAGTATGATGAATGTATAACTTACCCTCCTCAAAATCTCTAACCATGGCCATGAAATCTGTTTTAAGCACCTCGCAAAAGGTCTGGTAGAACAGAAAAGATAGCCCATCAGGACCCGGTGCTCCATGAGCGTAAGAACCAAAAATGGCCTCCTTAATTTCAGCCTTAGAAAAGCCCCTTTGAAGAATATCATTTTCCTCAGGGGTAATCTTTTCCTCCTCCCTCCAAAAGGAGGGGCCTAGATGAATACTGTGCTTAGGTTCATAACCGAATAGGTTCTTGTAAAATGACGTAGCTACCTCCAGCATTTCTTTGGTAGTATGAACCGGGCCATTTTCTCCATCCAGTACAAATAAGTGATTTTCCGATGTCTATGGTTAGCCAACGCATTGAAATATGCATTATTCTTATCTACATCCAAAATCCTACGATCCCTAGATCTCTGCCACAAGGCAACTTCCTCTTTATGCCATATAGTATCTAACTCTTTTTAATCTCAATCATACGTTCTCTATCACTCTCATTGGTACGATTGGTTTCAGAAAAAACATCTAGAATATCATACTCCTGTAGGAGATCTCTTTTCCTCTTCTTAAGATCTTCCTCTACATTAATACTCCACCCTTTGATTTTCTTACGCAAAATTCTATTTTTGTTAAGCGAATTATCAATGGACGAGCCCACCCTATTGGTAGCCGTCCAAGTATTGGAAACTAGTTCTTGAAGCCTTGTTGGTCAAGCCACCATTTCTCAAAATGAAAAGGTTTTGGGGAGGTAACCCTCCTAGCTTTGGTGTCCAAGATCAGCAAAGTATGGTCGCTACCCACCCTTGGTAAGCAGATAAAACAGATAATGGGAACTGAAGGTCCTAGGAGGTGGAAACAAGTACACGATCTAAAGTAGCAAAGAAAGAATTCTCCTGGTTATTACTCCACGTGTAACATCTATTAACAATCTTAATCTCCATGAGACCCCATTTATTAATCCAATCATTGAAAAGAAAAGCAAACTGATCATTAATCACACCATTATTTTTATCGGCTGCATTCCTAACAAGATTGAAATCCCCACCCAGAAAAACAGGATAAGATAAAGAAGACATGACCTCATGAAGTTCAGCAATGAACTCCATTTCAAATCTATATAAGTCGTGCCATACACAGCCACAAAATGCCATGTAAAATTATCCTCCTTGTTTCTAACTGTAGCAATAACACAATAATTCTTATTCACAAAACCAATAACCTCGAACAGATTGTTCTTAAGGCCCACAAGGACCCCCCCAGCAGTATTAACAACAGGAAGATAATGCCAGCAAAAATCATTGTTACCCGAAATGGTGTTAAGAATGTTACTATCAATAGACTCTCTTTTGGTTTCAAAGAAGTCAACAAAATCAATTTTGTTGTTGTTGAGAAAGTCCCCAGGCATTGTAATTTACCTTGTTGTCTAAGACCCCTAATATTCCAAAACCTCCTATCAATTAATTTTAAAGGGATGGGATAAGACACAAGGTAGACTCTTAGTATGGAGAAGAGGGCTGTCATCCCCCAAGTCAGCAGTGCCCCCTGACCTGAAGGAAGAAATCGAGTCCAAAATAGGTATATGAACCTCCAAATCAGTATCTAAGTCATCAGGGAGAACAATCTCCGGGTTCCTATCCGCAAACTGCAAGCATCTTAGTTTTTCGGTCTCAATCATATCCATAAGGATATTATCCTGTTCTAAAACACTACTACCAATATCGATATCAATTTTATCAGATTGTAAAACAAGACTTTCATTGTCCAGGGAAGCAAAGGATTTACCTTTAAACGATTGGAGAATCTCCAAGTTCTTCTTTTGTTGATATGATTTAGCTTTGTCCATGATATTGATATTGCCATGCCTCCTGGTAGTGGGTCTGCTCTTTAAGGTGGGGCCCCATTTGGTGGAAACAGCCTCATGTACTTTCATCTTCTTTTCTGATTCCACTTGCTCCGGCCTTTCCAAGAGAGACCTTTTGGTTGATCCTAGCAGACCAGCAAGATCCTCAGGCAGACATTGCATAACAGATAAACCACTCTCATCTTCTCCATCAGAATCAGCCATCTCAAACTTCCTCAGTTGCTCAGAACAGTACTCCATATGAATAGACATGGGATCAATCACCGTAGCTGAAGGATCAAAGATGATAGTAGCAGAAGGACTTTTCATCTCATCCACCATAGGAGCCTGTGTCCCAGATTGCACCTCTTGGATGAACTCTTCATGAACATAATTCAGCAGGTCAGCTAGATGAAAATCCTCAGCAGTCACAGAGAACACGTGTCTACCCCCTGATGAAGAACCACCATTCCTAGAAAAAATTGCTTTGTCTAATTCATCAATAGGGCTTTCATCATCATCATCTCCTAAGCTCTCTTTAACTGAATGCTCATAGTCTTTGTCCATCTTTTCCTTATCACTCTGTTTGTCAGAATTATCATCATCAAGATTGTCACCATCTTCCTCATTATCCTCTCCAACTTGCTCATAGAGTTTTTTCTTCATTTCAACCAGCCTCTCAAAAGGAATTTTGGCAGGATCTCTGCAAGCAACTTTGACCCTGACATTCTCATAAAAACTCTTGAACATACCATTCCAGTCCACATCTACAAGGATGCCAAAGCAAGATGTAATCAATGCAAACACTTTCCAGGCACACCATTTTGGGGAATGCCATCAATCTGAACCCATGCTTCTGATAGCTCACCAAACAGATCTAACATTCCCTCCCACTCACAAATATTTAGTGAAACCCCATCATAGGGCAACTCAAATGCTGGGAATTCAATGAGATCCTCCACTTTCTTCCAAGGGGGCAACCTAGGAAGAAACTTCTTGTGTTCAAGCTCCCAAATTTGCCATGACCACTCTTTATTTTTGCAGAAGATCCCATTTAGTTGCATTAACAATTCTGAGGCAGAAACCTCTCCCTTGATCACTTTGAGTAGAGCACAGTTCTTATAGTTCAGCCAACTTGACTTTGTAGAAACAGGGACATCGATATGGTAAAAACCCAGACCTGCAGCCACACTTGCAAAGTAAGTGGCTATAGGGTGTTGTCTAGCCCAGGCCACACAATTGTTCACGTTGTGGTTGCGAGCACAGATAAAGCACTTCTTAGCCTCAATGCAATTGCCCACATAGTGACCAGGCCAGCTGCAGTTGAAATTGATCATATCCTTGTATCGAGGATCTAGACTCTAAACAACAGGGGTAGGAAGTGTAGGAGCAGCTAGGGCAGGAGGGTTGGGGCCATGGATCTTAGGTATCACACCAGAATTTTTGGGGATCTAGGCGGCCCTGGGAGGAGGGGGAGGAAGAGCAGCTTGGGGAGGAGGCACCTGATTCTGCCCCCCATGGGCGGCAGCAGCCTTCTTGGGAGGTTGGCGACAAGGTGGACGAGGTTGCGTCCCATCTTTGTTCTCCATCTCCCCTTTCACCACCCCTGCAAATGACGTGCATCCCGGGCCAATCGCTTCAACCGAGAGCTTGAAGATAGTCGAACCCCCGGGGTTGTTGGGAGACGTAGTAGTAAATCAAAATTTTCCTACGTGTCACCAAGATCTATCTATGGAGAAACTAGCAAATGAGCGGGGAGAGATTGGATCTTCATACCTTTGAAGATCGCTAAGAGGAAGCGTTGCTAGAACGCGGTTGATGGAGTCGTACTCGCAGCGATTCAGATCGCGGTAGATCCGATCAAGTGCCGAACGGACGGCACCTCCGCGTTCAACACACGTGCAGCCCGGTGACGTCTCCTATGCCTTGATCCAGCAAGGAGGGAGGAGAGGTTGAGGGAGAGCTCCGGCAGCACGACGGCGTGGTGACGGTGGAGCTGCGTGGTACTCCGATAGAGCTTCGCTAAGCACTACGGAGAAACGAGGAGAGGGAGGAGTAGGGCTGCACCAGGGAGGAGATGAACTCGTGTGTTGTGCAGCCCCAAATACCTCCACTATATATAGGAGGAGGAGAGGAGAGGTGTTGCGCCCTAGGGTTCCACCCTAGGGGTGGCGGCAGCCTCCAGAAACCCATCTGGCCGGCGGCCAGGGCAAGGAGAGGTGGAGGCGCCCTAGGGTGGGCCTTAAGGCCCATCTAAGCCTAGGGTTTGCCCCCCTCCACCCTTGCTGCGCCTTGGGCTGGGGTGGGAGGCGCACCAGCCCACCTAGGGGCTGGCTCCCTCCCACTCTTGGCCCATGGAACCTTCCGGGGCAGGTGGGCCCACTTGGTGGACCCCCGGAACCCTTCCGGTGGTCCCGGTACACTACCGGAGACACCCGGAATACTTCCGGTAACCAAAACCTCACTTCCTATATATCAATCTTCGTCTCCGGACCATTCCGGGACTCCTCGTGACGTCCGGGATCTCATCCGGGACTCCGAACAACCTTCGGTAACCACGTACACTATTTCCCTATAACCCTAGCGTCATCGAACCTTAAGTGTGTAGACCCTACGGGTTCGGGAGACACATAGACATGACCGAGACACCTCTCCGGTCAATAACCAACAGCGGGATCTGGATACCCATGTTGGCTCCCACGTACTCCACGATGATCTCATCGGATGAACCACGATGTCAAGGATTCAATCAATCCCGTATACAATTCCCTTTGTCTATCGGTATGGTACTTGCCCAAGATTCGATCGTCGGTATCCCCATACCTTGTTCAATCTCGTTACCGGCAAGTCTCTTTACTCGTTCCGTAATACATCATCCCGTGACTAACTCCTTAGTCACATTGAGCTCATAATGATGATGTCTTACCGAGTGGGCCCAGAGATACCTCTCCGTCACATGGAGTGACAAATCCCAGTCTCGATTCGTGTCAACCCAACAGACACTTTCGGAGATACCCGTAGGGTACCTTTATAGCCACCCAGTTATGTTGTGATGTTTGGCACACCCAAAGCATTCCTACGATATCCGGGAGTTACACAATCTCATGGTCTAAGGAAATGACACTTGACATTGAAAAGCTTTAGCAAACGAACTACACGATCTTGTGCTATGCTTAGGATTGGGTCTTGTCCATCACATCATTCTCCTAATGATGTGATCCCGTTATCAACGACATCCAATGTCCATGGTCATGAAACCGTGACCATCTATTGATCAACGAGCTAGCCAACTAGAGGCTCACTAGGCACACGTTGTGGTCTATGTATTCACACATGTATTACGGTTTCCGGTTAACACAATTATAGCATGAACAACAGACAATTATCATGAACTAGGAAATACAATAATAACCATTTTATTATTGCCTCTAGGGCATATTTCCAACAGTCTCCCACTTGCACTAGAGTCAATAATCTAGTTACATTGTGATGAATCGAACACCCATAGCATTCTAGTGTTGATCATGTTTTGCTCGTGAGAGAGGTTTAGTCAACGGATCTGCGACATTCAGATCCGTATGCACTTTACAAATATCTATGTCTCCCTCCTGAATGTAATCACGGATGGAGTTGAAACGGCGCTTGATGTGTCTTGTCTTCTTGTGAAACCTGGGCTCCTTCGCAAGGGCAATAGCTCCAGTGTTGTCACAGAGTAGAGTCATCGGGCCCGACGCATTCGGAATCACTCCTAGGTCGGTGATGAACTCCTTCATCCAGACTCCCTCCTTTGCTGCTTCCGAAGCAGCTATGTACTCTGCTTCACATGTAGATGCTGCCACGACGCTTTGCTTGCTGCTGCTCCAGCTCACTGCCCCTCCATTCAAAATATACACGTATCCGGTTTGCGACTTGGAGTCGTCCGGATCTGTGTCGAAGCTAGCATCGACGTAACCCTTTACGACAAGCTCTTCGGCACCTCCATAAACGAGAAACATGTCCTTTGTCCTTTTCAGGTACTTCAGGATATTCTTGACCGCTGTCCAGTGTTCCGCTCCGGGATCACTTTGGTACCTCCCTACCAAACTTATGGCAAGGTTCACATCAGGCCTGGTACACAGCATGGCATACATGATAGAGCCTATGGCTGAAGCATAGGGGATGACACTCATCTCTTCTCTATCCTTTGCCGTGGTCGGGCATTGAGTCGCACTCAATCTCACACCTTGCAAGACAGGTAAGAACCCCTTCTTGGACTGATCCATATTGAACTTCTTCAATATCTTTTCAAGGTATGTGCTTTGTGAAAGACCAATGAGGCGTTTCGATCTATCTCTATAGATCTTAATACCTAATATGTAAGCAGCTTCTCCAAGGTCCTTCATTGAAAAACACTTATTCAAGTAGGCCTTTATACTTTCCAAGAGTTCTATATTATTTCCCATTATCAGCATGTCATCCACATACAGTATAAGAAATGCTATAGAGCTCCCACTCACTTTCTTGTAAATACAGGGTTCTCCATAAACCTGTACAAACCCAAACGCTTTAATCACCTCATTAAAGCGAATGTTCCAACTCCGAGATGCTTGCACCAGCCCATAGATGGAGCGCTGTAGCTTGCATACCTTGTTAGCATCTTTAGGACCGACAAAACCTTCCGGCTGTATCATATACAGTTCTTCCTTAAGGAAGCCATTAAGGAATGTCGTTTTGACGTCCATTTGCCAGATCTCATAATCATAAAATGCGGCAAATGCTAACATGATTCGGACTGACTTTAGCATCGCTATGGGTGAGAAAGTCTAATCGTAGTCAACTCCTTGAACTTGTCGATAACCTTTAGTGACAAGCCGAGCTTTATAGGCGGTCACATTACCGTCTGCGTCAGTCTTCTTCTTAAAGATCCATTTGTTTTCAATGGCTCGCTTATCATCAGGCAAGTCCACCAAAGTCCATACTTTGTTCTCATACATGGATCCTATCTCGGATTTCATGGCCTCAAGCCATTTGTTGGAATCCGGGCCCGCCATTGCTTCTTCATAGTTCGAAGGTTCACCGTTGTCCAACAACATGATCTCTAGGATAGGATTGCCGTACCACTCTGGTGCGGAACGTGTCCTAGTGGACCTTCGAGTAGCAACTTGATCTAAAGCTTCATGATCATCATCATTAACTTCCTCTCTAGCCGGTGTAGGCTCCACAGAAACAACTTCCTGTGCTGCGCTACTCTCCGGGTCGAGTGGAGGTACAATTACCTCATCAAGTTCTATTTTCCTCCCACTTACTTCTTTCGAGAGAAACTCTTTCTCGAGAAAGGATCCATTCCTGGCAACAAAGACTTTGCCCTCGGATCGTAGGTAGAAGGTATACCCAATAGTCTCTTTGGGATATCCTATGAAGACGCACTTTTCTGCTTTGGGTTCAAGCTTCTCAGGTTGAAGTTTCTTCACATAAGCATCGCATCCCCAAACTTTTAGAAACGATAGCTTAGGTTTCTTTCCAAACCATAATTCATACGGTGTCGTCTCAACGGATTTAGACGGTGCCCTATTTAAAGTGAATGCGGCAGTCTCTAATGCATATCCCCAAAATGATAGCGGTAAGTCGGTAAGAGACATCATAGATCGCACCATATCCAATAGAGTGCGATTACGACGTTCAGACACACCATTTCGCTGAGGTGTGCCGGGCGGCGTGAGTTGTGAAACAATTCCACATTCCAAAACCCGGCCGAGACTAGCTAGCTAGTGCTCCAGATGAAATCTCAATTTTCTACTACTGACTTGCTGGCATTATTGAGGCGGCGGTAAGGAATAGTGCTCTCCATTTACATCAATGACATGTCGAAGAAGAAATGCTGCAAATTCCTCTTGAAGTACTACAAAGAGTTTCTTGGGTGAGAGCTTCGACATCATCTGACAAACCTGGAGTTGTCTTTCACGTGCTCATCTGCGACGTATACGGCTTTCGGTCTGGATGCGAATGTTCTCGCAGAGGAAGTATCCACATAAATTTGTCCCCTATGGCTGCTTCGCGCACTTTGCAAAATAATAGAATTCAATAAGATAATTAATAATCAAGCATGTGATAATGGTATTGAAACTATAATTAAAGAGATGCGCGGACCTAGTAGTACTACTTAATTACCTGCATCTTTTTCCACTTCAGCTTCGGTTTCCATTGACCGTGATGGGTTTTTTCTATCATCTTTTTCCAAACACTAAGCGGCAAAGAAAAAGAATGAAAGAGTTATTATAATTACTTTTGATATCAGGAAATAATGAAAGTAAGCGAGGTCGATAAAGATTGAAATTACCATTCTATCATAAAATACAAGTCCACGTATGATTGTTCTAGTGTATCTAGTGACTCATACACTTGAACAAGTCCATCAGCGAGGATAATATTTAGGAGGATATAGTGGTCTCTGTGCAGAAGTTTATATAATTAAGGAGGCATGCATATAACTCATCAACTACACTTAACAGCGAGCTAGTAAGCAAAAATAGAATGAGTAGTATACAAGAGATTAAACACTCACCCCATGTTGTAAGGAAATATTATAGTAGATTTGGTATTCATTAGTGCCTCTAGAAAATTTTCCAAGAGATCTTCTGTGTCCTTGGCATAATGTTTTACCACATGACCATTAACGGTACTTGGGTTGATGAACCCAATGTCATCTATTCCCTCTTGTTTCAATTCCCACATCTTCAATCTGCATAATAGCATAGAAAATAACATATATAGTGAGGATAAGCCAATGAACGATATCTTAGCTAGAGACTTAAATTATTAAAGATATAAATCACTTACAGACAATAGCAACTGATGAGAGTTTTGTCGATAGACTCCATGTGGTATAACTGGAAAAGTTCTGAGAATTCAAGACATATGTCACATCCATGGACGTAATGCTCTTTCCTTACTTTGACCATGATCGTCGTCTCCCCTCGCTTTGCTTCACGCAGGTACCAATCATGCAACCGTCGCATCGCAGTTGGTAGTTCCTTGTACTGCTCGGGTGTGACAAGTGGTTTTCTGACGGCACATTGCATTGCGTACTCACTTGCGCTGTACCCGCGGATTTCCTCGGTGCCAAGGATTTGGCCAAGAGTGAGACTTGCAGCCTCTACTTCTTCGAGGTCGATTGGGTTGCCTTGCACATCGACTGGTTGGATCAATTTCTTGCTTGGATTGGTACTCACCTTGAGCGGAGAGATCGATTGCTTGGATTGTTTTCCGAGCTGGGGAACTATTTTCCCGCTAGTAGTACCTCCTGTCGTTGATGTCATACTTCCCGACTTCTTCCTTGGGCTGGGCCGACTTCTCTGCTCACTTGCCTTCTAAATCTGTCGCTCATAGTCTGTCGGCATACGCTCGACATATGCCGGGGGTCGATCAATAAAGTGTTCCATAAAGTGCTCTTGGACTTCCTTGGGTATTACCTCCTTTGGCGGCATGGTCTTCTTCACAAAAAAGGCTTTCAGTTGGCGATCACTTTCAATTTTGTTTTCCTCTGGTGTCATGTCGTAAGGCAGCTTCCTTTTGGCCGGAGGCTCGGGTTTCTTCTTTGCTTTCTGCCGAAGAGGACTGCTCCTAGCCTTCCTCTTTTGGAAGCTCTGCTGGCGGGACCGCTGCCGGGGTGGAGTCGGTTCACGTGGCGGAGATCGATATCAATGATATGTACTCGCGTCGTGCTCCGTCCCGAGGTTGGGAGGACTGCTAGCAAGGTGGGGAGGACTACTGGCGAGGTGGGACGCCTCTCGAGGTGGGGAGGACTGCTGGGGAGATAGCGAGGACTGCTGGTGAGGTGGGGAGGACTGCTGGCGCTGCGATGCCTCTGGCTGGGATCCCTTGCGCTGGACATCGATACTCGGAGGAGCCGGTGGCCTTAGCACCGACTGTGGAAAGACGATGCAGTCCTTACTCCATAGAATGAGACCACGGCCGGCTTCTACCAATGTGGACTCCTCCTCACCTCCAGGGATGTCAAGCAATAGTTCATCATATCCTGGCTCTATTGCGTCCACCGCGACACGAGCATACCCAGATGGAACCGGATTGCAATGCCAGAGAACATCAGGTATTTGGTAAAGCATAGCCCGTCACGACCCGCACGGGTATGTTCTTCATTTTTTGGATTAGCTCACAAGATGTCTTCTCGGTGATATCATCCATGGGGTGTGACCCAGTGGTGCCCCCGTGGAACCCATGCTTTTTTTGGGCAGTGTAGATGGGACGGGTTCCCCTGCCTCCTACTGCGGAGTTTCCCTTTGCTGGGTCAGTATCTGTATCTGCAGCTGTTGTTGCTCATACTTCTGTTCTAACTTTGAAAGTCGGTCTGCTTCCACCTTCTTTTTTCTCGAACGGCTTTTATAACTGTCCTTCCATCCCGCAAACCCCTCGTACCACGGAACAACGCCTATGCCTCGTGTTCGTCCTCCGTGTTCGGGATTCCTGAGGGCGCGTGTAAGCTCGTCGTTCTCTCTATCGGGGTGAAACCATCCTTCTTGGGCAGCTTTTATTGCATCAACCAACTCATCTGATGCATGCTTCAGACTGGCCAGTGCAATAATCTTCCCTGTTGTTGGGTCCAACTTTCCCCCATGCGCAAAAAACCAATTCCTACACCTCCGGGGCTAGTGGAAGGTTACTGGAGTGATCCCTTCAGCATGCATCTTATTCTCTAATGCATCCCACTTAGGAATGACTGACTTGTATCCACTTGTCCCTAGTTTATGGTGATACTTTTTTCTCCACATTTATCTTATTCTTTGCTGACTTCTCCATAGCAGCTTCCGATGTCTTGTACTCGATAAATGCGTTCCAGTGATTCCTTACATTCTCGTATATTCCTATGAATTCGGGCGCCTTGTGGCCTCTAGCGTTGTACTCGGTCCATAATCTTTTCTTCCAAGTCTGGAACGCACCGGCCATCTTATGGAGAGCAAACTCCTTGACTTTGTCCCTTTGGCTCTCCGAGAGAGAATCTGGTAGGATGAAATGCTCCATGAGATCTCGCCAAAGGGTATCTTTAATTCTTGTATCAACATAATTCACTCCTGGTTTTGGGTTGTTTGGTTGAATACATTCTTGCATTGTGATCGGGACTCCATCCCTAACAACCACTCCGCATTGACGCACAAATGTCTTGGCATTGGCTTCAGGGTGAGTCGGTGCGCCATCAAGTTTGAGAGCATCAAGATTGAGCTTTACGTTGCCGTCCAATATTTTGGCACCGCCTCATACCTTTCTACTAGATTGGCTCGATCCGGAGGGCTGATAATTAAAAGAAAAAAGATTTGTTAATATATATATATATAAATCAATTAATACACATGTAATGATCACCAGAGGGTAATATGTGTATATACCTCGCCGGACATTGTTAGTTGTTCCGGATTTTGGAACACAAGTTATTCTCCCTCGGCCTCACATCCATGATCGTAATCGTTCAGATATTGTGAGCCGTCATCATCATGTGATTCACCCAGAAGGTCCGCTGGGTTTTCGGAGGAGCGTATCATGTCGAAGATGTTCTCTTCATGAGCTCTACCGGTATTGTCCATAGCTTAATAACTAATCCATAATAATATAGATAAAACAAATTATTATTCAAATTGGCATGCATTCAAGAAGCCAAATAACTGATAGTTAATTAATAATGCATCATCGAATACATATATAGTAGTTCTTAGAAAATATCTCATCTCATAATCTTAGATAATTGTTAATACATCGGCTAATCCATCGATCTAGCTAATACATCATAATAATACATATATAGTAGCTAATATATTGATCTAGCTAGAACCCTAGCGCTCGGCGGATATCGAGGCGGGCGGTGGATACCCAAAGAGAAGGAACCATCACAGGAACATAGCTGCAGTGAGATCCCTGAAGAATCTGCCAGGTATTGTCGGACCTGGCCTCCAAAGCTGCCATGTAGCGACAGACGTGCTCGTTCTCCTTGCTGACATGGTACTGTACCACCTCCGCGGGGGACTCAAGCCTTTGAAAACTCCGTGGCCCATGCGGCCGCCATCACAGAACCTCCGGGTCAACGATGGGCTAGCTCCTCACCAAGCTACGCCGCCCGGAAGGCAGCACCTCCCAGTACCAGCCCGACGGAGCCCAATCCCTGACAAGGCCCCTCGGCTCAAGCAAGTGACCTCCTCCGGCGACTCGACGACGAGGATGCGGGATCGGCATCATCGACGTCGAGAAAAACACTTAATTATGAAAACAAATTAAATAAAACTTAGCAAAATTAACACTTAGCATCTAACAAATTAAATAACACTTAGCATCTAACAAAATTAACACATACCCTAAAAACCTAAGGACGACTTACCTAACTAAACTAACCTAACTAACTAAACTAACTAAACTAACCTGATAACCTAACTAACTAACTAAATAAATAATGGTGATGTGTCAGGGTCGGGGTCAGGGTGTCGGGGGTGTCGTGTCGGGGTAGGGGTGTTGTGTCATGGTCGGGGGTGCCGTGTCATGGTGTCGTGTCGGGGTCGGGGTGTCGGGGGTGTCGTGTCGGGGTCGGGGTGCTGTGTCGTGGTCGGGGGTGTCGTGTCGGGGTGTCATGTCGGGGGGTGTCGTGTCGGGGTCGGGGGGCCTAAACTAAACCTAAAACTAAACTAATTCATTTCTCGCAGTCAAAAAGACCGCTTTCACTCATTTTGAAATTGTTTTCACCCTTTGCCAAAAACTGATTCCAATTATTAAAAAAAATCAGTCCATTCTATAAACTATAATTTTCAAAAATAATTAACATCCATCAAAAATAATTAACATCCAAAAATCATCATATCAACATTTTCTATATATATATATATATATACATCCATCAATATTTTCTATATAAAATCATCATATCACTTTCATATTAAAATCATCTAACATCTCATACATATTTAAAACAATGAACTCTATTTCCAAAAATTAAAATCATCTAGCATCTCATACATATTAAAATCTCTATTTTGGCAGGGCTCCATCGTAGGGGCTCACGGCGGGATGGATCGTCGGGGCGGGCCGGCGGCACGACGCGTTGGGGAGGGCTCGGCGACGGTGTCGATTGGGGGCGGCGACGAGGAGTGGTCCGACGGCTCGGGGAGGAGGGAGAGGCGAAGTCCGGCGAATGCGTCGGCGGATAGGGCTCGGGGACGGTTAGGAGGCGACGACATCGGGCAGGGCTCGGGGATGGCGACGAGGAGCTGGCTCGGGGAGGAGGGCGAGGAGGTCCGGCGACGAGGAATTCTGGCACCCTGGCGACGAAAATAAGCTTCTCCCGATGCGTGGCTCGCACTAGGACGAGGCCTCCACTATTTATATGTGGAGGCCCTTTAGTACCGGTGCGTGGCTTGCATCGGTACTAAAGGGGTCTTTAGTACTGGTGCGAGCCACGCACCAGTACTAAAGGTCCTCCCCAAAAATGCGCGGGGCGGTGGACCTTTAGTACCTGTGCGTGGCTCGCACCGGTACTAAAAGTTTTTTTAATTCATTATTAGTTATTATTTTCAGAAAAACCCCTAAACTTTAAAAAATCATAGAAAAAACTATGACTTCAATGGAAATAAATAATATATGAAAAAATATCAGAAAAATATAAAGAATCTGTTTACGACGTTTCCATGCATGTTTGAATAACTTAAACTGCTGTATAAGACAATTTGATTAAATGGCATTTGAAATGTCATATCTCGAGTTTGAAAAGCAATACAAATGAACTCTAAAAAGGTTGTAACTTGGCATGACATCATAATTTCACCCACATAGCAACTTCTAAAGAGTTGAGAGGGTTACGACAAAAACTGGATGCACTTCGTGTACAAATTGGACAATTTGTTCCGAAGTATGACAGTTTCGGACGAAAACTCATCTATTAGGGATTTCATTTTTAATAACTTATTTTGATTCCATACTTTTTGTGTGTTCAATATGCACCATTCAAAGGCACATCATCAATTTTTAACCCTTTCTAACTTCATTTGATATTTTCCATGCATTTAATGATTTATTTTGAGCTAAATGACCCTGAATTTGAAAAGCAATACAAATGAACTCTGAAAAGGTTGTAACTTGACATGACATCATAATTTCACCCACATAGCAACTTCTAAAGAGTTGAGAGGGTTACGGCAAAAACTGGATGCACTTCGTGTACAAATTGGACAATCTCTTTCGAAGTATTAGGGTTTCAGACGAAAACTCATCTATTACAAAGGGATTTCATTTTTAATAACCTATTTTAACTCCATACTTTTTGTGTGTTCAATACGCACCATTCAAAGGCACATCATCAATTTTCAACCCTTTCTGACTTCATTTGATATTTTCCATGCATTTAATGATTTATTTTTAGCTAAATGACCCTGAATTTGAAAAGCAGTACAAATGAACTCTGAAAAGGTTGTCACTTGGCATGACATCATAATTTCACCCACATAGCAACTTCTAAAGAGTTGAGAGGGTTACGGCAAAAACTGGATGCACTTCGTGTACAAATTGGACAATCTCTTTCGAAGTATGAGGGTTTCGGACGAAAACTCATCTATTACAAAGGGATTTCATTTTTAATAACTTATTTTAACTCCATACTTTTTGTGTGTTCAATATGCACCATTGAAAGGCATATTATCAATTTTCAACCCTTTCTGACTTCATTTGATATTTTCCATGCATTTAATGATTTATTTTGAGCTAAATGACCCTGAATTTGAAAAGCAGTACAAACGAACTCTGAAAAGGTTATAACTTGGCATGACATCATAATTTCACCCACATAGCAACTTCTAAAGAGTTGAGAGGGTTACGGCAAAAACTTCGTCTACAAACTGGATGCATTTCGTGTACAAACTGTTACAAAGATACCATGCTAGAAAATGCATGCATGTCCTTCACATAGAAAGTGATGACGGTGAACCCGGTCACATCCCAGAGTGGGATCTCGCGCTGTAAGACTTTTTTTGCGTGTTTGTCCCTTGCTTATGATTGCGTCGTAACCATGAAGAATCTTCATCATTTAACAGGATGCTTGGGTTAGTCTTCACTCTGAAGGGAGGGATTTCATGAAACTTTTCATAATCTTCTGACATGTCTGTCTTGTCCTCCACTCCCACAATGTTTCTTTTTCTTGAAAGAACTATGTGGCGCTTTGGCTCATCGTATGATGTATCCGCTTTCTTATCTTTTTTTCTCCTCGGTTTGCTAGACATGTCCTTCACATAGAAAACCTGAGCCACATCATTGGCTAGGACGAATGAGTCGTCCGTGTATCCAAGATTGTTGAGATCCACTCTTGTCATTCCGTACTGCGGGTCTACCTGTACCCCGCCTCCAGTATATTTGACCCATTTGCACCGAAACAAAGGGACCTTAAGATCAGGTCCATATTCAAGTTCCCATATCTCCTCTATGTAACCATAATATGTGTCTTGAAAGTTAGTTGCTTCATAGCGGACACCATTGTTTTGGTTGGTTCTCTTTTTATCTTGGGCGATCGTGTAAAATGTATTCCCGTTTATCTCGTACCCTTTGAAAGTCGTTACAGTCGAACTTGGTGTCTTGGCCAACCAGTACAGTTCATCTGGAACATCATTGTCATTGATGAGCTTTGTTTGCAACCAACCGACAAAAGTCCCCATGTGTTTACGTTCAATCCAGGGGTCAGACTGCTCCGGGTTCTTGGACCGTACAATATCCTTGTGTTCCTCCATATATGGAGTCACCAAGGTGGAATTTTGTAGAACCGTGTAGTGTGCTTGAGTGAAAGAATGCCCGTCCATATTTATTGGTTCTTTCTTTCCTAATGTGCCTTTTCCACCCAGTCTCCCCTCATGCCGCGATTCAGGAAGACCAATCGGCTTAATGTTAGGAACAAAGTCAACACAGAACTCAATAACCTCCTCTGTTCCATATCCCTTGGCGATTCTTCCTTCTGGCCTAGCACGGTTATGAACATATTTCTTTAAGACTCCCATGAACCTCTCGAAGGGGAACATATTGTGTAGAAATACAGGACCCAGAATGTTAATCTCTTCGACTAGGTGAACTAGAATGTGCGTCATAATATTGAAGAAGGATGGAGGGAACACCAACTCGAAACTGACAAGACATTGGACCAGGTCATTCTATCACCTTGGTAGGATTTCTGGATCGATTACCTTATGAGAAATTGCATTGAGGAATGCGCATAGCTGCACAATGGCTAATCGAACATTTTCCGGTAGAAGCCCCCTAAGTGCAACCGGAAGTAATTGCGTCATAATCACGTGGTAATCATGAGACTTTAGATTTTGAAATTTTTTCTCTGCCATATTTATTATTCCCTTTATATCCAACGAGAAGCCAGACGGCACCTTGATACTGAGCAGGCATTCAAAAAAGATTTCCTTCTCTTCTTTCGTCAGAGCGTAGCTGGCAGGACCTTGATACTGCTTTGGAGGCATGCCGTCTTTTTCGTTAATTCTTTGCTTGTCCTCCCGTGCCTCCGATGTATCTTTTGTCTTTCCATACACACCCAAGAAGCCTAGCAGGTTCACACAAAGATTCTTCGTCACATGCATCACGTCGATTGCATTGTGGACCTCTAGGGCTTTCCAATATTCAAGTTCCCAAAATATAGATTTCTTCTTCCACATGGGTGCGTGTCCGTTGGCATCATTCGGAACAGATTGTCCGCCAGGACCCTTTCCAAAGATTACCTGTAAATCCTTGACCATATCAAATATATACTCACCAGTACGGAGGTTATGCTTCTTCCGGTTATCTAGCTCACCTTTGAAATGGTTGCCTGCCTTTCTTAAGATATGCTTGATCGGTAGAAATCGATGATGTCCTGGGTACACATTCTTCTTACATTTATCCAAATATATACTTTCAGTATCATCTAAACAGTGTGTGCATGCATTGTATCCCTTGTTTGTATGTCCTGAAAGGTTACTAAGAGCAGGCCAATCATTGATGGTTACAAACAGCAACGCTCGTAGGTCAATTTCCTTCTGTGTGTGCGCATCCCACACACATACACTTGGTTTTTTTCCACAACTGTAGAAGTTCATAAACTAGTGGCCTTAGGTAGACATCAATGTCGTTGCCGGGTTGCTTAGGGCCTTGGATGAGCACTGGCATCATAATGAACTTCTGCTTCATGCACAACCAAGGAGGAAGGTTGTAGATACATAGAGTCACGGGCCAGGTGCTGTGACTGGAGCTCTGCTCCCCAAAAGGATTCATGTCATATGTACTAAGACCAAACCATAAGTTCGTTGCGTCAGCTGCAAAGTCCTCGAACTCCCTCTCAATTTTTCTCCACTATGACCCATCAGCGGGTGCTCTCAACATCCCGTCTTTCTTACGTTCTTCTTTGTGCCATCGCAACAACTTGGCATGCTCTTCGTTTTCGAACAAACGTTTCAACCGTGGTATTATATGAGCATACCACATCACCTTGGCAGGAACGCTCTTCCTGTGGCGTTCACCCTCCACATCACCAGGCTCATCGCGGGGGATCTTACAGCGTAGTGCACCGCATAACAGGCATGCATCCAAATTCTCGTACTCCTCACCACGGTAGAGGATGCAGTCATTAGGGCATGCATGTATCTTCTGCACCTCTAATCCTAGAGGCAGACAACCTTCTTTGCTTCGTACGTACTTTCAGGCAATTCGTTATCCTTTGGAAGCATCTTCTTTATCATTATCAGCAATTCTTGAAATCCCTTGTTAGTTACACCATTCTTCGCCTTCCATTGCAACAATTCCAGCGTGGTACCCAGCTTTTTCTTGTCATCATCACAATTTGGATACAATAATTTCTTGTGATCCTCTAACATGCGTTTCAACTTCAACCTCTCCTTATCATTTTCGCAGTTTCTCTTTGCATCAGCAATGACCCGACCCAAATCATCAGCGGGCTCATCTGATGCCTCTTCTTCAGCTTCCCCCATTGTTGTATCGGCGAAAGGATAGTTGTCATCATCCTTTTCTTCTTCATTGTCTTCCATTATAACCCCTCTTTCTCCGTGCTTGGTCCAACAACTATAGCCGGACATGAAACCGGACTTCAGCAGGTGGTAGTGAAGGGTTTTTGAGGTAGAGTAATTCCTATCATTCTTACAGTCACGACATGGACAACACATGAAACCATTGTGCTTGTTTGCCTCAGCCACACAAATAAAATCATGCAGGCCATTAAGAAACTCTGGACTTAGTCGATCATCGTACATCCATTGCCGGCTCATGTTCACTACACAACATCGAAGTGACCAAATTAATACAACTTCATCATCACATTACAACCAAAAGTAGAGCTAGCAGTGACCAAATGTTATTACTGCAAATAATAGATACTTATAGTTCATACATACATCTCATAAAACAACATACAACTATCTAAAACATGTAAATGCAACAACAAATGCGATCATAATCGCAACTAAAGTAACAATTGAGCCAACGGCATAATGATACCAAGCCTCTTTATCAATGGCATATTTTCTAATCTTTCTAAGCTTCAAGCGCATTCCAGCCATCTTGTTCTTGTGATCATCGACGATATTGGCAACATGCAACTCCAATCCCATCTTCTCATCTTCAGTTCTTTTCAATTTTTCTTTCAAATGATCAATTTCTTTTTCAGCTTGTGTTAATTTCTCGAGCAGAATTGCATAGTCGGTTGGAATTTCTGGTTCAACTACTTCCTATAGATAAAAACATCTCCGTCAATTTGGTGGCATAATTAATTTTCATAGACATTAGATGATGTGTGAAATAGTTATAAAAGATAACGACATACCACATCTGAATCATAGACTGGACGAGGGCCGACGTGGGCGGATACCATAACCATGACACTATAGAATAACTAACAATAATACAAGTAAATCGTACACGCAGCTATCTAAATCCTACAAGTAATTTTTTTTAAAGGTTTTAAGAAGAACAAGAGGCTCACCAAGGTGGTCGGTGCCGCGACGAGACGGTGCGGACGATCGACGGTGGTTAGGACGGCCGGGGATGGGAAGGCACCAAATAAACCACACCTACACATATGCAACCTAACAAGTTAATTTGATCTCAAATTGCATATAAATCAAATAAACTCCCACATAATGATCACTCCTCCAAAACCTAGCTAAAACCCACAAATCACATATCTTTGAGCATACCACAAGCTAATCTAGCAATGAAAGATGAAGGAGCAAAGTTGCTAACCTTTATGAACACTTGGATAGATGGGGTGCCTTTAAATCTTGACAAATCCTTGGCAAAATGAAGGATGAGCTTCGAGCAAGAAGAAGAACAGGGAGAAAACAGATAAATGATCGAGCCCCTTCGATCGGTTGCGGGCGAAGCATATATGTAGGAACTCTTTAGTACCGGCTGGTGACACCAGCCGGTACTAAAGGTTGCCCTTCAGTACCGGTTGGTGTCACCAGCCGGTACTAAAGGTGCACACGGGGTCCAAGTCTGACCAAAAGCCTGCCACGCCCCCTTTAGTACCGGCTCGTGACACGAACCGATACTAAAGATCGCTCATGAGTCGGTACTAAAGGTTGCCATGCTTCTAGCCGTTGGAGCCGGCACGAATTGAGACTAATACCGTCTTTAGTACCGGCTCGTAACCAGACCGGGACTAATGCTTAGGACGAAAGGTCTGTTTTCTACTAGTGGGTGGAGATGCTCTAAGCAACTATCCTTAAGTTAGTGTATGATGTGGTGCTGATATTACTTTGTTTCTGGTGCAGTGTTCAGTTCACCACAAATGCATTTGTGTGCTAATTCCATCAATCATTGATATTAGTAAATATTTTTCTAAAAAAGAGGATAATCCCGGTCTCTACATCAAAACGATGCATACAACCATATAATATTAATAATGCAAAATCCAGCAGCCGAGCAATGTCAACCCGAAAATAAAACGAAAAACAAAAATATACCTGCAACAGTAACTTCTTAAGATAGCCATTAACCCTATGTTAAAAAAAAAGACGAAAAAATACAGCAGTTGTCCAATCGACGTAATGCAACACGAGCCACTTGCAACTATGTGGCCAAAAGGCATCGTGGAAAATGCCGTTCTCTTTTACTCCAAAGACCGAGAGAAGTAGTTCTACAATCGAAACGGCGAGTTAAGTTGAGAGGGAGCTGTCAGCTACTAATTGCTAGAGACAATATTAGCAAAACGTGATGGGAGGCAGGGACAGGGGCGAGGTGGATAGAACGGGAACAGTCGTGTTGTGTGGTAGTGAGCTCCTCCGAGTCCTGCCAAGAAGGATAGAGCTGAGGCTGAAACACTTGTCCTTGTTCAGCAGCACATAAACTCCCCTCTGTCCTTTGCCTCTTCTTCCCCTTTCAACCATACAAGCATTCCCACTAAATTTCCAATGGTCTGTGCCGCTGTGAACCTACAAATTTGTCTGGTGAGGACATAGTGGTAGCTTGGATACACTTCTTGTTAGGTTGCGTCATTTGGAGCGCAATGGAGGCTGCCATGGACGGTGGATCAGTGAGAGCCACAATGAGCATCTTTGGCGAGAGCATCAGTGGAAGAAAGGCAGACAAGAACAGAGCTCAAGAGGTACTCTTTCAATTCAGAAATTCATGGAAGACTTGACATATCTTCCTTCTTTCTTGTCATGAAGAAATTATTACTAGTAATGTTTGATTGTAGTTCATATCTACCTTGTTGTATGCAGAAACTGTCCTCTGAAATGAAACAAGTAGCGAAATCCGACATGGACAAGCTGAACGAACGCAAGGCGTGTGTGGATAACGAGCGAGCCGGCGCCGAGTCGGAGTTGTCGAGAGCACGAGCCATGGCGAAGGAGCTGGAGCGGCAAATCGACCAGACCAAGGCCAAGGCGACGTCCCAGAGGTCAGGGCTGCAACTGCAACAAGCAACGTGGACACGGAAGAATGGCGCCGAGGAGGCATCGGACGCCCAGTACGCGGAGGTGTCGCAAGAGCTGGACCGCGTCAAGAGGGAGCTCCGCAAGCTGAAGCTGGAGGTGAAGTCCGCGGTGGAGGCCAAGGCCAAGGCCGAGAGCGACGTCGTGGCGACGGTCTGTAAGATCCAGTCCAACCTGCAGGCCGCCGACGAGATGAAGCGGCGCGTGGACGAGGCCAACGAGGAGCACGTCCTGGTGGAGCTCGCGCGCATCGAGGCCGAGCGTGAGCGCCGCGAGCTGGAGGCCGAGCACGTCGCCGAGGCAGAGCGGTTCGCCAGGGAGATCGAGGCCGCCAGGGCCAAGGTGAAGGAGGCGCACAGGGAGGTGAGCCGCGCGAGGGAGCTGGAGGCGAAGCTGGAAGCCACGAACGCCGACGTGGAGGTCCTGCAGGGGGAGATGGAGCTGGTGCGCGCCATGGGGAAGAACCACGTCCCGAACGATGGGGCGGCGGAGGCTACCGCGGCCGCGAGACAGAAGAAAGAACAGGCGCAGGACACGGCGTTGCTGCAGGCTGCGGAGGCCGAGCTCTCCGTGGCGAAGAACGAGCTGGAGAGCATCAAGGCGGGGGCGTTCCAGTTCATGACCTCCATGGACCACACCCGGACCGAGATCATGGGAGTCGTCCAGGAGATCGACCGGCTCAAGGCGCAGGAGGACAACGCGGACGCGCAGGTGCAGCAGCTGAACGCGAAGCTCCTCAAGGCTAGGGCCCAGATGGAGGCCGTCACGGCCGCCGACGAGAGGTCCAAGGCCATCGTGTCGAACCTCACGGCGGCGATGCAGCAGTTGCATGCCGAGACCGGGGCGGCAAGCAAGGAGGAGGAGCTGACCATGCTGGAGAAACGGTGCGTGCTAGCAGAGGCAGATAACGTCGCCGCGGAGATGGCCACGGCCGAGGAACGGATCAGGCAGTCGGTGAAGGAGCTGGAAGCGGCCAAGGCGTCCGAGGCGTCGGCAATGAAGAAGCTCAAGGCCGCCGTGGAGAGCACAATGCAGGCCAGGGCGTCGGCGGCGCCACGGCGGCAGGGGACCATAACCATCTCACGGTTCGAGTACGAGTACCTGAGCGGCCGCGCGGCGCTGGTCCGGGTGGTGGCCGACAAGAAGGTGGCCGCGGCGCAGGCGTGGGTGCAGGCGCTCAAGGCCAGCGAGAAGGAGGTGGCGATGCGGGCAGAAGCGGCGGAGCGGGAGATGAGGGAAATGGCCCCCAGGGAGGCGCAGGCGGCGTCGGAGGCGGAGAAGACGGCCGGCGAGCAGAAGGCGCTGGAGCAGGAACTGTACGACCTGAACGCGACGGCGGAGAGTGTGGGCCTGCAGTGCGCGTACCCGCGGCGGAGGTCAAGCAGGGTGTCGGCGACGTCGAGGAGGTCGAAGGGTAGGCGGTCGTCGGTGTCTGCGGCGAACTGGAACCCGAAGTCGCCGTCGTTCACCATCAAGAGGAAGAAGAAGATGATGCCCAGCCTCCTGAAGCTCATCAAGGAGAAGAGAGGCGGCAGCGACAAGAGCACCAACTGATGAAGGGCTGCTTCGCGTGCGGCTGCTCTGCTCTGCTGTAGCATGCAGAGACCAGAGTGCATGCATGGCTTTGAATCCGCATCTTGCGGTGCCGGCCCGTGATACGCTGCGCGGTCTGGTCCTCTTTTGATCCACTGTTCTATATGTGCTCTTTTTAGTTCCCATTTTAGGTTTGTCTTGCATCAAAAAGTTCAAAGTTTGATAAAGTTTATAGAAAAACATCAATATTTACAATACCAAATCAATAGTATCTACATCTAAGTCGGCTGAGACTTCGACTGATTTTTAACAACGCCGTAAATTTATAGACTATTGTTTCCCTGCTTGATTGTATTGTACCACCTTTTTCTTGGGAAAATCTAGGACCCTAATACCAACCGAACGTCAGATTTTATTTTTATTTTAACGTCAGATTTTAGACTAGCCGTGTGAAACGAAAACTTTCGATGGGGAAGGCAACTGCGATCGATCGAACGTTTCTGTTCGATCGGAACCCCCCAGCAAGAACACCTTCCACGAGCGGTCAAAGCACAACAACACCATTTCCTGAATAAAGCAGAAAAAACTAGTTTTTGTTGTGATTAATAAAGCGTGGTTTTTGCCAGTTTTTTTCTGATTAATAAAGCCTAGTTTTTGCCATGCTATGAGAAAAAATGTCAAGGTCTAAAAATAAATTTGACATGATAGAGAATGAAAAATAAGATAGCACTGATTTTTTATAGGAGCAGAATATGCCATGCTACAAAAGTAAAAGTTGCCATTCTAAAGTAAATTTAACATGGTCCCACGAAAGCAAAAATTCCCATCAAAAGATGATAGTATTTTTTTGCCATGAATGTAAAGTAAAAGTTGCCATGGCAATAAATGTAATTTTTTCATGGCAAAATAAAAAGTGAAAAATGCCATGGCAATAAAAGTTAAAAAAATCCCATTGCGATATAGGTAAATTTGGCATGTCAATAAAGGATTTGCGACCACAAAATAACTAACTCAATTCTGCCATGCGACAATAAAGTAAGAAGTCACCATTCTAGAAAGTAAAATTAGGCATGTTATTAAAATATAAATTTTTAGGATGCTCACATTTTCATGAATTTATCAAGTGACTATTCCCAAAAAATGTTTCAAATATTGCTATGATCTATTCGACATAATTTTCAAAAAAGTTAATGAACAAATTTTTTACCAATGATATGCTTAATGAATTTGCCATGTATTTTTAGAAAAAAACATGTGTTTATTAAAACACATTTTCTTTATTTTTCCTAGGAGAAAAAGCTTCTAAATCTGCCATCTGTAGTACACAAGAAGGCATGAATTTGCCATGTGAAAAGTAGAAACTTTCCCAAAATTGCCATGTCTTGTACATAAAATAGCAGAGGGAAATTTTGGCATGGCTTGTACAAGAAAAATAAATAAATAAACATTTTACGTCATACAAATTTGCCATGTACAACTTTTTGGTACAAAATTGCCTATGTCCCTAGAACAATTTGCACTATCGCTAGATCAAGGTTTTTGGTCCTAAATGTTGTCGAGTAGAATAATTTTGCCATGACAACTATCTACATGTACATGAATAATCATCACAATCATGCTAAAAACAGAAAAACTGTTCTCTAAACTCATGTCAAGATATTTATTATACATGACAAAGTTGAGATAAATCTATGTGGGTCATATGAAAAAGATTTTGAGAGATTTACATGGCAAAAGTTTCAAGATATTATCCATGGCAACAATTTTAGCATTTTTGAACATGGAAAAAATTGTATTAGGTGACATGGCAAATGTTGTATTGGTGGCATGGCAATGGTTTTAACATTTTCTCCATGGCCAAACATTTAGCAATTTTTTCCATGGCGAAAAAGGTATTAGTAGCAAAGACAACAGAAACTGAAAAAACACATGGCAACAGGGTTTAAGTTGATATGGCAATGCTTCTTAAGATACCACGGCAATTTCATGAGAAAGAGAGAGAGGGAAATCATGGTATTTCATATTGCTAAACAATTATGGAAAAAAATTAAGAAACTCTGTTTTTGTACATTGCAGAAGTTTCAATATTTTTGCCATGGCAAAATAGTTGTAATAATTTTGGCATCACAAATTTGTATCGGGTGACATGGCAAAAATTGTATTGGCAATATGGAAAATGTTTTAACATTTTTGCCATGGCAAAAGATGTAACATTTTTTTCAATTTTTCATGGCAACATTTGTATTAGTTTCCATGTGAACAAAACGAACTTGTGCTAGTAGCAAATGCAAACAAAATTGAAAATGTCATGGGAAACAAGGTTGAAATTAGCCATGGGAACACATGTAAAAAGTTGCCATTTGCATGAATACATCAATATTCTCCGGTTTAGTGGATGAAAAATAACATAGATATGGTATCAATATTCTCATGATTTTCCATGAGATACAAAAAAAAGTTTAGTTCCAATCGCAAGATGAAATTGCCACGACAAATGTTGAGATAGGGCAAAAACTAAGACTTGGCATATGTCCATATGAAAATGCTATGTTAGCATTTAGTCTTACTTGTGACATGGAACGACAAACTAAGAATTTCAGAAATTTTGCATCTTTTTGCAGCTAAATATGGACAAAACTATGTATAGGGACAATAGAGATAATCATGGCAAAACACCTTTTTCTGGTCAAAATTTGGTTTCTGCTAAAAGCACTTCCTTTGATTGCAGTTTTAAAAAGCATCAACTAGAATATATAATCAATGCAATTAGGGACATGATCACATCATGGTCTATGGAGTAAATTGGTAATCTCAGTAGTAAAGATTGAGGTAAATCACCTAACCATTGTATGAGTGATGTGCCTCTCCTCGGACATGGCATGGAAAATTGAAGAGAATAAACTCGAAAAAATGACAAAAGGGATTGGGCGAGTTGCTACCTGCAAGGAAGGGAGCCAACATCACGGCTAGTGTAGTATGTCGTCATGGTGGTCGAGCTCGACCCGGGGTCCCGGTCGCCGTTCTTGTTCCATGCCGAATCATTCAATCCCACCCATGGTACACTGCCATGCTCAGCAGCATAGCTGCAACTGCTCTACTCGGCGTCGAACCAGCGAGAGAGGCAGAGCAGGTCTCACGGTCGTCGTCTTTGGCCACCATGACCACCGTCTAGTCAACTTCGACAATGTGTGTGGCGTAGTGCTTGCCCGTGTCGGCGTCCACTACTCGTGTGAGGGCAGTGCAGCAAAAGCACAACAATGGAGGAGAGCCCGCCCCTTGGCATGTGTGGCCGCTACACAGAGCGACACATCGAAGGCGCGCTCGATCCTCGGACACGTGTGGAGGGGTAGGAGAGGGTGCTAGGCCCTGACGAATCCAACTTCATTTTGCTCCACGTAGTCTTCTACATCTCTATGCCGCGACCCCCTGAGCCCTGGCCTTGAAAGCCGCTGTCACCGCCCCGGGGAAGTCCTCGGGGGGAATGTGTGTTGTTATAGTAGCACATCGTTGACGGATTTGAGATAGGAAAGAGGTAAAAATGGGAAGGGCAGGAAGATGAGAGAGGAAGCGAGGGGATAAGAGGGAAGAAGCGGTTGGTTTCGTTCAATGTAACTCGATACCAGAGCGAATGCTAGAAAAATGACATGGCACCGATTTCGTTCTAGATACATGCTAATTGATCCAAGGGTGGAAAGGGCGGACAATATTGTAAAAGTCTTAACATTCTAACATTAACTTTTTCAATAATCTATGTAGCACAGTTAAGCCTATGCATGTACGTCGTGCTACCTCATTCCGTTAGATTTTTTTATCTCTAGGAGACTATTGTCTGGTACCTATAGAAACGTTTGCGTCAGTTACATCTTATATGGACCGTCAGATCTTCATCCAACAGCCAAAAATAGATCATGTACTATTTATCTTCCCGCTCCATTCCTTCTTCCTCCTCATGACGCCATCAGTCTGTCCCACTCTAATCGTCGGCATCCACCACCCGCGGTCGGTGGGTGCTATCGCGCACCACCTCTCCGCCCCAGCCTCCCCTAGAGTCATTGTTGTCCACCACCCCTGTTATCCCTCTAAGCTCGGCACCACCGATGATAACCTCTAACGATGCCCTGCATCCCATCTCTAAGATAGATAATGGGGTTTTGGCTTCTACCTAAGATAGATAATGAGGCTATGGTTTCTCCCTAAGATAATGGGGCTGGTTCTTCTCCGACGAGGTCCAACATGGCAGAAGGAAGGAATAAGGTGACAGACACAACAAAGATCTAGATACCTAAGAAATAGCAAAACCGTTTATATTATAGAAAGAGCACATTCATACCTCCATGCATCTCGGGCTTACGCTTACATCATCGTATTAATTGAGAAAAGTTTCTACGGAGACCGTGTCCAAACTCCCTCCCTTGCATACCTACCTTGATATAGTGATACATGTCTTTTGTCAGCATCGGACGGAGCGTGCTTGAACGCCCCATGCCTTCCTCTCTCTTTTGGCTTGATCATGCCAAACATTTAGTTCTTGCCTGTGCCTTGCTTGGCTGCAACTGGCGCAATCTGTCTCGTTCTCATGCTTTCCTCGACTGCAGTGCTCTCCTTATCCAGCTAGTGAGTCGAGCTCATCGACGCACTCTCCTCCCCTCACAAGTTTATCGTGCACGAGGGCACACCTACCTACACGGGCATGTTTGACTCGACGATGGACGCGTTGGAGTGAGAGGGCTTCGGTATCATGCCCATGGTGGTAAAGGATACGTGAACATGGTATGAAGAACGCGGTGGCATACAATTCCAGGATGTTGTAGCCGCGACACGGGGAGTCGACACACCACGCTGGTGGATGTGTCCACGTTCCACCTCTACGACGCGGATGACAACTCGGCAAGCCCGGGCCCCATGACTAGTCCGAGCGGCACTTCGGCAACAAGCATATGAAATCAGCTTCGCCTAGAGCTGCTTCATTGTGTTCTAGGCCTTGTTGGTAGATCAACAAGGCCTACTACCTACAACATTAGATTCATGTTGTAGGAATATGTTTTTTGGGAAAGGAGGATTACTCCCGGCCTCTACGCCAAGCAATGCACCCATTCATCTTTATTGCATTATTCAACAACGCTTTACAAAATAAATACATAGATAGACCAGAAGCGACATTCGTGGCAAATACTTTCGCCCTACCTACAAGGTTGATGATGTACCTTGATCTCACGCCACACACATCAAGAAATCTAGTTGATTGTAGTGAGCAACAAGATATAGAATATCTCATTTTAGAGTCGTTGAGATGCAGGGAAGAATTCTACAGGGTCGAGAGGGACAACAAAGGTCGTTGATGGCGATTGGGTGTCTTCCAAAGAAAAAAGAAAACGTCGGGAAGGAGAGAGAATTTGAAGAGAGTGGTTTTCTTATGCGTGAATTTGAGAAGGAAGACTCGGCTTTAAGAGTAACTCCTCAAGTTTTTGAGGAGTTAAAGATGTAAGGGAAGGGCTAGAAATGGGTTTAACTCATAAAAGAATTAAGAGGGGGGGCTCAACAATGTTTATTTAGTTGGGAGTTCATTTTACATGATCACATGCAAACGCGCTAGCAGGATGATCAGGGGCAAAGTGCACATGACATTAAACCTAGGCATACCCCGGGCCGGGCTGGGCTTCGGGCCGGGCTTTACAAAGCCCGAACTAGAAATCCCAAGCCCGAGCCCGGCTCGGCCCGGCCAAAAAAACGTAAATTCAGGCCCGAGCCTGGCCCGGATGGGGTTAAAAGGTGAATTTCGGGTCGGGCCGGGCCTCCGTGTAAATCGCTATTTTTGACAAGCCCGAGCCCGGCCTGAACTGCTTCCTGGGCCCTATTTTGAAGCCCAAGCCCGGCCCGAACACAAAGCCTGGCCCGGCTCGGCCCGGGTTTTTCGGGCCGTGCTCGGGCTGGGTCTCCGGGCCGGGCTGCCCATGCCCAAATGTACATGACATTATTTGGGCAACTCCTGCAAACTAAGGTCATGTTTTGATTGAGAATGATAACACAAACTAATCGTAATGGGGTCACACTGACACTATAAACGAACATATGAGCAAAATAGCAAACATGTTTGTTTTAACCAAAAAATGAACGGTAATCAATTACAACCTATGATTTGTGCCAAATTTCTGGGGTAAGTTGAAACAAATCACACTCAATATATAATTCTGAATTGAAACAATGAGACCAACATATAATTTCACGAAGAAAATCAAAAATACAAAAAGAAAATCAAAAGAAGAAAGCGAAGGGCACAAGAACACAAATTGCATCTGCCTCCCGTCAATGGATCCACGCCGAGCCACAACATCTTCCCGTAATAGGTAGACATCAGTGTTTCTCAGAAGTTTAGAGAAATGAATGAGAAGAAAACGCCGACGACGTGAAGATCTAGAGAAGGGGATTGTCAGTGTCACTTATTCTCATGCTGGGCCACCATGCCGGGTGTCAGGGAGATTACCCCCGTGTAGGCTCAAGGAGGCGACTCAACATTTTAAAACAACGGGGAGGCGAGCGCCTCTCTATCCATCTGCTCCGGCTAGTACCCCGGTCTGACCGGCTACTGAGTCTGGCCAATTCCTTGCCCAGCTGGCTGCTCCGATCAACCTCTGTCCGGCTGCTCCAGCCGACCTGCTGTGCAAGGTCGACCACCATGTCCTATCGGACACGACATGAAGACACTATAGCCTGCATCATGCGTCACTTCGCTGCACCCCAATAGTGACGCACTATAGCCTGCGCCATCACGTCACCTCGCATGTCATCTTCAATAGTGGTGCACTATTACCTGTATCATGCGTCATCTCACATGTCTTCTCCAATACTAAATAGGTTGCCATGTGGGCCACCCCTTGTCCCCTGTGCCTCCGTTTATAAGAGGCACCAGGGGAGCTCACTCAGGCCAGGCTCTCCAAGCTCCTCTCATTTCTCTCATCCTCTCCCATTCTCCCACTCTCACTCACGTGAGACCAAGGAAAGGAGCAGCCAGCTCCCTCTTCCTCCTCAGACACAGCTCCAGGAGCAACCATGTACTACACATACACTTTCTATACAAACATGCAGGAGTAGGGGTATTATCTATTCGAAGAGCCCCAAACCTGGGTAAACCACCGCATACTACCACCCTATCTCGTCCCGGACCTTCCATGGCAGCCTTGCTCTCACCTCGATTAGTCACCCCCTGGCATCTGTTGTGACAAAATGACGACAGTTAGCACCCACCGTGGGGCAAGCTGCTGCTGGAACCGCGGTCCAGGCGGGACCCTCTTCGTCATCATCGCCATGACATTGCCGCAGTCTCTCCGGTGGCACTCGGCGGCTCGAAACCAACATGCCCCCGAGGCTGCCGCACGGGACGACGCGTCCCATCGTCGACCTCGCCCAATTCCAGCTCACTCCAACGTGCCAACGGGGCTACCGTGCAGGTCGGCGCGTCCTCGCCGCCGGCCTGGTACCTCTTCGGCCTCCCCTCGGCCACACCTTCGCGTGCAGGCAAGTTGTCCGCCTTCGTTGATGTACGTACACACGGTTGTGAAAGCACATTTGCTCCCTTGGTGGTTTTGGTAATTAATAACAACATATAAGTCATTGAACTAATGTTTCCACCAAGTATATTTCAGGATAAGTTCAATGATAGGGATGGCCAAAGGATTGTGGAATTACCCCAAGATTTAAGGAAATAGGTTGGCTAAGCTTCAAGCAAGAGGACTCTACATTTTACATTTGTGAGAAATCACTTTGAGTCCATAGGAAAGCCAATACTATTAAAAGGGGGTAAAATTTTGATGGTGAACAATATGCTCAAACGTGCACAAGTGACAGTCACCAAAACATCCACAAACTCTCCCACCAAAGTCTGTCCTAAGCCAAATATGCAAAATCGGTGCAACCAACATTTTACATTCGGTGCCACTGATTCGAAACCCAAGACAAACTCAGCCAAACCCTAGCCACTTCAGTGCAGCCGACACTGCACTCGGTGCCACCGAGTTGGGTTGCCAAGATTTTGTTACGCAAGTTCTCATTTTCGGTCCGACCGAAAATGGTGAATTGGCATCACCGAGATTGGTAAATCTGACTGTTGGTCATCTTGTCGGTGCAACCGAGAATTGTATATCGGTCCCTTCGAGATTCAAAAGTTGCCACTTTTGGTCACTTCGGTACCACCGAGATTTACACATCGGTGTCACTGAGTGTGACTTATTGTGTGTAACAGTTGGATTTTTGGGGGTGCCTATATATACCCCTTCACCACCACCCACTCGAAAGAGAAGCACTTAGAACTATTCCATACCTATCCTACTCAGTTTTCTAAGAGAGAACCACCTACCCTTGTGTTGAGGTCAAGATCTTCCACTCCAACCATATGGATCTTGATCTCTAGCCTCCCCAAGTTGCTTTCCACCAATCCCATCTCTTCTACCAAGCCAAATCTATGAGAGAGTGATTGTGTGTTGAGGATTCTATCATCTTGAAGCACAAGAGCAAAGAGTTCATCGTCATTACCGAGCCTATTACCTTTTGGAGGGTGGTGCCTCCTAGATTGGTTAGGTGTCGCTTGGGAGCCTCCTACTTCGTGTTGTGGAGTGAACCAAGAAGTTTGTAAGGGCAAGGAGATCGCCTACTTCGTGAAGATCTACCCATAGTGAGGCTAGTCCTTCGTGGACGGAAGTCGCATGGAATAGTCAAGGTTGCTTCTTCGTGGAACCCTCCGTGGACTCTCGCGACCGTTACCCTCCGTGGGTTGAAGAGTCCATGAACGTGGACGTGCGATAGCACCACCTATCGGAACCACGGGAAAAATCATCGTGTCATCACTTGTGTTTTCTTTCCTTACCCTCTCTTTACTTACATGTGCAATGTCTTTACTTTCCGCTGCTACACTCTTAGACATGCATGTGTAGGGTGTTACTTGATATGCTATGAATGCTAAAACTTGCCAAGAACTAAAATTGGGAAAAAGGCAAAAAAAAATTGGTCAAGTAGTCTAATCCCCCTCCCCCTCTAGACCTACTTTTGATCCTACAGGTTGCGCCTAGCCAGCTTGGCTAGCTAGCTCAGCTCGAGTGCACATACGAGGCCGGCCGGCCGTATGACCCTCGTCGTCGCCCCGGCCGGCAACTCCGTCTTGCGATGTCATCTCCTCCGCGCGCCCTTTCCATCGTGGCCTCTCCCCGGCCGATGGGCCCCTCGACCGAGTCACCATCCGACCGTCCCGGCCCTTCGCCATCGCGACCGCATGCCCATCGCACCGCGTGCGGTTCCCGCATGCCCGTCCGCTCCGACCAGTTGCACGCCCGACCACCTAGTCGCCCCACTCCGAGCGCAGTCGTGCCTAGCTAGCTAGCTAGGAGAGCCAATCGATTCATGTGCGCACGAGGCCAGAAAGATGTGTGTTTCTCGCCATCGCTCCGACCGGCAACTCCGTCTGACAAGCCTCTGCCGTTTGCGTCGGGTGGTGAGGCATAGCTCCGATCCTCCATGCGCCCAAGCTACCCAGCTAAGCGTCCGCATGGCCTTCGGCACTGGCCTACAAGGCCTCCGGCACCGACGCCCACACACGTGCCAGACCGCGCCCCGCGCGTCCACGTCTGCATCATCATATCCATGCGGCAAGCCTGCCGGCTTCGCCACCTGCCTTGTTCGCGCACATCGGTGCGCCTGTGCCGTGGCCTCGCTCGTCGGCCTATCCGTGCCCCCGGCCAGACCGCCGCCGGTTCCGCCTTACTGTCGATCGTGTCACACCCTGTGTTTGTATCACTTTGATATGCTTGGATTTACAAAATTTGGAACCAATTAAATCTTTTTGAGTACATGCTTCTTTGATTGTTGGGTTGAGTATGTTTGGCACTCTTAGATTCTACTCCTTTCCATATTCATCTTCCTTGATCCAAACTTCTTGCCCAATGATCATGCCATGCGAATAGTGACCAAAAGTATTTTTAACAAAATTTATTTGACAAAAAGAATTTATTCAAATTAGGTTTCCAAAAACTCCTGAGTTGAGGTTTGCACCGCAAGTCCTCAAATTGGGTGGATCCTTTTTCCCCAAAAGCTTTATTTGAAACCTACTATATATATGACTTCCCAAAACCACCAAATATTAATTTTAAAGGTTATTTTACTATTTTATTTAAAGGCTTTTTCCTAAAACCAGAAATGTTTTTTCATAAGGAAAAATTATTTTAATGCTTTGAAAATATTTGAGAAAATTCAGGGAAACTCAGTGGACATATATTTCCCATATATTTGAGTTTCAACACATGGTTATGTTCAAAATCATTGGTAAAACCCCTCAAAACCCATTCTGCCTAAATCAAGCTTTTGAAATACTTCTATAAGAATATTGTCAATAAATTCCAATAAAATTTTTAGAAAGTCACAATGGTCATATGTGATGATCTTGCAAAGTGTCATCTCAATCCCAATTGATTTGCTTCATCAAATAATTCCAAAAGCATACCTGTCCAGATTCAAATTTGAGCAACTTTACATTGTGAAGTTTCTTCCCTTGACCACAAACCTTGTGGGGATGTTCCATTACCCAAATAAGGATGCTACACCAAGTGGTGCATCAAGGAGATTAGCATTGTATACCTGGATCAACAGAAGTCAGGTTTTGTTAAAATCTAGTGTTTAGAAAGTTTACATTATCAACTTTGCTCAATTAAGCTCAAACTTGGTGATCAAGCACAATTATTACCACCACTTCATCATGTTAGGTTTCATCTCCAGTGGGTGATCCTAGCCTGCCGAAGTGCTGATCAAACACCATTAGGCTGAATCCAAGAATCAATAATTGAGCCCCTTTCCTTGTTCTCTATGAGCACAAATTTTTACCACAGCTCCACCTAGACCCCCAGCACCTCCAGTAGAAAGCCCAACGGCAAGCTCCATGATTGAGGGGGCAAAAACACCACTTGCACCCCCTAGACAACCACCTTTTCCCTTCTCTCAGCTCTCTCTCCCTCCTGGCAAGTTCCAGGGCATCCCATGCCCCTTTCCCCCTTTGTTTAGCCCCTACGCAGTCGATGGACACTGGTGGACGCACCAGAGCGCGCCAAAAGCCCATCATGCCGGCCAAAGGCACGCTCTGGAGCGTCCTACGGGACAGGCAGAGGGTTGACCTCGTGCCCTGCCCATACCCTGGCCACCTCGAGCCACCCCCTCGCGCTAGTCGAGGCGCCTCAGCGTCCGCGACACGCTGCCATGTCGGGAGCCTCCTCCCCCTCTCTTACCCTCCCACACACACGCCCGACGCTGCCCGGCTCGGCAAACCCCGAGCCTCACACGCGTGCGCTCTCGCCTCTCTTCTCTCTCTCCCCTTGGTCGTGGACGAGTCCCAGGTAGACCCCAGACACGTCCTCTCCCCCTCCCGTGGCCTCTAGCATCAGCCACGAGCTCGCCGGTGCACCCACGTTCGGTGGACTTGCCCCCCTCTATTTATGCCGCTCTCGCACCTCTCTTTCCCCTCCTCTGGCTCACTCTCTACCCACGTCGACCCCCGACAGAGCCCGAGCCCCTCTATTTCACCTTGTTCTCGGGATCGAGCTTGCCGCCACCGCCTTTGGTCGTCGTCGATCTTGCGGTAGGGAGCACCTCCAGTCCCCATTCTCCTCCCGCTAGCCTTCCCTTGCCCTCCTGACCCGTTTCCCTCTTCCCCCCCCCTTCGTTTGATGTGTAGGGCGACCCCAGCAACCACCTCCCGAAGCACCTCTGCCACGGGACCTTGTTGCCGGCGAACCCCTGCCCTTTGGTGCTCCCCTCGACCTTCACCCGATAGACAGTGACTGTAGGACCGAAAGTATGTCTAGAGGGGGGGTGATTAGACTACTTGACCAAATAAAAGTTTTGCCTATACCAATTTTTAGGGTTGACAGTTTTTAGCATTTCATGGCAAGTCAAGTACACCTTGCACATGCAAGTCTAGGAGTATATAGCGGCGGAAAGTAACAACGAGCATGTATAGAAGGGATAGGCAAACCTTGTGGGCATGCTCCATTACCCAAATAAGGATGCTACACCAAGTGGTGCATCAAGGAGATTAGAATTGTACACCCGGATCTACAGAAGTCGGTTTTTGTTAAAATCTAGGGTTTACAAAGTTTACATTAGCAACTTTGCTCAATTAAGCTCAAACTTGGTGATCAAGCACAATTATTACCACCACTTCATCCTGTTAGGTCTCATCTCCAGTGGGTGAGCCTAGCCTGCCCAAGTGCTAATCAAACACCCTTAGGCTGAATCCAAGAATCAATAATTAAGCCCCTTCCCTTGTTCTCCATGAGCACAAATTTTTACCACAGCTCCACTTAGACCCTCGGCACCTCTAGTGGAAAGCCCAACGGCTAGCTCCATGATTGAGGGGGCAAAAAAAACCATTTGCACCCCCTAGACAGCCACTTTTTCCCCTTGTCTTAGCTCTCTCTCCGTCCTGGCAAGTTTCATGGCATCCCATGCCCCTTTTCCCCTTTGTTTAGCCCTTGCGCAGTTGATGGACACTGGTGGACGCGCCAGATCGCACCAAAAGCCCATCATGCCGGCCAAAGGCACGCTATGGAGTGTGCTACGGGATAGGCAGAGTGCTGACCTTGTGCCCTGCCCATACCCTGGCCACCTCAAGCCGCCCCCTCGCGCTAGTTGAGGGGCCTCGGCATCCACGATGTGCTGCCGTGTCGAGAGCCTCGTCCTCCTCTCTATCTCACCCTCCCACATGCGCGCCCGATGCCGCTTGGCTCGGCCAACCCCGAGACTCACACCCGCGCGCTCTCTCCTCGATTCTCTCTCCCCCCTGGTCATGGACGAGTCCTAGGTAGAACCCAGACACATCATCTCCCCCTCACGTGGCCTCTGGCCTCAGCCACGAGGTCATCGGCGCACCCGAGTTCGGTGGACTCACCCCCCCTCTATTTAAGCCGCTCCCGCACCTCTTCTTCCCCTCCTTTAGCTCACTCTCCACCCATGTCAACTCCCAGCAGAGCCCGAGCCCCTCTCTCTCACCCTGTGCTCGGGATCGAGCTCGACGCCGCCGCCTCTGGTCGTCGTCGATCTCGCGGTAGGGAGCCCCTCCAATCCCCATTCACCCCCCGCTGGCCTTCCCTTGCCCTCCTGACCCGTTTCCCTCTTTCTCCCATTCATTTGATGTGCAGGGAAACCCCAGCGACCACCTCTGCCACGGGACCTCGTTACCGGCGAACCCCTGCCCTTTGGAGCTCCCCTCGACCTCCACCCGACAGACGGTGACACCCTGGTTCCGTTCCCGCACTCGCTCGCCGTCGTTGTGCCCTGCACCGTCGCCCGTGAGCCCCTCTCCCTTCTGTTTCGAGGAAGAAGAAGGACCCGACAGGGAGGCCCCACCTGTCAGCCTCTTCCCTCTCTCTCTCCCGTGCGTCTCCCCCTCTCTCTCTGCCCAACAGGCCTCGCCCGTCAGGTTTGAAACCTAACGTGCGCGAGGGTGCTGAGCCGCCTGGGCCGCCCACTGGCTGGCTGGCTGGGCCGGCCCAGCTTCTGGCCGCCACTGGCCCAGGGTGCTGGAGCCCTTTTTCTTTTTCTTTTTCTGGCATTATTTGCAAAAAACCCACACAAATAAATATTTGTCCTATTCCATATATTTTTCCACCATAAATCCTAGAATATTCTGTAGAATTTTATAGTGCCACTTGTAAAAATTTTTGCAAAAGTTTTATTACTATTTTATTTTAAAACCTCTTTTAAGCATTTTTAGCCACTGTTATAAATAGTTAAAAAAACCTTTTTCCTACCAAAACCCTAGAAAAATATTCTTAAAATAGTTTTTAGTATTTATCAGAGTAGGGTAGCATTTTAGAAGTAGATTTTGTGCTTTGTTTTTGTTGTGATGCTTATTATTACCGTTATTTATCGCGTCGATAGATTGCTCTATTGACGAGGGAGTTGGACCCAAAGACTTTGAATACCCCAAAGACTTTGTTGAGCCAGGCAAGCAGACCTTTGACCATGACTATGAAACCCTTTTATTGCATGGCATATAGCAGTTATGTTCTTAATGTTGATCATGTTGATGTGGTGACCACTACGGTGGGATGCCATCGATACCTTACCATTGATACTTGCATCGTGCATGACCCTACCATCCTTATGAGGGTTGTGTGGGTGGGAGTAGTTAGGTTGCTACTAGTAGTGCTACGCAAGTGGGATGGGAATATGCATGGTGATGGAAACAAAATGATATCAAAGACTTTTTCAAAAACCCCGTCTGGTGCGAGTAATGCCAGAGGGGGGTAGTGTTGAGTTGGGTAACCACTTCAGAAAGAAGTGGTGTACCGGAGCAAGTGAGTGTGTGTTTTCGAAAACGGATTAGATTTAAGATTTGTCGACCGTCCCAACCTTACATGCACAACTACGATACCCCTTATGGGACGGGGCTTTGTTGATTAGTATGGTTGGTGCTAGCAGGGGGCCCGCATTACCAGTGGTGAGAGTGAAGTGGTCACTCTCGAGACGGGGTCGTCCCGGAGTGGAAGGCCATGCGCTGTCTTTACAGGCACCGGGCACGCTGTTGCGTGCCCTCATGGATGACACATGTGATGTATATCATGAGGGATGGCACCAATGAGTGGACTCTTTGTTTAATATCACCATGGGAAAGGCATTGTTCGGGTGCTTACCTCGGGCATGTAATATACCGCAAGTCGTGGATGACACGGAAGTTTCCTGAGTCTTGTGGGTAAAGTGTGCAACCTCTACAGAGTGTAAAACTATTGGAATAGCCGTGTTTGCGGTCAAGGACAGTTGGGTGGTGCTGCCTAAACTACATCCGGTTGTTTTCGCAAAAACATGGTGTGTGTGTGTGTGGATGACACGGAGATGATACTTGAGATAAGTCAGAGGACTTGACGTGATGACTGAACATGAGATGTTCAACCCCCTGTTTATGATGATATCTGAAACTTGTTCATATGCATATCTGCTAACTGTGGATGCATGCTTACATAGTACTTGATCATGTTATTGCATGAAAAATTAGCTTTCTGCAAAAACTTACCTACTTAGTGCTATATCATGCATTGTTGTACCTTGTTCCAAAACTTGGGTTGCTTGCAAGTACATTCAAAGTACTCATTATCTTGCCACTGGTTATTTAATTGGCCAGGCATGGAAGAGCAGGAATACGGTGAAGAGTTAGTTGGTGATGAACATGCGAACTAGGACGCTCCCTAGTCAGAATTCCTGTTGGTCTAAGGCAGATGACATGGGTTCACGCTTTCGACCAAGATTTCTGTTGTTTGTTATATTTAAGTGATTGGCCCTTGTGGACCTATCTATGTAAGACTTGGCCTAGCTGGCCTTTATTTGTGTAAGACGATATGTAAGGATGTAAGACTCTTATTATTCAGCTTCTGCGTGTTTAGTGAGCATTGATCTTTGGGATCACTATACACGTGCATTCGGTGATCACAACTTATGAGTCGGAGTCCCCACAGAGCTGGCATCAGAGCCATCTTGACTGTAGGAAGCCCTTAATTAGCCTGGACGTTAGCTAGGATGAAACCAATTTCAAACTACACCTAGCAGCTATACTTAGGAGTTTCTGCACTTAGTACCTCTTCTATTCCTCACATAGCACTCTACTGACTCTCCTTCCTTCAAACATTTGTAGATGGCCATCATACCTGAAGCCTTCCTGACATCCGGCTTTCTCCTACTCCTTGAGGATAGCCTGGAGAAGTGCCAGTTTCGGCAACCACCCATTTACCTCTACCACGAGCACTGGGTCGATGCCATCATGAAGGAGTACCACGTGGATGTGGTCGTGAAGGCAAACGACTCCCTGACTCGCAGTCGCGACAGCTGCACGCAAGGCACTTCTGCACCTTCGAGACATCATTACAGAGATGGCTGATGAGCCGGCTACTCGCTACCTTCCTTTCAGGAAGGATGATCGCGGCGAGAGTTGGACGTTACTTCCATCCAAGGAGGATGGCACACCACTCAGGTTCGAAACCTACTTCGGCCTCTCCGCTGACAATCTGGCTTACAATATGATTAAGGAGACTGTGAAGCTCTGCGAGGAACTTCACCACACCCGAGAGCTCCTGCACCAAGCCAAGACGAAGCCAGACAAGATCAAGAAGGATGGAGCCGCCGAGGGACAACCAGCTGTCGCTCATCTAGGAGGACTACCCCCAGCTAGAGATGCACCCACACATTATCGTCGCATGAGTATGAAGGAGTATCGTGAGCTCTTCACTAACCCGCCGACGAAGCGTCATCGGGATGGACCTCCTCATTCTCCGCCCCCCTTGACCGGAGATGATGCCCGTCCGGAGGACGATCAGAAGGAAGACCCAGTGGAGCGTGACTACGAGACCGAGCACTCCACCACCTGAGTCCGAGAACCCCTAGGGTAGGATCAGTCATGTACCCTTCACGCGAAGTCGAGTCTGTGTAATGATTCACATGAAACCATGTGTGCTTGTTGTTTGCTCTTGTTGTTTGTGTTCCGATACAAGTCACGCTTTTGCCTTAGGCAACCTATAAGCGACTCCATCGTCTATCTTATCTCAATATATGTGTTGATCTTTCGACCTTCGTTTTACCACACTTGCACTGTACCAACCCCCTTAGGCGTGCTTTCTCCGTCATTACTTTTCCTCTTGTCTATTCCAGTTGTTTGACTTGGCTGCTCCAAACAGGACGGTGACTGCTACTCGCAACAGCTCCTTCACCAACCCTGAAGCCGGCAACTCCAGCCAGCAACAGGGAACTGGTGGGACTGCTCGGGCTGGAGGACACCAGGAGCAGCCACAAGGCGACATTCCCCCCCCCCCCCCGCCACCACCTCCACCGGAGAACATGACCATAGCTCAGTTCCTCCAAGTTCTCTGGGGGGAACGCCAAGCCAACACTGTTTCTATTCAGCAGATGGCTCAAGTCCTTGTGAACAACCATCAACAAGGAAGGAACGGCAATGGCCGCTCCACTCTCTATGATTTCATGAGGAATTCGCCCCCAACCTTCACCGAGACTGCTGAACCCCTGGATGCTGACGACTGGATCCGCACCATCGAGGACCTCCTTGCACTAGTCAATTGCAATGAGGATCGTGAGAAGGTGCTTTATGCCTCTCACTGCCTCAGGGGTACCGCCAGAGCTTGGTGGGATGGATTCAAGGTCATGCAAAGCGACCGTGTGATCACTTGGGATAACTTCAAGGAAGGATTCCGCACCGCCCACATTCCGTCTGGGATCATGGTTATCAAGAAGAGAGAATTCTGAGCACTGAAGCAAGGAAGTGGCTCTGTCAAGGAGTACATGCCGAAGTTCAAACTGCTGTCAAGATATCCACCTGAAGATGTCAATGCTTCATGGAAAGACTACCGCACATAAAAATACAGATACCACAAGCGACCCTCGGGGGCAATCTCCGCATTTATTTCAGCAACTTTACCGTTGACCCCGGCGCCAGCTAGTCTCGGTCCGGGGCTGGCCGTTTGGTCCGATACGTTCATACCCATAGACGGCTCGGTATCCTGCACGGTACTGAAGGACCACTCTTTGTCTCAGCTACAGTCCGCACCATGGCTGTCCGGTAGCGAGAGCAAAAGCTGGAGGTCACTTCACGCAAAAAAACGTCTAGGGAGAAAATGGCTCGGGCAACACGGTCATTTCATTCGTATCTGCTCGGTCGAGTCTACTCCCAGAAGCCGAGTACTGTACCCTCCATTCCCCGGCCCACTCTTCACCTCAGCCACAGACCGGCTCCCGGTTGTCTGGCTGGCAAGAGCAAAAGCCAAAGAGCGGACATCACATGAAAAAGATAGAAGTGGGCTCAAACGAAACCGAGTCGGCACCCTTTGCACAAAGCATGCACTACCAAAACTGAATATTTGACACATCTGCATCAACTAAACTTGTCTTTTGCACGACCATTTCCATGAAGATGTCAACACGGAGGCTGCTAAGATGGAACGCTTCATGGAAGGACTTCAGCAGACCCTGTAGTATCAGCTCATTGTCTGCGATTGCCGGACCTTCTTCGACTTGGTGAACAAGGCCCTCATGCTGGAAAACAAGCGTCATGCCATAGACGACACTCGTAAGCGCAAGATCATTAGCAAGGGTAGTTCCAGCAGCCAGCCCCACCCAAGCCGACCTATCAGCCACAGCAGGATAGACCTCCTACGCGTCGTTCGAGCTACTAGCCTCAGCAGTATGGCAATCCTAGGCCAGCCTACAACAACCCCAATAAAAACAACGGCGGCTGGAATAACAACAACAACAACCCTAGGCAAGTCACTTGCTTTGGATGTGGTCAGCCAGGACACATCTCTAAGTTGTGCCCCAACAAGAACCCGGGTGCACCGCGCCCCAATGCGCCAAACCAAGGTCAAGGTCGTGGAGCGCCACCAAGGAACCTAGCACCCCACAACCATCCTAACAATGGCAAGGGTCGTGTGAATCACATCACCATAGAGGAAGCCCAGGAAGACCCGGACATCATACTGGGTACATTCCTCGTCAACTATACCCTAGCAACAGTATTATTTGATTGTGGGGCTTCACATTCTTTTGTTACTCAAAAGTTTGCACTAGAGAGTGGTATGAAGCCTACACCCTTGGGTAGTCATATGTTGATACAAACCCCGAGTTCGGTTACGAAGTCCAAGATAGGATGTAAGGGAGTTGAGATCATCATCAACGGGGTAGACTTCCTAGTAGACCTCATAGTCCTGGATTCACGAGGCTTGGATGTCATCCTTGGCATGAATTGGTTGACCAAGAACCAAGGCTACTTAGATCGTGCCAAGAGGATCGTTACCATAACCAATAGCCAAGGAGTGGAAGTCAAGTATGTTTCCAACCTTACCACCACACAAGCCCCTCAGGCTAACTGTCTGTCGGGAGTTGAGTTGGATCAAGTGCCAGTGGTATGTGAATACCCGGATGTATTTCCTAATGAGCTGCCCGGAATGCCTCCTGACCACGAAATTGAGTTCATCATTGAACTAATGCCCGGATCAAGGCCCATATATAAGAAGCCCTATAGAATGGGGTCCGAAGAGTTGGCTGAGTTGAAGAAGCAACTGGCAAAGCAGCTCAGAAAAGGATTCATTCGCCCTAGTACCTGTCCTTGGGGATCACCTGTTCTATTTGTGTCAAAGAGGGACGGAACTATCCGAATTTTTGTCGATTACGTTCTCTCAATGAAGTCACGATAAAGAACAAATACCCACTACCCAAGATAGAAGACCTGTTCGATTAGCTGAATGGAGCTAAGGTGTTTTCCAAGATCGACCTCGGGCCTGGGTATTACCAGTTGAAGATCAGGCCCGAAGACATTCTGAAAATGGCATTTGTAACCCGGTATGGTCTATATGAATACACGGTCATATCATTTGGGTTAACCAATGCTCCTACCTACTTCATGTACCTCAAGAACAAGGTCTTCATGGAGTACTTGGACAAGTTTGTTGTCGTCTTCATTGATGACATACTCGTCTTCTCCAAGTATGAAGAAGAGCATGAGCAACACTTGAGATTGGTCCTAGACAAGCTTCGAGAGCACCAGCTTTATGCCAAATTCAGCAAAGTGAATTCTGGCTGCATGAAGTTGGATTCTTGGGTCATGTGTTGACTACAGAAGGACTGTCAGTGGATCCCTCCAAGATTGAAGCCGTGACTGAATGGCAATCCCCAACCACTGTGAAGGAAGTCAGGAGCTTCCTCGGACTCGCGGGATATTACCGCAAGTTCATCGAAGGATTCTCGAGCATTGCCCAACCCATGATTCAGCTTTTAAAGAAGGATAAGAAGTTTGAATGGACGTCAAAGTGTGAAGAGAGCTTCCAGGAGCTCAAGAAGAGATTGACCACAACCCCAGTTTTGGCCACCCCCAATATTCACACGGAGTTTGTGATATATTGTGATGCATCGAGAACCGGTCTTGGAGGTGTTCTGATGCAAGAAGACAGAGTCGTAGCATATCTATCCAGACAGCTACGTCCTCATGAAGAGAACTATGCTACTCATGACCTTGAGTTGGTAGCTGTGGTTCATGCCTTAAAGACATGGCGACATTACCTTTTGGGGAAGCGATGTGAGATATACATAGACCACAAGAGTTTGAAGTATATTTTCATCCAAAGGGAATTGAACATGAGGCAGCGAAGATGGTTGAAGTTGATCAAGGACTATGACCTTAGTGCTCAATACCACCCCGGAAAGGCTGACGTGGTGGCAGACACCTTAAGCAGATAGGCTAGTTCCTTGAATGATATGATTAAGGAAAGGCTACCTGCCTTGTATGACGAGCTTGAAAGCTTCAGCTTGGAACTAGTTGCACCTGGATTCCTCGCCAACCTCGAAGTGAAGCCTACCTTGATGGATGATATTAAGGAAGCTCAGAAGGGACACGAGAGCATTGAAGGCGTCAAGATGAAGATCAAGGCAGACAAGGCCCCAGGATTCTCAGTGGATGAACAAGGAGTTGTATGGTTCGGGAATCGCATCTGTGTACCCAACAAAGAGGAGCTCAAGAACTTCATCTTGCAAGCAGCTCATGACACTCCATACTCCATCCATCCTGGAGGAACCAAGATGTATCAAGACCTCAAGGGAAGATTCTGGTGGCATGGCATGAAACGGGAAATAGGCACATTTGTTGCTAAGTGTGACATATGCGAGAGAGTCAAAGCTGAGCATCAGCGGCCCGCTGGGCTATTGCAACCTCTCAAAGTGCCTGAATGGAAGTGGGAAAAGGTCGGGATGGACTTCATCACCAGATTACCTAGGTCAAGCAAAGGACATGATTCCATCTGGGTCATTATCGATCACCTAACCAAGGTAGCCCACTTCATTACCGTTAAGACTACCTATGACGGGAACCAACTGTCCAACCTCTAGATCAACCGCATTGTGAGTCTTCACAGAGTTCCAAAGGAGATTGTGTCAGACCGAGGAACCCAGTTCACCTCAAGATTCTAGAAAAAGCTTCAAGAAGCAATGGGAACCAAGATCTCCTTCAGCATGACTTTTAACCCCCAGACCGGTGGGCAAACGGAGCGAGTAAATCAGATACTCAAAGATACGCTATGTGCTTGTGTTTTGGCCTATGGAGCCAAGTGGGAGGATTGCTTGCCATTCGCCGAGTTCTCCTACAACAACAACTATCAGTCAAGTCTTCAAATGGCACCATTTGAGGTGTTGTATGGACGCAAGTGTCGTACTCCCCTCAACTGGTTAGAGACCGGAGAAGGATTAGTCTTTGGACCAGACGTCCTCCGTGAAGCAGAAGAGCAAGTTCAACTCGTCCAAGAGCGCCTTGAGACCGCCAAGACAAGACAGAAGAGCTACGCCGACTCTCACCGCTGAGAAGTGAACCTCAACATCGTAGATTATGTCTACCTCCAGGTCATGCCTCTCAAAGGGACTAAGCGTTTCCATGTCAAAGGGAAGCTTGCACCAAGATACATCGGCCCCTTCAAGATCACCGCAAGATGAGGAGAAGTTACCCACCAGCTAGAGCTACCTTCTGAGCTATCATATGTGCACAACGTGTTCCACGTGTCAGAACTTCGGAAGTGTCTTCAAGTTCCCAACCGCCCCGACCTCTACAAGGATATCAACCATCAATCCATCAATCTTTAGCCAGACCTCACTTATCATGATAGGCCATTCCATATTCTAGACAAAGCAAAGTGTTGCACCCGAAGCCGCACCATCAAGTACTTCAAGGTCCAATGGAGCAACCACACTGAAGCAGAAGCAACCTGGGAGCGTGAATACTATCTTAGATCTGAGTTCCCTTATCTCTTTAGCGCTTACCCTAGGAATCTCGGGGACGAGATTCATGTAAGGGGGGTAGGTCTGTCACACCCTGTGTTTGTATCACTTTGCTATGCTTGGATTTACAAGATTTGGAACCAATTAAAACTTTTTGAGTACATGCTTGTTTGAATTGTTGCTTGTTTCATTGTTGGGTTGAGTATGTTTGGCACTCTTAGATTCTACTCCTCTCCATATTCATCTTCCTTGATCCAAACTTCTTACCCAATGATCATACCATGTGAATAGTGACAAAAACTATTTTTATCAAAATTTATTTTGACCAAAAAGAATTTATTCAAATTAGGTTTTCAAAAACTCATGAGTTGAGGTTTGCACTGCAAGTCCTCAAATTGGGTGGATCCTTTTTCCCCAAAAGCTTTATTTGAAACCTACTATATATATGACTTACCAAAACCACCAAATGTTATTTTTAAAGGTTATTTTACTATTTTATTTAAAGGCTTTTTCTTAAAACCAGAAATGGTTTTTCATAATGAAAAATTATTTTAATGCTTTGAAAATATTTGAGAAAATTCAGGGAAACTCAGTGGACATATATTTCCCATATATATGAGTTTCAACACATGGTCATGTTCAAAATCGTGGGAAAAATCCCTCAAAACCCTCTCTACCCAAATCAAGCTTTTTTAAATACTTCTATAAGAAATATTCTCAATAATTTCCAATAAAATTTTAGCAAGTCACAATTGTCATATGTGATGATCTTGCAAAGTTTCATCTCAATACCAATTGATTTGCTTCATCAAAATATTCCAAAATCATACGTGTCCAGATTCAAATTTGAGCAACTTTAGATTGTGAAGTTTCTTCCCTTGACCACAAACCTTGTGGGGATGTTCCATTACCCAAATAAGGATGCTACACCAAGTGGTGCATCAAGGAGATTAGCATTGTACACCTGGATCAACAGAAGTCAGGTTTTGTTAAAATCTAGGGTTTAGAAAGTTTACATCATCAACTTTGCTCAATTAAGCTCAAACTTGGTGATCAAGCACAATTATTACCACCACTTCATCATGTTAGGTTTCATCTCCAGTGGGTGATCCTAGCCTGCCGAAGTGCTGATCAAACACCATTAGGTTGAATCCAAGAATCAATAATTGAGCCCCTTTCCTTGTTCTCCATGAGCACAAATTTTTATCACGGCTCCACCTAGACCCCCAGCACCTCCAGTAGAAAGCCCAACGGCAAGCTCCATCATTAAGGGGGCAAAAAAACCACTTGCACCCCCTAGACAGCCACCTTTTTCCCTTCTCTCAACTCTCTCTCCCTCCTGGCAAGTTCCAGGGCATCCCATGCCCCTTTCCCCCTTTGTTTAGCCCCTACGCAGTCGATGGACACTGGTGGACGCACCAGAGCGCGCCAAAAGCCCATCATGCCGGCCAAAGGCACGCTCTGGAGCATCCTACGGGACAGGCAGAGGGTTGACCTCGTGCCCTGCCCATACCCTGGCCACCTCGAGCCGCCCCCTCGCGCTAGTCGAGGCGCCTCAGCGTCCGCGACACGCTGCCATGTCGGGAGCCTCCTCCCCCTCTCTTACCCTCCCACACACACGCCCGACGCTGCCCGACTCGGCAAACCCCGAGCCTCACACGCGTGCGCTCTCGCCTCTCTTCTCTCTCTCCCCTTGGTCGTGGACGAGTCCCAGGTAGACCCCAGACACGTCCTCTCCCCCTCCCGTGGCCTCTAGCATCAGCCACGAGCTCGCCGGTGCACCCACGTTCGGTTGACTTGGCCCCCTCTATTTATGTCGCTCCCGCACCTCTCTTTCCCCTTCTCTGGCTCACGCTCCACCCACGTCGACCCCCGGCAGAGCCCGAGCCCCTCTATCTCACCCTGTGCTCAGGATCGAGCTTGCCGCCACCGCCTTTGGTCGTCGTCGATCTCGCGGTAGGGAGCCCCTCCAGTCCCCATTCTCCTCCCACTAGCCTTCCCTTGCCCTCCTGACCCGTTTCCCTCTTCCCCCCCCTTCGTTTGATGTGTAGGGAGACCCCGGCAACCACCCCCCGAAGCACCTCTGCCACGGGACCTTGTTGCCGGCGAACCCCTGCCCTTTGGTGCTCCCCTCGACCTCCACCCGACAGACAGTGACTGTAGGACCGAAAGTATGTCTAGAGGGGGGTGATTAGACTACTTGACCAAATAAAAGTTTTGCCTATACCAATTTTTAGGGTTGACAGTTTTTAGCATTTCATGGCAAGTCAAGTACACCTTGCACATGCAAGTCTAGGAGTATATAGCGGCGGAAAGTAACAACGAGCATGTATAGAAGGGATAGGGTAGGAAGATCAAACACAGGTGTAGACACGATGATTTTTCCCGTGGTTATGATAGGTGGTGCTATCGTACATCCACATTTATGGAGTCTTCAACCCACGGAGGGTAACGGTCGCGAGAGTCCACGGAGGGCTCCACCCAAAAGGACCATGAAGTAGCAACCTTGACTATTCCATAACGACTTCCGTCCACGAAGGACTAGCCTCACTATGGGTAGATCTTCACGAAGTAGGCGATCTCCTTGCCCTTACAAACTTCTTGGTTCACTCCACAACATGAACTAGGAGGCTCCCAAGCGACACCTAACCAGTCTAGGAGGCATCACCCTCCAAAAGGTAATAGGCTCGGTAATGACGATGAACTCCTTGCTCTTGTGCTTCAAGATGATAGAATCCTTAGCACCCAATCAATCTCTCATAGATTTGGCATGGTGGAAGAGATGGGATTGGTGGAAAGCTACTTGGGGAGGCTAGAGATCAAGATCCATATGATTGGAGTGGAATATCTTGACCTCAACACAAGGGTAGGTGGTTCTCTCTCAAAAAACTAGATGAGGCAAGTGTGGAATAGTTTTGAGTGCTTCTCTTTCGAGTAGGTGGTGGTGAAGGGGTATATATAGGCATCCCCAAAAATCCAACCATTACACACAAAATGACTAACTCGGTGACACCGATGTGTTAATCTCGGTGGTACCGAAGTGACCAAAACGTGGCAACTTTTGAATCTTTGTGAGACCAATATAGGAAACTTGGTTGCACAGATAAGGTGACCAACGATCAGATTTCCAATCTCGATGACGCTGATCCAACATTCTCGATGGTACCGATAATGTGAATTTGCGTAACAGAAAGTTGGCAACCCAAACTCGGTGGCACCGGTACGGAATCAGTTGCACCGAAGTGGGTAGGGTTTGGCTGAGTCTGTCTAGGTTCTGGAATCGATGGCACCAGTATGGGAAAGTTGGTTGCATCGATTTTGAGTGTTAGGTATAGGACAGACTTTGGTGGGAGAGTTTGTGGATGTTTTTGGCGACTATCACTTGTGCATGTTTGAGCATATTGTTCACCAACAAAACCTTACCCCCTTTTAATAGTATTGGCTTTCCTATGGACTCAAAGTGATTTCTCACAAATATAAAATGTAGAGTCCTCTTGCTTGAAGCTTGGCCAACCTATTTCCTTGCATCTTGGGTATGTCCACAATCTCCTTTTGCCAATCCTCTCATTGAACATTTCCTGAAATATACTTGGTGGAAACATTGGTTCAATGACTTATATGTTGTTATTAATTATCAAAACCACCAAGGGAGCAAATGTGCTTTCAATCTCCCCCTTTTTGGTAATTGATGACAACATACAGATCAAAGCTTTGACATATGATAAAATCAATGAATATAATCGTCGCTTTGAGGGGTATGTGATAAGCAAGAGCTCCCCCTAAATTTGTGCATTATTTTGAATTTCCGTTTGAATGCAAATGCATAATCGATTAGGTGTATGGGGCACTTCTTCCATGTCACATACAACTTGGTGGTGTACGAGAATAATTAGAATGAATAACAAAGCACAACACAATCAAGCAAAGGTGAATGATCATCTCATAAGCATTAAGATGATAGGAAATAGTAGCATCACACATAAAGCATAAAATAGTAGCATAACACACATGATCGTACGCTCAACACAAGCAACCAAAAGACCAAATGTTTTGAAAATCAACAAACACCAAAACGCTCTCTCGCTCGAAGCCTAAAGATCTATATACACTTCTCCCCTTTGGAAACAAGTTACCAAAAAGTTCAAAGGCATAGATCTAATCATTCTTGGGCTGATCTCCTCCGGTTGTTGATGAAGGAGTCGAGAGAACAGCGTCGGCGAAGATCTTTGCAGATGTCGTGGATGGAGTTGGAGTGGCAGCTAGAGGAACTGGAGTAGATGGAGCAGGAGCTGAGGTGACAGCAGCAAGAGTTGATGAAGAGGGCCTCAAGTCTGGAGCTGGCACAGTGGCTGATCTGGCCTGGGTATGAAACTATGTGCCTGTCCCGAGAGGTGATCCATCCTCCTCCTCATGATCATCTGAAGGAGTAGTCTGAGGAAGAGGCACTGAGTCAACTTCCTTCTTGAGCTCATTGACTGTCTTAGTCAGCCCATCCACCTTATCATTAAGGGTCTTGATCCTGTTTTCAAAGATCCTCACAAGGCTATTCTGGTTGTCCAGAATCCCCTTAATGTCCTTCTGCATACCCTGAACTGATGATATCAATAGATCCATTTGCTCATTTTTGGATCTAGGGACTTGAGCACTAGTGGCTCTAACTGCCTCTGCCTCTGCCTGAGCTGTAGTAGATGTGGGATGTTCAGCATCCATCACCACAACATAGTCCTCGAGATCTGGCTGTAGGGGTAAATATGGATGATCTAGAGCAAAAATGTGCTTCTCAATCTTTGAATTGATAAGCATCTAGATGTAGGGTGCATAACAGCAAGAGCACTTCTGGTCAGCAGCAACCCTCTTGATTGTCTCAACAATCAAATCCATGACTCTGATCCTGGTGTGTATGCCAAGGTGGATCAACATATTGATGGAGTGGCCTTGGATCATCTTGTCATCTCCTGACTTGGGCATCAAAGTATGCCTCAGAATGGTGTTCATTGTGCGGAGGCCAGTCTGAAGAAAGTAGATAGATCCTAGCGTGTGAGACTCCACATTGGCAGCAGGGATCTCCTTGTACATATTTGCCTTAACATTGTGGCTCTCCTTGGATTCTGAGTATACATCCAAGTCACCATCCTGTGCTTCTGGAACTCCTAAGATAGCAACCCATTCTTCAACAGTCGATTCATACCTTGCACCTTCAGTCATCCATACAAAACTACCATCTCCATAGAAATGTGTAGTGGAGTAGAAATGCATGATCATCTCATCGTTCCAAGAAGTGAATTCTCTGCCAACAAACTCATCCAGACCTATGCAGTGGAAATTGTCTTGGACACTTGGAAAGTAGTCCTCATTCTCCTTAATGAATTTCCAATCAACATATCTCATATCACTAATAGCTGGGCTCTTGTCAAAAAGCACAGTCTCATAGAAATCATGTTGCTCTTTGGTATAAAATCTGTAGTCCACAGTTGTCTTCTTCCTCAAGGCATATGGATCAACAACTCTCCATGCTCTCAATCCTGAATCCTTCATCTTCTTCATATCTTCAGCTAGTGGGTAGCTGGCATTGTGTACTGGAAGATGTGGTCTGAGATTCATCAAAGTTGTCAAATCATCATCATCTTCAACTCTGGAAGCAGTCCCTTTGTTTTTCTTAGAAGCTGGAATCTGCATGGATGTCCTCTTAGGCTTCTCAGCAGTGGCCTTCTTGGATGTGCTAGTCTTTGGCATAGAATCATCCATAAGCTTCTTTTGCTTTTTCTTGGGAGGGGCCTTCTCAACATGCTCTTCCTCCTCTTCAGCATCAGCACCAACAGCTTCTTCTGGATCCTCATACATGGAGGTTCTTCTGCCAATAACATGAATAACCCTCTTTCTTGCTTTCTTCTCTCCTGCCTTCTTAGGCATAGCTTTCTTGGGGACCTTAACTGAAATAGTTGCTCTGGCAGTCTCATGAGCCTTGAAGGTTGAAGCAGGTGCATAGATCTTGCTGACAACTCTCCTAGAAGAAGTGGCTTCAGTAGCAGACTTCTTAGCAGCTTTCTCTTGCTTCTTAGCAAGAATCTCTTCTAGAACGAAGTCTGAATCTTCTTCATCAAAATTCAGCTTCTTCCTAGCCCTAGTAGCAGCCTTGGGCAAACCATGGGAACTGGGAGTGCCTGGGTCTGAAGATGAACTAGACTCAGGACTAGTGCCTGAATCCATCTCAACACTTTGCTCTCTCAGGTCATTCTGATTGTCCTCTGCATCTGACATACTGACCCTATGAATGAAATACAGATGAGCAGAAGTAGATGAGTCATCACAAAATTATCAGCTGGTTTTTGAAATTTTGAACGAAATATTTTCAAAGTTTTGCACTCTATCAGAAACAAATCGGTAAGGCCGAAGCAAAAAATTTGGTGACACCGAGACTGACTGTCCCTTTTAACAGAAACTTGGCACCCTTTTCGGTGAGACCAAAAAGGAGTGCTCCGTTTCACCAAGATAGTTCTCAGCAACACAGAAACGAAAATCGGTGGTACCTATTTTCTTGATTCGGTTCTACCGAGTTGCGTCTGGCGGAAGGCAAAACCCTAGAAAATCAATGGTTCACTAGCCTATGGGATTTCTTGGTGGATAGGAAGCAGTGCAATAGGTGGCATAAGAAGAAAAGTAGATCCAATGCGCAAGAATTAGAATGGAGTGCAAAGGAGGTCGAATCTGTACCCTAACATGGTGCGGATCCTCTATGGCGGCGACGATGGAGTAGATTTCATCGACGGCGGCGATTCCTAGCGGTGGAGGAGCGTAGGAAGACAAGGGCGATGATCGGGGGTCTCAAAGCGGCAGCTTAGGGTTCTGAGGCGCGACAGTTCTAAGGATGAATTTCAAAACGTCGAGGTCCATAGTATATATACCCTCCACTTTTAGTGATACCGATTTTATGTTTTCTGTGTCACCGAGTTCCACGACTGTCAACTGGCAGGGAAACTCGGTGTAACCGAGAATATGAAATCGGCAGTACCAAGATTGAAAAACAGATCAACCCTAGGCATTCGGTGAGACCGAGATTGTGGGGTTGGTTCCACCGAGATGCACTTTGGAGGTTTTAATGGTCAGTCCTTGTTGATACGGAACTCCGAGTCCTCCACACACAGAGGGATCGAAAAGCACTTGTTGAATTTTGTGATGCAGCATGAATGGAATATGAGGTGAGAAAGCATAGATAGCTAAAGAGTGGTCCTAGGCAATCTTGTCCATCCAATTGGCAAAATGGAAAATCAATAACCAAATAGCAACAATTGTATGTCCTCGAATGAGAAAATAAATGCAGACCAACATGCTCACACAATAAGATGTCAAAAGAAATCATGACAAACATGCATAAACACACTAGCATCTAACAAGCACTTGGGCAATGACGAAGTCATTTATATATGAGTATTTGACTTAGGAGCCAAGTAAGAGTACTTGATCATAGGTCATAGTCATCGTTTAAGCACAAGTGGGGTTACCACTTTTACATAAAGCATTTAATGTTGTCACATACTAAGAGATGCTTTGACTCAAGTCTTAGAGTAAAGCTCCCCCTTAATGTGACATCCCCCCATAAGAGGGATAAACTAACCTTGGGTTTTGTCGATGAAGACTTCATGTTGGTGAGGTAGTTGTGGATGCTCAATGTTGATGAAGATCACCAAGAGTTGAGAGCATCCTTGTTGTTTCCTTACTCCTCTCACCTACATGGGTTAGTCCCAACACACAAGAGACAAATACAAGGATATCTATGGACATGGAGTGAAAAGCATATGTTATGATGTCCATTGATTAGTTGATTACCTTGTCCCTTGCTTACCTTTGAGGGAATGTGTGACTCCTTGAACTATTGCATTGAGTTGATGTTGGGTGCAAATAGTCCTTGCCAATAATGAATGTGAGTGAATTTCATTGGCGGAGTCACCCCTCAAGAACTTACTAGTTTTTGTTCTTGGGGACCCACATCAAGTTGATGAGGATCCTTGGTGTTAAAGTAGCCTTTGTAGTAGTTGAGCTTGAAGTAGCCTTGGGAACCCACTCCTCCAAAGCTAGGGATTCATCTTCATATGAGTCAATGTCCTCTTGAAGCTTGTTCTTGCCCTTGAGCTTGTGGTCTTGTGGTGGAAGGTCATCTTGAGTGTTTGTCCCCTTGGGAAGAGTATTTTCATACTTCTCCTTTTGAGGAACAAACTTGGGCTTGGGATATTGACCTTCTTCCCGCTCAACTCCATTAGCGTTGAAGTATCCAACACCGCGATTCTTCTGGTATCCTCCGTGCTTGCGTACAATTTTCTCAAATTGCTTACATCCGGCAAGACTCTTGTAGATACCTTTTTCTATAATTCCTTTCAATAAAGCATTTTCTTGCTCAAGTGTAACTTGGATAAGAGAATCATCATTAGTGGAATCAATAGAACTACTAGAAGAACATCATTGGGTTTAGCATTTTTATTGTTGCTACTAGATGAAGAACCTTTCTTGCCTTTGTTACTAGATTGCTTAGTTTTAACTTGAGGCATGAAAGTAGAAAAGATTAGTTGTTTGTCTAGATAAGATGAAGTCTTCTTTCACAGATCGTCCTTGATAGCTTTGAGAAACTCATGCTCTTGCTCCAAGTTGAGCTTCTTGAAGCATAGCTTCTCATGAGTTCTCACAAGCTCTCTATGATCTTTGAGAGTAGATTCATGAGATAACTTAAGAGTGTTTAGTTCTTTAGTTAGTTGTTCTATTTTCATCTTATCATCATCAAATGACTCATCTTGACTAGCATGAGAATTATCAAGTTCATTTTGATCAACATCACTATTTTTATCACAAAGCAAGTCATCATCACAAAGCAAATCATCTTCACAAAGCAAATCATCTTCATCACTATCAAAATCAAGATACTCGGGGTGTGATACCTTGGGGCCATTAGCCATGAAGGAACTTCCACTCCCTTCATTTGGTGAATCAAATAGATCGTAGGAGTTGGTAGTCACTAGAGCAATTCCGGCAACACCATCATCTTGACTATAGTTGGAGTCAGAGTGATAGCTTCTCTCAGAGTTGTTGTCGGAGTCGGAGCTGGAAACCCATTCACCAACATGAGCTTGATGTTTTCTTCTTGTGTAGCTCTTGGTGTACTTGTCCTTCTTCTTCAAATCTCTACTTCTCCTTGAGTGTCTTCGTTCATAACGATCATCTCTACTCCTTCTCTCTCTTTGTGGTGATTCATTCCTTGAGCTTTGTCTTTGAGGTGACTCTTCTCTTCTTTTGTAGGGAGCCGTGCACTCATTTGAGTAGTGTCCGGGCTTCCCACAATTGTAGAAATTGCGGTCATGACTTGACGAATGCTTCTCTTCATATCTTGAGTTGGAGTTTCTTTATTTGCCTCTATTCTTGTAGAACTTGTTGAATTTCTTGACCATGAGGCTTATATCTTCATTGGTGACAAGGTTGTTGCTTGAAGTTGCAGGAGCATCACTTGTGGCTTTGTAAGCACCGCTAGACTTGTGATGAAGTTCTTCTTTATCTTTGAGTGTCATCTCATGAGCAACAATCCTTCCAATGACTTTCATAGGCTTGAGATCTTTGTAGTTTGGCATCATTTGGATCAATGTGCACACGTTGTCGTATTTCTCATCCAAAGCTCTAAGTATCTTCTTGATGATGAATTTGTCGGTCATTTCTTCGCTTCCTAAGCCGGCAATCTCATTGGTGATGAGAGCTAGCCTAGAGTACACCTCTGCGACTCCTTCACCATCCTTCATCTTGAACTTGTCAAGCTGACCTTGAAGAACATCCAACTTGGATTCTCTCACGGACTCGGTTCCTTCGTGCGTATCAACCAAAGTATCCCAAATCTCTTTTGCATTCTCAAGACGACTGATTTTGTTGAATTCTTCGGGGCATAAGCAGTTGAAGAGAATGTCGCATGCTTGAGCATTGGGTTGCAACATCTTCAACTCATCCGCGGTCGCTTCACGATCCGGTTCCCGTCCATCCGCAAAGAACTCACCTTGCAAGCCAACACGAACAACAACCCAAACGGCGGTGTTATGACCAAGAATATGCATTTTCATTTTGTGCTTCCAACTAGTAAAATTAGTGCCATCAAAGTACGGACCTCTACGATGAGAACTTCCCTCACTAGATGTCATACTCTACTAGGTTGTGAGACCTAAGCAATGGAAATCAAGGCTCTAATACCACTTGTAGGACCGAAAGTATGTCTAGAGGGGGGTGATTAGACTACTTGACCAAATAAAAGTTTTGCCCATACCAATTTTTAGGGTTGACAGTTTTTAGCATTTCATGGCAAGTCAAGTACACCCTACACATGCAAGTCTAAGAGTATATAGCAGCGGAAGTAAGAACAAGCATGTATAGAAGGGATAGGGTAGGAAGATCAAACGCAGTTGTAGACACGATGATTTTTCCCGTGGTTCCGATAGGTGGTGCTATCGTACATCCATGCTTATGGAGTCTTCAACCCATGGAGGGTAACGATCGCGAGAGTCCATGGAGGACTCCACCCAAAAGGGTCCACGAAATAGCAACCTTGACTATTCCATAACGGCTTCCGTCCACGAAGGACTAGCCTCACTATGGGTAGATCTTCACGAAGTAGGCGATCTCTTTGCCCTTACAAACTTCTTGGTTCACTCCACAACACGAAGTAGGAGGCTCCCAAGCGACACCTAACCAATCTAGGAGGCACCACCCTCCAAAAGGTAATAGGCTCGGTAATGACGATGAACTCCTTGCTCTTGTGCTTCAAGATGATAAACTCCTCAGCACCCAATCACTCTCTCACAGATTTGGCATGGTGGAAGAGATGGGATTGGTGAAAAGCTACTTGGGGAGGCTAGAGATCAAGATCCATATGATTGGAGTGGAATATCTTGACCTCAGCACAAGGGTAGGTGGTTCTCTCTCAGAAAACTAGATGGGGCAAGTGTGGAATAGTTCTGAGTGCTTCTCTTTCGAGTAGGTGGTGGTGAAGGGGTATATATAGGCATCCCTAAAAATCCAACCGTTACACACAAAATGACCAACTTGGTGACATCGATGTGTTAATCTCGGTGGTACCGAAGTGACCAAAAGGTGGCAACTTTTGAATCTCGGTGAGACCAATATAGGAAACTCGGTTGCACAGATAAGGTGACCAACTGTCAGATTTCCAATCTCGGTGACGCTGATCCAACATTCTCGGTGGTACCCATAATGTGAATTTGCGTAACAAAAAGTTGGCAACCTAAACTCGGTGGCACCGGTATGGAATCGGTTGCACCGAAGTGGCTAGGGTTTGGCTGAGTCTGTCTAGGTTCTGGAATTGATGGCACCGGTATGGGAAAGTTGGTTGCACCGATTTTGAGTGTTAGGTATAGAACAGACTTTGGTGGGAGAGTTTGTGGATGTTTTTGGCGACTATCACTTGTGCACGTTTGAGCATATTATTCACCAACAAAACCTTACCCCCTTTTAATAGTATTGGCTTTCTTATGGACTCATAGTGATTTCTCACAAATATAAAATGTAGAGTCCTCTTGCTTGAAGCTTGGCCAACCTATTTCCTTGCATCTTGGAGTATGTCCACAATCTCCTTTTGCCAATCCTATCATTGAACATTTCCTGAAATATACTTGGTGGAAACATTAGTTCAATGACTTATATGTTGTTATTAATTACCAAAACCACCAAGGGAGAAAATGTGCTTTCAGCGACACCCTGGTTTCGTTCCCGCACTCGCCCGTCGTCGCCGTGCCCCGCATCGTCGCCGGTAAGCCCCTCTCCCTTATGTTCCAAGGAGGAACAAGGACCGGACAGGGAGGCCCCACCAGTAAGCCTCTCCCCCTCTCTCTCCCACGCCTCTCCCCCCTCTCTGCCCAACGGTCCCCGCCCGTCAGGTTTCAAACCTGATGCGCGCGGGGGCGCTGAGCCGCCTAGGCCGCCCACTGGCTTGCTAGCTGGGCCGGCCCAACTGCTGGCCGCCACTAGCCCAGGGCGCTAGAGCCCTTTTTCTTTTTATTTTTCCAGCATTATTTGCAAAAATCCCACACAAATAAATATTTGGCCTGTTCCAAATATTTTCCACCAAAAATCCTAGAATATTATATAGTATTTTATAGTGCCACTTGTAAAATGTGTGCAAAAGTTTTATGTACTGTTTTATTTCTAAACCTCTTTTAAGCATTTTTAGCCACTGTTATAAATAGTTTTAAAAACCTTTTTCCTACCAAAACCCTAGGTAAATATTCTTAAAATAGTTTTTAGTATTTATCAAAGTAGGGTAGCATTTTACAAGTAGATTTTGTGCTCTGTTTTTGTTGTGATGCTTATTGTTCCCGTTGTTTATCGCGTCGATAGATTGCTGTATTGATGAGGGAGTTGGACCCGAAGACTTTGAAGACCTCGAAGACTTTGTTGAGCCAGGCAAGCAACCCTTTGACCAAGACTTTGAAGACCCCGAAGACTTTGTTAAGCCAGGCAAGCAACCCTTTGACCAAGACTATGAAACCCTTTTATTGCATGGCATATAGCACTTATGTTCTTAATGTTGATCATTTTTATGTGGTGACCACTACGGTGGGATCCCACCGATACCTTACCATTGATACTTGCATCGTGCATGACCCTACCATCCTTATGGGGGTTGTGCGGGTGGGAGTAGTTAGGTTACTACTAGTAGTGGTATGCAAGTGGGATAGGAATATGCATGGTGATGGAAACAAAATGATTTCAAAGACTTTTTCAAAAAAAACGTCGGGTGCCACTAATGCCAGAGGGGGTTGGTATTGAGTTGGGTAACCACTTGAGAAAGAAGTGGTGTACCGGAGCAAGTAGGTGTGTGTTTTCGAAAACATATTCGATTTAGGATTTGTCGACCATCCCAACCTTACATGCACAACCACGATACCCCTTATGGGACGAGGTTTTGTTGATTACTATGGTTGGTGCTATTAGGGATCCCGCATTACCAGTGGCGAGAGTGAAGTGGTCACTCTCGAGACGGGGTCACTCGGAGTGGAAGGCCATGTGCTGTCTTTACAGGCACCGGGCAAACCATTGCATGCCCTCATGGATGACACGTGTGATGTATATCATGAGAAATGGCACCAACGAGTGGACTCTTTGTTTAGTATCACCATGGGAAAGGCATTGTTCGGGTGCTTACCTCGGTATGTAATATACTGCGAGTCGTGGATGACACAGAAGTTCCCTGAGTCTTGTGGGTAAAATGTGCAACCTCTCCAGAGTATAAAACTATTCGGATAGCCGTGTCCGCAGTCAAGGACAGTTGGGTGGTGCTGCTTAAACTACGTCAGGTTGTTTCGCAAAAACATGGTGTGTGTGTGTGTGTGTATGTGTGGATGACACGGAGATGATACTTGAGATACGTCAGAGGACTTGACGTGATGACTGAACATGAGATGTTCAACCCCCTGTTTATGATGATATCTGTAACTTGTTTATATGGATATCTGCTAACTGTGGATGCATGCTTACATAGTCACTTGATCATGTTATTGCATTAAAAATTAGCTTTCTACAAAAACTTACCTGCTTAGTGCTATATCATGCATTGTTGTACCTTGTTACAAAACTTGGGTTGCTTGCGAGTACATTCAAAGTACTTCGTGGCTTGCCACTGGTTATTTAATTGGCCAGGCATGGAAGAGCAAGAATACAGTGAAGAGTTCGTTGGTGACGAACATGCGAACTAGGACGCTTCCGAGTCAGAATGCATGTAGGTCTAAGGCAGATGGCATGGGTTCATGCTTTCGACCAAGATTTCCGTTGTTTTTTATATTTAAGTGATTGGCCCTTGTGGCCCTATCTATATAAGACTTGGCCTAGTCAGCCTTTATTTGTGTAAGACAATATGTAAGGATGTAAGACTCTTGTTATTCAGCTTATGTGTGTTCAGTGAGCATTGATCTCTGGGATCACTGTACATGTGCATTCAGTGGTCATTACATATGAGTCGGGGTCCCACAGAGCTGGCATCAGAGCCATCCTGACTGTACGAAGCCCTTAATTAGCATGGACGTTAGTTAGGATGAAACCAATTTCAAACTACACCTAGCACCTATACTTAGGAGTTTCTGCACTTAGTACCTCTTCTATCCCTCACATAGCACTCTACTGACTCTCCTTCCTTCAAACCTTTGTAGATGGCCATCGTACCTGAAGCCTTCCTAACATCCGGCTTTCCCCTACTCCTTGAGGATAGCCTGGAGAAGTGCCAGTTTCGCCAACCACCCATTTACCTCTACCACGAGCACTGGGTCGATGCCATCACGGAGTACCATGTGGATGTGGTCGTGAAGGCAAATGACTCCCCGACTAGCTGGTTCTTTGAAGGACCACAGATGGAGACCATGGCACTCGCAGTCGAGACAGCTGCATGCAAGGCACTTTTGCACCTTCAAGACATCATTCCAAAGATGGCTGATGAGCCGGCTACTCGCTACCTTCCTTTCAAGAAGGATGATCTTGGAGAGAGTTGGATGTTGATTCCATCCAAGGAGGATGGCACATCACTCAGGTTCCAGACCTACTTCAGCCTCTCCGCTGACAGTCTAGCTCACAACCTGATTAAGGACTCTGTGAAGCTCTACGAGGAACTTCACCACACCCGAGAGCTACTGCACCAAGCCAAGACGAAGCCAGACAAGATCAAGAAGGATGGAGCCCCCGAGGGAAGACCAGCTGTCACTCACCGAGGAGGACTACCCCCAGCTAGAGATGCACCCACACGTCATCATCGCATGAGTGCGAAGGAGTATCGTGAGCTCTTCACTAACCCGCTGACGAAGCGTTGTCGGGATGGACCTCCTTGTTCTCCGACCCCCTCGACCGGAGATGATGCCCTTCCGGAGGACGATCACGAGGAAGACCTAGAGGAGCATGACTACGAGACCGAGCACTCCACCACCTAAGTTCGGGCACCCCTAGGGTAGGATCAGTCATGTACCCTTCATGCGAAGTCAAGTCCGTGTAATGGTTCACATGAAACCATGTGTGCTTGTTGTTTGCTCTTGTTGTTTGTGTTCCGATGCAAGTCGCGCTTTTGCCTTAGGCAACCTGTAAGCGACTCCATCGTATATCTTATCTAAAAATATGTGTTGATCTTTCGACCTTCATTTTACCACACTTGCATTGTACCAACCCCCTTAGGCGCGCTTTCTCCGCTATTGCTTTTCCTCTTGTCTATTCTAGTTGTTTGACTTGGCTGCTCCAAACAGGATGGTGACTGCTACCCACAACAGCTCCTTCAACAATCCTGAAGCCGGCAACTCCAGCCAGCAACACGGAGCAGCCATAAGGCGACATTCCCCTGCCACCACCTCCACCGAAGAACATGACCATAGTTCAGTTCCTCCAAGTTCTTCGGGAGGAACGCCAAGCCAACACTACTGCTATTCTGCAGATGGCTCAAGTCCTTGTGAACAACCAGCAACAAGGAGGGAACGGCAATGGCCGCTCCACTCTGTATGAGTTCATGAGGAATTCGCTCCCAACCTTCACCGAGACGGATGAACCCCTGGATGCTAACGACTGGATCCGCACCATCGAGAACCTCCTTGCACTAGTCAATTGCAATGAGGATCGTGAGAAGGTGCTTTATGCCTCTCACTGCCTTAGAGGTACTGCCAGAGCTTGGTGGGATGGATTCAAGGTCATGCAAGGCGATCGTGTGATCACTTGGGATAACTTCAAGGAAGGATTCCGCACCGCCCACATTCCGTCTGGGATCATGGCTATCAAGAAGAGAGAATTCTGAGCGCTCAAGCAAGGAAGTGGATCTGTCAAGGAGTACATGTAGAAGGTCAACCTGTTGTCAAGATATGCACCTGAAGATGTCAACGCTTCATGGAAGGACTACCGCACATAAAAATATGGATACCCCAAGCGACCCTCGGGGGCAATCTCCGCATTTATTTCAGCAACTTTACCGTTGACCCCGGCGCCAGCTAGTCTCGGTCCGGGGCTGGCCGTTTGGCCCGATACATTCATTCCCATAGATGGCTCAGTAGCCTGCACAGTAGCGAAGGACCACTCTTTGTCTCAGCTACAGTCCGCACCATGGCTGTCCGGCAGCGAGAGCAAAAGCTGGAGGTCACTTCACGCGAAAAAACGTCTAGAGAGAAAATGGCTCGGGCAACACGGTCATTTCATTCGTGAGTATCTGCTCGATCGAGTCTGCTCCCACAGTCCGAGTACTGTACGCTCCATTCCTTGGCCCACTCTTCGCCTCATTCACAGACCGGCTCCCGGTTGTTTGGCTGGCAAGAGCAAAAGCCAAAGAGTGGAGAGCACATGAAAAGGATAGAAGGGGGTTCAGACGAAACCGAGTCGGCACCCTTTGCACAAAGCATGCACTACCAAAACTGAATATTTGACACATCTGCATCAGCTAAACTTGTCTTTTGCATGACCATTTCCATGAGGAACCCCCTCGCTCGGAGGCTTGGGAGCCACTACCGGTAGGGCTCCGTGCCCAACAGTCAGCGGACCCCGCGTCCTCCCTCGGCAGCACCTTGCGCTCAACAGCCGGCAGACCCCACGTCCGCCCTTGGCAGGGCTTTGTGCCCAATAGTCGGTGGACCCCCCGTCCGATCTTGGTAGCGCCTCGCGCTCAACAGCTAGCAGACCTCGCGTCCGCCCCCGGTAGGGTTCCGCGCCCATCAGCCGGCGGTCCCCGCGTCTACGCCTGGCAGTGCCTCGAGCTCAACAACCGGCGGACCCCCCATCCGTCCCGGTAGGGCTCCGTTCCCATCAGCCGATGGACTCCGCGTCAGCGCCCGGCAACGCCTCGCGCTCGACAGCCGAAGGACCCAGCATCCGCCCCCGACACTACCCCGCGCCCAGTAGCCAGTTGATACGTCTCCAACTATTTGTAATTTTCGATTGTTCCATGCAATTATATTATCTGTTTTGGATGTTTTTATGCATTAATATGCTATTTTATATTATTTTTGGGACTAACCTATTAACCTAGTGCCCAGTGCCAGTTTTTAGTTTTTTCCTTGTTTTTGAGTATTGCGGAAAAGTAATATCAAACAGAGTCCAAACGGAATAAAATTCTATGATGATTTTTCTTGCGCGAGAAGAAACCCAACAGACTTGGAGAAGAGGCTAGAAGAACCACGGGTGGGCCACAAGACACCCTGGTGCGGCCAGGGGGCGCCCCTGGCTTGTGGGTCCCTAGTAGCTCTTCCAACCCTAATCTTCGGCCTACAAATTCAGAAATATTCTCCCAATACCAAAAAGATCCACGATAATACTTTTCCACCGCCGGAAGGCTCCATTCCCGAGAGATCCAATCTTGGAGCCTTTTTCAGTAATCTGCCGGAGGGGATTCGATCACGGAGGGCCTCTACATCAACTACATTGCCCTTCCGATGATGCATGAGTAGTTCACCACAGACCTACGGGTCCATAGCTAGTAGCTAGATGGCTTCTTCTCTCTCTTTGTTCTTCAATACCATGTTCTCCATGATCTTCATGTGCATCTATCCGATGTAATACTCTTTTGCAGTGTGTTTGTTGAGATCCGATGAATTGTGGGTTTATGATCAGATTATCTATGAGTATTATTTGAGTCTTTTCGGAATTATTATATGCATGATTTCATATCTTTGCAAGTCTCTTCGAGTTATTGGTTTGGTTTGGCCAACTAGATTGGTAATTCTTGCAATGGGAGAAGTGCTTAGTTTTGGGTTCAATCTTGCGGTGTCCTCACTCAGTGACATAGTAGGGGTAGCGAGGCACGTATTTGTATTGTTACCATCAAGGATAAAAATATGGGGTTTTCATCATATTGCTTGAGTTTATCCCTCTACATCATGTCATCTTACCTAATGCATTACTGTTCTTCATGAACTTAATACTCTAGATGCAGACAGGAGTCGGTCGATGTGTGGAGTAATAGTAGTAGATGCAGAATCGTTTCGGTCTACTTGACACGGATGTGATGCCTATATGCATAATAATTTCCTTGGATATCGTCATAACTATGCTCTTTTCTATCAATTGCTCGACAGTAATTTGTTCACCAACCGTATTATTTTCCTTCATGAGAGAAGCCTCTAGTGAAACCTATGGCCCTCGGGTTTATCTTCCATATTATATTTTCAGATCTATAAACCAAAAATACCAAAAATACCTTGCTGCAATTTTATTTACTTTTTACTTCTAGCAACCTTTTATATCTTTCTCTATCTGATCTAATCCTTGCAAGTAACCATGAAGGGATTAACAACCCCTTTATAGCGTTGGGTGCAAGTGTTTGATTGTTTGTGTAGGTGCATAAATTGGGGCCTTGCTTGTTCCTCCTACTAGATTGATACCTTGTTTCTCAACAACTGGGGGAAATACTTATTTACTTTGCTACATCACCCTTTCTTATTCAAGGGAAAACCAACGCAAGCTCAAGAAGTAGCAAGAAGGATTTCTCGCGTTGTTGCCGGGGAGGATACACGTCAAGCCTACCAAGTATCCATCACAAAATCATCTCTTGCATTTACATTATTTGCCATTTGCCTCTCATTTTCCTCTCCCCCACTTCTAAAACGATTTTCAGAAAGAAAGAAAATGCCTTTTTATTCGCCCTTCTTCCATTCGCCTTTTCGTTTGCCTTTTGTTTGCTTGTGTGCTAGATCGATTCGTTGCCACCATGTATGAACCTAAGGAGGTTTTCAAGGATAGTAATAATCTTGAGGGGATTCTGATTGCTTTGCTAATAATGACCTTCATGAAGAACCCACTATCACTCATACAAAAAATTCCGCATAGGTAGCGGTAATATTATTGGAAAAGGTGTTATTCAAGATTTCTTTACTTGTGCTGATACGCTACCTACGTTAGGAGGGTTTATTCCCAATAAAACTATATGTCTTGTGGATGCAATAACACTGCTAATATTTGAACTTGAGAGGCAAGGTTTTCATATGCATCCTTGCATACAAAGGATTTTTCTAGAGTTCTCTAATATTCAGCATTCTTCCGTTAAGCGTGCCGCCACTATATTTCTAGCCCACGAGTTTAGATTCATCATGAAAGAGGCTAGAGAAATTTTTGATCATTATAAAATCAATGGTGGATGTCCCCCTATAGAGGAGATCCTTTTTAATCAAGATGAAATAATGAGATTGCAATCTCCATATTATGTCGCTTATAATGAAAATTTGAGAAAAAGGGTCCCTACCGAGGTTTTGGTTGATAAGATTTCTGAACTCAATGAAAATTTTGCTATACAAAACAACGGATTAGAGTTCATATTAAGAGATAGGCTTATGACTTTCCACCAAAGGAAAGCTTACAACGATGAATTGGTTGTACACTATAGGGGGCTGAAGGAGGAACCTATCCCTCCCGCACTTGATCTTAAGGATCCTTATCCTATTAAATTTAGCCCTTTCAATTATTTTGGCTTGCCACATAGGAAACTTACCGCTGAAATAAGGGAGTATGAGATGAGCATGGATGATCTCCCTTACTATTATGACAACTACATGACACCCCGCACGTTGCTGCGGGATTTTGTTGCAGCCAAGACGATAACAATTGAAATCAGTTATATGATATATTTACATGCAATGAATTTTATATTTGTTTTATTACACACAACACTGGCATGATGATTTAAACAATTGAAAAGGAAAGGATATTAGAAAGTCCAAGAGGTGGCTCCTGGTTTCCTGCATCGTCCTTCATCGCTTGCTTCTAAACATTGTCATATGGCCATAAAAATGAATAATATCAAGATCTAAATCACTCCATGTTTTAACACTTGGTAAAAAAATTAGAATAGCGACCTAATTACATTGTTGTAGTTTATTGTTCTGCAAACAACAACAACTAAAATCTAGACAATCTTGGGGGTCTTAATTACATCAATACGTCATGGTTTTAATTTTTCTTTTGATTAGTACCAAAATCCACCACTGTTACGACTAGACAATAGAAATTCGTACGACTATGTCTCCTGTGGTTGCGCAAAGAAAAGCCACATCTATTTGAATCCACATATCTACGTCTAGTCAAATCAATGAGATTGCAAAGTCGAAAATACCAGACAAATCAAATAAGGAGGCTGGGTTGAGATAGAATCGGCAACACAGTGTCAAATAATGGAGTGAAACAGGAGCTCACATGTGTGCCCTTGCTTGACCGTCACACGGAAGTTGTTGAGGTAGAGGCAGCAGTGGAGCATGGTTAAGTAGGAGAAGAAGGCGGACGACCCCACAGCACTACTCGCACCGGGCTCTACTGCGACGTACAGCACGGACTCTCGAGCTATGCGCGGGATTAGGATGGGACGGCGTCCATGGGTCGGACGGTGCCGAACGATGTGATGGGGTTGGACGCCTCATCGTTATGATGTGATGTACTGTGCTGCTTGGTGGCAACGCGGAAGGCGCCATGATATAGGCGTCAGTGGATTGTGGTGGGAAAAATGAGAGAAGGGGACAACGCCCGGTACCTCCACTGCGACGTACGAAGCAGACTCATCGGCGTTCATCAATCAAACACGATAGCAAGTGGCACATGCTAGCTGGACTCGGAAGCCCCAACAACAGCCAGGGTGGGACGGCGTCCTTGGGTTGGGACGGTGGCGAGCGACGTGTTGTGATTGGACACTGACCATCATGCGACGGATTGTGTTGCTTCATCAGATCTAATAGCAGCATAGATTGCCTGGTGGGAAATCGATAGGATATCACTTCGTGACCAGGCAAGTGAACGGCTGCCATATGGTCTTCTCCATCGCCATTGCTACTGAATCATCAGTTCCTCTGCCCATTTAAACTACCCGGCTGGAGCACCTAGCTGTAATCACCTAGCTGTATGGTATGGCTCCATGTGAGCACCTAGCTGTAATCATGGCAATGGTTCTTCCATGCCTGCTTACAACAGAAGGTGGTGGCATCAATTGCAACAGCTAGATTCATCAAACTGCAATGAAGGGGAGGTGATGTAAGATGAGAAAGGCCAAGGAACATATGCTAGACTTTTGAGTGCCGAGGGGTTTCCCAAAGGACGGAATTAATCATGTTGGAGGTTTTATTACTCCTCGGAGGGGAGAGGAAGCGGAAGGCCAAGGGAACATGGCAGAGTAGTGGTTTACTGCCGGGACAATATGATGGGGATAGGAGACATGCGGTGGTGCATGAAGATGTGACATGGGTTGGTGTGATTGGATGCTAAGGTGTCTATGCTGCATTGAGATAAATCAAGTAGTGGGGATGAACTTCTTAAGTATATAGGATACCTAGATCTATTGCATTATTCCTAGCTAGGGGTGTTAAACAATAGCGCTTGTTGGGAGGCAACCCAATTTTACCTTTATGTTTTTGTTTTTGCTTCTATTTCCGAGTGTTTCACACATTGTTACCTCTGTAGTAATTGTGTTTTGGTGTTTTTATTAGTGTTTGAGCCAAGTAAGACCTTTGGGATGGTCTATGGTGATCGTTGATTTGATCTTGCTGAAAAACAGAATCTTTTGCATCCAGTACAGAAATTTTATAAATTTATCAGAGCAACGAATGAGTCTGAAATTTTTACACAAGATTGATACGCAAATTTCCCAGGTTTTCCTAATGTTTCAGAATTTTTAGAGTTACAGAAGTAATCGAAGTTTACATATTGCTACAGACTAATCTGTTTTTGACAGATTCTCTTTTCTTTGTGCTGTTTACTTATTTTGATGTATCTATGGGTTGTATCGGGAGGGTATGTGCTACCTCTTGAGCATGTGTTGGTTTTTCCTTGAAGAGGAAAGGGTGATGCGGCGAAGTAGATAGGTATTTCTCTCAGTTTTTGAGAACCAAGGTATCAATCCAGTAGAAGGAACAAGCAAGTCACCAATGGATGCACCTACACAAATAATCAAACTCTTGCACCCAACGCTATAAAGGGGTTGTCAATCCCTTCATGGTTATTTGCAAGGATTAGGTCCGATAGAGATAGATGTAATGAGTGCGGAAAGTAAAAGGTAAATAAATTGCAGCAAGTATAGATCTGAAAATATATGATGGAAAATAGACCCTACGGAGGGCGCCCCACCTCTCCTGGTTACGTGAGATGGGGTGAGAGGGGCGAACAATCCCTTAGTGGGATGGTGTGCCCCCTCCCCTTGGCCCATGATGCCCCCCAACACTTTTTGGGGCCCCCCAAAACCCCTTTCGGTACTCCTGGTCATAACCCGGTACCCCCGGAATGCTTCCGGGCTCCGATTCCCTTAGTCCACTAGTAGAAAACAGACCTTTCGTCCCAAGCATTAGTCCCAGTCTGGTTACGAGCCAGTACTAAAGACGGTATTAGTCCCGGTTCGTGCCAGCTCCAACGGCTAGGACCAGGGCAACCTTTAGTACCGGCTCGTGAGCGATATTTAGTACCGGTTCGTGTCACGAGCCGGTACTAAAGGGGGTGTGGCAGGCTTTTGGTGAAACTTGGGCCTCGCGTGCACCTTTAGTACCGACTAGTGACACCAACCGGTACTAAAGGGAAACCTTTAGTACCGGCTGGTGTCACCAGCCGGTACTAAAGACTTCCTACATATACGCTTCATCCGCAGCCGATCGAAGGGGCTCGATCATTTCTCTGTTTTATCCCTTGTTCTTCTTCTTGCTCGAAGCTCATCCTCCATTTTGCCAAGGGCTTGTCAAGATTTAAAGGCACCCCATCTATCCAAGTGTTCATAAAGGTTAGCAACTTTGCTCCTTCATCTCTCATTGCTAGATTAGCTTGTGGTATGCTCAAAGATATGTGATTTGTGGGTTTTAGCTAGGTTTTGGAGGAGTGATCATTATGTGGGAGTTTATTTGATTTACAATTTGAGCTCATATTAACTTGTTAGGTTGCATATGTGTAGGTGTGGTTTATTTGGTGCCTTCCCATCCCCGGTCGTCCTAACCACCGTCGATTGTCCGCACCGTCTCGTTGCGGCACCGACCACCTTGGTGAGCCTCTTGTTCTTCTTAAAACCTTTTAAAAAAATACTTGTATGATTTAGATAGCTGCATGTACGATTTACTTACTTGTATTATTGTTAGTTATTCTATAGTGTCATGGTTATGGTATCCGCCCACGTCGGCCCTCGTCCAGTTTATGATTCAGATGTGGTATGTCGTTATCTTTTATAACTATTTCACACATCATCTAATGTCTATGACAATTAATTTTGCCACCAAATTGACGTAGATGTTTTTATCTATAGGAAGTAGTTGAACCGGAAATTCCAACCGACTATGCAATTCTGCTCGAGAAATTAACACAAGCTGAAAAACAAATTGATCATTTGAAAGAAAACTTGAAAAGAACTGAAGATGAGAAGATGGGATTGGAGTTGCATGTTGCCGATATCGTCAATGATCACAAGAACAAGATGGCCGGAATGCCCTTGAAGCTTAGAAAGATTAGAAAATATGCCATTGATAAAGAGGCTTGGTATCATTATGCCGTTGGCTCAATTGTTACTTTAGTTGCAATTATGATCGCATTTATTGTTGCATTTACATGTTTTAGATAGTTGTATGTTGTTTTATGAGATGTGTGTATGAACTATAAGTATCTATTATTTGCAGTAATAACATTTGGTCACTCCTAGCTCTACTTTTGGTTGTAATGTGATGATGAAGTTGTATTAATTCGGTCACTTTGATGTTATGTAGTGAACATGAGCCGGCAATGGATGTACGATGACCGACTAAGTCCAGGGTTTCTTAATGGCCTGCATGATTTTATTCGCATGGCTGAGGCAAACAAGCAGAATGGTTTCATGTGTTGTCCATGTCGTGACTGTAAGAATGATAGGAATTACTCTACCTCAAAAACCCTTCACTACCACCTGCGGAAGTCCGGTTTCATGTCCGGCTATAGCTGTTGGACCAAGCACGGAGAAAGAGGGGTTATAATAGAACAATGAAGAAGAAGAGGATGATGACAACTATCCTTTCGCCGATACAACAATGGGGGAAGCTAAAGAAGAGGCATCAATGGGGGAAGCTGAAGAAGAGGCATCAGATGAGCCCGCTAATGATTTGGGTCGGGTCATTGCTGATGCAAAGAGAAACTGCAAAAATGATAAGGAGAGGTTGAAGTTGAAACGCATGTTAGAGGATCACAAGAAATTATTGTATCCAAATTGTGAAGATGACAAGAAAAAGCTGGGTACCACGCTGGAATTGCTGCAATGGAAGGCGAAGAATGGTGTAACCGACAAGGGATTTCAAGAATTGCTGATAATGATAAAGAAGATGCTTCCAAAGGATAACGAATTGCCTGAAAGTACGTACGAAGCAAAGAAGGTTGTATGCCCTCTAGGATTAGAGGTGCAGAAGATACATGCATGCCCTAATGACTGCATCCTCTACCGCGGTGAGGAGTACGAGAATTTGGATGCATGCCCAGTATGCGGTGCACTGCGCTATAAGATCCCCCGCGATGACCCTGGTGATGTGGAGGGCGAACGCCACAGGAAGAGGGTTCCTGCCAAGGTGATGTGGTATGCTCCTATAATACCACGGTTGAAACGTTTGTTCCAAAACAAAGAGCATGCCAAGTTGTTGCGATGGCACAAAGAAGAACGTAAGAAAGACGGGATGTTCAGAGCACCCGTTGATGGGTCACAGTGGAGAAAAATTGAGAGGGAGTTCAAAGACTTTGCAGTTGATGCAACGAACTTATGGTTTGGTCTTAGTACAGACGGCATGAATCCTTTTGGGAAGTAGACCTCCAGTCACGGCACCTGGCCCATGACTCTATGTATCTACAACCTTCCTCCTTGGTTGTGCATGAAGTGGAAGTTCATTATGATGCCAGTGCTCATCCAAGGCCCTAAGCAACCCGGCAATGACATTGACGTCTACCTAAGGCCACTAGTTGATGAACTTCTACAGTTGTGGAAAAAACCAGGTGTACGTGTGTGGGATGTGCACACACAAAAGGAAATTGACCTACGAGCTTTGATGTTTGTACCAATCAATGATTGGCCTACTCTTAGTAACCTTTTAGGACATACAAACAAGGGATACAATGCATGCACGCACTGTTTAGATGATACTGAAAGTATATATTTGGATAAATGTAAGAAAAATGTGTACCTGGGACATCGTCGATTTCTACCGATCAAGCATATCTTAAGAAAGGTAGGCAACCATTTCAAAGGTGAGCCAGATAACCGAAAGAAGCATGGCCTCCGTACTGGTGAATATATATTTGATATGGTCAAGGATTTATAGGTAATCTTTGGGAAGGGTCCTGGCGGACAATCTGTTCCGAATGACGCCAACGGACACGCACCCATGTGGAAGAAGAAATCTATATTTTGGGAACTTGAATATTGGAAATCCCTAGAGGTCCGCAATGCAATCGACGTGATGCACGTGACAAAGAATCTTTGTGTGAACCTACTATGCTTCTTGGGCGTGTATGGAAAGACAAAAGATACACCGGAGGCATGGGAGGACAAGCAAAGAATTAACGAAAAAGACGGCATGCCTCCAAAGCAGTATCAAGGTCCTGACAGCTACGCTCTTATGGAAGAGAAGAAGGAAATCTTTTTTGAATGCCTGCTCAGTATCAAGGTCCCGTCTGGCTTCTTGTCGAATATAAAGGGAATAATAAATATGGTAGAGAAAAAAATTCAAAATCTAAAGTCACATGACTGCCACGTGATTATGACGCAATTACTTTCGATTGCACTTAGGGGGCTTCTACCGGAAAATGTTCGATTAGCCATTGTGAAGCTATGCGCATTCCTCAATGCAATTTCTCAGAAGATAATCAATCCAAAAATCCTACCAAGGTTACAGAATGACCTGGTCCAATGTCTTGTCAGTTTCGAGTTGGTGTTCCCTCCATCCTTCTTCAATATTATGACGCACGTTCTAGTTCACCTAGTCGAAGATATTAACATTCTGGGTCCTGTATTTCTACACAATATGTTCCCCTTCGAGAGGTTCATGGGAGTCTTAAAGAAATATGTTCATAACCATGCTAGGCCGGAAGGAAGCATCGCCAAGGGATATGGAACAGAGGAGGTTATTGAGTTTTGTGTTGACTTTGTTCCTGACATTAAGCCGATTGGTCTTCCTGAATCGCGGCATGAGGGGAGACTGGGTGGAAAAGGCATAGTAGGAAAGAAATAAGCAATAAATATGGACGGGCATTTTTTCACTCAAGCACACTACACGGTTCTACAAAATGCCACCTTGGTGACTCCATATATGGAGGAACACAAGGATATTGTACGGTCCAAGAACCCGGAGCAGTCTGACCCCTGGATTGAATGTAAACACATGAAGACTTTTGCCGGTTGGTTGCAAACAAAGCTCATCAATGACAATGATGTTCCAGATGACCTGTATTGGTTGGCCAAGACACCAAGTTCGACTGTAACAACTTTCAAAGGGAACGAGATAAATGGGAATACATTTTACACGATCGCCCAAGATAAAAAGAGCACCAACCAAAACAGTGGTGTCCGCTATGATGCAACTAACTTTCAAGACACATATTATGGTTATATAGAGGAGATATGGGAACTTGACTATGGACCTGATCTTAAGGTCCCTTTGTTTCGGTGCAAATGGGTCAAATATACTGGAGGCGGGGTACAGGTAGACCTGCAGTATGGAATGACAATAGTGGATCTCAACAATCTTGGATACACGGACGACTCATTCGTCCTAGCCAATGATGTGGCTCAGGTTTTTTATGTGAAGGACATGTCTAGCAAACCGAGGAGAAAAAAATATAAGGAAGAGAATACATCATATGATGAGCCAAAGCACCACATAGTTCTTTCAGGGAAAAGAAACATTGTGGGAGTGGAGGACAAGACAAACATGTCAGAAGATTATGAAAAGTTTCATGAAATCCCTCCCTTCAGAGTGAAGGCTGACCCAAGCACCCTGTTAAATGATGAAGATTCTCCATGGTTACGGCGCAATCATAAGCAAGGGACAAACACACATAAAAAGTCTTACACCGCGAGATCCCACTATGGGATGTGACCGGCTTCACCGTCATCACTTTCTATGTGAAGGACATGCATGCATTTTCTAGCATGGTATCTTTGTAACAGTTTGTACACGAAGTGCATCCAGTTTGTACACAAAGTGTTTGCCGTAACCCTCTCAACTCTTTAGAAGTTCCTATGTGGGTGAAATTATGATGTCATGCCAAGTTACAACCTTTTCAGAGTTCATTTGTACTGCTTTTCAAATTCAGGGTCATTTAGCTCAAAATAAATCATTAAATGCATGGAAAATATCAAATGAAGTCAGAAAGGGTTGAAAATTGATGTTGTGCCCTTGAATGGTGCATATTGAACACACAAAAAGTATGGAGTTAAAATAAGTTATTAAAAATGAAAACCTTTTGTAATAGATGAGTTTTCGCCCGAAACCCTCATACTTCGAAAGAGATTGTCCAATTTGTACACGAAGTGCATCCAGTTTTCGCCGTAACCCTCTCAACTCTTTAGAAGTTGCTATGTGGGTGAAATTATGATGTCATGCCAAGTTACAACCTTTTTAGAGTTCATTTGTACTACTTTTCAAACTCGAGATATGACATTTCAAATGCCATTTAATCAAATTGTCTTCTAGAGCAGTTTAAGTTGTTCAAAAATGCATGGAAATGCCGTAAACAGATTCTTTATATTTTTCTGATATTTTTTCATATATTATTTATTTCCATTGAAGTCATAGTTTGTTTTCTATGATTTCTTAAAGTTTAGGGTTTTTTTTGAAAATAATAACTAATAATTAGTTAAAAAACCTTTAGTACCGGCGCAAGCCACGCACCGGTACTAAAGGTTCACCGCCCCGCGCATTTTTGGGGAGGACCTTTGGTACGGGTGCGTGGCTCGCACCGGTACTAAAGATCCTTTAGTACCGGTGCGAGCCACACACCGGTACTAAAGGTCCTACAGTATAAATAGTATCTCCCTCGTCCCGGTGTGAGCCACGCACTGGGGGAAGGTCATTCGCGCGCCGCCAGGCTGCCGGAAATTGCCGTCGCCGCCGCCGCGCGCTGCCCCGAGCCCGCCACCCCGACGCCGCCCCGGCAGCCCCCACCCATCTCCGGCTCCGGTGAGTGCCCGGCCGCCCCCTCCATTTTTCCCGTTTTTCTATTAATTTAGTTAGTTTCTTAGGTTATTAGGGTAGTATTAGGTTATTAGGTTAGTTAATTGGATAGTTAGTTTAGTTTAGTTAGTTTAGTTTAGTTAGTTTAGGTTTAATTTAGGTTTAATTTAGTTTAGGTTTAATTTAGTTGGGTTAGGTTTAGGTTTAATTTAGTTAGGTTAGGTTTAATTTAGTTAGTTTAGGTTTAAGTTAGTTTAATTTATTTAGTTTAGGTTTAGTTTAGATTTAATTTAGTTTAGGTTTAGTTTAGTTTAGGTTTAATTTAGTTTAGTTTTAGTTTAGGCCCCCGACCCCGACACGACACCCCCCAACACACTGACCCCGACACGACACCCCGACACCCCGACACGGCACCCCCGACCACGACACAGCACCCCGACCCCGACACGACACCCCCGACACCCCGACCCCGACACGACACCCTGACACGACACCCCCGACCACGACACAGCACCCCTAACCCGACATGACACCCCCGACACCCCGACACGACACCCCCGACACCCTGACCCCGACCACGACACATCACCCCTATTTAGTTAGTTAGTTAGGTTATCAGGTTAGTTTAGTTAGTTTAGTTAGTTAGGTTAGTTTAGTTAGTTAGTGAGGTAGGTCATCCTTAGGTTATTAGGGTATGTGTTAATTTTGTTAGATGCTAAGTGTTATTTAATTTGTTAGATGCTAAGTGTTAATTTTGCTAAGTTTTATTTAATTTGTTTTCATAATTAAGTGTTTCTTCTCGACGTCGACGATGCCGATCCCGCATCCTCGTCGTCGAGTCACTGGAGGAGGTCACTTGCTTGATTCGAGGGGCCCTATCAAGGATTGGGCTCCGCTGGGCTGGTACTAGGAGGTACTACCTTTCGGGCGGCACAGCTTGGTGAGGAGCCAGCCCGTCGTCGACCCGGAGATTCTGTGGTGGCGGCCGCATGGGCCATGGAGTTTTCAGAGGCTTGAGTCCCCCGCGGAGGTGGTACAGTACCATGTCAGCAAGGAGAACGACCACGTCCGTCGCTACATGGCAGCTTTGGAGGCCAGGTCCGACAATACCTGGCAGATTCTTCAGGGATCTCACTGCAGCTTTGGAGGCCGTATACTTCGCAGAGGAGCATGTGAAAGACAACTCCAGGTTTGGCAAATGATGTCAAAGCTCTCACCCGAGAAACGCTTTGTAGCACTTCAAGAGGAATTTGCAGCATTTTTTCTTCAACATGTCATTGATGTAAATGGAGAGCACTATTACTTACCGCCGCCTCAATAATGCCAGCAAATTAGTATACTTAAGTTATAAGTCTCGGCCGGGTTTTGGGCCTTAAGTTATAAGTCCCAGAATATATATGGATGTGTAATTCCATTTGTATATATACTGTGTATGAGATATTGTATATTATATTACATATATATATGCATCAACTTGTGTAATTAATGTTTACAGTATGTAGCACCGTAAAATAAATTTGAAATGAATGGAAAACACAATAAATAGAGAGGAAAACTAAAACCTAATTAAAAGCGAAAACAAAAAAAAACTGAACACTTAGTACCGGTTGGTATCACCAACCAGTACTAAAGGTCCTCCACCACCAGCCCATGCAGGCAGCCACCTGGTGGGCCTTTAGTACCGGTCCGTGGTCCAACCAGTACTAAAGGTCTGGACCTTTAGTCCCGACCCTTTAGTACCGGTTGGGGAACCGGTACTAAAGGCACATCCCGACCGGGACTACTGATCGACATTCTACTAGTGGTCCTATATATCGATCTTCACCTCCGTACCATTCCAGAGTTCTTCGTCACGTCCGGGATCTCATCCGGGACTCCGAACAACCTTCGGTCACCAACATACATAACTCAACTATACCGAAATGTCACCAAACCTTAAGTGTGCAGACCCTTCCGATTCGAGAACTATGCAGACATGACCGAGACACCTCTACGGTTAATAACCAATAGCGGGACCTGGATGCCCATATTGGATCCTACATATTCTACGAAGATCTTTATCGGTTGAACCTCTATGTCTAGGATAGATACAATCCCTTTGTCTATCGGTATGTTACTTGCCCGAGATTCGATCGTCGGTATCTCCATACCTAGTTCAATCTCATTACCGGCAAGTCTCTTTACTCATTCCGTAATACAAGATTTCGTGGCTAACTCTTTAGCACATTACTTGCAAGGCTTATAGTGATGTTGTATTACCGAGTGGGCCGTGAGATACCTCTCCGTCACACGGAGTAACAAATCCCAGTCTTGATCCATGCCTACCCAACAGACACCCTCGGAGATACCTGTAGAGCACCTTTATAGTCACCGAGTTATGTTGCGACGTTTGATACACACAAGGCATTCCTCTGGTGTCAGGGAGTTGCATGATCTCATGGTCATAGGAATAGATACATTGACATGAAGAAAACTGTAGCAATAAACTACCACGATCATATGCTACGTTTATAGTTTGGATCTTGTCCATCACATCATTCTCCTAATGATGTGATACCGTTATGATATCTCATGTCCATGGCCAGGAAACCTTGACCATCTTTGATTAATGAACTAGTCTACGAGAAGCATACTAGGGACATGGTGTTGTCTATATATCCACACATGTATTTGAGTTTCCGATCAATACAATTCTAGCATGGATAATAAACGATTATCATGAACAAGGAAATATGATAATAACTAATTTATTAGTGCCTCTAGGGCATATTTCTAATAGTCTCCCACTTGCACTAGAGTCAATAATCTAGCTCACATCACCATGTGATTAACACCCAATGAGTTCTGGGGTTTGACCATGTTTTTCTTGTGAGAGAGGTTTTAGTCAACGGCTTTGTAACATTTAGATCCGTGTGTACTTTGCAACTCTCTATACTATAAATGTTGCTACAATGCTTCACTTGGATCCTTTCCAAATGGCTACCCCACTATACATATCCAGATTGCTACTCCGAGTTGTCCGGATTGGTGTTAAAGCTTGCATCGACGTAAATCTTTATGATGAACTCTTTATCACCTCCATAATCGAGAAATATTTCCTTAGTCCTCTAGTTATTAAGGATAACTTTGCCCGTTGTCCAGTGATCCACTCCTGGACCACTCTTGTACCCCTTGACAGACTCATGGCAAGGCACACACAGGTGCGGTACACAATATGTCAACTATATAGAGCCTATGGCTAAGGCATAGGGGACGACCTTTGTCCTTTGTTTTTCTTTTGCCGTGGTCGAGCTTTGAGTCTTACTCAATTTCACACCTTACAAAACAGGCAAGAACTCCTTCTTTGACTGATCCATTTGGAACTCTTTCAAAATCTTGTCAAGGTATGTACTCATTGAAAGTCTCATCGAGCGTCTTGATCTATCTCTATAGATCTCGATGAGCAACAATTAAGTAGCTTTATCCAGGTCTTCCTTTGAAAAACACCTTTCAAACAACCCTTTATGCTTTCCAGAAATTCTACATCATTTTCGATCAACAATATTTCATCCACATATAGTTATCAAAAATCCTATAGTGCTCCCACTCACTTCCTTGTAAATACAAGTTTCTCGTAAACCTTGTACAAACTCAAAAAACTTTGATCACCTCATCAAAGTGTATATTCCAACTCTGAGATGCTTGCTCCATCCCATAGAAGGATTGCTGGAGCATGCACACCTTTTAGCACCCTTAGGAGTGACAAAACTTTCCGGTTGTATCACATAAAACCTTTAGTCACGAAAACCGTTAAGGAAACTATGTTTTGACATCCATCTGCCAAATTTCATAACCGAAAAATGCAGCAACTGCTAACATAATTTCAACAGACTTTTAGCATCGCTACGGGTGAGAAAGTCTCATCGCAGTCAACTCCTTGAACTTGGCAGGAACTTCTTTGCGACAAATCGAGCTTTATAAATGGTGACATTCACCATCAGCGTATGTCTTCATCTTAAAGGTCCATTTGTACTCAATGACCTGTCGTTCAATGGGCAAGTCTACCAAAGTCCATACTTGGTTTTCATACATGGATCCTTTCTCGGATTTCATGTCCTCTAACCATTTGTTGGAATCCGGGCCCATCATCGCTTCTCCATAGTTTGTAGGTTCATCGTTGTCCAACAACATGACCTCCAAGACAGGGTTCTCGTACCACTCAGGAGCAGTACGCGTCCTTGTCAACCTACGAGGTTTGATGGTAACTTGATCCGAAGCTTCATGATCATCATCATTAACTTCCTCTTCAACAGACATAGGTTCCACAGAAACATCTTTCTGCGCTGTGCTACTCTCTGGTTGAAACAAAGGTTCAACAACCTCATCAAGTTCTATCTTCCTCCCACTCAATTCTTTCGAGAGAAACTCTTTCTCGAGAAAGGACCCGTTTTAGCAACAAACACTTTGCCCTCAGATCAGAGATAGAAGGTATACTCAACTGTTTCCTTAGGGTATCCTATGAAGATGCACCTTTCCCCTTTGGGTTCGAGCACATCAGACATAAGCGTCACATTCCCAAACTCTAAGAAATGACAACTTAGGTTTCTGCCAAACCTAGTTCATACAGTGTCATCTCAGTGGATTTAGATGGTGCCCTATTTCAAGTGAATGTAGTTGTCTCTAATGCATAACCTCAAAACGATAGTGGCAAAACGATAAGAGACATCATAGTACGCACCATATCCAATAGAGCACGACTATGACGTTCGGACACACCATCACACTATGGTGTTCCAGGTGGCGTGAGTTGTGAAACAACTTCCACATTGTCTTAAGTTGTATACCAAACTCGTAACTCAGATATTCACCTCCAAGATCATATCGTAGACATTTTTATCTTCTTGTCATGATGATCTTAAACTTCACTCTGAATTTGTTTGAACTTTTCAAACGTTTCAGACTTGTGTTTCATGAAGTAAATATACTCATATCTACTCAAATCACCAGTGAAGGTCAGAAAATAACGATATCCACTGCGTGTTTCAACACTCATTGGACCACATACATCAACATGTATCAATTCTAATAAGTTACTTACCCGCTCCATCATATCGGAAAACGGGGTCTCGGTCATCTTGCCTAAGAGGCATGGTACGCATGTCTCAACTGATTCGAAATCGAGTGAGTCCAAAGAACCATCAACATGGAGTTTCTTCATGCACTTTACAACATTATGACCTTTAACAGCAGTGCCACAAGTATGTGGTACTATCATTATTAACTTTGCATCTTTTGGCATCAATGTTATGAACATGTGTATTACTACGATCAAGATTCCAATAAACCATTCTCAATGGGTGCATGACCATTGAAGGTATTATTCATGTAAACAGAATAACCATTATTCTCTAACTTAAATGAATAACCGTATTGCAATAAACATGATCTAATCACATTCATGCTCAACGCAAACACCAAAGAATATTTATTTAGGTACACCACTAATCCTGAAGGTAGAGAGAGCGTGCGATGGTGATCGCATCAACCTTGGAAACACTTCCAACACTCATCGTCACCTCACCCTTAGCTAGCCTTCGTTTATTCCGTAACTTTTATTTTGAGTTACTAACATTTAGCAACCAAACCGGTATCTAATACCCAGGTGCTGCTAGGAGTGATAGCAAGGTACACATCCATAACACGTATATCAAATATACTTCCGTTGACATTGCGAGCCTTCTTATCTACCAAGTATCTAGGGTTGTTCCGCTTCAGCAGCCGTTCTCCTCATAATAGAAGCACTTAGTCTCGGGGTTGGGTTCAACCTTGGGTTTCTTCACTAGAGCGGCAACTGGCTTTCCATTCCTGAAGTTTTTCCCCTCTTTACCTTGCCCTTCTTGAAACTAGTGGTTCTACTTAACCATCAACACTTCATGCCCCTTCTTGATTTCTACCTTCACGGTGTCAAACATCGCGAACAGATTAGGGATCATCTTTTCCATCCTTGGCATGTTATAGTTCATCACGAAGCTCCAGTAGCTTGGTGGTAGTGACTTGGAGAACTATATTAATCACTATCTTATCTGGAAGATTAACTCCCACTCGATTCAAGTGATTGTAGCACCCAGACAATCTGAGCACATGCTCACTGATTGAGCTATTCTCCTTCATCTTGCAGGAAAGCCATGTTAGTGGAGGTCTCATACCTCTCAACACGGGCACGAGCCTGAGATCCCAATTTCAGCTCTTAGAACATCTCATATGTTCCGTGACGTTCAAAACATTTTGGAGCCTCAATTCTAGGCCGTAATGCATGACGCACTCAACTATCAAGTAGTCATCAGAACATGCATGTCAGATGTTCACAACATCTACACACAACGCTTGAGGGGGTGGTGCACTGAGCGGTGCATCAAGGACATAAGCCTTCTATGCAGCAACTGAGGACAATCCTCTAATCACGGACCTAGTCCGCATAATTTCTACCATTATCTTTCAACTCTATTTTCTCTAGGAACGTATTTAAAAACACAATGGAGCTACAGCGCGAGCTATCGATCTACAACATAACTTTACAAAGACAACTTTAGACTATGTCATGACAAATGAGTTCAATTAATCATATTACTTAAGAACTCCCATTCAAATTTACATCCCTCTGGTCATTCGAGTGATACATGATCCAAATTCACCAACTCAAGTCCGATCATCATGTGAGTTGAGGTGGTTTCAATGGTGAACATCATCATGTTGATCATATCTACTATATGACTCATGTTCGACCTTTCGGTCTCTTGTGTTCCGAGGCCATGTCTGTACATGCTAGGCTCGTCAAGTTTAACCCGAGTGTTCTGCACGTCCAACACTGGCTTGCACCCGTTGTATGTGAACATAGAGTCTATCACACCCGATCATCACGTGGTGTCTCGACACGACGAACTTTCGCAACGGTGCACACTCGAGGAGAACACAATTTATCTTGAAATTTAAGTGAGGGATCACCTTATAATGCTACTGTCGTCCTAAGCAAAACAAGGTGCATAAAAGGATTAACATCACATGCAAATCATAAGTGACATGATATGGCCATGATCTTGTGCTTTTCATCTCCATCCTTAAAGCAGCGGCATGATCTCCATCATCACAACATGACACCATGATCTCCATTATCTTGATCTCCATCAATGTGTTTCCATCAGGGTTGTCGCGCCCATCGTGCTTATACTACTATTGCTACCGCTTAGCGATAAAGTAAAGCATTACATAGCGCTTAATGATTGACACGCAGGTCATACAATAATTAAAGACAACCCTATGGCTCCTGCCGGTTGTCATACTCATCGACATGCAAGTCGTGATATTCTATACAAAACATGATCATCTCATACATCACATATATCTCATCATGTAATTGGCCATATCACATCACAACATACCCTCCAAAAACAAGTTAGACATCCTCTAATTGTTGTTGCATGTTTTACGTGGCTGCTACGGGTATCTAGCAAGAACAATTCTCACCTATGCAAAAACCACAATGGTGATACACAAATTGCTATTCAACCTTCTCAAGGACCGCCTTTGTCAAATCCGATCCAACTAGAGTAGGAGAGACAGACACCCGCTAGCTATCTTTATGCAACAAATTACATGTCAGTCGATGGAACCGGTCTCTCATAAGCGTACGAGTAAGGTTGGTCCGGGCCGCTTCATCCCACAATACCGCTGAATCAAAAAACGACCAAGGGAGGAAGCAATCTAAGCATCAACACCCACAAACTCCTTTGTGTTCTACTTGTGATCTCATCTACACATAGACCTAGCTCTGATGCCACTATTGGGGAACGTTGCATGGGAAACAAAAAAAAATCCTATGTACACGCAAGATCTATCCATGGTGATGAGCATCTATGAGAGGAAGAGTGGATATACATACCCTTGTAGATCACTAAGCGGGAAGCGTTAAGAAACGTGGTTGATGTAGTCGAACGTCTATGCAATCCAAATCACAAGCTGTTCGGCGATCCAATCACGGTCCTTCCAATCTAGTGCCGAACGGACGGCACCTCCGCGTTCGACACATGTACAGCTCGATGACGATCTCCGCCTTCTTGATCCAGCAAGAGGGAGCAAAGAGATAGATGATTTCTCTGGCAGCACAATGGCGTGGTGGCGGCGGTGGTGGAGCTGATCCGATAGAGCATCGCTAAGCTATACCGAATAGATCTAGAGGAGAAGCAATATAGAGGGAGAGAGGGCATCACGTGGCTTTTCTTGTGTGCGGCTGCCCTCCCTCTCCTCATATATATATAGGGGGAAGGAAGGAGGGGTGGCGCCCCTAGGGTTTCCCCTAAGGGGGCCGGCGGCCTAGATGGGGCAACCCTAGATGGGTTTTGGCCCTCCCACCCCCTAGGAGCCTTGGCCCCCAAGGAAAAGGGGGCGGCAACCCTAGGGAGGGCGCCCCACCTCTCCTTTTTTGCGTCTAGACATACTTGCTTTATTCAACAGTAGCGTTCATAGGAATACAATTCAAAATTGGGGGGTTTATGATCCACACACGGCGCCCCATCTAGTCCAAAAGCATGTTTGGCGAGGGTATGAGCCTCTTGATTAGAATCTCGCCCTTCGAAGATGAAGGTGCATGGCTGAAATTGCGTTGAAGTAGCTATAATCTCCTTCACAATGCTTGCATACAGCCCCCCTATGCCTTGACTAATGTCATGCACCACTCCCTGGCAATCAGACACTATGATAACATGTGTTATACCAAGGTCATGAGCCAGAGCAAGTGCCTCACGACAAGCAAGAGCTTCAAGGGTTGTTGGTTCAGTAACTCCATTGCATATGATGGCCGAAGCTCCCATATATATACCCTCCGAATCTCTACAAACAGCGCTATAAGTTCCTTCATTACTTGACCTAGCCATAACCCCATCCACTCCGATCTTAACCATTCCAGTAGGTGGTGGGATCCACTTGGTTTGGCTCAGATCAGAGTAGCAGAATATGTGACTGTAGACTTCTTCGGCTTGCACTCTTCTAGGTCATGGAGATATTTCATGATGAAACTATGTGTTTGTTGTGGACTTTGAAAAACATGTTCATGGAGTGCCTTGCGCTTAGAGTGCCATATTGCCCATACGCTGATCAAGACCTGACTAAATTCTGTCAGCGGTAGGATCTCCATCAGCTCGAACACCCATCTTTTGGCATCTGGCTCTCTTACACTATTAAGTGCTTCAACAAGGTCAGGGTCTTCGAGAGCCCAAACACATCTCGCGACCGTGCAATGCAGTAGAGACTGTTGCCAAGAATCCTCCGCTCTGCAAAGGCCAAAAGATGAAACTTTGACATATTTCTTTGGTGGACAAGATCGGTCATAGGTATCGAGTGTTGGGCCAGACGCCATAAGAATATTTTTAACTTTGAAGGCACATCGATTTTCCATAGCTTCGACCAAGCTTTCTGTTCTCCTGACTCGTTTGATGAGTCGGAGCGCCCCTCTAACCATGCTTTGCGTCTTAACTTGGTTGAGACTAGCATTCGGTAGGCCGACCGGACTGAAAACATGTCATTTTTCTCATGTATCCAAGACCAGAAGTCCTCAATCTGGCATGTGCACAACGGAATAGATTGGATTGAGGCAGCATCCGTTCGTATGAAAATCTCTGCTATGGCATCTCTATCCCATTCCTCCCCTGGGAGGATCAAGTCTCGGACCAACTGTGGAGGTTTAGGTATTCTGCTCATAATAGGTCGCATGTTGTGTGGTCGGGGTAACCAGTTGTGCTGCCAGATCAAAGTGCTCTGTCCATCTCCTATTCTCCTGACAAAACCTTGGGTTAGCGTGTCCCGGCCTTCCATAATGGACCTCCACACATGTTATGGCGCTGATCCTAGTTCTGCTTGCAAAAACTCACAATTAAGAAAATACTTTGCCTTAAGGATCCATGCACTTAACTAGTTTGGTTCCATGAAGATTCGCCATGCTTGCCTTGCCAAGAGTGCAAGGTTGAATAATTCTATATCTCTGAACCCTAGTCCACCGCATTGCTACTTCTCGAGCATGCGTTGGTTTTCGTGAAGAGGAACGGGTGATGCGGCAAAGTAGATAAGTATTTCCCTCGGTTGTTGAGAACCAAGGTATCAATCCAGTAGGTGATAGAAGCAAGTCCCCAATAGATGTACCTACACAAAGAATCAAACACTTGCACCCAACGCTATAAAGGGGTTGTCAATCCCTTCATGGTTACTTGCAAGGATGAGATCTGATAGAGATAGATAGAATAGATTGCTTGAACGGAAAGTAAAACAAAAGGTAAAAATAATGCAGCAAGGTATTTTTGGTTTTAGATCTGAAAGTATAAGATGGAAAATAGACCCAGTGGCCATAGGTTTCACTAGAGGCTTCTCTCATGATGGCAAGTATTATGGTGGGTGGACAAATTACTGTCGAGCAATTGATAGAAAAGTGAATAATTATGAAGATATCCAAGGCAATGATTATGCATATAGGCACCACGCCCTTGTCAAGTAGACCAAAACGATTTTGCATCTACTACTATTACTCCACACATCGACCGACTCCTACCCGCATCTAGAGTACTAAGTTCATGAAGAACAGAGTAACGAATTAGGTAAGATGACATGATGTAGAGGGATAAACTCAAGCAATATGATGAAAACCCCGTCTTTTTATCCTTAATGGAACCAATACAATACGTGCCTCGCTACCCCTACTTTTTCACTGGGTGAGGACACCGCAAGATTGAACCCAAAACTAAGCACTTCTCCTATTGCAAGAATTGCCAATCTAGTTGGCCAAACCAAACCAATAAATCGAGGAGACTTACAAAGATATGAAATCATGCATATAAGAATTCAGAAAAGACTCAAATAATATTCATAGATAATCTGAACATAAACCCACAATTCATCGGATCTCGACAAACACACTACAATAGAGTATTACATCGGATAGATCTCCTTGAAGATCATGAAGAACATGGTATTGAAGAGCAAAGAGAGAGAGAACAAGCCATCTAGCTAATATCTATGGACCCGAAGGTCTGTGGTGAACTACTCACGCATCATCGGAGGGGCAATGGAGTTGATGTAGATGCCCTACGTGATCGAATCCCCCTCCGGCAGATTATCGGAAGAGGCTCCAAGATTGGATCTCACAGGAACCAAGGCTCCTAGCGGCGGAAAAGTGTTTTCGTGGCTCTCTCTAGTATACAAGGAATATTTGTGAATTTATAGGCCGAGATATAGGGTTAGGGGAGCTGTCGTGGGCCCACAAGCTAGGGGCGCGCCCCTATGGCTTGTGGCCACACGGCTACTCTCCTGACTTCATCTCCAAGTCTTCTGGGTTGCTTCTGGTCCAAGAAATTTTTTTCCGAAGATTTTATTCCGTTTGGACTCCGTTTAATATTCCTTATCTGCAATACTCAAAAACAACGAAAAAAAACAAAAACTGGCACTAGGCTCTAGATTAATTGGTTAGTCCCAAAAATAATATAAAATAGCATATTAATGCATATAAAACATCCAAACAGTTAATATAATAGCATGGAACAATAAAAAATTATAGATACATTGGAGACGTATCAAACAGTTAATATAATAGAATATGGAGGAGGTGCAAGGAAAAAGGGAGAAGATAGTCTCACATCAACTAGGCGTATCAACAGGCTATGGAGATGCCCATCGATAGATATCAATGTGAGTGAGTAGGTATTGCCATGCAACAAATGCACTTAGAGATATAAGTGTATGAAAGCTCAAAAAGAAAATTAAATGGTCGTGCAAGATGAAATTCCACTAGTTGTATGAAAGTGACAAAATAGGAGACTCTCTATCATGAAGATAATGGTGCTAATTTGAAGCACAAGTATGGAAAAGATAAGCAATTGTCCCCTCTCTCTTTCTCTCTTTTTTTATTTTTTTATTTTGGTGGGCATCTTTGGCCTCTTTTTTTATTTGGGCTTCGCTGGCCTCTTTCATTTTATGTAAAGTCCGGATACTCATCCCAACTTATGGGGGAGTCATGGCTTCCATCATCCTTTTCTCACACGGGACAATGCTCTATTAATGAAAATCATCACACTTTTATTTACTTACAACTCTATACCTAAAACAAAATATGACTCTATATGCAAGATGAAGTGATGGTGCATGTCATGAAAAACTGAATGGTGGAAGGTGCATGGCAATATATCTCGGAATGGCTATGGAAATACCATAATAGGTAGATATGGTGTCTGTTTTGAGGAAAATATATGGTGGATATTTTGAGGAAGGAGGGTTTGATGTACCGGTAAAAGTTGTGCGGTACTAGAGAGGCTAGCAAAGGTGGAAGGGTGAGAGTGCGTATAATCCATGGACTCAACATTAGTCATAAAGAACTCACATACTTATTGCAAAAGTCTATTAGTTATCAAACAAAGCATTAGACACATGCTCCTAGGGGAGAGTTTGGTAGGAGTTAACCATCGCGCGCTCCCGACCCTCACACAAAGGTTGACGATCATTAAACAAATCATGCTCCGACTTCGTTACATAACGGTTCACCATACGTGCATGCTACGGGAATCACAAACTTTAACACAAGTATATCTTCCAATTCACAACTACTCACTAGCATGACTCTCGTATTACCATCTCTATTATCTCAAAACTATATGCAAGGAATCAAACTTCTAATAGTATTCAATGCACTTAATATGAAAGTTTTTATTATATCCCTCTTGGATGCTCATTATATTAGGACTAAATTCATAACCTAAACAAATTACCATGCTGTTTTAAGAAACTCTCAAAATAATATAAGTGAAGTATGAGAGTTCAATAATTTCTATAAAATATAACACCACCATGCTGTAAAAAGATATAAGTGAAGCACTAGAGCAACATTGCCTAGCTCAAAAGCTATAAGTGAAGCACATAGAGTATTCTAATAAATTCATGGTTCAGCGTGTCTCTCTCAAAAGATGTGTGCAGCAAGGATGATTGTGGAAAACTAAAGAGCAAAGACTCATATCATACAAGACGCTCCAAGCAAAACACATATCATGTGGTGAATAAAAATATAGCCTCAAGTAAATTTATCGATGGATTGAAGACGAAAGAGGGGATGCCTTCCAGGGCATCCCCAAGCTTAGGCTTTTTGGTATCCTTTAATATGGCTCGGGGTGCCTTGGGCATCCCCAAGCTTAGGCTCTTGCCACTCCTTATTCCATAGTCCATCAAATCTTCACCCAAAATTTGAAAACTTCACAACACAAAACTCAACAGAAAACTCATGAGATCCGTTAGTATAAGAAAAATAAATCACCACTTTAGGTACTGTTATGAACTCATTTTTTATTTATATTTGTGTAATACCTACTGTATTCTAATTTCTCCATGGTTCATACCCCCCGATACAACCCATAGATACATCAAAATAAGCAAACAACACAGAAAAACAGAATCTGTCAAAAACAGAACAGTCTGTAGCAATCTGTAGACTTCAAATACTTAGATAACTCTAAAAATTCTGAAAAATAAGGAAAATCAGGGAAATTTGTATATCGATCGTGTGTAAAAATTTCAGATCAAAATCACGTTCCACTGAATTTATAAAAATTCTGGACTGAGCGCAAAAGTTTCTGTTTTTCAGCAAAATCAAATTGCAAATACCGTAGACCATCCCAAAGGTCTTAATTGGATCAAACAATAATTTAAACAAGAAAACACAATTATTACAGAGGTAATAATTTTAAAAACACACCAAAACATAAACAAAAACAGAAAGCAAAAGTAAAATTGGGTTGCCTCCCAGCAAGCGCTATTGTTTAATGCCCCTAGCTAGGCAAAACGCTATAGATCTGGGTATTGTCATCTTTGGTATGCGATCCCTCAATTGCATGCTTGCAAACCCTAGGATATTATTTGGTTTTATCAATAATCATACTCCTAGGCAAAAAGTCAAGAAATTCTCTTGTAGCAATCGGTTCCCGAAGAATATTGATAAAGTTAGGGTGAACACTTATCATCTTAAGATCTTCGTCCCCTTTACTAGAGGATTCACCCTTATTCTTGGGAATGTAAAAAAACTTGGCAGCCTTAGAAAGAGGAAATTTTGGAGTGGTTTGAACAGCAGCAAAAGTGGAACCCAGGTTGGTAATAATGTCCTCTAGCTTTCCTATTCTAGAGGAATCTTGGTCCAATTTTTCATTAACTATGGGTTCCTTTTCCCTTAGGTTTTTTAGAGTAACTCCTACCTTAGGTACATATTGAGTGATATTATTATGTATATTTTATCCAAGTTTTCAATGAGCTCTATAGTAGCAACTTTATTTTAATGATATCTAGCCTTCGCATAACATGTTCCAAAGTTAAGATTGTTTCTTTAACCATGAGAGGGGGTGAACCTACCCAATTTATCATAGAATTATAAGAATCAAAGGTATTGCTTCCCAAGAAAATCCCTCCCGTAATGGTATCCAAAACATATCTATTCCAAGGAGAAACACCCACATCTAAATTGCGAAGGAGAATGGTAGTAGATTACGTACGAGTAGTTCTATTTTGAGCATTGCAAATTCTATACCAAGCATCCTTTACGTTTTCTCCCTCCCTTTGATTAAAATTAAGAAATTCATTCTTGGGAGTAATAGCGATAGTAGCAAGGCTAGACATGAGTTTGAGCGATCTAACACACAAGCAAGCAAAAAGCAAAGAAAAGACAAACGGAAAAAAGGCGAATAAAAAGGCAAATCTTTTTGGAAAATCGTTTTAGAAGTGGGGGAGAGGAAAACGAGAGGCAAATGGCAAATAATGTAAATGCAAGAGATGAGTTTGTGATGGGTACTTGGTAGGCTTGATGTAGATCTCCCCGGCAACGGCGCCAGAAATTGGCAAGTTGACGGTAGAGTTCTTATCCTAACTTGCTATGTATCTCCCTTGCAACGGCGACAGAAATCCTTCTTGCTACTTCTCGAGCATGTGCTGGTTTCCGTGAAGAGGAACGGGTGATGAAATAAAGTAGATAAGTATTTCCCTCAGTTTTTGACAACCAAGGTATCAATACAGTAGGAGATACAAGCAAGTCCCTAATAGATGTACCTACACAAAGAATCAAACACTTGCACCCAAAGCTATAAAGGGGTTGTCAATCCCTTCACGGTTACTTGCAAGGATGAGATCTGATATAGATAGATAGAATAGATTGCTTGAATGGAAAGTAAAACAAAAGGTAAAAATAATGCAACAAGGTATTTTTGGTTTTAGATCTGAAAGTACAAGATGGAAAATAGACCCGGGGGCCATAGGTTTCACTAGAGGCTTCTCTCATGATGGCAAGTATTACGGTGGGTGAACAAATTACTGTCGAGCAATTAATAGAAAAGCAAATAATTATGAAGATATCCAAGGAAATTATTATGCATATAGGAATCACGTCTGTGTCAAGTAGACCAAAACGATTCTGCATCTACTACTATTACTCCACACATCGACCGACTCCTGCCTGCATCTAGAGTATTAAGTTCATGAAGAACAGAGTAACGCGTTAGGTAAGATGACATGATGTAGAGGGATAAACTCAAGCAATATGATGAAAACCCCATCTTTTTATCCTTGATGGCAACAATACAATACGTGCCTTGCTACCCCTACTTTGTCACTGGGTGAGGACACCGCAAGATTGAACCCAAAACTAAGCACTTCTCCTATTGCAAGAATTACCAATCTAGTTGGCCAAACCAAACCAATAACTCGAAGAGACTTGCAAAGATATGAAATCATGCATATAAGAATTCAGAAAAGACTCAAATAATATTCATAGATAATCTGAACATAAACCCACAATTCATCGGATCTCGACAAACACACTGCAAAAGAGTATTACATCGGATAGATCTCCATGAAGATCATGAAGAACATGGTATTGAGGAGCAAAGAGAGAGAAGAAGGCATCTAGCTACTAGATATGGACCCGAAGGTCTGTGGTGAACTACTCACGCATCATCGGAGGGGCAATGAAGTTGATGTAGATGCCCTCCATGATCGAATCCCCCTCCGGCAGATTACCAGAAAAGGCTCCAAGATTGGATCTCACGGGAACCGAGGCTCCTGGCGGCAGAAAAGTGTTTTCGTGGCTATCTTTGGTATACATGGAATATTTGTGAATTTATAGGCCGAGAAATAGGGTTAGGGGAGCTACCGTAGACCCACAAGCTAGGGGCGCCCCCTAGGGCGCGCCCCTGTGGCTTGTGGCCACACGGCTGCTCTCATGACTTCATCTCCAAGTCTTCTGGGTTGCTTCTAGTCCAAGAAAAAATATTCCAAAAATTTTATTCAGTTTGGACTCTGTTTAATATTCCTTATCTACAATACTCAAAAACAAGGAAAAAACAGAAACTAGCACTAGGCTCTAGATTAATAGGTTAGTCCAAAAATAATATAAAATAGAATATCAATGCATATAAAACATCCAAAACAGATAATATAATAGCATGGAACAATCAAAAATTATAGATACGTTGGAGACGTATCACGCATTGCTTCGGCCTTGTCATAGTGCTCCAAGAGACTCAGGTAGCTTTCCTCTTGCCTTCCTTGCTTCCCCACCAAAATTTCCGTATAATCGAATTTAGATGCTCACATAAACCACGCGAGAGTTTGAAACATGACATAGTGTAAACTGGAATCGCCTGGGTCATTGATTTTATTAGGACCTCCTTCCCACCAACTGACAAAACTTTTTCCATCCAACCTTTAACTTTGTTCCACACCCGATCCTTTAAAAACTTGAAGGCTCCATTTTTGCTACTTCCAACATCATAAGGCATCCCAAGATATCTATTAGACAAGGTTTCATTGGGTATATTTAAGGCCTGTTTGACATCTGATTTGAGGCTGTTTGGGCAGCCCCTGCTAATATAAACTGAAGACTTTGATAAATTGATTCTCTAACTAGATGCATTGCAGTATCTCTCCATCAAAGAGGACAACTCATTTTCTCCTTCAACACTAGCTTTCACAAACAGCAGGCTATCATCTGCAAAGAGCAAGTGGCTAACAGGTGGAGCCATAGGGGCCACTTGAATTCCACTGAGGTGCGATGATTCAGTTGTTGTTTTTAAAAGGCACGAAAGGCCCTCCGCTGCAAGTAAAAAAGGTAAGGAGACATTGGGTCCCCCTAACGGATTCCCCTAGATGGTCTGAACCCTTCCAATTTGCCACCATTAAACAAAACTGAAAAAGTAACTGAGTTCACCATCCTCATGATCAAAGAAACCCATGACGGTGCAAAGCCCAGTTGTATCATGATTGCCTCCAAATACTCCCATTCAACGCGGTCATACGCCTTCATCATATCCATTTTGACAGCACAAAAACGGTTTCTTTGGGCTTTGTTCCTCTTCATGAATATGAAAACACTCGTACGCAGTGATAATGTTATCTGTGATGAGCCTTCCCAGAACAAAAGCCGACTGCTCCTTGGATATGATCTCTAGTAGAATTTGTTTCAACCTATTTGAAAGGACCTTCGAGGCAATCTTGTACAACACATTACAAAGACTTATTGGCCTGAATTGAGTTAGCTGAGTGGGCTCCTTTACCTTTGGGATCAGGACAAGGATTGTTTCATTGATCAATTCCGGGCTATCTTCACCTCTTAATATACGAAGTACCACTTCTGTTACCTCGGCACCACAAATATCCTAATGCCTTTGGAAGAAGTGAGTCGTGTATCCATCCGGCCCTGGTGCCTTCGTTGGGAACATTTGAAAGAGAGCTTTCTTTACCTCTTCTCCATTGAAAGAGGTAGTTAACATGACATTCATCTCTGGTGTTACTTTTGCAGGTACCGAATCAAGGACAGCTCCCATACCGGATGTGCCCTCTGACGTGAATAAGTTCTTGTAAAAGGAATTCACGATTACAGCCAGCTCTTTCGGGCCGGATGTCAAGGATCCATCCGCCCTTTGAAGAGATTTTATTAAATTTTTCCGTCTCCTCATGCTCGCACGTCTTTGAAAATACTTTGTATTTTTATCTCCATCTGTTAACCAATCTACACGGGAACGCTGTCAGAGCAAAATCTCTTCCATATGAAAAAGGTCAACTAGCTTTTCTGTAGTTTTTAGCTATGCATGTGATGGAGCTAACCTTTGAGGATCATTTTGCATTTTTGCCAGCTCTCTCTTCAATACTTTAATATGCTTAGAGACTTGACCAATGGTGGCACCACTCTCTGCGTGAGAGAGACCAAAAGTTCTGCCAATTTATTATTCATTTCCGTGACTGAGTGCGCACCTGCACCTCTTGTCCACATGCTAGCAAAGGTATCATTATATTCTTGATGGTGTTCCCAGTAAAGCTCATACCTGAACGGTTTCTTCCCCACCGAAGCATTCACTCTTGGTTCCAACTGCAGGCATATTGGGCTATGGTCTGAAGTCGCATCCGTCTCATGAACCAGATTAGCATGGGGAAACATGGACACCGAGTTAGAACTAGCCATGGCTCGATCAAGTCAAACACGACAGAACATACCACCTGCTATTTTCTTCTCATACGTCCAGGGTTTTCCCTGATACCCAATGTCTGCTAGTGCACACACGTCCATAGCTTCCCGAAAGCCTGCAATCTGTGTACTCCTCCTCTGTCCAGCACCAGAATGTTCATGAGGGTTGAGGACCTCGTTGAAGTCGCCTATGCAGAGCCAAGGTAATGTACTTGTTGTAACAAGGGATTTCAGCCTATCCCAAGTTATATCTCTCTCGCCAACCTGTGCTTCACCATAAACACATGTAAGTCTCCAATCCTCCCAAGCGGGACAGGAAATAGTTGCATCAACATGATACTCCGAATAACCAAAAACTTCAATTTTTATTGTTGCATCATTCCACCTCTCCTGGTTACGTCAGATGGGGTGAGAGGGGTGCACAACCCCTTAGTGGGATGATGTGCCCCCTCCCCTTGGCCCATGAGGCCCCCCAACACCCCCCCCCCGAAACCCCTTTCGATACTCCTAGTCATAACCTGGTACCCCGGGAACGCTTCCGGGCTCCGGTTCCCTTCGCCTTATATATCGATCCTCACCTCAGGACCATTTCGGAGTTCCTCATCATGTCCGGGATCTCATCCGGGACTCCGAACAACCTTCAGTCACCAAGATACATAACTCAACTATATTGAAACATCACTAAACCTTAAGCGTGCAGACCCTGGGGGTTCGAGAACTATGCAGACATGACCAAGACACCTCTACGGTCAATAACCAATAGCGGACCTGGATGCCCATATTGGCTTCTACATATTCTACGAAGATCTTTATCGGTTGAACATCTATGTCAAGGATTCATACAATCCCGTATGACGTTCCCTTTGTCTATCAGTATGTTACTTGCCCGAGATTCGATCGTCGGTATCTCCATACCTAGTTCAATCTCGTTATCGGCAAGTCTCTTTACTCGTTCTGTAATACAAGATCTCATGGCTAACTCTTTAGTCACATTGCTTGCAAGGCTTATAGTGATGTTGTATTACCAAGTGGGCCTTGAGATACCTCTCCGTCAAACGGAGTAACAAATCCCAGTCTTGATCCATGCCAACCCAATAGACACCCTTGGAGATACCTGTAGAGCACCTTTATAGTCACCCAGTTACGTTGCGATGTTTGATACACATAAGGCATTCTTTCGGTGTCAGGGAGTTGCATGATCTCATGGTCATAGGAACAGATACATTGACATGAAGAAAAGTGTAGCAATAAACTGACACGGTCATATGCTAAGTTTATAGTTTGGGTCTTGTCCATCACATCATTCTCCTAATGATGTGATCCCATTATCAAATGACATCTCATGTCTATGGCCAGGAAACCTTGACCATCTTTGATTAACAAGCTAGTCTATTGGAGGCATACTAGGGACATGGTATTGTCTATGTATCCACACATGTATCTGAGTTTCCTATCAATACAATTCTAGCATGGATAATAAATGATTATCATGAACACGGAAGTATGATAATAACTAATTTATTATTGCCTCTAGGGCATATTTCCAACATGGCTTCCTCAAATTGCCCTAGGTCTTCTTGAGCAAGCGAGTTGGATGCACACCCACTTAGTTTCTTTTTGAGCTTTCATACACTTATAGCTCCAATGCATCTGTTGCATGGTAATCCCTACTCACTCACATTGATATCTATTAAAGGGCATATCCATAGCCCGTTGATACGCCTAGTTGATGTGAGACTATCTTCTCCTTTTTCTTACAACCTCCACCATATTCTATTCCACCTGTAGTGCTATATCCATGGCTCACGCTCATGTATTGCGTGAGAGTTGAAAAGGTTTGTGAACATAAAATGTGTGAAACAATTGCTTGACTTGTCATCGGGGTTGTGGATGATATAAATACTTTGTGTGGGGAAGATGGAGCATAGCCAAACTATATGATTTTGTAGGGATAACTTTATTTTGCCATGGTATTTTGAAGAGACACAATTGCTTTGTTATTATGCTTGAAATATTACTGTTTTTATGTCAACATTGAGTTTTTGTTTTGAGTCTTATGGATCTGAACATTCCTGCCACAATAAAAATATTACATGGATAAATATGGTAGGTAGCATTCCACATCAAAAAATCCGTTTTTATCATTTATCTACTCGAGGACGAGGAGGAATTAAGCTTGGGGATGCTGATACGTCTCCAACGTATCTATAATTTTTTATTGTTCCGTGCTGTTATATTATCTGTTTTGGATGTTTTATATGCATTAATATGATATTTTATATTATTTTTGGGACTAACCTATTAACATAGTGCCCAGTGCCAATTTCTATTTTTTCCTTGTTTTTGAGTATTGCAGGAAAGGAATATCAAACGGAGTCCAAACGGAATAAAATTCTACGATGATTTTTCTTGGACCAGAAGAAACCCAACTGACTTGGAGAAGAGGCCAGAAGAGCCACAGGTGGGCCACAAGCCACCCTGAGCGCCTAGCTCTTCCAACCCTAATCCTCGGCCTATAAATCCAGAAATATTCCCCCAATACCAAAAAGAGCAACGATAATACTTTTCCGCCATCGGAAGCCTCCGTTCCCGAGAGATCCAATCTTGGAGCCTTTTCCGATAATCTGTCGCAGGGGGATTCGATAATGGAGGGCATCTACATCAACTCCATTGCCCTTCCGATGATGCATGAGTAGTTCACCACAGACCTACGGGTCCATAATGTTGGAAATATGCCCTAGAGGCAATAATAAAATGGTTATTATTGTATTTCCTAGTTCATGATAGTTGTCTATTGTTCATGCTATAATTGTGTTAACCGGAAACCGTAATACATGTGTGAATACATAGACCACAACGTGTCCCTAGTGAGCCTCTAGTTGGCTAGCTCGTTGATCAATAGATGGTCTCGGTTTCATGATCATGGACATTGGATGTCGTTGATAACGGGATCACATCATTAGGAGAATGATGTGATGGACAAGACCCAATCCTAAGCATAGCACAAAGATCGTGTAGTTCGTTTGCTAAAGCTTTTCAATGTCAAGTGTCATTTCCTTAGACCATGAGATTGTGTAACTCCCGGATACCGTAGGAATACTTTGGGTGTGCCAAACGTCACAACGTAACTGGGTGGCTATAAAGGTACGCTACGGGTATCTCCGAAAGTGTCTGTTGGGTTGACACGAATCGAGACTGGGATTTGTCACTCCGTGTGACGGAGAGGTATCTCTGGGCCCACTCGGTAAGACATCATCATTATGAGCTCAATGTGACTAAGGAGTTAGTCACGGGATGATGTATTACGGAACGAGTAAAGAGACTTGCCGGTAACGAGATTGAACAAGGTATGGGGATACCGACGATCGAATCTCGGGCAAGTACCATACCGATAGACAAAGGGAATTGTATACGGGATTGATTGAATCCCTGACATCGTGGTTCATCCGATGAGATCATCATGGAGTACGTGGGAGCCAACATGGGTATCCAGATCCCGCTGTTGGTTATTGGCCAGAGAGGTGTCTCGGTCATGTCTACGTGTCTCCCGAACCCGTAGGGTCTACACACTTAAGGTTTGATGACGCTAGGGTTATAGGGAAATAGTGTACGTGGTTACCGAAGGTTGTTCGGAGTCCCGGATGAGATCCCGGACGTCACGGGGAGTCCCGGAATGGTCCGGAGACGAAGATTGATATATAGGAAGTGAGGATTTGGTTACCGGAAGTGTTCCGGGTGTCACCGGTAGTGTACCGGGACCACCGGAAGGGTTCCGGGGGTCCACCAAGTGGGCCCACCTGCCCCGGAAGGTTCCGTGGGCTAAGAGTGGGAGGGAGCCAGCCCCTAGGTGGGATGGTGCGCCTCCCACCCCAGCCCAAGGCGTGGCAAAGGTGGAGGGGGGGCAAACCCTAGGCTTAGATGGGCCTTAAGGCCCACCCTAGGGCGCCCCACCGCTCCCTTGCCCTAGCCGTCGGCCAGATGGCATCTGGTGGCTGCCGCCACCCCTAGGGTGGAACCCTAGGGTGCAGCCACCCCTCCTCCCTCTCTCCTATATATAGTGGAGGTATTTGGGGCTGCACAACACACGGTTCTCCCTCTCTCTCTGGTGCAGCCCTACCTCCTCCTCCCCTCGTTCTCCGTAGCGCTTAGCGAAGCTCTGTCGGAGTACCACGCAGCTCCACTGCCACCACGCCGTCGTGCTGCCGGAGCTCTCCCTCAACCTCTCCTCCCTCCTTGCTGGATCAAGGCGTAGGAGACGTCGCCGGGCTGCACGTGTGTTGAACGCGGAGGTGCCGTCCGTTCGGCACTTAATCGGATCCACCGCGATCTGAATCGCTGCGAGTACGACTCCATCAACCGCGTTCTTGTAACGCTTCCGCTTAGCGATCTTCAAAGGTATGAAGATCCACTCTCCCCTTGCTCGTTGCTGGTTTCTCCATAGATGGATCTTGGTGAACGCGTAGGAAATTTTTTGATTTACTACTACGTTCCCCAACACATAGATAGTAGCTAGATGGCTTCTTCTCTCTCTTTGTTCTTCAATACCATGTTCTCCATGATCTTAATGGGGATCTATCCGATGTAATACTCTTTTGCAGTGTGTTTGTCGAGATCCGATGAATTGTGGGTTTATGATCAGATTATCTATGAATATTATTTGAGTATTTTCTGAATTCTTTTATGCATGATTTCATATCTTTGCAAGTCTCTTCGAGTTATTGGTTTCGTTTGGCCAACTAGATTGGTAATTCTTACAATGGGAGAAGTGCTTAGTTTTGGGTTCAATCTTGCGGCGTCCTCACCGAGTGACATAGTAGGGGTAGCGAGACACGTATTTGTATTGTTGCCATCAAGGATAAAAGGATGGCATTTTCATCATATTGCTTGAGTTTATCCCTCTACATCATGCCATCTTACCTAATGCGTTACTTTGTTCTTCATGAACTTAATACTCTAGATGCAGGCACGAGTCGGTCGATGTGTGGAGTAATAGTAGTAGATGCAGAATCGTTCTAGACTACTTGACACGAACGTGATGCCTATATGCATAATCATTGCCTTGGATATCATCATAACTATGCGCTTTTCTATCAATTGGTTGACAATAATTTGTTCACACACCGTATTATTTTCCTTCATGAGAGAAGCCTCTAGTGAAACCTATGTCCCCCGGGTATATCTTCCATATTATATTTTTAGATCTATAAGCCAAAAATACCTTGCTGCAATTTTATTTACTTTTTACTTCTAGCAATCTTTTATATATTTCTCTATCAGATCTAATCCTTGCAAGTAACCGTGAAGGGATTGACAACCCCTTTATAGCATTGGGTGTAGGTGTTTGATTGTTTGTGTAGGTGCATAAATTGGGGCCTTGCTTTTTCCTCCTACTGGATTGATACCTTGGTTCTCAACAACTGAGGGAAATACTTATCTACTTTGCTACATCACCCTTTCCTCTTCAAGGGAAAACCAATGCAAGCTCAAGAAGTAGCACCGGCAGACCCCGCATCCGCACCCGGCGGCGCTTCGTGCCCATCAGCCAGCAGACTCTACATTCATCGTCGGCAAGGCTCCATGCCCATCAGCCAGCGGACTTCGCACCCGCGCCTGGTAGGGCCCCACGCCCATCGGTCGGCGGACCCTGTGTCCTCACCTGGCATCCTCAACACCACTATCTGCTTCAGCAATAGCAAAGACCCTCCTCCCGACACTTTGAGTTGCCCGGAGGCTCGGATGCTACAACCAGCGGGTGCGCTGACGCACCCCTGCTCGAAACAGCTAGCCGGTGGACTCCGCGTCCATGCCCAGCAGGGCTCCACGTCCATCAGTTGGCGGACCCCGCGTCCATGCCCGACAACCTCGACGCCACCGTCCGATCCAATGACAGCAAAGACCTCCACCCGAATCTTCAAGTCGCCCGGAGGCTCGAAGGCTACACCCAGCGGGTGCACTGGCGCGCCCCCGTTGGAAGCAAGCCGCGTCGTCCTCGGCCCGCAATCGACCATCATCAACAACTTCTGCAACAACAATGACAACGGCAAAAACCCTCTGCCCAACTCCCCAAGTCGCCCGGAGGCTAGGATGCTACTGTTGGGGGGATTACCCCCGGGTAAACTCAAGGAGGTGACTCAACATTTTAAAACAACAGGGCGGCCAACGCCTCTGTGTCCAGCTGCTCCGGCCGGCTGCTGAGTCCGGCCGGCTCCCTACCCAGCCGACTGTTCCGACCGACCTCTGTCCCGCTGCTCCAGCCGTCCTGCTGCGCAAGGTCGACCACCATGTCCCATCGTACACAACATGAAGATGCTATAGCCTGCATCATGCATCACTTCATTGCACCCCAATAGTGGTGCACTATAGCATACGCCATCGCGTCACTTCGCATGTCATCTCCAATAGTGGTGCACTATTACCTGCATCATGCGTCATCTCACATGTCTTCTCCAATAGTAAATAGTTGGCCATGTGGGCCACCCCTTGTCTCTCCAGGGGAGCTCACTTTATAAGAGGCACCAGGGGAGCTCACTCAGGCCAGGCTCTCCAAGCTCCTCTCATTTCTCTCATCCTCTCCCATTCTCTCACTCTCACTCACGTGAGACCAAGGAAAGGAGCAGCCAGCTCCCTCTTCCTCCTCAGACACGGCTCTAGAAGCAACCATGTAGTACACATACACTTCCTATACAGACATGCAGGAGTAGGGGTATTATCTCTCCGGAGAGCCCCGGACCTGGGTAAACCTCCGCGTGCTACTACCCTATCTCGTCCCGGACCTTCCATGGCAGCCTTGTTCTCATCTCGATTAGCCACCCCCTGGCATCCGTTGTGACAGAACGACGACACCGGGGAAGGTAACAACGACTGTCGTCATTGTTGTGTAGTTGCAACATGGTTTTGCAGTGGATGAAATAAAAAGAATGAGGTCGTGGCAGCGGCGAATCGAAGTCATGGCTGCAGTAGAAGGGAACAGGAAAGGAGTGAGAAAAGTGGTGGCTACGGGTAACAATATCACTACCAAATTATTGTGGGGGGTGGGCGGAATGGGCGGTAATCTATGCTGGGTCATTTACATCTGGTATGCAATTACAGGTAGGACCAACCAAACAAGTTTAGACGATATGGTATCGTGATATAATCTGGTAATGGGACAAAATCTTCACACCAAACACTGGTTCATCACACCAGTTCCCATGTGGCTTTCTAGCTTGGTAGCAACCAAGGAGAAATTGGTGCCAAAAAAATCCGACGAGTGAAAAGGAGATGAATATAGAGTCTACCTTCAAAAAAGAGGAAGGAGGAGGGCACACACCTGAAAAAATTGAAGAAAAACTCCCAAACAAAATTACAAAAACAAAAATGAGCAAGGATTGACGATTTTTCTACAGAGAACAAGGAAATAAGATAGGTACATTTTGTACACTTGAATGCACATCAGCATCAGTGGGTGGTTTATGCAGGTAGATCCGCTTTCCTTAATTTTCTTATGCAAGTAGATCCGCTTAATTAACATATCCTTTGTTTATGCAAACACATGGCTCCAACCCATCTACCAATCCAGCCACACCATACTCCTAATTTACGTGCGGAGCTCCCTTCTTGTGCTAATCAATCATTTAATATTTAAACCAAACTACTGTTGTTGGTTTCGTGTGTACCTATTATTTTCTACCAGACCGTTCAAAGTTTTTTTAGCAGTCAACGGGGGCGATCGCCCACTTGAACTCATTGTATTAAAAATATGGCACTGGTACAATTGTTACGTAGCTCCGGAGAGCCTATGGAGAGAGAGAAAGGAGAAAAAGAGAGGGGGGTGGGAGGGCATCAACCACATACAAACGCACACCACTGAAGCAACGAGCTATAGTTCACGCACGGGGGGCCCGGACCACCCATAGTCGAAGATGGTCTTGGATCGAACGCCGCATGTCAAGATCAGGGGTTCAGATGTTAGCGAACACCATCCGGTTCCTGGTCTTCCAGACAACCCAAAGGACGCAGCACATCGCCGTGCTGAGGAGGGGACGGCTCCAAGAGGGGTGAGAGGTAGAAAAGGCATGCCAGGAATCTTCGACACAATAGTCGATGGGCATATTGTCACGGCCGAGGACGCGTGCCCACATCGGATGTAGATGGGGGCATTCGAGGAATAAGTGCGCGATCGTCTCAGTCCGACCGGGGCAAAAGGGGTAATCATCGTATCCGAGGAAGCCGATCCGGCGAAGGAAGTCCCCCGTGTGGGTGTTGCCATGCCGAAGGATCCAGGTAAACACTTTGACCTTGACGGGCATGAAGCCAACCCAATTGAGGTCATGCAGGGGGCCTTACGATCGGAGAGTTTGATCATGCGATACACCGCACTCACCTTGAACACAAGACACCCACCCCAGGCTAGGGTCCGCTCATTGTTAACCTCGGAGAACTGAACGCGATCAAAAGCCGACCAAAGCAAACCTTGTTGGAAATATGCCCTAGAAGAAATAATAAAATGGCGTCGGACCGGGTACCAACGTCGAACCCAGATAGTCCATGGGTTATGCACACCACTGAGGATTTTATGGACCATCTTCAGGAGGAGGCGTGTATTCTAGACCCCCAATGTCCACCAAGCCAAGCCCCCCTTCTGAGCGGAGGCAACATGCATCTTGCCAGGCAACCTGACAGTCACCCCCGGAGCATTTCCTTGCCCCTTTCCAGAACATGGCCCTACGGGGGCGGTCCATCTTGGTCACAGTACCCTTGGAAAGGGGGAGAACCGACATGGCATGAGTGAGGATTGCAGAGAGCACCGCAGAAATGAGTGTCAAACGAGCCCCAGGGTCGAGGGAACGCGTGCGCCACCCGGGGGATGTGTTCTCAATCTTCATTGACAAGAAGTCCAGGACGCTAGCACACAACTTCGCATCGAATAGAGGTAGGCTGAGGTACGTGTGGTGGAACGTCGAAAGTGGGCAGCCAAACTTGGCAGACAAGAGAGCGGCGCAGGCGGGATCGACACACACCGGAATGAAGGTGCTTTTGTGGAAGTTGGTGATCAGCCTCGTGGCGGCAGAGAACCCATTCAGAATAGACTTGACCGTTTAAAGTTTTACATGTTCAGGCGTCATTTTCGTATCCATATCACACCACATTGTGATCCGTGTTTCTTTTGAGCACGACCTATCTATTTCCGTGTTCAAAACCATTTTGTGATTCGTAAGATAGCTGACCGTTCGTGCCGAGAAACAAATGCGACAACTGATAAGTGTTCAGTTCCGTCCGTCATCGCCCCCAGCGACAACGCCATCCACCGTGTCAAACGGAGGAACCACCGCTGCCCACACATACCGTTCGCGTTCGGTCGGTCGGTCGGTCGGCGTCGGACCGGGTCGGTTGGTGGCCAAGCTGCCTCCTCTCCTCCTCTCCTCCTATATATACTGGTGGTATTGAGGGTTTTTGCACTAGATTTTCAGCCACGTGCTACCCGTTCCTCCAGTGCATAGTTTCTCCTCTAGATCGGTTTTCTGCAGTGCTTAGGCGAAGCCCTGCCGGAATTGCTCCACCACCATCGCCGGAGCGCCGTCAGGCTGCCGGAGAACTCTTCTTCCTCTCCACTCCTTCTTGCTGGATCAAGACGGTGGAGATCGTCATCAAGCTGTACGTGTGCTGAACGCGGAGGTATCGTCCGTTCGGTGCTAGATCGGAAGGATCGTGATCAAGTTCGTGAGACGGATCGTGATCAAGTTCGTGGGACAAATCATGATCGGATCGTGGGACGGATCGTGATTGGATCACGGGACGGATCGTGATTGGATCGCGGGACGTACAACGATTTGGATCGCGAAGACGTTCGACTACACCAACCGCGTTTCTTAACGCTTCCCGCTTAGCGATCTACAAGGGTATATAGATCCACTCTCCCTCTCGTAGATGCTCATCACCATGGATAGATCTTCGTGTGCGTAGGAAATTTTTTGTTTCCCATGCAACGTTCCCCAACAAGCCGAGGTTTCACAAGAAGACAAGACACATCAAGCGCCGCTTCAACTCCATCCGTGATTACATTCAGGAGGGAGATATAGATATTTGTAAAGTGCATACGGATCTGAATGTCACAGATCCGTTGACTAAACCTCTCTCACGAGCAAAACATGATCAACACCAGATTGCTATGGGTGTTCGATTCATCACAATGTAACTAGATTATTGACTCTAGTGCAAGTGGGAGACTGTTGGAAATATGCCCTAGAGGCAATAATAAAATGGTTATTATTGTATTTCCTTGTTCATGATAATTGTCTATTGTTTATGCTACAATTGTATTAACCAGAAACCGTAATGCATGTGTGAATACATAGACCACAACATGTCCCTAGTGAGCCTCTAGTTGGCTAGCTCGTTGATCAATAGATGGTCATGGTTTCATGACCATGGACATTGGATGTCGTTGATAACGGGATCACATCATTGGAAGAATGATGTGATGGACAAGACCCAATCCTAAGCATAACACAAGATCGTGTAGTTCGTTTGCTAAAGTTTTTCAATGTTAAGTATCGTTTCCTTAGACCATGAGATTGTGCAACTCCCAGATACCGTAGGAATGCTTTGGGTGTGCCAAACGTCACAACATAGCTGGGTGGCTATAAAGGTGCACTACGGGTATCTCCGAAAGTGTCTGTTGGGTTGGCACGAATCGAGACTAGGATTTGTCACTCCGTGTGACGGAGAGGTATCTCTGGGCCCACTCGGTAAGACATCATCATAATGAGCTCAATGTGACTAAGGAGTTAGCCACGGGATGATGTGTTACGGAACGAGTAAAGAGACTTGCCGGTAACGAGATTGAACAAGGTATAGGGATACCGATGATCGAATCTCGGGCAAGTATCATACCGATAGACAAAGGGAATTGTATACGGGATTGATTGAATCCCCGACATCGTGGTTCATCCGATGAGATCATCGTGGAGCATGTGGGAGCCAACATGGGTATCCAGATCCCGCTGTTGGTTATTGACCGGAGAGGTGTCTCGGTCATATCTACATGTCTCCCGAACCCGTATGGTCTACACACTTAAGGTTCGATGACGCTAGGGTTATAGGGAAATGGTATACGTGATTACTGAAGGTTGTTCGGAGTCCCGGATTAGATCCCGAACGTCACGAGGAGCTCCGAAATGGTCCAGAGGTAAAGACTGATATATAGGAAGTCCAGTTTTGGTCACCGGAAAGTTTTCGGGCTCATCGGTAGTGTACCGGAAGTGCCGGGAGGGTGCCCAAGGACCCCCCGGGAGGGGTGTGCTGACCATAGGACTTCGTGGGCCCTTAGAGGAGGTGTGCCAGCCCTTGTTGAGCTGGCCAAGACCTTCTAGAAAGGCACATGCGGCTAGAGATAAGGAGATAGGGCAAAGGAGTTTGAAAAAGAGGAGATCCACCTCCCTTGTGGGAGGTGGACTCTTCCCCTAGGGTCGGTCGAACCTCTCCTCCTTGGAGGAGGGGCCAAGGCAGCTGTCCCTCTCCCTCCTCCTATATATATGCAAGGGTTTGGGCTGATTTGAGACGACGACTTCTCTCTCTCTCTCGGCGCAGCCCTACCCTTGCTCTTCCTCGTTCTCCGTAGCACTTGGCGAAGCCCTGCAGGAGTCCACGTAGCTCTACCGTCACCACGCCGTCATGCTGCCGGAGCTCTCCCTCAACCTCTCCTTCCTCCTTGCTGGATCAAGGCGTAGGAGACGTCATCGGGCTGCATGTGTGTTGAACGCGGAGGCGCTGTTGTTCGGCGCTGAGATCGGAATTCACCGCGATCTGAATCACTGCGAGTACGACTCCACCAACCGCGTTCTTGTAACGCTTCTGCTTAGCGATCTTCAAAGGTATGAAGATGCAATCTCTCCCCTCTCGTTGCTGGTTTCTCCATGGATAGATCTTGGTGATCGTAGGAATTTTTTTGATTTACTACTACGTCTCCCAATAGTGGCATCATGAGCTAGGTCTATGCGTAGAATCTATGCACGAGTAGAACACAAGTTGTTGTGGGCGTCGATTTTGTTAATATGCTTACCACTACTAGTCTTATCTTGATTCGGCGGTATTGTGGGATGAAGCGGCCCGGACCGACTTTACACGTATGCTTACGTGAGACTGGTTCCACCGCCTGACATGCACTTGTTGCATAAGGTGGCTAGCGGGTGTCTGTCTCTCCCACCTTAGCGGATTGGATTCGATGAAAAGGGTCCTTATGAAGGGTAAATAGCAATTGGCATATCACGTTGTGGTTTTGGCGTAGGTAAGAAACGTTCTTGCTAGAAACCTATAGCAGCCACGTAGAAACTTGCAACTGCAAATTAGAGGACGTCTAACTTGTTTTTGCAGCATATGCCTTGTGATGTGATATGGCCAAAGAATGTGATGTGATGCATTGTGATGTATGAGATTGATCATGTTCTTGTAATAGGATTCACAACTTGCATGTCGATGAGTATGACAACCGGTAGGAGCCATAGGAGTTGTCTTATTTTATTGTATGACCTGCGTGTCAATCATAAACGCCGTGTAATTACTTTACTTTATTGCTAAACGTTAGCCATAGTAGTAGAAGTAATAGTTGGCGAGATAACTTCATGAAGACACATTGATGGAGATCATTGTGTCGTGCCGGTGACAGTGATGATCATGGTGCCCCGAAGATGGAGATCAAAGGAGCAAGATGATATTGGCCATATCATGTCAATATATTGATTGCATGTGATGTTTATCATGTTTAGTTCTTATTTGCTTAGAACGACGGTAGTAAATAAGATGATCTCTCAATAAAATTTCAAGAAAAGTGTTCACCCTAACTGTGCACCGTTGCTAAGGATCGTTGTTCCGAAGCACCACGTGATGATCGGGTGTGATAGGCTCTAACGTTCGCATACAACGGGTGTAAGCCAGATTTACACACGCGATACACTTAGGTTGACTTGACGAGCCTAGCATGTACAGACATGGCCTCGGAACACTGAAGACCGAAAGGTCAAACATGAGTCGTATACAAGATACGATCAACATGGAGATGTTCACCACGGATGACTAGTCCGTCTCACGTGATGATCGGACACGGGCTAGTTGACATGGAACATGTGTCACTTGGATGACTAGAGAGATGTCTATATAAGTGGGAGTTTATTAAATAATTTGATTATGTGAACTTAATTATCATGAACTTAGTCTAAAATTGTCTTTATAATCTATATTGTAGATCCAATGGCCAACGCGAATGTCATCCTAAACGTCAACGCGTTCCTAGAGAAAACCAAGCTGAAAGATGATGGAAGCAACTATGCGGACTGGGTCCGTGGCTTGAGGATCATCCTCATAGCTTCCAAGAAATTGTATGTCCTTGATGCACCACTAGGTGACCCACCCCTTCTCCCAGCAGAGCAAGACGTTGTGAACGCTTGGCATTCTCGCTGCGATGATTACTTCCTTGTTCAGTGCGGCATGCTTTACAGTTTAGAACCGGGGCTCCAAAAGCGTTTTGAGCAACACGGAGCATATGAGATGTTCCAAGAGCTGAAACTGGTTTTCCAAGCTCATGCCCGGGTCGAGAGATATGACGTCTCTGACAAGTTCTTCAGCTGTAAGATGAAGGAGAATAGTTCTGTCAGTGAGCACATCCTCAAGATGTCTGGGCTACACAACCGCTTGACTCAGCTGGGAGTTAATCTCCCGGATGACTCGGTCATTGAAGAATCCTCCAGTCACTTCCACCTAGCTACAAGAGCTTTGTGATGAACTAGAACATGCAAGGGATGGAGAAGTCCATTCCTGAGTTGTACTCGATGCTGAAATCAGCAGAGGTCGAGATCAAAAGGAGCATCAAGTGTTGATGGTGAATAAGACCACTAGTTTCAAGAAAGGCAAGGGTAAGAAGAACTTCAAGAAGGACGGCAAAGTTGTTGCCGCGACCGGTAAGCAAGTTGTCGGGAAGAAGAAGAACAAGAATGGACCCAAGCCTAAGACTGAGTTTTTTTATTGCAAGGGTACCGATCACTGGAAGCGGAACTGCCCCAAGTACTTAATGGATAAGAAGGATGGCAACATTAAAGGTATATGTGATATACTTGTTATAGATGTGTACCTAACCAGCGCTCATAGTAGCTCCTGGGTATTTGATACCGGTGCAGTTGCTCACATTTGTAACTCCAAGCAGGAGCTGCGGAATAAGCGGAGGCTGGCAAAGGACGAGGTGATGCGCGTCGGGAATGGTTCCAAGGTCGATGTGATCACCGTCGGCACGCTACCTCTACATCTACCTTCGGGATTAGTGTTAAACCTTAATAATTGTTATTTAGTACCAGCTTTGAGCATGAACATTGTATCTGGATCTCGCTTGATGCGAGATGGCTACTCATTTAAATCTGAGAATAATGGTTGTTCTATTTATATGAGAGAAATTTTTTATGGTCATGCCCCGCTGGTCAATGGTTTATTTTTGATGAATCTCGAACGTGATGTTACACATGTCGATAGTGTGAGTACCAAAAAGTGTAAGGTTGATAACGGTAGTCCCACTTACATGTGGCACTGCCGCCTTGGTCATATTGGTGTCAAACGCATGAAGAAGCTCCATACTGATGGACTTTTGGAGTCTCTTGATTTCGAATCATTTGACACGTGCGAACCATGCCTCATGGGCAAGATGACCAAGACTCCGTTCTCCGGAACAATGGAGCGAGCAACTGACTTGTTGGAAATAATACATACCGATGTATGCGGTCCAATGCGCATTGAGGCTCGCGGTGGCTACCGTTATGTTCTCACCCTCACTGATGACTTGAGTAGATATGGGTATGTCTACTTAATGAAACATAAGTCTGAAACTTTTGAAAGGTGCAAGGAATTTCATAGTGAGGTAGAGAATCAACATGACAGGAAAATAAAGTGCCTACGATCTCATTGTGGCGGAGAATATTTAAGTCACGAGTTTGGCACACACTTAAGGAAATGTGGAATTGTTTCACAACTCATGCCGCCTGTCACACCTCAGCGAAATGGTGTGTCTGAACGTCGTAATCGCACTCTATTAGATATGGTACGATCTATGATGTCTCTTACCGACTTACCGCTATCATTTTGGGGATATGCATTAGAGGCTGCCGCATTCACTTTAAATAGGGCATCATCAAAATCCGTTGAGATGACACTGTATGAATTATGGTTTGGAAAGAAACCTAAGCTGTCGTTTCTAAAAGTTTGGGGATGCGATGCTTATGTGAATAAACTTCAACCTGAGAAGCTCGAACCCAAAGCGGAAAAGTGCGTCTTCATAGGATATCCCAAAGAGACTATTGGGTATACCTTCTACCTACGATCTAAGGGCAAAGTCTTTGTTGCCAAGAATGGATCCTTTCTTGAGAAAGAGTTTCTCTCGAAAGAAGTAAGTGGGAGGAAAATAGAACTTGATGAGGTAATTGTACCTCCACTCGAACCGGAGAGTAGCACAGCACAGGAAGTTGTTTCTGTGGAGCCTACACCGGCTGGAGAGGAAGTTAATGATGATGATCATGAAACTTCAGATCAAGTTACTATTGAACGTCGAAGGTCCACTAGGACACGTTCCGCACCAGAGTGGTACGACAACCCTGTCCTGGAGATCATGTTGTTGGACAACGGTGAACCTTCGAACTATGAAGAAGCGATGGCGGGCCCGGATTCCAACAAATGGCTTGAAGCCATGAAATCCGAGATAGGATCCATGTATGAGAACAAAGTGTGGACTTTGGTGGACTTGCCTGATGATAAGCGAGCCATTGAAAATAAATGGATCTTTAAGAAGAAGACTGACGCGGATGGTAATGTGACCGTCTATAAGGCTCGGCTTGTCGCTAAGGGTTATCGACAAGTCCAAGGAGTTGACTACGATGAGACTTTCTCACCCGTAGCGATGCTGAAGTCTGTCCGAATCATGTTAGCAATTGCCGCATTTTATGATTATGAGATCTGGCAAATGGACGTCAAAACGGCATTCCTTAATGGCTTCCTCAAGGAAGAACTGTATATGATGCAGCCAGAAGGTTTTGTCGATCCTAAAGATGCTAACAAGGTATGCAAGCTCCAGCGCTCCATATATGGGCTGGTGCAAGCATCTCGGAGTTGGAACATTCGCTTTAATGAGGTGATTAAAGCGTTTGGGTTTGTACAGGTTTATGGAGAACCCTGTATTTACAAGAAAGTGAGTGGGAGCTCTATAGCATTTCTCATATTATATGTGGATGACATACTGATAATGGGAAATGATATAGAACTCTTGGAAAGTATAAAGGCCTACTTGAATAAGTGTTTTTCAATGAAGGACCTTGGAGAAGCTGCTTACATATTAGGCATCAAGATCTATAGAGATAGATCGAGACGCCTCATAGGTCCACAAAGCACATACCTTGAAAAGATATTGAAGAAGTTCAATATGGATCAGTCCAAGAAGGGGTTCTTGCCTGTGTTACAGGGTGTGAGATTGAGTATGACTCAATGCCCGACCACGACAAAAGATAGAGAAGAGATGAGTGTCATCCCCTATGCTTCAGCCATAGGCTCTATTATGTATGCCATGCCGTGTACCAGACCTGATGTGAACCTTGCCATAAGTTTGGTAGGGAGGTACCAAAGTGATCCCGGAGCGGAGCACTGGACAGCGGTCAAGAATATCCTGAAGTACCTGAAAATGACAAAGCACATGTTTCTCGTATATGGAGGTGCCGAAGAGCTCGTCGTAAAGGGTTACGTCGATGCTAGCTTCGACACAGATCCGGACGACTCCAAGTCGCAAACCGGATACGTGTATATTTTGAACGGAGGGGCAGTCAGCTGGTGCAGCAGCAAGCAAAGCGTCATGGCGGCATCTACATGTGAAGCGGAGTACATAGCTGCTTCGGAAGCAGCAAAGGAAGGAGTCTGGATGAAGGAGTTCATCACCGACCTAGGAGTAATTCCAAGTGCGTCGGGCCCGATGACTCTATTCTGTGACAACACTAGAGCTATTGCCCTTGCGAAGGAGCCCTGTTGGAAATATGCCCTAGAGGCAATAAATAAAGTGTTTATTATTGTATTTCCTTGTTCATGATAAACGTTTATTATCCATGCTATAATTGTATTAATTGGTAACATGGATACATGTGTGGATACATAGACAAACACAATGTCCCTAGTATGCCTCTAGTGAACTAGCTCGTTGATTGAAAGATGGTTAAGGTTTCCTAGCCATGGACATGAGATGTCATTTGATAAAGGGATCACATCATTAGGAGAATGATGTGATGGACAAGACCCAAACTACAAACGTAGCTTATGATCGTGTCAGTTTATTGCTACTGTTTTCTACATGTCAAGTATATGTTCCTATGACCATGAGATCATGCAACTCACAGATATCGGAGGAGTACCTTGTGTGTATCAAACGTCGCAACGTAACCGGGTGACTATAAAGGTGCTCTACAGGTGTCTCCGAGGGTGTCTGTTGAGTTGGCATGGATCAAGACTGGGATTTGTTACTCCGTGTGACGGAGAGGTATCTCAGGGCCCACTCGGTAATACAACATCACAATAAGTCTTGCAAGCAATGTGACTAAGTGTTGGTCACGGGATCTTGTATTACGGAACGAGTAAAGAGACTTGCCAGTAACGAGGTTGAACTAGGTATGGAGATACCGACGATCGAATCTCGGGCAAGTAACATACCGAAGAACAAAGGGAACATCATACGGGATTAACTGAATCCTTGACATAGAGGTTCGACCGATAAAGATCTTCGTAGAATATGTAGGAACTAATGTGGACATCCAGGTCCCGCCATTGGTTATTGACCGTAGAGGTGTCTCGGTCATGTCTACATAGTTCTCGAACCCGCAGGGTCTGCACACTTAAGGTTTGGTGACGTTTCGGTAGTATAGAGTTATGTATGGTGGTGACCGAAGTTTGTTCGGAGTCCCGGATGAGATCCCGGACGTCACGAGGAGCTTCGTAATGGTCCGGAGGTAAAGATTCATATATAGGAAGTCCTGTTTTGGTCGCCGGAAAAGTTTCGGGCTCATCAGTAGTGTATCGGGAGTGCCGGTAGTGTACCGGGAGGCCTCCGGGAGGGGTATTTCGACCCAAGAGGCTTCATGGGTTGTGGGAGAGTGAATATCAGCCCTTAGTGGGCTGGTGGAAACTCCCACACAAGGCCCATGTGGCTGGAAGAAAAAACCCAATAGGAAAAGGTGGAAAAATAGGCAAAAAGGAGCAATCCTAGTCCTACTAGGATTGGAGGAGAGTCCTCCTCCACCTCCCACTTCGGCCGAACCAAGCTTGGCTTGGTGGCCAAGCTGCCTCCTCTCCTCCTCTCCTCCTATATATACTGGTGGTATTGAGGGTTTTTGCACTAGATTTTCAGCCACGTGCTACCCGTTCCTCCAGTGCATAGTTTCTCCTCTAGATCGGTTTTCTGCAGTGCTTAGGCGAAGCCCTGCCGGAATTGCTCCACCACCATCGCCGGAGCGCCGTCAGGCTGCCGGAGAACTCTTCTTCCTCTCCACTCCTTCTTGCTGGATCAAGACGGTGGAGATCGTCATCAAGCTGTACGTGTGCTGAACGCGGAGGTATCGTCCGTTCGGTGCTAGATCGGAAGGATCGTGATCAAGTTCGTGAGACGGATCGTGATCAAGTTCGTGGGACAGATCATGATCGGATCGTGGGACGGATTGTGATTGGATCACGGGACGGATCGTGATTGGATCGCGGGACGTACAACGATTTGGATCGCGAAGACGTTCGACTACACCAACCGCGTTTCTTAACGCTTCCCGCTTAGCGATCTACAAGGGTATATAGATCCACTCTCCCTCTCGTAGATGCTCATCACCATGGATAGATCTTCGTGTGCGTAGGAAATTTTTTGTTTCCCATGCAACGTTCCCCAACAAGCCGAGGTTTCACAAGAAGACAAGACACATCAAGCGCCGCTTCAACTCCATCCGTGATTACATTCAGGAGGGAGATATAGATATTTGTAAAGTGCATACGGATCTGAATGTCACAGATCCGTTGACTAAACCTCTCTCACGAGCAAAACATGATCAACACCAGATTGCTATGGGTGTTCGATTCATCACAATGTAACTAGATTATTGACTCTAGTGCAAGTGGGAGACTGTTGGAAATATGCCCTAGAGGCAATAATAAAATGGTTATTATTGTATTTCCTTGTTCATGATAATTGTCTATTGTTTATGCTACAATTGTATTAACCAGAAACCGTAATGCATGTGTGAATACATAGACCACAACATGTCCCTAGTGAGCCTCTAGTTGGCTAGCTCGTTGATCAATAGATGGTCATGGTTTCATGACCATGGACATTGGATGTCGTTGATAACGGGATCACATCATTGGAAGAATGATGTGATGGACAAGACCCAATCCTAAGCATAACACAAGATCGTGTAGTTCGTTTGCTAAAGTTTTTCAATGTTAAGTATCGTTTCCTTAGACCATGAGATTGTGCAACTCCCAGATACCGTAGGAATGCTTTGGGTGTGCCAAACGTCACAACATAGCTGGGTGGCTATAAAGGTGCACTACGGGTATCTCCGAAAGTGTCTGTTGGGTTGGCACGAATCGAGACTAGGATTTGTCACTCCGTGTGACGGAGAGGTATCTCTGGGCCCACTCGGTAAGACATCATCATAATGAGCTCAATGTGACTAAGGAGTTAGCCACGGGATGATGTGTTACGGAACGAGTAAAGAGACTTGCCGGTAACGAGATTGAACAAGGTATAGGGATACCGATGATCGAATCTCGGGCAAGTATCATACCGATAGACAAAGGGAATTGTATACGGGATTGATTGAATCCCCGACATCGTGGTTCATCCGATGAGATCATCGTGGAGCATGTGGGAGCCAACATGGGTATCCAGATCCTGCTGTTGGTTATTGACCGGAGAGGTGTCTCGGTCATATCTACATGTCTCCCGAACCCGTATGGTCTACACACTTAAGGTTCGATGACGCTAGGGTTATAGGGAAATGGTATACGTGATTACCGAAGGTTGTTCGGAGTCCCGGATTAGATCCCGAACGTCACGAGGAGCTCCGAAATGGTCCAGAGGTAAAGACCGATATATAGGAAGTCCAGTTTTGGTCACCGGAAAGTTTTCGGGCTCATCGGTAGTGTACCGTAAGTGCCGGGAGGGTGCCGGAGGACCCCCCGGGAGGGGTGTGCTGACCATAGGACTTCGTGGGCCCTTAGAGGAGGTGTGCCAGCCCTTGTTGAGCTGTCCAAGACCTTCTAGAAAGGCACATGCGGCTGGAGATAAGGAGATAGGGCAAAGGAGTTTGAAAAAGAGGAGATCCACCTCCCTTGTGGGAGGTGGACTCTTCCCCTAGGGTCGGTCGAACCTCTCCTCCTTGGAGGAGGGGCCAAGGCAGCCCTCCCTCTCCCTCCTCCTATATATATGCAAGGGTTTCAGCTGATTTGAGACGACAACTTCTCTCTCTCTCTCGACGCAGCCCTACCCTTGCTCTTCCTCGTTCTCCGTAGCACTTGGCGAAGCCCTGCCGGAGTCCACGTAGCTCTACCGTCACCGCGCCATCATGCTGCTGGAGCTCTCCCTCAACCTCTCCTTCCTCCTTGCTGGATCAAGGCGTAGGAGACGTCATCGGGCTGCACGTGTGTTGAACGCGGAGGCGCCGTTGTTCGGCGTTGAGATCGGAATTCACCGCGATCTGAATCACTGCGAGTACGACTCCACCAACCGCGTTCTTGTAACGCTTCTGCTTAGCGATCTTCAAAGGTATGAAGATGCAATCTCTTCCCTCTCGTTGCTGGTTTCTCCATGGATAGATCTTGGTGATCGTAGGAATTTTTTTGATTTACTACTACGTCTCCCAACAAACCTAGCTCCAAATCCGAAGTTCTGGACAAACGTTCGGGCAGGGGAACTGCGTCCACACCATCCCGATGAAAGTCCCCAAGGGTTGCGTTGGGACGGAGACAGTGCGAGTAAGCCGCGGGGAGAGCAACTGCCAATTGCCCCAGGGAGGTCCAGTTGTCATGCGAGATGGAGGTCTGCTCACCGTTGCCAACCCTCATCGACGTGAGCGAACGATAGAGCGGGACAAGGGAGGAGAAGACCTTCCAGATGGGGGGCGAGGCGACCGGCTGATCACCCAGGTACCAACGTCGAACCCAGATAGTCCATGGGTTACGCACACCACTGAGGATTTTATGGACCATCTTCAGGAGGAGGCGTGTATTCTAGACCCTCAATGTCCACCAAGCCAAGCCCCCCTTCTGAGCGGAGGCAACATGCATCTTGCCAGGCAACCTGACAGTCACCCCCGGAGCATTTCCTTGCCCCTTTCCAGAACATGGCCCTACGGGGGCGGTCCATCTTGGTCACAGTACCCTTGGAAAGGGGGAGAACCGACATGGCATGAGTGAGGATTGCAGAGAGCACCGCAGAAGTGAGTGTCAAACGAGCCCCAGGGTCGAGGGAACGCGTGCGCCACCCGGGGATGTGTTGCTCAATCTTCATTGACAAGAAGTCCAGGACGCTAGCACACAACTTCGCATCGAATAGAGGTAGGCCGAGGTACGTGTGGTGGAACGTCGAAAGTGGGCAGCCAAACTTGACAGACAAGAGAGCGGCGCAGGCGGGATCGACACACACCGGAATGAAGGTGCTTTTGTGGAAGTTGGTGATCAGCCTCGGCGGCAGAGAACCCATTCAGAATAGACTTGACCGTTTAAAGTTTTACGTGTTCAGGCGTCATTTTCGTATCCATATCACACCACATTTTGATCCGTGTTTCTTTTGAGCACGACCTATCTATTTCCGTGTTCAAAACCATTTTGTGATTCGTAAGATAGCTGACCGTTCGTGCCGAGAAACAAATGCGACAACTGATAAGCGTTCAGTTCCGTCCGTCATCGCCCCCAGCGACAACGCCATCCACCGTGTCAAACGGAGGAACCACCGCTGCCCACACATACCGTTCGCGTTCGGTCGGTCGGTCGGTCGGCGTCGGACCGGGTAGTGAAAACCAAATCGGAGACGAAGCAAAGAGAGCACGCCAGAAACAAAACTAAGCCGAGGACTCCGACCGCCGAACGCCGAACGCCGAACGCCATGCCGCTCCTCCACGGCGCCAGCCTCCGCGCGCTCCTCGCCGGCGCCGCCGTCGCGCACCTCTCTTCCTCCCCCATCGTGCGGGCCTCCCCGTGCGCGCCGGCCCCGCCGCTGCGGCTACGCGCCTTCGCCTCCCACAGCGCCTCGGAGCCTCCGCCGCCGCCGCCGCCGCCCTCCTCCTCGCGCTCGCCGTTGACCTCGCGGGTCCTCGCCTCCGCGGCCGCGGCGTGCGACTGCGAGGAGGGGTCGAAGCCCGCGATCTGCACGGCGGACGAGCTGCACTACGCGCCCGTGCCAGGCACCGAGTGGCGGCTCGCGCTCTGGAGGTACCGCCCGCCGCCTGAGGTTTGTGCTTGATCCTGCGGCGGGGCGGTGGTGGGCGCGGCTTCGTCACGCTTGCTTTTGTTTCGTTGTTGATCTCGTGCTCGTTTGGTTCGTGCAGGCGCCCAAGAGGAACCACCCACTGATGCTGCTGTCCGGAGTGGCCACCAATGCGGTGGGATTCGACCTGTCCCCTGGGGTGAGTTCATCTATGATTATGCTACTGCTATCCATAGATCGTGCTGCAAACAGTACATTTAGTTTTTTGTGAAGAAACCCATATCATTTAGAGTGACACTAAAAAATGCCTCAGCTCACTGTCCAAATTTAGGAAGGAAGGTTCAATAAACATATCATGCAGTAAACGAGTGTTATGAACAAACAAACACAAAATTTACTCTTCAAGAGAAACTTGTATTATGTTTGTTGGCATCTTTATCGGTTTACTGTTATTGCTATTTTGGTTAAGCACGTCTTCTGGGATAGAGCATTCAGCAGACGTAAAGGTACCATTGAAAACGTTTACGTGTAGTTGTTATCAAATTTGGTGTGAACAACATAGTGTCTACTTGCACTGTGGATGGTTATGAGTTCGTACATTGCTAGAGCTGCAATTGATGTTTACTTGCATAACTAATGGTACTGGTTGAGATGCAGCTAGACGACAATGAAGTACCTTATCTTGCACAAGTATGGAAACAACACACTTTAAACAGAAAACACAAGTTCATATTTTCAGTTTTCTAGTAACTGTTACAGCGAATCTTTGCCTAAGTTGTTGGCTTCTTGTACACAATTTAAGAAGGAGAATCTGTAGAACTTATGAAGCTTGCAGTTAAGGCTATGCTTGTCCACTCTTCAGGAGTCCAATGACAGGTGTAACTGCTGTTGTGCTTGTATCACAGGAGTTAAACTATTTCAAAAATGTATTCCTGCCTCAGTAACAGTTTTGGTACTCTTTGGAATAATTTAGTTGATCCATTGTTGCCTGTCTTGTTTTGTAGTATGTATTAATACATGTCATACTCAACAGAGAAACATTTATACATCAACTGTCTTCCTTGTTATTGTTGTCATGTTTATAGGTATTTCTTTTATGGCTTCCCTTCTACCCCGTACTTCCATTAATACATATGAAATGATGACAGGCTTCCTTTGCCCGTCATATGTCTATGCAAGGGTTTGATACATGGATTGTCGAGCTGCGTGGTGCAGGCCTCAGCATGCGTGGATCAGAATTAGCTGCAGCTAGCACCAAGTCTGACACGTCCTCTAATTCAGGTGTGGATAAAATTCTGACACAGAAAGTAAATGTTGTTCCTCCTGCCAAGGATATGTCAACTAACGAACCTCAAAGTTCTGAAGTTCCAGTACTAACAGACACGAATGTGGTAGAAACAAACACATCAGAAGAACCACAGCTGGTGACAAAGTTAGCAAATGCTTTGGCACAATTGAGTGTAACATTTTCAGGTTATGTAAAAGATAGCCAACTGAGAAACATCACTGACAGTTTTTTTGATCGAGTGACAGAACTTGTCCCTGATGCCTCATTAACTAGTAGTCTTGAGGAGGTTGCGGATAAATTTCTAGGGTTGATGGAATTGCCACAGACGTCAGCAATATATGATCAAATTAGCCAATTAAGCCAGCGCCTTGTGAAGATTCTTGGGGAAGGTCAACAAAATGTTTCCCCTCGGTTATTTGGCTGGCAAGAACGCCTCTCCGCAACCATAGAAGATCTTCAGAAGCAGTTGGAGCTGATTATTAGCTATGATTGGGACTTTGACCATTACCTGGAAGAGGATGTACCTGCAGCGGTTTGTAGACATACTCTTTACTGTTATAGATTAATTGAAGGTACCTTGAACTGCTTAGTAAGACTTAAGATGATTTTTTGTTTGTGCAGATAGATTATATAAAACAGCAGAGTATACCCAAGGATGGAAAATTGCTTGCTATTGGTCATTCTATGGGAGGAATCTTGTTGTATGCAATGGTTTCAAAGTGTGGTATGTTTCATTAACCTGTCCTTTTTGGGTTTTCCCCTAATCTTTCTTAGAGCAAGGAAAACAGCATTTTTCGTTTTAGCAAATGGAATATTTCACATCTTCAACTAGTAGGTGAGGCTAGGAAAGCTGAAGTATGACACACCGATATTACATTATCATTGGTGACTGTAATTATTTGCACAAGTATCCATGGATGCCTTTGAAATTTATTTGTTTGTTTGATACGCGGTTCTGGAAGTCTCTCAGGAACTGTCCCTTGCACCATAGCTTTTGGCCATGAAGCACTAAAGCGAAGGCAAAGTTCGAAGTCATGAATACACTCCACTGTAGTATTAAGAAATTATGGCAACCTGTCTTATCTGCTTTATCTAGTCCTTGGTGGTTAATGTTAAGCTTAATGCACTAGCCAACGCAACCAAAAGTCTAAACTGATGGAAAGGGCTAGGCAATCCACATATACACGCCACACCCCCTCTCACATGACGCGGAAAGTCAACGCGTGGATAGACGCAGAGGTATGGCTCAAGAGGCCTATACGTGGACAAAGGGGGGCAGCAGCAATTTTTTAGATAAACTGTGAAAGCCAGGACTTGAACTCAAGACCTTGGATATGATACCATGTTAAGCTTCATGCACTAGCCAACACAACCAAAAGTCAGAACTGATGGAAAGGGCTAGGCAATCCACATATACACTTCAACAGATAATTCCTGCTAGTGTTTCCTTTGAATAGAGCTTACTGGATGTTTGATAAAATTGAATGGACTGCCATCAGGCATCCGGACATGGGTCAAATCTTGTCAAGGTTTGGAAGATTTTTCGAATAAGGGAATTTTATAGACAGTCGCATCAAGGCCATTCAACCATGTGAATTCACTCCCGGCCTTTACATAACAAGATGTACACATCCCTTACAAGTAACAAACATAGTCTCAAAATGAAAGCGACACAGTTTAACACAAAAAAGAAGGCGTCCATAGACTAATTGACTAAACCGACATCCATGCTGGCCTGCTGGGTAAAAACCTCCTTATGGTTAGCGTGGTGGTGGTGTTACGAAAGCAACTTGTCTCTGTTGAAGGCCGGGCATATATATTACACAAGACTTGAGGTGCAAGGAAAGGAAACATAGTCTAATAAGGACTCCTAGACCAATACTAATACTTCCTAACACCCCTCCTCAAATGCAAAGCATATGCAATAGCATTGCATTTGAAGAAGTATAATACTAAAAAGGGCAGCCCGGTGCATGTAGCTCCTGCTTGCGCAGGGTCCGGGGAAGGGTCCAACCACTAGAAGTATAATACTAGAAGAAAAAATGATAATTCAAATCTGCGTCTTGAGAGTGTCGCCATAGCATGTACAGTCTTCAAAACCTGTCGAGTTAAGCCAAAGGGGATAACGAAGAGATGGCACATCAGAGAAATACACCGCATCAGTAGAAGAGAAGATGGGTTGTCAAAGGAAGATGGCACATCAAGAGAGTAAAGCATTGCGCAGAAAATCATAGCCCATGACAACCGACGGTGAAAGAAGCTCGGCGGCTAAGACAATGGGCGTAGATCGACAATGCGAAAAGTGTCCATGAAAATCCTGTAGAAAACAACAGGGGCAAGTAGGCCACAAAAGTTGAATAGAAAGGACCAGGAGCAGAGAAAGGCTGACGGACAAAGGTATGGTGGACTCATATGGCACGAGAAACACAAGAGAAAAAAAAGGGACTTTGGTGGGTGCAGCGAAAAATATAGAAAACTAGAAAGCATATACTTGACTAGGCGACAGGCTAAAAGACTAGCAGCGTTGACAGCGGGAGAAACATGAAGTTTTTTTTCATGGATTGATATTACAAAAGATACAAGGGAGTAGCAGCGGATCAGGAACTGCACACGTGAACAAAAAGAAGCCAAAGCAGTGCAGCTGTAGTAGACGAGCAGCACACTAGCATTAGCAGCAGGAGAGCAAGCGAGCTAGTTGTAAGAAGCAAAGGGCCTGATGTGCAGCAGAGCAACCAGCCAGGAACAGCGCACAAGAACGGAGCAGCACATGCAGCCGGAGTAATATGGCGGGCAGCAGAGCCTGGTGCATAGAGTCGGAGCCTCGGGAGGTGGCATGTTGGTGGCGGTCCCGGCTGGCACATAGAGCCAGCAGCGTGGGCAACACGCTGAACATTGGAGCACCAGTGGGGACGCGCACATTGGCAGAGGAGCGGCAGTGGGTGCGGCTGAGCGTGCAGGGGAGCAACTGGCGGGAGGCATGAGCTGGACGGAGCTTCTATGGGAGAGTACAGACATGGGCGATTAGAAGGCAGGGGCGGCGGCGGATGACGCGGCCTGGAAGACGGGTAGTTGACTTCCAGTGGGGGAGACCTGCAGGCAGGCGTGATCCAGCGGACAGAATCCAGCTGGCGGCTGCTTGTGGAGGTCAGACCTTCAGATTGAGACCGAGCAGAGAGATGACGACCGGAAGGGACGGATCTGGCTGCGACGGCACGTAGTGGCGGTGGTAGTTGTTGACCTGCTGGTGGAGCCAGACGAATCGTTTCGGGAGGCAGCGGCGGAGGCTAGAAGCAGCAGCGCAGCCAGGAGAAGACGGTGACGCGAATTAGATCGGGAGGGCGAGTTGTGGCGCCTGAAAAGAACCTAAACCTGTGCTCATGATACCATGTTATGGAAGCAACTTATCTCTATTGAAGGCCCAAGGGACATATATGTATATTACACGAGACTTGAGGTGCAGGGGAAGGAAACATAGTTTAATAAGGACTCCTAGACCAATACTAATGCTTCCTAACAGGTGGGTCATGAATGTTGGCCGGCAATCGGTGGCACCGGCAACCCTGGTTTTGCACTTTTGCTTGTCTTATGGTAGATTTGGAAAGAAAACAGTTTCTTTCAAAACTAGAGCACCTTCTAACTGTGCACCTTCAAAAAGCGGAAAGTGTAAGCTGAGCGTAAGGCCACAACTTAGAGGTTACCGCTGTGGCCAGAATTTGGCTGTTTTTTGGCGTTCAGATCCAGTGGGGGTGGACGTCCAGGACGAGGAGGAGGAGCTGTCGTCGCTAGATGCAGAGCAGAAGCCGACGCCACTGGAGCTCTCTTCTCCCCCCCCCCCCCCCTTTCTAACTGAGTAACCCTAGCCGGACTGACCAGTATATGCCCTTTTCCCTCCCGTCTGTGGTCCAGGCTTTGCTTTTTATCGCTTAAGCGCGTGTAGCGCTTGCTTAACTAACGCTCAGCGCTAAAGCGGCCGCTAAATCTCGTTTTTTTTCGCTCAACGCTAAAAGTTGCGCCTGGGGGCAGAAGGGAAGCATTTAGCTGTCGCTCAGCGCTTAAGCGCCGACTAAAAACACTTTCTTGAACAATGGAGGCTAGTAATTGGCACACTACGAGTGCTAGGGTTATAGGAGCTGTTATGTGGGAAGATAGGCTATTGTTTTTCTTCCTTTTATTTTGTGACAAATTCCTCTTTATATTCAATGAAAATAGTGCCTTTGTTTGAAATTTAAGGGTTATGACCTTGTCATATAAAATTAGGTTTGTTGCAGCCAATATTTTTCACATCTTGTCTCCTTGAAAGCTATCTATAGGTTATGTGTTTTAGTTTTTTATCCATTTCAGGACATGCTTCCAGTACATGTACATTATTTCCGACCAGCTGATTTACAAGTTTTACATAAGAGTTTTATTATGGCCTTGTGATTTTTAACAATACGGTCTTAATTTTTTGTTCTTCTAAGCTTGCTTTTTGTATCAGAAGATCCGATTTTATTATCAAGACATGGCACTAAGTACCATCTCTCGTTTTTCCTCAGCTTCACAAGGATTTGAAGGGGCTGATCCAGAGCTGGCAGCAATTGTTACTCTGGCCTCATCAGTTGACTACACAACATCCAACTCTTCGCTCAAGTTGTTTGTGCCTCTTGTAAGTTGACCATCAAGCAGGTTGACATATTCAGTACATGGACAGGAACCTGCTAATCTTCGTTGTTCTTTATTAGGCAGATCCAGCTGAGATGTTGCGTGTTCCTGCTGTCCCACTAGGAACATTACTATCAACCACTTATCCTATGTCATCTCGTGCACCATACATATTGTCACTGTTGCGCTCTCAAATTTCAGCCAAGGATATGATGGACCCTGAACTGCTTTCGAAGCTCGTCTTGAATAACTTTTGTAAGTCAGAGACATATATTGTCTTCTCTATGGAAGCTGCCAACTTGCTACACATACAAGTATAGTATGAACGTATTATGCCTAGCTAATACAAGAAGTTGCATCGTTTACACACATGAATCATAGTTGTTATCTTGCAATAGCTGCATTAAGCGAGGTTGTTATCTCCTGAAGAATTTCATCTTAGTGCAAGCTGATGGATTCAAGGCATTGGATGCTACCCATATGTTATGCACTAAACTTGTCAAGTTTGACTGTTATAATCATCTTTTAAAGAAGATAATAGGGCAGCTGCAGGCTTGAAGCGAGTTTTACCAAATGCCACAGCAAAATTGACCATGATAGTTCATCTTTGTATAGTTAGTTTCACTAGGAAAGCTCTCAAATTTCTTGTGACAATTTCATGTAATATTCAGGCACGGTACCAGCAAAGGTGTTATTACAGTTGGCGACCGCATTCCGTGACGGTGGGTTGCGGAACAGGACTGGTACCTTTTTCTTCAAAGAGCATTTGCAGAAAATCAAAGTTCCGGTGCTTGCCCTTGCTGGAGATGAGGATCTGATTTGCCCCCCAGAAGCTGTTTACGGTATGGCAACGAGTTCCATTTTTAATGTGTTGTTTTGCAATGAGAACTGTCACCTACTACTTGACATATCACGGCCAATGATCTGCATGTTTCTTTTTTACATAAAACAATTTTTGGGCTGGGACTGGGACTAAGCTCACAAGTTAGGAGCCTAGGGTCACCAAGGCTCCACGGCTTGTTCAGAATATACCATCTTGCGCAAGTAGGCGGTGGTCTTACACAATATACATAGGCTATCGGGCACGTGCTTAAGATTGGTACCAGTCCTATCTCCGAGGAACGAGGGGTTGGCCAGCCATGGTGCTGGGGATGAGAAGGAGAGAAGGCTGGAGACAGGGATTGGATCTTTGCTGGCTTACTCATTAATTGGATCATCCATATGGCATTTTACCCCCCCCCCTCCTGCAGGTCACCGATATATACTTGGTGTCTAAAAAATAAAATTACGATCGTAACTTAACTAACATATTATCACTCAGCACTTGCCTAACCAAGTAGATATCCTTACTACTCCCTCCGTCCCGAAATAATTGTCATGGTTTTAGTTCAAATTTCGTATTTTGGGACAGAGGGAGTATATAACCTGCTATACTTGTCTCCTGAATTGATTGGTCGCTGTACTGTTCACGGGATACTTCTCAGGTGAATAGTGGTTCCTGGGGTCGAATCCTAGCTTGGTGCCGTACCATTGGGCCTTGACCTAATGCCTACAACACTCTCGTTGTTTAATTATGAGTTGCTTCTGAATTCTGTTTGGAGATCTATATTTAACAGTTGACTTTTCGTTGTATTTGCAGAAACCGTAAAACTAATTCCTCAGCATCTGGTCACCTATAAGGTCTTTGGTGAACCCGAAGGCCCTCACTATGCACATTATGACCTGGTTGGAGGGCGAAAGGTATGTGCACATGTGTGTGTATTTAAGGTTATAAGAGGTCAAGTTCGGTCTTTGATTATTACAGTGCTCTGTGCTTTCGTGTAGGCTGTCCATGAAGTGTACCCTTGCATAATAGAGTTCCTCTCTCAACACGATGATGTGTCTTCTTAAACTCTTACTACGCGTATACATCAGAACTGCCACACGCGATCGCGGGATGGTCATCCTAAATTGGAACCGGATGATACTGCTGTAATCACCAAAATGACAGTGAAGTGGTGAGTAACAAAAGTGTGTATTTTTATGTCTCCTTTCTGCAGACCAAGCTTCTAGATTGTTTCTTCAGAACCGTTGATCATAGTGTAGTGTGTCGCCTGTAAATGCTATGTATATTACCAAAAGGAGGGATTGAAGAGGATTTAACTAAATTTGCTTCGCACCTACCTTCGTGCTGATAATTGTTCGCAAAAATAAATAAAAGAAGTACGTTGGCGATCACGTCTGTAGAAATCACTTGAAAGGCCAAACGGCTCCCGAGCAGCCAGAGTTTTGGCCGGATATGTAGACGGTACAATGCTGGTGGGATTGATACAATCTGTTATCTGTTGCATGTATTTCTTACGCCTTTGACATGTCAGTGCGGGTATGTTATTGAAACATCCATGGTTTTCTAGATCTTTGCAGAACACTTTCATGTATGCTCCTTTCATTGATATGACCGAGCCTGTAAGGCAGGACTCGGATGGCAAATTGGCTTTCACTTTTTTTTTTTGAAGCAAGCATTGGCTTCCGCTTTCGTGGTATACTTTAATTTTCACAGATACTCACCCTTTTGCATAAGCAATAACCTGCACAAGGTACTCACCCTTCTGCATAAGCAAGAGCCTGCATAGCTTGTGCTTCATGTAATGTACCCTGTATCAGAGATGCTAACTGGTCATTACCTTCGATTAACTGGTCATTACCTTCGATCCTGTTGCCGTTTGAGTCATTCAGAAGCAAAATGATGTGATGAAAGAAGCTCGTATTTTGGTCTCCATGGCAGAGCCAATTAGCCCTTCCTCTTTGCGGCCATTAATCCGAGTGCAAACTCTCTTTAGTCTTTTGCCATTAGCTGGAACTTACACTCACATGGCTTGCTAACAGTCACATTCATGCAAGACAGGGAATGATATTAGCTATTATCAGCGTTAGCTTGATCCGCTTTGTCTACTTTTGCGGCTATTTTTTCACTACCAATTAGTATAAAATAAACATTACAACACAATTCAGCAACCTGAGCCTAAGTCAGTTCTGCAAAACGTTTGAACATCACAATCTTAAGAGAGCGCATCAGAACCCATATGTTTGATAAAAGATGGCCGCAATATAGCATTTCTATCTGGAAATGCAAAAGAATGGACGATGTGTTTACACAATAATGATACATGTAACGGGCTGTACAAGACACAACAAAGAGAGACTTTCCATGTTCCACCCAGGTACACAATATGTGTAGACTGGAGTCGAGACTTGGTTCAAGTCTTGGTGACAGCAGTCTTGCAAACCGGGCACACGTTCTTCTGAGAAAGCCACTGCTTGATGCAGTAAACATGGTAGCTGTGGCCGCAGCCCAGCCTCCCCATCTCATCATTTGCTTCAAACTCTTCCTGCAACATCCAGCAGAATATACAGACCTGGTTTAAACTCTTGCGCGGCTCATGTATATAAAGAGGAGCAGGGGGGGGGGGGGGTATAGAGGAAGGAAGGGAAGGGCATACTTGACAGATACTGCATTTCTTCTCCACTTCCGTCGGAAACCGGAACGATGAATCAGGCTTGACCTTCCTAAGGTTGCGAATTATCTCGTCCTCGCGTAACCCGGTGTTGACGTGTCCTATTCTTTCTCCGAGCTCAAGCAACTCCTGTAAGACAAAGCCGGTTCATCACCATGATGATGCCAAGTGTTGTTACAGAACACGGGAGGGAGGGAGGGAGGGAGACAGACCTCATAAGTCATGTTGTCGACATCAAGGCGCCAATCCTGGTACCGGTCATACATATTCATTCCTCCCAACAACACTCTTGTCTGAAACATCATGATCTGCCATGCATATAAGAAGTAAGCATTTGAGACTGGCATACCATGATTGCATTTCGTTAGGCAGATATCATCATTACACGCCCATGCATCATCTTATACTCCCTCCGTCCGGAAATACTTGTCGGAGAAATGGATAAAAACGGATTATCTAGAACAAAAATATGTCTAGACACATCTATTTCTTCAACAAGTATTCTCGGACAGAGGGGGTATGTTGGAAAGAATAAAGAAGTGAGCATTGTAAGCATGATATGGCTTGTACTAAAAAAACATGATATGGCTTCTACAAATTGGCACTTTCAGGTCCACGGATAACATGTCAATTTTTTCATGCTTTTATTTCTATCGTGGAGTTTTCTACGATTTTCTTTCCAGACTACATACAACAGGTTATGAAGGTTAAGGTAGCAAAGCATGCAAAGGGGTAGCTCATTTTGTCTCAGGTAGCATCACACATAGACCGATAGACCCATTTGGGTCAGTGGCAAGACCAAGAAAAGAGGCTTCCTCCAGCCAATTAGGAATTGTCACCTACCCTAAGCATGCTACATGCCCCACCCACCTGTTGCATATCTTTGATAGCTGCCTACAGGGACAAGAGAACGCTGGTGGATCTTCACATCCAACTATAAGATAAGAGCCCTCACCAGCAAAGAACACAAGGGATGCACAACTTGAGATCTGATTATGACTGAAGCAACAGGCAAATCATAAGGGTCCCCGGCCCCCCAAGCAGCAAAAGCAGAGTCGAGTGAGGCAGACGAGCTGGGAACCGAGGCACTGAAAGCCATCATTCACCCACCAGAATGCCCATGCCCATGCCCCTACCTACTGTACGATCCGCTAGAACAGCATGCCAAAAAGAGAATGAATAAATAAAGTCGCATCATGGGTTCTCATGCCCAGGTGTTCCATATCTACCGTTTCTTCCCCGGCATAGCTTGAACACCGTTTGACTGGCCATTTCATCAGCTCAGCAGCAGCGCAAGCGTGTCTCTAGACTCTAGCATGTACGCTTGTCAGTCTGCGTCTGCATGCCATGGTTGGAAGGTCTCTCTCCATGGCCACACAGCTCGCTCGCGGTCTCATTAGCAATTGGACCGTAGAGATACTTAATCATGGGTTAGTTGGTTAATCTAGGAGAAGGCCACGATCTCACGTCAAGTTTAGCGCACAAAAGAAGCAAGTCAACCACTTCCAACGCCCACGGGTTACAGCACGAACATTGTCAGATCACACACACACACACACACGCACCCCTGGGCTGGCTAGACCACGCCATTATCATACGCACGGGAATCTTATGGCAACGTAATCGCGCACCGACCGCCCTCGCCACCGGAGGGGGGAAGGCATAGATGCGGGCCAAGTGTGCAAGCAAACGCAAGGCGATGCTATGACGCAGTGTATATACTCTATAGAGTACGTACGTATTTAATACCGGTAGTGAGACTGGTGTGCTGTATCGTACCTCTTCTTCGAGGCCCCCCGGGGAGGGGCGGTACCCGCGCATCCGGCGGAGGCGCGCGGAGGGCAGCAGGTCGGCGCCGAAGAAGGGGCCGGCCATGTGCGGCAGCGGCGGCGGCGGCGGCGACTCCATGAACGACGACGATATCTGCTCCTGCATGCTCGCCCTCCGGGACAGACACGGCCGCTGTGGATGTCACATGAGAAACTCAGTGTCAGCTGAAATGAAAGCTCTGTCATCGTCGATTCGGCTTTGCTGGCGGAACATGGCTAGAGATGGCATCAAACGTAGAAAAGAGATGGCATCAAACGTGGTAGTGGAGCACTGTTTCAGATGCTTAAAGAGAACATCGCATTCAAGGCTGCTCATAATTGGTCGTCAGGGCTCGGAGCCAAGCTCGATTTTGAAGGGCGCAAATGTGAAATCGAAATGGAAGATTTCGGAGCAAAACAGCTGCCAGGAAACCGAGCAGGAAATCTGAATGCTTGGAGGAAAACACACGCTTTCTTTTCAACAACAGACAAAAAAAAGGAGTTCAAAATGAGAAAACTGAGAATAACCACCCGCCACCAAGAACAACAAGCAATCCTACTCCTACGAAATGGGCCAGCCGTGAGCGCCATGAGCAGATCCGAGCAAGCCAAGGAGCGTCTGTTGCCACTCACCTCTCTGTGCGGCCTCTCGGCGTCGCCGCCGCGGCCCCTCCCCAGCATCTGGTGGCGCGCCACCACGCAGTCCACGGACGACGCCTCCGCGGCGAACGGTATCCCCGGGGCGCACCACACGTCGCCGACGATCCCTCCGCCCACGAGGCCGCCCCCTCCGCCTCCGCCTCCCCCTCCCCTCTCCTTCCGCCTGTCCTTCCCTTTCCTCCGTCGCCCGTGCCAGTCGGCCGAGGACCGCACGGCCGCCGCCGCCGCGGAGCCCGCCCCGGGCGCGTACGCCTGCGAGGCCGCGGCCGACGCGCAGCCCAGCCCGCGCAGCGCCGCGGAGGCGAAGCCCTTCTTCCTCCGCCCCGCCTCGGCCGCGGCCGGCGGAGGCAGCGGCGCCGAGGAGGAGGAGGAGGAGGCATCCCCGCGGGGCAGCAGGAGGCGCCGGATCCCCCGCCGGCGCTCCGTCGTGGGGGAGCCGCCGCGGCGGTCACCGGCCATGACGGGGAGCCCGGCTCCGCTGGCGTGCTCGGGCCCGGAGAGGCGGGTGGGGGCAGTAATGGCGCTGCTGCTGCTGGGCAGCGCCTGTGAGCGAGCGGGCGGGCGCAGGCAGGGCAGAGGGGCTGGCGCGGGTTCGCGTTTGTTGTCTAGTGCGTGTGCGCGTGGAAGGCTAGAGAAGTGCGGTATCGTTGAGGGGCCGAGCGAGCGAGCAGAGCACGAGGAGGAAATGCGATGCGAGGCGGTAAAAAATTCTTTGTCCCGGAAATGGTGTGGCCCTGGATTCAAGGGGACGACGGATGTTCTTGACTTCTCGGTGGTTTGGTGAGTTCCGAGCAGGCTCCGGAACGGTCAAATGGAACCACTAGACATGGTGTAGGGCTGCTTAAATAAATGTGGAATAAAACATGTTTCACTTGCCGCGAAATATGGCGCCAAACGTCACGGTCAAAAAGGTTTAGACTAGACACATGAAATGAAACGAGGGCAACTGACCCAAACGGCCGTCTGTTTTGTATGAATTTTTTTCGTTTGGTATGACAAAACGGATATCTATGTCAGGTTTTGCCTGTTCGCAGTAGGTGCATCCAAGGCGTGACCACATTGTAATTTGTTCAAGTTAGATTTTAAGGAAAAAAATAGCCAGCTGTATATTTAAAATGGTTTAAACTAGTCCAGAGCGCACATTTAAACTTAACTTAAACTAAAAAACATTAAAAAGATATATTAGACGTCATCGTTGTGGTCGTTTTCGATGTCGTCTTCATGCGCCACCATCCTCCTCCTCGTCCATGGTGAGATCGACGTACGGCGGTGGAGTCCAGAGGTGGGCAGGTGGCCCCTTCGGTGGTTGCATGGGAGACGCCTGTACCACCTCTTCCCATGGCGGGGACGGCTCATTTAACCATGGCGGCGTGGGCACCCATGGCTCGGTACCCACCCAGTCGGCCATCTCCAACGACGTGGACGACCACGTCCACCTCTGGCCCACCAAGCGCGGGTTCCACATGGAGATGGGGGGCTCCTCCACCACCTCCTCCTTGACGGACATGTGCAGCTCCGGGCTGACGACGTCGTCAGCCAAAGAGAGGCCCAACTGGGTTTGGAGGCCCTTCCATTGGCATTTGTCGAGGGTGTTCATGGAGTCCTTCGTCACCTGCCTCGTGAGCTTCGCCTCCTCCTCGTCGGTCATGGGAGGTGGTAGTGGCGGGGATGGGGACGGGGACGAAGATGTCGTCGGCGTCGGAGTGAGGCCACACACCTGCGTACGCTCACGCGTTTGGGGCATGCTGAGGGCACACTCCTACTTGAGATGCGTTGATTTTCCCCGAAGAGGAACGATGATGTAGTAAGGTATCGAAAAGTGTTTCCCTTGGTTAAGAACCAATGTTTGTCGAACCAGTAGGAGAAGCAAGCAAGCAACCTATTACCAACACCTACACACACAAAAAAACAAATACTCGCACCCAATGCATGCAAGAGGGTTGTCAATCCCTTGTGCTTATTGAAAGCAAGAACTAAATCTGATAGTGATAGATAGATAATTTGCGAAAAAATAAAAAAAGTACAAAAAAATATTTTTTGTTTGTGTAATATGATTAAAGTAGACCCGGGCCCAAAGTTTTCACTAGAGACTTCTCCTTTTTAGCATAGCATAAAGGTGGGTAAACAAATTATTGTTGGGTAATTGATAGAAAATTGAATAATTATGATGTTATTCATGGCATGATCATATACATAGGCATTACGTTCGTAAAAAATAGTCCGACTTCTGCGTGCATCTAATACTATTACTCTACCAGTCGACCGACTCATGCCCGCATCTATGGTATTAAGTTCATAACAAACAAAGTAACACTTTAAGCAAGATGACATAATATAGACAAAGAAACACAAGTAATATGTGCATACCTCGTCGTTTTGTCCTTAGTGGGAACAACACAATGCATGCCTCGCTACCCCTATTGTCACTGGATGAGGACATCGCAAGATTGAACCCATAATGAGTGATATTTTTACACTCGTTTCAACCATGTTTAAACTAATATTCGCTCTGTTATTGCCACTAATGACTAATGAATGCAAAGGATTCCACAAATCCTCTCTTTGATATTTCCCCGCATGAAATGAGCTAAAAAGGGAAGAAATCTCGTGGGAGAAAGGAAAGTGGAAGAATGGAGAAGAAACAAGTCATCAGGAGGTGCTAGGAGGCCACCATAGTCAAAGACGGCGTTCCATGCGACCGAGCGCGCCCGTTTGAGCGGGCGTTCGACGTGGAAACCGAGGCATGTCGTCCACCTGAACAAATTTTATAAAGGGGGCCTGTCAAAATGTCAACAAAATAGCGTCGAGCACAACTAGAACCTCTTCATCATCATCTCCATCCACAAACTCTAGTCGCCGGCATTTTCATCTCCATAGCCATGTCTACCACCATGGTGCTCTCTCATCTAGTTCATACTCGTAATCATGCATCACACGAGGCATCTACTGTAAGACATATTGCAATCAATTTTTTCCAAGATGTCTTCTTCAATGATTTCTTCTCGCGATCTGATCTTCATGTGTGAGTAGTTCGGTAAGGTATGGAGTGAGGCATGAGCCTTGCAATCCTAGGTACTTGGTGAAGGGATCAATGGGAGTCTTTGACTCAACGTCTCGACGATAACTGCCAGACGTGTGGCATATAGGACATGCGCCCACACACCGTGTGTGGCATACGCAGGAGGCAACCCACATAGGTCGTGTGTGGCAAACAAATAAAACTGCCCACACGTGTGGGCGTGGCTACTTCGTGCCACACGCCCAGCAAGTACTAGTCATCCCCACCCACGTGTGTGGCATGAAGCAAATCTGCCCACACGTTCTCGTGCATCTACGTTAGTTACCTGCGGGATGACAACTCTAGTTAACCCCGAGGATGTCGACTCTAGTTATCCCGGATGGCAACTATAATTGTAAAAGCATGACAACTCTCTCCGTTTTGATTAACTATAGTTATTCAGGAGTAGTTGCCATGTGTGTTTACCTAGTTGTCGCATGTGGTTCAACCATAGTTACCATGTATGGTTAATCGTAGTTGCCATGTGTGTTTACCTGGTTGTCACGTACGCGCAACTGCAGTTGTCATGTAGCAACGAATCGTAGTTGCCATGTATTTTTATGTAGTTGCCACGTACGCGCACTGCAGTTGCCATCTAGCAACATACGAGTGATGTGTGGGCAAAAAGCAGTTCGCCCACGCGGTGAACTAGGTGATGGATGTGTGGACAGAAACCGGTTCGCCCACACAACGTAGCTGGCAACCACGCGCTGCGAGTTGTGCGAACGAACTGCCTACAAACCACACACGAGACTTGTCCTACGTGGCATAGCAAATCCACCTTTTCGTGTCAAGATTCGTGCAAAAAGTAGTGGACGATGATCGAGGCGTGTGGACGAGTTGGGTAACGCCCACACCACACACGAGACTTGTCCGACGTGGCATAGCAAATCCACCTTTTCGTGTCAAGATTCGTGCAAAAAGCAATGGACGACGATCGAGGTGTGTGGACGAGTTGGGTAACGCCCACACGTGTGGGTGTTAGTGTTTCCATAAATTAAAAGCGTTTCGTGAAGTATCTCTTGTCTTGTCCACGATCTTCATCCCCGCAGGTACCCATGATCGTGAAAATCGAGCACCGGTGAGGCTAGGAGCAAGGGGACCGTAAAGTGTTATACCGAACACCGGTGATAAATAAGGTTTAGTTGGGTAACATGGATCATAACCTTGGGGACTCATGAGGTTTAGTCATTAAACACCCAATGCAACCCTGCGAGACAAATAGGGCACGCGGTAGGACAACTAATTCTTGATGCTGGACTCGAGCCGGTCAAGATGTTATTTAGACACACACCCCATGATGACCCATAAGTATAGGGATCGATCATAGTCCTTTCGATAAGTACGAGTATCGAACCGGACGAGGAGCAAAAAAAATGACAAGCGATTAAACAAGGTATTCTCTGCAAGTGCTCTAAGTAGAAGTGATAGATAATCTTGTAACAAGATAATTTCATAGCAAGTAACGAGTAATAATAGCAACAAAGGTTTGTTGGTATTGTTCATCGAAATTATTTATTCATAATATTTTTTGGTATTGTAGCAAGATATGGTTTGTTGGTATAGTAATAATAGTAACGAGTAGCCGGAGCTGTGTAATAAGGGTCGTAGATTTGTGTTGTTATTGCAGCCGTACAAGGTGTACTGCGGGTTATTATTGCTACATGGGTATGGCCACATTTAGGGTTTGTATAGGACCATGATGTGCATGCTCATAGGACATAGGTCGTGCCGTGTTCGGTTGGTTGGTGCAACGCGGGGACGTGGTGGATGGGATGCCCTGGCACATCGACGCGTCCCGGTTTCCAATTGAAGGGAGAAAAATGAAATGAAATGGAATGAAAATAGTCCGTGATGTGATGATCGCAGGATCGCACATCCACGCTACACGTGCCAGCAGCATTGGTTACGCCATGAGCACTACTACTACGTACTACTCCTACGTACGAGTACAAAGCAATTGGCACCAACTTTCACCGGTAAGAAGCATTTCCATTTCCACGACGGGCCTCCGTGGAGTCCACGGTCCAAAGTGCAGCGTCGTTCGGCGCAGCGCGGGACGGCCGCGACGCATGGGCTGGCGTCTCACACTGTGTTGTCTTGTCGTTGGCTTTGGATCCTGCCAGTGCCAGTGCCAGTGCCAGGTCAGGTCAGGTGCCGACGAGACTCTGCAGTCCGGGGAGTAGTAAACCACCGCCCGAGTCAAAGTCTTTCGCTGCTAGTGGGACCTGCTCGAGCTGCCGCCCCTTCTTTTCTTTCTCGTCTCCTTAACCACCGTGTCAGCAGGAGTTTAGGCGCCCCTTAATCGCGGGGATCTGCACGGTTGGAAACAAACCAAAGCACCCTGTTAAACAAGACCAGTCCAGTCCATCCATCGGAGATGGTTTTTGTTGTTTTGCCCTCGTCCGTTCCGTTGTCAAAGTCACCTCGAAACTGTTGTGGCACCGCCAGCGCGTCACTGGATCAAAAGTCCGCCCGAGTCCAAGCCAGCGCCCCTCTCCACGAGAATTATTCTTTGCTTTCTGCTGCTCCGGACTAGCGGACGGACGGACGCACAAATCCAACGACCCAACACGGCTCTCCCTCGCTGCCGCTTTTTGACGGTGCCTGTGACGGAGCGCCCTGGGCCTGACGGAGGAAGCAACGGAGGCAAAGCATCATTCCTCTTCTTTTTCCTAGACCCAAGGTAGAGTAGATGCTTACAAAATCTCTCACTGATGGCGCACTCACTGTAATCTGCTCCTGATTCTTCTCTGTTACGCCTTTACCCTCCGTAATGAAGCCACTAGACCGTCCAAAAGCTGGAGCTGTTACCATTACCGGTTCAAGTTGATGATGGTTGATGGCGAGGTGTGACCAGCAAGATAACCTAAAAGCATCAACGAGTGACCACGTGTCTCTGAAACATGCCGTGTGCTCTAAAACGGACGGCTTTCCGGCTTTCTCCCTTCCTGATGAGCCCGATGTTTTTCTTATCTTGGTTCTCATGCTTTTGACGACTTGTCCCATAAGATCTTAATGCCTTAACTAGATATTTCTTTCTTCTTCCAAGCACACGCATGAGACCGACGTGTCTTGTTTAGTCTTACCGAGAAGCCCAACTTGCCCATTCAAAACAATAAGCTACCCATCAAGAACGTATCCTCGCGATAGCCACGTCATCATCAATTCCTGCCCGTCTGATCCGTTCGTCTACACAATCTCATCCGTTGGTTTGTTCTACTGGTGGAGGTATAAAGGCTGCTAGCCCACCAAATCCCTCTCACTAATGCTTGTGATTCTTTTTGATGCAGTGGATCAGAACATCTATCTCAGAGTTTCCTGCAGTCACAGATATTTCAGAGTTTCCTGTAGTCACAGAAAATGCTTAATGTTAGGGTAGAACTGAAATTAATTCTTTGTTGTCATGTGTCACTGAAACTCAGAGGCAACTATGGAGCAATCTGCTCAATTGAACTCTTATATGCATTTGCTAGGCCTCATCTTGTAGGACTTGTGTGAAGGAACAGTACCCGAAAGAAACATGTCAGTTTCACTATGTACGTGTCCTCTTGTTTACTTAGTTAGTGCCTCAAAGGTATCGTACATCTTTTAAGATGTATGTATTGTTCCTAGCTGTCGTATGCTCCCTTCCTTAGTGAATCTGAATATCAATGCGAAAAAAAGTTAAACTGGATATGCAGACATGATTTTTGACAATTCTGTCCTGATGGAACTCTATGCCTGTACAATATTACACGGGTTCTTTGGTATCAGTTTTGTACTTTATTTCTTGTTACTCATGGTATCCTTCTGATATAGGTACTCTCCGGTGAAATGGGCCACCGGAGAAGCCAGTGCTCTACAATGCGTGTGGGTCGAGATGGAGGACAAAGGGTTCATTGGTGAATCACACACCAAAGTATCAGACTATATCTTCATGTGATCCATTCCCCTCCCTAGATTGTTATCCTTTAGTTCTATGTTTTCATGTTCCCATTGATTGTGTGTCGGATTATATCGTAGGATTGTTGCTGTCTCTATTCCTTGAAGTCCCACACATGTCCGCATCCAATTTGTGCTCGTCGTCGCCTTCCTACTTTCTTTTATCCTCCTTTTGTTAACCCTCTTCTTTTCTCATTAATATTTGTTTGTACGAAAATCTCAGTGTACAACATGGTTTTAAAAAAATGCTAGGTGCCTTTCTGTCTTGATTGGTGGGCTGCCTTCTTTTGGTTAGGAAAGATTCTAGCTCCGGATATCTTCTTATAGGTTAGTGCAAAGTAGGGCATTCACATCATTCATATATATGAGTAGGTGACAGCAGTGATATCCTGAAGTGCAGAGTGGCTGGGCTAATTTACTAATGAAACTCGCTAATATATCCTTGCATGTCTTGATCAGCTCAAGGGCCATTAGGGAGCTGAACTCAGAATGTTAATAAAGGTGTAGCTAAAGAAATCATGTCTAAAAACTTGAAACATTGGCTTCCTTCCTACTGTCATATGTATTTCGTTCTTAAGGTTTATTTCTTTTCCAGTTTAGCAACAAAGGTTAGCTAAAGACGCCCATGGGTACGTCGAAACCAGAAAGTTTCTTTTGCTCTCCTCCTTGCAAATCTATGCTTATTTCCTGATATATGTGGCTTCTTATATAATTAATAGACTGTATTACGACTGTGTTCGTGTTCTAAAAACAACAACGGTGGTATCTTGGTAGAACTAATGCATTTCCTTATTATTTACTATCTTGACTTAAAAGACATTGACTGGTTTTTTCTTTTCTTTTTTGCGTATGGAGACGTTGACTGATTTTATAGCTGATGTGCACATAATACGTTGCTATATGTTTCGTAGTATTATCCTTCTAAGAACAAGTAACGGTGCTCTGTTTTGCTAATCCAAAAGGTGCAGCTTGTTATTGTCCTTCAACTATGGTGCCAACATATATGTGTTTTAACTTCTTGTTCCTTGTTTTGCTATGCTTAACCTTTCATACCCAGCTTCTTGGATAAACTTGTAGAATTTCTTACCTTTGCCTTGCCTTGCTTTGCATGCTTCAAGAAGCTTTTTAGAATATTCAGTTAATTGGTTGTCCATATCCTTAACTGTTCTGCAGCTTATCTGTCAAGTGGGGTTTACACTTTAGACAACTGGGATAATTATGCTGCAATTGCATGCGATGCTACTACTATATTGCTGTGCTCTGAAGTATATTTTCAAAGGCATAACCGATTGGTCAAAATATACAGCTCGAGATACTTTCAGTTTAGTTCATATCATATATGATTTTAGTTTGTTGCACGGTATTTTTTAAACAATTTTTTATTAGCTATCAAGGCAAGGATAAGACATCAGGACAAAGAAGAGTTACCCTATGCATTTTTGGTGATGTTGCAGAACACTGTTGAGAAGCAACATCTAGGTAACATCTTTATGCTCCTCCTACTCTTTTGTCCAAGAATTTATTCTTTAAACCTATCTCTATGAAGCATAGTTTTTATGTTATCTGGTTCTCACTTCTCAGGTATTATGACGCATGTCTTCCTTCTCTGTTCGAAGCCTGCACAAGTGAAAACCCTGATGTTATACAAGTTTGAATCCTTATGATCGTTCTACTCTTTTGTCCAAGAATTTATTGTCTAAACCTTTCTCCATGAAGCAAAGTTTTTATGTTATCTTGCTCTCACGTCTCAATTTTTTTCTTCAAAATACTGTTTCTGAAAAGAAACATAACTTGCCATTGTTAGGATCGAGAAGCATACAGGATAAAAAAAGGAGTTGGTATACGTGCAGCAAGCATAGAATCTGAAAATAAATTAGTGATGCATATGATTTTTCTAAGCAACTATAGAATCTGATTTCTTAATAAAGGGTGCTGGCAAAGATATTAATTTGTAGAGAATGGAGTTGGATACGTCCAGCATTCGTACAAAATGTGAAGAAAAAGAGATATTAAAACTCCATCTGAAATGTAATACACGTGGGTTGTAGCAGTCCCTATATCCATTGAACATGACCCTATAGCATGCAATTTTCTGAGATGCAGTCATTGCATTTCTTTATAAATAAATTTATACACGAAAACTTAAAATTAGAAACTTTGAACAGGACAAGATAGTTTCTTTTAAATGCTAGGTGCCTTTCTTTGTGTCTTGATTGGTGGTCTGTCTTGTTCTGGTTAGGTACTACAGCTACATATGTCAGTCTTGATTATTGTGTGATGAGAAATAGTTTTTCTACTTTAAAGTGCATTGGGAAGATAGAAATACACTTTTTTGTTGATAAATTTTAAAAGCCAAACGTACACTTATTCATGAAAGGAGGGAGCACTAGACTACCAGTCAAACATGGATGTGACGTTGTGGCGTCATTCACATGAATCGGCGTTTCTTCCTTTTGATCACCTCAGGGATAGTTCATGTTTTTCTACAAATAGGCTTATCTCTTTTGCTATTTTAAACCACTATCCGTTGCCATATCTTATTTGCACATTTTTGCCTCTGAACCGATTAATGTGCTCGGTGTCTCAGACAGACATGCCTTTGAATCGTCAAATTACTTGTTGGTTTGAAGAAACAATTATAATAATTATTTTTCATACCCAGTGGGACAACATGATTAAATCGTGTTCTTTTTGTGAAGTGTGATTGTTGGTTTGCAGGTGAAGTGCTATATGAAACAACTACTTTTTGGAATTGAGCACTGCCATAACAAGGTTGTCCTTCACCACAACATCAAGACTTCGAACCTACTTCTTAGCGAGGATGGGATCCTTTTCTCTATCCCCTTTTACTTGCAGTTTGATGGATTTGCTGCTTGAATCTTTATTTGGATATTTCTCATGTTAATGTACCTACAGTTTGAGGAGATGTTATAATGTTTAATGAAATGAAGATTTAGTTTTCAAATTAAATTGTCACTTTGATAATATGAGGAGATATAACATATTATATGTTGAACTGATATGTATTAATGCGCATTCATTTCCCGTCGTAAGCAACAATTTACCTTCTCATTTTTACTTTTTTTTTATCTTGCACTAGCTTTGTCTGTAATCACATTTAGGTTGTGGGCCATGTGGTGGTGCTTGAGGTTTTCGCCGCAGCAGATACAGTGACCGAGAGATAAGAAAATGGGAGAAGGCAGCGCAGAAAGAGGGACAGTGGTTCTCACCTTCATCTTTGGAGTCATGATCTATGTAAGCATGGCCTTATCCAGGTCTGCTTCTCCTTATTTGTTAATGCATGGAGTTGGGTTATGCAACATGTGATGCTTCTGTACTTTAAAACATGGCACCACATCGAAACACTCCTATGATTAGTTGATTTTTTGCTAGCTTATTGAGTCAATTTGGGGATGAGAAAAGAAATCCTAGCTCATAGCTTGGGTGCTTCTCAAATGTGTATGAAAATAGCACATGGGAGGCGCAACGATGCACCTCAGCAAGGCAAGTGCGTCACAAACACGCACTCATGAGGCCCGCCATTGATGTGTCCCAACAACTAGTGACATTCAAGAGGACGCATTGTTACGCACGCTAGCTTGTTTCATGAAAATAAATGCTACTGCACCCGTAGCTAACTGACCAACTTGAAGGGCAGAACGCATGCACATCAGCATCCAACCCCAAAATCATTGGTTCACAGGCCAATGTTGCAATGAGCTCGGGTGTCTTGGATCCTTTTTTTTCTTTAAAAACACATTTAAACTGTTTTCATTCTGTTTAGACAGGTACATGCAGGTTTAACTACGTACTTCTTTCGTTTCTAAATATATGTTTTTTTAGAGATTTCATTACGGACTACATAGGGATGTATATAGACATAATTTAAAGTGTAGATTCACTTATTGCTTCGTATGTAGTCCGTAGTTAAATCTTTAAAAAGATAAATATTTAATAACGGAGGGAGTAGTTGTCAGCCTTCATTATGGGAGCCAAAAGGTCGCACTCCAGACTGCAGCAGTTTCTGTGGTGTGTAGTCATCGGGTTACAACTTACAATGGAAAGCTGAAGTACAAAATATTTTAGAGACCTCAATCAAATGCTTAAGATACACAGTCGACATGAGCAGACCACATCAGGCGTGCTCGTCCATGGTACTAGTTTATACATCGTGGATGATGAGAAAGGAGATTAGATGAGATAGAGGTAGCTAGGGTTGAGCTTTCCGTGTCGCATCTCCCTCTGTCTCTCTCTCCGTTCCGATCGATCGTCGACCAACCGAAAGGCACGAGATGCTGAACGTTGCAAGACGGCATAATCCGCTTGTTGATTGAATATAAATGGGCTCCATTAGCGGCGGCAGCATCCCTCTCTGAAGGGAATCTCGTCCTGCAAGTGACCGGGAGAGAAAGCAACGTTGTTCTACTCTAATCGGGCCCTACTCAATGGCGATGCCACGCTCTTGTCTAGCCATGTTTCAACAAGATTTGAACTTAAATTCCGTGTTAGTGACTCGTGGCATTACCATGTGACGATTAGATCGTCAAATGTTAATGTAGAACCGTGCTGTTTTCTAAATCCTGTACTCCCCCTATTTTAGTTTACAAATCTGACACGTGTACCTAGGTCGTTAATTTGATCAACTTAATAAAAAGCATATATTACAAAAAATATATCATTAGAAACTTTAGATGTTCTATTTTCTAATGATATAATTTTTATGTTAAACAATATAATTTATATAAGTTAAATTGACGACCTAGGTACATGCATGCCTTCTAAACTGTGACGAAGATAGTAGAGGAAATCATTCGTATGTAGTTCGTAATAAATTCTTTAAAAAGATTATATTTAGGAACGGAAGGAATACAGATTATTAGGACACGACAATTGCACAGGAAATACAAGATAAGAGCATCTACAGCCGGACATTGCAAATATGACCCCCTAAATGGCCGCGGACGCGTCCGGTTAGTGACCGGGCGTGTCCCCTATTTATCTGTCCGCGTAGCCACACTCCTTATTTTCTTACTCATATGTCCGGTCACGTGCACATGATTGATGGAGAGGAAGAGAGAGAAAGAAAAGAATGAATAAAGAAAAGAAAAATGTGGTTCGGGATGGGGTCGCGTCCTACGTGACGGACTGACCGGACGTGCCCGGGCGCGTCTGCGAGCCCTCATATCCTCCTCATATTTGAGATGGATATGAGGGTTCGCGAACAGCCTGGACATATAGGGATGATACGAGGAGTCCGGTTGGATCACTTTTTTCCTCCTCTCTCCGGTCCGGTCACTGGCCGGACGCGTACGCGGACGTATGAGGGATCATTTGAGTCGTCTGGCTGTAGATGATCTAAGAGCAACTCCAACGGGGCGACCCATTTCGTCCGCTGGCGTCCGTTTGGGTCGGCACGGACACAAAAGTCGAAGCACGTGACGACCCAAACGGATGCGCGTCCGCTTTTCGTCCATGGGCGACCCATTCCCGGCCCATTTTTGAGCCAGATTTGCATCGACGCGGACACGAGACGGACGCGCGCGCGCCTTCTCCTTCCCCGGGCCCGCTGGTCGGTGGCAGCCTCCACAATTTCCCTTCATTTCCGCCAAAAATCTTCTCGCCCCGCGCACTCCCGCCCCACCCCCACCATGGACGACGACCTCGACGCCGCCACCGGGCTCGCCTTTCTCGCCTCGTCCCGCATGACGACCGCCCCCTCGGACAAAGGCAAGCCTCGCACCCCCCTGCAAGACCGCTGCCGTGCCCAAGCCGAAGAAGACGCTGACACCCGAACAATGCGCAACGGAGTCGGCCAAGAGGAGGGGCCACAGGCACGTGACGGACGTGAGGGATGAAGCCATCGCGGCGGTCGCCGCCACCGCCGCCGCGCAGGAGGAGGTCACCAACGCCCGCGTCGCGGCGGCAACGAGGGAGGCACTCTATATGCTAGGGTTAAACCCTAGCCAGCACGGCCTCGTCAACGCCGTCGTTGCCGCGGTCAGCACCGGCTCATCCGCGTTCCCTCGAATGGTGCTTCCCGACTCGCCCCGCGCGTCGACTTGCACCTCGATGCCCGGCTTCGACGTCTACCCGCAGGCCTCCCGCCTCTCCGGGGAGTGCTCGCCCGAGGTGAGTGTGGTGGCGCCTTCCACGCCCGCGCCCATCGACCTCAACGCCATACCGGTGGACGGTGGCTCGTCATCCGGAGGTGCGAGGAAACGCGCGTGACATATGCCAGCAGACGTGCTGCCGGGCACACACAACCTGTTTAATGAAATACCGGTCGCCGGTGACGAGTACTACATGCAGAATTTGATCTTCGTTGGTGGTGTGCCGACCGCTGGCGTCGATCCCGACGAGACAAAAAGCCAGGACGGTCGAGGGGCGTTCACCTTTGATTAAGATCAGGCGGCCTTCATGCGTGATCAGGTCGGCTTGGACCTGGACGGCTTCCCACTCGATCACGAGTTTCCGGAGGACTACAGGCAAGAGGAAGAGGATGAGTGCGACATCGAAGCGGAGCCTTTGTTCGAGGACGAGCTCGCCAACCAAGTCGCCGGGGCGGAGCCGAAGCGCAAGAGCAAGTGGACAAATGCATACACGGCGGCCGAGGACAAGCTTCTTTACGAGTGTTGGAGAGACATTGGGCAAGACCCCAAGACAGGCTCCGAACAAAAGCATTCAACTTTTTGGATTCGTGTCCGCCGTGAGTTCCATGAGTGTAAAAGGTTTTCACCGTACCAAATAGTAAGCACGCGCGTGGGTGTCCATTTCGAAGCGGTGGAGGGTGATCCAATAAGAGTGCAACAAGTTTTATGCCACTCTTGAGAGCGTCAAGACCCGTCCCGTGAGCGGCATCGGCATGCAAGACATGGTATGCTAGCAAGCCGTCCTCTTTTGTGTCATCAGGTTTATGCTTACGTGTTCATTTGCATACCATTTGCCAATATGCTTGCATGATATACATTTGTAGGCATTTCAAGCTTTGGAGGCATTCAAGGTTCAATACAATGGCAAGTGCTTCAACCTCTTCCATTGCTTTAGGGTCATCAAAGACGAAGAGAAGTTCAAGGCGCAATATGCCGCCCTCAAGTCGCGGGGGGGGGGGGGGGGGGAAGCCGTGGAGGAGTTTGGGGACGGCAAGAAGACACGGCCGCGGGGGAGGACCAACTCCAAGAAGGAGGACAAGCGGGATGCGGCGTCGAACGCCTTGATCGCAAGCATGGAGGGCATGATGAGCAAGAGGGACTCAAGGGAGGAGGAGCGCCGACGTTACAAAGAAGAGCAAATGAACGCCTTCATGGAGATCCAAAGGAGGAGGCTTGCGATGGAGGTGGAGAAGCAAGCCAAGATGCTTGAAATGGAGGCAGAGAAACAAGCCAAGATGCTAGAGATCGAGGCCGCCAACACCAAGACCAAGGCGAAAGAAGTGACCCTCGCGAGCATGAGGACCGGGATGGAGATCATGAAGGTGGATCTCAACACCGTGTCGTCAAGGAAGAGGCCCTACTTCGAGAAGATGCAGGCCAACATGCTCAAGTTCGACGACGAGCGCCATCCTTTTTTTATATGTCGACAGGTGTGCTGGCATGACCACGGGACCGCGATGGCGTGGTCGAACTCAAGTCTCACCCTTGTTTTGTGTGCTAGCATGTGTGCCGACCGTTGGCGAGTGCGCCATGCGTGGTGATATTTTTTGAAGCCGGCATTGTATGCCGGCACTGGCATAGTGCCGACATGAGACATGACCCTGGCATAATCTATGGCCGCGGGCCTTTTTTTGTAAATTGTGTGCGGACATAAAATTAGTCGGCACGTTGGACGCACTGCCGAACCAAATTTAAAATAGGACGGACGACGGGCCAACGACCGACCCAAACGAATAAAAAACGGACAAAATCATCGTCCGTTTGGATCGACCCGTTAGACTTGCTCTAATATGCATCACCCCGTTAGACTTGCTCTAATATGCATCACTTGGTGCGGAGACCGGAGTATTCCTTCTTTTTGAAAAGAAAAAACTGCACGGTAAGCACGCACCGGCAACGGATACTGCTCCTGCGGTGCTCGCGCGAGCAGTTTGAATTGAGTTGAAGTACGTAGGTGTCGGAAGAAAGGAACCAGCCACAGGTGTTCTGAACCAAGGTGGACTAGACTGACTGGACAGCCACAGTGGTAAAGAAAGCCGAGAAGGGCAGTCAAACGCGCAGCAACGAGGCATATAAGGAAGTGCTTTTCTCCAATGGCCCAACAAGGAATGCTGCTTTGCTGTATCAATAAATAAATGTTTTGCCTACTTTTTTTCCACTCAACGAGACATGGCTTGGAAAAGCAAAGAAGTCCTGACGAAAACAAGGATTGAAAACAGGATTGTACAAAAGCGACTACGGTCTAGAGATGATCTTCAGGAGGGTGTGTGTGTGCAGCGGCACGACTTGATGATGGTGGAACTTGGCAAGGGCGGGGCTGTCTGCGCCTTTGCCAAGATGATGGAACATAATTATGTCTTTTTCATATTTCGAATTGGACGTAATTAACCGATGTCAAGTTCTTTGTGGACACACTTGCTCACTTTGGAGAGGTTACGGGCATGAACATCAACTGCCCAATCCGATGTGACAACTTGGATCTGAATGATATCCTCCTTTCCTTCCCGGTCAACCGCTCATCTTCCCCTATGGAATATGTGAATCGATCAAGAGATTAAAGGAAATCCCTTTTCAACCCCTTGGAAATAAGATTGTGGCTCAACTTACACCTTGGATGTGCAAACACGTCGCATCACCTAGAAGGGTTGTGCTTGTCAAGTCGGTTATAACGGCGACTGCTATATATTACATTACCGTGCTAAATCTTCCTGTTGAGGTCCTTAAAATGACCGACTCTCTGCGGCGTGCATATGTCTGGGGTGTGACAAGGTTTCTTGTGAAAAATACAAGATCAACTGAAAGCAAGTATGCAAATCTAAAGTGCATCATGGCCTAGGTATTCTGGGAGGCCCGCGCGACGGGCTATTAGCTCAGTGGTAGAGCGCGCCCCTGATAATTGCGTCGTTGTGCCTGGGCTGTGAGGGCTCTCAGCCACATGGATAGTTCAATGTGCTCATCAGCGCCTGACCCGAAGATGTGGATCATCCAAGGCACATTAGCATGGCGTACTCCTCCTGTTTGAATCGGAGTTTGAAACCAAACAAACTTCTCCTCAGGAGGATAGATGGGGCGATTCAGGTGAGATCCCATGTAGATCTAACTTTCTATTCACTCGTGGGATCCGGGCGGTCCGGGGGGGGGGGGCAAACTTGAATTTTTTGCTGCTGCCCTTCGCATTAGGTGGTTGTGGGGAGATAGGACGGATCTAAGCAAGCCTTGGGTACACTTAAGGAACCCTTGTGATGACAAAGATAAAGACATATTTGTTGCTGCCATGAAGGTACTGGTTGGAGATAAGTTAAAGGCCTCGTTTTAGGAATCTGCTTGGCTGAATAGTATGAGACCCAAAGACACGGTGCCAAATATTTTTAGATCTCGAAAAGAAAAAGTTGCTCTGTCCACAAGGCCTTACATAATAACTCATGGGTTTCCAGAGTGGACATTGGTGGGAACCTCACTTTAAACCACATAGCCGAGTTCGTCAACCTTTGAACTAAGCTATCACATGTTCAACTCAACCCCGGCGTGGCTGATCCAATTTCCTCGAAGCTCACCAATGATGGCCAATATTCGGCGGCGATGGCGTATAGTGCATAATTTATTGTCCTTGTTGACTCGGATATGCCTCTTTTGGTGTGGAAGAATTGGGCTCCTCCCAAATGCATTTTTTTGCTTGGTTGGCCATCAATAATAGAACTTGGACGACTGATCGGTTTCCGCATAGGGTCTGCTCAAACTGTAACCTTTGCCCCCTTTGCAAACAAACGCTAGAATGAACAACTCACCTCCTCTTCCAATGTCGTTACATAGTTAGAGTTTGGAGCATGATCAAAGCATGGCTTGGTTTACATGATGCCCATCCTACGAATTGGGGAGGCATGGTTTCCGTCAAGAAATGGTGGCGCAACATTGCTTCCGGGAGGTCACAATCTCGAAGGGCGCTTCTTTCCCTTATGCTCCCTATATCTTGGGAAATCTGAAACGAGCGAAATGCATGTGTGTTACGCAGCACCGCAATTCTGGTCGGGGTGCTTGTGACTCGCATCAAAGGGGAGATTTCTTTGTGGTGCCTTGCCGGGGCGAAATATTTGTGTAATATAATGAAGCAAGAGTGATGCTTGTAACCTGGCCTTTGGCCAAGACTCTTAAACTTCCTTCTTATTCAATGAAAATGGCAATCCTTTTACCTTGTTTCAAAAGTGTGTTGCAATTGCATGTCCTACCAGTAGTTTTATTCCATCCACTCATGTCCAGAGAATCTGAGACTGTCCAAAGTCGATGATGGTTGACAGGTTTCACACATAATATTTCCATGTTGTGTATTCTCGTTCGGGTTGACAGTTTCTTCTTCTAATAAAATGGCCGTGTACATCAAAGTGTGTTGTTCGTCTAACAACAAGTGGCACCCCCGCGGAACCCGGGTCGACCCCCGCGTTGCTCCATCCCATGAGCGACACGGGGGCGGCCCCGTCCTCGAGCCGCGTCGGGAACCTCCACCCCTCCCCTCTCCCTCGCTATCGTCGGCGCCTCCCGCATGGAGCAAGCGGCAGCGGGTCCTCCACACGATGGTGGACACAATGAGTTGGGGAGCTCGCGCGTCGGCATGTGGCGGCCGGCGGCCTTGGGCTCCGGCGTGGTAGCACTCCTCCCGCCTGTTGTGTTTGGTGCTTGCCGGTGGCAGCTTAGCCATGGTGCTTCGGTGCGGTGGTGGGCCCAATCTGGTGCCAGCGAGTGCGGGTGTGGATGATGGCGTGGCGGCGGCTTGGAAATGGCGGGTGCCACGCGGGCGTAGTCGGCGCTAGCTATTGTGCCGCTTGGGATCTTGGATCGGTGTGTGTGCATGGTGCTCATGTGTTGTCCCGGTTCCGATCTACAACAGCTTGAAGCAACGCTGGATACCAGAGCGGCATCCCCGAGCGGTGGATCAGGTGGTGGCATGCTTGTCGACGCGACGAAGGTGGAGTGCGGCTGACCATGAGACGGCGTGCAAGGGTTTGGGACCTTGTGCCCAGATTTGATGATCGCGATGGAGTTTGCCGTTTTATGGGTGACGATAGCAGCCGACGCTGCATTGGGTGCTCCCTGTAGCGCTCGAAATTGGGGCGGCGACCCCTTTCCTTCGACGGCGACGGACTATACGGTTGTGTGGGCGACTTAGAATCTGGATCTCGAGGTGGTGACGGCCTTTCCGAGGCAGGTGGCGGTATGGTACGTCCCCTCCACCAATAGATCTTGTTCGTTGCGGCTCGGCAAGTGACACATGCGCCTATTTTAGAGTTGTCGGGCACTACCTGTCGTTGGCAGGTGAAGCGATTGGCGGATGCTACGCACGACATCTTATACGGACACATCAACTCATGCATGCTACAACCAGGTGCTGCACGGTGGCTCTGGCAGAGGTGTCATGTTTAGTCTGTTGATGTTGGGTCGAAGATGGTGCGAAAGTAGCGAGAGGTAGGTGGTATAGGACGTCTTTATCTTCCGTTGTCTTCTGCAAAGGTATTTGGCTATCGAGGCATCAGTAGCAGGATAAGGACATATGATGCAAATAACTTCAACGACGAGTTTATGCACTCTGGTGGGAACACACAATCTCTGATCATGCTATGTAGACGTGCGCACGTCGTGTCCTTACTGAAGGTGGTGGATTGAAACTTGGCTTTGTGAATGAGAATCCGGAGTTCAACCTTGTGGTGGACTAGCCATCATCGGCGCGCGTGCGGTGATTCCTTCTTAAAGGCGTAGCCTAAGAGTCATGTATTTTTCGTTTCTGGTGAGCCTTGTAACATTAGGGTTAGTGGCTATATGGTGAAGTTACTTTCGTGAGGCACCCAACCTATTTTTTCCGTTATATTTCCAGGTCGATGTTGTTCGGTTGATGGATTTTACATTATTAATAATATATGTCTGTGTGCATCGTGATGATGCGAGACCGAAGGATATATTCCTTTTTGAAATAAAATAAAATGACCTTGTCCATCTATAATCCTCCGTTTCAAAAAGAAGTTTTCTCTTCTTATTATTAATCCACATTCTTAATTACGACTACTCGATAGATCCAAATACGTTCCTTTTGGGGTCGATGGAGACCCAACATTCCATTAAAAAAACTCTTGTTCCAAGCGGCCTACGATTGAATAGTTGGAAGCCCCATACCCGCTTGAGACCTGGTTATGAAAATGTGAACCAGGCAGGTTTCTCAAACGCCTGGGTTGACTGACACCCCTTATATCAAGTCTAAATTTAGGGCAAAATTAAGCGTATGAGATGTCTGCATCTATCGCAAATGACAGTTATCGGCCAACTATCTGAGATATGTCATATTTTCCATACGACCCATCTTTTCTACTTGTGTGAGATTGCACTACCATCACACACTCTATTCAGTGGTGCACCGTCTACAATGTGCGCCGTATCACAAACAGTTCGTAATTGTAAAGCGTGTATGATAAGGAGTATATCACAAAAACATACATTTTCCGAACCGTTTGTGATATGTAACTAAGAAGATAATTTAACTATCGTGCAAGTGTCGGATAAGTTTAAAAAACGTGTGAATGTCCTACTCGTGTCGGACAGGAGAACAATCGCACACACAATTCTGTGGTGCAAAGTTTACGACGAGTACAACATCACAAACAGTTTATTATTTTGAACTATGTGCGACAGCGATTTTATCATCAACGCTGAATTCGATTGCACCATTTGCGATATTGTCTCACATCGTACATGGTTTGGAAACGACAAATGTGTGCTTGGTCGTACACATTTTCTATCCGCGAAAACCGTCGAATCATGACGATATATCACAAACATTGAGCTTTACAAACAGTGTGCGGAGTAATGACCTACATAACATATTTTTTCTATTTTAATCGCTACAATTTAAAATTGTACATAATTTGAATTTGAAAGTAAGGAATAGTTTTTTTTCATATTCATCATATACATAAATAGATAGGTTCAACAACCAATGGTTATTCAATTCACATGTACATACTTTCAAGAATTACGTCAACAAAAGAATTACATAAGCACCAAATAAAAAATGATGAATGACGGTTGAATACCGATATTAAAGACGGTAAGGAAAGCGATAAAAGATATTATGGTTGCTGTAAAAGGTGAAGCGGTCCCGTAGTGTGCCCTCTTCCATGTCGGATGTACACACAACTCTACTCCAACCCCTTGTGATGGCTGACCGTCCATCCTTCAATATCTTCATGAAGACTTCCAGATAGTCATTGTAGTCTGGTACAAATTCATGTACATTTGCATATCCAACAATCATGTAATTTGATAAGTGATCTTGGGTAAACTGCGTTGAGAACCACTTCAAAGGAAAAAGATACAAAGATTGTCATCTAACAACTCATTATGGGTAGTAAAAATGCTACAAAGATCCGAGTTAATATCTTGCAGATCACTGTTGCCTTGGACAAACTATAAATAATTAGTTTAATTGTCATATTATGAATCATTGTACTAACAATCTTTATTAGTTACCTCACACGATGTTGGTTCATGAATATCTCATTGTCCCATGCGCAAAAATGGTCTAAACGGATCTTTACGAGTGACATATGTACCTACAAGCAACAAGTAATATTAGAAGATAATATGCAATTACAGAATGATGTAGTACAATACTCTCTCCGTCCCACTATATAAGATCAAATTAAATCCAATATACTAACACATTGGATGTATTAACATCTTACATTATGGGATGGAGGGATTATAACAGGGGAAATAAATATAGCCATGGGAACCAAAAACGATTAAAATAGGCATATGCTCATTACAATAGGCTTAACAACAACCAACTATAGTTATTCATAATGGTATTGTTGAAATTGCATAGAACAAAGCTTGTACTTAAACATCAAATTGTATAATTGAACATCACAGAGTGAAAAAACATGGGGTGTATTACCTACACCAGGCTTAACATGAAACAAATATGGCCATTGAACCGGTATTGATCAAATTGTACTGCACATTGTGACTAACTAAATAAATAAGGCATACTACAAACAACCAAATATAGCAATTGAAACTGGACAAATGCTAACCACAAACAACCAAAAAGCATTAAAAGAGGCATATGCTCACTACAACAAACTTAATAAATACCAAATAGTCATTCATATAGGCATTGTTGAAATTGCATAGAATGTACCATGTGCTTAAACATCAAATTGTATGATTGAACATCACATTGTGAGAAAACTGAAATAAACAGGGGTCTGTTAACTACACCAGCTTTAACAGGAACCAATTGTATGATTAAACAACCAAATCTAGCAATTGAAACTGGACGTATGTTCACCACAAACAAGCAAAAACATCTAAACAAGGTATATGCTCACTACAGACAACCAAACATAAACATTCGTGAAATTGAACCGAACAATTCATACTCCAGCATATGAAATTGCACTTTTGAACATTACATTTTGCATGAGTGGAAAAGTTTAATACAAAATGGTTAAAACCTAGCATGGAAAAAGCTACAAGCACGATCATATGAAATTTTCCTCCTTTGAGGAGGCATGGCAAAAAAATCATGGGTTTCCTCAATTGTCACATATGGGCTCATTTCCCTTGGAAGAGCCCAGATTGTGGGTGCGCACCGTGCGCTCCCTGTTTTGCAGCTTGGCTCTTTCCCCTTGGAAGATCACGACTGCAGGGTTGATGAGATATTTCCCCTGGGAAGAGACATATAGAGCACCCTTGTCGTCGTTAATGAGGCTTCACTTGGCAGCTAACGATGCCGACACACTACCATAGAACACAACCTTCAAAAATGACAAAAGGGTCTCGATGGTGATGAAGGCAAATTCCTAATAGGGAAACATAGTAGATCATTGGCGGGGCCATGGAGGAGATCCACGGGGGTTGAACCCGAGGGGGTGGGGTGCACCACTGAACCTATGGCATAGCCTGTGTCAAGTTGTCACCGTAGACGAGCTCGATGTCATAGTCGGCTGTCGCGACATATAGACATGCACGGGCCCGCTTATTTAAAGCCCCGGCTAGTCATCATAGTGAGCTTCCTCGAGGGCTTCGGCGGCCACCTCATCGCCGTCCAATGGACATGCCTTGATATATATTTCTTTCCATTCGCTCCTCGAGCTCCCTGGGAAGCGTAGCCAGGATGAGGTTGCAACGCTCTGGAGTGGGGGTGGGGATGGGGATATGTGGGAAAGGGAGTGTTTTGCAGGCCAGCATAGGGGGTGGACTCGAGTCATTCGTGCATTCGACATGCAGAAGCACTACTGTCTAATGCACACACGACTCTAGTCCAACCCCTTGTGATGGATCTTCATGAGGACTTTCAAATAGTCATTGTAGTCTGGTAGAAATACATGTACATTTGCATGTCCAACAATCATGTAGTTTGAGAGATAATCTTGAGTAAACTACGTTGCGAACCACTACAAAGGAAAAAATATACAGAGATTTTCATCTAACAACTCATTATGGACAGTAAAAAGGCTACATAGTTCTGAGATAATATACTGCAGATCACTATTGTCTTGGACAAACTATAAACAAATAGTTTAATTTCCACATTATGACCCATTGTACTAACAATATTTATTAGTTACCTCACATGATTTTGGTTCATGAATATCTCATTGCCCCATATGCAAAATGGGTCTAAGCGTGGATCTTTACCGGTGACATATGTACCTACAAGCAAAAAGTAATATTAGAAGCTAAACTACAACTGCACAATGATGTAGTACAATACTCTCTTCGTCCCACTATATAAGATCTAATTACATCCAATATACTATCATATTGGATTTACTAACATCTTATATTATGGGTGGAGGGAGTATAACATGGGAAACAAATATAGCCATGGGAAGCAAAAAAACCATTAAAATAGGCATATGCTCATTATAATAGGCTTAACAACAACCAAATATAGTCATTCATAATTGTATTGTTGAAATTGCATCGAACAATGCTTGTACTTAAATATCAAATTGTATAGTTGAACATCACAAACTAAAAAAACAGGGTGTGTATTACCTACACCGGGCTTAATAGGAAACAAATATGTCCAACTGGTATTAATCAAATTGTATAGACCATTGTGAATAACTAAATAAACAAGGTATACTACAAACAACCACATATAGCAATTTAAATTGGACAAATGCTAAGCATAAACAACCAAAAACCTTTAGAATGACGATGAAGGCAAATTCCTGACAGCGAAGCAGAGTAGATCAATGGCGGGGCCATGGAGGAGATCCACGGGGGTTGCCTAAGGGGTGTGGTGCGCCACATAACTTGTGGCATAGCTCGTGTCAAGCCATCTTCGACGAGCTCGATGTCGTAGCCGACTGCCATGACATACAAACATATGCGATCCCACTGATTTAAAGCCACTGGCTAGTCATCGCAGTGAGCTTCCCCGGGGGCCACCAAACTATTGTCCAAGAGATAGGCCTCGATATACCTATTTTTGGCCATTCGGGATACGTCTCCAACGTATCTATATTTTTTTGCTTGTTCCGTGCTGTTATATTATCATTCTTGGATGTTTTACCATCATTGTATTACCACTTTATATCATTTTCTGGGACTAACCTATTGACATAGTGCCAAAGTGCCAGTTGATGTTTTTGCTTGTTTTTTACTTCGCACAAAATCGATACCAAATGGAGTCCAATCACGACAAACTTTTTGGAGATTTTTTCTGGACCAAAAGACACCCAATGGACCAAAGAAGTGTCGAGGAGTGAGCCGAGGAGAACACAACCCACGAGGCCGTGCCGGGGGGGCGCCCTCATGGGTTGTGCCCTCCTCAGGGCCCCTCTCCACCACCTCTAATGCCTATAAATTTCTAAGTATTCCAAAAACCCTAGGGGAGTCGACAAAACACAATTCCAACCGCCGCAAGTTCCAGAACCTCGAGATCAGTCTAAACACCATCACAGAGGGGTTCATCTTCATCATAGGTGCCTCTACGATGATACGTGAGTAGTCCATCATAGACCTACGAGTCCGTAGGCAGTAGCTAGATGGCTTCTTCTCTCTCTCTCTCTCTCTCTTATGATTCTCAATACAATGGTCTCTTTGGAGATCTATTTGACGTAAAAATTTGTGGTGTGTTTGTTGGGATCCGATGAATTTTGAGTTCATGATCAGTTTCTATCCATGAATACTATTTGAGTCTTCTTTGATCTCTTATATGCATGATTTCTTATAGCCTCGTATTTCCTCTTCAAATCTTTGGTTTAGTTAGGCCAACTAGATCGATTTTTCTTGCCATTGGAAGAGGTGCTTTGTGATGGGTTTGATCTTGCGGTGTTCTTTCCCAGTGACAGAAGGGGCAGCAAGACACACATGTATCATTGCTATTAAGGATAACAATATGGGGTCTATTCCTACATGAATAGATCTTTTCTACATCATGTCATCGTTCTTATTGCATTACTCCTTTTTTCCATGACCTTAATGCACTAGATGCATGTTGGATAGCGGTCGATGTGTGGAGTAATAGTGGTAGATGCAGGCAGGAGTCGGTCTACTTATCTTGGACGTGATGCTTATATAATTATCATTGCCTTGTATATCGTCATGAATATTCGATTTTCTATCAATTGCCAAACAGTAATTTGTTCACCCACCGTGTGCTATACTCATGAGAGAAGCTAATAGTGAACCCTACGGCCCCCGGGTATACTTTTCCATCATATTGCTTTTCGATCTACATTTTTGCACTCTTTGTTTTTAGATCTACAAAACCAAAAAAACAAAAATGGACCACTGCATTTTTACTCTATTTATTTTGTGTTCTTGAGAGATCTATCTCTCCTATCTATTACTACCTAATATATCTCATTACCGTAGACAGATTGACAACCTCTCTTTCGCGTTGGTTTGCAAGTATTTTTTGTTTGTGTGTAGGTGTTGCTTATTGGGTGTTGGTGATCCTCCTACTAGTTCGATAACCTTGGTTTCATAACTAAGGGAAATACTTACCGTCGCTATGCTGCATCATCCCTTCCTCTTTAAGGAAATACAGACGCAGTCTCAAGCCACGTCAAAGGAATTTCTGGCGCCGTTGTCGGGGAGGAAGCATCATTATCTACCAGGTTACTAATCACAAATCTCATCTCCTTGCAATTTACATTATTTTCCATTTTCATCTCATTTTCCTCTCCCCTCTTCACAAATTTGCCGTTTTATTCGCCTTCTTTTTCATTTCCCCTTTTTCTCGTGAGATCTCTTGTTTTCTAAGTTTGCTTGTGTGGCCATGTGCCTTTTATTTGCTTGCATGTTTTCTTGCTAGAAATATATTGATATGTATCCTCATCCACTTGCCAATCTTTTCAAAAGTCCAAATTATGATATACCAATTGCTAGTGAGTTGAGTGCACTTGATTATCTCTATGAAGTTTTGTTTGAAAATCATGAATCTATTTTGTTATGAAGTGTTGAAAGAAGATAATTATTAGGTGATTCATGATAGCTCCTTGTTTGAAAATAATGAATGCAATGATGTTACTATAAATTCTATTAATGACAATTATGTTAATGATATGCAAAACTACAAGCTCGGGGATGAAAATTTTGTCATGTCCACTTCTTATTGCAATGATCATGATTGGGGTGATAATGTTTCTTATGATCTTGAAAATTTATTTAAGCCTAATTTTGAATATGTTATTGATAATAATGTTTGCAAAAGTATCGAAAGTGGGTTTGGAAGAGCGTCAACTTTAGGTAAAAAGAATCCCACATATTTGGAGAGTGTTCAATCTTATGATTTTTTTGATAAAAGTGGGTTTGGAGAGGTTATAGATTTAGTTGATGATAATCCCACTATTTTGGAAGATGATAAAAACTTTATGCATGTTGATCATAAAGAGAGTATTGTTTATGATAGATATATTGTTAAATTCCTTCATGATGCTACTGGAAATTATTATGAGGAAGGAACATATGCTTGTAGGAATTGCAATAATATCAAGTTTCCTCTCTATGTGTTCAAAGTTTTGAAGTTATGCTTGTTTTGCGTTTCTATGCTAGTTGATTGTTTCTCCCATAAATTGTTTGCCCAGAAAATACCTATGCATGGCAAGTGGGTTAGACTTAAATTTGCTTGTCATGAGATTCATGATGCTCTCTTGCATGTTTCAATTACTACTTTTCATGTGAGCATGATTGAAATCATTATGCCTAGCTAGGGGCATAAAACGATAGCGCTTGTTGGGAGGCAACCCAACAAATAAATAAATTTTTGCTTTTTCATTTCTGTTTTTGTGTGTTGACACAATTATGCCTCTGTTATGATTGTGTTTTTATGGTTTAATTAGTGTTTGTGCCAAGTAAAGCCTTTAGGATTATTCATAGGATGAGTAGAAGTGATGCTGAAACAGAAACTTTGCGTCCAGTATATGATTTTTTTCTGGAACATAATATTAAGCTAAAATTTTAACACAGTGTTTATATACAAATTCTTTATGCTTTCCTAATTTTTAAGAATTTTTGGAGTTAGATAAGTATGGGTATAGTACAAATTACTATAGACTGTTCTGTTTAAGATAAATTATGTTTTTGTTGCATTGTGTGCTTGTTTTGATGAATCTATGGTTTGTATTGGGGGTATAAGCCATGGTAAATTTAAAATACAGTAGGTATAATGCAATAACAAAATATTAATGGGTTTTCCACAATACCTAAAGTAGTGATTTGCTTTCTTATACTAACGGATCTCATGAAGATTTTGTTGTGTTTTGTGTGATTGAAGTTTACAAGTTTTGGGTGAGATCACGATGGATGAAGGAATAAGGAGTAGCAAAATCCTAAGCTTGGGGATGTTACCGCACCCCCAAGATATATCCAAAGAGAAACAAGAAACTAAGCTTGGGGATGCCCCCGAGTGGCATCCCCTCTTTCTTCTAACGACCATCGGTATTTTACTTGAAGCTATATTTTATTCGCCACATATCATGTGTTTTGCTTGGAGTGTCTTGTATCTTTGCTTGATTTGTTTGTTAGTTTTTATTTTCTATCCTTGATGGGAACACCTATTTGAGAGAGCCAAAATTATTCTATCATTTGTTAGAATTGCTCTATGTACTTCACTTAAACTTTTTGAGCTATAGAAATTGCTCTAGTGCTTCACTTATCTCTTTTTGAGCACGGTGTGCTTGGAAACTTTTGTAGAAATACTATCATGCTTCACTTAGATTAATTTGAGAGTTAGTAATTTTTGAAGAAATCCTCTCATGCTTCACTTATACCTTTTTGAGAGATGAAATCTTTATGCTCATGTGCTTCACTTAAATTTGTTTGAGCTTGCCAAAAAGCAATGGCAATATATGAAATTAGTCCCAAAGTGATAGATATACAAGGATGATATAATAAACACTTTCATGAAGATCATTGGACAAATTAAACTTGATTCCTTCTAATAGTTTTGAAACACGATGATAGTAATATGTGAGTCATGTTGATGAGTAATTATGCTTAGTAGGAATTTGGTGTTAAGGTTTGTGATTCCCTATGCATGCACGAAAGTCAATAGTTATGCAATGAAGTTACATCCTACTTGTGATGCATTATTCGGTGTTAGTTGATACGTCTCCAACGTATCTATAATTTTTATTGTTCCATGCTATTATATTACCTGTTTTGGATGTTTTATATGCATTAATATGCTATTTTATATTATTTTTGGGACTAACCTATTAATCTAGAGCCTAGTGCTAGTTTTTGTTTTTCCTTGTTTTTGAGAATTGCAGATAAGGAATATTAAACGGAGTCCAAACGGAATAAAACCTTCGGAATGATTTTTTCTGTACCGAAAGGAAACCACCAAGCTTGGAGACCAAGGCAGGAGAGCCACCGTGGGGCCACAAGCCCTAGGGGCGCGCCCCTAGGGGTAGGGCGTGCCATGCATGCTTGTGGGCCCACAACAACCCTCCTAACCCTAATTTTAGGCCTATAAATTCCCAAATATTCCCTGTATATCAGAACGAGCTATGAAAATACTTTTCCGCCGCCAGAAGCCTCCGTTCCCGAGAGATCCAATCTTGGAGCCTTTTTTGGTAATCTACCGGAGGGGAATTCGATCACGGGGGGCATCTACATCAACTCCATTCCCCCTCCGATGATGCGTGTGTAGTTTACCATATACCTTCCGGTCCATAGCTAGTAGCTAGATGGCTTCTTCTCTCTCTTTGCTCTTCAATACCATGTTCTTCATCATCTTCATGGAGATCTATCCGATGTAATACTCTTTTGCGGTGTGTTTGTCGAGATCCGATGAATTGTGGGTTTATGTTCAGATTATCCATGAATATTATTTGAGTCTTTTCTGAATTCTTATATGCATGATTTCATATCTTTGCAATTCTCTTCGAGTTATTAGTTTGGTCTGGCCAACTAGATTGATAACTCTTGCAATGGGAGAAGTGCTTAGTTTTGGGTTCAATCTTGTGGTGTCCTCACCGAGTGAAAAAGTAGGGGTAGCGAGGCACGTATTGTATTGTTGACATCAAGGATAACAAGATGGGGTTTTCATCATATTACTTGAGTTTATCCCTCTACATCATGTCATCTTACCCAATGCGTTACTCTGTTCTTCATGAACTTAATACTCTAAATGCAGGCAGGAGTCGGTCGATGTGGGGAGTAATAGTAGTAGATGCAGAATCGTTTCAGTCTACTTGACACAAACGTGATGCATATATGCATAATCATTGCCTTGGATATCTTCATAATTATTTGCTTTTCTATCAATTGCTCGAAAGTAATTTGTTCACCCACCCTAATACTTGCCATCATGAGAGAAGCCTCTAGTGAAACCCATGGCCCCCGGGTCTATTTTCCATCTTATACTTTCAGATCTAAAACCAAAAATACCAAAAATACTTTGCTGCATTATTTTTAACTTTTGTTTTACTTTCCGTTCAAGCAATCTATCTCTATCAGATCTTATCCTTGCAAGTAACCGTAAAGGGATTGACAACCCCTTTATAGCGTTGGGTGCAAGAGTTTGATTCTTTGTGTAGGTACACCTATTGGGGACTAGCTTGTATCTCCTACTGGATTGATACCTTGGTTCTCAACAACTGAGGTAAATACTTATCTACTTTTCTTCATCACCCGTTCCTCTTCACGGAAACCAACGCATGCTCGAGAAGTAGCAAGAAGGATTTCTGGTGCCGTTGCCGGGGAGATCTACATCAAGCCTACCAAGTACCTATCACAAACTTATCTCTTGCATTTACATTATTTGTCATTTGCCTCTCGTTTTCCTCTCCCCACTTCTAAAACGATTTTTAGAAAATACCAAAAAGATTTGCCTTTTTATTCGCCCTTTTTCGTTTGTCTTATCGTTTGCTTTTTGCTTTCTTGTGTGCTAGATTGCTTGATTTGTCACGATGACTCAAGAGAATACCAAGTTGTGTGATTTTTCCAATACTAATAATAATTATTTTATTAGTACTCCGATTGCTCCTGCCAGTAGTGTGGAATCTTATGAAATTAATGCTGCTTTGCTCAATCTTGTTATGAAAGAACAATTTTCTGGCCTTGCTAATGAAGATGTCATATCCCATCTAAATACTTTCGTTGAGTTGTGTGATATGCAAAAGAATAAAGATGTGGATAATGATATTGTTAAATTGAAGCTATTCCCGTTCTCCCTACGAGATCGTGCTAAAACTTGGTATTCATATTTGCCTAAAAATAGTATTGATTCATGGAATAAGTGTAAAGATGCTTTTATTTCCAAGTACTTTCCGCCCGCTAAAATCATATCCCTTAGGAACGATATAATGAACTTTAAGCAACTTGATCATGAGCATGTTGCACAATCTTGGGAAAGGATAAAACTTATGATTAGGAATTGGCCCACGCATGGTTTGAGTTTATGGATGATTATACAATTTTTCTATGCTGGATTGAATTTTGCTTCTAGGAATCTCTTAGATTCTGCCGCGGGTGGTACTTTTATGGAAATCACATTAGGAGAAGCTACTAAACTCCTAGATAATATTATGACAAATTACTCTCAATGGCACACTGAAATATCTCCTACTAGTAAAAAAGTGCATGCTATTGAAGAGATTAATACTTTGAGTGAAAAGATGGATGAATTGATGAAATTGTTTGCTAGTAAGAGTGCTCCTATTGATCCTAATGATATGCCTTTGTATTCCTTGATTGGAAATAATAATGAATCTATGGATGTGAATTTGGTTGGTAGGAACAATTTTGGTAATAACGCTTATAGAGGTAATTTCAATGCTAGGCCGTTTCCTAGTAATTCCTCTAATACTTATGGTAATTCCTACAGCAATTCTTATGGAAATTATAATAATATGCCCTATGATCTTGAAAATAATATTAAATAGTTCATTACTATGCAAAAAGGTTTCAGTGCTATGATTGAAGAAAAATTACTCAAGATTGATGATTTGGCTAGGAACGTTGATAGAATTTCTCTTGAGATTGATTCTGTAAAAAATAGATCTATTCCACCCAAGCATGGTATTAATGAGTCTTTAAAATCTATGAGAATTTCTATTGATGAGTGTAAGGAAAGAACCGCTAGAATACGTGCTAAGCGTGAATGGCTTGAAAAAGTGTGTTCTCGTGATAATATTGATGAAGATCTTAAAGTGATTGATGTGACTCCTATTGAATCTTTGTTTTCCAATGTTAATATTTATAAAGATGGGACTGGATACGAGTCAACTTTAGTTAAAAGGAGTCCCGATGATTCGGAGTTTATAGATCTTGCTAATAAAAGTGGGATTGAAGAGGTCAAAACTTTAAATAGAAATGAACCCACTCTTTTGGATTTCAAGGACTTTAATCATGATAGCTGCTATTTGATTGATTGTATTTCCTTGTTGCAATCCATGTTGAATTCTCCTCGTGCTTATAATCAAAACAAAGCTTTTACTAAACATATTGTTGATGCTATGATGAAAGCTTTTGAAGAAACACTTGAGTTGGAAGTTTCTATACCTTGAAAGATATATGATGAGTGGGAACCTACTATTAAGATTAAGATTAAATATTATTAGTTCCATGCTTTGTGTTATTTGGGTGCTAGCATTTCCAGGATTCCAAAACCTTTATGTGATGTACTAGGTTTCCGTGAGTTTGATGATCGTTCCTTAAATTTGCATCTTGCGGATTCCACTATAAAGAAACCTATGGGAAGGATTAATGATGTTCTTATTTTTGCAAATAGGAATTATGTGCCTGTATATTTCATTGTTCTTGATATAGATTGCAATCCTACATGTCCTATTATTCTTGGTAGACCTTTCCTTAGAATGATTGGTGCAATTATTGATATGAAGGAAGGGAATATTAGATAACAATTTCCATTAAGGAAAGGCATGGAACACTTTACTAGAAATAAAATAAAATTACCTTATGAATCTATCATGAGAGCTACTTATGGATTGCATACCAAAGATGACAATACCTAGATCTATTGCGTTTTGCCTACCTAGGGGCGTTAAACAATAGCGCTTGTTGAGAGGCAACCCAATTTTATTTTGCTTTTTGCTTTTTTGCTTCTGTTTTGGTGTGTTTTGCACATTATTACTTCTGTAGTAATTGTGTTTTGGTGTTTCAATTAGTGTTTTAGCCAAGTAAAACCTTTGGGTGATCTATGGTATTTGTTGATTTGATCTTGCTGAAAAATAGAAACTTTTGCGCTAAGTCCAGGAATTTTCTATTTTTTTAAGAGCATTGAATTGATATGAAATTCTTAAAAAATATTTGTATACAAATTTCCCTGATTTTCCTAATGTTTCAGAATTTTTAGAGTTTCAGAAGTATTCAAAGTTTACATATTGCTACAGTTGTTCTGTTTTTGACAGATTCTGTTTTCTTTGTGTTGTTTGCTTATTTTGATGTATCTATGGGTCGTATCGGGGGGTATGAGCCATGGAAATGTTATAATACAAATTACACAAATATAAATAAAGAATGAGTTCACAACAGTACCTAAAGTGGTGATTTATTTTTCTTATACTAAGAGATCTCATGAGTTTTCTGTTGAGTTTTGTGTTGTGAAGTTTTCAAGTTTTGGGTGAAGATTTGATGGACTATGGAATAAAGAGTGGAAAGAGCCTAATATTGGGGATGCCCAAGGCACCCCAAGTCATATTCAAGGATAGCAAAAATCCTAAGCTTGGGGATGCCTCGAAAGGCATCCCCTCTTTCGTCTTCAATCCATCGGTAAATTTACTAGAGGCTATATTTTTATTCACCACATGGTATGTGTTTTGCTTGGAGCGTCTTGTATGATATGAGTCTTTGCTTTTTAGTTTGCCACAATCATCCTTTCTGCACACATCTTTTTAGAGAGACACGCTGAATTGTGAATTTATTAGAATACTCTATGTGCTTCACTTATATCTTTTGAGCCAGGCAATGTTGTTCTAGTGCTTCACTTATATCTTTTTAGAGCACAGTGGTGTTATATTTTACAGAAATTATTGAATTCTCGTTCCTCGCTTCTATTATTTTGGGAGTTTCTTAAAACAGCATGGTAATTTGTTTAGGTTATGAATTTAGTCCTAATATAATGGGCATCCAAGAGGGATATAATAAAAACTTTCATATTAAGTGCATTGAATACTATGAGAAGTTTGATTCCTTGCATATAGTTTTGAGATAAAAGAGATGGTAATATGAGAGTCATGCTAGTGAGTAGTTGTGAATTTGAAGAGATACTTGTGTTAAAGTTTGTGATTCCCGTAGCATGCACGTATGGTGAACCGTTATGTAACGAAGTCGAAGCATGATTTGTTTAATGATTATCAACCTTTGTGTGAGGGTCGGGTGCGCGCGATGGTTAACTCCTACCAACCTCTCTCCTAGGAGCATGCGTCTAATGCTTTGTTTGATAACTAATAGACTTTTGCAACAAGTATTTGAGTTCTTTATGACTAATGTTGAGTCCATGGATTATACGCACTCTCACCCTTCCATCTTTGCTAGCCTCTCTTGTAACGCGCAACTTTCGCCGGTACATCAAACCCTCCTTCCTCAAAACAGCCACCAAATATTCCTCAAAACAGCCACCATACCTACCTATTATGGCATTTCTATAGCCATTCCGAGATATATTGCCATGCAACTTCCACTATGTAGATTTTTCATGACATGCACCATCACTTTCATCTTGCATATAGAGTCATACTTTGTCATAGGTATCGAGTTGTATTTTTCTTTTGAGTTATAAGTAAATAAAAGTGTGATGATTTTTCATTAATAGAGCATCGTCCTGTGAGAGAAAAGGATGATGGAAGCCATGACTCCCTCACGACTTGGGATTAGTATTCGGACTTTACAAATAATAAAAGAGGCCAGCGAAGCCCAAACAAAAATAATAATAAAAGAGGCCAAAGATGCCCACCAAAATATGAGATAAAGAGAGAAGGTACAATTGCTACTATATTTTTCCACACTTGTGCTTCAAAGTAGCACCATGATCTTCATGATAGGGAGTCTCCTATTTTGTCACTTTCATATAACTAGTGGATATTGATCTTGCATGACCACTTAGTTTTCTTTTTGAGCTTTCATATGCTTATAGCTCTAAGTGCATTTGTTGCATGGCAATCCCTACTCACTCACATTGATATATATTGATGGGCATCTCCATAGCCCGTTGATATGCCTAGTTGATGTGAGACTATCTTCTCTCTTTTTCCTTACACCTCCTCCATAATCTATTCCACATATAGTGCTATATCTATGGTTCACGCTCATGTATTGCGTGAGAGTTGAAAAGGTTTGAGAACACCAAAACTGTGAAACAATTGCTTGACTTGTTCATCGGGGTTGTGCATGATTTAGATACTTTGTGTGGGGAAGATGGAGCATAGCCAGACCATATGATTTTGTAGGGATAACTTTCTAAGGCCATGTTATTTTGAAAGGACACGACTGCCTTGTTGGTGTGCTCGAAGTATTACTGTTTTATGTCAATATTAGACTATTGTTTTGAATCTTACAGATATGAATATTCATGTCACAATAAAGGATATTACATGGATAAATATGTTAGGTAGCATTCCACATCAAAAATTCTGTTTTTATACTTTACCTACTCGAGGACGAGCAAGAATTAAGCTTGGGGATGCTGATACGTCTCCAACGTATCTATAATTTTTTATTGTTCCATGCTATTATATTATCTGTTTTGGATGTTTTATATGCATTAATATGCTATTTTATATTATTTTTGGGACTAACCTATTAATCTAGAGCCTAGTGCTAGTTTCTGTTTTTTCCTTGTTTTTGAGAATTGGAGATAAGGATTATTAAACGGAGTCCAAACGGAATAAAACCTTCAGAATGATTTTTTTTCTGGACCGGAAGGAAACTAACTTGGAGACCAAGGAAGGAGAGTCATCATGGGGCCACAAGCCATAGGGCCCACGACAGCCCTCCTAACCCTAATCTTCGGCCTATAAATTCCCAAATATTCCCTGTATATCAAAACAAGCCACGAAAACACTTTTCCGCCGCCAGAAGCCTCCGTTCCCGAGAGATCCAATCTTGAAGCCTTTTCGAGTAATCTGCCGGAGGGGATTCGATCACGGAGGGCATCTACATAAACTCCATTGCACCTCCGATGATGCGTGAGTAGTTCACCATAGACCTTCCGGTCCATATCTAGTAGCTAGATGGCTTCTTCTCTCTCTTTGCTCTTCAACACCATGTTCTTCATGATCTTCATGGAGATCTATCCAATGTAATACTCTTTTGCGATGTGTTTGTCGAGATCCGATGAATTGTGGGTTTATGTTTAGATTATCCATGAATATTATTTGAGTCTTTTATGAATTCTTATATGCATGATTTCATATCTTTGCAAGTCTCTTTGAGTTATTGGTTTGGTCTGGCCAACTAGATTGGTAATTCTTGCAATGGGAGAAGTGCTTACTTTTGGGTTCAATCTTGCGGTGTCCTCACCCAGTGACAAAGTAGGGGTAGCGAGGCACGTATTGTATTGTTGCCATCAAGGATAACAATATTGGGTTTTCATCATATTGCTTGAGTTTATCCCTCTGCATCATGTCATCTTACCTAATGCGTTACTCTGTTCTTCATGAACTTAGTACTCTAGATGCAGGCAGGAGTCGGTCGATGTGTGGAGTAATAGTGGTAGATGCAGAATCATTTCAGTCTATTGACACGGACATGATGCCTATATGCATAATCATTTCCTTGGATACCTTCATAATTATTCGCTTTTCTATCAATTGCTCGACAGTAATTTGTTCACCCACCATAATACTTGCCATCATGAGAGAAGCCTCTAGTGAAACCTATGGCCCCGGGGTCTATTTTCCATCCTATACTTTCAGATCTAAAACCAAAAATACCAAAAATACTTTGCTGCATTATTTTTACCTTTTGTTTTTACTTTCCGTTCAAGCAATCTATCTCTGTTACATCTCATCCTTGCAAGTAACCGTGAAGGGATTGATAACCCCTTTATAGCGTTGTGTGCAAGAGTTTGATTCTTTGTGTAGGTACACCTATTGGGGACTTGCTTGTATCTCCTACTGGATTGATACCTTGGTTCTCAACAACTGAGGGAAATACTTATCTACTTTGATGCATCACCTGTTCTTCTTCATGGAAACCAACGCATGCTCGAGAAGTAGCATTAGTTATGTTCAATGCTCACTTATGTGAATTTTCATTTCTTGGTTTGGTTGCTTCCCAATCTATTTGCCAGACTTTACTTGTACTAAGTACAAATACTACTTGTGCATAAAAAATCCTTAAACCAAGTTTTGCCTTATGAGTCCACCATACCTACCTATATGTGGTATTTCCATGTCGTTCCAAGTACATTTGGATGTGCCATCTCTAAATTTTCAAAATAATTTTTCTCTTTTGTGTCCCCGTACCGCTCATGAAACAGTGGGGAGTATCCAATATTTTTTCATGCTAGATGTGTTATTCTAAAGATGAGTGTTTATTCACTTGTCATTGCACGAGAGTGCGGCGGTAATAGGGAAGCCCATTCTCGAAATGAAAAAGAAAAAACATTTACTTTATGTTGTCAAATAATAAATTCCTTGGAAAGTGTTGGTATGGAAGGAAACCGTGGATACGGGCCGCCATGGAAAGTGAAAGTTTGGTGGAAAAAAGGAATAAACTTTATTTTCTGTTTGGGAACCCCCTATGATATGTCTAGCATGGAAAGTATTGTAAGCTACTTTGCCGTTTTTGTTGACAGGAAAAGCATGCCACCCAAAATATGTTTCTCTCTCAATTTAAATCTTGAGCTCTGGCACCTCTACAAATCCCTACTTCCCTCTGCGAAGGGCCTATCTAGTTACTTTATCCAATTTTTATTTTTGCTTTGAGTCTCCATCTTGTCTTATAAGCACCAACTAGGGGGCACTATGATCGCACTTGAGCACTGGGCATAGCTAATATTTGAGTGTGTTTCATGAATGGATCAATGGTTGAGCATGATGGGCTAGGGATAACTTTCTTTAGTGTTGATATTTGGAAAGACATGGTTGTTTGTTGACATGCTTGAGTATTTAAGGCATTATGTTAAAACTAGACTATTGCTTTGAATCATTATAAGTCCAAATGTCCATGCTATACAAAAGAAAAGAATGTGATGAACATGTCGACATTCCACATCAAAAAATTTGTTTTTATCATTTACCTACTAGAGGATGAGTAGGAATTAAGCTTGACGATGCTGATACGTCTCCAACGTATCTATAATTTTTGCTTGTTCCATGCTGTTATATTATCATTCTTGGATGTTTTAGCATCATTTCATTACCACTTTATATCATTTTTTGGGACTAACCTATTGACATAGTGCCAAAGTGCTAGTTGCTCTTGTTGCTTGTTTTTTACTTCGTAGAAAAACAATACCAATGGAGCCCAATTGCGATGAATCTTTTTAGAGATTTTTTCTAGACCAGAAGACACCCAATGGACTAAAGATGTGCCGGGGGAGTGGGCCAAGGAGACCACAACCCACCAGGCCGTGCCAGGGGGGCGACGTGCCCTGGTGGGTTGTGCCCTCCTCGGGGCCCGTCTCCAATGCCTATGATGCCTATAAACTCCCAAATATTCAAAAAACCCTAGGGGAGTCGACGAAACACAATTCCAGCCGCCGCAAGTTCCAAAACCTCAAGATGCAATCTAAGCACCATCCCGGAGGGGTTCATATTCATCATAGGTGCCTCTCCGATGATGCGTGATTAGTCCACCATAGACCTATGGGTCCGTAGGCAGTGTCTAGATGGCTTCTTCTCTCTCTCTCTTATGATTCTAAATACAATGGTCTCTTGGAGATCTATTTGATGTAAACTTTTGCGGTGTGTTTGTTGGGATCCGATGAATTTTGAGTTCATGATCAGTTTCTATCCATGAATATTATTTGAGTCTTCTTTGATCTCTTATATGCATGATTGTTTATAGCCTCATATTTCTTCTTCGAATCTCTGGTTTAGTTAGGCCAACTAGATCGGGTTTTATTGCCATGGGAAGAGGTGCTTTGTGATGGGTTCGATCTTGCGGTGTTCTTTCCTAGTGACAGAAGGGGCAGCAAGACACACATGTATCGTTGCTATCAAGGATAACTAGATGGGATCTATTCCTACATGAATAGATCTTGTCTACATGATGTCATCGTTCTTATTGCATTACTCCGTTTTTCCATGAACTTAGTACACTAGAATCATGCTGGATAGCGGTTGATGTGTGGAGTAATAGTGGTAGATGCAGGAAGGAGTCGGTCTACTTATCTTGGACATGATGCCTATATAATGATCATTGCCTTGGATATCGTTATGACTATTCGATTTTATATCAATTGCCCAACAGTAATTTGTTCACCCATCGTGTGCTATACTCATGAGAGAAGCCACTAGTGAACCCTATGGCCGCCGGGTCTACTTTTCCGTCATATTGCTTTCCGATCTACGTCTCTGCACTCTTTGTTTTCAGATCTACAAAACCAAAAATAGATCGCTGCATATTTACTCTATTTATTTTGTGTTCTTGAGAGATCTATCTCTCCTATCTATTACTACCTAATCTATCTCATTATCGTAGAGATATTGACAACCTCTCTTTCGCGTTGGGTTGCAAGTAATTGTTGTTTGTTTGCAGGTGCTACTTATTGGGTGTTGGTTATCCTCCTACTGGTTTGATAACCTTAGTTTCATAACCGAGGGAAATACTTACCTTCGTTGTGCTGCATCATCCCTTCCTCTTTGGGGAAACCGACGCAGTCTCAAGCCACGTCAGTTCGCTCCTTGAGCTCCATGGGAAAAGCATTGTCGGGCTTAGGCCACAACACTCTAGAGTGGGGTTTGGTAATGGGGATGGGATCTATGGGAAAGGGTGTATTTTGTCATCTCAGAAACTTAGGGCAGCGAAGGTATGGAGATCGATGGGTAACATGCATGGGCAGACAGGCCGAGGTTGACGATGAAACCTCGGGCGGTGGCGAGCTAGCTAGGTTTCGAGCAAGAGAGGAGTGTTGTGTGTGTGTGAGCGGAGGTTTTCCTCTTTTTTTGGCGTAATCTGAGCAAAGATTGTGAGGTGCAGGGGCGAGGGGGCAGGTGGTGTGTGAGGAAATTCCGCGGCTACTGAAAAGTTTACTGTGCGGGATCGTGATGCCGAGATGCTGGGGCTACTGAAAATTTAGATTACTGGACTGAAGTGGCGCGACCCGCGCGGGAGAAACAAACATCGCACACAGCCCAAACATAACAAATTTGTGCTATCAAATAGGAAAACCCGCAAAACCGCCATTTTTCAAATCGCTCAAGGCGGTGTATATTTTTGAGATTACGAGGGAAGTCTCGTGGAGCCCAATCGTGTCCAGTGCCCAGCAGTGGACCGTGCTGATGTGACAAGGCAAGACCGTGGCACACAAGTAGTCGGAGGGAATGATGTCTTTTGTGTGTACAATCGCAAATGGTTGTTTCGTTTGAATCATCTGCTATTTACTCCTATGATAATAATATATAGGAGTATTTGGCCCAAAAAATGCAGGAAAGGGGTGAGAACACAAAGACAGCTGCGTGTGGAACAAAAATATGTATGCAAAAGGTGGTTTGATATGTTCAAATACCCAATGTGCAACTTTAATGTGGCACATGTCTCGTCCGCCACCACTTCATGTTTGTGGGGAGGAATCCTAGCTACGAATACATGCCTCCAACTAGGTATCTTGTCTCACCCTGCCATAACACGAAAATGAAACTGACATGAATCCGGCATGGTCAAATCATCCCATCTCGCTTCCAGTCGAAGGTGGACCGTGGCACATGCGCCTCGCAACACAGACATCCCCAACCCACCAAGGTTCATGACGTATGTGTTATAGTCCCCCCCCCATCACATACACACACACACACACACACACTTCGAGTCGGCAGGAGGACATCTCACCAAGATGTTATGTAACATGGACCAAAGAATCAACCTTGTTCAAACCTCTCTCGCCATCGGTCGAAGTGATGGATGTCCATTGAGGCCCATGAATGGGTGTGATGCCGATAACCATGCGATGGAGTGTCCGAAGACAACCATCACCTGCATGTGGCACAAACATATGTACCAAAGTTTTGTGTTGTGTTTGAATTAATTAATATACCTGATGCACAACTTTGATTTGGCACATACTTTGGAGCGAGGGTTCATGAGGTGTATAGCTAGTATGCCGAGCGCCGATGCGAACGAATCATGCGTACATAGTCGTGCACTCAAACTTTGGTAAGGGAACTCATTGACCTATAATGTATACCATAACACAAACCAAGAATAATCCACCATGGTAACCTATCTCTCATTGTCAATCAATGTGATGGACATCCATGCGGTCCCATGAATGGGCTTATGAAAGCACAACATGCTCCCTTGGTGGTTTTGATAATTCATGACAACATACATTGTCTCTTGGACTAACACCTCTATCTAGTGTATTTCAGAAAAAAGTCCATGGAGAGTTGAGTTGGCAAAAGGATTGTGGAGATTTTGGAATTACCCCAAGATGCAAGGAAATAGGTTGGCCAAGCTTCAAGCAAGAGGACTCTACATTTTACATTTGTGGGAAATCACTTTGAGTCCATAGGAAAGCCAATACTATTAAAAGGGGGTAAGGTTTTGTTGGTGAACAAAATGCCCATACGTGCACAAGTGATAGCCACCAAAAATACCCACAAGCTCTCCCACCAAAGTCTGTCTCTAGCCAAACACTCAAAATCGGCGCAACCAACATTCCTATCCTGGTGCCATCGTTTCCAAACCCTAGACAGACTCAGCCAAACCCTAGCCACTTTGGTGTAACCGATTCCATACCGGTGCCACCGAGTTCAGGTTGCCAACTTTCTGTTACACAAATTCACATTTTCGGTCCCACCGAGAATGTTGGCTCGGCGTCACCGATATTGGAAATTTGACTGTTGGTCACCTTGTCGGTCCAACCGAGATTCCTATATCGTTCTCACCGAGATTCAAAAGTTGCCACCTTTGGTCACTTCGGTACCATCGAGATTAACACATCGGTGTCACCGAGTCGGTCATTTTGTGTGTAACACTTGGATTTTTGGGTATGCCTATATATACCCCTTCACCACCACCCACTCGAAAGAGAAGCACTCAGAACTATTCCATACCTATCCTACTCAGTTTTGTGAGAGAGAACCACCTACCCTTGTGTTGAGGTCAAGATCTTCCACTCCAACCATATGGATCTTGATTTCTAGCCTCCCCAAGTTGCTTTTCACCAATCCCATCTGTTCTACCGAGCCAAATCTGTGAGAGAGTGGTTGTGTGTTGAGGAGTCTATCATCTTGAAGCACAAGAGGAAGGAGTTCATCGTCATTACCGAGCCTATTACCTTTTGGAGGGTGGTGGCTCCTAGATTGGTTAGGTGTTGCTTGGAAGCCTCCTACTTCGTGTTGTGGAGTGAACCAAGAAGTTTGTAAGGGCAAGGAGATCGCCTACTTCGTGAAGATCTACCCATAGTGAGGCTAGTCCTTTGTGGACGGAAGCCATATGGAATAGTCAAGGTTGCTACTTCGTGGACCCTTATGGGTGGAGCCCTCCGTGGACTCTCGCGACCGTTACCCTCCATGGGTTGAAGACTTCATAAACGTGGACGTACGATAGCACCAAATCTCTGAACCACGGGAAAAATCCTTGCGTCTCCTATTGCGTCTGATCTACCTATCCCATCTCTTTACTTCATGTGTTATGTCTTTACTTTTCGCTGCCATATTTGTAGACATGCATGTGTAGGGCTGTTAGACTTACTAGACTTGCTAAAAACTGTTAAAAATCTGCCAATCAATTAACTTGGGAGAAGGTTAGGTTTTAAATTTCTGCTAGTAGTCTATTCACCCCCCTCTAGACACTCTACTTTCGATCTTACAGCTTCCCATCGACAACCACACTAAGGAGTGTCTTAAGGCAACCACTGACTAAGCATGGATTAAACATATGTAGGAAGAACTTTGATGTGGCACCTTCCTCGCTAATCGTAAAGTCCCCACGCAGAGCGAGGTTCACGACGCGTAGTGTGTGTGCATGTGTGTGTGTTTGTGTGTGTGTGTATATATATACCCATTCGAGTCGGTGAGAGGCATTCATGCGTACACATGCGCTCAAATTATACCATGTAATCTCATACCATGACCTACCGCAAACACAAACCAAAAAATAATCCATAGTAATTAACCTCTCTTGTTGTAACGGACCACGCGAGGCCATGGATGGGGGCGGCGCTAATAACTGCGTATGGGGGCCCATTTTCGAGGACAACCACCACCGCCATGCCGCCCTAACATATGTATGAAGGTGTTGTGTGATGTTTTGAATACCCAATGCACACCTTTGATGTGGCACCTTCGCAAACCAGAAAATCCCCTCACGGAGGTTCATGACATGTACACTTACTTGTAACCGGTGGGAACATGTGTACACATGCGCTCAAACTTTTGTCTAGAATCTCACCATGGTCTACACTAAAACACAGACCAAGATGAATCTACCTTTGATCAAACCCCCTTGTCGCACCATTCAAAGTGATAGACAGAGCAGGGACAACAAAGGGGTGTGTCACTGGTAACCGCATGAGGGAATGTACGAGGACCACCACCGCATGCATGTGGCACAAACATATGCATGAAAAAGGGCGTGAGATGCTTCATGGCTTTTGATGTGGCACGTGCCTCACAAACGGAACAACCCCACACGGTGGCTCACGACACGTAGTGTGCCGGACCCCCCATCCATCCCACCACACCACCGCCACTTCGAGGCATGCATGTCAAACTTTTTCTGTAGTAAACATGTGGCAATATGAGTACCGTGGTAGAATTTGATTTTTTAGAGAACACTAAAACTTTTTCTACATTAAATTGATTCCTTCGAGATTTAATTTGTAAATTTCAATTTTGAACTATAAGCACACGGGTTGTGTGTCAAAATGGATTAGAAAATAAATTTTTGTGTCTTGTGTGCATGTTTAGTGCCCATGCAAGGAAAGACAATAAATTTCAAACATCTCAACATCGTGGCTCGACCGCAAACATTGAGAGTCTTGGTTTTCAAATTCCAGCAAATCACCAGCGAAGCAAGAATTCATGAAGCATTGACGTGATTTCATGATATGGAACAAATTGGTCGTGGCAAATAAATTATCCAATTCGAGACAAGTTTTCATCAAGCTTCTTGCAAACGAGGGCTTATTTATAGATGCAACACTGAACTATCACATTAACATCCCAACGATAAAACAACAATGAACATGTCGTGGCTTTGGTTAAGTAATGATAAAGTGATAGAATTAATCGTAAAAGAATAAAAATAATACACACCCCACGATCCTGTGAGCATATTTGATTTGACAGGACACATGCTAGCAAGGGTGGGCATTCGATATAAACCAAATTTTCGGTTTCTACATTCGGTATTTATTCAATTTCGGTTTGAAAAAATAGAAACCAAAAATGCAAACATAAAATAGAAAACCGAAATTTCGGTTAACCGAGTGATTCGGTGCGGTATTCGGTTAAGACCGAAGGAACATTGCCTTCAAGGATTTTGGTCAGAGCAGCCTCTTATATAGCCGCAAGTCTCCACGTTTTCTAATCAGCCAGGCGATGTGGGACTAAAGCCTCGCTGGTCAGACGCTCGTACGCCCATTGCATTTTTCAGCGAAGAGTGACATGGGCTGGGAGATGCCATTCACAAGATGGGCCTTCATAGTAGCACGTACAACCCAAAGCTAGCACGACCCCAGACCTACATTGTATCCCTATGAACATTATTAATCAATAAAGCGAAGTGTGTTTAGTCTCAAAAAAAAAAAAACGACCCCACGTGCTTGCGGCCACTGAATCGCACACGGCTAAGCATCGTACCTGGCTACGTCATTTGCTACTTGGGCACTAAGAAGCTACTGTTCGTACCTCGGTTTTTGTTCGGTGAATCGGTATTAAACCGAACCTGCCGAATCTAATTCAGTTAATAAAGTTGAAAACCGAAATTTTCTGTAGCAGCAAGAAAAACCGAAAATTTGGTTATTTCGGTATCGGCTTCGGTTTGGTCTTCGATTCGTCGGTTTTTATGCCCACCCTGAGACATGCCATTAGCCATGTGAATTGACGGTACACATGTGAGCAGTGTGTTGTGCAGGCTCACCGGGAGGCGAGCCATCCTTTTTAATCCGGTGTCCGCCTCCCTCCAAACTGCTTTATTAACGGCGTCCGAGCCGTTGGTTTTAACAGGCGGTCACACTCCCCATTCTCGCTACACACATAATCCTCTCTCTCCTGCATCCTCGCCACTATTCTCAGTCGTCAGTAGCAGCCTCCCCTAAATGCACCATGGGAGGGAGTGACAACGTCAGTGTTGGCGAAGCATCCGAGCATAGCGTGAAGCTAGGCACAAAGATTGCCATCGCCACAGATGATGTGTCGCGCGGACAACGGTGTGGCCTTGATGTCATCATCATCGTGCTTCCCCAACCGGAGCCGATGGTCCACAATGACTCCGACGACCACTCCGGCGATGACAACGACTCCGACGGAGAATTGGTTGGTCGTCTATACCTATTTTGGGTAAATATATTGTAGCTAATTTTTCTCTAGTTAGAGATTGTCTATAAAAATGATTTTGCTAATAGTCTGATCGACTAGAGTAAGTGATTGTGCTAATAATTTGTAGCCAGGTCTTACAATCCATTTGAATGTCCCACATACATGACTGCGATTTTTTACACGTACTAGTATTTACTTGAATGTTCTTATATTTTTCTAACAATTATCAGTTCACGCGTTTAAGACATGCGTGAATTAAATATGTTGCACTAAGTTGTATGCTTTCAATTTATGCATTTCTTTCATCAATATCAATTGAGAATTTAGGGTTCACGTTGTCATATGATATATTATGTTTCATAAACTCTGCCTGCTGAATTCATATTATCAAATATACTCACGTCACATTTTTTACTATACGTATATGTGCTATTTGTCGACGTTAACAACGAGGATTAAGACGTCCAGGAGAGACACTTAGGAAGCTTAAGGCTGGAAAGAATAACATGCATGTCTGGAAGAATATGGGCTATGGATGCCCGTTCTGCAACCATAGGATTAACAACGTGTATTCAACAAGAGGACAAGCCGCTGGCTCCTTCAAGCAGAAGTATTCTCGCGGGATGGCGCACACTGCGTACATCGAGTTCGTGGAGAATCTTAACGATCAAGCATGAATATGAGATGTTGAATTGAATCTTTCTAGTTTATGTGTATTATATCTATGGTTGAGGATATATTTTTATCGGTTAAACTACATGTTGGTGAGACTATGTGTATAATGAACTAATAGTGCAATGTAATTACAGTCTTGAGCTGCAAAAGTCTGGTTTATTTGATTTTATGCCTCTCTTAGACCAACCTATGATTTCCCATAGCACACACAACTTATTAGCATGATTAGTGTGTATTAGGACAAATGTTTTGTTTGATTTTAGTCTTTCTACATAGTTTTGTAATAGAAACCATTTGCCCACAACACGCATAACTTAGGTCGAAGTTGGCAAATAATTTGAACACGTACGATGCATATTAGGATGAATGTTTAGAATTGATAGATTTTCCATAGATTGGAACTATGTGTGATGAATTTCATTATGCCGCGTCACTTGTGTTCTCATTGACCAGAACACATACCCATGGGTTACACGTCCGAATTGCATGATGTACACAGATCGAACGGTTGTCCATATCTCCATCAAACCGGAGTGCTAGTTTTTTTAGAGTTATATTTTTGATTTATCACACATTGTCGGGTCTAGTAAACTGTTGCCTCTGAAGCACATTATTCAAGGGCTGATATTTACGCTTTATCACACACGGTTAGGTCTACAAACCTTTGCCTCGGAAGCACGTTATTCTAGGACAGAAAACCCTAAGCACCCACACGTCACAAAACCCTCACCCTCCCCCCTCCCCGTCCCTAGTAGCACCTACACTCCTCTGCGACTATGCGTGTCACCGCCTATCCCCGCGACAACCACTTAGCTCGACGCATGTCTTCGCCGCCGGCTGCCGCAAAATGCCACTGCATTTCGTCACTGCTGCTTGTCACGGCTTATGAGCACTGACTTTCTCGACGTTGCTTGCGGTCGATCCAGCTCGCCCAATTGGGGAATCTTCAATACTGGATTTCCCCCCATGGATAAAAAAGGTAACTAATGTATTTAAATATTTCCGCTCATCTCTTATCCCAGTCCGTTTGCCCCTTTTAATCACCCGACCGAAATCGTCGTGGATTCATGTTCCTTCTAGATCCAGGGGTTATCCTGCTTTTCAAAAAAAAAGTTCCTTCTACTGATTCAAGGGCTTTCATTCCTAGAGTGTGTAGTGCTAGGACACATCAAGGCTATGTGGCCTCGGCCAAACAGTCGAGGATTTCCATCTCACCATAACAGACGACTTCATGAAGCGCATTGTATGTTCAACCCCACACTACTTGTGTGGCATGACCTATACTTTTTTCTGAACCTATACTATATATTGCTACATTTGGATAAAAGGTGCCACATGCGGCATATTCTTCTTCTTCTTCTTTTTTCTTCTCCTTTTTCTTCTTCTTCTTCTATATTAGGCAAATTAATGTTTTATTGCATGACATAATGGTTACATTATCTGTTTATTTATATATTTTTCCTTTCATATCAACTGATGTGTTGTTCTTTTAACTACTCTCATATTAGCATGTTACCCTATTCTTTGACAACCTTATCAATTCCTGCGGTACATTCCTTGCTTTGCAACAACAACCGTATTGCTAAATCTTAGTTTATACATATCTAAAGACTCCAGGGATGCCATGTTGAGCATAAACCCTGGATTTACAACCATTGTTTCTGTAAAACTTGATGAAGATTTTCACTCCTATTTTGAAACAGGCCTTTGGGTAGAAAATTCTAAGTTTTATGTATTGAAAGCTAGCACTAAAATTACACTGCACCTAAAAGAGCCTGGTCATACGATAAATGCTAACTTCCCCGACGACATCATCCGTCCAGATTTTGTTGGAAGTAAGTTTTCTTTCTAGTATCTGCATGTTGACTTACGTAGCAATATCAAAGTAATTGTGTAGTATTTCAGCAACCAATTGAGGTTTCATTTTCTGAATCTGTTAAATCCCTTCCTACCCGGTAACTTCTAATTACCAATGCACTACTCTTCTGCCCTGACCTAACTACATAATCACTATCCTCCCACTTCTCTACTCATGTCAGAAACTGTCGCTGTCGTCGATACTCCGGAGATGGAGGACGAGGTTGCCAACAAGCGGAGGCGGGCAGAGCCACAACCCCAAGCGCCTTTGGCTGGCCTAGACTTCATGAGTAGCCTCCCCAATGATATGTTGACAACCATCATCTCCCTCCTTCCAATCAAAGATGACATATGGATAACCGTTCTCTTTTGGCGACGCATCCTCCTATGGCGTTGTGCCCCTCTCGGCTTCATCAACGAGCACATGCCCTGCAATGGCTATCGCAAACTCATGGATGCATTGTACAAGATCCTCGGCACGCACTGTGGCCCAATCAGAGGCCTTACTATGGGCAAGTTCCGTTCCAACGACAAGGACCGAGCCAAGCTTGAAGAGTGGTTCTTATTGACCACCCTAGATCAACCCGAGGAGCTCACTTTTAATGATGGACATATGCACTTGTTGTCACCCTCTACGTTGCGCCTTGCGCCAACGGTACACATCACCAGGTTCATGAACTGTCATTTTCCCCAGATTAACGTCGAGCTTGCTCTTTTGCTACCTTGACGGAAGCACCTCGAGCTTGTCACTATCTGCATCCCTAACGATGACATGTAGTGTCTGCTCCACGGTTGTACTGTGCTCGAGTACCTTCATCTTCAGGCAAACAATGGGTTGAGTAGCATCCACATCGCCTCCATGACTCCAGACAATTTGTGTGTATTGCTAGTGCTGCAATAGGAGATCACACAAGGTGAATCATGAAATGGTCATTGAGGACATGCCTTTACTTGAGAGATTAGTTGTAGTTGATCAACAAGGTCCAACAAGAATGAGGGTCATTTATGCGCCGAAGTTGACAATGTTTGGCTACTCGTTCGTCAAGTTCTGTGAACTTGTTATTGGATCCATAACTGTCCAGGTACAAAAGTCGCCTTCTTCTCCTTCTTGAAATTAAGATTTTTTTCTCTATTCAAGAGGTATGTTCGTCTGCCATATAGAAAATGATTCCGACAAGCTCGGCCCCGTATCTGCGCACAGTGAAGGTCTAGGCACTAGAATCTACCGGCCCCGACCTGGACCCAGTTGTCAGATTGCTGAGATGCTTTCCGTGCCTGGAGAAGCTACATATCGAGGTGATGCTCCTTTCATGTTGAATGTTAACCACAAGGAAGTTCAATTTTTGAAACTCTGCAAGTCAAAAGAGGTACCTTGTGTGTCCAAGAACTCATACATTCTCTTCTTTTATAGATATGATTATGAACCGTAGTAGATAATGTGATACAATATAACAATCCCATCGAATGCCTTGATCTCTGTCTCTAAAAAATTACTTTGAACTCCTACCGAGGGACCTTACCGGAGATTATATTCACCAGGTTCTTTGTTGTGAGAGCAAATGTGCTAAAGATAATGAGATTTTCCCTGCATTTATTGCGCAAAAAAGAATGGTTTGCTTATCAGCGCTGACAACTAAGACGGAATGGAAAAGGCTCTCCAGAAGCTTAATTTCATTTTGCAACTTTAGTTGACAGACTATTCAGAAGTCCTTATGTCAAGCCCATACATGACATGTTAGCGGTGGATCCCTTTGCAGAAATATTGAAGTTGAGAAACTAGTTGTAATATCACTATGAACCTCTCATATGTTCATGTTCAGCTGATCAGCGCGGGCTTCTAGAGCTGCATGGCAAGTTTCTGCATAAGCTGAATTTCATTTTTAATATCGGTTCGAACCTTGTAATATTTGAATTTGAGCCTCGTATGTTGGAATTTGAACCGTTGTAATACTTCTGTCATTTGTGATACAATCATTCAAATGGAAACACTAATGTAAGAAGCAAAGTAGATCTACCCACCAGTACGTTCTAGCTTCACCTTTCCCGTCCTGAATTTGGACACTCTCATACAATACTAGAAAGGGCAAATACAACAACAGACTTGCATAGTGAAATGTTTGCTTGTACATATCTTATAGAATAATTTGTTTATGCCAGCAATGCATCAGTTTGTACAATACTAGAAAGGGCAAATAAAACAACAGACTTGCATAGGGCAAATAAAACATGTTAACCTTCTGTTGTTCTACACTTCAACTACAACATTCAAGTTCATGTTAGGCACCAACAACATTAACCTATAGGTACCAGCATGGTATATTGGTACAACTACAAGTCATGCAATGAACGGCACGATAACATATTCACCTGAAGAAAAGTACTCCCTCTGTAAACTAATATAAGAGCGTTTAGATCACTACTTGAAAAAAGGATAGCAATAATATGATGATATAAAGGAAGAACTCAACGTTTTACTAACAATAGCCAATGCTTACAGACACTGCTACTGCAAGGTTAAATGAATCTATCTTTCCAAATGTTCAACCTTGTCAAGAACTCTATGATGGCTTAAAAATGATGCCACCATCCATTACAAAGAAAGTGGATTACTTGCATCAACACTAATTCAGCAAGCTGAAAGAGACGTGCAAACCGAAGCCTAACTCAGTCAAATCGGGGACAGGAGGCAATCCCTTATTCGATAAAGAATGCCACGAGCAGACATTTAGAGTGTGGGCAAGCATAAACAACAAAAATCCAACATGGATAATAAATCTAACAACGATGGTGGGTGTCATCCTTGCCTTGACTAGTTATAACTAAGAGCAGTAGAGAAAATATGTGTATTACGCACACAAACAGGGGTGCTGTTGTTGGGTTGCAACATGAAAGAGCCAGGTTTATTACTGCTAAAAATACTTAACATCCACAACGAATTATTATCAAAGGAATGGCAAAGAATCTAAGGGTTTATTTTTGGCAAAATATCCAAGGTTGAGAAATGCAAAATTGCAAAAAACGCCGGTCTACTGTAGTTGTTTACCATCACCACACTAACGTCAAGCTATCCACACCACAAAAATGCAAAAACAGTCAGCTATCCACAAAAACATAGCGACCCACATCACCGACAAGCTATTGTGAGCATGTCAAGGACCAGATACTATGCAGAGCTACCGAGAAAATGGGATAGAGCGGAAGGGCAAAGAGAGGCAGGTGGCTACCTTCTCCACAGGGGAACTTCCTGGTGGTGATGTTGAGCACCTTGGTGGGCATCCTGATGGGGCCCTTGAACTTGAGCTACAACAGATCATTGATGGTAAATTACAGAAGAAAAATGAACATCTACTATGGTGGCGAGGCATTAAACAAGGCAGGCAGAGCAGAGCCCGGGACCTTCTGTGGCGCGTCGTTGTGGTCGGGCTGGACGATGCCCTCCTCGTCGAGCTCGAGGTCGGACTCGACTATGTCCTCGTCGATCTCATCGGGATCGGGGGTGGGGTCGCATATGTCCTGGTCATCCTCCTTGTCCTCCTCGTCATCATAGATGTTGTCCATGGAGGTCGCCTATGCTTCCAAATCCAACACAGTAAAATTAACCAAAAAACACATGGTCCTACATACTATAAAATTAACCAAAAACGAACTAATACACGGAATTAGTTCAGGACAATGGATACAAGCAGACGAATCATCCTAACTGACCAGAAACAAAACATTGTTTAGTCGCTTGGCGCTAAAGCGAGAGATGTTAAACACTAACTACCTTCATAAAAAGAGCGCTAGTAACAACCAGCAGGAACTAACGAACAGCTAGCACACCAACCATGCATCAACGGGAAACCAAATATATACCAAATATGTATCATGATAGGACGTACTTGTAAGTTACTTGGACTTCCAAAACAGGAATCAAACACGAGAAATGTAACAATTGTTACAATCGAAATATCAGAACTAACTCCGTTGTCGGTGAATCCCTGACCTTCACTGCAGTGGCAAGATAAAACAACATAGAGTAATAATCCTATACAGACTACACGATCATAGTGTACTGAGCTAAATCTACAAGGAGGGCATTTCCCAGACAAAATCATCACCGAAAACAACACCAAACAGATCATGCGATTCTAGCTATGCAAGTCCCCAAGTCGTACAACCACTCACAAGTAGAATCCCTGCTTACTGATTCGTAAGCAGACGATGCTATGATTCATTAGCAGGACCGACTGAACCTACTCCTACACTTCACCACGCAGCCGCGCCAACACGCATCATAATTCGGCAGAGAGATCCAACCAACAAAAGCCCCACAACAGACAGACACACACACACACACTTCAGGGGAAGGGGAAGCACGCATGCATCGGGATGTGAACGGGAGTAACCATTAAGCCAAACACAAATCTACTCACGGCCGTGAAGGAGCATAGATCTACCTACTGCCGAGCAGATGGGGACAGGGATGGCCGGTGGTGTCCCAGATCTGGGCCTTGACGACCTTGCCATCGACCTGGAGGGAGCGGGTGGCGAACTCGACCCCGATGGTGGGCTTGGACTCGAGGCTGAACTCATTGCGGGTGAAGCGGGAGAGCAGGTTGGACTTGCCGATGCCGGAGTCGCCGATGAGAACGACCTTGAAGAGGTAGTCGTAGTTGTCCTCCACCCGATACCCCGCCGCCATTGTTGTCATCGCGTCAACGATCTGGTTGTGGGGTGGGGAAGAAGGTGCGAAAGGGGAAGGTGCGGGGGGGGGGAGGGGAGGGGAGGGAGGGGGTGGAGGCCGACTGCAAGCTAGGAGGTGACGAGATGGATGGCAGCGCGATGGGGGATGGGGAGGAGGTGGCGGCGGCAAGGAGATGGGGACAAGGGAGGAGGAGTGCGATGGGAGGAGGGGTCGAGGGTTTGGGGAAGAGGATTGGGTCGAGGGGAGACGAAGGAGGGGGAGAGGGAGAGACACGCGACGGCAGGGAAGAGAGATTCGGATCTTGATCGAGCGAGGAGAGGGGGCTGCTAGGGTTTGGGTTGGATGGCTGAGACCCGAGAGGTGAATGAGAGACGTTGGATCCTTCGGGTGTGGAGGGTTCAGATCGGCTACAGTGGGCTGATCTGTGGGAAGAGCCCTGATTGGTTCAGAAAAAATATTATTTAAATTAGTTTCTAAGTACTAGAACTAGGGGAATTTTGTGAAGCAGCTATCAAAAATATTTTGCAATACAACAAAACTAAATCATTTCTAGGTACATAAGTATAAATTTAATGAGAGAAACACCACAAAATTGTGATATATTGCATGAAGAATCAATTTCCCATTTTTCGAGTGCCCAAAATGTTTTTTTGTGAAGGACCTACCAAATATTTGTTGCAAAATTGTACCAAATCATTTTTCTAAAATTTTAGTCCATATTAAATGCACAGTTGACCAAATGGCTGGGTGCCAAAAGGTTTCGATCCACCTCTAGTGAAAAAGACAAAACTCTGTCGATTTAGCAAGAAGTGGGTCAAATTTGAACTAGAGGTGCCTCATAGTTTGCTCATGATTTTTTCCAAAAAACATTTTTAGGTAAAGAAGTATCTATTTAATCAGAGATCCAACAAAATTTTGTCAAGATTCGACCCCTAGCTATGAACAGTCATGCCCGTCGTTTTTACCGAATTTTGAAACGGGCATAACAAATTAAAAAAAATAAAAACCATCGCGTTGTGTCATCATATGTGACCAAGTTGCCAAGAAAAATAATAAAGTTATAATACGACAATTATTTTTTAAAAGTGTTCTCAGAAGTGAGCTATCATGTGTGAAGATTCATAGTTTTCAAGCCAAATGATCAATCTTATGGCCACATTCGTGGCATAGTTTTTTCAAATGATCCCATATTGTGCATAAGGGTGCATGTTGAAATGGCAAACAATGTTTCCAAAGGGATTTTTCATTTTCTTTGCACAAAAAATCCATTTTCCATTTTTTGAGTGCCCAAAATGTTTTTTTGTGAAGGATCTACCAAATATTTGTTGGAAAATTGGACCAAATTATTTTTATAAAATATTATGCCTGATTTAATAAACAATTGACAAAATATTTGGGTGCAAAATCCTTCGATCCACCTCTAGTGAAAAAGACAAAACTCTACCGATTCAGTTGGAAGCGTGTCAAATTTGAACTAGAGGTGCCTCATAGTTTGCTATTTATTTTTTGCAGGTAGGTGCACTACCCAGGTAGGTGCTAGGAAGAAAATGACAACAGAAGATTCTCACGAGGAGACCGAACTATGCTCAAACATGAATTAGCAGGCAAGTGTTTGATAAGCTATACGGGAAATGCACATGGACAATGGGCGTGAGTTTTTGCTGAGGATGATCATCTACTAAGAAGACTGTCTTCACAAATTTTCAGCTCAAATGGAGGAGCCTAGGTGGTACTTGCTTTGCAAAGTACCACACTGGACAGAAATATGAATGTTGAAGCTGGGCTCAAAATAATGAATGGATTGATCTGAAATTTGGTGAAGGATGGTTATTTGGGCATAGTAAAGTGATGTAGAAAAATGAGATCATTTGGACATGCCAAAGTGGTACTTACTTCACAATGCTCTTCTCTAGACAGAAACTTGGGAAAGTAAGTGAGAGAAACTGGATAAATTAAATGATCTCAAATTTAGTGTAGGTAAGTTACATAGGTATGGTCATGCCCTGGTAAAGTTTTAGAAATAATTAAGCGATATATAATATAGTTGCTTCACAAAGCTTCTCTCTGGATAGAAACTTTGGAAATTTTTTGAGGAAGATTTACTAGGAAAATTGAGCTGAATATTATCATGTGGCAATTATTTGGGTATGGAAGAGTGCCCAAAAAGTTTAAGAGTAATATGAGGGGTCTAGATAGCACTTGCTTTGCAATGTGCCAATCTGGCCATAAAATAAAAATTGAACCTGGGTTCACATAGTTGATTTGATTGAGCTACAATTTGGAGGAGGGTGATAATGTGGGCATATGAAGTCACTATATAAATTTCATGCCATTTGGATATATAAAAATGGTACTTCCTTCAAAATGCTCTCTAGTGAACAAAAAATTGGGAAAAATATTGAGGGAAAAGGGTTAAATTAAATGAGCTAAAATTTGGTGGAGGGAGGTTCTATTGGCAGGGTCATGTCCTGGTAAATTTTCAGCAATTGTAAAGCAATATAAAATATAGTTGCTTCACAAACTGAAAATATTACCCGAAACAAAGATTGGATGGTGAGCTCTCATGGATTGTTAGATGGGGCTAATGTTTTTTGGAGAGCTATGATATGGGCACATAGAAGATGTGGCAAAAATTCAACTCATTAGGATATGCATAGTTAGTACTTCCTTCGCAAAGCTTCTAGCTGAACAAAAACTTTAGAAATTTGCCGAGGAAGATTTACTAGGCAAATGGAGCTGAATTTTGTCATGAGGCAATGATTTGGATAGGAAATAGTGCCCAAAATTTTTGAGGCAATCAAGAATATATAAATATCACTTCCTTCCCAAAGTGTTATTCTATACAGAATAGGAAAATGAATATTGTTGAATTATTTTTGAACTAGGAAAGGAAGATTTTTGACATATTTGACGAATATATAATCCAAAGAATTTATTAGAATTTTTTGGGAATTTTGGGAATAACAGAAATATAGGTTGCTTCACAACCTAGGGCAAAAATTGACACATGGACATGACACATAGGCAAAACTGACGAGGTGGCGCCTAGTCATCGCAACCCACCATAATTTACAAGGTTATGACCATCTGTATTGGTCATGATCAGCTAGAAATAAGGCAGTGGACCAGTGTTGTCTGCTTTACGACCATTTCGTGTAAGAAAATTATGACCTTTCTAACCAAAATGGTTTTCATAGTTAAGGGTTTGGAGACCTCCGAACAGCTTACGACCAATTGGTCTCAAATGGTCATAGATTTACGACCATTTCTTCCAGGGTCACTGACAGAAGGTCACGAGTTGACATATTTCTTGTAGTGTTGTACGGATTTGAGAATCTAATATGAGATGTCCGTGTGCGGTTGTGCTAATTTGAGGTGTGCCCAGTCGACACGTCTGTGGGTGTTTGAGGGGTCATATTTGTCATACGTGGTTGTAGATGCTCTAAGGGCATGAACTATGATGACACTACCATCCTATAGCCTCTACTTCCACCTACATTTTTTGTTGAAACCACGGTATAAAAGAACATACTTCCAACATAGTGGTAGCTTGCTGAACATTCCTTGGAAAAATCTGTTGTTGTTGCAAGCGGCCTATGATCTAGTAACACAAGTCCTTGCGAAAGCATGCATGCGATCTGCAGTGGCTGGGCATGCTTTTTGTCCGTATATGCGTGTCCACTTTGCGGCAACCGGTGCGTGCCCGATGACCCTACCATACGTGGACGAATTCATTTAACCATTTTGCTGTAGTTTAGCAACTTCAGTTCACTTTTTTCATGATTTGACTTTTTCTTACAATAATATATCATGACAATGGGGTAATACAACCTACTGCAATGCTCACTGACGGTAGGAGTTAACTGCACCATCACATCTGTTCAACATAAATAATACCCTACCATCAATGTCCTTGACGGTAGGTTGTGTTACACTATCACCAAAGAATGTAGCAATAGCTATGAGTGAGCAGCGAAGAAAGAAAATTAAAACACATATCACTTCATGCCGACCACTGTTATAGAAAGGCTTAAACAAAGAGGGCATGATTGACATGTATATCCTCTTTAGCTTTCTATATTTTGAAGGGATTTCATAAGATTCTTAGAATTGGATTTTTATAGGAACTTTTCTTTAGAGTTCTCTAGTTAATAAGAATGAATTCCTATTCCTACATAGGATTGGTTCCTATCTTTCACATTTGATACCGATACCAAACCTAGCTTGAGAGAGATCGATCACATGAATGTGGCTAATGGTACCGAGAGAAAGAGCATTGCAATGAACCATATCGAGCACAAGTCTCACTCTACAAGTCAAGATCAATGAGCTCTTAGCGGACTTGTGCCTACTATCTACGAAGTGTGTGCCAGGGAAAGAAAGCAAGGTGAGCAGTTCTCACTCTGTCGCTGACCAATAAAGCATAAAGAATACCGTAAAATGATCATTGGTACCTCATACCGATTGGCCACGTGAAAGCGGGGTTAAGGTAAGGCAGGAAAGATTGGTGCCTAAACATATATATGTTTTGAAGAGACAGATCCATGGGCAAAACTCTTGAAGGAAGGACTGGCTGAAGGAAGGAACAGAGGAAAATATTATTAGCCTAGACTCAATGAAAAAAATCTATGATGCGAACCAAGTGACTTTTTTTATTCCTATTCATAAGATTTGAGATGTATGTCATCTCATTTCCTACAAGTTTTATATCCTTATGATATTCGTATCCTATGAACCAAAGGAGGCCTTACTATTTTCTCTCACAACAACAACGCACCGGTCTCAACTTGCATACATGAATGCATCGTGCAAAGGTGTGGCCTTCTTGAAAGGACATGGATGTCGTCTAGAGGGGGTGAATAGGCGCTTTAACAATAATTACAGTTTAGGCTTGAACAAATTTAAAATAAAACTAGCATTTAATTTGTCAAGCACGAAACCTAAATGTACCAGGATCAACTATGTGCACCAACAACTTATTCTAAGCAAGATAAAAAACCAAGTGATAGCAAAATATATAACTGAGGCATGCAGAGAAGATGATGTATCCCGAAGTTCACCCCCTTGTAGATGCTAATCTTCGTTAGAGTAGTGTGGTGTCACAATGCTCCCTGAAATGCCACTAGGGCCACCTTATTCTCCTCATGCACTCCCACAATGCAAGATGTCATGATTCCATTAGGGGACCCTTGAGGTCTGTCAAACAACCCATACAAATGGCGTCCCTTGGGGCGGTCAGCGAGCCCGGACAATTGGCAACCCTTGGGAGCGCTCAACGAACCCATACAAATTTCTCAAGGCAATATCAACAACTTAATTGGAGACCCCGAAGCTTGCTCGGATCATTACACCATAATGATTGAGCTCCGTGACACCACCAACCGTCTAGGGAGCCCAATCACCCAAGAGGCACAAGCTCTAGGGTGCATAAACACCCAAGAGTAATAAGCTTCTCAACTTTCACTTCCGCGTATCACCATGGAGAACTCCAACCGATGTAACTAATGCAATGACAAGAACACATGAAGTGGTGAAGTTCCCCACTCACAAATCCCATCACAACAACAAAAGCTATGGAGGAATATAAGAAGAAGAACAAGGAGAACACAAAAGAACCCCAAGATCCAGATCCAAAGGGTTCCCCTCACCAAGAGAAGAAAATGATTGGTGGAAATATAGATCCCGACCTCCTCTCTCTTTTCCCTAAAAATAATCAAGAATAATTGGAGGAATTGAGAGTTAGCAAGCTCCAAGAGATCAATAATGGTGGTGGGAAAAACTTGCAACCAGACTAGGGTTGAAGGTCGAAGAAGGGGATATTTATACCCCAAAATTGAAGAAATCTATTGCACACAGCCACCACCGTGGGCACCAGGAAAAAAAGGGTCCCGGGACCCAGACAAAACCTAGAAGAAAACATACCCACAGAGAGGACCGGTCATCTGGGCTTGGCCGAGCCCTCTTTCAAACATTCCAATCACTATGGGAACCTGCACCCCATGCGCCCGCACCCCGGGCCGAACCTATATGAAAACTAGAACTGCAATAACTTTTGCAAACAAATTCTAAATTCAACAAACTCGAGCTTCTTGGAAAGATAATGATGTGAGCTACCGTAACCTTAATAGAAATATTAAGAACTATTAGTAGATAAAAAACCAATACTAAAAGGGCGAGTAACCTTCATCAAATAAGAACCAGTCAACTCTCTAACGCCAAAAATGCAATAGAAGATGCATAGAAAATTTGTTTTCGATGAACTAGAGCTTGTCACAAAGATAACCACAATCTCTAAAAACTCACATAGTAAAAATCCAAACAAGAACCAAGAAATGTGATGCCAAAAATGCAAAGATTTGAGCTCTTTACGAACGATATGAATAAGCTACTCACTCGGGAGCCCCCCTTGATATATGACTACCAATCCTATAATACGGTCTCCCAACTAACACCATGTGAACGGTAAAATATAAAACCTATCAAGGACAAACCTTTGCCTTGCGCATAATCTACTTGAGATAGATGATGACGATCTTGACCTTCTCAAGTTGGACCACCTTTCTTGATTGCGCTGACTCGATGAAGACTAATGAATTGCTCCCCCATATTCCACTATGAGTGGGCCTCTCTTCACATATATTCACAAGTTCATTATCATCATAATGGATGGAAAGCTAAGCATATGATCTCTTTGTGATGCTCCACTAGAACTTGCACAGTTCAACCTTGTATCTTTTCATAAAGATGATGTCTTGAAAGTAAACATGAATGTTTTTCATATAACCTTCTTATTTAATATTTGGATAACTCCATGGATAAAATCTTGGTCATCACATAATCTTCTACTTACAACCTTGAAGTCAACATATGAATTCAAGCATTGCGTATGGACAAACCTTTTAAGTATAACTCACCCTCGACGTTCGTGTATTTCGATTATTTCGGTTCAAGTAGTTCGGTTTATGGATAAGTTGGGTAGTGAAAAATAGGAACCAAATTTTTCTGCCAAAAAATACCAAATTACCCCAAATTTCGGTTCGGGTAATTCGGGTACCCAAAAACGCAAAATATTCAGAGCACACATCGGCTTTTGGTATGAATAATTTGGGTAGTGTGGGTATTTCGGGTAGCATGGGTATTTTAGTTAGTATGGGTAACTTTAGAACGTAATGATAGAATGAATAATTTGGTTAGTATGGATAATTTGGGTAGTATGGGTATTTCAGGTTTTCCAGACTGGAATCTGAACCCTAACTCGAAAACCGAATAACCAGGAAATGAGAACCGAACCCTAACCCGATTCCCGAATTACCCGACAATTCGGGTAATTCGGTTCGGTTCGGGTTCGGGTGGCGTGTTAGGCTACCCAAACTCCCAGGGTGAAGTATAACTGAAAGCACCCATTAATCCATAGGCATCGTTATTGATTACCAAAACTAAACATGGGGCACCATGCTCTTTCACTTATGTTTACTTGCATGCATGCTAGCCTACTACTCTAGCTCCCTTTTTGTTTTAGTTCCTTTGTCTTGGTGCCTGCGCAACATGCATGCATCAATTCGTCCATCCATCCATCGGTCTGTCGAGAATGTACTACACCATCACACACACACAAACCAAAGTGTGTAGCTAGGGTGTAGCAATTGTCAGTGACCGTGACAGTAGGCTGTGTTACCTTACCGCCAGGTACTATGGCCGTAGGAAAAAAGCCAGATCATGATATTTTTGGGTAACCGGGGTTAGATCGTGCTAAACTACAACAAAAGGGTCAAACCAATGATTTCGGTCGCCATGTGCGAACCGAAAGGCAGGTGCACTACTCGAGTACCCATCGCATACCTCGTGTCTGATGGCGAGTACGACTTTTGGTGGCTCACACTCCTTTGGGGCTAGGTGAGTTGCCATGATCTCAATTTCATGAACCCGCTCACACTCCCCTCCCCTCCCCCTGAGGTTGTTTAGACTTTTGAGGGATGAGGCATAATAATTCCATGGGAGCTATTTCTTGCTTATTGCGTGACTTAGCTCCACCTTGCCTTTAGCACTGGGAGTGTGTTAGTTTTAGTGAGCCGTGTATTAAAGTGGTTATGGAAAGGTTCTATGTACCTGTTTTAGAATCTTTCATGCATGTTTTCATTTTTGTTTTTTTAAGTACGTGTCTAATTTTTTAATACAAGTTGTACATTGTTTGTATATATGCGGAATATTTTCTTGACATAACATCTTTTGAATACATGATTGAATAATTTTTAAGGCATGTTAAACATTATTCATACACATATTAATATTTTAATGATGTAATTTCAAAAATTAATGAACATATATTGTATAAGTATTTTTCTAAATGTCATAAACATATTTTTGAAACCTATAACATTTTTTATGGATATCATATCGTTTTTTCAGATGGTATGAATTAAAGAAATATTGGCCACTCCCTCCGTTTTACTAACTGTCGCTCAAAGAAATGTATCTAGCATTGAAATACATATATACGTTCGCTTGAGCGACAGTTAATATGAAGAGAGTAGCATTTTTACATTGTATTTAGATTTTTAAATATATGCGACGTACATATATCTTAAATAGATGAACTTTGTTTGAAATGGCGCCCAATATTTTTTTTCTAAATTATGTGAACATGTGTTCACATTATTTAAACAGTTTAAAAGAATGCCTTGATATGTTTTCGAAACATATGGACATTTTTCGATATTATGCTATTAACATTTTTAATAAGTTTTTTACGTTAAATGAACATTTCGTAACGTGTGACGAATGTTTTTAAATATTTAAGTAAATTAATTTGTGAAGTATATGTAAAATTAATTTGCTAGCATCAGGGCCTTGATGAATAAATAGGGCTTCTACTTGATGCAAAATGAGCCAAGTTTCCACTGTTTTTTTTCCTGATTTTCCAGCTTTTAGTTTTTTCTTTTCTCATTATTTCTTTATTTTAGTCGGACTTCTCGGCATTTTGCTTATTTCTTGGGGTCCTTTTGTCGTTTTTAGTTATTTTTTATGGATTTTCTTTTGTTCCTTTCTTTGTTTATCTCGGTTTTTCTTTTCTTACTCATTTTCGTTCTTTGTTTTCAACTTTCTTATTATTCTTTGTTTGTTTATTGATTTTCACTGTTTTCCATTCATTTATATTTGTTTCTTCGGATTATTTTTCTATTTTATTTTTTCCATTTTTTTCTTTTCCATTTTTTAGATTTTTTTGTTCATTTTGGTATTCATTCTACAGATTTATTATATGTCAATAACATTATTCTAATACTTGTTTAACATTTTTCCAATAAGCATTTAAACTTCTTTTAATACATTGTCAACAATTTTTCTATACACATTCTAAACATTTTTCAAATGGTTGAATAATTTTTTAAAAATACATAATGACCAATTTTTAATACATGGTCAACAATTTTGTCATACACACTTTTAAACTCATTAAAATGCTTGACGAAAAAAAATTCAAATACAAGATTAAGATATTTTGAATACATGGTCAATATTTTTCCTAAACACACTTTTAAACTTATTCAAATGCTTTATTGTTTTTTTTCAAATACAAGGTCATTATTTTCTGATACATGGCCAACATTTCTTATGCACATTTCACATTTTTTAAGTGCTTGATGAGCAATTTTTAATTGCAATATTACCTTATTTTAACACATGGTCAACATCTTTCTAAACACATTTGATACATGGTCAAAATTTGATTAATATTTTTTATATACATGATCAAATTTTCTATTTATTTTTAATACATTGTCAACATTTGTTATACACATTCAATAGTTTCAAATGCTTGATTAGCATTTTTCAAATTGTTGTTCAAATTTTGTTTAATGCTTGATTAACATTATTATATACATGATCAGAAAAAATCATCTTTTTTAATACAGAGTCAACATACTTTCTATACATACGTAACCTTTTGTAAGTGCTTGATCAATTTTAAACACGTGTTCAATATTTTTTTGCATGCTTGACTAACAATTTGTAAATACAATATTAAATCGTTTGATACACATTTTAGTTCTTTTGTATACATTTTCTGTATATGTGATAAATATTTTCTCTGTACAAATTTAATATTTTTCAAATCCTTGGTCAACATTTTTCAAATATTTTATGTAGGGCTACTTTTGTAATATATTTATTTACAATATTTGGAAGTATAAAAAACTAAAAAAAGAAAGCAAAACATGAAAAACGAAAAACATGAAGAAAAAATGAGGTTGTTGTTACCGCACGTCTGGGCCGGCCTAACTCACGCCATCCTTCAATGCGGGTGGCTGCCGTCTTGATGGATGCGAGATATAAGGACGTCGAGGGGAGCAACTAGTTGGGGATCACTCCTTCGGGAGCCTCCCAACGATCACTCCCACACGCCGTGATTTGACACGTTTTCAGTCGCTGTCACGTCTCGCGCTCTAAGTGTTCCCTTCAGTTTTTTTATTTTCTATTTTTCCGCACGTGTTTTTGGCTTTTTAGATTGTTTTTTTGTTTTTTTTGTTACGGTTTTCACCGGTCTTTCTTAGCTTTTGGACGAAAAAAATCATTTCGCAAAAACATGTTTTTCAGTTTTTTTTCGCGAGAGCCACGGTTTTGCTTTCGCGAGAGTCCCGACCGTGCCTCTTGGAAATAAAAAAACGTGTTTTTTGTTTTTCTCGCGAGAGGCGCGGCCGTGCCTTTCGGAAACGGAAAAAAAGATTGTTTTCTGTTTTTTTTTTCACGAGAGCCACGGTTTTGCCTTCGCGAAAGGCATGACTTTTTTTGTATCACGAGAGGCATGGCTTTTCCTTCCGGTTTTTTGTGTCTGGTTTTTTCGTGAAATAAAAGTTGACCAAAACCTATGAACATGGAATCTAGTTTTTAAGATCTTGACGCGCGGTGAAAACGGTTCGAGATTTGAACGCACGGTTTAAAAATAAAATGTTTTGAATATACAGATTTATGAAAGAAAGGAGAACTCCCAGGTTGCGACAAGTGACACGCATGTAGTATGTCACTTGTCGCAACTTAAGGAGATGAGAATGATCTTTAAAAGAAATACTCCTCGATTAATGATTTCGGATGTCGGTCGAACAATTAGGATTGATGGGCCGTCCCAATTAGCTATTTTTGGGGGTGGCCACATTTTTTGTCTGCAGGAGTAGCTTCCTACAGGAAAAGTTAAGCTCAACACAAGACCTAGATTTCAACAAAGTGGAAGTTGTATCTGATTGTTCCGTGAATCTTAGGGTGCGTATGATGCATCATCTGGGAGTTCAACAGGGGGAAATTATATTTTGATAGTTGTGTTTATATTCGTGAATATAAAATTTTAATTTCGAGGCACATAGCCTTTCACAACATACAACATCTTTAGGTATAAGAAGCCATGTATAAACATACAACAAATAACATCTATACATTCTTGATTCAGAGTAATAAAGTTACGTGTGCTTGCCCAAAAAAGAGCTACCGGAAAGTATTCAGTCTGTTTTTTTAGTTTTTAAATGGTTCTCGTTCTTTGTTTTTTCCGCCATTTTGGATTCTATTTTTATATTTGCTATTTATTTATTTTTCTCTTTACATTTTTCTTATTTATATAAAAATGTTCAAATTTTAATACTTTGTTCTAATAGTTATAAGAATTTTAAAAATATATTAAAATACTTGTTCATTATAATTTATTTTCCAGGTTATTAAAAATGTTCACAAAATTTTCAACAAATGCTCACAGAATCTGTAATGTTTTGCATTTTATAAAAAAGAAGTTAACCAATTTTATAAAAATGCAATTTAGTTTTCTCTCAAATTTCAATAAATGTTCACTTTTTTAATAACTATTTATTTGTGTTTTTTTGGAAACCAAATGAGAACCAAAAAAGCTCTAAAAACCAAAATAAAAAAAACTTGCTACAATAGTTGTGCTTGAGTCGCTAGAGAGTGTCAATGGACCAACCAAGACACGACCCCACTACCCTCTCACTCACTGAACCAAAAAAGCTCTAAAAACCATAATGAAAAAAACTTGCTACAATAGTTGTGCCTGAGTCGCTAGAGAGTTTCAATGGGCCAACCAAGACGCGACCCCACCGTCCTCTCACTCACTACTTACAAGATACCTCTTGCAGATGTATGCATCTCCCTTACTCCTCCTTCACAACACCTCGCATGTACACTTCTGGTGTAAAGTGACACACCGCATATGTGACACTTGTTGTAATCTGACAATTTTTCATTCATTAATTTTTGAGATCGTTCTATTTCTTAAATCATGTGTCCAAATCATGAATCGTTTTCATCGTTGTGTTTCCCGTGGCGAGATCTTCAAAACTAAATTCAATGTTAATGGTTTGTGCAAACTTTTTTCCCCCAAAAAATCCAAGAAAAGTCAAAAATAAAAACATGAAGACCCAATAAGGGTAACAAAAAACAGTCAAAAAATAAAAAAAATAAAAAAATAACCGGAACCTGGTCTTTCACTATTTTAAAGAGGACACATACTTTTTCAATTTTAAGGAAGTGCAGTTATGCTTCACCATGAAGCACAACATTGCCTCATCATGAAGCACAACCATCTGCTTTTTAGTAAACACATCAATAGAAAGAACAAATTTGCTTCACACCGAAGCATAGTTGTGCTTTTCCAAGAAGCATTGGAAAAGCACATATGTGCTTGAGAGACAAACATAGCTATGCTTCATCACGAAGCACAACTATGTTTTTTCACATGTGTCATTCACACGCGAAAAACAGAAAAATTAGAAAAGGAGACAAAATCGACAAAAACCAAGGAAAATCAGACAAAATAAAAAAACCAACCCTGCCCCCGCCATGGAAAAAAACTTCAAAAATGAGTGCAAAAAACATATTCGCGCCGGTGCGCCCAATGCCCGGCATGTGACCCGCTGGAACACCCAAAGAACATCCGCTGGTTTGTCCCTTGAAGGATTACCCGTGTAATAGTCACTCAAGGCATTTTGAAACGAAGTGTGTAAAATAGGGAACCCAACTTGAGAGGGGTCCTAGCGTGGCGCTCTGGAACATCCCAAAACACGTCCACTGGGTTGGCCCCCAATGGGGGTACCCGCTAAATAGTCACTCCCAACATTCTAGGATAAAGTACGTAAAAATAGAGAAAACCCAACTTGAGAGGGGGACCAAGCTAAAGATTGGTGCTGAACCGCGTGGGTGGTCTGGCCCAATAACTCGCCTCGCTCAGGCGAAAGCAACCCACCGACTCGTTGCTTAGAAATACGTGCGATTGTTTGCTTGGGAGTAAGAAATGTGGACGACCGACTGCCCTTGTCCCTTTTTCGACACACAAAAATGTTCATGAATTTGAGAATTAGTCATGAAATAAAAACATGTTCACATGCTTTTAAAAAGAGTTATACATGTTTTAAACCTAACCTCATGCCCTAGTTCAATTTGTTTTCCCAACTTCAAAATCGATTAGGCTGCTCATAATGGGAGAATCATAGCTAGTAATGTAGTATCATAAATGCGAGCTAGACAATTTTGATGATGTGACATGAAATTAAATGAAGAAAGAAAGGGTTGTGTATCATAGCATGATACTGTATCATAATAAATATTGTATCAGTATGTGTCTTACAGGTCAATAAATATGGTCATCCAAAATACTAATCTATAATACTCTCTACGTTTTTATTTACACTCCATATTAATTTGACTGAATTCAACTTTATAAAGTTTGAGAAAGTTTGTAGAAACAGTTTGAGCATCTAACGTACAAATTTATATGATGTGAAAATATATGTAATGATGAATCCAATGATATTGATTTGGTGATGTATATGTTAAAATATTTTTCTACAAACTTGTTGAAATATTTAAGGTTTGACTTTATACAAACCTATATGCGTAGCAAATAAAAACGGATGAAGTACTATGCATTATGGAGTTAGTATCATACACTAGTATCATGCGCATGATACTAACTTATGATACTACCCATTTCAGGCAGCCTTAGACTTTCTACAATGGAGAGTAACTTGGTCTAGTAACGTGCATATGTTACTATCTCTATATTGGTGAGTAACATATGGTGTTATGCAACACTTTATTTATTATGTAGTAGACTCATTTTGTCTTGGTTTGTGTGTTGTTACTCAGACTACCCACAATAGGGACTAACATAGAGTAGTAACATGCATATGTTACTAGTCTAAGTTACTACCTCCACAATGGATAGTAACAACGAGTCTTTCATTTATTAGCTTATAGACTCATCTTGTATTGGTATGCGTTATGTTACTCATGGGGTAGTAACATGCTAAGTTATTCAATTTCTCTCTCTTCTCATTAATTAGTTGCCACATCATATTTTTTGCTTAGGTGGCACATCATCAAGTTACTACCCATGATGTTACTACCTATGTTACTCCCATTGTGGGTAGTCTCATAGAATGAGTAACTAGCTATGTTACTCAATTCATCTCTCTCCTTATTAAATCATTGCCACATAAGCAAATATGTTGAGTTGAACTCTACTACTACTGAAGTTACTCCCGGTATGGGTAGTCTTAGAATACAATCGCGAACTATCAATGTCGGTTAAATTAGCCCCCTGATCGGAAGCTAGATCTCAAACTAATCAAAATGAAACTTGCAGTTTTCAATTGGCATCTCATATAATGGCAACCATTTTAAATGTTTCCTCTTTTTTTCCAGATACCAATACCACTGAAGTTTGTCTACATTACGTCCAGTCACTCAACATAACTCGAGCAAAATGTCCAACTGTGTATTCCCCAAATACCAAAACAGTCTTCGTTTTGCATCTTAGGAACGAGTTTAAATAACAAGACCACAAGTAAAGTCATTCTCAGGCGTCAGGAATCAACATTGTATTGTCCATGGAGAATAATCATACAATACAACTGCAGAGATAAAATATTTGATTGTGTACTCTCAAATGGAGGTACATGCTTCTGCTGTCAAAAATTTCAGGTTTGAAAACTATTGGGTTAATATGCCTGGGTTTTTTGATTGTGCGGAACAATCTTGGAATGCTCCCATATCCAAGAGGAACTCTGCTGCCAGGATAACTGAAAAATTCTAGAGGCTCAGATATGAGTTGAAGAAATGGTACACTAGTCTGTCTAAACTGAACAAGTTAATCCAGTCCTATAATCATGTTATCTTAGCTTTTGATAATCTAGAAGAATAAAGACCTCTAACTAGACATGAATTCAATTTTGTAAGGATTATAAAGATTCATCTTGAGGATTTTCTTCATCTTCAGTTTACTTATTGGAATCAAAGATGTACTATAAGATGGATTAAAATTGGTGAGGAGAACTCTAAATTTTCCCAGACCATGGCCACTGAAAGATATAGGAAAAACACTATTGCCTCTGTGCAGAATGAAGCTGGAGATGTAATCTCTGACCACCAGTAAATGGATGGCATGTTGTGGGGGCACTTTTAAGGATAGAATGGGTGTTTTTGAAGGAATTGATATGAAGTTTGACTTGCCTTCATTGATTGATAAAGTGGATGGTCTTGAAAATCTGTCTGCACCTTTCTCCGAGGAGCAAATAAATGAGGTTCTTAAACATTTACCCACGGATAGGGCACCAGGGCCTGATGGTTTGACTAGACTGTTTGTTAAAAGATGCTGGCACATCATCAAACATGACTTTCTTTAGCTTTGCAGGATTTTTATGATGGAAAAATTACTCTTAGCAGCATAAATGGATCTTTGATCACTCTAATTCCTAAGAAATTGTCATCAGAGAATCCCAATGATTTTAGACCCATATCTCTGACAAATACTTGTTTGAAGTTCTTACAAAACTGTTAGCTAACAGGTTGCAAAAGGTAATCTAGAAGTGCATTCATAAAAATCAATATGGGTTCTTGAAGTCCAGATCTATCCAGGATTGCATAGCTTGGGACCTAGAGTATATTCATCAGTGCCATAATTCAAAGAAGCCAATTCTGATAGTAAAGTTTGATTTTGCCAAGGCTTTTGATACAGTTGAGAATGATCTCATACTTAAGCTTCTGCACCACAAGGGCTTTGACAGCAAATGGAATAGGTGGATAAAAGAGTTGTTAGCTTCTGGCACTTCCTCTATCATCTTAAACGGGGTACCTGGAAGACAATTCAACTATAAAAGGGGTGTAAGGCAGGGTGATCCCCTTTCTCCTTTGCTTTTTGTCCCGATAGTTGATTTATTACAAACTCTGGTCAATAACATGTTGAGAACTGGGGTCTTGTCACTCCCTTTGGAAACACATGATAAGGATTTCCCAATCATTAAGTATGCTGATGATACCCTGCTGACTATACCTGATGATGAATCCCAATTAATTGCTCTAAAAGAAATGATTCATGAAGTTCGTGCTTCTACTCGACTCAGAGTCAATTTTGATAAATCTTGTACCTTGCCCATCAATGTGGATGAAGCAGAAACAAGAAGATTGGCTGCAGTTTTTGGATGTCAGGTTGGAACTCTTCCTTTTACATACCTTGGGCTACCTGTAGGTACCACAAAGCCAAGAATTTAGGAACTTATTCCAATTGTGGATAGAGTTGAGAGAAGATTATCTCCTACCTCCTGCCTTCTGAACCAAGGAGCTAGACTGCAACTTCTCCAGTCAGTCCTATCATCTTTGCCTATATATTTCTTATGCAGCTTATGCCTCCCAGCTGGTATCATAAAGAAACTTTGAAAGAATCATGAGGCCATGTCGGTGGAGAGGTAACTTAGATACACCCAGACAATCTTTGGTAGCCTGGCCTTTATTATGCAGACCTACAGATAAAGGTGGCATGGGCAACGTGAGACTCTATATTCAGAATAGAGCTCTTCTCACCAAGCACCTGTATAAATTTTACAACAAAGCTGATATCCCTTGGGTCTCTCTTATCTGGAACACTTATTATGATGAGGTTGTCCCTCATGGAACTGTGTTATGTGGATCCTACTGGTGGAAGGATACCATTAGAATCAATGAGGCCTTTAGATCACATTCTGTGGTAACTATAAATAAGGGAGATTCTGCTCTTTTCTGGCATGACTCATGGATCTTCTTGGGATCATCAGTACCTCTCAGAGTCTGGTTTCCCAGATTATTTTCTTTTGCTATTGATGATAAGATATCTGTCAGAGATGCTATTAACATGCCTGGCATGTCTGAATTATTTCATCTACCATTATCACCAGAAGCAATGGAAGAGATGCTCTCTGTTTAGGCAGGTCTTCTAGACCTTACTTTAGATGAGGCTATCAGTGATGTCTGGTCCTGGACACCAGGAAAAGGAAAATTCTCTTCTAAAAGTTATTATACAGTTATGCATGCACACCTTCCCACTGATGAACCAGCTAAATGGATATGGGAAAGTAGATCCACAATGAAAATAAAAGTGTTTGCCTGGTTGATGCTCAACGATAGGCTAAACACCAGGGATTTGCTGGTTAGAAGGCACTGGAGAACTGCACAGGAGGATAATTCTTGCCCTCTATACCCTGCCCAGGCTCATGAAGACATAAACCATCTATTCTTCACATGTCAATTCAACACGAGGGTCTAAAACAACCTGCAGATACAATGGTTCCCTGGTCTATCCCATAGAGAGTGTCTGATTGCCGCAAGGAAAAGCTTTGGTCACCCTTTCTTTAGAGAGGTGGTGTATCTAGCTGGCTGGAATATTTGGTTGATTCGAAATGGGAGAATTTTGAGGAACGTGAGACCTTATTTTGCTGCTTGGAAGAGGAATTTTATCCATGACATCACATTGCTGTCACACAGGTTCAAGGATAGCATGAAGGCACTTCTGCTGAACTGGATTGATTCCCTGCATTAGAAGACCTGTTCTATGTAGCCTTGTAATTATGTATGGATGTGCATAGGTAGGTAGGTAAGTAGTTTAGTTAACTTTTCTAACTTTCTCTGGTTCTTTTTGTATTACAATTTTGTGGGATAAAGTACTATGGGGTTGTTGCCTCATAGTTTGCAATCAAAATTTTTTAGTCCCCTAAGATGATCGATTGGTGGTTTCGTGTGATGAGTCATCCAATTTGACTAGTCAAAAATAATGTGGCATTCAATTTGACCATTGTCGCTGACGTTACACCGCTTGCGGTGCCACGGTCACTGCTTTAGATGCCGCCACTAGACTTGAACGGTAGGGGACGCGCGACCACGTCCTGGATGTTTTCGCGTGTGCTGTTGGACATCCGCACGATGACAGACGTGATGGTGAAGCTTCGGCCGTAGGGTGTCACGACTCCGTCGAACGCGCCGACACTGTTGTCTCCCGTGACAGGGTGATGAGAATAGGGATGGCAATGGTTCGGGTTTGGGGCGGGTGGAGCTGGTCCAAATCCAACCCATGATCCATGTTCCTACCCTATGCCCATCCACCAAAGCATCCATGGGCACAAATTGTGCCCATGCCAAAATCCATTGGATATCTAGATACCCATGGAGCTCCATGGGCATATAAAAATCAGCATGAAGCCTCCCCAAAGATCAAATTAACTCATTATCGTTCATTAACTAAGATTTCGTTTAATAATTATGTTAGTGGAGTTGTGGGGGATTAGGGAACATGGGCTGAACTTTGACCTCTTGTGACCGCGAGTGACTTGGAGTTGTACATTAGCTTAGTTTAGTGTCACTATCATAGGGGCCCACGTGTCATATGGGTATCCATTGGATATCCATGGAGCAAAAATTACAACCATGCCCAAACTAGCTGCTCACGGGTATCCAGATCCACAAATCCATGGGCAGAAATGCGCTCCATACCCTTGCCCAACTGGGTCGGGTATCCACGGGTATCCAGATCCATGGATAAAATTGCCATCCCTAGATGAGAAGCATTCAACCATTGTCATTGGGTGGTTGATATGTCTCAAGCTGGTCATTGATGTCGTTGATAGCTAACAAGCCTGTTTCCGGTAGTCCCGTATCCACAACGGCGTACTCATCGTGACTCCATGAGGTGCCCATTCCACCAATGACAACAATAATGCCACGTGTGAGCAGCAACATCATTGGCATGTGGTTATGGAGCAATAGCAACAATATTGATACATGAGCAGTGGCATGAGAGGATCACAATAGTCACTGGTGCAGCTGGCTCCTATACAGAAGTTCTTACCCTTTTCATGACGTAGTTTTAAATCGCCGCCTTCCCCGTGTGTGTGCGATCGGGAGGCCTATCCCACACGACACTGATAAATCGTCGGTGATGCGTCCTCCGTCCACACACGTGGGGCAAAAAGAGCTCGTGTGGGATTGGGCAAGCCATCGCAAACAAACATATTGTAGAAGTCATGTCAGATGTTTTAAGCATTCAACAGAGTGAATCCCAAGTTATGTTTTCGTTTGTATGGTACATCACACGCAATTTTCTGCATAACATCGTGTGTGATAGGGGTGCCCAACACACATGGTAGTTATAATGCTGTCGATTGTGTTATTGAATCACACTCGATGCCTAGAAGAAACTATTTGGCATAGGGTTGTCCATCACACACACTTTTTATGTGGAAACGTTTGTGGAAGGTGGCCTAATGCACATAGTTGTCGGCTAGAAGTCACGTGTGATTGTTTACTGACCCAACACGCCAACTCTCTAGAAACCATGTGGGTTTGTTGTGGTCATCGCCCAGAATGTTGTATGAGAAACGGTCTGCAATCGAAAAACACAATAAGTAGCCTAATTGCCCTATTATTTATAATCCATTTAGTAATCGAATTGCATTCAATATCAAGCACACAATATATTTCATATTCGAATTATAGCAACCAGGATTTCATTATTGAAATCACATACAAGGGAAGTCTTCTGTTAGTTCTAGGACCATTCTCGATTAATCTCCTTGCCGGGGAGAGTTGACCGTGGAATCTCTTCATCGGGCGTTGGGGTCCATTCTGCAATGAACTCCGCCAAGGCCCTGCTCTGAATGGTCGAAGTTCTTTCAAACTTAAGACCAAAGCTTGATAGTTCCAAGGCCCACTCCACAATCTTGCCGGTAGCATCTGGGTTTCGCAATATCCGCTGTAGCGAGAAGTGGGTGACAATGGTGATCTCATGTGCTTGGAAGTAATGGCGCAACTTCTTCGAGGCCATAAGAAGGCCGAAGAGTAATTTTTGCATGCCAGAATACCTTGATCTAGCCCCTTGCAACAAGGAGCTGACAAAATAGACTGGTCGCTGCACCACTTTCTTCTTCTGGACTATCTCTTTCAACTGCGCAGATCCTTCTTTGCCGGCACCAGACCCTGCCGAAGACCGTCCCGGTTCGTCACATGACGGTCCTGCCGTTGTTGCCGCTTCTTCATCAACTTCTCTTTCAGCCACCAGTGCAACACTCACCACTTGATTTTTTGTCGCCAGATACAATAGTAACCGCTCTTGTGGTTTTGGCGTAACTAGGACTGGCGAAGAGGAAAGGTACTTCTTCAAATCCTGCAGCGCCGCCTCTGCTTCCGGAGTCCATTTCATTGGACCTGCCTTCTTCAAGATTTTGAAAAACGTCACGGTGCGCTCAGCAAATTTTGAGATGAACCTACTCAGAGCAGCAACAGAGTCGGCAAGGCGTCGCACATTCTTGACTCGTCTTGGTGCCTCAATTTTCTCAATTGCTTTGATCTTGTCGGGATTTGCTTCGATTCCTCGTTGAGACACAAAGGACCCAAGAAGCTTGCCGGATGGGCTGCCGAACACACATTTCTCAGGGTTGAGCTTCATGTTGATCTTGCGTAGATTTGCAAATGTTTCTTCTAGGTCTGATATGAGCGTGGCCTTATCCTTGGTTTTCACCACTATGCTGTTCCATATAAGCCTCCATATTCCTATGTAGGTGGGGCTCAAAACCAATCTGGACTGCTCTTGCAAAGGTAGAACCAGCGCTTTTCAACCCGAAAGGCATACGCAAAAAGCAGTACATACAACATGGGGTGATAAACGCGGTCTTCTCTTCATCTTCCTTGGCCATAAAAATCTGATGATAACCGGAATAGGTATCAAGGAAAGACAACATATCGCAACCGGCGGCGGAGTCCACAATCTGGTCGATGCGCGGCAAGGGAAAAGGATCCTTGGGACAGGCTTTGTTGATGTCTATAAAATCAATGCACAACCTCCATTTACCATTTGCCTTACGCACTATAACCGGGTTGGCCAACCATGTCGGATGGAGTACTCCTCTAATCAAGCCAGCTGCCTCTAGTTTCTTGATCTCCTCGGCAATAAATTGTTGCCGCTCCAAAGCTTGCTTCCGGACCTTCTGCTTGACGGGCTGCGCGTGTGGGCAGACGGCAAGGTGGTGCTCAGTCACCTTCCTGGGAACACCGGGGATATCAGATGGTTGCCATGCAAACACATCAACATTTGCCCGTAGGAAGGTGACGAGTGCGCTTTCCTATTTGTCGTCAAGGGTGGAACTTATGGTGAAAGTTCCCCCTGTGCCATCCTCCTTGGCAGGCACCTTCTTGGTCTCTGGCAGGGCAGCCTTGGACTTTTTGCTTTTGCTGGTGGAGCTCTCTGGAAAATCGTCAACAGTAGCGCAATACCCCGAAGAGGTGCGCTTGCTGGATCAGCCTGCATCGCAATGGTGTAGACGCTCAAGAACTCTCACAGATGGGTCTTGCCGTCATACTTCTCCGGGACTTCTAGTTTGAACGTGCGGGAGTTGGGCCACTGGACTTGCCGCAGCTCATGGGTAAACGCTGGACAGCCCACCTCGTAAGGTAGGCTAAGAGGGTACCCCGGCGCAGACTTGTCTATAGTGGTCTCCGCACGCCTGTCCGACTGGAGGCACGCTTCCCGTCGCCGCTCGATCGCGGTTCGGGCGTCTTCCTTGCCACGTTCCCGAAGAACATGACGCTGATCGCGGCACATCCGTGGGTCACACGACACTGTTGAGTAACCGTCGTAGGCGTTGGTCCGTCGGGTCGGCGACCGACGATGCTGTCATGGAGGAGAGCATGCCGAGGTCGCGCCGACTCCGGGCACTTCACCACTGGTCTGAGGCGGCCCTATGGACCGAAGCTTCTCTGCGAGGCTGAGGAGGCTCTGAATGGTGGCTCTCCATTCGCCGAGCTTCTCTACAGCAGGAGGGAAGTTCAGGAGTAGCTGCGCTCACGCCGTCGCTTCCTCCATCGTGGATGGCAGCGAGCAGTGCGAGGAACGTGAGGTGCTCTGACTCCTAACCGTGTTAGAAGGAGCATCGCCGCGGTCTCGCGTGGGCACACCACTCTCGCTTGCATGCTGATCTCGCGCATCTTGGGAACGATGCGCAGGAGGATTCTCGCAGGGTGTTGAGGACTGCGGGTGCCGCAACGTGGCTCCCCGCGCGCGTCCTGAGAAGGTCGCGGCGTGGGTGCCGGCATGGGCGTCCCAGCCAATACCCTTCCACCGACCCCGGAGTCCGCCGTACCACCCATAGGTGACACCGCTCCGTCCCGGGGCCTAGTGACACAGTTGTTCCCGCTGCCTCCATGGGCGTCTCCGCGGCGAGCATCGCCACTTGCTTGTTCTTGGTCACCGGAGTGTCGCAGAAGTTCAGAGTTTCCTCTTCCACCCGCATCTCCGCCATCCTCCGCTTGAGCAGACACAACGACGGCGGGCATGGATGGGCCAACTGCTGTCAGGCCCTTCTGCTTGGGGGCCATGGCGATGATGAAGTTGGGGCGCAGATTACCGGAATGGGTTCGCACCACTCATGCGCCCCCTACCCGGCGTGCCAAAGATGTCGTGGGAACGAACACCTATGGGATCTTGGGGATCCCTTTTGGTTCGGCAAGGGTGGGCTCGCACAAAGAGCCGGTCTGGTAAGCAGCGCACGGGGAGTTTTTACCCAGGTTCGGGCCGCACGGGTGCGTAAAACCCTACTCCTGCTTGGTTATATTGATCGTATTCTAGGGTTCCAGCTACAGGAGCACCATGAACGGCTGCTATGTGAGCCTGGTAACCTCTAGTTGTCTAACTGTCGGGCTGTTCGGTTGTCTAACTGCCCAACCGTCTAATTGTCTAGCCTTCTAACCTTTTTACTAACAAAAAACCCCTTTGTAACACCCTGGGCCTCCTTTTATACCTAAGGGGATCCCAACAATGGCGTACAGTGTGCACACGGGATGCACATTGCCACAGTGCTATCGTACCAAACTCTAGCGGAGTAGGACAAGAGCATTCAATGCATCGTCAGGTGCCTCAGTCCGTCAGTGGGACGATACGGGGGCCCGTCCCATCGGTGCCGCTTAGCTCCCTCCAACGTCGACGCCGCGACATGCGTCCAGGTGAATCGACACCTGGACTGAGTGCTGGCGGTGCTTGCCGGGGTCTTGCCCTGCCAGGACCTTGCCTTGCCGGGGGCCTTGCTTCGCCTGGGGGCTCTACAACCTTCCCGGCAAGGTCTCGCAGGTAGTCTTGGGTCTTCTGTGCCGGTGCTTGACAAGTCTTTGCTGGGCCTTGCCGCTGGGGCGGCTACTACTGCCCGTGCACGAGTAAAGGGGCACTAGATGGCCCAAAACTTTAGTGCACCGACAGGAGCCCCCGGGCCTGGGCCATACACGTCGCGACGCGTTGTTGGGCTAGGCCCAACCAGTGCACAGGCATGCGTGGCAGGGCCTTGCAGTTGTGATCATTGTGCTTGTTACGCTTCCCCATGATGCCCATTGAATGAGGTTAGTTGGATACGTGCGTGGCGCGATCGTTACAACAGTGAGCCTGCGGAACGTTTCTGTATTATCTTGTTTTTGGTAAAAAGAGGCCGCCCCACACCTTCCCCGTAAAGAGGAGATTGCAGAGCCGATGCCCATTTACCTCTCGCCTTTCCCAATCTGAGAACCGCTGTTGTCTTCCTCCTCGAGCCCAAGGCAGAGCCTCTTGCATCCGTTAGCACCCCCGCCCCATGTCGTGGGGAAGCTCGCCGAACAACTGTCCGCCATGGGCCTAGAGGGCCCCTCGTATTCTCCCGACGATAGGGTCCCCATGAGCGCCAAGGTGACCATGTTCTTTGACACCCTACTCGGGCCCCTTGAGCAGCTCCATTCCGACCGAGCGGCCCACCTGGCCAATGAATCGCGCAAGATCTGCCAGGCTGTCCTCCGCAAGGTGCTCGTCAAGGTGGCTTACAAGAATCCCGGCCTCAACCTTGCCAACGTCCTTGACCATTTTCCGAAGGGTGTGGATGTCTAGGCGCTCGAGGAACTCATCGCGCCCATCGTCGAGCGGGTAAGCCAGGTCAAGCGTGTCGAGGGTGACCGCCGAGATTAGTTGCCCCACTCCTCATCGCTGCACATGCCAAGAACAATTTATTTCATGTTAGAGTCTCAACAAGGCCGATGTAATGCTATCTGCTTATGCCTTGGACGATTGATATGTTATCCTCCTAGTTAAACTGCTTCTGTGTATGGAATTTTCCCTACGCCCTTTCTGGAAGATTCTTGCCGGTGTGTGTAGCCCTACCGCAAGTGCTTTGAGGAACGGGTCCTTAGAAGCCTGATGGCGGTGCCACTGTTGGCAAGATACCTTGGCGTCCTTGGTGCGGCCGTTCAAGGCATCGACCTTACTCGAAAACGGGATAAGGGCGGTAGCGCTGTCACTTGGATCGCTGAGCGGACTCGAAACGAAACAAGGAGCACGGGCGAAGCCACTTAAGCCGTTGAGCGGTCCCGAACGCAGTGAGGGCGCATCCAATCGCGGCAAGGTTCCCGCGCATGTAGGATTTCCATACAGAAGTCGAAATTTCTCAAGGAAAATAACTTTATGTCAAGGATTCACATGGGTTTTTTGCAACTTATCTTGTTGTTGCCTTTCTCCTTCTGGCATGTTTTTTTGGGACGTCATTCATAGGTATCCGTACTCCCACCCCCCTGGCAAAGTTGGACGCGAGGTGTCCTTCCGTCCTTTACAACAAGAAAGAAGAGAAGATATGGGTATGGAACCTTGACGGTCCGTCATCCCTTGCTAGGATTAAGTATAGTGCAATGCTTTAGATAGACATGTACATAAACAAACATGAGAATCAACCAAGGTTGCGAAATACTTATCTTTATTTAACTATGCATAGGGCCTGAGCCTGGCTTTGTACCAAGGATTACATGCTTCAGCGGCAAGACTTGTACAAAAGGTGGTTGCCGGGGCTAGCCCGGCAACCGTGCCCCATGGATAGAACTTTCGAAGATGTTTGATATTCCAGGAGTTGCTCACCGAAACGCCATCCTCGGTCTCCAAGCGGACTACACCGGGCCTAGTGACTCGTACTGCCCGATAAGGGCCTTCCCACTTTGGCATCAACTTGTTTGGATTCTTGGTGGACTGAACTCGCCGAAGAACAAGGTCGCCTTCCTCAAGACTTCTGGCATTGACCTTGCGGCTATGGTAGCGGCGCAAAGCTTGCTAGTAGCGCGCAACTTTCACAGCAGTCTGAAGACGGTCCTCCTCAAGGAGCGTCGCGTCGTCTTGCCGCAACTGCTCTTGCTCCAGCTCATCATAAGCGAGCACTCGAGGAGACGCGTATATGAGTTCCGTGGGCAGAACTACCTCTGCCCCATAGACAAGGGAGAAGGGTGTCTGACTGGTAGCTCGATTTGGTGTCATCCTGATTGACCAAAGAACCACCGGCAACTCATCACTCCAGTTCCTTCCACACCTGTGCAGCCTATTAAAAGTTCTTGTCTTGAGACCTCACAACACTTCAGCATTAGCCCTCTCCGCTTGGCCGTTGTTCCTCGGGTGGGCAACAGAAGGAAAACAGATTTTTCTACCAAGGTCTTGGACATACTGCATGAAGGTGCGGCTCGTGAACTGTGTGCCGTTGTTAGTGATGATCCTGTTGGGAACACCAAAGCGGCAAACTAGTCCCTTAAAGAACTTGATGACTGACTATGCTGTCACCTTTCTCACTACTTCCACTTCCGGCCACTTTGTGAACTTGTCGATCGCAACGTACAAGTACTCAAAGCCCCCGGCAGCACGGGGGAAAGGGCCCAGGATGTCGAGCCCCCATACCAAGAATGGCTAGGAGAGAGGGATCATTTGAAGTGCTTGAGCTGGTTGATGTAGCATTTTTGAATGAAACTGGCACGCTTCACACTTGGTTACTAATGCCATCGCATCCTGGAGGCCAGTGCGCCAAAACAAGCCTTGCCGGAATGCCCTTTCCGACAAGGGCCCTTGATCTAATGTGGGAGCCACAAATGCCTCCATGTATCTCTGCCAACAGCTCCAGTCCATCTTCCCAGGAAATGCATTTGAGTTTCACACCATTCGATCTTTTTCTATACAAGACGTTGTCCACGAACTGGTACATATTAGAGCGGCGGGCTACTCTCTCTGCTTCTTCTTGTTCCCCGGGAATTTCTCCTGTCTGAAGGAAATGGACGATGTGCTGCGCCCATGCCGGAGCCTGTGGCTCAACAACAAGGACTAAAGGCGTATCCTCTGCCGGGGTAGCATCTGCCTCGATGGCAAGGGCCTGAGGGCCTGCCAGAGTCTTTTGCACCCCGGCAAGCCTGGCGGGAGCGTATGCTTCTACGGCAAGAGTCGGGGGCCCTGCCAGAGCATAGTTCTCACCGACAAGCGTGCCGTTCCCTTTGGTAACCCTCTCGCCGACGGCTTCGGGGAGCTCTGCCAGGAAATACTTGCCAGAACTTAACTTTCTTCTCTTCTCTTGTCCAGTTGATGGTGTTACAGAGGGTTGAGTTAGTTGGAGCATGAAAGTTCCCGGTTCCACAAGTAACTTAAGGGCAGCACACTTTGACAGGCCATTGGCAATGTTGTTCTCTACATGCGAAACGTGCTCCATTTGTAGACTGTCAAAACGTTCTTCCAACTTCCTCACTTCATCTACATAGGCTTCCATCAACGGCCTCTGGTAATCTTTGTTCACTTGCCTGATGACAAGTTGAGAATCACCCCTGACAATAAGTTGCTTGATCCCGAGGTCCGTCGCGATCCTGAGACCGGCAAGCATCGCTTCGTACTCAGCAGTGTTGTTCGTTGATCTCTCCTGGGGAAAGTACATCTGGACCACATATCTGAGGTGCTCTCCGGTGGGTGCGACAAGCAGCACTCCAGCACCAGTGTCTTGCAGCGAGAAAACTCCATCAAAATACATGATCCATTCTCGATCAGTCTCCTTGCTGGGGAGAGTTGACTCTAGAATCTCTTCATCGGGCGTTGGGGTCCATTCTCCAATGAACTCCGCCAAGGCCCTGCTCTGAATGGTCGAAGTGCTTTCAAACTTAAGACCAAAGCTTGATAGTTCCAAGGCCCACTCCACAATCCTGCCGGTAGCTTCTGGGTTTCGCAATATCCGCTGTAGCGGGAAGTGGGTGACAATGGTGATCTCATGTGCTTGGAAGTAATGGCGCAACTTCCTTGAGGCCATAAGAAGGCCGAAGAGTAATTTTTGCATGCCAGAATACCTTGATCTAGCACCCTGCAACAAGGAGCTGACAAAATAGACTGGTCACTGCACCACTTTCTTCTTCTGGACTATCTCTTTCAACTGCGTAGATCCTTCTTTGTCGGCACCATACTGTGCTGGAGACCGTCCTGGTTCGTCGCACGACGGTCCTGCCATTGTTGCCGCTTCTTCATCAACTTCTCTTTCAGCCACCAGTGCAACACTCACCACTTGATTTGTTGCCGCCAGATACAGCAACAACGACTCTTGTGGTTTTGTCGCGACTAGGACTGGCGGAGAGGGAAGGACTCTTGTGTTATTCTTATCATTATTTCCTATTATCATACAATTCTTATACCCTTTCTCTCTGAATATGCAAGGTACAACACAAAGAGGGAAATATCTCAAAACTAGAATTCTGGACCAAGAAACCAACAAAAATCTAGAATTACAAAGCTATTAAATCATGCATAATAAAGTTTACAAAGACTCAATTACTTTCAATGAATAATCTGATCACAAACCCAAAATTCATCGAAGCCCAAAGAACACACCGCAAATGAAGATTACATTGAATAGATCTTTGCGAGAATCATGAAGAACGTGATATTGAAGATCAAAGGGAGAGAATAAGTCATCTAGATACTAGCTATGGACCCATAGGTATGTGCTGAACTACTCACGCATCATCATGGAGGGATCAAGGTTGATGTAGATGGCCTCCGTGATCAATTCTCCCTCCGACAGAGTACCTAAAAGGGCCTCCAGAGGGGATCATCGAAGAACAGGGGCTTGCGGCCGTGGAAAAAGTATTTCAGGTGTCAACTTGTTGGTTTGGGGGTAATTGAAGATATATAGAAGTAGAATTAGGCCAGGATGGTGGACGAGGGACCCATGAGCTCGGGGGGCGTGCCCTCCAGGCTCGTGGCTCCCTCGTGGGTCTTCTGGCCTCCTCCCAAAGCTTCTAGGGTCTCTTTATGCCCAAAAATAACCCCCATAAAGTTTTATCCAATTTGGACTCTATTTGATATTGATCTTCTGAAAAGTCCAAAAAACACGCAAAAACATGATCTGACACTAAGCACTAGGTTAATAGGTTATTCCCAAAAAATGATATAAAATAACATATAATTGCTTATAAATCATCCAAGATTGATAATATAATAGCATGAAACAATCAAAAATTATAGATATCTTGGAGACGTATGAGCATCCACAATCTTAATTCCTGCTCGTCCTCGAGTAGGTAAATCATAAAAACAGATTTTTTGATGTGGCATGCTACCCAACATGTAATCTCTTCCAGGTATAATTATTGAGAAACGATGAAGTAATTGATATCAACACAATAATATCCATGAACATAAGAAGCATAAACATTACTGTTTCAAAATATACTATCATTAAAGAATGTTATCCCTACTCATTTTATCATATTAGCATGACATGACTCCGTCTTCACTTCATAAGTATAAATCATGAGCACCCTGGTGTCAAACCAGGTAATTGGAACGTACTTCTAACGTGCTTCAACATTTTCAAGTTCACACAATACATGAGCGTGAGGCATGGATATAGCATATGAGTAGAATAGATGATGGTGGTAGTCAAAAGGAAGGATGTATCACATCAACTAGGCAGATCAACGGGCTATGGAGAGGCTCATCAATCGATATCCATGCGAGGAGTAGGGATTTCCATGCGATAGATGCACTAGAGCTTTACGTGTATGAAAGTTCAAATGAAACTAAGTGTGCGTGACTCCAACTTCCTTGCTCATCAAGACCTCGGGCATTTGAGGAAGCCTATCATCGGAATATACAAGCCAAGTTCTATAATAAAAAATTCCCACTAGTATATGAAAGTGACAAATTAGAAGACTCACTATATGAAGAACATGGTACCACTTTGAGGCACAAGTGTGGTAACTAGATAGTAACATTGCCCCTTCTCTTTTTTTTCCATAGTGGGCTCATTTGGCCTCCCTAATTTTTTTTCTTTTTTCGTCCGAAGTCTCGTCCCGACTTGTGGGAGATTCATAGTCTCCATCATATTTTCCTCACTGGGACAATGCTCTAATAATGATGATCATCACACTTGATGTACTTACAACTCGATACAGAACAAAATTACTCTATATGAATGCCTATGGTAGTGTACCATGATAGGCAATGATCTAGCGCAATATGTAATCAATGATGAACGGTGGCTTTGCAAAAAATACTATGTCATCTCTATATGATCATGCAAAGTGATATGAGGATGAACGCACAAGTCATGTGACAGAACAATGGAAGTTGCATGGCAATATATCTCATAATGTCTATGGAAATGACATAATAGGTAGGTATGGTGGCTGTTTTGAGGAAGGTATAAGGAGGCTTATGCGTTATAGAGTGTATCATATCACGGGGGTTGGATGCACCGGCGAAGTTTGCATCGACTCTCGAGGTGAGAAAGCGCAATGCACAGTACCGAAGAGGTTAGCAAATTACGGAAATGTGAGAGTGTGTATAGCCATGAACTCACATAAGTAATAAATAACTCATATACTTCTTGTAAATCCTTCTTATCTCTCTAGAAGTAAAGTACTACCGCATTCCCCTAGGGATCAGGTTGGGAGTAGTTAATCATCGCGCCTCCCGGTTCGAACAACACGATAGGATTTCATCGCAGTCATAAAAATGTTCACACCTCATCACCATGCCATGACCAATGTTTATATGAGAAGTAAATAAAAAAAATTCAATACCAATATTTCTACTAACCAGTGATCATGAACCTATATCCTTTCATATTACTACATCGATATAATCAAACCACACGTTTCTTATTTGCTGAGCTACATGAAAGTTTTTATTACACCCCCCTTGAATACTTATCCTTTTTGGTGTAGTATTATAACATGTGTGAATTACCATTCCTATTTCTTAGATTCTCAAAAATATTTAAGTGAAGCATGAGAATGCATATGTTTCTATAAAATATAACCTCCTTCATGCTCTAAAAGATATAAGTGAAGCACTAGAGCAACTGCCAAGCTCAAAAGATATAAGAGAAGCACATAGAGTATTCTAATTTTTTTGATGAAAATGTGTCTCTATCAAAAGGTGTGTCCAGCAAACAATGAGTGTGGAAAACTAAAAGGAAAACAAACTATAACACACGACGCTCCAAGAAAATTGTCATGAATAAAAATATAGCTCCAAGTAACATACCGACAGATTGTAGCCGAAAGTGGGGATGCCATCTGGGGCATCCCCAAGAAGATACTTGGGTATTCCTAGAATATTACCTTGGTATGCCTTGGGAATCCCCAATCTTAGGGTCTTTCCACTCCTTATTCCTTCATCCATCATTATCTCACCCAATACTTAAAAACTTGAGCACACATCGTCAAGAGAAACCTTGTGAGATCCGTTAGTATAATAGACATATCGAAAACTTTAGGTACTGTTGTAAATTGATTAATATTTAATTATTGCATAGTACCCCATGACTTATACACCCCGATATAATCCATAACATCATCAAAACAAGCAAAGTATGCAAGCAAAAACAAAATTTGTCTAAAACAGAACAAGCTATAATGATATGTACTAAAACCATACTTATACAATGATACGTCCCTATGGTATCTATATTTTTTCATGTTTTAATGACAATATTCTACAACTTTCATATACTTTTGGCAACGTTTTATTTTATTTTTGGGAATAACATATTCATCTAGTGTCGAGTTCCAGTTCCTGTTTTTGCCTGTTTTTGTTTCTTAGAAAATCCATATCAAGCAAAGTCCAAATGCAATAAATATTTATAGAAATTTATTTTGGAGTATATGTGATTTTTGGGAGGTTTAATAAATGCAAGAAGGTTCCCGAGGTGGCGACAAGGCACCTAGACGCGACCATCCCCTCAGGCACACCGTCCTGCCATGTGACTCCCTCATAAATATATTGCGGCCCTTCTTTCTATGCAAGAAATATAATTTCTCGATAAAAATACCCTAAAAATTTCAGCCCAATCATAGTTACGGATCTCCGAGAATATAGGAAATAGTGAAGGGCTAGAAAACACGAATGCGAAACAAAAGAAAATAGAGAGAGATCCAATCTCGGAGGGGCTCGTGTCCTCCTGGAGCCATGGCGGCCATGGACCAGAGGGGAAACTCTCCTACCATCTATGGGGGGGGAGCAAGGAAGAGTACGAAGGAGCGGTGACATCAGAACACCATGGGGGCAACCATCGTGACATCAATCTACACCAACAACTTTGCTGTCGTGACCACCAACACCTTCCCTCATCTATCTACAACGATCCACTCTCCCGCAACCTGTTGTACCCCCTACTTTAACATGGTGCTTTATGCTTCATATTATTATCCAATGATGTGTTTCTATCCTATGATGTTTGCGTAGATTCTTTTTGTTCTATGGATTGATTGATGATCTTGATTGGTTTGAGTTGTGTGTTTTATTTTTGTGTTGTCCTATGGTGCCTGTCGTGCCTCGCACACCTGGGGGATTCCCACTGTAGGGTGTTGCAATACATTGATGATTCACTTATAGTGCGCAGCAGAGTGACAAAAGCTTATGCCTGAGTAAGGGGGTTGTTGCGTATGGGAAGAAAGGGGACTTGTTACTCGATGCTATGGTTGGGTTTCCTTAATGATCTTTAGTAGTTGCGAATGCTTGATAGAGTTCCAATCATAAGTTCATATGATCCAAGTACGGAAAGTATATTAGCTCATGCCTCTCCCTCATATAAAACTGTAATGATGATTGCCGATCTTGTTATCAATTGCCTAGGACAATCTCAGAAATCCTACCACCACTTTTCCACACTTGCTATATTTACTTTATTGTTATTTTTGTTGGATATATGCCTTAGAGGAAATCATGTATGGTAATATTTCCTCTGTGTTTACGAATAAAGATAGTCCTTGGACATTATCATTGATGTGTATTAACAAGTACGTGACTTGGTTGTGAGAGTATGCATTGTATGATGACTGTCCTAAATGGTCCTTAGCCAAAAGGATTGTGTGGACGCGCAACCAATCAGACTAGCATATGACACGGTGGATGGTTCGCTCTCACTAGCCATGTAGCATTGGATGCTAGTCGGACAATATGGACTCACAAATATCTGGTTAGATTCGACGTAGTCAGATTTGAGTCAAGATAAGGTCTGAGTTGGACAGACCCAACTATGAGACGCAGCGATAGGTCATATGTAAGTCTCTAGTACAACATCGTTCTATGTCCTAAGATCTGAGCTGACACATGTATTAGAGATGGTGATAGACTTGCTTTGGGCTGACCAAATGCTACTCCATGACTGGGTAGTTACAAAGGTAGGTTTCGGTCTTGTCTAGACCCATGCTGCGAGACATGGTCGAGCAATGTGGGATTTGCCCCTCTGATCAGGAGAGATATACTCTGCCCCCCTCGGGTGATCCGACTTGGATAAGCATGGCCATGCGATGAGGATTATGAGATAATCCAAAGTGTTGGTCGGATTCACCGAAACGAGAAAGAGGTTGTGCTGTAACAAGGATGACCATGTCGCCTTGTGCACGACAACATATATCGTGTGGCAAAGGGAATAGAAGTGTGAAGTACATGTTTGCCTAACCAGGTCATCAGACACTTGGAGTCAGCACGCCTTGCTATAGGCCTCTACCGATTGGTCAAGTCGGATGTGATCTGACTCGCGACAAAGTGAACAAGAACCTAAGGGGCCACGTGCTTAAGGGAAGGAATGCGTGGGCTTTAGGATCCATGCGAGGCCCAAGAGTTGAGTTCGCGACGAATGCCTATATATAGTGGAGGTGCATCACGCCCATCTGGTTGATCGCTTTGGTGTCATCATTAGGGTTTTGCATGTTTTGCAACTAGCCACCTCCACCCGTCGTCGACTATGTGATCAGATCTAGCAGTCTGCTACACGGATACCATTAGAGGTCGTGCACTTGCTCCGCTCCGGCGAACCTATACGTGGGATCCGGTGACCGACTGTTCAAGGAGATCGGACGAGGAGGATATGGAACATGTGGATGCACTGCCTCAACTCTACTTTCGCTGCATGACACTGCGCGTCTAGTGGTAACAATCTGTGATCCATCTCCGTAGCATGTTCTTGGATGTTCTGCACGTAGGAAATTTTTAATTGGCATGCGATACACCTACGATAGAACCCAACACTTTTACTAAAACAACACCTAACTTTTATTTGCACGTTCTTTATTATCTTTAAACCCTATCTTTTATAGTTTCGAAGTACTTCTAGTTTTATTCCTGCAAAGTAGATTATTGCTTGTACTAGGTATTGTGAACAATGTTGCGCGTAGAGTTGTATCAGTGGTCAATAGAACTTGAGAGAATATTAATACTACATTTAGCTCCTTGCTGGGTTCGACACTCTTACTTATCAAAAAAATATACAAACCATCCCCTACACTTGTGGGTTATCATGTAACTCTAGAAATTGTGAAAACTTAGGACAACCGTGAATTTTTTTATATAAATACCGTGTAAAATTTTCAGAAATTTATCTCATTTTATCAGAGAGAATAAATCCAAATAATGGGCGCAAAACTTTCTATTTTTGCACAGAAATAATCCTACTATCATCCAAATCACCACAAAGGCTTTACTTGGCACAAACGCTAATTAAAACATAAAAAACAAGCATTACAATAGCAAAAATTGTGTGAACTCAAAATAATTCAAAGTATTGGGTTGTGTCCCAACAAGCTTTTTCTTTATATCCAGTAAGATAGGCTTGGGATAATAATGATTCTCACATAAAAGACAAGAAGGGAAGCACAAATAGAGCATCATAAAACATGTGACAAACACATTTAAATCTAACATACTTCCTATTCATAGACATTTTATAAGCAAACCAATTATCAAGATAAAAGTACCTAGCATATGAAAATAGGAAGAATGAAGCATTAACAATTTGTACATCAAGAGAGGTATTTGAACATGAAAATTCCGATAACCATAGTTTCCTCTCTCATTATAGTTACATGCAGGATCATAATCAAATTCAACAATATAGCTATCATATAAATTATTCTCTTCATGATCCACATGCATACTTTTTTTATAATCTTCCAAGATAGTGGGATTAACATTAACTAAAATAATGACCTCAAACCCACTTTTATCAAGGATTTCATAATACTGAACACTCTCCGCCTATGTGGGATTCTTACCTAAAGTTGACACTCTTCTAAACCGACTTTCAGTATTATTGGAAGCATTATTATCAACAACATATTCATCATAAGTCTTAAATAAATTTGAAGATCATAAGAGGCTTCACCTCAATCATGATCATTACAGTGAGTAGTGGGCATAACAAAATCATCATCCCTAAGCTTGTAGTTTTGCATATCAATAACACAATTGACATTAATAAAATTAATAATAACATCGTTGCAATCATTCTTTTCATTTAAGGAGCTATCATGAATCACTTTATAAATTTCTTTTAACACTTCATCACAAATTTCAGATTCATGATTTTGAAGAAAAAACTTCATAACGATAATCAAGTGCACTCAACTCACTAGCGATTGGTTCAACATAATCGGGTCTTTTGAAAAGATTAACAAGTGGATGAGGATCCATTTATCTTAGATTTTTTTGTTTTTTACTTTTTGTTCTTTTCTACCAACGATCAGGAAAGCATACTAGGCAAGTAGAAAGTAGAACAAGTAAATGATAGTGTGTGTAGGTACCTCATGAGAATTTCATGATGTCTCCCGGGCAATGGTGCCAGAAATTCTTTCTGCTACTTGCGAGTTGTGTTGGTTTTTCCCCCGAAGAGGAAGGGTGAAGCAATATAGTAGTGATTAGTATTTCCCTCAGTGAGAACCAAGATTATTGAACCAATAGAATAATCAACACAAACTCTTGTTGTCAGCACCTACACACACAAAACCAAACACTTGCACCCAATGCGGGTAACAGGGTTGTCAATCCCCTTGAACGCGTTACTTACAAGGATTAATTCTGATAGTGAAAGATATATACAAATTAAAAGGAAATAAAAAGTACATACTTTCAACAAGATTTTTAGGGTTCTAGGAAATTTATTTAAATAGACCCAGGCTATAGTTTTCACTAGAGGCTTCTCTGATGAATTCATAGCATACGGTCGATAGACAAATTAGTATTGAGCAATTGATAGAAAATCACGTAATTATGACGTTATTCATGGCAATGATCATGTATGTAGGCATCACATCTGTGACAAGTAGACCAAAATGATCCCACATCTACTATTATTACTCCACCAATCGATCGACTCTTGCCTGCATCTATGGTAATAATACTACCTTTAGCTCCTCGCTGGGTTCGACACTCTTACTTATCAAAAAAGGATACAGACCATCCCCTACACTTGTGGTTTATCATGTAACTCTAGAAATTGTGAGAACTTAGGACAACCTGGGATTTTTTTATATAAATACCATGCAAATATTTCAGAAATTTATCAAATTTTAGCAGAGAGAATAAATTAAAATACTGGGCGTAAAAGTTTCTCGTTTTGCACAGAAATAATTCTACTATCATCCAAATCATCAGAAAGGCTTTACTTGGCACAAACACTAATTAAAACATAAAAACACAAGCATACAATAGCAAAAATTATGTGAACTCAAAATAATACAAAGTATTGTGGTGTGTCCCAACAAGCTTTTTCTTTATATCCATTAACATAGGCTTGGGATAATAATGATGCTCACATAAAAGACAAGAACTGAACCACAAATAGAGCATCATAAAACATGTGACAAGCACATTTAAGTCTAACATACTTCCTATTCATAGGCATTTTATAAGAAAAAATATCAAGATAAGAAGTACCTAGCATATGAAAATAGGAAGAACGAAGCATTAACAATTTGTACATCAAGAGAGGTATTTGAACATGAAAATTCCTATAACCATATTTTTCTCTCTCATTATAGATACATGCAGGATCATAATCAAATTCAACAATATAGCTATCATATAAATTATTCTCTTCATGATCCATATGCATACTTTTTTTATAATCTTCCAAGATAGTGGTATTAACATTAACTAAAGGCATGACCTCTCCAAACCCACTTTTATCAAAGATATCATAATATTGAACACTCTCCGCGTATGTGGGATTCTTACCTAAAGTTGACACTCTTCCAAACCCACTTTCAATATTATTGGAAGCATTATTATCAATAACATATTAATCATAAGGCTTAAATAAATTTGCAAGATCATAAGAGGCATCACCTCTATCATGATCATTGCAGTGAGTAGTGGGCATAAAAAATCATCATCCCTAAGCTTTTAGTTTTGCATTTCATTAACACAATCGACATTAATAAAATCAATAATAACTTCACTGCAATCATGCTTTTAATTTAAGGAGCTGCCATGAATCACTTTATAAATTTCTTTTAACCCTTCATCACAATTTTCAGATTCATGATTTTGAAGAAAAAACTTCATAACGATAATCAAGTGCACCCAACTCACTAGCAATTGGTTCAACATAATCGGGTCTTTTGAAAAGATTAACAAGTGGATGAGGATCCCTTTATCTTAGATTTTGTGTTTTCACTTTCTTTTCTTGTCTACAAACAACTAGGAAAGCATACTAGGCAAGTAGAAAGTAGAACAAGTAAATGATAGTGTGTGTAGGTACCTCGTGAGAATTTGATGATGTCTCCCCGGCAATGGTGCCAGATATTCTTTCTGCTACTTGCGAGTTGTGTTGGTTTTTTCCCAGAAGAGGAAGGGTGAAGCAATATAGTAGAGATAAGTATTTCCCTCAATGAGAACCAAGATTATCGAACCAGTAGGAGAATCAAGGAAAACTCTTGTTGTCAGCACCTACACACAAAATCAAACACTTGCACCCAATGTGAGCAACATGGTTGTCAATCCCCTTGAACTCGTTACTTACAAGGATTAATTATGATAGTGAAATATACAAATTAAAAGGAAATAAAAAGTACATACTTGTAGCAAGATTTTTAGGGTTCTAACAATTTGATTTAAATAGACCCGGGGCTATAGTTTTCACTAAAGGCTTCTCTCACGAACGCATATCATACAATCGATAGACAAATTACTGTTGAGCAATTCATAGAAAAGCACATAGTTATGACGTTATTCATGGCAATGATCATGTATGTAGGCATCAAATCTGTGACAAGTAGACCAAAATGATCCCACATCTACTATTATTACTCCACCAATCGACCGACTCTTGCCTACATCTACGGTATTAAGTTCATGGCAAATAGAGTAACACGTAAAGCAAGATGACATGATGTAGACAAAGTAAGACAATCAATATGTTCAGACCCCGTTGTTTTATCCTTAATGACAATAATACAATACGTGTCTTGTCCCCTTCTATCACTGGGATATAGATCACGTGAAGATTGAACCCACTACAATGCACTCCTTTCGCTGAAGATTAATTAATCTAGTTGGCCAAACCAAACGGGTAGATGGAGAGAATTACAAAGCTAAACAATCATGTATAATAAAGTTTAGAAAAGACCTAGTTACTTTCAATGAATAATCTGATCATAAACCCACAATCCATCAGATTCCAACAAACACACCACAAAAAAAAGATTGCATCGGATAGATCTTCGCGAGAATTGCGAAGAACATGGTATTAAATATCAAAGAGAGAGAAGAAGCCATATAGCTACTAGCTATGGACCCATAGGTCTTTGGTCAACTAGTCACACATCACCATGGAGGAAACAAGGTTGACGTAGATGGCCTCGATGATTGATTCCCCCTCCGATGGAGTATCGGAAAAGGCCTCCAGATGGGATCAACAAAGAACAGAGGCTTGCGGTGGCAGAAAAAGCGTTTCGGGTGTCTCCCTGTTGGTTTTGGGGTAAATGAAGATATATAAATGTGGAATTAGGTCAGCAGGGTGGACGAGGGGCCCATGAGCTCGGGGGCACGCCCTACCCCTAGGTCGCCCCCTCCAGGCTTGTGGCTCTCTCGTTCGTTATTGAGACGCTTCTAGGGTCTGTTTATCTCCAAAAATACCCCCCTACATTTTAATCCAATTTGGACTCCGTTTTATATTGCTTTTCTAAAACGTGCAAAAATAGGCAAAAAACAAGAACTGGCACTGGGTTAATAGTTTAGTCCCAAAAATGTTATAAAATAGCATATACTTGCATATAAACTATCCAAGATTGATAATAAAATAGCATGAAACAATCAAAAATTATAGATACATTGTAGACGTATCACACCACGAGTTATCGTTTAATGCAGCCAACCGCATGGCGGCGTCCACTGATACATCTCCAACGTATCTATAATTTATGAAGTATTCATACCATATTCACCTTTGTTTACAATACTTTATATGGTTTTGGTGAACTTTATATGATTTATTTAGAACTAACCCGGACTGATGTTGTTTTCACCAGAATTACCATGGTGTTGTTTTTGTGCAGAAAATGAAAGTTCTAGGAATCGCCCGAAACTTCTTTATGATTTTTCTGGAGGAAATAGGAAATACTGGAGCAAAGAACCACCGGAGGGGGTGTGCCAGGAGGCCATCACACATCTGGCTGCGCCCTCCTAGCACGCGGCCAGATAGCTTGTGGGGCCCATGTAGCTCCGTTGCGCGTAATTCCAACGCTAAAAAATCGTATAAGTCCCAGAAACCCCAGAAACAAAGAGAGAGCTTCTGCTCTGCCGCCGCAACTCTGTGTATCGCCGAAAAACCAATCTGGAGTGATTCCAGTACCCTGCCAGAGAGGCAAAACCATCATCGGTGGCCATCTTCATCATTCCTATGGTCTCCATAATGAGGAGGGAGTAGTTCACCCTCGGGGCTGAGGGTATGTACCAGTAGCTATGTGTTAATCTCTCTCTCTCTCTCTCTCGTGTTCTTGAGATGACACGATCTTGATGTATCACTGGCTCGTTAACATAGTCGGATCATATGATGTATTTCCCTTACCATCTAGTTGTAATGAATTGAGCCTTTCACTTTAATATCTCGTTATGTTGGATTGAGCATGTTGGTATGACATCACTTGATGTACGTCTTGCGTGGGATACCCGTAGTGCCATTGGGGTATTCTATTGATTCTTTTGATATATTTTGATGCATCAACTTGCGGATTAGGGTGACCTTGGGGATCTATGCATAGGGGTTGATTGCACATTTTCATACCATGTTCTTCGATAGAAATCTTGGGGTGGTCCTTGCAAGTTCTTTGTGTTTCATTGAATATGATAGCTCTAAAATTGTTTGATGCATGTCGCATAATTTACCCACGGATACTTGAGGTGACATTGGAGTATCTAGGTGACATTAGTGTCAATTGATATGTATCGTTGGTGTTATCTTAGTACGAACTCTTGAATAGATTGATCGGAAAGAATAACTTTGAGGTGGTTCTACCACCTACACCAATTTCATCTTATTTTTCTCCGCTAGATATGAACTTTGGAGTGATTCTTTGTTGCACGTTAAGGGATGACCATATGATTCAACTACGTTAGCATTGTTGAGAGGTTGCATTAGTGAAAGTATGTACCCTAGGCCTTATTTCCAAGCATTAATACAATATTTTGCTTGCTATTTGCCACTCGTTACCATGATGTTTTATATTTTGAGATTACAAAAAATCATATCTACCATCCATATTGCACTTGTACCACCATCTCTTCGCCGAACTAGTGCACCTATACAATTTACCATTGTATTGGGTGTGTTGCGGACACAAGATATTTCTTGTATTTGATTGCAGGGTTTCTTGAGAGAGACCATCTTCATAATACACCTCCCAAGGATTGATAAACCTTAGGTCATCCGCTTGAGGGAAAATTGCTACTGTCCTACAAAACTCTACGCTTGGAGGCCCAACATGAGTCTACAAGAATACAGTTGTGTAGTATACATCAAGCTATTTTCTCGCGTTGTTGCCGGGGAGGTGAGTGCTTGAAGGTATATATTTAGATATTGCAATCAAATTTCTTAGTTTCTTGTTTTCACTAGTTTGGTTTTATAAAACAAAAACTACAAAAAATGGAGTTTAGGTTGCGTCAATTGTTTCATCTCTTTAATGTCCTTCGTGAAAATGATGGTTCAGAAAATTGTGCTCAGTTGGTAGAGGAAGAATTTATGAAAATACTTAATGAGAATTCCTTGAAAGATGAGCATCATAGAAATATTGTTAGTATGAATTCTCTGAATATTCATGATGCTAATGATATGCAAAGCCACAAGCTTGGGGATGCTATGCTTGATGAATATGATATGTTTAGTCCCCCAAGTTTTGATGAGCAAAACTATTATGATGATGGCATGCCTCCTATCTATGATGATTATGATGACGACCTATCTAATACAAAGAGTGATAGTAACCATGAAACTTGTCATCATGATTTTAATTTTCATTTGTATCATGCCAATCAAGTGTCTCATGATGGCTATTTTGTTGAGTTTGCTCCCACTACCATGGATGAGAAGAAATTTGCTTTTGTGGAGAGTGATAAATTTTCTATGCTTGTAGATCATGAAAAGAATGATTTATGTGATAGTTATATTGTTAAATTCCTTCATGATGCTACTAAAAATTATTATGAGGGAGGAACATATGCTTGTAGGAATTGCAATAATATCAATTTTTCTCCCTATGTGTTCAAAGTTTTGAAGTTGTGCTTGTTTTGCCTTCCTATGCAAGTTGATTCTTGTTCCCATGAATTGTTTGATCACAAAATCCATATGCATAGGAAGTGGGTTAGAATTAAATGTGCTTGTCATGTGATTCATGATTCTCTTTTGCATGTCTCAAATACTATTTCATATATGAGCATCATTGAAATCATCATGCCTAACTAAAATGCATTAAAGAAAAATGCTTGTTGGGAGACAACCCAACACTTTTACTTTCTGTTTTTATATGTTCACATGATTAAGCTACTATAGTAATCATGTTTTGTGTCTTCTATTTCAATAAAGTGCCAAGTAAAGCCTTTGGGATAGCGTGGATACTTGCTTGTTTGATTCTATGCAAAAACAGAAAGTTTTGCGTCTAGTATATTATGATTTTAGTGGAGAGTAAAAAAATTCTGATTTTTTACACAAAATTTCTATGAAAATTATTTGCGTTGTCCTAATGTTTCAGAATTTTTAGAGTTAGAGAAGTATGGTGATCATTCATATCTTTACAGACCGTTCTATTTTTGATAGATTCTATTTTGCATGCATTGTTTGCTTGTTTCAAGTGTTTCCATAGCTTATATTTGGTGATATAAATTGTGGTAATAATGGAAAACAGTAGGTATTATGTGATAACAATTATGAATCTTGTCTTGACAGTACCTAAGTGAATGATCTATATTTACTATACCAACCCATCTCATGAAGTTTCGTTAAGTTTTGTGTGATTGAAGTTTTCAAGTTTTGGGTGAGATACTGATATGAGGTGAATAAGGAGGGTAATATCCAAGGAATACTCAAGCATCTAAGCTTGGGGATGCCCCGGAAGGCATCCCCTCTTTCACCTCCAACATTATCGGTACAACTTACTTGGAGCTATATTTTTATTCGTCACATGATATGTGTTTTGCTTGGAGAGTCATTATAATTTTTTATATTTATATGTTATTTATAATATTTTTTCAATAAAAATTCCAAGAAATGCATTAGGATGCTTACATTGCATGTTTGATATGTTGTGTGTAAAAACAGAAACTTTTGCTGTAGTGTTTGAATTTTCATATTTTACTAGAACGTGGAAAGTTGCTGAAATTTTTGCAAGCTATTTTCATACAAATTTTCTATCTTTTCCTAAATCTTTATATATTTTGGATATATATAATTATACTATTTTTTATAAATTTCTACAGACTGTCCTGTTTAGACAGATTGCTGTCATAGTTTTGTTATCTACTTCTCCTATAGTTTTCATGACTTATATTGATAGATATAAATTGTGGAAATGATAGTATACACTACATAATGTTTGAAAATTATTATTCAACTTGTCTTGGCATTACATGAAGTGTTGATTTATTCTTATGTGTACTAACCTATCTCACGAGTTCTTTTCAAGTTTTGTGTGGATGAAGTTTTTGAGACATAGGTGAAACAGGACATGAGAGAATTGAAAGAGATACAAAAGCTCAAGCTTGGGGATGCCAAAGGCACCCCAAGACAATATTACAGGAAGTATCAAGCATCTAAGCTTGGGGATTTTACGCATCCCACCTCTCTTCGTCAACTATCGGTTAGCCTATGTTGAGCCTAAATTTTTATTCGTTCGCATGGTATGTGCTATTCTTGGAATGGCATTTTTTGTTTGCTTTTTGAATAAAATATCAATATCTTAATAATATTTACTGAGAGAGAGTCCCCACATAGCTACTTAATTGTTTGACTACTCATTGATCTTCACTTATATCTTTTGAGAGTACTTTGATGTTTACTCTTGTGCTTCACTTATATCCTAAGAGTAAAACGTTGAATGAATTGGATATCATAAATTTGAAATTATATATTTGGTTCATATGCTTATCCCATGAGGAGTAGTGACTTCACATACTAGGAGTATAAACGGTAAAATTTAGTGGAAGTTAGCAAACATAACATTGGTCATTTAAACGATTCATGAAAGAACATTGAAGGAAGTGAGGTTTCACATGTACATATACTATATTGGACGTATTCTATTAATGTGAGCCCCATTAATAATTTTCGAACTTGATCAAGTAGCTGACATTGGACAAGGAAGACAACTTAATGGTTATGATTGTTTATATTCACATAGCAATTATATTGTCATGGATCCTCTAACATGTGGTGCTTGTTTAGAACCTTTTCCTAGCCAAAACTTCGTACTAAATAGTGATACTACTCGTGCATCCAACTCCTTGAACCAAGTTTTTTGCCATGAGAGTCCACCATATCTACCTATGGATTGAATAAGATCCTTCAAGTAAGTTGTCATCGGTGCAAAAAAACAATAAAAAATCCTCCTAAATATGTATGATCTTTTACTAGAAGGGAAAATAAGCTTTGTACGAACTTGAGATGGTGAAGAAATAAAAGCAATGGACTGCATAATAAAGGTTTCCATCACAAGGGGCAATATAAAGTGACGTTCGTTTTCATTAAGAAATTACACATCCAAAAACAAAAAGTGCATGTCAACCTCTCCTTCCCTCCGCGAAGGGCCTATCTTTTACTTTTCATGTCGAGTCAACTTCTTATTCCAATCTATTAATTCCTTAGTTGGCAAGCATCATGTGGTGGGGAAAGATCCAGACACATATATCCAATTGAATATAGGTGATCATGATTCATTATTTGTTGACATTATCCCCGAGATAAATGAGTTGGGAGGCAAAAATTTAGGCCCCTATCTTCCTTGTGTTCGACTGAAACTATTTGTTCTAATAATATGCTTTGAGTGTCAGCAATCATGGAAGCCTAAATGATAGTTGAGTATGTGGAATTTTCTGAACCAAATCTCTTTCATAGACCCTTCCTTAGAATAAGACGAATTGCAGTTGTTTGATGACTGAAAACATAGTTAGCTATTTTTCAAGAAATTTTATGGTCTATACTTTTAACATGTGAATAACTTGCTACTTGATCATGATAAGCTTTATGAGAAATACTTGCTGGTTATGATGCTGGAAAAATGGCTGAAAATATCCTCGGTCAATATTATACATCACGATAGCATCAACACTTCATAAATTATTTCTTTTATCATTTACCTACTTGAGGACGAGCAGAAATTAAGCTTGGGGATGCTGATACGTCTCCAACGTATCTATAATTTATGAAGTATTCATGCCATATTCGCCTATGTTTACAATACTTTTATATGGTTTTGATGCACTTTATATGATTTATCGAGAACTAACCCAGACTGGCATTGTTTTCAACAGAATTACCGTGGTGTTGTTTTCTGTGCAGAAAATGAAAGTTCTAGGAATCGCCCGAAACTTTTTTATGATTTTTTCTGGAGGAAATAAGAAATACTGGAGCAAAGAACCACCGGAGGGGGTGTGCCAGGAGGCCACCACACATCCGACCACCCCTAGGGCACGACCAGATAGCTTGTGGGGCCCACGTAGCTCCGTAGCGCGTGATTCTAACGCTAACAAATCCTATAAATCCCAGAGACCAAATAAATAAAGAGAGACTTCTTCTCCGCGACCGCAACTATTTGTATCACTGAAAAACCAATATGGAGCGATTCTAGTACCCTGCCGGAGAGGGAAAACCATCATCGGTGGCCATCTTCATCATCCCTATGGTCTCCATGACGAGGAGGGAGTAGTTCACCCTCGGGGCCGAGGGTATGTACCAGTAGCTATGTGTTCAATCTCTCTCTCTCTCTCTCTCTCTCGTGTTCTTGAGATGACATGATCTTGATGTATCATGGGCTTGTCAATATAGTCGGATCATATGATGTATTTCCCTTACCATCTAGTTGTGCTGAATTGAGTCTTTCACTTTAAGATCTCGTTATGTTGGAGTGAGCATATTGGTATGACAACACTTGATGTAAGTCTTGCGTGGGATACTCGTAGTGACATTGGGGTATTCTATTGACTCCTTGATATATGTTGAGGCATCAACTTGCGGATTCCGGTGACCTTGGGGATCTATGCATATGGGTTGATTGCATGTTTTCATACCATGTTCTCCGATAGAAATCTTGGGGTGCTCCTTGCAAGTTCTTTGTGTTGGATTGAATATGATAGCTCTAAAATTATTTGATGCATGTTGCATAATTTACCCACGGAAACTTGAGGTGACATTGGAGTATCTAGGTGACATTAGGGTCAATTGATATGTATCATTGGTGTTATCTTAGTATGAACTCTTGAATAGATCGATCGGAAAGAATAACTTTGAGGTGGTTTTACCACCTACACCAATTTCATCTTATTTTTGTCCGCTAGATAGGAACTTTGGAGTGATTCTTTGTTACGCGTTAAGGGATGATCATATGATTCAACTATGTTAGCATTGTTGAGAGATTGCATTAATGAAAGTATGTAACCTGGGCCTTATTTCCAAGCATTAATACAACGTTTTGCTCGCTGTTTGCCACTTTTTACCTTGCTGTTTTTATATTTTCACATTACAAAAATCCATATCTACCATCCATATTGCACTTGTATCACCATCTCTTCGCCAAACTAGTGCACCTATACAATTTACCATTGTATTGGGTGTGTTGGGGACACAGGAGATTTCTTGTATTGGATTGCAGGGTTGCTTGAAAGATACCATCTTCATCCTACGCCTCCCACGGATTGATAAAACTTAGGTCATCCAGTTGAGGGAAAATTGCTACTGTCCTACAAAACTCTGCGCTTGGTGGCCTAACACGAGTCTACGAGAATAAATTTGTGTAGTAGACATCATCCACGCGCGTGGCATTGACAGTAGCCTCGACGACAAGGTGCTCCTCAAAGATCTGGGGGTCGGCATGCATGGCAGCCATCGTGGCCTCATCCGCGCATGTTGACACAATTTGTTTCTTTGCTACCAAAGGCTCCTTGAGATCCTGGCTATACTGTGTGCACCATGGCTCTTGGCAGTGATTATTTGGAGGACGGGGCGGTGATTTGGCTGGAAGGTGTCACGTCGGCGGTCGGGGCATGTGGGATGGAGGAGGAGGGGGTGGGGAGAGGGGGTATGGGGAAGGTGTGTATTGCCTAACTAGATGGACGAGGCCGAGCAACAATAAGGAGTGTCGCCGGTGAGGAGGTGGCGCTACGAGCAAGCAATGAAGGTTTGAACTTGGAAAGGAAGGAGGAAACATAGAAAATGTGGCTTTTGGTTGGTACGTGGGTGGGGGAGGTAGATATTTCCGTGATAGCCCAAATGTTTTCGTTCGGTGCAGCGAAAAACTAGCTCACAAAGTCTCATCAGACACAATCCATGATTCAGAGCTGTGTGCGATATCTAAACATCACAAATGATTCGTATGGATTACCGCATGTGTGATGAGATTGAACGTGCAAATTTTGGTCTCCAAGCTTCTGGCGAAAGATATTGGATATTGCATTGCACAAGATTCATGCTAACAAAATGTGTGTCATGTACTTGAATTTCATTTTGATTTGAAAGATGAAATGGGGATACAACGACAAATTTTGGTCTGAATACCCTGGTTATAGTGGTCATCCATGTCATTTCATAATTTAACATCACTTGCTAATTTGGGTACTACACAAAAGAGCCTACAACACAAGCCACACTTACTTTATCGAGCAATTACAACAATTAAAGAGAGCTGGTTGACCTAAACATTACTCTAACAAAAGACCAATGCTCTAAACAAAGACTAATATTCCGCCTAGCACTCATCAATCTCCACCGCCTCCTCCATGTCCATCTTGCGCTCGACGACCTCCTCGGGAAGGGGATCTATCGTCACATACTCAGCAAGCATCTCGTACTCTGTGTCTTCTCTTATCTTTGGAAAAGGCCGCCACAAGACGGGCTTAGGCGGCCACGGACCGGGCGTTGACGACCTCCATCTCGGATAGCGAGACCTGTTAACCCACAAGTGTAGGGGATCTTTTGTAGCCTTTTTCGATAGGTAAGAGTGTCGAATCCCAACGAGGAGCTAAAGGTAGAACAAATATTCCCTCAAGTTCTATTGATCACCGATAAAACTTTACGTACACTTATGCTTGCTTTACCTAGAATTAGTATGAAAGTACTTTGCGGGAAGTAAACAAGAAATAATTTGTGAGAAAAGGAACTTATTAGTGACATAGCAATCTTTTTGTAACACAAGAGAAAGATTGTCCCTAGGCAATTGGATATGATACGACAGATACTTGTTATATGCAATGAGGGAGAGGCATGAGCTAACATACTTTCTCTACTTGGATCGTATGCACTTATGATTGGAACTCTAGCAAGCATCCGCAACTACTAAAGATCATTAAGATAAAAACCAACCATAGCATTAGGTATCAAGTCCTCTTTACTCCCATACGCAACAACCCACCTACTCGGGTTTATGCTTCTATCACTCAAGCAACCCACCATAGGCAAATCATGAACATATCACAACACCCTAGAACAAGGATACGTCCACTTGCACGACACGGAGGGCACCATAGGACAACACCATATCAACATACAACTCACATCCATAACATCATACCACAATTAACCCATAGGACAAAAGAGATGTACTCAAACATCGTAGGATAGCGAAATATCATTATGAAATAATATATGGAGTTGAGCACCATGTTTAAGTAGAGATTACAATGGGGAAGAGAGGTGTTACACCGCTGCAAGAGCGGGAGAGAGTTGGTGTTAGCGGCGGCAAGATTGTTGATGTAGATCGCCGGTGGCGTTCCTGCGCCACTAGGAGAGATGGGGAGAGAGCCTCGCTCCTTATTCTTATTCCTTGCCCCCCTAGATGGGAGGAGAGTTCCCCCTCTGGTCCATGGCCTCCATGGTGGCAGAGGGGCGGGAACCCCTCTGAGATTGGATCTCCCTCTCTGTTCTCTTCTGTTTCGTGCTCCTGTTTTTTGGCCGAAAACCGTTTCCTATATTCCCGAAGATCCGTAACTCCGATCAGGCTGAAATTTTGAGAGAATTTTTATCCAAAAATTAGCTTCCTTGCACCCATAGGAGAGCTCCAACCGACTTACGAGGTGGGTAGCACCCACCAGGCCGCGATTGGGCCCCCTAGTCATGCCCCGATGTATCAGGGGGCAGTGGGCCTCCGTTTGCGTTAATTCCAATTTTCAAAATTCACAAATATCCCGAAAACAATCTCCATATTTTTTTATCGCGTTTGGACTTCGTTTGATATGGTAATCCCACGAAACAAAAAACATGCAACAAATAGGAACTCACACTAGGCACTGGATCAATAGGTTAATCCAATAAATCATATAAAATGTTGCCAAAAATATGTGAAAGTTGTATCATAGTTGTATGAAACAATCAAAAATTATAGATACGATGAAGACGTATCAGCATCCCCAAGCTTAATTCCTGCTCGTCCTCGAGTAGGTAAATGATAAAAAGATAATTTTTGATGTGCAATGCTACCTAACATAATCTTGATCATATATATAATCATGTCATGAATATTAAGACACAAGTGATTCAAAGCAATAGTCTAGTTTTGACATAAAGACATTAATACTCAGGCATACCAACAAACAATCATGTCTTTCAAAATATCAAGGCTAAAGAACACTCTCCCTACAAAATCATATAGCCTTGTCATGCTCTGTCTTCTTAACACAACGTATAAATCATGTACTACCCCAGTGTCAGCCAAGCAATTGGTTCATACTTTTTAACGCGCTTCAACATTTTCAACTCTCACGCAATACATGAGCGTAAGCCATGGATATAGCACTATGGGTGGAATAGAATGCGGTGGTAGGTTTCAAAGGGGTAAAAGTGGAGAAGAAAGTCTTGCATCAACTCAGCGTATCAACGGGCTGTGAAGATGCCCATCAATAGATATCAATGTGAGGAGTAGGGATTACCATGCAACGGATGCACTAAGAGCTATAAGTGTATGAAAGCTCAATATGAAAACTAAGTGGGTGTGCAACATAACTCCATATGAAAAATGCCCACTAGTATATGAAAGTAAAAACATAGGAGACTCTCAACATGAAAAACATGGTGCTACTTTGAAGCACAAGTGTGGAATTGGCATGCCCCTTTTCTCTTTGTCTCTCGTCGTATTTTTTCTTTTCTTTTTTGTCTTTTCTCTCTTTTTTCTTTCTTTTTCTTTGTTGTTCGGAGTCTCACCTTGACTTGTGGGGGAATCATAGTTTCCATCACCCTTTCCTCACCGGGACATGCTCTAATGATGATCATCACACTTCTATTTACTTATAACAAAATATTACAACTCGATACCTAGAACAAAGTATGACTCTATATGAATGTTGCGTAGTGATCTAGCGTAGCAAAGATATCAAAAAACGGACAAGCCATGCAAACATCATGCTAGCTATCTTACGATCATGTAAAGCAATATGACAATGAATGCTCACGTCATCAACATGAAAACCATGGAAGTTGCATGGCAATATATCTTGGAATGGCTATGGAAATGCCATAATAGGTAGGTATGGTGGCTGTTTTGAGGAAGATATAATAAGGCTTATGTGTGATATAGCATATCATATCATGGGGTTTGGATCCACCGGCGAAGTTTGCGCCGACTCTCGAGGTGAGAATGGGCAATGCACAGTATCGTAGAGGCTAGCAAATTGCGGAAAGGTAAGAGTGCATATAATCCATGTACTCACATTAGTCATAAAGACTCACATACTTATTGCAAAAGTTTATTAGCCATCGAATCAAAGTATTACTATGAATGCCCCTAGGGGGGAGGTTGGTAGGAGTTAACAATCACGCGCCCCGACCTTCACACAAAGATACACAATCAAGGATAAATTGTGCTCCAACTTCCTAGCATAACAGGAGACTATACGTGCATGCTTCGGGAATCACAAACCTTAACACCAATATTTTACCAAACACGATCATCCACTAGTACCTCCCACATATTATCATCTCTATATCGGAAAACTATTGCAAGGAATCAAACGTATCATATTCAGTGATCCCTAAGTTTTATGTAGGATTTTATGTAACCATGTGAATGAACAATTCATTTCACTCTCTAAATAGATATAAGTGAAGCAAGAGAGTTTAATTCTTTCTATAAAATACCATGCTCTAAGAAATATAAGTGAAGCAAAAGGGCATTCTTCAAATAACAATTTTCTATGTGAAGAGAAACAGGCAATCCAAACTTGAAATGCTATAAGTGAAGCACATGAAGCATTCTATAAAGCCATACTCAAAACATATATGTGAAGTGCAATGATCATTCTATAAATTAACCATGGACTATCTCATACCAGCATGGTTCATAAAATAAAAGGGAAGATACAAAAGACGCTCCAAGATTTACACATATCACATGAATGAAAATAATCCGAAAACATACCGATACTTGTTGAAGAAAGATGGGATGCCTTCTGGGGCATCCCCAAGCTTATACGCTTGAGTCTCCTTCGATATTTACTTGGGTTGCCTTGGGCATACCCAAGCTTGAACTCTTGCCTCTCCTTCTTCTCCTCATATCGAGACCTCCTCGATCTTCGACCACTTCATTCACACAAAACTTAACACAGGACTGGAAAGATCCGTTAGTATTATAAAGCAAAATACTACTTTAAGTACGATTGCAAACCAATTCATATTTTATATTTGCATTATCCCTTCTGTATGACAACTTTTCTGTGGCTTACATCACCAATAAAATCAATAGTTTCATCAAGACAAGCACAATAATGCATCAAAAATAGAATCTGTCTTAAACAAGACAGTCTGTAGTAATCTATACTTTGACCATACTTTTGTAACTCCAAAAATTCTGAGAAATTGTAAATAATTAAAAATTTTGTATATAAATATCTGTAAAAAATTCAGAAACTTTTGAAGTTCCAGTAAATAATGAAAATTCATGCACTACAGCCAAAGTTTCTGTTTTTACACCGCATATACCAACAAGCAATCTAATCATCGTAAAGGCAAATCTTGGCACATTATTTTTATAATACAATGGATTTGTACAAGGGGGTAATTATTTTTTTTGGAAAAGTTTCCGTGATTCAAGATTCACAAAGTTTCCATGGGCATGAACAAAATTTCAAGGACGTCCCCCACTTCAATGATGTTCATCATCTCTTCTCACTTTCACCCTGGCAGCGCTTTCTTTAAAGCCATTAAGCTAGGCATAAAGTTCTCAAGTAATTGATCCACTCGGATCCCAAGGTAGATCAAAGCCAATTTTAATTGACAATGATTTGTAATTTAATAGTGAGCACAAAGTGATATATATCATGCAGTGAAAAAGTCTAACTCTTTTCATATGCATCGGCATGTCATAAAAGAACAATTCATTCACATTAATTAAAGGCCAATGCATAACATAAGTAGTTTCTTGCAATTTTATAGTATTGGAAACATAGAGAGGTGAAGATGTAGTCCCCCTCTCATAATAATTGCAAGCAGGAAGAAAGCACATGCATATTATATTCATAAAAAACATCATATGTAGTGGTAAAACACAACCTACCAATATAATCCTTAACAAGAGCAAACTTCTCCAATATAGTGTAGTTGGGAGAATTCAAAAAGATAATAGGACTATCATGTGTGGGTGCAATAGCAACAATTTCATGCGTAACATAAGGAACTATAGCAAGTTCATCTTCATAAGCATAATTCATATTGGCATCATGTCCACAAGCATAGCAAGCATCAAGTTCATCAAAAAGGGATATTTCAAATGAATCCACATGATTATAGCAGTTATCATAGCAGTCATCCTTCGGAAGCACGAAGGGTAATTAAACAATGTATGAGTTGAAGAGTTACTCTCATTCGAAGGTGGGCACGGGTGATCAATCTGTTCTTCCTCCTTTTGTTCTTTGCTCTCCTCCTCATCTTTTCAATCTAATGAGCTCACAATTTCAACAACTTCTTCTTCCATAGGTCCCTGCACAAATATTAGTCTCTTCCAAGGCAGCGGACATTCTCTCAATAAATACAATAATATTAGCATTGTATTCATAATTATCATAGCAACATTTAAGTATGGCATAAATTTCAGATTTGTAAGAAACATCATCATACTTTTCAAGCAAAGAAGCAATTTCATAAGCACCCTTATAAGAAAAAAATTCTTCTATTCGTTCCTCATCATAGTAATCATATATACCATTAGCATAAGAAGCTAAGGCTTCATTATCATTAAAATCTCATGAAAAGGGAAGGTGTGGAGCGTTCATCCTAGAGAAACAAGTAATATAATATCTCAAGCATAGCTCCCAAGCACACCAAAGCAACATATGAATTTGATCCCATAACAATTTCCCTTTTTGAGTCAAGCGATAATCCCTAAAGTATTCACGTTGATCCAACATTACTCCCATTATCAAGTTGAATGGTGTTTTTGATACGTCTCCAACGTATCTATAATTTATGAAGTATTCATGCCATGTTTATAATAATTCTATATGATTTTGGTATGATTTTATTAGAACTAACCCGGACTGACGTTGTTTTCAGCAGAACTATCGTGGTGTTGTTTTTGTGCAGAAATAAAAGTTCTCGGAATGAGCTGAAAATTTACGGAGAATATTTTTGGAAAATATAAAAAATACTAGAGCAAAGAGACATCGGAGAGGAAGGCCGAGGAAGCCACAAGCCACAGGGGCATGCCCACCCCACTAGGGAGCACCCCTTGGCTTGTGACTTCCTCATGGACCCCCTAGACTTGTTTCCCCTGCCACAAACTCTTATAAATACAGAAACCCCCGAAAAGTAACCTAGATCGGGAGTTCCACAGCTGCAAGCCTCCAGAGCCACAAAAAACCTACCGGGAGCCCGATCCGACACCCTGCCGGAGGGGGAAACCATCACTTGAGGTCATCTTCATCATCCTGGAGGTCTCCATGATGAGGAGGGAGTAGTTCACCCTCGGGGCCGAGGGTATGTACCAGTAGCTATGTGTTTGATCTCTCTCTCTCTCTCTCTCTCTCGTGTTCTTAAGATGGCACGATCTTGATGTACCGCGAGCCTTATTGATTGAATCATATGGAGTTTTCCCCTCTCCATCTTCTTGTGATGAATTGAGTTTTCCCTTGAAGTTTTCTTATTGGATTGAGTCTTTAAGGATTTGAGAACACTTGATGTATGTCTTGCGGTGGGATATCCGTGGTGACAATGGGATGTTCTATTGATCCACTTGATGTATGTTTTGGTGATCAACTTGCGGGATCCGTGACCTTGGGAATCTATGCATAGGGGTTGGCACACGTTTTTGTCTTGACTTTCTGGTAGAAACTTTGGGGCACTCTTTGAAGTTCTTTGTGTTGGATTGAACATGATAAATCTGAAATTATGTGATGCATATCGTATAATCAATCCCCTGGGTACTTGTGGTGACATTGGAGTATCTAGGTGACATTAGGGTTTTGGTTGATGTGTATCTTAAGGTCTTATTTTAGTACGAACTCTACGGCTGTTCATGACACTTATAGGGATATCTCATAAGATTGATTAGAAAATATAACTTTGAGGTGGTTTTGTACCCTACAATAATTTCTTCATTAGTTCTCCGCTATTTGTGACTTTGGAGTGATTTTTGTCGCACGAGAGGTATTTACATATGATTCAACTATGCCAATATTGTTGAGAGAAATTGCACTAGTGAAAGTATGGACCCTAGGCCTTGTTTCCAACCATTTATACAACGTTTTCTTGCTTTTTACTATTTGTTACCTTGCTGTTTTTATATTTTCAGGTTACAAAAACCTATATCTACCGTCCATATTGCACTTGTATCACCATCTCTTCGCCGAACTAATGCACCTATACAATTTGCCATTGTATTGGGTGTGTTGGGGACACAAGAGATTTCTTGTATTTGATTGCAGGGTTGTTTGAGAGAGACCATCTTCATCCTACACCTCCCATAGATTGATAAACCTTAGGTCATCCACTTGAGGGAAAATTGCCGCTGTCCTACAAAACTCCACGCTTGGAGGCCCAACACGAGTCTACAAGAAGAAGGTCGTGTAGTAGACATCAAGCTCTTTTCTTGCACCGTTACCGAGGAGGTGAGTGCTTGAAGGTATATCTTTAGATCTTGCAATAAACTCTTTTAGTTTCTTGTTTTTCACTAGTTTAGTTTTATAAAATAAAACTACAAAAAATGGAATTGAGGTTGCCTCATATGCTTCTTCTTTTTAATGTCTTCCGTGAAAATGATGGAAAGGAAAATTGTGCTCAAGTATTAGAAGAAGAAGTTATTAAAATGTTTGACACTAAATATTTGAGTGATGAGCATGATTGCAATGTTGTTAGCATGAATTCTTTGAATATCCATAGTACTAATGACGATTGCACTAATCATGATAAAAAGACTTGTTATAAGCATGTCAGTTTTTGTGGAGTGCATAGAGTTTGTCAAGACATGCCTAAAAGGGAAGACAGATTTGTAAGAGCCACAAGTATTTAGAAACTAACGGTTGCAAGAGAGGCTATATGTTTGTGCGGAAAGACTTAATATTTCTTGCTGTCCTTGTGAACTTTGCAATGAAAGTGGTCATTTTAATTTCAAAAGTGAATTATTTCATGATGGAATTGTGTCCAAAAACTATGATAACCTCATTAACCTTGAGCATCATAATTAACTTAGTCTATTTTGGGGGTATGAAGAAATGAAACATAAAATTAGGGACGTTCCAGCTTGGGCTCTCATGAAAATGATTAATTTGGACCTAAATGAAATCTATATGTATTGCGTGGTAAATTGCATTGAGAATCCTTATATTTCCAATTACTTAAAGACAAGAAAACAAATAGAAGAGGAAGATAATACTAATGAAGGGGAATAGGTTTCTCAATATCCTCCTATTTTTTATTAAGATGAATCAAGCAACGAGGAGGAGCTTTTTATTCAATCAACCTCTTCAAAAAGAACCTTGGAGGAATTAAATAAACCCACACATAGTATGGTGAAGAAGAAGAAAAGAAGGACAAGTAAAGGTAAAGAGGTATCTCTCCCAAATAATGATACCCCTTATAATCTTGAAAATCTTTTTGGCACCAACTTAGAGAATTGTGATGATAATAATTGTTATACGATTGGTGCTATTCATACTATTAATGATGAGAGCAATTATGCTTATGTTATGCAAAGCCACAAGCTTGGGGATTCTGTGTTTGATGAGAATGACATGTTTGAGAATTTATTTTCTGCAATTAATGTTTGTCCCAAGCTTAGGGATGCTATGTTTAATGAATATGATATTTTTAGTCCCCCAAGTTTTGATGTGCAAATTTATTATGATGATAGCATACCGCCTATTTATGATGATTGCAATATTTATGAAAGTGGGTTTGGAAGAGTGTCAAGTTTAGATAATAATTATGCAACTATTTTGGAGGGTGTTGAATCTTATTATAATGATAAAAGTGGATTTGGAGAGGCCACGACTTTATTTATTAACGATTCCACTATTTTGGAAGAGGTTTCAGTTGACTATGATGAGAACAAAGTTGCTACTTATGATGATTATTGTGATGATACTTATGTTATAAAAAGTAGTGATAATTATTGTCATAATTTTGAATATCCTTCTACTGAACATTACTCTTTTAATGTGGAAACAATTTTTAGTGGTCAGGTTTCATATGATACTCCCACTATTATGAATGAGAAAAAATTACTTATGTGGTGAGTAGTAAAATTTCTATGCTTGTAGATCATGAAAAGAATGCTTTATGTGCTCATTATATTCTGGAATTCCTTCATGATGCTACTGAAAATTATTATGAGGGGGGAACATATGCTTGTAGGAATTGCAATAATATCGAGTTTCCTCTCTATGTGTTTAAAATTTTGAAGTTATGCTTCTTTTGCCTTCCGATGCTAGTTGATTCTTGTTCCCATAAGTTGTTTGCTCACAAAATCCCTATGCATAGGAAGTGGGTTAGACTTAAATGTGCTTGTCATGAGATTCATGATGCTCTTTTGCAAGTTTCAATTATTATTCCTATGTGAGCATCATTGAAATCATCATGCCTAGCTAAAAGACATTAAAGAAAAGCACTTGTTGGGAGACAACCCAATATTTATCCTTACTGTTTTGGTGTGTTCACATGATTAAGATAATGTCGTCAAGAATGAGCACCTATGGGATCGAAGGGACCCCTTTTAGTTTGGCGGGGGTGAAGGCTCGCACAAAGAGCAGGTCTGATGAACAACACACGGGGGATTTTACCCAGGTTCGGGCCGCAAGGATGCGTAAAACCCAACTCCTGCTTGGATGTATTAAGAGTGTTCTTAGGGTTCTTGCTACAGGGGCGCTATGAGCAGCTGCCACACGTGTGAGCTAGAAAGTCTAAAGATTCAAAGGTCGAAAATCCGTCTATCGTATTGCCCTGGGCCTCCTTTTATACTGAAGGGGATCCCAACAGTGGCGTACAGTGCGTACACGGGGTGTACAAAGCTATAGTGCTATCATACCTAACACTATCAGAGTAGGACGGGCGCATTTAATGCAGCGTCAGGCTTCTCTATCCGCCTGCGGGACGGGACAGGAGCCCGTCCCATCGGCACTGCTTAGCCCCCTCCAACGCTGACGTTGCGACACGTGTCCAGGCGGATCGACACGTGGCCTGTGCGTTGGTGGGGCTTCGCCTGGCCGGGTCTTGTCGGGGTTCTGCCTTTGCCTGAGGGTCCGATGGTCATCCCGGCAAGGTCTTGCCGGGGGCCTCAATTCTTCTACGCTAGAACATGGCAAGTCCCTGGTGGGCCTCGTTGCCAGGGTGGCTACCACTGCTCGTGCATGAATAAAGGGGCACTAGGAAGTCCAAAACTCTAGTGCTCCGATAGGAGCCCCCGGCAGGCCCAAACAGTGCACAGTTGTTGGGCTAGGCCCAAACAGTGCACAGGCACGCGTGGCAGGGCCTTGCGGTTGTGATCGTTGCGCTTGCTATGCTTCCCCATGACGCCCGTTGAATGCGGGTCATGGGATACGTGCGCAACGTAGTCATTACAGCAGCGCGCCCACAAAACATTTCTGTTATTTAAGTAAAGAGGCCGCCCCACGCCTTCCTGTAAAGAGGAAATCGCACAGGCGCTGCTCATTTACCCCTTGTCTTTCCTAATCTGAGAACTGCCATCGTCTTCCTCCTCGAGCCCGAAGCAGAGCCCCTTCCACCCATCCACGCCCTGCTCCCTCTCCGTCTTTAGTCCCCGCCCTCGTCGCCAGCATGCCGCCCAAAGCTAGCAAGGGCAAGGAAGCAGAGGCTGTCTCGGAGAACAAGCTGGTGAGGATGCAGAAGGAGTACGTCGTCTTTATGCCGGGGCTTGGCGTGGATGTCCTAAAGAAGCAATACCGGTGGATGTGGGAGACGGGGACGATGGCGCATCCCACCACCTGCGTGAGTCCAGGCCCTTCCGAGGCGGCCCAGGCAAATACCCTTTCTTCGCCGATTAGTTTTACTGTGGACTCTGTCCCCCTTTTTCAGACTTCTTCAACGACCTCATGTTCACCTACGGCTTCCAACTCTTGGATTTCACGCCGAATGCCGTGATGTCCATTGCAGTTTTTGCCCACCTTTGCGACAACTTTGCCGGAGTAATCCCTAGCACCGCTCTTTTCCGCCACTATTTTGCCCCCGCATCCAACAAGGCAGGGCCCTTTTCGGTGCCGTCACTTGGATTCCACGGCTAGGAACCAAGGAGCTCTACCCAGACAGGGCTTACTGTGAGAGGTGGGACGAGTGGCGGGGCAAATGGTGCTAGATTCGGGAGGATAAAGTCCTGCCCTTCTGCTTGCCGCGACAAGCTAAAATGGTGCCCGACGAGGACTGGAGTGCTGTCGACCCTGAGGATGGGAAGCTTACAGTCGCGACCACCAGGACCCACCACCTCAGGGATGCCGGCCTGACTGTAGAGATGATAGGCGCCGATTTCCTTTGCCGACGCATTGATCCCTTGCAGAATAAGGGGAGGCCAGCTTGGGATTTCCGGAACACGGTGGATATCATGAGACTACGCCCCGGGCTGAACCACAAACTGACCATTATGCAGCACGGAGCTCTCTACCAGAAGCTGTTCAGGGGTGCTGCGGTACCTGAGCTGCCGGCAGGCATAGTCCCCTTGTACAACAATTCCGCTTTAGGTAGAATTATTTTCATAATGTCGGTATTCGACGCCCACAGCCTTGACGCGTCTTGGATCGAGCCACCTTCCGAGAAGGTGCAAGAATTCTTCGATAACTTGTTGGAAAGGGCCATCCGCAGGGAATAGGGCCTCGTCTGCGACACCACTAAGGAGGAGCTGGCGTACATCTCCAGCAGGGCGGAGGAAATAGATCTCGCCACGGAGGCCGGCATCACCAGCTTCTTGGAAGACAAATTCTGGAGAGGGGAAACACTGCCGGACGAAGACCTTGTCGGGCAGGGCGGGACCGCTAAGGAGCAAGGCGGCACGTCTACCCGGTGCTGCCCTGTCGAAGACGCAGCTGAGGAGGAGCTGTCTGAGGAGGCCCTGCCCCTCGTCAAAGGAAAAGGCGCATTCTTCGGAGCACCGCCTCTGGGCTCCCCATCCATCAAGCTCCTTCGAGTAGCTCAGCCCCCGACAAGGAGGCGACCGGCAAGGCTGTGCGGCGGCAAGAAGCTCATCAACAACCCACGCCTACAGTGGCCAAGCGATCCAGGAGCACCCCTCCACGTCCTCCCACGGGCACCACGGCAGAGGTTGCCTTTGACCTTTCGACCCTTAGCTCGGGAGAAGAAGATGAGGAGTAAGGATGCTGCCATATCTTTCAATTTTCCCAATTTTTGTTTTTTACTTTACTCATTTGATTCGCCTTGGTTTGCCTGCATAGGGATGCGGAAGCACTAGCGTAACGGGTAGCGAAAAGGGCGAGGACCTCGACGATCAAGGAGTCGTCGGCAAGCGCCTCAGGCACGCCAAGAACAACCATCGTCAACCCAGAGGCTAGCCCGCGGCGCAACCCTTGACTCAGCCCCCGGCGGAGCCCCCAGCATGAGCCCATTACTCACTTCCCGCTGGCAAGTGCTGGGGTGTGCATCTTTACTGCTGACATCACCGGATGTGCAGGAGGACGGCGGCGGCAAGGAGAACCATCAGCGACCGTCCAGGACACGCCACCCCCATCATCTACGCTGCCCAGAGATGGATCCCAGGCAAGGACCTCCTCCAACGCACTTTATCATGACAAGGGAGAGCCAGCAAGCACAGGCACCGGCAGGTCTTTGCCGGCAACTGTCGTTGGTGGGCCGCTAGTGCTGAGGCCTCCAAGGCTGCGTAGAAGGAGGAGGTCGCCAAGAAGTCTGACGAGAGGGCCGATGAGGAGGCCAGTGGTCGTACTGACGGCATTCCTGCCGCGGGAGCGCCAGGCGCTACGCCAACCACCGAGCCCCCAGATGCTAGGGAGGCGGCCGTCGAGGACCAGCCGCCCACGTTCAAAGCCCCTTCATTGAGCAGGTACTTCAAGGTCGGCAACAACTTTTTCATCAGCATCCCCGGTACGACGAAAACTTGTTCATCAACCGGGGCGCCACCTGAAGGGGGAGTTCTTGTTGAGAAGGCCATCACTACTGCCAGGCTCGACATCATTGATGAGCCAACTGCCAGCAGCAAATCCCAGGAAGAGCAGCTCCTTCACACCATGGGCGACATCCTCCGAAAGCTTTAAGCGCTTCACCACGCCTGAAAGGAGAAACTCGACTCCAGGGCTGCGGTTATGGAAGCGGCCGAGGTCAATTTCCAGGAGCGCGTCGAAGAAACTCAGGCTTGGTTTGCACAAGCTTACCAGGACCTGAAGACTAGCTAGTCACAATTGAGCCAAGGCTGGAGCCAACTCTACATGCAGTAGTCCAACGCCGAGCAGGCGCAGGAGGAGGCCAAACAACGGGCCGCTACAGAGGACGCTCGTTTGACTGAGCGCCTTATCTTGCTTGACGGTCAAGAGGAAGATCTTGCTGCTCGCGAGAAGGTGCTTGCCGACAAACTTTGCGGCAAGGAAGTGGAGCTCGAGGATCTCGTCGCACGGCGGACCGAGGATCTGGAGCGGAAGCACAAGGAGACGCTCGAGGACCTAACTGTATACCATGCCGGCAAGCTAAAGGAGGCCATCGATGCTGCTGAAGCTGCCGAGGCCGCCAAGAATTTCTAGGAGGAGAGGGCAAAGAAGCTAGAGGCCGTCCTCGAGGATCTCGATAAGGAGGTCTCGTCGCTCAAGACTGAAAGGGACAAAGCCCTCACCAGACTGATGGAGATGCAGGTCGCCATTTCTGACAAGACCAAGCGGCTCTCTTCAGCCAACGAGTCCATCAATGACCTAAACCTGCAGCTAGCCATGCTGACCGGGACCCTCGAGACTGCCAGGATCCAAGAGAAGGCTCTGGTCAAGGAGCTCCACAATGAGAAGGAGCTAGGCGAGAGCGCCTCTATCACCCACAATGACTATGTACATGGAGTGGAAATCTGGACTGAGAAACTCGTTGACATCGCGGAGAAGCTCGCCGAACAACTCTCCGCCATGGGCCTAGAGGGCCCCATGTACTCTCTCGACAACAAGATGTACACGAGATCCAAGGTGACCATGTTCTTCGACAACCTGCTTGGAGCCATTGAGCAGCTTCACTCCGACCGGGCATCCTACTTGATTGCAAATCGCGCAAGCTCTGCCAGGTCGTTCTCCGCAAGGTGCTCGTCAATTTGGTATACAGGAACCCCGACCTCAACCTCACCAACGTCCTCGACCACTTGCCGAAGGGTGTAGACGTCAAGGGGCTTGAGGAACTCATCACGCCCATCGTCGAGAGGGTAAGCCAAGTCAAGAGGGTTGAAGGCGATTGCCGGGATTAGCTGCCTTACTCCTCGCTGCCGCACATGCCAAGAACAATTTATTTTATGTTAGAATCTCGGCAGTACTGATGTAATACTGCATGTTATGCTTTGAACAATCGTTATATTATCTTTCTTGCTTGATTTCTCTCTGTATGTATTCACCCTACGCTTGATTGGAAGCTTGCCGGCATGCATATCTCTACCGTGAGCGCTAGGTGCGGGACTTTAGCAGCCTGCTGGCGAAATTGCCACCGGCAAGAGACCCTGGTGCTTCCAGTGCAGCCACCTAGACCGTTCAGCGAACTCGAAATAGAATAGGGACGCAACCAATCACAACAAGGTTCCTCCGCATGCAGGTTTTCATACGGAAGTCAAAATCGCCCAAGGAAAATAACTCCATAGCAAGAATTCTCTTGGGGTTTTGCAACTTATCTTTTTGTCGTTGTACTCCTTTTGGCATGTTTTTTTGGGACGTCGCTCATAGGTATCCATACCACCATTCCCCTCGGCAAAGCTGCACGCGAGGTGACCTTATGTCCTTGGAGAAAAAGAAAGAAGAGAAAACATGGATATGGAACCTTGGCGGTCTGTTAGCCCTTGCCAGGATTAAGTGCAATGCAATACCTCAGACAAACATGCACATAAGTAAACATGAGAATCGATCAAGATTGCGGAACACTTATCTTTATTCAACTATGCACAGGGACTGAGCCTGGCTTTGTACCAAGGATTACATGCTTCAGCGACATGACTTGTACAGAAGGTGGTTGCCGGGAGGCTCGACAACCACACCTTATGGGTAGAACTTGCGAAGATATTCAATATTCCAGGAGTTGCTCACTAGGATGCCATCTTTGGTCTCCAGGCGGACTGCGCCAGGCCTGGTGACTCGTACTACCCGATAAGGGCCTTCCCACTTTGGTGTCAACTTGTTGGAATTCTTGGCGGACTAAACTTGCCGAAGAACAAGGTCACCTTCCTCAAGACTTCTAGCATTAACCTTGTGTCTATGATAGCCGCTCAAAGCTTGTTGGTAGCGTGCAACTCTCACAACAGCCTGAAGAAGTCTTCCTCAAGGAGTGTCGCGTCATCTTGCCGCAACTGCTCTTGCTCAAGCTCGTCATAAGAGAGCACTCGAGGTGACCCGTATATGAGTTCCGTGCGGAGAACTGCCTCCACCCCATATACGAGGGAGAAGGGTGTCTGGCCAGTAGCTCGATTTGGTGTCGTCCTGATTGATGAAAGAACCATCGGCAACTCATCAATCCAGTGCCTTCCGCACTTGCACAGCTTGTCGAAAGTTCTTGTCTTGACGCCTCATAGCACTTCAGCATTAGCCCTTTCCGCTTGGCCGTTGCTCCTCAGGTGGGCAACGGAAGGAAAACAGATTCTGCTGCCAAGGTCTTGGACATACTACATGAAGGTGCGGCTCGTGAACTGTGTGCCCTTGTCAGTGATGATCATGTTGGGAACCCCAAAGCAGCAGGCTAGCCCTTTGAAGAACTTGATGGCTGAATGTGATGTCACCTTTCTCACTTCTTCCACTTTCGAACACTTTGTGAACTTGTCGATTGCCACATACAAGTACTCAAAGCCCCCGACAACGCGGGGGAAGGGGCCCAAGATGTTGAGCCCCCAAACCAAAAATGGCCAGGAGAGAGGGATTGTTTGAAGGGCTTGAGATGGTTGATGTAATTTCTTTGAATGAAACTGGCATGCTTCACACTTGGTTACTAACGTAGTTGCATCCTGGAGGGCAGTGGGCCAAAAGAAACCTTGCCGGAATGCCTTTTCGGCAAGTGTCTTGACCTTATGTGGGAGCCACATATGCCTCCATGTATCTCCGCCAACAACTCCAGTCCATCCTCCCGAGAAATGCACTTGAGTTTCACACCATTCGGTCTCTTTCTGGTGTTGTCTATGAACTGGTACATATGAGACCAGCGGGCTACTTTCTCTTCTTCCTCTTGTTCCTTGGGGAGTTCTCCTGTTTCAAGGAATCAGACGATGTGTTGTGCCCATGCTGGAGCCTGGGGCTCGACAACAAGGACTAAAGGCATATCCTCTGCTTGGGGAGCGTTTGCCTCAATGGCAAGGGCCTGAGGGGCCGTCGGAGCCTGCTGCACCCCGGTAAGCCTTGTGGGAGCATGTGCTTCCATGGCAAGAGCCTGAGGCTCCGCCTGAGCACGACGCTCACCGGCAAGCCTGACGTTGTCCTCGACAACCTCCTCGTCGGCGGCTTCTGGTAGCTCTGCCGGGAAATACTTGCCAGAACTCCACTTCCTTCTTTTCTGTTGTCCAGTTGATGGCGTCACGGAGGGTTGAGTCAGCCGGAGCTTAAGGGCTAGACTTAAGGGCGTCACGGAAAGTTCCTGGTTCCATATGCAACTTAAGGGCAGCACACTTTGACAGGCCATCGACAATGTTGTTCTCTGCATGTGGAACGTGCTATTTGCAGGCCATCAAAACGTTCTTACAACTTCCTCACCTCATCTACATAAGCTTCCATCGATGGACTCTGGTAATCTTTGTTCACTTGCCTGACGACAAGTTGAGAATCACCCCTGACAATAAGTTTCTTGATCCCAAGGTCTGTCGCAATCCTGAGATCGGCAAGCAGCCCTTCATAGTCGGTAGTGTTGTTCGTTGATCTCTCCCGAGGAATGTGCATCTGAATCACACATTTAGGTGCTCTCCGGTGGGTGCGACAAGCTACACTCCAGCACCAGCGCCTTGCAGCGAGAAAGCTCCATCAAAATACATGATCCATTCTTGATCGGTTTCCTTACCGGGGAGAGTTGACTCTGGAAATTCTTCATCGGGATTTGGGGTCCACTCTGCAATGAAATCCGCCAAGGCCCTACTTTGAATGGTTGAAGTGCTTTCAAACTTGAGACCAAATCTTGACAGTTCCAAAGCCCACTCTACAATCCCGCTGGTAGCTTCTGGGTTTTGCAAGATCCGCTGCAGCGGGAAGCGAGTGACAATGATGATCGCATGTGCTTGGAAGTAGTGGCACAGCTTCCTCGAGGCCATAAGAAGGCCGAAGAGCAACTTTTGCATGCCAGAATATCTCGACCTAGCCCCCTGTAATAGGGAGTTGACAGAATAGACTGGGCGCTGCACCACCTTCTTCTTTTGGATTGCCTCATTCAACTGCGTAGATCCTCCCTTGCCGACACCAAAACCTGTTGGGGAATGTCCTAGCTCGTCACTTGGTGGCCCTGCCATTGCTCCTGCTTCTTCATCAACTTCTCTTTCAGCCACTAGTGCAGCACTCACCACTTGATATGTTGCTGCCAAGTATAGCAGCAATGGCACTTGTGATTTTGGTGCGACTAGGACTGGCGGAGAGGAGAGATACTTCTTCAAATCCTACAGTGCTGCCTCCGCTTCTCGAGTACATTTCATTGGACCTGCCTTCTTCAAGATTTTGAAAAAGGGCAGGGAGCGCTCGCAGATTTTGAGATGAACCTACTCACAGGAGCAACACAGCCGGCAAGGCGGCGCACATCTTTGACTTGCCTTGGTGCTTCAATTTGCTCAATCTATTGGGGATATAACCCCATGGTAAGACCCGCCCAGGTGGGGCCGGGTCATGCCTGGCGGCTCATAATCAGGACCAGTGAGGCAGGCCGAAAGACGTAGGCCTAGCTATAGAGCGGATTACCAAGATGGGCCAAAATGAAGGCCCAGACAGAAGATGGTATGAAGACCCGGGCGGTTAAGCCGCTCGGAGACGGTTTGCCCAAGATGGCAAGGTGACTTAGAGACAGGATTGTCTACACTGTAAGAGTCGGTGTAGGACTCGTGTAACCCAGGGCCTCGGCCTCCTATATAAAGGCGAGACCCCGGGGCATCTTAGACACAAACCAATAAATCGAGAACTAGGTCAAGCGAATCCGCTCCCTTGTAATCGATACTCCAATCAATACAACTCAAGAAGGACGTAGGCTTTTACCTCTTCTTGAGGGGCCAAACCTGGGTAAACTCGTGTTCCTCGTCTCAACCAACCCCTTTGAGTCCATCACCTTAGGGATGGCCTTGAACCCAAGTCTTCGGACATCTGCCATGACAAAACCACGACAGTTGGCGCCCACCATGGGGCTAGCGCTCTGTGGTGTTGAGTTCTCAAAGGGCTCTCTCCGAGGGATCGAGGAGTATGCTATTGGCAGGATGAACAAGAGTCGCCATGGTCGGCTCTACATTGATGACGCTGGCTGGGGCCCCGAGGCCGACTCAATTGAGTATGGTTTCTGGATCCCCTTCAATGGAATCCACATCTTCATCAGCAAGATCGGCATATCTGAACCCAGGCCGGACGTCTGCACTGAAATCGTCGAGTCGGCCCGGTGCGCGCAACCCGCCCGACACGTGCAATCCGCCCGTGCTGACCCGGCCAGGAAGCATGTCTTCATCGGCTTTACTCAGGGCATGGATCTTGAAGGTTCTATGTCACATGAAACTCTCATATGCTCGCAGGATGGATCTTCGAGCAGAGAGACGAAATCAATTTACTAGCTTCACAATGGCGGGCTCGAGGGCTACATCGAGCCTCACCCCGAGTCAGAATATCACGAGCCGGAGGATTATGAGCCGCTGAGCCGTGCTGCCGTCTTCATGGCAGGTTCAGCACCAGCCCCAAGCAGCACAGCCGCCGGCGCAGCTGGATTGGGGCCTGGTAGGCCACTGTCAGGTTCTTCTGGATCTGATGAACGAGCTTACAACCCTGATGGCCATCGAGGTCACAGCTGAAAATCAAGCGGCCCGAAACACAGAGATCGCGAGGTTGAAGAACCAGATGACCGAGGTCCAACAAGAGATCAATGCGCTGAAGGATCAGATGGAGGCGGAGGCGGAGCGCCTTAGGGCGGATGCTTTCTGCCTTGAGCTGGAGCAGCAGTCTACAGTGGCAGTCCAGCGGAGGAGGCATCAGTCCCGCTTGCGGATCAGTATGAGGCCAGAAACCTTTTCAACATGCCAGGAATAGGACGGACATCGGAAGTACCCAAAAGCTGGCCAGCGGTTCAGCAGCTTAATCCGCCCTGACAGAACCAGACCTCACCAATGTCTTTCCTAACGCCGGCGGGTCATTATTCCAACCCGGTGGAAAACATGGTGGTGGCAGCAACCCGGCTTGGTACAATCCCTATCCCGGACGAGGCGCCTTTCGCAGAGGAGGTGCAAACACTACCGTATACCTGTAGACGGCGATGGCCCACCAGGAGAAGTACACTTACAACCGGAGTCATGTGCATTCAACCCCATCCCCAGCCGCAGCTATAGCCGGCGTTATGAATCACCGGCGGTTTCTAGCAGTGATCAACACCGGAACGCGCCGCGAGTTGACCGGGCAGCTCTGGATGCTCAGGCACTAGTGGATCGGGCGAGAGCACAGCGAGGGGCTGCGGCTCTCGCGGCGGCGGCGGCTCATCAAGAACCCGCAGACGCGCCTTCCATCTTGGTAGGAGCAAGAATAACCTCCAGGGCTGTGGGAGTGCCATGCTTAGTGTCGGCTTTGCGGAATGAGCAGCTACCGAAGGATTTCAAGGGCCCTCGCAAGGTCCCCAATTATACTGCTGACCTGCCCTCGGAAGCTTGGATTGAAAGATATGAGCTGGCCATGGAGATGTTAGACGTCAATGATGCAGTATGCACCAAATATTTCATCATGATACTTGAAGGACTGGCTCGCACATGGCTGAAGGGCTTGCCACCCAACACCATTAATTCCTGGGCTGATCTAAAGGCGAAGTTCATCAAGAATTTCCAGGGAACATGCAAGCAGCCCATGACGATTGTGGATTTGGATCATTGCATGGAACAGGAAGACGAATCGGCTCATCATTAGGTCCGGCGGGTCTCAACTATCATCCACTTGCCTGAGCAGATTATCGCAGCTCAAGCGGTTTTGATTCTAGAAAAGAATTGCCACTTTACGCCTCTAAAGCTGAAGCTTGGCCGGCTCAAGCCTCGTGTCAAGACATGGGGGAGCTCATGGCGGCTCTCACCAAGTACACCGACTCTGACAGTATGAAAGACCCGGGCTCTGATGAGGAGAAATCAGGTCAGGGAAAGAAGAATACCGATGGTAAGGGTGCGGCTGGCAGCAACACCCATGACAACAGGAAGAGTCCGAAAGGTGGGTCGGAATTGGTGGCAAACACCAGCGCCGGGAACAATCGTGCTAAGGGCAACGAGAACTTCAGGTAGCCCTTTAATAAGGGTAAAACTCCTTTCAACCTAGAAGAGATGCTCAATAAACCTTGTCCGGAGCACAGCCGGCCTGATAGGCCGGCGGGCCATACATGGAGGAATTGCCACATTATGCGGCAGTTTCGGGATTACAGCTTGCGGCAGCATCATAGCAATAGTGGTGGCCCGCCAAGCGGCTCAGGGCCAGGCGGGTCAGGAGCCGGTCTTGGTGCTGGTGGCTCAGGATCCGGCTATCAAGGTCAAGGCAATCAAGGAGGTCATCATCAGCAATCTGGTGGCAGTAATCAACAACAGAATAACCAATCTGGGTATCAGTGTAATCCGAAGCAGCTCAGCACGGGTCAATATCATGTTTTTACAACCTGCCTTGACAAGCGAGACTAGAAGGTGCGCAAGTGGGCGGTTAATGCAGTCACGACGGCTCTCCCGCAATACTTGAAGTGGTCTGAGTACGGCATAACTTGAAGTAGAGAGGATCACCCACCGCGCGTTGACAACCCGGGGCGGCTGGCTTTGGTAGTTCCCCCCAAGTGGGAGGATATGTGTTTACTAAGGTACTTATGGATGGCGGCAACAACATTAATATCCTGTACTACGCCACTTTCCACCAGATGAAGTTGCTTGATAAGTACCTTAGGCCTTCTTCGACAGTCTTTCATGGCGTGGTACCCGGAAAGTCGGCTTATCCAGTGGGTAAGATCTCCTTGGTAGTTGCTTTTGGTGACGAATACAACTACAGGGTGGAGTCCTTGTGGTTTGAGGTGGTCAAAATCAAAAGTCCATATCATGCCCAGTTTGGACGTCCGGCTTACGCCAAGTTCATGGCTAGGCCTTGCTATGTCTACTTGCAGCTCAAGATGCCCGGATTGAACGGGACGATTACCGTGCATGGTGATCGGAAGACGACAATTGAGTGTGAGGAAGGAGACACAGCTTACACAGAATCAAGTTGTGCTGAAGCAGATCTCAAGTTCTATAAGGAAAATGTTGACCCGGAGGACATGACTCCACTCAAAAAGTGTACAACGGAATCTGAGATGCCCCTCAAGTTTGCGGCGGATGATACCAAGCTGGTGGATTTCACTCTATGCGACTCATCACAACAGTTCACTATTGGGGCCAATATGGATCCCAAAAAGGAAAGCATGCTCATCGAATTCATCCGTGAGAATTGGGACATCTTCGCATGGAAACCTTCTAACATGTCGGGTGTACCGAGGGAGTTTGCTGAGCACAACCTTAATGTGGATCCTAAGTTTAAGACGGTTAAGCAGTTCCTCCGGTGGTTCAATGAATAAAGGCGCAAGGATATTGGGGAAGAGGTAGCCTGGCTTTTGGCAGCAGGGTTCATCATTGAAGTGTTTCACCCAGAGTGGCTTGCTAACTTGGTGCTATTGCTTAAGAAGAACGACATGTGGCGTATGTGTGTGGATTAGACGGATCTTAACAAGGCATGTCCGGTTGATCCGTTTGCTCTCCCCCGTATCGACTAGATTATTGATGCAACGGCGGGTTGTGAGAGCTTATGCTTCCTAGACGCTTATTCCGGTTATCACCGGATCAAGGTGGCAGTCAAGGACCAAGAGAAGACGGCTTTCATCATGCCTTTTAGTGCTTTTGCTATGTGTTTATGCCTTTCGGGCTCAAGAGTGCCCATGCGACTTACCAGTGTTGTGCGCAGAACTGTCTTCACAGTCAAATTGGATGCAAAGTTCATGCATATGTGGATGATATTGTGGTCAAGTCAAGGAAGAAGGAGACTCTACTTAACGACCTGATGGAAACTTTTGATAACTTACGGGTCTACAAGATGATGCTTAACACGGCTAAGTGTGTTTTTGGAGTCCCTACAGGCAAGCTCTTGGGTTTCTCGTCTCCGAACGTGGCATTGAAGCTAATCCGGACAAGATAAAGGCCATTACTTCACTGTCTGAGCCGGCATGCATCAATGATGTTCAGCGCCTGGCGGGTCGAATCATTGTGTTAAGCCGGTTCATAAGCCGCCTGGGTGAGAAGGCTATTCCTTTATACCAGATGATGAAGAAGACAGACAACTTTGTCTGGAGTAAGGCGGCGGGTGAAGTATTTGAAGCACTCAAGAAGCAACTCATTGGGCCGCCGGTCTTGGCTGCTCCGGCTGAGAAGGAACCTTTACTCCTATACATGGCGGCTAATAATAGGGCAGTCAGCACCGTGATTGTTGTTGAGCATAAGGAGGCAGGGAAAGAATATCCGGTTCAGAGGTTGGTTTACTACATCAGTGAAGTCCTGATAGAGTCCAAGCAGAGATACCCGCATTGGCAGAAGCTGGTTTATGGGGCGTTCATGGAAAATCGTAAGATGAAGCATTATTTCCTGGGACTCCAGGTCACAGTGGTTAGCTCCGCCATGTTGGGAGACATAATTCAAAACAAAGAAGCCACTGACAGGATTGCTAAGTGGGCATTGGAGCTTGGACCTCTTAATCTGAAATACGTGCCTCGCACGATGGTCAAGTCTCAAGCCTTGGTGGATTTCATAAATGACTGGACAGAATGACAGGCGCCCGAGGAGATGCTGGATAACACGTACTGGATGATTCATTTTGACGGATCCAGACAACTGGAAGGATCAGGGGCTAGGGTTGTCTTAACCTCCCCTAAAGGTGACAAGTTCTGTTATGTGCTAAGGTTGATGTTTCCTTGTACTAACAATGCAACTGAGTATGAAGCTTTACTTCATGGCCTCCGGGTGGTTAAGGAGATGAACCTGAGCCGGGTTCGATGTCTCGGTGACTCAAATCTCGTGGCCCAACAAGTTGCAGGCACATGGGATTCCAAGGACCCGCAGATGGTGGGTTATTGTCAGGCGGTGGATATCATCGCCGTTCACTTGAAGGGGTATCAGGTGGATCATATTGATCGTCATAGAAACGAGGCGGCTGACGCATTGTCAAGGCTGAGCGCCCAACATAAGTCGGTACCACCAGACGTTTTATTGGAAGTACTACATCACCCGTCAGGTAAGTTACCTTCAGAGGAAGTTCTAGCTATACCTGACCCGGAGGGGCAGCTGGTGGTGGCTCTACATGCTATCCCTGTCTGGACGCTACCTTACCTTGTGTACATGACTTGCGGCGAGTTACCTGAGGATGAGACCTTGGCAAGACAGATCATCAGGCGATCTAAGTCCATGACAATCATCAATGGTGAGTTACATAAGTGCAGCATTACCGACGGTTTTCAACGTTGTGTTTCACCTGAACAAGGTAAAGAAATCTTGAATGAAATTCATGCTAGCGATTGTGGTCATCACGCCGGCTCAAACTCTCTGGTGGCCAAGGCTATTCGTCATGGTTTCTTCTGGCTGACAACTCATGGATGCAGAAGACTTGGTTCTTAAGTGCGATGACCGTCAGAAGTTCGAGCGACGTGCTCACGTGTCGGCTCAGGAATTGCGAATGATTCCAATTACCTATCCGTTTGAGGTCTGGGGGCTTGATATGGTCGGGGCCTTCAAGAGATCCAAGGACAAGAAGACCCACCTCTTGGTGGAAGTGGATAAGTTTACCAAGTAGGTGGAGGCTGAGCCGGTCAGCAAGTGTGACGCAGCTACGACGGTTCAGTTTGTTAGAAAATTGATCGACCATTTTGGTTACCCTCATAGTATCATCATAGATAACGGTACAAACTTATCCAAGGGGGCAGGCGTTCTGTGAAAGTGAGCACATACGGCTTGATGTTTCTGCGGTTGCTCATCCACAATCCAATGGTCAGGCAGAGCGTGCTAACTAGGAAATCTTGAGAGGTATCAAGCCCCGGCTTATGGTTCCTTTACAACGAACGTCGGGTTGTTGGGTAGAGGAGTGGCCATCAGTCTTATGGAGCATCAGAACTACTCCCAATAGATCAACAGGCTATACGCCTTTCTTCATGGTTTATGGCGCAGAAGCCGTGTTACCAAGTGATATACGTCATGACTCGCGATGGGTGGCGGCCTACGTTGAGGCGGATAATGAGACAACGCGTCAAGACGCGTTGGATGCTTTGGATGAAGAGCATGATCTGGCGGCGGCTCGATCGACGATTTATCAACAAGACCTGCATCGCTACCATAGCTGCAGAGTTAAGACCGAGACGTTTCAAGAAGGCGACTTGGTGTTGCGTTTGATTCAAGATCAGACGGATGCGCACAAGTTATCTCCTCCATGGGAAGGACCTTTTGTGGTCAGCAGAAATCTCAACAACGGGTCGTATTATCTCTTGATATACGAGACGAGTCAAGCACTTCTGGGCAGGAGACCCGCTGGTCGTGGAATATAGCTCATCTGCGGCCTTACTATACTTGAGTCATCAACACTCGACATTGTACACCATCATTGTACATATCACACACACATATATATAATAAAGTTGGCATCCCTGCAAGCCGGGGCCTGTGCCGTTTCACGTATCTCATCTTGTGCAAAAGTTGACTCTATCAACAAGGTCATTTGGGGGCTTCCAACCCACCAGGTTTAGCTTACACACCCTCTTGATCGGTTCTTCAGCCACAGTAAGGCGGGTTATATACCCAAAAGTTGACTCTGTCGACAAGGTCATTTGGGGGGCTTCCAACCCATCGGGTTTAGCTTACACACCATCTGGATCGGCTCTTCAGCCACAGTAAGGCGGGTTATATACCCAAAAGTTGAATCTGTCAACAAGGTCATTTGGGGGCTTCCAACCCACTGGGTTTAGCTTACACACCCACTTGATCAGCTCTTCAGCCACCGCAAGTTTGAGTTAAAACTGCCTGTATACTGATGCTGCTCCGTTATGTGACCCGCCAAACTCTTGCGAGTTAATCTCGATTAGAGACCCTGAGCTGTTCAAACTTATTTGACAGTCACTCTCGCTAGAAACCCTGTACTGGTCCAGGTTAAACCGACAACTTTTGTCACGTGAGGGCCGGCTTAAGGAAAGCAAGGACAAACTCACCCATTTTTTGCTGACTCTCCGCTATGTGGCCCGTTCGTACTTTTTAACAGTTACTCTTTTAAAGACCCTGCACTGTTTAAAGTTCAAACGACGGATTTATGTCATGTGAGAGGCAGTTTATGGGCCATCAGGGTACTCATGCCCTGTTGCGTCTCGTTTTGGTTTGTTACGCTCTTGTCAGTTAATCTGACCTAGAGACCCCAGGTCATTCAAAGGAATTGACGGTCACTCTCGATAGAGACCCTGTGCTATTAAAGAGTTCTAGTAGCGAGTCCACCCAGAAGAACCGGCATATGAGTTATCAAAAAGAAAAAGCAAGGTCAGGAAAGATTTAACATCTCTGGGTTGTGCTTTTTCAAGCCACCCTCATAGCAATGCAGAGTATATTATGTTGTTGCCTTCGTAGGCTTTGTCTCTTAAGATAAGCCGTCGTGAAATCTGACATGAGTGAAACACAAGGCAGATAAAGATATATTAAGTTGTGCGGTTTCCTATGTGCATGATGGCACGGTTCAGGCAATCAAGGTTTTTCTAAGCCTATTACAAAGCTCTCCACAGAGCCCAAAAAGTAAGACTTAAAGTTTTTTGTACACTGCTCAAACTTTGGCGGTTCTAAGAGTCAGGTTATCCCACTGCAGGATCAACTTGTTCAGCTTGACGATGGGTCATCCCGTGGTGGGTCTTCGACCTCCTCGATCTGAAGATTGTCCAGGTCCCATTTGCAGTTTGTTAATGCTTCAAACTGGGCCTCGTCAAAGGGGGGAGACGGGTCAATTTCAGGGGCAAAGAGGTGCTTACAGCGTGCAGGAGTTAAGTCCCTAGCTTCAAAGGTTGGGTAGCACACTCGTTTGTTATCAGCATTGTAAGCCGCCTGGTACATTAACAGATCAACTTCCTCTGCCAGTACTGATGCAAGTATCCTGGAGGCCTTCATACAATGGGCGTAGTCAGCTTCTGTGAATTCCGAGCCGTCGTGTTTCTTGGACAGAAAACCATCCATTATCTCTTCAGTAGTCAGCTCCGGGGCAAAGGCCAAAGCCCGGCTTACCGCAGCAATTGCTCCCTTCCGAGCGGCTGATCGTTTGAGCTCTTGGATTTTCTTCGGTAGGGTTGATAAGAGCTCTATGACTCCTTTCATGAACTTGGGGATGCTTTCTTTATTTAGCATTGCTCTGATAGTGCAAAGAGTCCCGCGGTACAACTGCTCTAACAAGGTATAGACGACTTTTAGCTGCAACAGGCTGTCGGCACCGAGCTGGCGGCTTCTTTGACCTGCAAAGACGGGTTTCATGTTATCAGCCGCCTGCGTAGTCTTTTAAGCAAGGAAATTGGCTAAGTATTCAGTACTTACCAAATATAGTAGCAGTCATCTTCGAGATATGTCGCTTCAAGGTCTGCAACTCGTCTGATACAAGCTTGAGCCGCTGGTCAGCGTCATCTGCATGTTTTGCTAGGGCAGTTCGCTCCGCTTCAGCGGCCTTCTTGAAAGCAGCAAAGTCAGATTTAACCTTTGCAAGCTCTTCGGCGGCAACCCGACACTTCTCCTCCGCTTCACCCCGGGCGGTTTGCTGGGTAGTAAGATTGCCCTTTAAGCCGGTCAGATCAGACTCGGCCTTGCTCAAAGCTTCCTATGACATACAAAAGCAAAGTTGCCCAGGAGGGGTAAGTCGCCAGGTTAAAATATTAGCAGATGATCAGCTAAGGGAACATAATGCAAGTCTCAAGCAGATTGCACGCAATATACTCGACACTTGGGGGCTAATGTCTCTTTGTTCTCCAAGTCTACAATGAAGTTTCGGCTCATCTTCATCAAGTTAAGCCGACACTTTGGGGGCTAATGTCTGTTCGCTCGCCAAGTCTACATTGAAGTTCTGGCTCATCTTCATCCAAGTTAAGCCAACACTTGGGGCTACATATGGCTCTTCGTTCAAGTAAGTTAAACCGATACTTGGGAGCTACATCGACGGTTTCCAAGTTTATAGTGAAGTTATGGCCCAGTATTTCTATACTGACTCGGACTTGGGGGCTACCATTGATCAACTCATCAACACTGAGTACCGACTCAACATATACATGTTAAGCAGGTACTTGGGGACTACAGGCTAAGTTGTTCTACTTATGACACGGATTGGAAGACCCGGTTTACCATTTGCAATAATAAACCAGCTCTTGGGGGCTAGATAAGGGTATAAGGGAAGGCAGGAGTACCTAAATTTTTTTCTTCATCAAACCGACAAGTTTGAGCTCCATGTTCCGGCTTGTGGAGGGCGGTTCAGATAACCAACATGTAATTCATCTGCAGTTAATTTCTCTAGCACGGGGAATTCAAAGTCCAGTTTGTCAGGCAAAGAAGCTTCAGCCTTGTCGGTGTGCTTTGTCAGTACATCGGGTTTGGGAGATTGAAAGCCAGTCCCAGTAATGATGACGTCCGGAAGAATTGGATCTTTGACAGCTATTGAAGGGCTGGGCGGCTTAGAATTGGCCCATGGAGGACCATCAGTTGCCATCTCATGGGCCACCGACTCGGAGGACCGACGAGTATCTTCAGGCTCATCCTTCGTAGTTGCAGAGGGCTCAGCGTGAGCTGCAGGAGAGTCCGGCTTAGCAGTCTCCGGCTCTTGAGCAGTGGGGGCACAGGTAGACCCGCCGGTCTTCCTTCGTTTTGCTTGAGCCCTGGAAAACACAGAAGATTATTATGTAAAGGTAAAGGATGGCAAAGGGATATGATGCAGACACAAAGCTCCTAATCTGGGTTGATCTTCAGAGGCGGCAGCTTAGTCGTTATAGAGTCGCCTGACGACGGGGGCGATTCCTGAAGGCAGTTAAGGCAATATAAAGTAGAGTAAGGTTATGATGCAAGGTTGACAAAGCTGAACTTAGTTAAATGAGTACCTCAGCCAGCCGCTTCCGCTGAGCCGGAGAATTGGATAACCCGGCCACAAGATCTACAGAGCAGACGCTCTGGGTTTGGCGTCGGGAGGTGTGTTGTTGCTTTTTCAAAAGAAAATCAGGGTCTAAATGAGCAAGAGGATGAGAAAATGGGACTTTTCGGACGACCCACCATATCTTCTTTGGTGGAAGGTGTTCTGAGTCAGATGAAATATAGGTTACCTTAGGAGAGTTGGCATGGCTTGTCTCCGATTCTTCTCGAGAGTAATTATTGTTAGTAAGACGCATAAAAAGACAGCCAAGAGAGTCATGTTCTACCTTCGAGTAATCAACTTCATGCTGCTCTGGAACAACAATTTTCTTCTTACGGACGCCGGTCTTTTCCTTAGACTTCTTCCCAGGAGGATTATATCTTTTGTTCGAGAAGCTAGAATTAGCCTGAAAGCAAGAGCCGCCGAAAGGGGTTAAAGGTTGCTACATACATGTATAGTTAACATGGAGGTAAAGAGATTTGAAAGCCGTCCTTACATCTGGGGCCGGGTTTGCAGCATAGAAAGGTTGTAACCCGACGGTGCGGCAATCTTATTGGGACTCACGGATAAGTCCCTTGATGGCGGCAACAATGTTCTCTTGTGTCAGAGTAGTGTGATTGAAGCAGAGGGAGTCATTGGCGTCACCTGTATATTCACACATAAGACGGTTCCGCCGGCTCAGAGGCATGACCTTCCAGGAGATCCAACAGTGGGTCAGGTCAATCCCTGTCAGACCATTTTCCATGAGGGCTCTAATCTTGGCGAAAGCTAGAGCATATTTCGCTCATGCGGAGGCCTACATCCGGTATGGGAGTTCAGTTGTGGTGCGGAGCCGGGTAGGACGATAACCCGACAGTGGATGTTATCCCTCTGGAGACATGTCCTTGCAGTAAAACCAAGTTTTATTCCAATCCTTGGGGTGACTTGGCATTCAAACAGGTGGAAAAGCCATATCCCATCTTCTTTGGATGGAAACTCCGCCAACTTCTAAGCTTGGGCCAACCGCCTCTTCCGTCTGGCGGTTGACGTAGAAATACTCGCGGAAGAGGTCAACTGATGGCTCCTCTTGTAAGTAAGCTTCACAAAGGATTTGGAAGTTGCACATATTAGAGAAGGAGTTGGGCACAATGTCCTGAGGATGCAGCTTGAAGAAATGGACGACGTCTCGGAAAAATTTAGAACCGGGCGGGCTGAAGCTGCGCGCAACGTGGTCAGAAAATATAACTATTTTGCCCTCTTGAGGGATGGGTTTCTTCTCTTGACCCAAACCCACCAATGAATAACATCTTTAGCCGGCAAAGTTCCCACATCTATGAAATCCTGCAGGAATTCTTCAGAGACTGTAGAGCCGACCCAATTGCAAGAAGAAGATGCCCGAGACATGATGGCGGGTTAAAGCTGTGAAAGGTAGCGGTACGCGGCGGGTTAGAAAGGGATAGACAACTAAGGCGGCTGACGAATTTAAGCACTATGATGCTAAGCCGCCGATACAGTTTATTGGAAGAGCTGGAAGTTTGGCGGCGGGTTAAGGTGGATAAAGCCGTGATGCAAAAGTCGCTAAGGACCTATAACAGGTTTTACGTGGTAAACTGAAACTGCAAGATCTACGGGCAAAGGAAAACTCAGGTTTATTTTAACCCTAGCAAGGAACTAAGGAAGAATGAATAAATTTAAATGCAGGAAGGAGAAACAACTACAGATCTATGCTGGGCTGTTGGTGATTCTACGTGACGTACCGCAGTACGAAGATGAACATTGCGAGATCTACGGAGCTACTCGCCGTTTGGCATTGCGGGAAAAAATCGCGCACTAATAGGGCCGATGAACTCGATGGTTTTGAAGCACTAAGCTACGGATCTAAGGGGAGAAGAAGGACATACCAGACGGGGCGCGGCAAACACGAGTGAGAATCTGGTCCGTTAAGGTTGATGCAACAACCCGGGTTGACGACGGCGACGGAGCTTCACTAGCGCGACAGAGCTCGGGGGTGATGGTGTCGAGAGGAAGAAGAAGAAGTGTAGGCGGCGGAGGAAATGAGAAGGACCCCTTGTGGTCCTATTTAAGATATTGGAAGGCCGAACGAGCGCGACAATCAAGGCGGCAGAAACTGACCGACCAAGACGGACACCTCGATTTTTGGGCCAACAGTTTTAATGAAAGATCCATTGTGGACGTCACGAAATCTTTTTGGCATATTCGATATGACGTCATAGTGGGTTATGTATTTTCCTTTCAGGTGATGGAGTGTGAGACTCGCCGCCAAGTGAGTTTGAAGATTGACATGAGCAGGATCAAATCAACCTGGGGCCTAATGTTGGGGATATACCCCATGGTAAGACCCGCCCAGGTGGGCCGGGTCATACCTGGTGGCTCATAATCAAGACCAGTGAGGCGGGCCGAAAGATGTAAGCCTGGCTGTACAGCCGCTTACCAAGATGGGCCAAACTGAAGGCCCAGACAGAAGATGGTCTGAAGACCCGGGCGATTAAGCTGCCCGGAGATGGTTTCCCCAAGATGGCAAGGCGACTTAGAGACGAGATGTCTACAATGTAAGATTCGGTGTAGGACTCGTGTAACCTAGGGCCTTAGCCTCCTATGTAAAGGCGAGACCCCGGGGCGGCTTAGACAGAAACCAATCAATCGAGAACTAGGTCAAGCGAATCCGCTCCCTTGTAATCGATACTCCAGTCAATACAACGCAAGGAGGATGTAGGATTTTACCTCTTCTTGAGGGGCCGAACCTTGGTAAACTCGTGTCCCTCATCTCAACCAACCCCTTTGAGTCCATCACCTTAGCGATGGACTAGAACGCAAGTCTTCGGGCATCTGCCATGACAAAACCACAACACAATAGCTTTGATCTTGTAGGGATTTGCTTCAATTCCTCGTTGAGATACAAAGAACCTGAGAAGCTTGCCGGATGGGACGCTAAACACACACTTCTCAGGGTTGAGCTTCATGTTGATCTTGCGCAGATTGGCAAATGTTTCTTCTAGGTCTGATATGAGTGTATCCTTGTCCTTGGTTTTGACCACTATGTCATCCATATAAGCCTCCATATTTCCATGTAGATGGGGCTCAAAACCAATTTGGATTGCTCTTGCAAATATAGAACCAGCACTTTTCAACCCGAAAGGCATACGCAAAAAGCAATATGTACCGCATGGGGTGATAAATGTGGTCTTCTCCTCGTCCTCCTTGGCCATGAAAATCCGATGATAACCGAAATAGGCGTAAAGAAAAGACAACAAGTCGCAACCGGTGGTGGAATCCACAATCTAGTTGATGTGCGGCAAGGGAAAATGATCTTTGGGGCAGGCTTTGTTGATGTCCGTGAAGTCAATGCACAACCTCCATTTTTCATTCGCCTTGCGCACTACGACTGGATTGGCTAACCATGTTGGATGGAGTACTCCTCTCATCAAGCCAGCCGCTTCTAGTTTCTTGATTTCTTTGGCAATAAACTATTGCCGCTCCAAAGATTGCTTTTGGACCTTCTGTTTGATGGGTCGCGTGTGTGGGCAGACAGCAAGGTGGTGCTCAATCACGTCCCTGGTTACACCGGGGATATCAGATGGTTGCCATGCAAACACATCGACATTCGCCCGCAGGAGGGTGACGAGCGCGCTTTCCTATTTGTCGTCAAGGGTGGAACTTATGGTGAAACTTCCCCCCGTGCCATCCTCCTTGGCGGGCACCTTCTTGGTCTCTGGCGGAGCAGCCTTGCCGGTGGAGCTCTCTGGCACATCGTCAATGGGAGCGCAGCACTCCGAGGAGGTGCGCTTGCCGGAATGTGCGCCAAAGGCCTTGTCGGTTCTCTTCCCCCCGGGATCTTCAGCGGCAAGAGCAAGTGCCTTGGCGGCAGGTGCTGCGACCGCACCCCGGTAGAGCTGGTCGGCACAGATAAGTGCACTTTTTTGTCAGAGTTGATCGTGATGACGCTCATCGGCCTGAGCATCTTCAGCACATTGTAAGCGAAGTGGGTGGCTGCCATGAACTTGGCCAGTGCTGGGCGGCCAAGGATGCCGTTGTACAACAATGAGATCTTGGCGACGTCAAAAACGATCTTCTCCGTTCTAAAATTGATACCAGTGCCAAACGTCACCGACAGCCTGACCTTGCCCTTCGGTTGAGTCCTTCCTGCATTGACCCCTTGGAAAGTGCCTGTCGGCTCGAGATCCTCATCAGGAATTTGCAGCCTCTGGATGACATCAGGCAATATTAGGTTCAGGCTGGCCCCACTATCGACTAGTATCTTCATCACCTTGAGGTTGCGGATTGTTGGTGAAACCAAGAACAGTAGGCACCCGACCGCAGTTATGTGATCAGGGTGATCCTCGGCGTCAAAGATGATAGGAGTGTTGGACCACTTTAGAGGTCTGTGGGCACCGATAGAGGGCCTCGCCGCATTAACCTCGCGCGCCCACTGTTTAAGTTGGCGGTGGGAGGAATGCGATGAGACACCTCCCTCTATGCACATCATCTTTGTAGCCTTCTGGAACTCATGCTCACTGGAATCATCGTCCTCTTCGACATCATCATCATCTCCCTCTTGCTTGTCACGTCCATGGGTGGGCCCGTCTTTCCGTTGCTTGGGCTTGTCGAGATGACCTCCTCGGCCAATGCGCTTCTTGCCAGACCCCTCAGCTCCATCTTGGACTTTCTCCTTGTCTCGCCTCTCGTATTCGGCTTTTTGCTTCTCAACAAGTTGTTCAAGTTGTCGGCAATCTTGGAGGTCGTGGCCTTTGGTGTGATGGATCTTGCAATACTGCTTGCTGGAGCCTTCCGGCTTGTCGGCAGCCGCCGGAGCATGGTAGGAGGCGCACCAGGCAACATTGTTGTCGGCATCATCAACCTTGCCCTTCTTGGCAGCACCGGGGTTGTTGGACACCTCGACGGCAAATACGGTCTTGCCCTTGCGTTTCTTGTTCCGCCACCGGCCCTTCTTTGTCAGGGTGGCGGTGTCTTCATCTTCAGAGTCGACCCCTGCGCCAGCGTCTTTGCCGGGGAGTCTCCTCCCTTCTTTAGCCCGAGCACATTTGTCTCCCAAAGCATAAAGCTCAGCAACATCCCAGACCCTGTTCATCGCCAGCTCTTCCCACATCCTGCGGTTGCGCACGTTCTGATGGAACGCGCTGATAACAGCAGTAGGATGAACGTCTGGTATGTTGTGGTGCACGCGGCTGAACCTTTGGATGTACTTGCGTAAAGTTTCACCCTCCTTATGAGGGATGATGTGCATATAACTTTCCTGGCCAGGAGCTTGATGACCTCCTGTGAAGGCGCCAACAAACTCGTGGCACAGGTCTGACGAGGAGGCGATGGACCCCTTCGGCAAGTGCATCAACCACGATCTGATGTTGGGCTTAAGCACCAACGGGAAGTAGTTAGCGAGTATCTTGTCGTCGCGACCCCCGGCAGCCTACACCGCAATGGTGTAGATTCTCAGGAACTCTGACGGATGAGTCTTGCCGTCATACTTCTTCGGGACTTCTGGTTTGAACGTGCGGGAGTTGGGCCACTGGACTTGCCGCAACTCACGGGTAAAAGTTGTACAACCCACCTCGTAAGGTAGGCTGACAGGATACCCTGGCGCAGACTTGTCTACAGTGGGCCCCGCATGCCTATCAGACTAGAGGCGCACTTCCCGCCGCCGCTCGATTGCAGTTCGAGCTTCTTCCTTGCCCCGTTCTCGAAGAACTTGACGCTGGTCATGGCACATCCCTGGGTCAGACGACGCCGTTGAGTAACCATCATAAGCATCGGTCCGTCGAGTCAGTGACCGACGTTGTTGCTATGGAGGAGAGTGCGCCGAAGTCACACCGCCTCTGGCCCTCTCACCACTAGCGTGAGCCAGCTCGATGGACCGAAACTTATCTGTGAGGCTGAGGAGGCTCTAAATGGTGGCTCTCCACTCGTCGAGCTTCTCCGCAGCAGGAGGGAAGTTTAGGAGTAGTTACGCCTGCGCCATCGCTTCCTCCGACGTGGTCAGCAGCAAATGGCACGAGGAACGCGAGGTGCTCTGACTTCTAACTGTGTTAGAAGGAGCACCGCCACGCTCCCGTGGCGGCATGCCACTCCTGCTAGCATGTTGGCAAGCATGCTGGTCCCACACACCTTGGGAGTGATGCGCAGGAGCTTTTCCGTGGGGACGTTGAGAACCACGGGCGCCGTGGCACGGCTCTTCGCGTGCGTCCTGGGAAGATCACGGCATAGGTGCATGTGTGGGTGCCCTGGAAGATACCCTTCCGCCCCCGGAGTTCGCCGTACCACTAGCAGGTAGTACTGCTCCGTCCTGAGACCCAGGGGCGTGGGGGTCCCCGCTGCCGCCATGGGCGTCTCCGCAGCGAGCGTCACCGCTTGCTTGGCCTTGATCACCAGAGCGTCGTGGAATTTCTGAACATCTGCCTCCTCCTCCTCCACTCGTCTCTACGCCATCTCCTGTCTGTGCACATACAGGGATGGCGGACATCGATGGGCCAACCGATGTCAGGCCCTTCTTCTTGGGGGCCATGGCGATGATAAGTATGTAGAAACTGGTGCGCTGATCACCAGAACGGGTTCGCACGACCTACACACCTACCTGGCGTGCCAAGGATGTCGTCGGGAACGAGCACCTATAGGATCAGAGGGACCCCTTTCGGTTTGGCGGGGGTGAAGGATCGCACAAAGAGCAGGTCTGGTGAACAACATGCAGGGGATTTTACCTAGGTTCGGGCCGCAAGGATGCGTAAAACTCTACTCTTGCTTGGCTGTATTGAGAGTGTTCTTAGGGTTCTTGCTACAGGGGTGCTATGAGCAGCTGCCGCACGTGTGAGCTAGAAAGTCTAAAGATTCAAAGGTCAAAAAGGCCTCTACCGTATCGCCCTGGGCCTAATTTTATACTGGAGGGGATCCCAATGGTGGCGTACAGTGCGTACACGGGGTGTACAGAGCTACAGTGCTATCATACCTAACACTGGCAGAGTAGGACATGTGCATTTTATGCACCGTCAGGCATCTCTGTCCGCCTGCGGGACGAGACATGAGCCCATCCCATCGGCACCGCTTAGTACCCTCCAACACCGATGCCGCGACACGTGTCCAGGCGGATCGACACCTAGCATGTGCACTGTCGGGGCCTTGCTGAGGCTTCACCTGGCCGGGCCTTGCCAGGGCTCTGTCTTTGCCTAAGGGTCTGATGGTCATCCTGACAAGGTCTTGCCGGGGGTCTCAATTCTTCTGCGCTCGAACTTGGCAAGTCCCTGCTGGGCCTCGTTGCCAGGGTGGCTACCACTGGCCGTGCACGAATAACGGGGCACTAGGAAGCCCAAAACTCTATTGCACCAACAGATACTGTAGTAATCATGTTTTATAGCTTTTGTTTCAATAAAGTGCCAAGTAAAGCCTTTGGGATAGTGTGGATGATAGTTGACTTGATTCTGTGCAAAAACAGAAACTTTTGCTCTCAGTCTAGGAATTTTGTAAATTCACTAGAACATGCTTTTTATCTGAATTATTTAACACATGATTTATATACAAATTTACTAGATTTTCCTAATGTTCCAGAATTTTTAGAGACAAGTAATTATGGCTACACTACAGATATTCACAGACTGTTCTGTTTTTGACAGATTCTGTTTTGCATGCATAGTTTGCTTATTTTAGTGTTCCCATAGCTTATATTCAGTGATATAAATTATGGAAATGATAGAATAGATTAGGTATCATGTGGGAACAATTATGAATCTTGTCTTGACAATACCTAAGTGAATGATCTATCTTTATTATACTAACCCATCTCACGAAGTTCCGTTAAGTTTTGTGTGATTGAAGTTTTCAAGTTTTGGGTGAGACACCGATATGAGGACAACAAGGAGTGACAAGAACCTAAGCTTGGGGGTGCCCAAGGCACCCCTGAGGTAATATCCAAGGAATAATCAAGCACCTAAGCTTGGGGTTGCCCCGGAAGGCATCCCCTCTTTCGTCTTCAACACTATTGGTATATCTTACTTGGAGCTATATTTTTATTCATCACATAATATGAGTTTTTCTTGGAGCGTCATTTTATTTTGTTGCTCTATGTTAGGTGTTATTTGTAATCTTGATTTTCAATAAAATTTTCCAAGAATTGCCTTAGGATGCTTGCATTGCATGTTTTGATGTGTGCTGTGTAAAAAAACAGAAACTTTGTCTGTAGTGTTTGAATTTTCATATTTTACTGGAATGAGGAAAGTTTCTGAAATTTTTACACGATGATGTAATAGAAATGTTATACCAGTTTGTAAATTTTCATAATTTTTTAGTTACATAAGTACACTGTTTTCATAAATTTCTACAGACTGTTCTGTTTAGACAGATTGCTGCCATAGTTTTGTTATCTACTTATCCTATAGCTTCCATAGCCTATATTGGTAGATATAAATTGTGGAAATGATAGTATACAGTACATAATGTTTGAAAATTATTATGCAACTTCCCTTGGCAGTACATAAAGAGCTGATTTATTATTATGTGTACTAACCTATCTCACGAGGTCTTTTCGAGTTTTGTGTGGATGAAGTTTTTGAGAATAGGTGAAACCATGATATGAGAGGATTGAAAGAGATACAAAAGCTCAAGCTTGGGGATGCCCAAGGCACCCCCAAAAAATATTTCAAGAAGCCTCAAGCATCTAAGCTTGGGTATGCTACACATCCCACCTCTCTTCATCAACAATTATCGGTTAGCCTATGTTGAGCCTAAATTTTTATTCGTTCACATGACATGTGCTATTCTTGGAGTTCTATTTTTTCTTTCGATCACTGTTTAATAAAATTCATAAGATCTGAAATATTCATTGACAGAGAGAGAGTCCTCACATAGCTACTTAATTGTTTGACTATTCATTAATCTTCACTTATATCTTTTGTGAGTAGCTTGTCATTTCCTCTAATGCTTCACTTATACCTTTCCGAGGGATGAAATCTTTTATGCTCATGTGCTTAATTTAAAATTGTTTGAGCTTGTCAAAAAGAAATAGCAACATATGAAACTAGTCCCAAAGTGATAGATATCCAAGGAGAATATAATAAAAACTTTCATGAAGACCATTGGACAAATTAAACTTGATTCTTTGTAATAGTTTTGAAACATGATGATAGTAATATGTGAGTCATGTTAGTGAGTAATTATGCTTTAGTAGGAATATTGGTGTTAAGGTTTGTGATTCCCTATGCAAGTACGAAAGTCAATAGTTATGCAATGAAGTTACATCCTATTTGTGGTGCATTATTCGATGTTAGTTATGATCCAATGCTCACTTATGTGATTTTTCGTTCCTTGGTTTGGTTGCTTCCCAATCTATGTGTAGCCCTCGTTTGTACTAAGTAGAAATAATACTTGTGCATCCAAAATCCTTAAACTGAGTTTTTCCTTATGAGTCCACCATACCTACCTATATGCGTTATTTCCATGTCATTCCAAGCAAATTTGTATGTGCCATCTCTAAATTTTCAAAATAAATTTTCTCTTTTTTGTGCCCGTACGCTCATGAAACGGTGGGGAGTATCCAATATTTTTCCATGCTAGGTGTGTTCTTCTCACAATTTGTGTTGATTCACTATCATTCACAAGAAAGTGGCTAGTATTCGGGATGCCCAGTCCCATGCTCAAAAATCAAATCCGTGGAATGTGATTGATCGGTGGAGGGGGAGTAAAAACTCCCCCACGATTGTTGTTTGTATGGACGGTACCCATGGATTCGGCTCACCGTGGAATGTGATTGATCGGTGGAGGGGGAGTAAAAAATTTACCATTATGTTTGGGAACCGCCTATAATGTATCTAGCATGGAATGTATTGTGAGATACTTTGCTGTTTTCATTGACAGGAAAATCATGCCACTCAAAATATTTTTCTATCTCAATTTAAACCCTGAGCTTTGGCACCTCTACAAATCAATTCTTCCCTCTACGAAGGGCCTATCTATTTACTTTATGCAATTTTTATCTGTGCTTTGAGTCTCCGGCTTCTCTTATAAGCACCAACTAGGGGGCACTATGATCATACTTGAGCATTGGGCATAGCTAATATTTGAGTGTGTTTCATGAATGGATCAATGATTGAGCATGAAGGGCTAGGGATAACTTTCTTTAGTGTTGATATTTTGAAAGACATGGTTGCTTGTAGACATGTTTGAGTATTAAAGTCATTATGTTAAAACTGGACTATTGCTTTGAATTATTTACAAGTCAAAATGTCCATGCTATTCAAAGAAGAAAATAATATGATGAACATGTTGGGTAGCATTCACACTTCATATATTATTTCTTTTATTATTTACCTACTCGAGGACGAGCAAGAATTAAGCTTGGGGATGCCGATATGTCTCCAACGTATCTATAATTTATGAAGTATTCATGCCATGTTTACAATAATTCTATATGATTTTGGTATGATTTTATTAGAACTAACGCGGACTGACGCTGTTTTCAGCAGAACTACCGTGGTGTTGTTTTTGTGCAAAAATAAAAGTTCTCGGAATGAGCTGAAAATTTACGGAGAATATTTTTGGAAAATATAAAAAATACTAGAGCGAAGAGTCATCGATGAGGAAGGCCGAGGAAGCCACAAGACACAAGGGCGCGCCCACCCCCCCTTGGGCGCCCCCCTGGCTTGTGACTTCCTCGTGGACCCCCTGGACTTGTTTCCGCCGCCACAAACTCTTATAAATACAGAAACCCCTGAAAAGTAACCTAGACCGAGAGTTCCGCCGCCGCAAGCCTCTAGAGCCACGAAAAACCAATCGGGTGCCCGTTCCGGCACCCTATCGGAGGGGGAAACCATCATCGAAGTCCACTTCATCATCCTGATGTTCTCCATGATGAGGAGGGAGTATTTCACCCTCGGAGCTGAGGGTATGTACCAGTAGCTATGTGTTTGATCTCTCTCTCTCTCTTGTGTTCTTGAGATGGCACAATCTTGATGTACCACGAGCTTTATTGATATAGATTGAATCATATGGAGTTTCCCCCTCTCTATCTTCTTGTGATGAATTGAGTTTTCCCTTGAAGTTTTCTTATCGGATTGAGTCTTTAAGGATTTGAGAACACTTGATGTATGTCTTGCGATGGGATATCCGTGGTGACAATGGGATGTTCTATTGATCCACTTGATGTATGTTTTGGTGATCAACTTGCGGGTTCCGTGACCTTAGGAATCTATGCATAGGGGTTGGCACACGTTTTTGTCTTGACTTTCTGGTAGAAACTTTGGGGCACTCTTTGAAGTTCCTTGTGTTGGATTGAACATGATAAATCTGAAATTATGTGATGCATATCGTATAATCAATCGCCTGTGTACTTGTGGAGACATTGGAGTATCTAGGTGACATTAGGGTTTTGGTTTATGTCTATCTTAAGGTCTTATTTTAGTACGAACTCTACGGCTGTTCATGACACTTATAGGGATATCTCATAAGATTGAATAGAAAATATAACTTTGAGGTGGTTTCGTACCCTACAATAATTTCTTCGTTAGTTCTCCGCTATTTGTGACTTTGGAGTGAGCTCTTTGTCGCACGAGAGGTATTTACGTATGATTCAACTATGCCAATATTGTTGAGAGAAATTGCACTAGTGAAAGTATGGACCCTAGGCCTTGTTTCCAACCATTTATACAACATTTTCTTGCTGTTTACTATTTGTTACCTTGCTGTTTTTATATTTTCAGGTTACAAAAACCTATATCTACCGTCCATATTGCACTTGTATCACCATCTCTTTGCCGAACTAGTGCACCTATACAATTTGCCATTGTATTGGGTGTGTTGGGGACACAAGAGATTTCTTGCATTTGATTGCAGGGTTTTTTGAGAGAGACCATCTTCATCCTACACCTCCCACAGATTGATAAACCTTAGGTCATCCACTTGAGGGAAAATTGTCGCTGTCCTACAAAACTCTGCGCTTGGAGGCCCAACACGAGTCTACAAGAAGAAGGTTGTGTAGTAGACATCAAGCTCTTTTCTTGCTCCGTTACCGAGGAGGTGAGTGCTTGAAGGTATATCTTTAGATCTTGCAATAAACTCTTTTAGTTTCTTGTTTTTCACTAGTTTAGTTTTATAAAATAAAACTACAAAAAATGGAATTGAGGTTGCCTCATATGCTTCTTCTTTTTAATGTCTTTCGTGAAAATGATGGAAAGGAAAATTGTGCTCAAGTATTAGAAGAAGAAGTTATTAAAATGTTTGACACTAAATATTTGAGTGATGAGCATGATTGCAATGTTGTTAGTATGAATTCTTTGAATATCCATAGTACTAATGATGATTGCACTATTCATGATAAAAAGACTTGTTATAAGCATGTCAGTTTTTGTGGAGTGCATAGAGTTTGTCAATACATGCTTAAAAGGGAAGACAGATTTGTAAGAGCCACAAGTATTTAGAAACTAACGGTTGCAAGAGAGGCTATATGTTTGTGCTGAAAGACTTAATATTTCTTGCTGTCCTTGTGAAGTTTGCAACGAAAGTGGTCATTTTAATTTCCAATGTGAACTATTTCATGATCGAATTGTGTCCAAAAACTATGATAACCTCATTACCCTTAAGCATCATAATGAAATTAGTCTATTTTGGGGGTATGAAGAAATGAAACATAAAACTAGGGACATTCCAGCTTGGGCTCTCATGAAAATGATTGATTTTGACCTAAATGAAATTTATATGTATTGCTTGGTAAATTGCATTGAGAATCCTTACATTTCCAATTACTTAAAGACAAGAAAACAAATAGAATAGGAAGAGAATACTAATGAAGGGGAATAGGTTTCTCAATATCCTCCTATTTTTTAGTAAGATGAATCAGGTAACGAGGAGGAGCTTTTTATTCAACCAACCTCTTCAAAAATAAGCTTGGAGGAATTAAATAAACCCACACATAATATGGTGAAGAAGAAGAAAAGAAGGACAAGTAAAGGTAAAGAGGTATCTCTCACAAATAATGATACCCCTTTATAATCTTGAAAATCTTTTTGGCACCAACTTAGAGAATTGTGATGATAATAATTGTTATACGATTGGTGCTATTCATACTATTAATGATGAGAGTAATTATGCTTATGTTATGCAAAGCCACAAGCTTGGGGATTCTGTGTTTGATGAGAATGACATGTTTGAGAATTTATTTTCTGCAATTAATGTTTGTCCCAAGCTTAGGGATGCTATGTTTAATGAATATGATATTTTTAGTCCCCCAAGTTTTGATGTGCAAATTTATTATGATGATAGCATACCGCCTATTTATGATGATTGCAATATTTATGAAAGTGGGTTTGGAAGAGTGTCAACTTTAGATAATGATTATCCCACTATTTTGGAGGGTGTTGAATCTTATTATAATGATAAAAGTGGATTTGGAGAGGCCACGACTTTATTTATTAACGATTCCACTATTTCGGAAGAGGTTTCAGTTGACTATGATGAGAACAAAGTTGCTACTTATGATGATTATTGTGATGATACTTATTTTATAAAAAGTAGTGATAATTATTGTCATAATTTTGAATATCCTTTTACTGAACATTACTCTTTTAATGTGGAAACAATTTTTAGTGTTCAAGTTTCATATGATACTCCCACTATTATGAATGAGAAAAAATTGCTTATGTGGTGAGTAGTAAAATTTCTATGCTTGTAGATCATGAAAAGAATGCTTTATGTGCTCATTATATTGTGGAATTCCTTCATGATGCTACTGAAAATTATTATGAGGGAGGAACATATGCTTGTAGGAATTGCAGTAATATCGAGTTTCCTCTATATGTGTTTAAAGTTCTGAAGTTATGCTTCTTTTGCCTTCCGATGCTAGTTGATTTTTGTTCCCATAAGTTGTTTGCTCACAAAATCCCTATGCATAGGAAGTGGGTTAGACTTAAATGTGCTTGTCATGAGATTCATGATGATCTTTTGCAAGTTTCAATTATTATTCCTATGTGAGCATCATTGAAATCATTATACCTAGCTAAAAGACATTAAAGAAAAGCGCTTGTTGGGAGACAACCCAATATTTATCCTTACTGTTTTGGTGTGTTCACATGATTAAGATAATGTTGTCAGGAACGAGCACCTATGGGATCGAAGGGACCCCTTTTAGTTCGGCGGGGGTGAAGGCTCGCACAAAGAGCAGGTCTGATGAACAACACACGGGGGATTTTACCCAGGTTCGGGCCGCAAGTATGCGTAAAACCCTACTCCTGCTTGGATGTATTAAGAGTGTTCTTAGGGTTCTTGCTATAGGGGCGCTATGAGCAGCTGCCACACGTGTGAGCTAGAAAGTCTAAAGATTCAAAGGTCGAAAAGCCGTCTACCGTATCGCCCTGGGCCTTCTTTTATACTGAAGGGGATCCCAACAGTGGCGTACAGTGCGTACACGGGGTGTAATGAGCTACAGTACTATCATACCTAACACTAACAGAGTAGGACGGGCACATTTAATGCACCGTCAGGCTTCTCTATCCGCCTGCGGGACGGGACAGGAGCCCGTCCCATCGGCACTGCTTAGCCCCCTCCAACGCTGACGTTGCGACACGTGTCCAGGCGGATCGACACGTGGCCTGTGCGTTGGTGGGGCTTCGCCTGGCCGGGTCTTGTCGGGGTTCTGCCTTTGCCTGAGGGTCCGATGGTCATCCCGGCAAGGTCTTGCTGGGGGCCTCAATTCTTCTACGCTAGAACATGGCAAGTCCCTGGTGGGCCTCGTTGCTAGGGTGGCTACCACTGCTCGTGCATGAATAAAGGGGCACTAGGAAGTCCAAAACTCTAGTGCTCCGATAGGAGCCCCCGGGCCTAGGCCACACACGTGGCGAGGCGTTGTTGGGCTAGGCCCAAACAGTGCACACGCACGCGTGGCAGGGCCTTGCGGTTGTGATCGTTGCGCTTGCTATGCTTCCCCATGACGCCCGTTGAATGCGGGTCATGGGATACGTGCGCAACGTAGTCATTACAGCAGCGCGCCCACAAAACATTTCTGTTATTTAAGTAAAGAGGCTGCCCCACGCCTTCCTGTAAAGAGGAAATCGCACAGGCGCTGCTCATTTACCCCTTGTCTTTCCTAATCTGAGAACTGCCATCGTCTTCCTCCTCGAGCCCGAAGCAGAGCCCCTTCCACCCATCCACGCCCTGCTCCCTCTCCGTCTTTAGTCCCCGCCCTCGTCGCCAGCATGCCGCCCAAAGCTAGCAAGGGCAAGGAAGCAGAGGCTGTCTCGGAGAACAAGCTGGTGAGGATGCAGAAGGAGTACGTCGTCTTTATGCCGGGGCTTGGCGTGGATGTCCTAAAGAAGCAATACCGGTGGATGTGGGAGACGGGGACGATGGCGCATCCCACCACCTGCGTGAGTCCAGGCCCTTCCGAGGCGGCCCAGGCAAATACCCTTTCTTCGCCGATTAGTTTTACTGTGGACTCTGTCCCCCTTTTTCAGACTTCTTCAACGACCTCATGTTCACCTACGGCTTCCAACTCTTGGATTTCACGCTGAATGCCGTGATGTCCATGGCAGTTTTCGCCCACCTTTGCGACAACTTTGCCGGAGTAATCCCTAGCACCGCTCTTTTCCGCCACTATTTTGCCCCCCGCATCCAACAAGGCAGGGCCCTTTTCGGTGCCGTCACTTGGATTCCACGGCTAGGAACCAAGGAGCTCTACCCAGACAGGGCTTACTGTGAGAGGTGGGACGAGTGGCGGGGCAAATGCTGTTGGATTCGGGAGGAGAAAGTCCTACCCTTATGCTTGCCGCGGCAAGCTAAAATGGTGCCCGGCGAGGACTGGAGTGCTGTCGACCCTGAGGATGGGAAGCTTACAGTCGCGACCACCAGGACCCACCACCTCAGGGACGCCGGGATGGGATATTCGTGGTGACAATGGGATGTTCTATTGATCCACTTGATGTATGTTTTGGTGATCAACTTGCGGGTTCCGTGACCTTGGGAATCTATGCATAGGGGTCGGCACACGTTTTTGTCTTGAATTTCCAGTAGAAACTTTGGGGCAGTCTTTGAAGTTCTTTGTGTTGGATTGAACATGATGAATCTTAAATTATGTGATGCATATCGTATAATAAAGCCCATGGGTACTTGTGGTGACATTGGAGTATCTAGGTGACATTAGGGTTTTGGTTGATGTGTATCTTAAGGTGTTATTTTAGTACGAACTCTAGGGCTATTCGTGACACTTATAGGGATAGCTCATAAGATTGATCAGAAAATATAACTTTGAGGTGGTTTCGTACCCTACAATAATTTCTTCGTTAGGTCTCCGCTATTTGTGACTTTGGAGTGAGCTCTTTGCCGCACTAGAGGTATTTACATATGATTCAACTATGCCAATATTGTTGAGAGAAATTGCACTAGTGAAGTATGGACCCTAGGCCTTGTTTCCAAGCATGTATACAACATTTTGCTCACTATTTACTATTTGTTACCTTGCTCTTTTTATATTTCCAGATTACAAAAACCTATATCTACCATCCATATTGCACTTGTATCACCATCTCTTTGCCGAACTAGTGCACCTGTACAATTTGCCATTGTATTGGGTGTGTTGGGGACACAAGATATTTCTTGTAGTTGATTGCAGGGTTGTTTGAGAGAGACCATCTTCATCCTACACCTCCCACGGATTGATAAACCTTAGGTCATCCACTTGAGGGAAAATTGCCGCTGTCCTACGAAACTGTACGCTTGGAGGCCCAACCCACGTCTACAAGGAGAAGGTTGTGTAGTAGACATCAGTTTTCTCAGGATTATCAAAGTAGTATTTAATATTTCACACATAACTAGCATCGAGGGTTTTAGGAGGTTCCCCATCTCCATGAGTAGCAAATACCACTATTTTTGTGTGTTTCATGTTCCATATCCATAACTAAAGATATAAAACAACTAATAACAAAAAATAAAAATTACTTACTGGTAAAGCAAACAAGCACACACGAGAATATTCACCCCACGCTATGGCTCCCCGGCAACGGCGCTAGAAAAAGGTCTTGATAACCCACAAGTGTAGGGGATCGTTTGTATCGTTTTTCGATAAGTAAGAGTGTCGAATCCCAATGAGGAGCTAAATGTAGAACAAATATTATTGACCATCGATACAACTCTACGCACACTTATGCTTGATTTACCTAGAATTAGTATGAAACTACTTTGCGGGAAGTAAACGGGAAGTACTTTGTGATAAAAGGAACTTATTAGTGACGTAGCAAGCTTTTTGCAACACAAGAGAAAGATTGTCCCTAGGCAATTGACTATGATCCGAAAGATACTTGTTATATGCAATGAGGGAGAGGCATGAGCTAACAAACTTTCTCTACTTGGATCATATGCACTTGTGATTGGAACTCTAGCAAGAATCCGCAACTACTAAAGATCATTAAGGTAAAACCCAACAATAGCATTAGGTATCAAGTTCTCTTTACTCCCATACGCAACAACCCACCTGCTCGGGTTTATGCTTCTGTCACTCAAGAAACCCACCATAGGAAAATCATGAACATATTGAAACACACTAGAATGAGGATCCCTCCACTTGCACAACACACAGGGCACCATAGGAGAACACCATATCAACATACAACTCACATCCATAACATCATACCACAACTAACCCATAGGGCAAAATATATCTACTCAAACATCATAGGATAACCAAATATCACTGTGAAATAATATATGGAGTTGAGCACCATGTTTAAGTAGATATTATAGCGAGGAAGAGAAGTGTTACACTTCCGCAAGAGGGGGAGAGATTTAGTGTTGATGACGGCAAGATTGTTGATGTAGATCGTCGTCACGGTGATATCCCGGGCGGCGTTCCGATGCCATCGCGGGAGAGGGGGAGAGATCCCCCCTTCTTATAATTATTCCTTGCCCCCCGCTAGATGGGAGGGGAATTCCCCCTATGGTCCATGGACTCTATGGCGGTGGAGGGGCGGGAGCCTGCCCGAGATTGGATCTCCCTCTCTGTTCTCTTCTGTTTCATGTTCCTGTTTCCTAGCCGAAAACCATTTATTATATTCCCGAAGATCCGTAACTCCGATCGGGCTGAAAATTTGAGGGGATTTTTATCCAAAAATTAGCTTCCTTGCATCTGAAGGAGAGATCCAATCGACGCACGAGGTGGGCAGCACCCACCAGGCCACGGTTGCCCGCCTGGCCATGCCCTGATGTATCATGGGGGATGTGGGCCTCCATTTGTGTTGATTCGTGTTCTCAAAATTCACAAATATCCCAAAAAAATCTCCGTAAATTTTTATCATGTTTGGACTTCTTTGTATATGGTAATTCTACAAAATAAAAAACATGCAACAAACAGGAACTGGCACTGGGCACTGGATCAATAGGTTAGTCCAATAAATCATATAAAATGTTGCCAAAATATGTGAAACTTGTATAATATTGGCATGGAACAATAAAAAATTATAGATATGACAGAGACGTTTCAAGACCGCCGATGAATGGAGGGTTGCACGAGCACTCTTGGTGATTGCCAACTCTTCTGACGTGGGTTGCCGACCAGTGTCGAAGAAGGCCGCTGGCATTTATGCGATGACAGACACAAGTTGAACATGGGCAGCCTCTACACGGGTGTGTGCAGACACCATCATGGCTATGACAACCGTCGAGGAATGGACAACTGTTGTGCCATTCTCAACATTTGCTACCACAACCGCAGCCGCCTTGAGCGTTCCCACAACCTGCATGAGCGCGACTGAAGTCTGTGAAGGGGCGGGTGCTGCAGCTGAGATTGCGGCAGCAACATCTGTGAATGTGTTCGGTCCGGAGTTTGCCACCAAAGTTGCCTTCACGAGGCGGATCCACGTCTCAATCTTTCATCGTCTATGTTTGAACAATAAAATGGACTTGGGGAGCAAGTGTGGTTGACGCGTCGGCGATACGTCTCCAACGTATCTATAATTTTTTGATTCTTCCATGCTATTATATTATCATTCTAGGATACTTTTTGAGTGTTTATTTACCAATTAATATTATTTTTGAGCACTAAGCAATTAACCCAGTGCCTAGTGCTAGTTGTTGTTTGCTGCGTGTGTTTGGCTTTTCAGATTTACAGTACCAAATGAAATCCAATTGCCACGAAACTTTTTGGTGATCTTTTCTGGACCAAAAGAAGACGTGGAAGTTGCAGGAGGAGACCAGAAGCCACACGAGAGGAGCAACACGCAACCAGGCATGACCAGGGGGTTGGCGTGCCTAGTTGCCTCATGCTCGCCTCGGTTTCCTTTTGGTGTACCTTTTCATCCTATAAATTCACATTAATCCCCAAAACCCTAGAGAGCCACCCGAAACACTTTTTCCGCTGCCGCAAGTCTATGTTCCGCCCTGCCGGAATGGGGATCGATCATGGAGGGCCTATACATCATTCTTGGCGCTCCCATGGTGATGTGTGAGTAGTTCACCACAGGCCTACGGATCCATAATTTAGTAACTAGATGGCTATCTATCTCCCTCTTGATCTTCAATCCAAAGAACACCGCATCTTCGCTTTGATCTATCTGATGTAATTCTTTTGTTCGGGCATTTATTGAGATCCGGTGAATTGTGGGTTTATGTTCAAATTATTCATGATAAACATTTGAGTCTTCTATGAAATCTTTGTTATTCTTATGTGCATGGTCATGATAGCTTCGTAAATCTCTCTGATCTATTGATTTGCTTTGACTAAGTAGATTGATCTTTCTTTAGTGAGAGGGGAGCATTGTAGTGGGTTCAATCCGACGGGGTTCTATATCCCAGTGACAGAAGGGGACATGATACGCCTTTGTATTGTTGCCACTAAGGATCAAACGATGGGGTTAGTTCATATTAATTGAATTCTCTTTGTCTACATCATGTCATCATTCTTCAAGCATTACTCTGTTTTACTTAATACTCTAGATGCATGTTAGATAGCGGTCGATGGGTGGAGTAATAGTAATAGGTGCATGCAGGAGTCGACCTATTTGCTTATGGACGTGATGCCTAGATACACATGATCATTACCATGAATAAATATTGCATAACTATCCGCTTTTCTGTTAGTTGCCCAACAGTAATTTGTTTACCCACCGTATGCTTACTTTCATGTGAGTTGCTACCACTAGGGAAAAATTTGGCCCCATGGTCTACTTGCTTATATATTTACATACTCTACAATACCTTGATGTCCTTATTTAATTTTTATTTTATTTTGAAATTTATACTTATATACTACCAACCACACTACTTACAAGCTTGCAAATAACGAGCCCAAGGGGATTGACAACCACCTTTCATGCGTTGAATGCAAGTGTTTGTTTCTTTGTTTGTAGATGCTCGAGATGATGCTCGATTGTTACTCTTATTGGTTTGATAAACCTTGGTTCTCTACTGAGGGAAACACTTACCTATATTGTGCTACGTCACATGTTCCTCTTCACGGAAAACCCAATACAGATCACAAGCATTAGTCGGTGGTGGACTGTACCGGACAAAGCTTCTGACGTAAGCCATATATGAGGATACTTTATACTGCACCACACACAATTCATGATCATGATATGTTTGTGATGTGCTTTATTTTCATATTGTTTTAGAATGAAAAATGAGGCCACATCGGCAAAGGGCGGTGTTTGGATTGCAATACCATTTATCTGTAGTGAACATGGAACTATAGGCATGTCATGTTAAAATCTGGAATTATTCAGGGTTCGTTTGGCCTTTTTATACACTAATTGAGTTTTTTAGACATTTAGTGTGCATAGTGCAAATATGAACTTCAAGCATATGCTCCAGTGCACCAAAATGGGTTTAAAAGTCATATATGTGTCCTTCGGTGCATGTTTAGGTCCCATGTAATAAATAGGAATGAATTTCAAACATCTCGGTGTTGTGGCTCGGCCGCAAACATTGAGAATCTTGGTTTTAAAATTCTAGAAATCCAGATCTCACCTACAATTCATGAAACTTGGCAAGGTGTCATGGCTTGGCACATATATGCCGTGGCAAAAAATTGTCCAATTTGGGACAAGTTTCGATATAGCCTCTCACAAACTGGAGCTTATGACACGAGGCATTGGGGTTGCAATAGAGAACGTGACACCTTTTGGGGGCGAAACGACATTCATTGCCTTTTCCCACCTTGATTTTTTAGAGGCAACATAGACCAATAGAACCGTTGTGCTAATGTATGGAACTATTGATGGCTTGTTTGACCTTTTCACACATTAATTGAGCTTTCTAGGCATTTAATTTGCATAATTCAAATTTGAACTACAATCACCATGTCTAGTGCACCAAAATGGGTTGAAAATCATATATGTGTGTCATTGGGTGCATTTTTAGGTCCCGTGAAAGAAATGAGAATGAATTTCAAATCTCTTAGCGTCATGGCTCGGCCACAAACATTGAGAATATTGCCTTAAAAATTCGAGTAAATTCAAATCTCACCAAAATTCATGAAACTTGGCATGGTATCATGACATATCACATATATGATGTGGTAAAAAAATCTCAACTGGGACTAGTTTGGGCACAAGCCTCTTACTAACGAGAGCTTCTCACATGAAGCCTTGTGATTACGATACTTGTGATTCCAATAAGGAATGTGTCACATTTAGTGGGCGAAGCGACATCCGCTACCTCTTCCTGCCTTAATTTTTTCTAGAGCAAACATAGACCAATAGGAGTGGCGTGCGAAAATATGGAATTATTCATGATTTGTTTGGCCTTTTATGGACTAATTGAGTTTTCTGCGCATTTAATGTGCATAATTCAAATTTGAACTAAAATCACAAGGTCGAGTGCACCAAAATGGGTTGAAAAATAATATATTTGTCCTTGTGTGCATGTTTAGGTCCCATGCAAGAGATGATAATGAATTTCAAACATCTCGATATCGTGCCTCGACCACAGACATTGAGAAACTAGGTTTTTAAATTCTTGTAAATCCAAAACTCGCATGAAATTCGTGAAACTTGGCATGGTGTCATGACATGACACATATGTGTCGTGGTAAAAAAGTGTCCAATCTGGGACTAGTTCTTGTACAAGCCTCTTACAAACCAGAGCTTCTCACAAGAAGCTTTGAGGTTCTGATAGGGAACGTGTCACTTCTTTGGGCAAAACGACATTCACTGCCTCTTCTCACCTTGATTTTTTTCTAGAGGCAACATAGACCAATAGGAGTGTCTTGCTAACATGTGGAATTATTCAGGGTTGATTTGTCATTTTTATACATTAATTGAGTTTTCTAGGCATTAAACATGCATACTTTGAATTTGAACTACAATCACAAGGTCCAGTGCACCAAAATGGGTTGAAAAATCATATACGTGTCTGTGGTTGCATGTTTAGGTCCCATCCAAGAAATGGAAATGAATTTGAAACATCTTTGTGTCTTGGCTTGGCTGCAAACATTGAGAAACTTGGTTTTAAATTGTTGTAAATCCAAAACTCCTTGAAAATTCATGAAACTTGGCATGGTGTCATTACATGGCACATAAAGGCATCATAGGATTTATTTTCCAATTTGAGTCACAATTTTTTCAAGAGCCAACATTAAGAATATTGGTTTAAATTATAGTCAATCTAAAACTCACACATAATTCATGAAATTGGGTAGGGCTTCATGGTATAACACAATTTGTTGTGGTATATTCCATGTCCATTCTTAGAAAAATGCCACGTTACCTTCAAAAACAATTGTATTATTTCTAAATCACGAGCATTCCACTAACCATTTATGTGCTGCCACACATCACACTTTTATTGGCTAGGAGGTGTCGTGCAGGTAGTTGTTTGAGTAAACGGGAGGTGTGCGAGCTGTCCTCCGCTGTGCAGGCTCACTGGGTGGCATGCCAAAACTCCTTCGCTGCGTGATACATCTCCAACGTATCTATAATTTCTGATTTTTCCATGCTATTATATTATCATTCGAGAATAATTTTTTAGTAATAATTTACCAATTTATATTATTTTGAGCACTAACCTATTAACCCAATGCCCAGTTCCAGTTCTTGTTTTCTGCGTGTTTTTACTTTTCAGGTTTACAATACCAAACGAAGTCCAATTGCCCCATTTTATAATCTTGTTGGGACCAAAAGAAGACCTATAAGCTTCGGGAGAAGACTGGTGGCCTCACAAGGGAGGCACAAGCCAACAGAGCGTTCCTAGGGGGTGGTCGCGCCCTGATTGACTGTCCCTCCCTCGTCGGTCTCCTACCCCCATTCTCTGGCCTATAAATTCACATATATTCCATAAACCCTAAGGGTAGTCCCAAAACACCTTTTTTCGCCGCCGCAAGTCTCTGTTTCGTCATGATCTCATCTGGAGCTCCGTGCCGGCACTCTGCTAGAGGGGGCCTCAATCACGGAGGGCCTGTTTGTCAACCTTGTTGCCCTCAGGATGAAATGTGAGTAGTTCACCATATACCTACGGGTCCATAGTTAGTACCTAGATGGCTTCATCTCTCTCTCACTCACTCACTCACTCTCTCTTGATCTTCAATACAATGATCATCGATCCATCTGATGTAACTCTTTTGTGCGGTGCGTTTGTTGGGATCCGATGAATTGTGGGTTTATGTTCAGATTATTCATGAAAAGTATTTGAGTCTTCTCTGAAATTATTATGATTCTTATTTTCATGATCATTGTAGTTTGGTAATTCTCTTTGATATATTGATTTGCTTTGGCCAAGTGGATTGATCTTTCTTCAGTGAGAGGGGTGCGTTGTAGTGGGTTCAATCTGACGAGTTTCTATATAATAGTGATAGAAGGGGACAAGATATGTCTTTGTGTTGTTGCCACTAAGGATAAAATGATGGGGTTTATTCATATTGCTTGAGTTTACTTTGTCTACATCATGTCATCATTCTCCATATATTATCTGTTTGTAATGAACTTAATACGTAGAGAAGCAAGCATAGAAGCGTCCTTGAAGTGGATTAATAGTAATAGGTGTAGGCAGGAGACGGCCTATTTGTTTTGGATGTGATGCATATATACACATGATAATTGTTGTGAATATCACATAACTATGCCCTTTTATATCAATCGCCCAACAGTAATTTGTTTACCCACCGTATGCTTATTTTCATAAGAGATGCCGCTAGGGAAAACTATGGCCCCCAGGTCTATTCACTTATATATTTACAAACTTATCAATACCTTGTTGTTCTTATTAAACTTTTATTTTATTTTTCAATTTTTAATTATCTACAATTATCAACACACTTCACTTGCTTGTAAATAACGAGATCAAGGGGATTGACAACTCACTTGCCCGCGTTGGGTGCAAGTTGTTTGCTCTTTTGTGTACAACTGCTGAAGACGGTTATGGATTGACATTCCCATTGGTTCGATAAACCTTGGTTTCATAACTGAGGGAAATACTTACCCGTATTGTGTTGCAACTACCCGTTCCTCTTTACGGAAAACCCAATGCAGATCAGAAGTATCATTGTGCAGGCTCACCAGAAGGCGCCCAATAGTACGTTGCGCAGGCTCACCGGAAGCAAGCCCTTTGATCTTCATATCCACGTGCCTTACTTCCAACCTATCCATTAATGGCGCCCGAGTCACTGTTTAATAGGCAGTCTTACTATCCACTCACTCACAACCCTCTCACTTCGCCTCCGATTTCCCTTTGTCATCCAAACCACCACCTACGCCATGTTGCACAAGGATCATATGCCTCTAGTATTCCGATTTGGTGAAGTCGGCCACGAGCCGGAGGATATAGAACATAAGGCTACATGGGACGTCATGAACATGGCCCTGAACGAGTTGCACGACATAGCAGATGCTGGCCCCACGCACTCGCTAGCAACCATCCCCGCACCCATGCCAGCAACCATCCTCGTCGCATTGATGGACAGGTCGCCGAGTTGAGCACCATCATAGTGCTGGATACCGCGGGCATGAGTGCGTGATCTAGTCTACGTGCAAGCATTAACGACTGCACCTATGCTCGTGTGCAATAATGCACCCGCTACACTGGTCCCAGTGAGCGCCCGCACCCACTGCGCCCATGCTCGTGCGCGTGGCTATGCCCTCCGTTCCAGTGCCTGTGTGCACGCCTACACCCGCCGTGACCCCCTCATCGGCATGGGACGCCGCCATCGACCGCTTCCTGGTAGCGCTGCTAGTGGACGCACCCCTCACTTCTTGCCCGTCGATCACGCGATGATCTGATCTTTGATTTGGATGTCCAGAACATTCTGGATGGTTTGAAGACCTGAACTATGGCGTCTCGGGGGACGACAATGCCGGAGCAGGCCACCACCGCCACTGCAATTAATTTTCTTTATATTGTATCTCGATCGAATGAATGTAAAGCCATAGTTTGACTGGATGAAATCTATGGTTTAATCAACTCAATATTTTCCCTTGAATGCACATACTAATAAAAGTAAATCAAAAAACATCAATCTTTTTCCTCTGAATAAAACACTGGTCGCAATGTTTCAGCTTGAATACTCGTATGCAGATCGAGAGCTATGCTTCCTTGGCCAATAAGCCAAGTGAAAATTTGGCACGAAGGATGGGTGAATAGCATCATTGCAAACGATTCTGTATGGTGACCTATGTGCCTACTAAAGAAATTTTTGTAAGATTTGCATCTTTTATATTGGGTACATTGCCATTTGTCAAATTGGAAACATTAGCATTTGTCAACATTGTAACACTGACATTTGTGAAATTTTGCAGCTAAAAATCACTAGTGCGGTGTAATTTTGCAACTGAAATTCACTACACATAGATTTCATCATACATAAAGCATTTCTTCTTTACACAAAATAGTTCAACTCGATAGCTGAACCAAACAAACTTTTTCCCAATTTTTGCCAACCACGTATTGAAATAGCTAGTTCAACTATATATACTAGCTAATTTAAAGTATGCAATACAGTTCAACCATATACATAGTTAGATGAACTAAACAATATAGGGCATGAATACTACTATGGAGGGGATTTGTACTACTTACAACAACCTCTCCTTTGCCGAGAACGCTCAGTAAAAGACAGAGGAGGAGGAGCCTACCGATGAGTTGGAGGAATCGAATTCGTTGCCTGCCTCTGCTGCCCTCTGCCACTCTAGAAGCGCCTCCTCGGAGCGGAGGGACTAGGCAAAGATCTCAGCATTCCACACCACTACTGCTGCCATGATGTCGGTGAGCTTCTATGTGTGCGCGACCTGGTGCTCCACCTCCTTCTCAACGAATTTGATGTAGCGTGCAATGACTCTGATGCAAAAGCCATGCAGTGGGCCTTTGGCGGCCTTCACCTCTTGCCTTCGAGCCGCAGTGGCAGAGCGAGTGTTAGCCCCAGTGCATGATGGTAGGGTGGTGGCCAAGAAGGACGATGGTGTGGTGGCGGTCAAGGCGGCCGTCGGTAGCAGCTGCCCTCATGCAGCGATGACAGAGCGTGTGGTGGGTGGCATGCACACACACACCAAGGACCTCATGCGCACAACACGCTTTAGAGGACTGCAAAACTGATGCAGTGAAGCCTCCAGCTTGAGTTGTCCTCTGGCAGAGTGGTTGAGCGACAACGAAGGGGTAGGTGCCATTGGCGATTGGGGGAGAAGCAAACTAGATAAGCTACGAGAGGGAAGGGATGAATGCGATGTGGAGTCAACAAACATGATGGTTTATACAACAGGACGAAAAGCATTGGTTTTTGGGGGATTTTGCCGAGTGGGGCGGAAAGCTTGCACGGTTGCACACAGGAACCTATACGGTTGCGTGTGGGAACAGGCTCACCGATGCCTCTTCAAGCCAACACGTGGCCAAACAAAATGCATGTGCGATGCTGAAGGGTGCACCGGAATCCTCCGGCGGTAATGTGGTGACAAGTTGGGAGAGAAGAGGAAGAAATGATAAGTACACAAACGATTAATAATAATAAAAACTTTTGTGTTTTATTACATAGCAAATGGCCATTCTCTATGTACCGCCGCGAACGGTTGTTGGCCCATGGTGTGATGTGAAACATTACGTCATTTTCCCAGGAGTCGACGACTTGCAACCGCTAGGCGGCTTGTATAAGACTATTTCCTGCATTTTCAATTGCTCAATGCATGTGGTTTCTCGTGGGGTGCTAACGGTTGAGACGTCCGCGACACGCTCTGTTCAGGTCCCTCCTCTCGTGCTGCCAGCGTCCCTCCGTGCAGAGCCACCACGTAGTTACGTGGGCCACAATGTAGTTATGCGCTGCAAAAACTGTCATGAAGACGTGCTGAAATTACAGGTCGTCCAGCGCCCACCCATGTAGACAGAGCATAGATGTTGTGTGGATAGAGCAAATCACATCTCATACGATTAAACTAAGGAACGCGGCGGTGATGTTTCCATCAATCATTGTCAATTGTTTACCAGCAACCGTTTTCCCACAACGGACATAACTTATTAGGAGGAATCATCTATGTCATTATCGATCTTCTCACACAATTCTGATTACTAACATATTTTCCATGTATCACACATATCTTGTTAAGACCAATCATCTGTGTTCTGATGAATCATCACAAATAGTTTATCTGAGTGAATTGTATGTCATCTATCGCACACATATGGATCTATATAGTCGTTTGTGCTATTTTGGCTAATCTCAAAAAATTCATGAGGACCATCTGTATGCCACATATCGCACACGCAAATCTTATCTGAATCATGCTTGATGGATCAGACATAACACACAATTTGTTTTATAGATGACGGATCTAGAACTAGACTGTTTGTGATTCATGCAACACACACAGCTTGGTCAAAGGGTCTCTAATACATCTGTCGTCTTAGGACCTTCTCGCGGTAGTGAGTGGCTCACGAGCAGCCGACAAGCCCATCTTGAGGTGATGTGATGTCCCAAAAGTGTAGGGGTCAATTAGAGATCTATTTGATAATTATGAGGAATGATCCCACAAGGAGATGAAGGAAATGTTGAGTACAAAAACAACAATGATTCAGTGCAAGTACCAAAAACGTGACAATTTGTTTTTGTGATGGTGACTGGTCAATGAAACGTAAACAACAATAAAATGTAAAAGAGTAAAAGAGTGTAACAAGTGGTCTAATCCTTAATATTGCCACGGTTAAGCCTGTTGTGTTACTTATGATGATCAAACATTGTTGTAGACGGCGAATAATGACGAAGTCTCAATTTCATATATGAATTGCATTGATTATTGTATCTTATTCGATGGCGTAGGGATAGAGCGTAATATAATGTGTAGCAAAACCATTGATTACACATACTTATGATTGTTTTCTTAGTAAGTAACACAAAAACTAAGATCCATTAAGGTAAATACCCAACCATAACTATAAGTTCCTTTAGGGTCCCCATTTATTGCCCACGTCACAACTCATAAATTCTAGGAACGATAATATCTGTCACTCTGACCTCCCATCCTAGATTTATCATGACACAATGACCTCCTCTAGGCATATATAAGTGAAGTGCCATGAAGGTGACATTCTCATAACGGCACTAGAGAATTGCACTACAAGAAAATTACTCAACAATCCCAACTACAAATATATGTGAAACCTGACAACTAGTCTTATCCCATTGCTTAAGAACACAAGGGAATTACTCACAGCTCATCATGGTGAACATATTCAATATGGTTATGATAATTATAACAATATGAAAGTAATGATCTTTCACCAATAAAACACAAGACATCAACCACCACAACAATAATTAAGAACACCAAGTGGAATCGTGATCAAACCACAAACTCATTTCAAACATAAATTCAAACTAGATTGTTTCATAATAGACATCAGTATCCCATTAACATCATGCTCAAGGATTCAAACGACGATGGTTGTGTATCCATGACGTTGGCCCTTAGGGGCAAGTGCATGAAGGCTTCCTATTTGTCATCGAAAATGTCAAGCCACTTTGAACAATTGTCAAAGTTTACCATAAAAAATACTTTTTCCCAATTATTTTCGATTTTACTGTTCATCCGAGCTCATTGGCTCATTTGAGCTCGAGCTCAGATACTCCACGTCCCTATAAAACACACTATTGTGTAAGGGATCAACCACCACAACGCATGCGATGTGCCAACATACATGTTTACTTGCTACAAACTGTTTTTTACTAACTAAATTTCATTTATTTGAAATAATGGTGTTCATATCTTACTTGAAATTGTGATTTGTTTAATAGACTATGCCTATACACAATTTGATGCGACACATTATTCTAGTTTGATCGTAAACATATCGAAATCAACTTGGTGAAATTGATATCTAGGCATCATGTTGGAAATAACAACCATGAGCATTAATCCTCAATGAAGTCGCGAACAACTAAAGTCCATGCCACATATATTGTAAAAAAGAAAATTCCCATGCTACAAATGTAGGGAATTTCGGATATATATATATGTAATATATAGAGAGAGAGGATAGGACTATTCTGTTACTAGTAACAAAATATTATTTTGTTACTAACGCCCCCTATAAGGCGCGACGCGTCCAAAAGGTATGAGACGTGACACGGTTGCGACCCGCCCCACCCTGACCCACCTCCTACGGCCAGTGGGCAGCCGTCGCGGGCGAGTGAGTGATGGCGGCAGCCGGAGCAAGGGGGCCTCCAGTGTTGTGACGTGTCGCCGTTAGATGTGGACACTTAGGGCAGTTCGAGTCACAAAACGAGACAAATAAAAAACATCGTTGCAAAAAGTGTGTTAAAAAAGCACGCAACTTGTTTTTGACAAAAAATATCATTCAGTTCAACGATATAAATCATGCAAGTTCGGGGACGATGATATCGTAAAACGTTGAAAAGTTACGAGGAAAATGATATCAATAAATAGAGTAAAAGTCTAGTATGGGTAAGCACGCTCGGTAGAAACCCATATGACCATCAGTTCAAGTACTTTATTTTCCGAGCCATTCAAAATTACTCTATGAAAAATACCTGAGTACAACCATTCCAAGACGTTAGTTCGGGAATAGTAACAAAATAATATCATTTGCTCAATTCCAACAAGATGGTTGAAAAGTTCTAACGGAAACAGTATAAAAACAGAGTAAAGTACAGTCAGTGAAACACACTCAGTACAAACACACACATAGATCAACACGTATAGTCTACTTTTTTGACAGGAAAATAGCAAGATAGGTCTCACCGTATTCAAAATTACTCTTAAACGGTTGCGAATTTGAGAAAACATTCAATGTGACTAAGTTTTGGATTTTCGATAGCTTTCCAGCGGTATGCCATTTTCCTCATTTGGATAAACTTTTTAAAAAAATCACGTTCGAAACCAAATTTCACCGAATTCGAATTTAAATTTAACCCATAAAGAATTATAAAAAACTTTCAATATGCAAAAGTTGCACATTTTCCATAGTTTTCTAACGCCATATTATTTGCGTCAATCCGACAAACCGTTTGCAAAAAATGTAAAAAAACATTTTGCCCAGAATTTCACCATTTTCAAAATACTTTTAAATCATATAGAATTTTAAAAAATATTCTACATATGGAAGATGTGGATTTTCACCAGCTTTCCAACGCCATCTCATTTTCTCAATTCCGACAAGCCGTTTGAAAATTAACTGCAAAATAGAATTCGCATTTTTGGTTTTGAAAAAAACATTTTTTTAAAACTGCTCTTAAACAATGATGATTTTGTGAAAAAAAAATCTATATGAGTGTAATCTAGATGTCAAGAGATTTCCAACGATATATTACCCGCCCTGTTCCGATGATTTTTTCTTGCAATGTTTGTTATTTTAGTTTTTGAACTAAACAAGACGATCAGTTCAACGTAATGAAAGCACCAGTCCAACCGCTCAAATTCGTCAATTTAACAATAGTAATAGAATAATATTCTGTTATGCGAAATAGAATAGCTCTCATATATTCTGAAACCTAATAGAAAACTTATTTGGACGCGTCTAGCAGGTTGTCGTTGGCTCGCTATCGCTCCAATGTGGGTGGCCAAAAAAGAAAATATTTTGCCCCATTGTCTATAGATGGAAATAGTTTGTCCCTCTAATCAATATTAGGAAAAGCAAATAGGTGTTAATAGGTGTGAACAAAAAAAGTAAAAATATATTTCAAAGCACTTAGTGAACAAGTGTGGGTACATTCAATTTGGGTTTTATTTTTTTTAAACATAACTTTCAAACCACCATCGTAATTAAGATGTGTTTTGATCGTTCGCATGCTCGTGACGTGCTCTTCAAAACTAGATCTCGTATGGATATGTTTCGACAAATTTTTCTATGTGCAATTTAATCCTTGTTTTGTGCAATTGCCCAGCAGTGGATGTGCAATTGCCCAGCAGTGGATGTGCAACTACCTAACAATGTATGTGCGACTTTCCGCCTACCATGTGGGCGTGCAGTTTTCACTGATGGCACCTCCACCCCAAAACTACATCCTTCCAATGAGTTGTGCAACTACATTTGTTGCCCATGTCAAATGCCTAGTAGTCGATGTGCAACTTTCCCCTTGCCCGTGGACGTGCTTTCATTATTTACTGCATCATCCAACTGCCTAAGAGTGGATGTGCAACTTTGGATACTACCATGACTAACTATTTAACGATGATGTGCAACTTTCACTTGTACCCCCCCCCCATGTGCCGTTTTCCTAAATGTACAACTTTAGTGTCCTATCTATATGCAACTTTTCACTACCCTCAAGAATGTGGAATTTTCACCATCCACCTATTCTTGCCATAGGCTACAGTAAGTTGCACATATCGCTGGTAGGGGAGATGGGGCAAGAGTAAAAAACTAGACATCCACGAGTAGGGAGGAGGGTTGCACATCGACTACTCATAGTTGGCCGGAGCAGTAGACTAGTTGCACATCAGGTTGTCATGGTTGCTAGGTTACAACCTCATAGAAAGTTGGATCATGCGGCTCCAAAATTTGGTTTTGAAATAAAGGTGCACCAAATACTAAAAGTTGCACAATGCAGTACTAAAGTTGCACCCATAGCACTAAAGTTGGCATCAATTTTTATTGTCGAAACATACCCCATGCGAGATCTAGTTTCAAAGATGTCGTTGCAAGAAATCTAACAACAAAGACGGACATGAATTCTGACACGGGGTTTGAAAGATATGGCTTTTATATCTTTTAAAAAGTCAAAATAAATGCACACACACATCCTCAGATAAGTAATATCTTGCTCACATGAACATTTCACTGTATACGCAACATCATGCTAGACCACAAAACTGCATGCATGCATGTGTGAAAACCGACCGCTCAATTTTGTTAATTTGTGCATACGCACTGTTTAGATTTTGGGAGCTTAGTTTTGTATTAAAAATGGTTTCACAGCAAAATACCAACAACATAGGGTGCAACTTAATTTTAATAAAAGACAACATCTATCGATAAATATGGCATACGGGGGATTCTTATGAAATCGTTTCTTTTGCTTGTCTTCAATGGATATTTCATTTTTCATGTGAGTAGATCTTGGTCATGTCATGTTAGTGATGCAGTGGGTGCACCGTACGCTGACGTGCGTTGAGACTGCGTTGGTATTTCTCCAAAGAGGAAGGGATGATGCAGCACAGAGACGATAATTATTTCCCTCAGTTATGAAATCAAGGTATCAATCCATAGAGAAACATCAAGAACCTACGTAAACATCACCTGCACACAAATAACAAATACTTGCAACACGACGCTTAAGAGAGGTTGTCAAGCTCTCAGCGATACTAAGATAGATTAGGTAGTGATAGTTTTGGAAAATAGATCATGCAAGAACACAAAATAAAATAGTTTAAAAAAAGTGAAGCAAGGTATTTTTTTGAATTAATAGATCTGAACACAAAAAGGCAAAATAGTAGATCGGAAAGCAATATGTTGGAAAAGTAGACCGGGGACCGTAGGTTTCACCGGTGGCTTCTCTCATGAGTATAGCACACGGTGGGTGAACAAATTACTATTGGGAAATTGATAAAATATCAAATAATCATGACCATATCCATGCAATGATCATTATATAGGCATCACGTCCAAGATAAATAAATCGAAACGATTCTACATCTACTTCTATTACTCCACACATCGACCGCTATCCAGCATGCATCTAGTGTATTAAGTTCATGGAGAAACGAAGTAATGCAATAAGAATGGTGACATGATGTAGACAAGATATATTCATGTAAGAATAGACCTCATCTTGTTATCCCTTATGGAAATGATACATGTGTGCCTTGCTGCCCCTTATGTCACTTGGAAAGAACACCGCAAAATCGAACCCATCACAAAGCACCTCTTCCCATGGCAACAAAAATCGATCTAGTTGGCCTAACTAAATCAAAGATTCGAAGAAATACGAGGCTATAAGTAATCATGCAAATAAGAGAACAAAGAAGACTCAAATCATATTCATGGATAGAAACTGATCATGAACTCCAAATTCATCGGATCCCAACAAACACAGCGCAAAAGTCATTACATCAAATAGATCTCCAAGAGACCATTGCATTGAGAATCATAATAGAGCAAGGAAGCCATCTAGCTACTACCTACAGACCTGTAGGTCTATGATGGACTACTCATGCATCATCGGAGAGGCACCTATGATGAAGATGAACCCCTCTGTGATGGTGTTAGATTGGATCTTGAGGTTCTGGAACTTGCGGTGGCTGGAATTGTGTTTTGTCGACTCCTTTAGGGTTTTCTGAATATTTAAGAATTTATATAGGCGACAGTCGGTGGAGGGGGGTCCTGAGGTGGGCACCACCAACCAGGCCGCACCAGGGGCCTCTAGCGCGCCCTGGTGGGTGTTCCCCACCTCGGGCCTCCTCTCTGGCACTTGTCTGGCCCATCTGGTATCTTCTGGTCCAAAAATATTCTCCAAAAAATTTCATGGCGTTTGGGATTCATTTGGTACCGATTTTCTGCGAACTAAAAAACAAGCAAAAACAACAACTAGCACTTTGGCACTATGTCAGTAGGTTAGTCCCAAAAAATGATATAAAGTTGCTGTAAAATAATTTTAAAACATTCACGGTTGATAATATGGCAACATGGCAAGCAAAAAATTATAGATACGTTGGAGACGTATCAACATCCCCAAGCTTAATTCCTATTCATCCTCGAGTAGGTAAATGATAAAAACAGAATTTTTGATGTGGAATTCTACCTAACATGTTCATCACATATTCTTTTCTTCGTAGCATGGACATTTGGACTTTTAGGTGGTTTGAAGCAATAGTCTAGTTTTGACATGAAAACTTTAATACTCAAGCATATCAACAAGCAACCATGTCTTTCAAAATAACAACACTAAATCAAGTTATCCCTAGCCCATCATGCTCAATCATTGATCCATTCATTACACATATACAAATATTAGCTACACCTAATGCTCGAGTACGATCATAGTGCCTCCTAGTTGGTGCTTTATAAGAGAAGATGGAGACTCAAATTGAAAATAAAAAATTGCATAAAGTAAATAGATAGGCCCTTCGCACAGGGAAGTAGGGATATGTAGAGGTACCAGAGCTCAAGGTTTAAATTGACAAAGAAAAATATTGTGGGTGGCATGTGATACGTCTCCAACGTATCTATAATTTATGAAGTATTCATGCCATGTTTACAATAATTCTATATGATTTTGGTATGATTTTATTAGAACTAACCCGGACTGACGCTGTTTTCAGCAGAACTACCGTGGTGTTGTTTTGTGTAGAAATAAAAGTTCTCGGAATGTGCTAAAAATTTATGGAGAATATTTTTGGAAAATATAAAAAATACTGGAGCGAAGAGCTGGGCCAGGAAGTGGACAGGAGGTCACAAGCCTGCTAGGCGCGGCCACCTCCCTGGCTGCACCTAGCAAGCTTGTGGGCCCCTCGAGCACCTCCTTGACGTGATTCCAATGCCAAAAGGTCCTATAAATCCAGAAACCTCCGAAAAGAAACCTAGATCGAGAGTTCCGCCGCCATAAGCCTCTAGAGCCACGAAAAACCAATCGGGAGCCCGTTTCGGCACCTAGCCGAAGGGGGAAACCATCACCGGAGGCCATCTTCATCATCCCGGCGGCCTCCATGATGAGGAGGGAGTAATTCACCCTCGGGGCTGAGGGTATGTACCAGTAGCTATGTGTTTGATCTATCTCTCTCTCTCTCGTGTTCTTGAGATAACATGATCTTGATGTACCGCGAGCTTTATTGATATAGATGAATCATATGGAGTTTTCCCCTCTCTATCTTGTTGTGATGAATTGACTTTTCCCCTGAAGTTTTCTTATCGGATTGAGTCTTTAAGGATTTGAGAACACTTGATGTATGTCTTGCGATGGGATATCCGTGGTGACAATAGGATGTTCTATTGATCCACTTGATGTATGTTTTGGTGATCAACTTGCGGGTTCTGTGACCTTGGGAATCTATGCATAGGGGTTGGCACACGTTTTTGTCTTGACTTTACGATAGAAACTTTGGGGCACTCCTTGAAGTTTTTTGTGTTGGATTGAACATGGTAAATCTGAAATTATGTGATGCATATCATATAATCAAGCCCATGGGTACTTGTGGTGACATTGGAGTATCTTGGTGACATTAGGGTTTTGGTTGATGTGTATCTTAAGGTGTTATTTTAGTATGAACTCTAGGGTTGTTTATGACACTTATAGGGATAGCTCATAAGATTGATCGGAAAAGATAACTTTGAGGTGGTTTCGTACCCTACAATAATTTCTTCGTTAGTTCTCCACTATTTGTGACTTTGGAGTGAACTCTTTGTCGCTCGAGAGGTATTTACATATGATTCAACTATGCCAATATTGTTGAGAGAAATTGCACTAGTGAACGTATGGACCCTTGGCCTTGTTTCCAAGCATTTATACAACATTTTGCTCGCTGTTTACTATTTGTTACCTTGCTTTTTTCTATTTTCAGATTACAAAAACCTATATCTACCATCCATATTACACTTGTATCACCATCTCTTCGCCGAACTAGTGCACCTATACAATTTACCATTGTATTGGGTGTGTTGGGGACACAAGAGACTTTGTTATTTGGTTGCATGGTTGTTTGAGAGAGACCATCTTCATCCTACACCTCCCACGGATTGATAAACCTTAGGTCATCCACTTGAGGGAAATTTGCTACTATCCTACAAAACTCTGCGTTTGGAGGCCCAACACGAGTCTACAAGAACAAGGTTGTGTAGTAGACATCAACATGCCTTTCTTGTCAACGAAAACAACCAAGATATTTCAATATCTTTCCATGCTAGATACATCATAATCGGTTCCCTAATAGAAAATAAAGTTTATTCCTTTTTTCACCATACTTTCACTTTCCATGGCTAGTCGAATCCACGGTTGCCTTCCATACCAACACTTTCCAAGGAATTTATTATTTGACAACATAAAGTAATTTCTTTCTTTCTTTTCATTTTGTTCGGGAATGGGCATCCCTATTACCGATGTACTCTCGTGCAATGGCAACTAAATAAACATTCAACTTGAGAATAACACATCTAGCACGGAAAAATATCGGTCACCCCCTACTGTTTCATGAGCCGTATGAGCACACAAAATGGAAACTTTATTTTTAAAATTAGAGATGGCACATACAAATTTTCTTGGAACGGCATGGAAATACCGTATATAGGTAGGTATGGTGGACTCATATGGCAAAACTGGGTTTAAGGATTTTGGAGGCACATGTAGTATTTCTACTTAGTACAAGTGAAGGATAGAAAATAGATTGAGAAGCATCCAACCAAGAAACTAAAAATAACATAAGCGATTATTAAGTGTAACTAACACTGAATAATGCACCATAAGTAGGATGTAATTTCGTTGCACAACTATTGACTTTCGTGCTTGCATAGGGAATCATAAACCTTAACATCAATATTTTTACTAAGCATAATTACTCACTAACATCACTCACATATTACTATCGTCATGTCTCAAAACTATTACAAAGAATCAAGTTTAATTTGTCCAATGATCTTCATGAAAGTTTTTATTATATCCCTCTTGAATATCTATCAGTTTGGGACTAGTTTCATATATTGTTGTTGCTTTTGACAAGCTCAAATGGATATAAGTGAAGAACATGAGCATAAAGATTTCATCTCTCAAAATAGTATAAGTGAAGCATGAGAGGATTTCTTCAAAATTACTAACTCTCAAATTAATCTAAGTGAAGCATGAGTGCATTTCTTCAAAGATGTAAAAGCGTGTCGTGCTCAAAAGGATATAAGTGAAGCACTAGAGCAATTTCATAGCTCAATAGATTTAAGTGAAGCATATAGAGAAATTCTAGTAAATCATAGCATAATTTTAGATCTCTCAAATAGGTGTGTGCAACAAGGATAAAAATAAAATAAATCAAAGATACAAGATGCTCCAAGCAAAACTCATGATATGTGACGAATAAAAATATAGTTCCAAGTAAAATACTGATGGTTGTTAGAAGAAAGATGGGATGCCACTCTAGGCATCCCCAATCTTAGTTGCTTGTTACTCCTTCGATAATATTTTGGGGTGCGGTATCATCCCCAAGCTTAGGCTCTTCTTACTCCTTATTCCTTCATCCATAGTGCTCTCACCCAAAACTTGAAAACTTTAATCACACAAAAGTTGACAAAATTCTCATGAGATACGTTAGTATAATAAAGAAAATTATGAATCTAAGTACTGTTGTAAACCCATTAATATTTTATTATTGCATTATATCTACTGTATTCTAACTTTACCATGACTTATACCCCCCGATACAAGCCATATATTCATCAAAACAAGCACACAATGCAACGAAAATAGAATCTGTTTCAGACAGAACAATCTGTAGTAATCTGTACTCTAAGCATACTTATGTAACTCTAAAAATTCTGATAATTTAATAAAATGTAAATAATTTGTGTAAAAATAACGTGTTAAAATTTCATCTCATTATCATGTTCCAGTCAAAAATTTAAATTCGTGCACTGGAGACAAAGTTCCTGTTTCAGATTCAACATTGTTTCTACTCATCTTATGAATCATCCTAAAGGCTTTACCTGGCACAAACACTAATTAAAACATAAAAAACAATCATAAAATAATAATAATTGTGCGAATACTCAAAAAATGAAGGAAAAGATAAAAATAATTTTATTCATTGGGTTGCCTCCCAACAAGCGCTATCGTTTTACGCCTCTAGCTAGGCATAAAGTGTAGTTTCAATTATTGTCATCTTTAGTTTTTACTCAATAGAAGCTCCCCATGATTGATTCATATGGTGGATTAATTCTTGTTCTAGGGTAGTGTACCATACCCTTTCTAAGTGGAAATTGAAATTTAATATTGCTTTGTTTCATGTCAATCACGTCACCTATAGTGCATAAAAACGGTCTACCAAGTATGATGGGACAAGATGGATTGCACTGAATATAAAGAACAATAAAATCAATGGGAACATAGTTATTATTTGCAAGAATAAGAACATTATTAATTCTTCCCAAAGGTTTTTAATAGTAGAATCCGCCAAGTGCAAATTAAGAGAGCATTCTTCAATATTGGTAAGACCAAGCATATCACATAGAAATTTTGGAACTGTGGAAACACTAGCACCCAAATCACACAAATAAACACATTCATAATTTTTAATCTTGACTTTAATGGTAGGTTCGCACTCATCATGCAATTTTCTAGGAATTGAAATCTCTAATTCCAACTTTTCTTCTAAGGATTTCATCATGGCATCCACAATATGTTTAGTAAAACCTTTCTTTTGTTCATAAGCATGGGGTGAATTTATCGTGGATTGCAGCAAACAAATACAATCAACCAAGGAGAAACTCTCATAATTAAAGTCTTTGTAATTAAAAATAGTGGGCACATCACTAGTTAAAGTTTTGACCTCTCCAAACTCACTTTTATCAATATTTTCATCAAAAATTTCACCCTCCAAATTATTGGGATGTCCTCTAGCTAAAGTTGACTCTTCTTCAGTCCCTTTATCATCAATTTTAGCATTATTAAACAAGGAATCAATAGAGCAAACACCAGTGATTTTAAGATCTTCATCATTGTTATGAAAGTAATCGCCAGAAAACTCCTTTTCTAAAAATTCTCTTTTAGCTCTAAGCATAGCGGGTTTTTTCTTACTTTCATCCATAGAAACATATACAACTTTAATTGATTCATTAATCTTAGGTGGAAAAGCATTCAACATGATATTTTCAACATCATGGAAAATTCTATCAATGCTTCTAGACATATCATCAATCTTATTCAACTTTTCTTCTATCGTAGTATTGAAAGACTTTTCAGCATTGATAAATTCTTTAAAATTAATCACAAGATGAGAGGTGTTCCTATAATAATAATAATTATTATTATTATTATTGTTATTATTATAAGAATTACCATAATTATTAGAGGAACTTCCAGGAAAAGGCCTAGGATTAAAAATTACCTTTATAAGCATTGTTATTGAAATTCTTTCGCGATATGAAATTCACATCTACGGAATCACTAATTTGCTCAATCAAAATAGAAAAAATTCACATCATTAATATCAATAGGAGCACTTTTACTAGCAACCAACTTCATAAGAGCATCAACTTTTTCACTCAAAGTACTAATTCTTCTACCGAATTAACCTTTTTACTAGTAGGTGATCTTTCAGTGTGCCATTGTGAATAATTTTCCATAATATTATCTAGAAATCTAGTAGCATCACCAAAAGTAATTTCCATAAAAGTACCTCTGGCGGTGGAATCTAAAATATTTCTACAGACATAATTCAATCCCGCATAAAAAAATTGTATGATCATTCAAAGATTTAAACCATGAGTAGGACAATTTCTTAGCATCAACTTCATTCTTTCCCAAGATTGTGCAACATTTTCATGCTCAAGTTGCTTAAAATTCATGTTTTGAGTTCTAAGGGAAATAATTTTTGCGGGCGGAAAATACTTAGTAATAAAAGCATCCTTGCACTTATCCCAAGAATTGATACTATGGAGAGGCAAAGAAGAAAACCAAATTTTTGCACGATCCTGCAAGGAGAAAGGAAATAATTTCAACTTCACAATATCATTGTCTACATCTTTTTATTTTTTCATATCGCACAATTCCACGAATGTGTTTAGATGGGATGCGACATCCTCATTAGGAGTACCGGAAAATTGATCTTTCATGACAAGATTCAACAAAGCGGCATTAATATCACAAGACTTCGCACTAGTGGCGGGAGGAGCAATAGGAGTGCTAATAAAATCATTATTATTAGTTTTGGAGAAATCACACAACTTGGTGCTTTTTTGAGTCATTGTGACCACGCAAACAAGATTGCAAGAAAACAAGAGATCTAGCGAGAAAAAGGCAAACGAAAAGGGGGACGAATAAAACGACAAATTTTTGAAGTGGGGGAGAGGAAAATGAGACACAAATGGCAAATAATGTAAATTGAAAGGAGATGAGATTTGTGATTAGGAACCTGGTAGATGTTGATGACGTCTCCCTGGCACCAAGATTGGCACGCGAAGAGATTGCTTCCTCCGAGGCAATGGCGCCAGAAATTCCTTTGACCTGGCTTGAGACCGCGTCGGTATTTCCCCCAAAGAGCAAGGGATGATGCAGCACAACGAGAGTAAGTATTTCCCTCAGTTATGAAACCAAGGTATCAATTCATAGAGGAATATCAAGCACCTACGTAAACAACACCTGCACACAAATAAAAAATACTTGCAACCCAACACGTAAGATAGGTTGTCAAGCTCTCAACGATAAAAAGATAGATTAGGTAGTGATAGTTTTGTCAAATAGATCTCGCAAGAACACAAAATAGCATAGGTAAACAAAAAGTGCAGCAAGATATTTTTTTTAATTAATAGATCTAAAAACAAAAAGGCAAAATAGTTATCGGAAAGCAATATGTTGGAAAAGTAGACCCCAGAGGCCGTAGGTTTCACTAGTGGCTTCTCTCATGAGTATAGCGCACGGTGGGTGAACAAATTACTGTTGGGCAATTGATAGAATATCAAATAATCATGACGATATCCAGGCAATGATCATTATATAGGCATCACGTCCAAGATAAGTAGACCGAAACGATTATGCATCTACTTCTATTATTCCACACATCGACCGCTATCCAGCATGCATCTAGTGTATTAAGTTCATGGAGAAACGGAGTAATGCAATACGAACGGTGACATGATGGAGAAGAGATCTATTCATGTAGGAATAGACCCCATCTTGTTATCCTTAATGGCAACGATACATGCGTGCTTTGCTGCCCCTTTTGTCACTGGGAAAGAACACCGAAAGATCGAACCCATCACAAAGCACCTCTTCCCATGGCAAGAAAAATCGATCTAGTTGGCCTAACCAAGACAAAGATTCGAAGAAGAAATACGAGGCTATAAGTAATCATGCAAATAAGAGATCAAAGAAGACTCAAATCATATTCATGGATAGAAACTGATCATGAACTCAAAGTTCATCGGATCCCAACAAACACACCACAAAAGACATTACATCAAATAGATCTCCAAGAAACCATTGTATTGAGAATCATAAGAGAGAGGGAGAGAGAGAGAGGAAGCCATCTAGCTACTGCCTATGGACCCGTAGGTCAGGTGGACTACTCACGCATCATCAGAGAGGCACCTATGATGAAGATGAACCCCTCAGTGATTGTGTTAAATTGGATCTCGAGTTTCTAGAACTTGCGGTGACTGGAATTGTGTTTCTTCGACTTCTCTAGGGTTTTCCGAATATTTGAGAATTTATAGAGGCGATAGTCGGTGGAGGGGGGGTCCCGAGGTGGGCACCACCCACCAGGCCGCGCTAGGGGCCTCTAGCGCGCCCTGGTGGGTGTTCCCCACCTCGGGCTTCCTCTCTGGCACTTGTCTGGCCCATTTGGTGTCTTCTGGTCCAAAAACATTCTCCAAAAAATTTCACGGTGTTTGGGCTTCATTTGGTACTGCTTTTTTGCGAAGTAAAAAACAAGCAAAAAACAACAATTGGCACTTTGGCAATATGTCAACATGTTAATCCTAAGAAACGGTATAAAGTTGCTATAAAATGATTGTAAAACATCCAAGGTTGATAATATAACAGCATGGAACAAGAAAAAATTATAGATACGTTAAAGACATATCATACGTGTTCTCCCTTGACTAGAGCGGGTGTTGGACCAAGGTCTACGGAGCATGCATGTTGATGTTGGCGCGAGAGCTAACCCAACGCAAAGCATGACAAGTCAGTTGTAAGAGATCTTCAATGGATGTTTCATTTTCCATACCAGTAATGAATAGAACTTGGGCATGTCATGTCAGCGGTACAATGGGTGCACCATGCCCGTTCTCTCGTGACCAGATCAAATGTTGGCCCAAGGTTTGCAGGACATGCATGTTAATGTTGGCGCGAGAGCTAACCCAACGCAAAGCACGACAAGTGGGCATGTTTCTTTTTCATGTTATTAATGAATAGATTTTGGGCATGTCATGTCAACGATGTAGTGGGTGCATCGTGCACGTTCTCCCGTGACCAGAGCGGGGAGAGACTATTGGTGATACGGGAGGCTAGGTGCTCCCATGATACGAGATGACGCGATCCATTGGATCTAAAATCCCAAAGGTTGGAGGATAGGCTACTGAAACTTTTTAGAACAAACCTACAGAAATCTGATATTCAATCACAAGTCCAGGAGCTCATCTGGGTGTTGATGCAAGAGATATTCAGTTTCCAAAAAAAAAAAAACGTCACCGCGGATCCACCTCTCCCTGCACGGGATAATCGTTACGGAGACACGCACTGCCTAGGGGCCAGCAAGTGGGGTCGACCGAACCAACATCCGGGACACGAGGAAAGAAGTCCCAGCCATTCTCCACTGACACCCGGGGCCAAAGGCCTCGTCCGACCCAGTTGCCATCTCGTGGTCACGACGGCCGTCCCGTCCGTGCACGGAGGGGTCCGCGGAGGAGAGATAAATTGAACATGCCTTCTTGTTAGACAAGAGGAAGATCGAAGTAATTAAAAGTGGGATAGATAAGCGAGAGAAATGGTCGGAAGACAATCGTATCGTGCATGTCCAAAAGATTCGCGCGGTTGTTAGAACCAACCACCTCGCCCCACCGTCGCCGGGTTTTTCTGGCATGACACGGAGCATAAAGCCAGCCAGCCATAAACCCGCACAAACTCCTCTTCATTACCACGCCCGGCCACCGCACAGAGCAGCCGCAGCGGCGAGCGGTCGGTCGTGCTGGGCTGGGGGCTGCGGGCATGGACGCGCAGGCCGCCGTGATCCGTGACGCCGTCGGCCTCGACGACCCGCTCGTCGCCCTGACCCTTGGATCCATCTACGCCGCCGCCCCGACCCCGCCGCCCAAGCCGCGCCGCCCCTCTCCTCCGACCCCTCCTCCTTCCCCGCCGGCGTCCGCCACCCGCCGCCGCCTCAACGACTCCGCCCCAGGCCCGTTCCGCCGCCCAGGCAGCGAGCCGCCGCCGTCCGACGCCGCCGGGGACGGGGCGCCGGCGCCGTTCCCGTGGGCCACGGAGCGGCCCGCGCGGCACGATACCCTGGACAGCCTGCTGCGCCGGGGCGTCACGTCCGTCGAGGGCGTGGCCCGATGCAGGCGCTGCAACCACACGGCGACCCTGGCGTACGAGCTGGCGCCCAAGTTCCGGGAGGTGCGCGAGTTCGTCGTCGCCAACCGGCACTCGTTCGACGACCGCGCCCCGGACGCCTGGATGAATCCGGTACTGCCCGACTGCGCGGCGTGCGGGGAGAAGCGATGCGTGTGGCCGGTGATCGCCGCCGAGAAGAGCGAGATCAACTGGCTCTTCCTCCTGCTGGGCCAGATGCTGGGCTGCTGCACGCTGGAGCAGCTCAAGTACTTCTGCAAGAACACCGGTCGCCACCGGACCGGCGCCAAGAACCGGGTCCTCTACTACGCCTTCCTGGAGATGTGCAGGCAGCTCGAGCCGCGCGGGCCGTTCGATGACACCGTCGCCGACGGTAACGGGTTCCTGCACTCCTGATCTACCGGCGGCCCGTGCGCGCAGATGGATTACTATGTGATGTGGTGTGGTGTTGTGTGTCGATCCGGTAAATTTCTAGGGATGACGAGGAAAGAACAACTTCTGTGGATTTAATCGGTTATTATTGGATCGTTATGATTATATTATTTATCATGGGTTTTGCTGAAAAGGATTAACCATGTTCTTGCACTCAACATGTAATACGTTTAGTGTCTTCATGCAAGTGACTCTATTAGGGAGATATTTTTCTTGCCCTATTTATTTATTTATTTGCAATATTGCATTTGCCAATTAATTTGGCTCTTGTCTTGAAGAAGGAAACTCACTTGGCATTCTTGGCGAGGATTGGCAGTGTTTTAGCAAGGAAATCAATTAATTTGGATATTGTAAGATTGTGCTCCATTGAATTAAGGACATCTATAACGCCAACCCTCAAACCTCCACATCCGTTCAGACCATGTTGTTCGGACATGTTGTGCCATCCAACGAGAGCATGTATCGGTCCGTAGGACAGTCCGGACGCACTTTCTCCCGCAAATCGGAACCACACGTGATGAGATTTTGCGGGAGTCCAAACAACAAACACGCAGGACTCTGACACCCCCGCACCACCCAAAAGGAAGGCCGAGTAACTCTTGATGTAATATTCAGTAGCCTTCCCTGCCAACAGGGACATCTCCTCTCAATTTTCTCAATCATGTTTTCCACGGTTTGTTCCTAATCTTGGTGTTAGAGACTACTAGTCCTAATTTTTTGTGGGGAGAGAACCCAAAGTGCAAGTAAAAGTTTCTTGGTATGAATCAGTTTTATTGATGGCCTCACCAAAGAGGAAGAGTTCACTCTTATGAAAGTTAATTTTGAGTCCGGACATTTGTTCACAAGAAGTCAAGATGAATTTCTAATTTCTAGCACTTTCGTCATCATCCTGAAGGAGGAAAATAGTACCATATGCATATTGCAGCATATTAGCACCCTCAGAGTGGTAATTAGTGGGAACTCCTTTAATGAACCCCTCCCTTGTGGCATTGTCTAAAATAATTGTTAAGGCATCAACTGCCAGGTCAAACAGAAGAGGAGAGAGGGAATCCCCCTGTCTAAGCCCTTTGCGGGTTTTGAAAAAAGGACATATTTCGTCATTAACATTTATCCCAACCTACCCTCCTATCATGGTATGCATTACCCAGTCACACCACTTGTCAGGAAAGTTTTTCAATTTAAGCATTCCATATACAAAGGCCATTTAATTTTGCCATATGCTTTTTCAAAACCCACTTTGAAAAACATAGCATTTTGTTTGTTTGTATGAATGGTATTCAAAGCTTCATGAAGAATTACAACCCCTTCCATAATATATATCCCTTTAAAAAAGGCAGTCTAGATAGGGGAAATGATGGGATTCACCACTCCATTCAGTCTGCTCATAAGAAATTTGGTGATAATTTTAAAATTAACATTCAACAGACAAATTGGTCTAAGCTTCTGAATTTGTTTGGCATCCTTGGTTTTTGGAACCAAAGTAATGATACCATAGTTCAACCTGGAAATGTCAATTTATTGCTATGGAAATCATCAAGCAAGGCTTTGATATCCCATTTAATCAGATCCCAAAACTGTTGATAAAAATCAACAGGGAACCCATCTGACCCAGGACTTTTGTTTTTCTCCATAGAAAATACCACAAAATGAAGTTCTTCCATGGATAACAGTTTCTGCAAATCAATAATATTTTGAGCAGAGATGGACTCAAAATTTTGGATGTTAAGAGAGAAGAAGCATCAGCTTGTCCAAATAGATTTTTGTACAAGTTAGTGATATATTTCATAAGGTTCTCATATCCCTCAATCAAACCCTCTTCGTGTTCTAGGGATAAAATTCTATTTTTCTCTCTTCCTCCTATTCACTTTAGCATGATAATATCTGGTGTTGGAGTCACCTTCTTTGATCTCATTGTCCTTGTATCTCTACAACCACTTAACCTCTTCATATTTAAGCACTTTATTAAGTTGTTTTCTAACGTCTCTCTGCAAAGCTCTATCGCGAGCACACAATTCCATGTTTTCAGCATTTTTATCTATCAAATCTAACTTGTCTAATAATTCTCTTTTCTTCTTTCTATACACAACATTGGCATCGAGTACCCAATCTCTAATTTTCTACCTCAAATTACTCATATTTTCTGCTAGTTGTCTATACTCGAGACATCGATATTTTTTTCCATTTTTTTGTAATAATTTTTTTAAATCCATCCATCATCATCCAATATTTTTCAAATCTGAAGATGGGAGAAGTAGATTTATTTGCCCTAGTATCCAAAATGAGTGGAGTGTGATCAGATATCTCCCTTTCTAAAGCATGGACGAAAGCCAAGGGGTATTTCTCCTCCCGGTCAGGACAAATCAAGATCCTATCTAGTTTTTCAAAGGTAGGATTATCCAAATTATTAGCCCAGGTGTATTTTCTGCCATTTAATGGCAATTCCGTGAGGCTAGCATGCTCAATGGTAGCATTTGAAACAAAACTCCAATGATAAACATCCATTGGTTTGTTCTTTTCTGCACTATTTCTTATGATTTTGAAGTCTCCCCCAATCACACAAGGCAGGGGGTTATCTTGATACAATCTAGATAGTTCTTCAAGAAATGAGGATTTACCATAATTTTGTACATCCCCATAAACAGTCACTAAATTCCATTTGAATTTGGCAATCTTGTCAAACAGTATCAGTTTGACAAAATATTCACCTTTTTCCACTTGTAGTAAATCAAATAGGTCATTATTAATTCCTACTAGAATCCCCCCAGCTTTGCCTATGGGGGCAATCCATTCCCAAAGGAAAATTTTGCCAGCAAAAAGGTTATATGCAACTCACTATAGGGGAAATCAGCTTTAACGGTTTCTTGTAAACCTACAAAATCTAGCTTATTTTCCACAATACGATCCCTAATGAATCTTTTTTAATGCCTTGCCCAATCTGACATTCCAAAACATACCTATCTAAGGCCCCAATGGAGATGGTGTTTACCCCCCCCCCCCCACCACCACTAAGAATGGGTGAGTCACCTCTCATTTTTATGATTATTAGAGAAAATTGTTTCAAGTTTGTCATAGTAGTCCATCTCTGTCTCCACATCAGAGTGATCCTGATTAGAGAAAAATTCCTCCAACTGAACATCTTCAGTATCAATAGGATCTGGAGAGTTTGGTTCTTTTTGTTCTTTCAAGTTTTCGAGTATAAATCTCTTCTCGCCTTCTCCATATTGGATATCATGTCCATATTTTTATTAACCATCTCAATGGAACACCCCAAATCAACACCTATTTTACTAGCCATATTAAACAAAGAAACTTGCTCTCAGTTAAGAGAAGTATCATTGCCATAATTGTTCTTCTCAATCTTGGTGTCTTTTTGTCAGATCCTCAATCTTGGTGTCTTTTTGTCCAGGTTCCTATCACTCCTTGTAGGTCCATCTTTGTCTATGTCTTTTTCACGAAGCTCTTTCTTTGATATTCCAAGTTTGGTTCCCAAGGACTCCATCGAGTCTTGAATTGAAGTGTAATCAACTGTTTCAGCATAGACATCCACTCCTTCTACATTATTTTTCTGAGTTTCATTATGTATACCGCCCTCACTGTATCCATCCATATCCAGGTCTTTGGCTTCCATCATATCAATTTTTCCATGCACCTATTAATCAGTTCTTTCTGTTTAGCAATCACCTCTCACAACTTATGTTTCTCTTTATCCCAAGAAATGCACCTCTTCTCTTCCATAGCTTTATGAGACTCTTATATTTTCTTCCTTTCCTCCAGCTCCCTTATATGCACCATCATTGTGTTCAAATCTTCTTCCACTTTTTTCCTCTTGTCAACCTCTCTAAAAGGATCGATATGGTTGACTAGAGGGGGGGGTGAATAGGTAACTACCAAATTTTTTTTCTTTAACAATTTAGGCTTAGCAAAAAATAGGTTGGCTAGATATGCAACTAGGTGAGCAACCTATATGATGCTAAACACAACAAAAAGATAAGCAAGCAAGATAAACAATATGAGTAGCTTGCAAAAAGTAAAGGTAAGAATTAACCACAAGAGGAACCGATGGATACAAGGATGTGTTACCAAAGTTCCTTCCCGGTAAAGGGAAGTACGTCTCTGTTGGAGCGGTGTGGAGGCACAATGCTCCCCAAGAAGCCACTAGGGACACCGTATTCTCCTCACGCCCTCACACAATGCGAGGTGTCGTGATTCCACTAGTGGTGCCCTAAAATGCGGCAACCAGACCTTTACAAACAAGGTTGGGGAAATCTCCACAACTTAATTGGAGGCTCCCAACAACACCAAGAAGCTTCACCACAATGGACTATGGCTTCAAAGTGACCTCTTCCGTCTAGGGTGCTCAAACACGCAAGAGTAACAAGATCCGCAAGGGATTGATGGGGGAAATCAAATATCTATTGGTGGAAGTGTATATCAAGGCCCTCTCCTCCAAACCCTACAGCACCAACAAGATTTGATGGCTAGGAAGGGAGAAGGAGCAAGAATAAGCTTAGGAGAAACAATGGAGCTTTTTGTGGGAAGAGGTGAGTCTCAATGGGGAAGAAGACTCACTTATATAGGTGGGGGGAAAAGTGTCCATTTTTCTGCCAGGATACGAGCATAAGCAGTAGTACCGTCCTAGGGGGCGGTACTTACGCTTATATGCGTACTGTAACAATTGAGCGGTAGTACCGCTCTGGAGGGAGCGGTACTTCTGCTTTGGGCAGTAGTATCACTCTGGAGGGAGCGGTACTTCCGCTCAGAAATCCCAAAAGTCCAGAAGAAAAAGGATGTGAAAGAGGCTCCAAAGTTCCTCAGGGTGGTAGTACCGCTAGGAACTTCTGCTTAAAATATATAAGCGGTAGTTCAGGGCGGTAGTACCACTCGGAACTTTTGCCTAAAAAATAAGCGGCAGTTCGAGCGGCCCTTCAAGGCTGTAGTACCGCTGGAGCGGTACTACTGCTTTGAAGAGCGGTACTTCTGCTTAAGAGAAGCTTTGGAGCCTTGGGGGCAGAAAAAGCTCCTTCGTTCCGGGAAACGGACGGGGGTGCAAAGTGTACGTGATGATTCCTCCCAACCTTTCAGGATGCGGATCCCCTCTTAATAGTACGGATTTTCCTACGACTCGGGTCCACCAACCTAACCTCGAAAGGAAAAGAATTTGTCTTCTGTTTTACTACTTGAGGGGAAGATAACCGTCTCGTGCCACCTAATAATCTTTGAAAGCTTAATGCACATGGTTAGTCCGCATACGCACTGTCGTCAACCACCAAAACTACTTAGGGAAAATTATGCTCTTAGAATCTCCCCCTTTTTGGTGGGTTGATGGCAACGCGGGATTTGCCAATAAGATATACAGTAAGACTATGGCAAACCCAACATCTACAAAATATAGACAGGCTGCCCCTAGATGTGTGCCCTATTTGAATGTGCTTTTGGAATGCAAAGAGCGCACACTAGGATCAGCACTCCCCCCTATAATTTATAGACGTGGCCAAATACTTGCATACAAATGGAATGAGTGATAAGCAGGTAAGCAAGTAAAGGAAATATAAACTCACAACAATGTAGACATAACGGATATAAGAGGTAGCATATGTCTTACACCATACATAGAACTCATGAGTCTGACACCATAAAGCAAAGCAAACAACCAAAGAAAATAAATGAGTTCACGAGAGAAGAGATGCACAGATAAAAGGAGAAAGACTCATGACTCAACAAATCCCTAACTCTCTCCCCCCTTTTGCATCGAGACACCAAAAGGGGGCACAAAGGACTAAAGTAAGACCAAGTGATGGTAGGCACATAATAGTCACTCGTTAGGCTCATCATCTTCCTCCTCAGCAGTAACAGTAGGCACATCATCCTCTGACTCAGCAAATGGGCAATGCTTCTTGATCCATTCATCCTCACTAGTAATCCTCTCCTCGAACCCGCTGTCAAACTGCAGATCAAGCTTCCTCATGACACTCTTGTCATGGCTACGAGCCTTCTTGGACTCCACATGGGCCTTGTATTGTCCCTTGATCTGAAAGCAGAGAACATTCTTTATATTGGTTTTGAGCTTGGCAGCCCAAGAGGGAACATTCTCATAGTGAGGAACATAGGTGGCATCAGTATAGTCAGGCTCAGACTCATCATCAAAGTTGGTGGGGGCAATCTCTAGCACATAAGCCGCAACTGCCCAATTCTCCTTCACACGTAACTTAAGAATACCATGAGTCACCATGTGATCAGAGACTAGAGGCTCACCAGGAAACTGCACAGACCAAGTATCCTCAATGAGCTTGAAGATATAAGGACTGTAGATAGGCACCTTCTTGTCAAGAACTGCTGAGCTAAGCTCCCTCCACATGATGTGGGAAACATCCAAAGTGGAATCTTTACCTTTTTCCTTGATGCACATAAGAAGCAGATTCACGAGATAAGAGTGAACCTGATCCAAGTTCCCCACTCGAGGAAACAGAGAGTTGCAAAAGATACGGTGCATAATGTCCAATAATGGTATGAGTTCAGTGCGAGTACCCTTGGCAGTCTTGACGACTCGTTGGCAGTGCACTAGCTTGGACCTGTGAATAGCTTGTTCTTGAGTGTGTGGTCGGAGACCAACTGGCTCATCTTCTCCAGAGTCTGCATAACCCAAAGAGTTCATAAAGGTCTTCCAGTTGGATCGCATGACTCTACTACCTGTCATCCATGTCATGCTCCTTCACTCATCATTGTGAAAGCGAATGGTGGCAAAGAACTGAGCCACAAGCTCAGAGTCAAAATACTTGTTGAACGCAATAATGGGAGCCAGACCCCATTGTTGGCAGAGAGCACGAGCTTTAGCAAAGTAGTCAGAGTGAGGATTGCTGACCATATGCTCTGTGTCGATGGATTTGACATGAGTCACATAGAGGTTCATCTTGCCCTTCAGGACTCCAACAAAAATGAGAGACTGAGCCATGTTCTAGAAGGGACGACCAACAAATGCGGGGTCCTAAGGACGGTGGTAAGGATTGAGTTGACAAAATGGATAGAACTCGGTGCCAGTCATATCCTGAGGTTCCTTGACAACTTGCTTCTTGTTGGCAACTTTCTTCATGGACTGCCGCTGGGGTTGAGCACTTGAGATAGCTTATGCCTCGTCAGCTGTGCGGTACCGCTTGGAACCACCACGGCTTGGATTCATGCAACGAGAACCCAAGCAAAGCATCATCACCTGAACTCACAAAGAAGGAATGGCAAGGGACACACCAAATGTAAATAACCAGCAAAAGCCAAGAAAAAATACTAGAGAGAGTAAAGCACAAGGAGATGGAGAGATGGAGTGATTAGCGGTAGCTACTTGGATAGGAGCGGTACTTCTGCTTGAAGCGGTAGTATCGATCATGCCCGAGCGGTAGTACCGCCCTGGCGATTGAAAGATCCCGCGGCAGGGGAGTGTCCACAAATCCACCACACACCGAGTCCCTAACCATCATATATATATATAGTGATCATTCACGTCCTACTCATGCCAAGAAATAGCGAGAAAAACACGAGACACCACATTCATTGCCCTAGATGCAAGATCTGAGGAAAACTAGGTCGAACGAGGAAGAACAAGGGCAATACCGGGGTCCATGGCACGAATGAAAGGTGGGAAGCAATCCCACCGGACAGAAATGCAAAGACCGACACGGAACGGGAGTCCATAGCTGACCTCCAAGAGACCTTTGGTCGCCACAGGCGGAGACGAGACAGTGAATGGGTATGGGGAGGAGTTAGAACTCCCCCTGTCCACTACTTGAATCAATAGTGAGCCCCCGAAGCGGTAGTACCACTTGGCATGGGCGGTACTTCTGCTGGAGCGGTAGTACCGTCCACCCGAGCGGTAGTACCGCTTATGACCAAAAACTACTCCCAGCGAATAACGCGAACACACCAAGTCTGAGGCGATGAAGAGCAGCAAGACATTCTACTAAGATACATAAAAGGAGTTACTCCCAAGTCTTTACGAGAAACCAAACACGAAGAGACAAAGGCTTGGATCAACACATTCGAACCAATATGCTCTACAAAAGCAAATGCCTCACTAGGAGGAGGGGCGGTGGCCGAAACCACCTATGTTTGAGTCAATTGGTATGGCATTGCGAAGATTTAAACCTTGGTCCCATGACCAAAACTCATTTTTGAAGCATAGTAACCATCAAAAATGGCGTATGTGAAAGACTTTGATTAGTTTATGCATAATACGGGGAGGTATAGTTCATTGAGAGAACTAGACTCCCCCTAAGTCCATGCCTACACCTAAACAAGACATAATGATGAGTGTGGTGGGGTGTGCACTAAGTCAAACCACATTGCTCAAATCAATGATATTTAGCTCATGCCTTAACTCACGAAATCTTGCTTCATCCAATGGCTTCGTGAAAATATCTGCAAGTTTCTCATTAGTGTTTAGATGGATAAGATTGATATCTCCTCGCTTGACATGATCCCAGAGAAAGTGATGACGAATATCAATGTGCTTCGTCTTGCAATGTTGAACTGGGTTGTTGGAGATCATAATGGCCCTTTCATTGTCACAGTAAAGAGGCACTTTGTCACAATTGACACCATGAGCCTTTAAAGTTTGCCTCATCCAAAGAATCTGTGCACAGCAACTGGCAGCAGCAACATACTTGGCCTCCATGGATGAGAGAGAAACACAGTTTTGTTTCTTTGAAGACCAACTTACCAAAGACCGACCAAGAAATTGGCAGCCTCCAGAAGTGGACTTCCTTTCCACGCGGTCTCCCGCCCAATCCAAGTCAGTATATCCAATGAGATCAAATGAAGCACCCTTGGGAAACCATAAGCCAAAGTTTGGGGTATGAGCCAAAGATCGAAAGATTCGCCTGACAGCCACATGGTGACTCTCCTTAGGTGCGGACTAAAATTGTGCACAAATTCCCACACTCGACATGATATCCGGTCAAGATGCACAAAGATAAATCAAGGATCCAATCATGGAGCAATATACCTTTTGATCCATAGCTTTACCATTGGGCTCACTGTCAAGTTGGCATTTGAGTGGCACAGGAGTGTTGGCTTTGGGAGGATTGAGCTCATCCATCTTGAAACTCTTGAGCATGTCTTGAGTGTATTTAGCTTGATTGATGAAGGTACCTTGACTTCGTTTCTCGACTTCGAATCCAAGGAAGAACTTCAACTCTCCCATCATAGACATCTCAAACTTATTTGTCATTATTGTGGCAAACTCTTCATTGAAAGCTTTGAATATCATCAACATATAGTTGGCATATGAACAAGTTCCCTTTGACCCTATTTGTGAAAAGAGTGGGATCGATTTTACCAATTTCAAACCCACGGTCTTGCAACCTCGGTAAGGTGCTCATACCACGCACGTGGGGCTTGCTTAAGGCCGTAGAGAGCCTTATCGAGAACGTATACATGACTGGGGAACTTGGGATCCTCGAACCCCGGGGGTTGCTTGACATATACCAACTCCTTAAGAGGACCATTAAGAAATGCACTTTTAACATCCATTTGATATAATTTAAAGTTATGATGAGAAGCATATGCAAGCAACATGTGAATAGATTCAAGGTGAGCAACAGGAGCAAAAGTTTCACCGTAGTCGATATCCTCGACTTGGGAGTAGCCTTGTGCCACCAATCTTTCCTTGTTGTGAATGGCGACACCATTCGCATCTTGCTTGTTTTTGAGGATCCATTTAGTTCCAATGACATTGTGGTTCTCTTTTGGTCTTGGCACCAATCGCAACACTTCACTGCGCTCGAAGTTATTGAGTTCATCATGCATGGCTTCAACCCACTCCATGTCCTCGAGCGCATCTTGTACCTTGAGGGGCTCAATGCAAGAAACAAACGCGTGATGTTCAAAAAAGTTTGTTAATTGTGTATGAGTGGTTACCCCTCTGTTTAAGCTATCGTAGATGTTTTCTAGAAAATGTTGTTATTTTCAAGCTTGGCAGCATTCTTGGCAGCTCGTATTTCTAAGTTCTCCTCCCTAGAAGGTTGAGAGTCAACATTCGGAGGAGCATCATATTGATGATCTTGAGAGGAGTCATGAGCTTACTCTTGGTCTTGACTGAGATCTTGATCTTGAGCTTGCTCGGGGTCATGGACTTGATCTTGGGCATCACTTGGCATGACACCATTGTCAGTAGATTGATCTTGCCCTTGATCTTGTCCATGTGGTTGAGGGCCTTCATTTTGTTCTTCGGAAGCGTATGGGTCTTGCGTCGGTGATGGTTCCACTTGAGTGGAACATTTTCCTTCTCCTTTGGCCACAAGGGGTTCCTCAACGGTTAGGAAGAGTCCCACACCCATTATTCTTATGACTTGGGGAGGAATTTCATCACCTACATCACAAAGACCACTTTGCTCCACTTGGGAGCCATTATTTTCATCAAACTCTATGTTACACGTCTCCTCAATGAGTCCATTGGACTTATTGAGGACATGGTAAGCGCGAGAGTTTGTAGCATGACCAACAAATATGCCCTCTTGAGTCTAGGTTCAAATTTAGACAAATGAACACCTTTCTTCAGAATGAAACACTTACACCCGAACACCGTGAAGTACTTGAGATTGGGCTTGTTACCGGTAAGAATTTCATGAGTCTTTTTCAAGCCTTTGTAGAGATAGAGCCAATTGGATGCATGACAAGCTGTGTTGATGGCTTCGTCCTAGAAATTGTACAGAGATTTGAATTCCGCCATCATGGTCCTTGCCGCGTCCATCAATGTCCGATTCTTTCTCTCGGCAACACCATTTTGTTGAGGGGTATAAGGTGCGGAGTATTGGTGATTGATCCCCTCATCACTAAGGAAGTCATTCAAGGTGTAGTTCTTGAACTTGGTGCCATTGTCACTTCTTATCATTAGAATCTTTGCCTCATGTTGTCGTTGAACTTCATTTGCAAAGTTGATGACGGTTTGTTGAGTTTCACTCTTCCTCTTGAAGAAATATACCCAAGTGTATCTTGAGTAGTCATCCACAATCACCAAACAATACTTCCTTCCCCCAAGGCTATCAAAAGATGGAGGACCAAAGAGATCCATGTGGAGGAGCTCCAAGGGCCCCTTTGAGTAAATGGTAGTCGTGGGGCGGTGAGCTGTCTCATGTAGCTTTGCTTCAATACAAGCACTTCAAGCATGATCTTTGGCAAAACACACATTTGTTAGTCAAAGAACATGATCACCTTTGAGAAGACTTTGCAAAGATCTCATATGGACATGGGCTAGCCGGCGATGCCAGATCCATCCCACATCAACTTTAGCCATTAGGCAAGTCGCGGTCTTAGTGGGTCGCTCCGAGAAGTTAACCACATAGAGACCATTCTCGACATGCCCAACGAAGGCTACTTTAAGAGTCTTGCTCCATAAAAGGGCCACGGAGTCAACACCAAAGACGGTACAAAAACCCATGAGTGCAAGTGGATGAACGGAAGTAAATTGTATGCAAGGGTCTCAACAAGCATAACATTCTCTCTAGAGAGTTTCAGAGAGATTATCACCTTGCCAAGACCCAATACCTTTGAATTTTCATCATCACAAAATGAGACTTGAGTGGCCATGGATGGGTCTAGATGAACGTCCACCACCAAGTCCTTGCTTCTGGTCATATGATTTGTCGCTCCGCTATCGAGCAACCATGACACTCCTCTCGAAGCAAACCCCTACAAGAGATCAATGTTTGCTTTTAGGTACCTGTCGTGATTTTGTCACGACAGATGTCCGAAGACTTAAGTTCGAGGCCATAGCTAAGGTGATGGACTCAAAGGGGTTGATTGAAATGAGGGACACGAGTTTACCCAGGTTTGGCCCCTCAAGAAGAGGTAAAAGCCTACGTCCTGCTTGTGTTGTATTGATTGGAGTATCGATCACAAGGGAGCGGATTCGCTTGACCTAGTTCTCGATTGATTGGTTTCTGTCTAAGACGCCCTGGGGTCTCGCCTTTATATAGGAGGTCGAGGCCCTGGGTAACACGAGTCATACACCGACTCTTACAACATAGACTGTCCTGTCTCTAAGTCACCTTGCCTTCTTGGGCAAACCGTCTCCGGGCGGCTTAACCACCCGGATCTAATACCATCTTATGTCTAGGTCAAATCACTGTGTTAAGCCGGTTCATAAGCCGCCTGGGTGAGAAGGCAATTCCTTTGTACCAGATGATGAAGAAGATAGACAACTTTGTTTGGAGTACGGCGGCAGGTGAAGCATTTGAAGCACTCAAGAAGCAACTCACTAAGCCAGCGGTCTTGGCTGCTCTAGCTGAGAAGGAACCTTTGCTCCTATACGTTGCGGCTAATAACAGGGCAGTTAGCGCCGCGATTGTTGTTGAGCATAAGGAGGCAGGGAAAGAATATCCAGTTCAGAGGCCGGTTTGCTACATCAGTGAAGTCCTGATGGAGTCCAAGCAGAGGTACCCACATTGGCAGAAGCTGGTGTATGGGGTGTTCACGATGAACCGTAAGCTGAAGCATTATTTCCTGGGACACCAAGTCACAGTGGTCAGCTCTACCCCATTGGGGGACATAATTCAAAATAGAGAAGCCACCGGTCGGATTGCTAAGTGAGCATTGGATCTTGGACCTCTTAATTTGAAGTACGTGCCTCGCATGACGGTCAAGTCTCAAGCCTTGGTGGATTTCATAAATGACTGTACAGAGTGTCAGGTGCCTGAGGAGAAGCCGGATAACACATATTGGACGGTTCACTTTGACGGATCCAGGCAACTGGAAGGATCATGGGTAGGGTTGTCTTAACCTCCCCTAAAGGTGATAAGTTCTATTACGTGTTAAGCTTGATTTTTCCTTGTACTAACAATGCAACTGAGTATGAAGCTTTACTTCATGGCCTCCGGGTCGCTAAGGAGATGAACCTGAGCCAGGTGGGTGTCTTGGCGACTCAGATCTCATGGCCCAGCAAGTTTTAGGCACGTGGGATTCCAAGGATCCGTGGATGGCGGCTTATCATTAGGTGGTGGATGTCATCGCTGGTCACTTCCAGGGATATCAGGTGGATCATATTGATCGTCATAGAAACGAGGCGGCTAATGCATTGTCCAGGTTGGGCTCTTAGCAAAAGTCGGTGCAACCTAACGTATTCTTGGACGTACTACATCACCCATCAGTCAAGCTACCTTCATAGGAAGACTTAGCTATACCTGACCCGAAGGGGCAGCTGGTGGCGGGTCTACATGCTATCCTCGACTGGATGCTACCTTATTGAGCATACTTGACACGCTGCAAGTTACCTGAGGAAGAGACCTTGGCAAGAAAGATTGTTCGGCGATCTAAGTCCATGACAATCATCAACGGCGAGTTACATAAGTGCAACGTTACCGGCGTTTTCCAACATTGTGTTTCGCCTGAAGAAGGTAAAGAAATCTTGAATGAAATTCATGCTGGCGATTCCGGTCATCATGTCAGCTCAAAATCTCTGGTGGCCAAGTTGCATCCTCAGGATATTGCACCCAACTCCGTCTCAAACATGTGCAACTTCCAAATCCTCTACGAAGCTTACTTACAAGAAGAGCCATCAGTTGACCTCTTCGGAGAGTATTTTTATGTAAACCGCCAGACGAAAGTGGTAGCTGGCCCCAGTTTAGAACTCGGCGGAGTCTCCATTCAAAGAAGACGGGATATGGCCTTTCCGACCGTTCGAATGCCAGGGACTGGAATAAGACTTGGTTTTACTGCAAGGACACGTCCCCAGAGGGAGAACATCCACTGCTGGGTTATCGTCCTATCCGGCTTCGCACCACAACTGAGCTCCCAGACCGGATGTCAGCTTCTGCACGAGCGAATTATGCTCCGACCTTTGCCAAAATTAGAGCCCTCCTGGCCAACGGTCTGACAGGAATCGACCTGACCCGCTGTTGGATCTCTTGGAAGGTCATGCCTCTGAGCCGGTGGGACCGGCTTATGTGTGAATGCACGGGTGACGCCAATGACCCCCTCTGCTTCAATCATACCAACATGACACAAGAGAATATTGTGGCTGCCATCAAGGCACTTGTCCGTGAGTCCCAAGATGCTTGCCTTTCCGTCAGGCTACAACCTTTCTGTGCTTCTAACCCGGCCCCAGATGTAAGAATATCCTCCAAATCTCTTTATCTCCAGGTTACCCATATATGTGTGTAGTGACCTTTAACCTCTTTCGGCGGCTCTCGCTTTCGGTCCAACTCCAGCTTCTGGAAGAAAAAGTATAATCCTCTTGCGAAGAAGTTTAAGGAGAAGACCGGGGCCCGTAAGAAGAAGGCTGTTGTTACGGAGCAGCATGAAGCTGATGATTCGGAGGTAGAACTTGACTCTCTTGGCTGCCTTTTTATACGTCTTGCTAACAATAATTACTCACAGGAAGAATCGGAGACAAGCCATGCCAACGCTTCTGAGGTAACCTATATTTCATCTGACTCGGAACACCTTCCCACCAAAGAAGATACGGCGGGCCATCCGAAAATTCTCACTTTCTCATCCTCTTACTTACTTAGATCCCAATTTTCTTTTGAAAAAGCAACAACACACTTCTCGACACCAAACCCGGAGCACCGGCTCTGAAGATCTTGTGGCTGTGTTATCTAATTCTCCAGCTCAGCAGAAATGTCCGGTTGAGGTAATCTTTTACCTAAGTTCACCTTTGCCAACTTTGTATTATAACCTTACGTTGCCTTATATTGCTTTAGTATTTCAGAAAACGCCACCATCGTCAGGCGACTCTACTCAACTAAGCTGCCGCCTCTGAAGATCAACCCGGAGTATGTGCTTTTACGTTTGCATCATATCCTTTGTCATCCTTGAACTTTATATACTAACCTTCTGTGCTTTCCAGGGCTCAAGAAAAACAAAGGAAGACCGACAGGTCTACTTCTGGCCCCACTGCCCAAGAACCAGAGCCTGCCAAGCTGGACTCTCCTCCGGCACAGCTGAGCCCTCTACAACCACAAAGGATCCTAAAGACGCTCGTCGGTCCCCCGAGCCGGCGGCCCATGAGATGGCAACTGATAGTCCTATTGGAAATATGCCCTAGAGGCAATAATAAATTAGTTATTATCATATTTCCTTGTTCATGATAATCGTTTATTATCCATGCTATAATTATATTGATCGGAGACTTAGATACATGTGTGGATACATAGACAAAACCATGTCCCTAGTATGCCTCTAATAGACTAGCTCGTTGATCAAAGATGGTTAAGGTTTACTAGCCATGGACATGAGATGTCATTTGATAATGGGATCACATCATTGGGAGAATGGTGTGATGGGCAAGACCCAAACTACAAACATAGCATATGATCGTGTCAGTTTAATGCTACTATTTTCTGCATGTCAAGTATCTGTTCCTATGACCATGAGATCATGCAACTCACTGACACCGGAGGATTGCCTTGTGTGTATCAAACATCATAATGTAACTGGGTGACTATAAAGGTAATCTACAGGTATCTCCGAGGGTGTCTGTTGGGTTGGCATGGATCAAGACTAGGATTCGTTACTCCGTGTGACGGAGAGGTATCTCAGGGCCCACTCGGTATACAACATCACAACAAGCCTTGCAAGCAATGTGACTAAGTTTTAGTCACACAATCTTGTATTACAGAACGAGTAAAGAGACTTGCCGGTAACGGGGTTGAACTAGGTATGTAGATACCGACGATCGAATCTCGGGCAAGTAACATACCAAAGAACAAAGGGAACATCATACGAGATTAACTGAATCCTTGACACCATAGAGGTTCAGCCGATAAAGATCTTCGTAGAATATGTAGGAATCAATATGGGCATCCAAGTCCCGCTATTGGTTATTGACCGTAGAGGTGTCTCGGTCATGTCTACATAGTTGTCGAACCCGCATGGTCTGCACACGTAAGGTTCGGTGACGTTTCGGTAGTATAGAGTTATGTATGGTGGTGACCGAAGGTTGTTCGGAGTCCCGGATGAGATCCCGGACGTCATGAGGAGCTCCAGAATGGTCCGGAGGTAAAGATTGATATATAGGAAGTCCTATTTTGGTCGCCAGAAAAGTTTTGGGCGCATCGGTAGTGTATCGGGAGTGCCGGTAGTGTACCGGGAGACCATCAGCAGGGGTATTTCGACCCAAGAAGCTACATGGGTTGTGGGAGAGTGAATACCAGCGCTTAGTGGTCTGGTGGAAGTCCCACACAAGGCCCATGAGGCTGGGAGAGAAAACCCAAAGAGATAAGGTGGAAAAAAGGCAAAATAGGGAGGAATCCTAGTCCTACTAGGATTGGAGGAGGATTCCTCCTCTCCCACTTGGTTCGGCCAAACCAAGGGCTGGCCCCTTGAGGGCCAGGCCTCCTCCTCTCTTCCTCCTATATATACTGGAGGTTTTAGGGTTTTTGGCACCAGATTTTCAGCCATGTGCTACCCGTTCCTCCAGTGCATAGTTTCTCCTCTAGATCAGATTTCTTCAGTGCTTAGGCGTAGCCCTACCGGAATAGCTCCACCACCATCGCCGGAGCACCGTCACGCTGCCGGAGAACTCTTCTACCTCTCTGCTCCCTCTTGCTGGATCAAGAAGGTGGAGATCGTCATCGAGTTGTACGTGTGCTGAACACGGAGGTGTCGTCCGTTCGGCGCTAGATCGGAAGGACTGTGATCAAGATTGCGAGACGGATCATGATGAGATCGCGGGACGGATCATGATGAGTTAGCGGGACGGATCGTGATTGGATCGTGGGACGGATCGTTATGAGATCACGGGACGCTCAGCGATTTGGATCATGAAGACGTTCGACTACACCAACCGCGTTTCTTAACGCTTCCCGCTTAGTGATCTACAAGGGTATGTATTTCCATTCTCCTTCTCGTAGATGCTCATCACCATGGATAGATCTTGCGTGTGCGTAGGAATTTTTTTGTTTCCCATGCGACGTTACCCAACAGTGGCATTATGAGATAGGTCTATGTGTAGATGAGATCTCGAGTAGAACACAAAGAGTTTGTGGGCGTTGATGCTTAGATTGCTTCCTCCCTTGGTCGTGTTTTGGTTCAGCGGTATTGTCGGATGAAGCGGCCCGGACCAACATTACTCGTATGCTTACGAGAGACCGGTTCCCTCAACTGCAACTTGTTGCATAGATGGCTTGCGGGTGCCAGTTTCTCTCACTTTAGTTGGATCGGATTCGACAAAGGCGGTCCTTGAGAAGGTTGAAAAGCAACTAATCTATCACCGTTGTGGTTTATGGTAGGTGAGAACTGTTCTTGTTAGATACCCGTAGCAGCCACGTAAAACATGCAACAACAATTAGAGGACGTCTAACTTGTTTTTGCAGGGTATGTTGTGATGTGATATGGCCAATTACATGATGTGATATATGTGATGTATGAGATGATCATGTAATGTTAGAATATCACGACTTGCATGTCGATGAGTACGGCAACTGGCAGGAGCCATAGGGTTGTCTTTAATTATTGTATGACCTGCATGTCAATCTTTAAGCGCTATGTAATGCTTTACTTTATCGCTAAATGGTAGCAATAGTAGTAGAAGCATGGTGGGCGCGACAACCCCGATGACGACACGTTGATGGAGATCAAGATGATGGAGATCATGGTGTCATGCCGGTGACGATGGAGATCATGCCGGTGCTTTCAAGATGGAGATCAAAAGCACAAGTTCATGGCCATATCATGTCACTTATGATTTGCATGTGATGTTAATCCTTTTATGCACCTTGTTTTGCTTAGGACGACGGTAGCATTGATGCCAAAAGATACAAAGTTAATAATGATAGTACCACATACTTGTGCCACTACCACTAAATGTCATATTGGTATAAAGCGCATGAAGAAACTCTATGTTGATGGATCTTTGGACTCATTTGATTTTGAATTGGTTGAGACATGCAAACCATGCCTCTTGGGCAAGATGACTAAGGACCCCGTTTTCCGGATTGATGGAGCAGGCAAGTGATTTATTGTAAATGATACATGTTGATGTATGCAATCCAATGAGTCTTGTAGCGTGCGGTGGATATCATTATTTTCTTACCTTCACTGAAGATTTGAGAAGATATAGTGTATATTTACTTAACGAAACACAAGTCTGAATGGTTTGAAAGGTTCAAGAAAATTCAGAGTGAAGTTTAAGATCATCATGACAAGAAGGTAAAAAATGTCTGCGATATGATCGTGGAGGTGAATATCTGAGTTACGAGTTTGGCATACAACTTTAGACAATGTGAAAGTTGTTTCACAACTCACGCCACCTGGAACACAAAAGTGTGATGGTGTGTCCGAACGTCATAGTCGTGCTCTATTGGATATGGTGAGTGCTATGATGTCACTTATCGTTTTGCTACTATAATTTTGGGGTTATGCATTAGAGACAACTACATTCACTTTAAATAGGGCACCATCTAAATCTGTTGAGATGACACTGTGTGAATTATGGTTTGATAGAAACCTAAGCTGTCATTTCTTAATGTTTGGGGCTGCGACTCTTGTGTGGAAAATGTTTTCACCTAATGAGCTCAAACCCAAAGCGGACAAATGCATCTTCATAGAATACCCTAAGAACAGTTGGGTGAACCTTCTATCTCATATCCAAGCACAAAGTGTTTGTTGCTAAAACGGGTCCTTTCTCGATAAAAAGTTTCTCTCGAAAGAATTGAGTGGGAGGAAGATAGAACTTGATGAGGTTGTTGAACCTTTGTTCAACCAGAGAGTAGCATAGCATAGGAAGATGTTTCTGTGAAGCCCGCGTTAGTTGAAGAGGAAGTTAATGATGATGATCATGAAGCTTCGGATCAAGTTGCTATCAAACCTCGTAGGTCGACAAGGATGTGTACTGCTCCTAAGTGGTACGACAACCCTGTCTTGGAGGTCATGTTGTTGGACAACGATGAACCTACGAGCTGTGGAGAAGCGATGATGGGCCCGGATTCCAACAAATGGTTAGAGGCCATGAAATCCGAGAAAGGATCCATGTATGAAAACCAAGTATAGACTTTGGTAGACTTGCTCATTGGACGGAAGGTCGTCGAGTACAAATGGGCCTTTAAGATGAAGACGGACGCTGATGGTAAAAGTCACCATTTATAAAGCTCGACTTGTTGCAAAGAAGTTTACGACAAGTTCAAGGAGTTGACTACGATGAGACTTTCTCACTCATAGCGATACTAAAGTCTGTTGGAATTATGTTAGCAGTTGTTGCATTTTTCAATTATGAAATCTGGCAGATGGATGTCAAAACATCGTTTCCTTAACGGTTTACTTGAGGAAAAGGTTGTATGTGATACAGCCAGAAGGTTTTGTCAGTCCTAAGGATGCTAAAAGGTATGCGAGCTCTAGCAATCCATCTAAGGGCTGGAGCAAGCATCTCGGAGTTGGAATACACACTTTGATGAGGTGATCAAAGTTTTGTAGTTTATTCAAAAATTACGAGAAACTTGTATTTACAATAAAGTGAGTGGGAGCACTATAGAGTTTCTGATAAGCATATGTGGTGGACATATTGTTATTATCATATTTCCTTATTCATGGTAATCGTTTATTATCCATGCTATAATTGTATTGATCGGAGACTTAGATGCATGTGTGGATACATAGACAAAACCATGTCTCTAGTATGCCTCTAATAGACTAGCTCGTTGATCAAAGATGGTTAAGGTTTCCTAGCCATGGACATGAGATGTCATTTGATAACGGGATCACATCATTGGGAGAATGGTGTGATGGACAAGACCCAAACTACAAACGTAGCATATGATCATGTCCGTTTAATGATACTGTTTTCTGCATGTCAAGTATCTGTTCCTATGACCATGAGATCATGCAACTCACTGACACCGGAGGAGTGCCTTGTGTGTGTAAAACGTCGCAACGTAACTGGGTGACTATAAAGGTACTCTACAGGTATCTCCGAGGGTGTCTGTTGGGTTGGCATGGATCAAGACTGGGATTTGTTACTCCGTGTGACGGAGAGGTATCTCAGGGCCCACTCGGTAATACAACATACCAACAAGCCTTGCAAGCAATGTGACTAAGTGTTAGTCATGGGATCTTGTATTACGGAAGGAGTAAAGAGACTTGCCGGTAACGAGGTTGAACTAGGTATGGAGATACTGACGATCGAATCTCGGGCAAGTAACATACCGAAGAACAAAGGGAACATCATACGGGATTAACTGAATCCTTGACATAGAGGTTCGACCGATAAAGATCTTCGTAGAATATGTAGGAACCAATATGTGAATCCAATTCCCGCTATTGGTTATTGACCGTAGAGGTGTCTCGGTCATGTCTACATAGTTCTCGAACCCGCAGGGTCTGCACACTTAAGGTTCGGTGACATTTCGGTAGTATAGAGTTATGTATGATGGTGACTGAAGGTTGTTCGGAGTCCCAGATGAGATCACGGACATCATGAGGAGCTCCAGAATGGTCCGTAGGTAAAGATTGATATATAGGAAGTCCTATTTTGGTCGCCGGAAAAGTTTCGGGCTCATCAGTAGTGTACCGGGAGTGCCGGTAGTGTACCGGGAGACCATCAGGAGGGGTATTTCGACCCAAGAGGCTACATGGGATGTGGGAGAGTGAATACCAGCCCTTAGTGGGCTGGTGGAAGTCCCACACAAGGCCCATGAGGCTGGGAGAGAAAACCCAAAGAGATAAGGTGGAAAGAAGGCAAAATAGGGAGGAATCCTAGTCCTACTAGGATTGGAGGAGGATTCCTCCTCTCCCACTTTGTTCGGCTGAACCAAGGGCTAGCCCCTTGAGGGCCAGGCCTCCTCCTCTCTTCCTCCTACATATACTGGAGGTCTTAGGGTTTTTGGCACCGGATTTTTAGCCATGTGCTACCCGTTCCTCCAGTGCATAGTTTCTCCTCTAGATCAGATTTCTGCAGTGCTTAGGTGTAGCCCTGCCGGAATAGCTCCACCACCACCGCCAGAGTGCCTTCACGCTGCCAGAGAACTCTTCTACCTCTCCACTCCCTCTTGCTGGATCAAGAAGGCGGAGATCGTCATCGAGCTGTATGTGTGCTGAACGTGGAGGTGTCATCCGTTCGACGCTAGATCGGAAGGACCGTGATCAAGATTGCGAGACGGATCGTGATGAGATAGCAAGATGGATTGTGATGAGTTCGCGGGACGGATCGTGATTGGATCGCGGGATAGATCGCGATGAGATCGCGGGACACTCGGCGATTTGGATCGCGAAGACGTGTGACTACACCAATCGCGTTTCTTAACGCTTCCCGCTTAGCGATCTACAAGGGTATGTAGATCCACCCTCCCTCTCGTAGATGCTCATCACCATCGATAGATCTTGCGTGTGCGTAGGAAATTTTTTGTTTCCCATGCGACGTTCCCCAACAAGTCCTCCAAGGACCAGTTCTAAGCCGCCAAGCCCTTCAACAGCCGTCGAAGAACCAATTCTTCCGGACGTCATTATTACTCTTACTGGCTTCCAGTCTCCCAAGCACCACGTACTGACAAAACACACCGAGAAGTCTGAGGCTCTTGATAGCCTGGACCTTGAGTTCCCCGTGCTGTAGAAGTTAACTACTGACGAGTTACATGCTGGTTATCTGAACCGCCTATCCACAAGCCGGAACATGGAGCTCAAACTTGTCGGCTTAGGGAAGCAAAAATATGAGGTATGTCTTCCTTTCCTTATACCCTTATGTAGCCCCCAAGAGCTGGTTTAACATTTGCAAATGGTTAACCGGGTCTTCCAATCCATGTCATAAGTAGAACAACTTAGCCTATAGCCCCCAAGTGTCAGCTTAACATGTATATGTTGAGTCGGTACTCAGTGTTGATGAGTTGCTCAAATGTAGCCCCCAAGTTCGGGTCGGTATAATAATAGTGGTCCGAAACTTCCCTGTAGATTGAATGAAGAGCCATATGTAGCCCCAAAGTGTTGGAAATATGCCCTAGAGGCAATAATAAATTGGTTATTATCATATTTCCTTGCTCATGATAATCGTTTATTATCCATGCTATAATTGTATTGATCGGAAACTTAGATACATGTGTGGATACATAGACAACACCATGTCCCTAGTATGCCTCTAATAGACTAGCTCGTTTCTCAAAGATGTCTATGGTTTCCTAGTGATGGACATGATATGTCATTTGATAACGGGAACACATCATTAGGAGAATGATGTGATGGACAAGACCCAAACTACAAACGTAGCATATGGTCGTGTCAGTTTATTGCTACTGTTTTATGCATGTCAAGTATATGTTCCTATGACCATGAGATCATGCAACTCACTGACACCGGAGGAGTACCTTGTGTGTATCAAATGTTGCAACGTAACTGGGTGACTATAAAGGTGATCTACAGGTATCTCCAAGGGTGTCTATTGGGTTGGCATGGATCAAGACTGGGATTTGTTCTCCGTGTGACGGAGAGGTATCTCAGGGCCCACTCGGTAATACAACATCACAACAAGCCTTGTAAGCAATGTGACCAAGTGTTAGTCACGGGATCTTGTATTATCGAACGAGTAAAGAAACTTTCCGGTAATGAGATTGAACTAGGTATGGAGATACCGACGATCGAATCTCGGGCAAGTAACATACCGAAGAGCAAAGGGAACATCATACGGGATTAACTGGATCCTTGACATAGAGGTTCGACCGATAAAGATCTTTGAAGAATATGTAGGAACCAATATGGGCATCTAGGTCCCGCTATTGGTTATTGACCATAGAGGTGTCTCGGTCATGTCTACATAGTTCTCGAACCCATAGGGTCTGCACACTTAAGGTCCGTTGATATTTCGGTAGTATAGAGTTATGTATGGTGGTGACCGAAGGTTGTTCAGAGTCCTGGATTAGATCCCAGACGTCACGAGGAGCTCCGGAATGGTCTGGAGGTAAAGATTGATATATAGGAAGTCATGTTTTGGTCGCCGGAAAAGTTTCGGGCTCATTGGTAGTGTACCGGGAGTGCCGGGAGGGTACCAGGGGTCCATCGGGAGGGGTGTCTCGACCCAACAGGCTACATGGGCTGTGGGAGGAGGTAAACCAACCCCTGGTGGGCTGGCCGAAGCCTCCTCTAAGGGCCCATGCGGCTGGAGTGGTTTGAGAAGGGAAAAATCCAAAAGTGGAGAGGTGGAAAGAGTTTCCAAGTGGAAAGGAGGAATCCTACTCCTAATAGGATTGGAGTAGGACTCCTCCACCTCCAATTTCGACCAAACCTTGAGGGTTTGAGGCTGCCTCATCCCCTCCCTCCCTCCTATATATACTAGAGGATTTAGAGGAAAAAGCTTACCCTAATAGACACATGCTACCTCTCCTCTAGATCGCAGTTTCTCCTCTAGATCGGTTTTCAGCGGTGCTTAGGCGAAGCCCTGCTGGAATAGCTCCACCACCATCGCTGCAATACCGTTGCGCTGCCGAAGAACTCATCTACCTCTCCTCTCCCTCTTGCTGGATCAAGAAGGCGGAGATTGTCATTGAGTTGTACATGTGCTGAACGCGGAGGTGCCGTCCGTTCGGCGCTAGATCGGAAGGACCGTGATCAAGATCGTGAGGCGGATCGTGATGAGATCGCGGGATGGATCATGATGAGTTTGCGGGACAGATCATGATTGGATTGTGGGATGGATCGTGGTGAGATCGTGGGATGCTCGGCGATTTGAATCGCAAAGACGTTTGACTACACCAACCGCGTTTCTTAACGCTTCCCACTTAGCGGTCTACAAGGGTATGTAGATCCACTCTCCCTCTCGTAGATGCTCATCACCATGGATAGATCTTGTGTGTGCGTAGGAAATTTTTTGTTTCCCATGCAACGTTCCCCAACACCAAGTGCCGACTTAACTTGATGAAGATGAGCCAGAACTTCATTGTAGACTTGGAAAGCGTCACTGTAGCCCTCAAGTGTTGGTTTAACTTGATGAAGATGAGCCGGAATGTAATTGTAATATTGGAGAGCAAACAGACATTAGCCCCCAAGTGTCGAGTATATTGCTTGCAATCTTCTTAAGACTTTCATTATATTTCCCTAACTGACCATCTGGTAGTATTTTATCCTAGCGACTTACCCCTCATTTGCTTTTGTATGTCACAGGAAGCTTTGAGCAATGCCGAGTCTGATCTGACTGGCTTAAAGAGCAATCTTTCCTCCCAGCAAGTCGCCCGAAGTGAAGCAGAGAAGAAGTGTCGGCTTGCCTCCGATGAGCTTGTAAAAGTTAAATCTGATTTTGCTGCCTTCAAGAAGGCTACTGAGACGGAGCAAACTGCCCTGTCCAAACATGCAGATGATGCTGACCAGCAGCTCAAGCTCGTGTTCGACGAGTTGCACTCCCTGAAGCGCCATATCTCAAAGATGACTGCTGCTATTTTCAGTAAGTACTGAACACTCAACCAATTTCCTTTCTTAAAAAACTGCGTAGGCGGCTAATAAAACGAAACCCGTCTTCACAGGTCAAAGAAGCCGCCAGCTTGGCACCAACAGCCTATTACAGCTGAAAGTCGTCTACACTTTGTCAGCGTAGTTATACCGTGGGACTCTTTGCACGATCAGAGCAATGCTGAACAAAGAGAGTATTCCCAACTTCATGAAAGGAGTCATAGAGCTCTTATCCACCCCGCCGAAGCAAATCCAAGAGCTCAAAAGATCATCCAACTGGAAGGGAGCGATTGCTGCAATCTGCCGGGCTTTGGACTTTGCCCCAGAGCTGACTGCTAAGGAGATGATGGACGGCTTTCTGTCCAAGAAGGACGATGGCTCAGAATTCACAGAAGCCAACTACGCCCGCTACATGAAGGCTTCCAGGATCCTTGCATCAGTGTTGGCGGAAGAGGTTGATCTGTCAACGTACCAGGCGGCTTACAATGCTGAAAACAAGCGAGTGCACTGCCCAACCTTTGAGGCCAAGGACTTAACTCCTACATGCCGTAAGCATCTCTTTGCCCCTGACATTGACCCGTCTCCCCTCTTTGAAGAGGCCAAGTTTGAAGCTTTAACAAACTGCAACTGGGACGTGGACAATCTTCAGATCGAGGAAGTCGAAGACCCGCCGCGGGATGACCCGCCATCAAGCTGAACAAGTTGATCTTGCAATGGAATAACCCGGCTTCTTGACCCGCCGATGTTTGGAGCGGTGTATAAAAAACTTGGTCTTGCCTTTTGGGCTCGGTAGAGAGCCTTGTAATAGGCTTTAGAAAAACTTTATTGTCTAAACCGTGCCATCGTGCACGTGCACAACTTGATATATCTTTTAGCTGTGTTTCGCTTTACTCATAACTTGTCATCAATTTGCATGGCGGCTCATCTTAAGAGACAACACCTGCGAAAACAAAACAATAGAATATATTCTGCCTTGCCGTGAGGGCGGCTTGAAAATAGCACAACCCGAAGATGTCAAATCTTTCCTGATCTTGCCTTTCTGAAAACTCATATGCCGGTTCTTCTAGGTGGAATCGCTACTAGAACTCTTTTATAGTACAGGGTCTCTATCGAGATTGGCCATCAATTTTGTTGAACGGCTCAAGGTCTCCAGGCGAGATTAACTGTTAAGAGCGTAACGAACCAGAAAGAGACGCAACAGGGTATGATTACCCTTAATGCCCATAAGCTACCTCTCACGTGGCATAAATCCATCATTTTAACCTTAAACAGTGCAGGGTCTTTAAAAATTTAACTGTTTAAGAGTAAGAATGGGCCACATAGTGGAGAGTCGGCATCATATGGGTGAGTTTTTCCTCGCTTTTCGTAAGCCGGCCCTCACGTGACAAGATCCGCCAATTTAACCTTGACCAGTACAGGGTATCTAGCAAGATTGGCTGCCAAATATGTTTGAACAACTCAGGGTCTCTAATCGAGATTAACTGGTAAGAGTTCGGCAGGCCACATAGCGGAGTAGCATTAGCATATAGGCAAGTTTAACTCAAACTTGCAGTGGCTTAAGAGCCGATCAAGAGGGTATGTAAGCTAAACCCGATGGGTTGGAAGGCCCCAAATGACCTTGTTGACAAAGTCAACTTTTGGGTATGTAACCCGCCTGACTGTGGCTTAAGAGCCAATCAAAAGGGTGTGTAAGCTAAACCCGGTGTGTTGGAAGCCCCCAGATGACCTTGTTGACGGTGTCAACTTTTGGGTATATAACCTGCCTGACTGTGGCTTAAGATCCGATCAAAAGGGTGTGTAAGCTAAACCCGATGGGTTGGAAGCCCCCGGATGACCTTGTTGACGGTGTCAACTTTTGCACAAACCGAGATGCATGAAACGGCAGAGGCCTTGGCTTGCAGGGATGCCACCTTTATTATATATATGTGATATGTACAATGATGGTGTACAATGTCGAGTTTTGATGACTCAAGTATAGTAAGGCCGCAGATGAGCTATATTCCACGGCTGGTGGGTCTCCTGTCCAGAAGTGCTTGACTCGTCTTGGATATCAATAAGATAATACAACCTACTATTGAGATTTCTGCTGACCACAAAAGGTACTTCCCATGGAGGGGATAACTTGTGTGCATCTGTCTGATCTTGAATCAAACGCAACACCAAATCGCCTTCTTGAAACGTCTAGGTCTTAACCCTGCTGCTATGGTAGCGATGCGGGTCTTACTGATAAATCGCCGATCGAGCCGCCGTCAGATCACGCTCTTCATCCAAAGCATCCAACGCATCTTGACGCGTTGTTTCATTATCCGCCTCAACGTAAGCCGCCACTCGCGGCGAGTCATGACGTATATCACTTGGTAGTACGGCTTCTGCGCCATAAAGCATGAAGAAAGGTGTATAGCATGTTGATCTGTTGGGAGTAGTTCTGATGCTCCATAAGACTGATGGCAACTCCTCTACCCAACAACCTCACGTTTGCTGCAAAGGAACCATAAGCCGGGGTTCGATGCCTCTCAAGATCTCCTGGTTAGCCCGCTCTGCCTGATCATTGGATTGTGGATGAGCAACCGCAGAAACGTCAAGCCGGATGTGTTCACTTTCACAGAACGCTTGCATAGCCCCCTTGGATAGGTTCGTACCATTGTATGTGATGATACTATGAGGGTAACCAAAATGGTAAATCAGCTTTTTGACAAACTAAACAGCCGTAGACGCGTCACACTTGCTGACCGGCTCAACTTCCACCCACTTAGTAAACTTGTCCACCGCCACCAACAGGTGGGTCTTCTTATCCTTGGATCTCTTGAAGGGCCCGGCCATATCAAGACCCCAGACCGCAAATGGCCAGGTAATTGGAATCATGCGCAATTCTTGAGCCGGTACGTGAGCACGTCGCCCGAACTTCTGACAGCCATCACACTTGGGAACCAAGTCTTCTACATCCTTGTGAGCCGTCAACCAGAAGAAACCATGCCGAAAGGCCTTGGCCACCAGAGATTTTGAGCCGGCATGATGACCGCAATCGCCAGCGTGAATTTAATTCAAGATCCCTTTACCTTCTTCAGGCGAAACACAATGTTGAAAAACATCAGTAACGCTGCACTTATGTAACTCACCATTGATGATTGTCATAGACTTAGATCGTCGGACAATCTTTCTTGCCAAGGTCTCTTCCTCAGGTAACTCGCCGCGTGTCAAGTATGCTAAATAAGCCAGCGTCCAGTCGGGGATAGCATGTAGAGCCGCCACCAGCTGCCCCTTCGGGTCAGGTATAACTAAGTCTTCCTCTGAAGGTAGCTTGACTGACGGGTGATGTAGTATGTCCAATACTATGTTAGGTGGCACCGGCTTTTGCTAAGAGCCCAACCTAGACAATGCATCAGCTGCCTCGTTTCTGCGACGATCAATATGATCTACCTGATATCCCTGGAAGTGACCAGCGATGACATCCACCGCCTGACGATAAGCTGCCATCCGCGGGTCCTTGGAATCCCACGTGCCTGAAACTTGCTGGGCCATGAGATCTGAGTCGCCGAGACACCGCACCCGGCTCAGGTTCATCTCCTTAGCGACTTAGAGGCAATGAAGTAAAGCTTCATACTCATCTGCATTGTTAGTACAAGGAAACATCAACCTTAACATGTAACAGAACTTATCACCTTTAGGGGAGGTTAAGACAACCCCAACCCATGATCCTTCCAGTTGCCTGGATCCGTCAAAGTGAATCGTCCAATATGTGTTATCCGGCTTCTCCTCAGTCGCCTGACACTTTGTCTAGTCATTTATGAAATCCACCAAGGCTTGAGACTTGACCGCCGTGCGAGGCACGTACTTCAAATTAAGAGGTCCAACATCCAATGCCCACTTAGCAATCCGGCCAGTGGCTTCTCTATTTTGAATTATGTCCCCCAACGGGGCAAAGCTGACCACTGTGACCTGGTGTCCCAAGAAATAATGCTTGAGCTTACGGTTCGCCATGAACACCCCATACACCAGCTTCCGCCAATGTGGGTACCTCTCCTTGGACTCCATCAGGACTTCACTGGTGTAGTAAACCGGCCTCTGAACCGGATATTCTTTCACTGCCTCCTTACGCTCAACAACAATCGCGATGCTAACTGGCCTGTTATTAGCCGCCACGTATAGGAGCAAAGGTTCCTTCTCAGCTGGAGCAGCCAAGACTGGTGGCTCAGTGAGTTGCTTCTGGAGTGCTTCAAACGCTTCACCCGCGAGTTGCTTCTTGAGTACTCCAGACAAAGATGTCTGTCTTCTTCATCATCTGGTAGAAAGGAATTGCCTTCTCACCCAGACGGCTTATGAACCAGCAATTGAACATCATTGATGCATGTCGGCTCAGCCAGGGAGGTAATAGCCTTGATCTTATCAGGATTAGCTTCGATGCCTCGTTCAGAGACGAGAAAACCAAAAAGTTTGCCTGCAGGAACTCCAAAAACGGACTTAGCCGGGTTAAGCATCATCTTGTAGACCCGTAAGTTATCAAAAATTTCCCTCAAGTCATCAAGAAGAGTCTCCTTTTTACTTGACTTGACCACAATATCATCCACATATGCATGAACATTGCGTCCAATTTGGCTGTGAAGATAGTTCTACACACAACGTTGGTAAGTCGCCTGGGCACTCTTGAGCCCGAAAGGCATAGACACATAGCAGAAAGCACCAAAAGGAGTGATGAAAGACGTCTTCTCTTGGTCTTTGACTACCATATTGATTTGGTGGTAACCGGAATAAGCGTCCAGGAAGCATAAACTCTCACAAACCGTCGTTGCATCAATAATCCGATCGATACGGGGGAGAGAAAACGGGTCAACCGGACAAGCCTTGTTAAGATCCATGTAATCCAAGCACATACGCCACATGTCATTCTTCTTAAGCACTAGCACCGGGTTAGCAAGCCACTCTAGGTGAAATACTTCCACGATGAACGCTGCTGCCAGAAGTCGGGCCACCTTTTCCCCAATATCTTTGCGCTGTTCTTCATTGAACCGTCGGAGAAACTGCTTAACCGGCTTAAACTTAGGATCCACATTAAGGTGCTGCTCAGCGAACTCTCTCGGTACACCCGACATGTCAGAAGGTTTCCATGCGAAGATGTTCTGATTCTCACGGATGAATTCGATGAGCGCGCTTTCCTATTTGGGATCCATATTGGCCCCAGTAGTGAACTGTTGTGATGAGTCGCCCGGAGTGAAATCCACAAACTTGGTATCATCTGTCGCAAACTTGAGGGGCGGCTCAGATTCCGTAGTAGGCTTTTTGAGCAGAGTCATGTCCTCCGGGTCAACATTTTCCTTATAGAACTTGAGATCTGCTTCAGCATAACTTGACTCTGCGTAAGCTGCGTCTTCTTCCTCACACTCATTTGCCGTCTTCCGATCACCATGCACGATAATCGTTCTGTTTAATCCTGGCATTTTGAGATGTAATTAGACATAGCAATGCCTAGCCATGAACTTGGCATAAGCCAGACGTCCAAATAGAGCATGACATGGACTTTTGATCTTGACCGCCTCGAAACACAAGGACTCCACCCTGTAGTTATATTCGTCGCCAAAGGCAACCTCCAAGGAGATTTTACCCACTGGATAAGCCGACTTTCCGGGTACCACGCCATGAAAGACTGTCGAAGAAGGCCTAAGTTCTTGTCGAGCAACTTCATCCTGTGAAAAGTGTCATAATACATGATATTAATGTTGCTGCTGCCATCCATAAGTACCTTAGTAAACACATAGCCTCCCACTTGGGGGAGACCACCAAAGCCAGTTGCCCCGGGTTATCAACACGCGGCGGGTGATCCTCTCTACTCCAAGTTATGTCATACTCAGACCACTTCAAGTATTGCAGGAGAGTCGGCGTGACTGCATTAACCGCCCGCTTGAGTCTCGCTTGTCAAGGCAGGTTGTAAAAACATGATATTCACCCATGCTGAGCTGCTTTGGGTTACTCTGATACCTAGATTGGTTATTCTGCTGCTGATTACCGCCACCATATTGCTGATGATGACCTCATTGATTTCCCTGACCTTGATAATCGGATCCTAAGCCGCTGGTGCCAAGAATGGCTCTTGACCCGCATGGCCCTGAGCCGCCCGGCGAGCCACCACCATTGTTATGATGCTGCCGCAAGCTATAATCCCGAAACTACCGCATGATGTGGCAATTCCTCCACGTATGACCCGCCGGCCTATCGGGTCGGCTGTGCTTCGGACAAGGTTTGTTAAGCATCTCCTCCAGGTTGAATGGAGTTTTACCCTTATTAAAGGGCTGTTTGAAGTTCTCGTTGCCATTAGCACGGTTGTTCCTAGTGCTGGTGTTTGCCACCAATTCTGACCCGTCATCTGGATTCTTCCTTTTGTTATGGCTGCCGCTTCCAGCCGCACCCTTGCCATTGTTATACTTCTTACCCTGACCTGAGTTCTCTTCATCAGAGCCCGGCTCTTTCGTATTGTCAAAGTCGGCATACTTGGTGAGAGCCGCCATAAGTTCCCCCATGTCTTGATACGGGCGCTTGAGCCGGCCAAGCTTCTGCTTTAGAGGCATGCCACTCTTTTCCATAATCAAAACCGCTTGAGCCGTCGTGATCTGCTCAGACGAGTGGATGATGGTTGAGACCCACCGGACCCAATGATGGGCCGATTCATCCTCCTGTTGAACACAGTGATCTAAATCCACAATCATCATGGGTTGCTTGCACGTTCCTCGGAAGTTTTTGATGAACTTCGCCTTGAGATCGGCCCAGGAATTAATGGTGTTGGGTGGCAGACCCTTCAACCACGTGTGAGCCGGCCCTTTCAACATCATCATGAAATACTTAGCACACACTGCATCACTGACGTCTAACATCTCCATGGCCAGCTCATAGCTTTCAATCCAAGCCTCCGGAGGTAAGTCAGCAGTATAATTTGGGACCTTGCATGGGCCCTTGAAATCCTTCGGTAGGCGCTCATTCCGCAAAGCCGGCACTAAGCACGGCACCCCCACAGCCTTGGAGGTCACTCCGCTCCTTCTGATACGGACGGTGTATCTGCGGGTTCTTGATGAGCCGTCGCCGCTGCTAGAGCCACCGCTCCTTGCTGTGCTCTTTCCCGATCCACTAGCGCCTACGCATCCAGAGCCGCCCGATCAACTCGCGGCGGGTTCCGCTGCTGATCACTACTAGAAACCGCCAGTGACTCATAACGCCGGCTGTAGTTGTGGCTGGGGATGGGGGTTGAATGCACGCGACCCCGGCTACAAGTGTACTTCTCCTGCTGGGCCATTGCCGTCTGCAGGTATCCAATAGTGTTCCGCACCTCCTCTGCGAAAGGTGCCTCGTCCGGGATAGGGAATGTACCAAGCTGGGTCGCTGCCACAACTATGTTCTCCACCGGGTTGGAATAATGACCCACCGGCGTTGGGAAAGACATTGGTGAGGCCTGGTTCCGTCGGGGCGGGTTAAGCTGAACCGCCGGCCGGCTTCCAGGTAATTCCGCGGTCCATCCTATTCTAGGTGTGTTGAAAAGATTCCTGGCCTCATACTGATCCGGCAAAGCGGGACTGATGCCTCATCCGCTGAACTGCCGCTGTAGACTGCCGCTCCAGCTCCAGGAGGAAAGCATCCGCCTTAAGGCTCTCCACATGTGCCTCCATCTGATTCCTCAGCGCATTGATCTCCTGCTGAACCTCGGTCATCTGGTCCTTTAGCCTCGTGATCTCCGTGTTCTGGGCCGCTTGATTTTCAGCTGTGACCTCAGTGGCCATCAGGGTTGTCAGCTCATTCATCAGATCCATAGAACCTGAGTCGGTGGCCTACCAGCCCCGGATCCTGCTGCGCTCGCGGCTGTCCTGCTCGGGGCCGGACCTGATCCTGTCATGAAGATGGCAGCATGGCTCGATGGCTCATAACCCTCCGGCTCGTGATATTCTGACTCGGGGTAAGGCTCGACATAGCCCCCGAGCCCACCATTGTGCAGCTGCTAAATTGATCCTGTCTCTCTGCTCGAAGATCCATCCTCCAAACAGATGAGAGTTTCCTGCAACATAGAACCTTCCAAGATCCATGCCCTGAGTAAAGCCGACGAAGACATGCTTCTCAGCCGGGTCAGCACGGGCGGATTGCACGTGTCGGGTGGGTTGTGCATGCTGGGCCGGCTCGACGATGTCGGTGCAGATGTTCGGCCTAGGTTCACATCTGCTGATCTTGCCGATGAAGACGTGGATTCCGCCGAAGGGGATACGGAAACCGTACTCAATCAAGTCAGCCTCAGGCCCCAGCCGTCATCGTCGATGTAGAGCCGGCCATGGCGACTCTTGTTCATCCTGCCAACAACGTACCCCTTGATCCCTGGGAGAGAGCCCTTTGAGAACTCAAGACCGCCGAGCACTAGCCCCATGGTGGGTGCCAACTGTCGTGGTTTTGTCATGGCAGATGTCTAAAGACTTAAGTTCGAGGCCATCGCTAAGGTGATGGACTCAAAGGGGTTGACTAAGACGAGGGACACGAGTTTACCCAGGTTCGGCCCCTCAAGAAGAGGTAAAATCCTACGTCCTGCTTGTGTTGTATTGATTGGAGTATCGATTACATGGGAGCGGATTCGCTTGACCTAGTTCTCCATTGATTGGTTTCTGTCTAAGTTGCCCCGGGGTCTCGAGGTCGAGGCCCTGGGTAACACGAGTTATACACCGACTCTTACAACATAGACTATCCTGTCTCTAAGTCGCCTTGCCTTCTTGGGCAAACCATCTCCGGGCGGCTTAACCGCCCGGGTCTCATACCATCTTTTGTCTGGGCCTCCGTCTTGGCCCATCTTGGTAAGCCGTCATGCCTATGTCTTTTAGCCCGCTTCTCTGGTCTTGATTACGAGCCGCCAGGTATGACCCAACCCCACCTGGGCGGGTCTTACCACAGGGTTATATCCCCAACAGTACCCATTGTTTAATGGGTCCTTTCAAGTTAGCAACAAGGGTCTTAGGAACCCAAATACAACATTCAATGTACTCAGAAGAAGAACCAACATATTTGGCATAAACATGCCCATCACTAGCACGGCATAAAACATAAGAGGGGTTAAAGTCGCCGGTTTTATTGGGGTGGGTGATCTTGCCCTTCTTGGCATTATCAACCACAACCTTGTCTTTCTTCTTCTCATGAGGAACATCTCCTGCTCTTACAAGTTTCCTTGAGCGGTGGGACTTGCTTGGTTTTCACCTTCTTGTTGTTGTTGTTGTTGTTGTTGTTGTTGTTGTTTTTGGGTGCAAACCCAACCCCTTCTTTTGCAACAAATTCCTTTTGATTACTCAAAAGGTCATTGAGAGTCTTCTCACCTTGGATACACGTCACTAGACCTTTTTCAAGTTGCTCTTTCAGCTTAGCATTTTCCTTCATAAGATGTGCATGCTCACAACACGGGTTAGTAGCAGATGCATTATCAATTCGAACAAAAGGAGGACACGTGGAAATTTCCTTAGTGAGTTTTACTTGGAGTTGATCATGTGACTCCTTAAGAGAAGCATGAGCACTTTTCAATGCCTTGTGAGCATTGTCAAGTGAGTCAAGCTCATCCTTGAGTCGATCATGGCCAACCCCAAGTGCAACCTTTTCAGACTTGAGCACACGGTTATGAACGATAGCATGATCATAATCTTTACGTAATTTAGCGAGGTCATCATTTTGTGACTCCTCAAGATTCATACGAAGACCTCACTCTTTCTCAAGAGGAATAGAAAGATCTGCTATCTTGTCGGCATAATCACGACTATGGCCTCTCAACTCCTCAAGATATTCTTCTTGATACTCGATAGTGTCATTGGCCTCACCAAGTTGTTCCAAGAGAGCAACGAAGTGCTTCTTGGAAACTCCCTTGAGTTTACACAAGAAATTGTCAAACTCATTCTCACCCTCTTTTGCCTCCTCATGTTCATCCACACAATCTAACAAAGACGGAGTGAAATAAATAGAAGTCTTAATGTTTGAGGTTTTGGCGTTGGAGGTTACCTTGGTGATACCTTTTGCCATGAGGCACCTAGCGATGTGGTTCTCATTGGGGGCATCGATGAGTGACACCTTTGTTGGGGTAGAGGATGCAATTGCCACATATGCCATTGCCATTCCTTCACCACTTGTGTCTTTGTCATCAACATCATCATCCGAGGCATACTCTTCTTGAGACACCAACACTTTGTGAGGAGCCTTCTTGGTGAAGCTGATCTTGTTGGGGAAAGGCTTGGCCTTATCTTTGCGGATGAGCTTGCCACCATTGTCTTCCCTCTTCTCATATGGACAATCCACCACAAAGTGACTCACATTGCCACAGTTGTAGCAGGTCCTCACACGTTGCTTTCCATTTGACCCGTTTGAGTTGTTCTTGGAGAAGTTGGGCCTTGTGTTTATCTTGTTGCCCCAAAAATGCCTAGACGCAAGAGCCATGTGCTCATGGTAAGCATATTTGGTGTCCTCGGGGCAACCCTATTCTTATTCTTCTTATTCTTCTTCTTCCTCCTCCTCTTGACTGGCCTTGGCCTTCAACGCAAGGTTGGGAGCTGATTTCTTTGACCGTTGCACGCGAGCAAGGGCATTGTCTGTGGTCGTGCTCAAGATGTTCATTGCAATAAATTCATCCAACACATCCCGAGAGGACAAGGTGTCAAAGTCCAGTCTTTGATGGTTGACTGCGGACATGGCCTTGTTGTATGGCATGATGGCCTTCAGAAACTTACACTTGACCCATGTGTCATCCACATCCTTGCTGCCATGATCTTTGAGAGCAACAGCAAGAGCAGTCACCCTCCTATAGAGATCACGCGGTTCCTCATCTTCTACCATTACAAACTCATATGACTGATCAAGGACAACTTCATAGTTTGACCATTGAATGCTTGAGCTGCCCTTGTACATGGAAACAATGTGTTCCCAACACTCTTTAGCAACAGTGAAGGGACACAGGTGAGGTAGGTCTTCGACAGGAATGGCAACTTGGAGAATGAATAATGCGGAGGAATTTAGTTGTTTATCCGCTTCTTCTATTGGAGTGAGGTTGCGTGGATCACGAGGGTGGTATCCTTTTCCAGTGACTCACATGAGTTGAATTGAGTTGTGATCCAAATGAGACTTGATACGAAAAATATAATTAGCAAAATCATTCTTAACAAGTTTAGGAGGAGCATCGAGATTAACTATATGAGGTGGGTGCACCGGTCCTCCATAGACCAAGGGGGGACCGAGGCAAAGCTCCCCAACCCATTAATTCCTTGAGAACGATTATCCTTATTAGCACTAGCCCCCTCCTTACCAGAGTTGACATCCAGTGTCGAGTTAGTGGGATTAACCACTTGCACCGCACAGGTGGAAAGTTTAAGAGTATCAAGGAATTTTTGAACATGGATTTGACCTTGGTCGTCATGGAAGATTTGAGAGAGTACATGGCCTCATTCAAATCCTCACGAGAGACTGTGTTCACTCCCACGGCCTTGGGAAGTTCTCCCAACTGCTCCCCTTCGCCAGCCATACTCTCAAGGTGGTGAAACCCTTAATAAAGAGACGAGGCTTTGATACCAATTGAAAGGATCGATATGGTTGACTAGAGGGGGGTGAATAGGCAACTACCAAATTTTAACTTTTCTTTAACAATTTAGGCTTAGCAAGAAATAGGTTAGCTATATATGCAACTAGGTGTGCAACCTATATGATGCTAAGCACAATAACAAGATAAGCAACCAAGATAAACAATATGAGTAGCTTGCACACAGTAAAGGTAAGAAGTAACCACAAGAGGAACCGATGGAGATGAGCATGTGTTACCGAAGCTCCTTCCTCGTAAAGGGAAGTACGTCTTTGTTGGAGTGGTGTGGAGGCACAATGCTCCCCAAGAAGCCACTAGGGCCACCGTATTGTCCTCACGCCCTCACACAATGCGAGGTGCCATGATTCCACTAGTGGTTCCCTTGAAGGTGGCAACCGAACCTTTACAAACAAGGTTGGGGAAATCTCCACAACTTAATTGGAGGCTCCGAACGACGACATGAAGCTTCACCACAAAGGACTATGGCTTCAAAGTGACCTCTTCCGTCTATGGTGCTCAAACACCCAAGAGTAACAAGATCCGCAAGGGATTGATTGGAGGAATCAAATATCTCTTGGTGGAAGTGTTGATCAAGGCCCTCTCCTCCAAACCCTAGAGCACCAACAAGATTTGATGGCTAGGAAGGGAGAAGGAGCAAGAATAAGCTTAGGAGCAACAATGGAGCTTTTTGTGGGAAGAAGTGAGTCTCAATGAGGAAGAAGATTCGCTTATATAGGTGGGGGGGAGTGACCGTTTTTCTACCAGGATACGAGCATAAGAGGTAGTACCGTCCTAGGGGCGGTACTTCCGCTTATATGCGTACTGGAACAACTGAGTGGTAGTACCGCTCTGGAGGGAGCGGTACTTCCACTTTGGGCGGTAGTATCGCTCTGGAGGGAGCGGTACTTCCGCTCAGAAATCCTAGAAGTCCAGAAGAAAAAGGATGCGAAAGAGGGTCGAAAGTTCCTCACGGCGGTTGTACCGCTAGGAACTTCCGCTTAAAAAATATAAGTGGTAGTTCAGGGCGGTAGTACCGCTCAGAACTTCTGTCCTAAAAAATAAGCGGCAGTTCAAGTGGCCCTTCAAGGTTGTAGTACCGCTGGAGCGGTACTTCCGCTTAAGAGAAGCTTTGGAGCCTTGGGGGAAGAAAAAGCTCCGTCGTTCCGGGAAACGAACGGGGGTGCAAAGTGTACGTGATGATTCCTCCCAACCTTTCCGGGTGCGGATCCCCTCTTAATAGTACGGATTTTCCTACGACTCGGGTCCACCAACCTAACCTCGAAAGGAAAAGACTCCATCTTCTGATTTAATACTTGAGGGGAAGATAACCATCTTGTGCCACCTGATAATCTCTAAAAGCTTAATGCACACGGTTAGTCCGCAAACGCACTGTCATCAGCCACCAAAACTACTTAGGGAAAATTATGCTCTTACACTCTTTCTGATAATCTTGTTGGTTCTTCAACAATTCTTGACTCCTTTGCTGAAGGGTCCCTAAAGTGATTCATTCTTTATGTCGAGTATCATCTCCCTCTTGAGTTCTCAGTTTCTTTCCCATTTCCTCCCTTATATCCTTCATTTCATCACTAACTAAGTCATGTTTCCTATTTTCATCATACCAACCATGCTCAACTACCTCATCTAATTCAATAGTGACTTTGTATATTATCAGATCCTTGTCAGTGACTTCTGTATGAGTTGGAATTTTTTCAAAATCTCTCACTCTAATATGTATCCAACGTATCTACTTTTCCAAACTCTTTTGCCCTTGTTTTGGACTCTAATTTGCACGATTTGAATGGAACTAACCCGGACTGACGCTGTTTTCAGCAGAAGTGCCTTGGTGTTATTTTTGTGCAGAAATAAAAGTTCTCGGATCGTCCTGCAAATTTACAGAGAATATTTTTGGAATTAATAAAAAATACTGGCGCAAGAAGTAACCAGAGGGGGGCCACCTGGAGGCACAAGCCTATTAGGCGCGACCACCCCCTGGCCGTGCCTAGCAGGCTTGTGGGGCCCTCTTGGCTCCTCCGACCTCCTCTCTAGCTCCATATAACCCTATTTGTCGAGAAAAAAAACAAAGAGAAGAGTTCATCGGGTTTCATGACAGCCGCCGCCACCTCCTGCTCTTCCTCAGGAGACCAGATCCGGAGTCCGTTTTGGGCTCCGGAGAGGGGAAATCGACGCCTTCGTCATCACCAACCATCCTTCATCACCAATTCCATGATGCTCTCCACCGTCCGTGAGTAATCTCATCGTAGGCTTGCTGGAAGGTGATGGCTTGGATGAGATTTATCATGTAATCGAGTTAGTTTTGTTAGGGTTTGATCCCTAGTATCCACTATGTTCTGAGATTGATGTTGCTATGACTTTGCTATTCTTAATGCTTGCCACTAGGGACTGATTGCCATGATTTCAGATATGAACCTATTATGTTTTCATGAATATATATGTGTTCTTGATCCTATCTTGCAAGTTGTAGACACCTATTACGAGTTATGATCCGCATCCCCCAGGGTGACAATAACTGGGATTCTTTCCGGTGATTACTGTAGTTTGAGGAGTTCATGTAATCACTAAGTGCTAACGCTTTGGTCCGCTCTCTATTAAAAGGATGCCTTAATATCCCTTAGTTTCCAATAGAACCGCGCTTCCACAGGAGGGTAGGACAAAAGATGCCATGCAAGTTCTTTTCCATAAGCACGTATGACTATATACGGAATACATGCCTACATTACATTGATGAATTGGAGCTAGTTCTATGTCACCCTATGTTATAACTATTGCATGATGAATGCCATCCGACATAATTATCCATCACTGATCCATTGCCTATGAGCTTTCCTTATATTGATCTTTGCTAAGTTACTTTTCCGTTGCTACTGTTACAATCACTACAAACTGCCACTATCACTTTTGCCACTATTACCGTTACTTCCATACTACTTTGCTATTGAATACTTTGTTGCAGATATTAAGTCTTTCAGGTGTGGCTGAATTGACAACTCAGCTGCTAATACTCGAGAATATTCTTTGGCTCCCCTTGTGTCGAATCAATAAATTTGGGTTGAATACTCTACCCTCGAAAACTATTGCGATCCCCTATACTTGTGGGTTATCACACTCCAACCTTGGCTATGATTTTTTCTTGGAAGATGGTTGTCATATCAATATCTAGCATAGGTCTAATTGTATCAGCCACTTCACACATGCCAAAGAAATGTCTGAAGCATTTTGAGACCTAACCAAATTTGACCCATCATAGTGTGCAACTTTCCAATAGCTTGAGTGTCATAAGTCCAATTTTTGACATTAATAATAACTTTAGTCCCTAACAAGTTAAAGTACTCAAAATTAGCTAGCTCCATCAACTCGCTCTTATTAGGAAATCTAATCAGATAAGTATTCCCCCCTGCTTTTTTGCATCTCCATTGCCAGTTCCACTTGAACATGTAATTGAACCCTTCCAAATTTTGTGTCTTGTTTATTTCTCCAGAGAAAATCCTTATAATGGCCATGGGGTTGGTCTGCTCCATGTTCATGGTTTGGAGTTTTAAACCAGTAGGACCCAAATCCTCTTGGTGCATATCCAACAAACTTGGGCACCAGTTTCATCTGTCTCAGCCAAGCATAGTCTTATGAAATGTGAGAATTCTTTCCATAGATGATGCAATTTGGAAGTTTATAATATCTAGTATTGTGTCTGTGATCTTTACCCTTATTGCATCCAGTCCTGAAGTTGTTTAGAACTTTGCCAGTATCCCCACTATATTTGCTACCATAGTTCACCACATCACCCTTCTGCCCAAACATGTTTTCTACACCTGTCCCCAAACTCTCTTTCTGGTTATGTCCTGCAGATCCTTGTGTCGTCAACTTATTTTTATCAATTCCATCAGTTTTCTCCATCTTAGACCCTGATTTTTGTTCCTATCTCCTCCCACAAAGGCCCCCTAACTTTGTTGCGAAATCTGGGCTAAGAGAGCCCCAATCCATTGTTGTTGCTGGAGAATATCAACTTGTTGCTTCCCTTGAGAGATCTTAGACCCATACATGTCGCCAACTGCTTTGTCAGCACCAATTCTAGCACCAGGATTGAGGATTCTATCAGAGTCTCCCCCCATCGATCTTCCCAGACTGTGCCCGCTGCCCTCACCATATTCCATCCTCTCCTCCCTGAACCTAGAGTCTCCCTCTCTCTTGCCATCAAATCTTTACGTGTTGCTGAATCTGTCACCCTCCTCCTCTTTCTTGCGATAATGGAAGCTATCTCTCCCTCCCCTGTTGAATCTTCTTGTCCATCTCCCCCATCCCCTCTATTCACCTTGATAGAACAAGTGGCGGCTGGCGGCGGATAGGGAAACCCTAAATCCTTAAGGGGATCACACTCCCCACCAAAAAGAAGAAGATGTAAACAATTTATAGCCTCAAAGGCCATGGAAGGCACATTTGTATAATGCATCTGCAATAAAACCCTAAAATGCCCTTGGTCAAGGGTATCGCCTCAGGCAGGCCCCCCTTTTTGTGTAGTTCAGTGATAAAAAAATTCAATCACATGTTTTTTGCTAGTACACTTGTTGACATAGCAACTAGTAGAGGTCATTTCATCTAAAAACATAGAATCACCAGACCAAAATCTGGAATTCGTGAATATTGATTTTCCTTCATTTATTAAAAATCTTCTTTCCACTATCAACACTACTAGCAAATTTCTCATAATTTCTTTGGTATCCAATGATATTGTCTCTCTCGTGTGTTTCAAATGCAGTAGCATTTCGATACCCCCCCATCACCATAGGAGGCATGACTATGAGGAACTTTGCTCTTTATTAGCTCTACTCTTATTCAACTTAGATTTAGAGTCAATCACCTCTAGAAGATATCTTCCCGGGCCAGTATAATTTTTACCTACAATCTCCAGTGAGGGATCCACCTCCTCATCGGAGTCATCCCCGACTAGCATCAAGAATCGACCGCCAGTCGGAGACACCCCTACTCCATGGCCATGGAGCAAGGACAACGGAGCAGACGTGGGGAGCGATGTGGGAACCACGGGGATCTCCGTAGGACCAGCAACCGCTTCCTATGTTTTGGATCCCTCCTCTTATTTTGCAGCATGCTCTGGTTCATCATCATCTCCCGTCTCAAATATCCCCCTTCTTCCGCCTGGTTTGCCTCCGATTTTGGTGTTGGAAGCCCCATGACAGCCCCGACCACAAACTCCGACGGACCTGTCGGAGCGCTGCGACGAGATCGGAAACCCCTCCACTTCATGGCCTGCCTTGGGTTGTCGGAGGCAGCTTCCTCCATAGCTCATAGTAGCATCTTTAGACCCCCAACCGCCTTGCGTGATGGAGTGAGTCGAATGTCCTCCGCCTTGGTGAGCGTCCTGAATGCAGATCCAACCACCTCCTTGAATTTTCATTCCTTCGCGGACCAGCAGAGGATTTCTCTCATCTTCTCCATCTTCACCTTGTATCCTTGCATGATTTGTCTCATACACCCCTTGAATTTCAGCTTCCAGGACACCATGTATGGTTGGTGGGGAGACGGGCTTCTCAGATCTGGGAGGGGAGGTGGAAGATGCGTCGAGTGGGGAGGGGATGGCCGCACACACCTGTGGCCGCGCCTTAATAACTCGTCCATGGTGCTCTCTCTCCTCTCTTGCCTCGATCCCCTCAATGCATTGGGTCTCCTCCGCCTGCCCGAGTCTCTTGCCCACTAGCACCACATGACACGGGAAAAAAATTGTACGTCTTCCATCACCTCTTCGTCCTCCTGTACCGCACACGAGTTGACACAATCCTCCCGCTCATCGAGCAGGATCAACCGACATATCCGTCGTCGCCAAAGGAGCGCGCCTCGTCGGAACGGAAGGAGCTCTGGCGCTCGAAGGTCGGTGACGAGGTGCGCCTCCTACCGCCAATCGCCATCAGCGTCGTCCAACGAGAGACGTGTCTGGAACGTCATCCTTTCTCAATGGCAGAAAGAGGTAACAACAATTCAACACCTTAATTCATATTATTTCATCATGAAATTTTGACTCCTTATGTACACACGTGTATTGTTTCCATATATATTTTTAAACTGAGAAGTTTGATTTTTTTTTTAAATAATGTTTTACTCGCGCTTTTGCCCTTCTTTTGTGGATGGAGGCCTAGAAGGAGACTTTTTGATTCTTTGAGCACATTATAACATTTTTAGATTTTCTTTAAACTGATGAAAAGTTTCTTCTTCTTCTTTGAAGTAACGTCTTACTCGCGCTCTTTGCCCTTCTTTTGTGGACGGAGAGAGTAGGACGCGGATCTGTAAACGGACGCCGAACCGAGTCCTCCGCCAAGGAACCTCCATACCGGTCAAGTTCCAACTGCCGCCCGCCGGCGCCCCCCAAATTTCGCCCGTCTTTCATCAGCGTCTGCCCCCTGGCGGCCTCCTCCCTCCTCACCCTCCTCGCGCCCACGTACGTTTGTTGTTGGTCAAAAATTTCGTCAATGGAAAACATTGAGATGGCCAGCCAACGACGAATTCCCGGTGACTCTTTCGCCCGCGCGCTTGCGCGGACGGGTTCTTCCCCCCGCCGCATCGCCTGATGTCAACCGCTACAAGAGGAGGGAAACGGACCTGGAGGGATCGTGGGGTCGCAGGTTGGTTATACACCCCTTCTCCACATTTTGCGTAATGGCATAACTACCTGTGGATGGTGGTTGATTCGCCTTCTTGTTTTCACACAGCCGTGCCGAGGGGAGGGGAGGAGAGGAGGCAATCGGGAAAAATCGGTGGTTCTTTTCTGAGGAGCTAACTTTGCTACAGGTTTGATCCTAATCCGGGATCTGATGTGTGTGCACGTTCTCGCGTGAAGTTGTGGTGACTAATTTCGCACCATCAAGGGCCAAGGCCTGGGCGTCGAGCGCCTTGTGCGCACCGTGTTTGTGCCACCAATGGAAGCCCCCCATGTCCTGAATGCACTGGGCAGGGTTACGGATAACGCATAGGAGTTTGCTCCTCCTCCTTTATTCTTGCAACTTCCAGTTGATACTGAACCTGCAAAAGTTTTGCAACACAACTCCGCGGCATAGTAATGTGGAATTCACTTGTGGCATTCCCCTTGTCTGCCGTGGCGCAGTGTCACACATATCTTTACTGTAGCCCATGCTTCATTATGTTATGACTTACACTGTTTAAGCAGAAGGAATGTGATGTGGTGAATTGTTGATTATGGCATCACCATATCTAGGTAGTTTGCTTACTTATTAGTGGTATATCTGGTCTAGTAGAGGACCTTTGCTTCCATTGGTACCTTCGGTTGTGTGCTGATTATGACGATTGTTCTAGTTTTGCCTCATCTTATTTTGTTATGTTTCTGTTGAGCATTCAGGCATCTAGCAATCAGCATCATAGGTTCATTACCTTAACCTTGCAATGACGTGATTGTTTTAGGAGCACTATATCTCTCTTGAACATCTGCAGCCCACAGGGCGCATGTTCTGTGAGTAAGATTTAACAAAAAGGAATCAGTTTAGATTTCATCACCAAACGAGGTTCTTACTCAAACTGTTTATTTCCCCAAATAGTCAAATTTCATAACTTACGTAATTCTAAAGAACCCTTGTTCCTGGGTTGCTAGTCTACAACATAGAAACAGGTGCAAGTATTGCCTTAACCATCTCTTCGATGCTCAAGGTTCTTGAATGTGATGATTTAAAGTTTATTGTTTCTTTGACAAATAGGCATGCTTGCTATAAATTATTTAGTGGTTTCTTAAATCTATTCGGTGAATGGACTGACAGATCAAAACTTGGGAAGCGATGCCATCTCCATCAGCACCTATTCGTGTGGCAGTTCCGCCACCCTATATAACATCTCATGGAGCTAAAATGGCAAGGCTACATATGTATGACTGGATTGTGCTGGTTCTTCTAGTTGTGGTGGATGGAGTACTAAATAAAATAGAACCGTTCCATCGATTTGTTGGATCGGACATGCTCACGGATCTCCGATATCCCATGAAAGACAACACGGTGCCATTTTGGACGGTGCCGGTATATATTTTCTACTCTTAGTTCTACCCTGTTTATTTTCATGAACCTCCTAAGTGCATTGTCTTGAATTATCGTGATTATGCAGATATATGGTATCATTGGACCTATGATTATCATAATCAGTATATACATCAAGAGGAGGAATGTGTATGATTTGCATCATGCCATACTAGGTACATTCATATTCTTCTGTGCAAGTACGTGCTATCTTATTCTTATGCGATTAATCTGAAATCTAGCTTGTCCTACCAGGTCTCCTGTTTTCAGTGGCTATAACTGCAGTTTTAACTGATGCGATTAAGGATGGTGTTGGTCGGCCTCGTCCAGATTTCTTTTGGCGCTGTTTTCCTAATGGAGTACCTGTAATGTGTTCACCTTTGGTTGATCCTTTAATTGGAGCCCTTTGCACGATTTCATCTGACCTTTCTTTGACACTTATGGCTTTTCTTGATGTTCAGGCCTACGACAATGTTACTACAGGCGTCTTGTGTCATGGTAAAGCGAGTGACATCAAAGAAGGTCATAAGAGTTTCCCAAGTGGTCATACTTCTTGTAAGTGAAAGCATCTCCGTCAGTTCCCTTTTACCTCAGTAATGCAAAAACTATGATTGCTGATACTCTAAACTGCAAGAGCTTTTACATGCTACCAGTTCTTGAGGTGAACGACTCACAAAGTTTCTGTTTCTCAGTGTCTTTTGCTGGTCTTGGGTTCCTGTCATGGTATCTAGCTGGTAAAATCAAAGTTTTTGATCGAAGAGGACATGTTGCAAAACTCTGCATTATTTTTCTCCCTCTGCTTGGTGCAGCCTTAGTGGCTGTTTCTCGAGTAGACGACTACCGGCATCATTGGCAAGATGTGTGCACTGGTGGAGTTCTGGGTAGGTCTGACAGGGTTATCTATTAGAGATTACGTTGCAAAAAAATAAAGATAGAAGTTAAAAGTGTTGCACACGTAATTCTTGTTAAGCTAATGCGTTAACTGAAATTCTGCAGGACTTGTGGTTGCTTCTTTGTGCTACCTGCAGTTTTTTCCACTGCCATCTGACGAAAATGGTATGCTTCCTACTTCTTTTGGAGTAACTCATATGAGCCCAGAGTTAGGGAATAGTTTTAGAAACCACTGATGTCAATTGGAAAGGGCTTTGCAATAGTGAAAATTGGCATAAAAAAATCATCAGAACAAAGGTTTTCATTGTGTGTTCTGTAATATGCTTGGGTTGCTAGGCATCACTGATGAGACAGTAGCATGTAGGAAAACAGATAACGTGGATGTTTTGTGTCTAATTTCCAGTTCAGGACATAATTTGGTAGCAAACTCTTCGACAATATCCCTTGAAGTGCTCAAACTAATCTTTATCTTTTGTTACCATAGTTGACAATAGGTGCCCTTCACACGAAACAATTTATAGTAATCATGTGCTATGCACATGGTGAGAATTTCTTATATTTGATGCAATTTTTATTGTGGGGGAATATATAGAAACTACTAGGTAATTCAAGATCGGAGTTTAATGTAGGAGGGCTATCTCATATTCTACTGTAATTTGCTCTGTTCGAAAGCTAAGATCGTTATTTTCTTTAACTTTGTCAAGATTATTGATGATGTTATATTGTTCAATGACAGGTCTATGGCCTCACGCATACATCCGGCACATTCATAACCCGGAAGGGGCACACACAAGTGCAACCCACAGCGACGCATCTCCAAAACTCGGTGCGGAACGGTTCGTTTGAAGGTCCTGATGGACTAGAGACAGGGCGATTCTATGGATGTTGGTCGGAAACAGCAATGACGGAGTATTAACATGAATAGGAATCGTTGCCAAATATCTGATGTGTTTTCAGTAGAACCTGAAAACACGAGGTACCATGTAGACTTTCCAGGCCCCACTTATTATATTCCTTGCAGTATAGAAAGTAGATATTTGATGTCATTACAGAGAAATAGGTTGTTTAGCAGCCAATAGAGAGCTTTTTTTCTTTGTGTCCAAGAAGAACATAGAGCCGCACATAGGGGATTACCCTGGTTTCTGTGGCAAGTGAGCAGCTTGAGAACAGGATGCATGCTTGAGAACAGGATGCATGAGTATGTCCCGTCTCTCAGCAAACTGCAACATTTGGTTCTTTGTGTGCTCTTCTCATCATGTGGTTTTGTACGTGATGATGTTGGTCGTCCAGGTGAAACCTTTTTGCGGGAGCCAAAATATCAAGTGGTGGTTCTCATTCTGACAGGAGTGTGAACTCAATATTTGAATAATGTTGATCATCCATAGTTGCATTTGTTTGCTGCCGGAGACCTTTCTTCTCTACGAGACCTTTACTATCTTTGAGATGGGTATAAGGGTTAAGCTTAGTAGCAAGTGTCTTTAAATCATCCATAGCAACTTCATAAGATTTTGCATTACCATCACCAAAACTAACTAATTGCAGAGCTTTCACAAAAAGTGTGTGCTGGCGATATGTATTTTGCGCAAGCAAACCATGATCTTGTTGGTACATGACTAGATCAGCAGGAAGAATGTCGCGAGCGTTGATGGTCCATCTTTTCATCATATGTTTTTCTGGCATGTGTGAAAGATCCAAATAATGAAATAAGTTATTAACTTAAAAGTATAATATAAATATATAGTCTGCATTTGTAATGTTAGTCAATAAAACTATGGAGAAAGGTTGGGTAAAATAGACATTCAAAACATGAGCACAAAGGAGACCCATATGTTCCTACTGGATGCATTCACGACAGAATATTTCAAGTCCATTTGCAATAAATACAGCGTAAGTAGGTCGACACCATTTATCTCGTTGTACAACATTTCTGTGAACAGTCTTGTACACTTCGTTTGGAAGGATAACTTAATTTGATAATCACCAGATTCATATAGGTAATCTCCAAACTTCTCAAATATTTTACATGTATATAGTTTACTAGCATGTCTCTCCAGTGGATTATTAGTCTTTAAAATAATACCACCCTACAAACAGAAAAAAAATATGTGATGCAACTTTCTTATGAAGTTGGTGTAAAAGGTAACATAGGATGTAGAAATATACATGATGGATATTTCAAAGGCTTGTTTTTTCTTCTTCATGATTTTCTTCCGCTGCTTGATCGAATAGAATTTTCTGGTATTGTTTGACAAAAATGTGCCTAGCAGATCCAACATGCACATATTGTTTTAGTGAATGGTTTGCACATTCACTATGTTGTGTCCTAGTCTGCTTTGAAAACGACGGGGTTTATTCATATTGATTGAGTTTACTTTGTCTACATCATGTCATCGTTTTTCAAGCATAATCTGTTTGTCATGAACTTAATATTTAGAGAGGCAAGCATAGAAGCGCTCTTGAAGTGGAGTAATAGTAATAGGTGGAGACAGGACTCGTCCTATTTGTTTTGGACGTGATGCCTATATACACATAATCATTGTCGTGAATACCACATAACTATGCATTTTTCTATCAATTGCCCAACAGTAATTTGTTCACCCACCGTACGCTTACTTTAACGAGAGATGCCGCTAGGGAAAACCATGGCCACCGGGTCTATTCACTTATATATTTTCAAAACCTATCATTATCTTATTGTCACTATTTTCCTTTTATTTAATTTTGCAATTCGTATCTACTATTATCTACACATCTCACTTGCTTGCAAAAAACAAGATCAAGGGGATTGACAATCCTCTTGCCGCGCTGGGTGTAATTTATTTGCTCTTTTGTGCGCAGCTGCTGAAGATAGTTGTGGATTGATATTCCTATTGGTTTGATAAACCTTGGTTTCTTAACTGAGGGAAATACTTACCCGTATTGTGCTGCAATTTTCCGTTCCTCTTCACGAAAAACCCAACGCAGATCACAAGTATCAGGAAGGATTTCTGGCGCCATTGCCGGGGAATATCATCACCAACTATCAAGTAACTTCACACAAATTTTCATTCACTTGTTCTTATTTTTACTTGCTATTATATTTAGTTTGTCTCATAAAAAATAAAAATACAAAAATATTTATCTTTGCTTTTTACTAGTTTACTTTTCTACTTGCTAGTTTACTTGTCCTGCTTATTACTTTGTTTGGTCGGTCACCATGTCTCAAGATACTACTAAGTTGTGTGACTTCCCAAATACTAATAAAAATGATTTTATTAGTACTCCTATACCACCTGCCACTAGCGCGGAGGCTTTTGATATTAATGTTGCATTGTTGAATCTTGTCATGAAAGAACAATTTTCGGGAAGTGCTAATGAGGATCCCGCTGCTCATCTTAATAGCTTTGTTGAACTTTGTGATATGCAAAAGAAAAAGGACATGGATAATTATATTGTGAAATTTAAATTATTTCCTTTTTCACTAAGAGATAAAGCTAAGGCTTGGTTTTCATCTTTACCACGCAACAATATTTGAACATGGGATAAGTGTAAAGATGCTTTTATTGCCAAGTATTTTCTTCCTGCTAAGATCATCTCCCTTAGAAATCAAATAATGAATTTTAAATAACATGATCAAGAAGATGTTGCACAAGATTGGGAGAGAATGAAATTGATGATCAGAAATTGTCCTACTCATGGTCATGGGTTAAACTTATGGATGATTATCCAAAACTTCTATGCCAGACTAAACTTTGTGTCTAGAAATCTTCTAGATTCTGTTGTAGGTGGTACCTTTATGGATGTGACCTTAGGAGAGGCCACAAAATGCATGGACAACATCATGAAAAATTATTCTCAGTGGCATACTGAAAGAGCTCCAACTGGTAAGAAGGTAAATTCTGTCAAGGAAATCACTACTTTGAGCGAAAAAGTGGATGCTCTTATGAATATGATTGCTAGTAAAAATAATCATGTTGATACAAATTATATGCCTTTGTCTACTTTGATTGATAAAAATAGTGATCCTATAGATGTGAATTTTATCTCGTGAACAATTTCAACAACAATGCTTATAGAGGAAATTTCAATGCTAGACCGTACCCCGGTAATTCCTCTAACTACTATGAAAATTCTTATGGAAATTGTTATACAAATGCTAATAGTATACCCTTTGATATTGAGAACGCTATTAAAGAATTTGTTGGTTCTCAAAATATTTTTAATACTATGGTAGAAGAAAAGTTGCATACTATTGATACTTTGGCTAAAAACATGGATAGAATTTCTCTTGTTGTAGAAAATCTCAAAAGTAAAACTTTGCCATCCAAGAATGATTTTAATGAGACTCTTAAAGCTATCCAAATATCTATTAGTGAAAGTAAGGAGAGGACCGTTAAGTTGAAAGCTAAGCGGGAATTCTCAGAAAAAGCTCCCCCACTCGATTTTTACTGGAATCATGATGAGGATCTTGAAATGATTGGTAATTCTCCTATTTTGAATCTTTATTTACTTCTCTGAATATAAATGATAAAGGGACTGGATATGAGTCAACTCTAGCTAGAGAGTGTCCCGTTTTTCTTGGAGGGTAATGATTTTAATGCTAAAACTAAAAAAGTGGGTTTGGAGAGGTTAAAACGTTAAATAGTGATGTTCCCAGTATCTTAGATTATAAGGACTTTAATTATGAAAGTTGCTATTTAGTAGAGTACATTTGCTTGTTGCAAACAATTATTAGCTCACCTAATGCTTATGAACAAAACAAGGCTTTCAGTAATCATATAGTGGAAGCGATGATAAAAGCTTACGATGAGAAACTTGAACTTGAAGTTTCCATTCCTAGAAAATTGCATGACGAGTGAGAACCTACTATCAAAATAAATATAAATAAATATGTATGCAATTATTTGTGTGACCTTGGTGCTAGTGTTTCAACTATACCTAAATCTCTTTGTGATGTGCTTGGTCTCACTAATATTCAAGAGTGTTCCCTAAACTCTCATCTTGCGGATTCTACCATTAAGAAAACTTTAGGTAGAATTAATGATGTTCTTATTATTGCAAATAAGAATTATGTGCCTATATATTTTATTGTTCTTGATATTGATTGCAATCCTACTTGTCCAATAATACTTGGAAAACCCTTCTTACGAACTATAGGTGCAATTATTGATATGAAAGAGGGAAACGTAAGGTTCTTATTCCCATTAAAGAAAAGGATGGAATACTTCCCTTATGAATCAATCATGAGAGATACTTATGGGTGGAGTGTCAAGATGACAACACTTGAAACTATGCATTATGACTAGCTAGGGGCATAAAACAATAGTGATTGTTGGGAGGCAACCCAATAGTTATCTTTATTTTTGCTTTTTACTTTATGGTTTGATGTAATAATTATTGTGTTTTTATGTTTTAATTAGTGTTTGTGCCAAGTAAAGCCTCTGGGATGACTCACATGATGAGTAGAATTAATACGATGCAAAAACAAAAACTTTGACGTCCGATGCAGAATTTCTCTGATTATACTGGAATGTCTTTTTGATCTATTTTTTATACAGTATTTATATACAAATGTTTCAGGTTTTAATATTTTTTCAGAATTTTTGGATTTACATAAGTACAGTTTCTTTACATATCATTATAGACTGTTATGTTTTAACAGATTCAGTTTTTGCTTGTATAGTTTGCTTGTTTTGATGATGCTATGGATTGTATCGAGGGGTATGTGGGGACCCGGACGCATAAGTCGTGATCACCGAATGTACATGCACAGTGATTCCAGAGATCAATGCTCACTGGACACACAGAAAATGAATAAAAGGAGTCTTACATCCATTACATATCGTTTGTGCTCAAATATGGCCTTTATGGCCAAGTCTTCATAATCTTGCAGCGGAAATCTTCAACGATAGCATGAACCCATGTCATCTACCTTAATCCTACATGCATTATGACTGGGAAGCGTCCTAACTCGCATGTTCGTCACCAAAGTAATCTGCATCATAACCTGATCTTTCATGTCTGGCCACTAAAATAACCAGTGGCAAGCCAATGAGTACTTGGAATGTACTCGCAAGCAACCCATGTTTGGAATAAGGCAATAACAAAGCATGATATAGCACTAAGTAGGTAAGTTTTGCATAAAGCTAGTTTTGAGTGCAATGACATGATCAAGTAACTTGCGTAAGCATGCACCAACAGTTGGCAGATATCCATATGAAAGATACAAATATCAACATAAGTAAAGGGTTGAACATCTCATGTTCAGCTATTTCATTCAAGTCGTCCGACTTTGCTCAAGTACCACCTCAACACCTCGTGTCAAGTCACCCGACTCAACCCAAGTGTCATCTTTGTCACCAACTCACACCAGTTTCTGAAAACACTAAACGTAGCTTAAGAAGCACCACCCAACTGTCCTTGACCATGGACACGACTACTTGAATAGTTTTACACTCTGTAGAAGTTGTGCGCTTTACCCACAAGACTCAGGGAACTTCTGTGTCATCCACAACTCGCGGTATATTTCATACCCGAGGTAAGCACCTGCAATGCCTTTCCCACGACGATACTAAACAAAGAGTCCACTTGATTGGCACACAACCCTCATGATGCACATCCCATGAGCCTCGCTCCAGATTGTATCAACCATGAAGGGACCAACGGTGTGCCCGGTGCCTGTGAAGACAGCGCATGATCGCCCATTCCGGTACGACCCCGTCTCGAGAGTGACCACTTCACTCTCGCCACTAGTAATGTGGGCTCCCTGCTATCACCAACCATAGTAATCAACAAATCCCCGTCTCATAAGGGGTATCGTGGTCGCACATGTAAGGTTAGGATGGTCGACAAATCTTAAACCCTCCGTTTTTTGAAAACACACACACATCCTGCCCCGGTACACCACTTCTTTCTCAAGTGGTTACCTAGCACATCATCATCAACACCCTCGGGCATTAGTGGCACCCGATGAGGTTTTCGAAAAATCTTGAAAATATTTTCCTTTCCATCACCATGCATATACCCATCCCATTTGCGTAGCAACTACTAAGAAAGCCTATCTACACCCACCTGCATGTTGGAAATATGCCCTAGAGGCAATATATAAAGTGTTTATTATTATATTTCCTTGTTCATGATAATCGTTTATTATCCATGCTATAATTGTAGTGATTGGAAACACATTGCATGTGTGGGTAAATAGACAACACAATGTCCCTAGTATGCCTCTAGTGAACTAGCTCGTTGATCAAAGGATGGTTAAGGTTTCCTAGCCATGGACATAAGATGTCATTTGATAACGGGATCACATCGTTAGGAGAATGATGTGATGGACAAGACCCAAACTACAAACGTAGCATATGATCGTGTCAGTTTATTGCTACTGTTTTCTGCATGTCAATGTATATGTTCCTATGACCATGAGGTCATGCAACTCACGGATATCGGAGGAGTGCCTTGTGTGTATCAAACGTCGCAACATAACTGGGTGACTATAAAGGTGCTCTACAGGTATCTTCGATGGTGTTTGTTGAGTTGGCATGGATCGAGACTGGGATTTGTTACTCCGTGTTACGGAGAGGTATCTCGGGGCCCACTCGGTAATACAACATCACAATGAGCCTTGCAAGCAATGTGAATAATTGTTAGTTGAGGAATCTTGTATTACGGAACGAGTAAAGAGACTTGCCGGTAACGAGGTTGAACTAGGTATAGAGATACCGACGATTGAATCTCGGGCAAGTAACATACCGAAGAACAAAGGGAACGTTATACGGGATTAACTGAATCCTTGACATAGAGGTTCGACCGATAAAGATCTTCGTAGAATATGTAGGAACCAATGTGGACGTCCAGGTCCCTCCATTGGTTATTGACCGTAGAGGTGTCTCGGTCATGTCTACATAGTTCTCAAACCCGCAGGGTCTTCACACTTAAGGTTCGGTGACCTTTCGGTAGTGTAGAGTTATGTATGGTGGTGACCGAAGTTTTGTTTGGAGTCCCGGATGAGATCCCAGATGTCACGAGGAGCTCCGGAATGGTCCGGAGGTAAAGATTCATATATAGGAAGTCCCAGTTTGGTCACCGGAAAAGTTTCGGGCTCATCGGTAGTGTACCGGGAGTACCGGTAGTGTACCGGGGGGCCTCCGGGAGGGGTATTTAGACCCTAGAGGGACCATGGGCTGTGGGAGAGTATTAACCAGCCCTTAGTGGGCTGGTAAATCAGCCTAGAAAGGCTCATGGCGCAGGAGAAAAGCCTAAAAGGAAAAAGAGCAAAAATCAGCCAATAGGGAGCAATCCTACTCCAAGTAGGATTGGAGGTGGAATAGGATTCCACCCCTCTCTAGTTTGGCCGAACCAAGAGGCCCTTGGCTGCCTCTCCTCTCCTCTCCTCCTATATATACTGGTGGAATAGCTAGGGTTTTGGCAACAATTGCAACCACGTGCAACCCGTTCCACCGGTGCTCTTCTAGATTAGTTTTCCGCAGTGCTTAGGCGAAGCCCTGCCGGAATTGCTCCACCACCACCATCACCGGAGCGCCGTCATGCTGCCGGTGAACTCTCTCTCCTTTCCACCTCCTCTTGCTGGATCAAGACGGTGGAGATCGTCATCAAGCTGCACGTGTGCTGAACACGGAGTGCCGTCCGTTCGGTACTAGATCGGAAGGATCGTGATCAAGGCCACGGGACGTTCGTGATCGGATCGCGGGACGGATCATGACGAGATCGCGGGACGCTCGGCGATTTGGATCGCGAAGAAGTACAACTACACCAACCGCGTTTCTTAATGCTTCCCGCTTAGCGATCTACAAGGGTACGTAGATCCACTCTCCCTCTCGTAGATGTTGGAAATATGCCCTAGAGGCAATAATAAAATGGTTATTATTGTATTTCCTTGTTCATGATAATTGTCTATTGTTCATGCTATAATTGTGTTAACCGGAAACCATAATACATGTGTGAATACATAGACCACAACATGTCCCTAGTGAGCCTCTAGTTGACTAGCTCGTTGATCAATAGATGGTCACGGTTTCATGGCCATGGACATTGGATGTCGTTGATAACGGGATCACATCATTAGGAGAATGATGTGATGGACAAGACCCAATCCTAAGCATAGCACTAGATCGTGTAGTTCATTTGCTAAAGCTTTTCAATGTCAAGTATCGTTTCCTTAGACCATGAGATTGTGAAACTCCCGGATACCATAGGAATGCTTTGGGTGTGCCAAACGTCACAACGTAACTGGGTGGCTATAAAGGTGCACTACGGGTATCTCCGAAAGTATCTGTTGGGTTGGCACGAATCGAGACTGGGATTTGTCACTCCGTGTGACGGAGAGGTATCTCTGGGCCCACTCGGTAAGACATCATCATAATGAGCTCAATGTGACTAAGGAGTTAGCCACGGGATGATGTATTACGGAACGAGTAAAGAGACTTGCCAGTAACGAGATTGAACAAGGTATAGGGATACCGACGATCGAATCTCGGGCAAGTACCATACCGATAGACAAAGGGAATTGTATACGGGATTGATTGAATCCCCGACATCGTGGTTCATCCGATGAGATCATCGTGGAGTACGTGGGAGCCAACATGGGTATCCAGATCCCGCTGTTGGTTATTGGCCGGAGAAGTGTCTCGGTCATGTCTACGTGTCTCCCGAACCCGTAGGGTCTACACACTTAAGGTTCGATGACGCTAGGGTTATAGGGAAATGGTATACGTGATTACCGAAGGTTGTTCGGAGTCCCGGATGAGATCTCGGACGTCACGAGGAGCTCCGGAATGGTCCGGAGGTAAAGATTGATATATAGGAAGTCCAGTTTTGGTCACCGGAAAGTTTTCGGGCTCATCGGTAGTGTACCGGGAGTGCCGGGAGGGTGCCGGAGGACCCCCGGGAGGGGTGTGACGACCAAAGGACCACATGGGCTGTTAGATAAAGTGTGCCAGCCCTTATTGGGCTGGGAAAGACTTTTGCTAAAGGCCCATGCGGCTGGAGATAAGGAGATAAGGCAAAAAGGATTTAAAAGGAGGAGATCCACCTCCCTTGTGGGAGGTGGACTCTCCCTTTAATTCGGCCGGCCATCTCCTCTTTGGAGTAGAGGCCAAGCCAGCCCTCCACGTCCCTCCTCCTATATATACTTGAGGTTTTGGATGTTCTGAGACAGGATTTGATCTCTCTCTCTCACGGCGAAGCCCTACCTCTCTTCTTCCTCCTCCGCAGCGCTTAGGCGAAGCCCTGTCGGAATACCTTGCTACTCCACCACCACCACACCGTCGTGCTGCTGTTGGAGCCCTTCCCCAACCTCTCCTTCCTCCTTGCTGGATCAAGGTGTTGGAGACGTCACCGGGCTGCACGTGTGTTGAACGCGGAGGTGCCGTCCGTTCGGCACTTGATCGGATCTACTGCGATCTGAATCGCTGCGAGTACGACTCCATCAACCGCGTTCTTGTAACGCTTCCGCTTAGCGATCTTCAAAGGTATGAAGATCCACTCTCCCCTTGCTCGTTGCTGGTTTCTCCATAGATGGATCTTGGTGAATGCGTAGGAAATTTTTGATTTACTACTACGTCTCCCAACAGTGGCATCATGAGCTAGGTCTATGTGTAGAATCCATGCACGAGTAGAACACAAAGCAGTTGTGGGCGTCGATTTTGTTAATATGCTTGCCGTTACTAGTCTTATCTTGATTCGACGGTATTGTGGGATGAAGCGGCCCGGACCAACCTTACACGTACGCTTACGTGAGACCGGTTCCACCGCCTAACATGCACCAGTTGCATAAGGTGGCTAGCGGGTGTCTGTCTCTCCCACCTTAGTCGGATTGGATTCGATGAAAAGGGTCCTTATGAAGGGTAAATAGCAATTGGGATATCACGTTGTGGTTTTGACGTAGGTAAGAAACGTTCTTGCTAGAAACCTATAGCAACCACGTAAAAACTTGCAACTACAAATTAGAGGACGTCTAACTTGTTTTTGCAGCATATGTCGTGTGATGTGATATGGCCAAAAGGATGTGATGTGATGCATTGTGATGTATGAGATTGATCATGTTCTTGTAATAGGGTTCACGACTTGCATGTCGATGACTATAACAACCGGCAGGAGCCATAGGAGTTGTCTTATATTATTGTATGACCTGCGTGTCAATCATAAACGCCATGTAATTACTTTACTTTATTGCTAAACGTTAGTTGTAGTAGTAGAAGAAATAGTTGGCGAGACAACTTCATGAAGACACAATGATGGAGATCATGATGATGGAGATCATGGTGTCGTGCCGGTGACAGTGATGATCATGGTGCCCCGAAGATGGAGATCAAAGGAGCAAGATGATATTGGCCATATCATGTCACTATATTGATTGCATGTGATGTTTATCATGTTTACATCTTATTTGCATAGAACGACGGTAGTAAATAAGATGATCTCTCAATAAAATTTCAAGAAAGGTGTTCACCCTAACTGTGCACCGTTGCTAAGGATCGTCGTTCCGAAGCACCACGTGATGATCGGGTGTGATAGGTTCTAACGTTCGCATACAACGGGTGTAAGCCAGATTTACACATGCGAAACACTTAGGTTGACTTGACGAGCCTAGCATGTACAGACATGGCCTCGGAACACGGAGGACCGAAAGGTCGAACATGAGTCGTATAGAAGATACGATCAACATAGAGATGTTCACCATGGATGACTAGTCCGTCTCACGTGATGATCGGACACGGGCTAGTTGACATGGATCATGTATCACTTGGAAGACTAGAGAGATGTCTATCTAAGTGGGAGTTCATTAATAATTTGATTAAATGAACTTAATTATCATGAACTTAGTCTAAAAATGTCCTTGCAAATTATGTCGTAGATAGCTCACGCTGTAGCTCCCCAGTTTTATTGATACAATCCTAGAGAAAAGTAAGTTGAAAGTTGATGGTAGCAATAATGCGGACTGGGTCCGTGATCTGAGGATTGTCCTCATTGTTGCACAGAAAGCTTATGTTTTTTATGTACCGCTAAATGCATCACTCCCTCAAGCGTTGTCTGTAGATGTTGTGAACATATGACAGGCACTTTTTGGTGACTACGTGATAGTTCAATGCATCATGCATTACGGCTTAGAATTGAGGCTCCAAAACGTTTTGAACGTCACGGAACATATGAGATGTTCTAGGAGCTGAGATTGTGATCTCAGGCTCGTGCTTATGTTGAGAGGTATGAGACCTCCAACAAGATTCTTTGTCTACAAGATAAAGGAGAATAGCTCAATCGCTGAGCGTGTGCTCAGATTGTCTGGGTGCTACAATCACTTGAATCAAGTGGGAGTTAATCTTCCAGATGAGATAGTGATTAATGCAGTTCTCCAAGTCACTGCCACCAAGCTACTAGAGCTTCGTGATGAACTATAACATGCCAGGGATGGATAAGATGATCCCTGTGTTGTTCGTGATGTTTGACACCACGAAGGTAGAAATCAAGAAGGAGCATCAAGTGTTGATGGTTAAGTGAAACCACTAGTTTCAAAAGGGGCAAGGGCAAGAACGGAAAACTTCAGGAATGGCAAGCCAGTTGTTGCTCTAGTGAAGAAACCCAAGGTTGAGCCCGAACCCGAGACTAAGTGCTTCTGTTATGAGGAGAATGTTCGCTGAAGCGGAAAACCCCTAGATGCTTGGTAGATAAGAAGGCTGGGAATGTCAATGGAAGTATATTTGATATACGTGTTAGTGATGTGTACCTTGCTGGTACTCCTAGTAGCACCTGGGTATTGGATACCGGTTCGGTTACTAAGTGTTAGCAACTCGAAATAAAAGCTACGGAATAAACGGAGACTAGCTAGGTGAAAGGTGACGATGTGTGTTGGAAGTATTTCCAAGATTGATGTGATCACCATCGCACGCTCTCTCTACCTTCGGGATTTGTGATAAACCTAAATAAATGTTATCTGGTGTTTGCGTTGAGCATGAACGTGATTAGATCATGATTAGTGCAATACGGTTATTCATATAAGTTAGAGAATAATGGTTATTCTATTTACATGGATAATGCCTTCAATGGTCATACACCCACTCGGAATGGTTTATCGAATCATGATCGTAGTAGTACACATGTTCATAACGTTGGTACCAAAAGATATAAAGTTAATAATGATAGTACCACATACTTGTGGCACTGCCACTAAATGTCATATTGGTATAAATCGCATGAAAGAAACTCCATGCTGATGGATTTTTGACTCACTCGATTTTGAATCGGTTGAGACATGCGAGCCATGCCCTTTTGGCAAGATGACTCAGACCTCGTCTTCCGGTATGATGGAGTGGACTAGTGGCTTATTGGAATTAATACATGTTGATGTATGTGGTCCAATGAGTGTTAAAACACACAGTGGATATCGTTGTTTTTCTTTACCTTCACTGATGATTTGAGTAAATATGGGGATATTTACTTAATGAAACACGAATCTGAAATGTTTGAAAGGTTCAAGGAGTTTCAGAGTGAAGTTAAAGATCATCGTGACAAGAAGATAAATGTCTATGATACGATCATGGAGGTGAATATCTAAGTTACGAGTTTGGTATGCAATTTTAGACAATGTGGAAATTGTTTCACAGCTCACGCCTCCTGGAACACCATAGTGTGATGGTGTGTTCGAACGTCGTAGTCGTGCTCTATTGGATATAGTGAGTACTATGATGTCTCTTATCATTTTGCCACTATCGTTATGGGGTTATGCATTAAAGACAAATCCATTCACTTTAATAGGGCACCATCTAAGTCTGTTGAGATGACACCGTGAGAATTATGGTTTGACAGAAGCCTAAGCTGTCATTTCTTAATGTTTGGGGCTGCGACGCTTATGTGAAAATGGGTTTTTCACCTAGCGAGCTCGAACCCAAAGCAGACAAATGCATCTTCATAGAATACCCTAATGAGACATTGGGTATACCTTCTATCTCAGATCCAAGCGCAAAAGGTGTTTGTTGCTAAGAACGGGTCCTTTCTTGAGAAAGAGTTTCTCTCGAAAGAATTGAGTGGGAGGAAGATAGAACTTGATGAGGTTGTTGAACCTTTGTTTCAACCAGAGAATAGCGCAACACAGAAAGATGTTTCTGTAGAGCCTACTCAGTTGAAAAGGAAGTTAATGATGATGATCATGAAGCTTCGGATCAAGTCACTATCAAACCTCATAGGTCGACAAGGACGCGTACTGCTCCTGAGTAGTACGACAACCCTGTCTTGGAAATCATGTTGTTGGACAACGATGAACCTACGAACTATGGAGAAGCGATGGTGGGCCCGGATTCCAACAAATGGCTAGGAGCCATGAAATCCGAGAAAGGATCCATGTATGAAAACCAAGTATGGACTTTGGTAGACTTGCCTGTTGAATGGCGGGTCATTGAGTACAAATGGACCTTTGAGATAAACATAGACGCTAATGGTGAAATGTCACCGTTTATAAAGCTCGACTTGTCGCAAAGAAGTTTCCGCCAAGTTCAAGGAGTTGACTGCAATGAGATTGTCTCATCTGTAGCGATGCTAAAAGTCTATTAAAATTTTGTTAGCAGTTGCTGCATTTTTCGATTATGAAATCTGGCAGATGGATGACAAAACAAGGTTTCCGTAATGGTTTTTGTGAGGAAGAGTTGTATGTGATACAACCAGAAGGTTTTGTCAATCCTAAGGATGCTAATAATATGCAAACTCCAGCGATCCTTCTATGGACTGGAGCAAGCATGTCGGAGTTGGAATATATGCTTTGATGAGGTGATCAAAGTGTTTAAGTTTATACAAAGTTTATGAGAAACTTGTATTTGCAAGAAAGTGAGTGGGAGCACTATAGAATTTCTTATAAGAATATGTAGTTGACATATTATTGATCGGAAATGATGTAGAATTTCTGGAAGAGCATGAAGGGTTGTTTGAAAAGAGTTTTTTTTCAAAGGAAGACCCAGATAAAGCTACTATTTTATTGAGCATCAAGATCTATAGGGATAGATCAATTCGCTTGATAAGTTTTTTCGACGAAGACATACCTTGACAAGTTTTTGAAGGAGTTCAAAATAGATGGGTCAAAGAAGGAGTTCTTGACTGTATTGTAAGGTGTGAAATTGAGTAAGACTCAATACCTGACCACGGCAGAAGATAAAGAAAAGATGAGTGTCATCTCCTATGCTTTAGCCATAGGCTCTATATAGTATGCCATGCTGTGTACCGCACCTGTGTGTGCCTTGCCATGAGTCTGTCAAGGGGTACAAGAGTAATCCAAGAGTGGATCACTGGACAATGGTCAAAGTTATCCTTAGTAACTTGAGAACTAAGGAAATATTTCTCGATTATGGAGGTGATAAAGAGTTCATCGTAAAGGGTTACGATGATGCAAGCTTTAACTCCAATCCGGATGACTCTTAGTAGAAATCTGGCTACGTATAGTGGAGAAGCCATTTGGAATAGCTCCAAGTGGAGCGTGGGAGCAGTATCTACAAATATGACATGGAAAGTTTGCAAGGTACACACGGATCTGAATGTCGCAGACCCGTTGACTAAAAAAAACCTCTTTCACGAGCAGAACATGAACAAACCCCAGAACTTATTGAGTGTTAATCACATGATGATATGATCACATGGTGATGTAAGTGTTAATCACATGGTGATGTGAACTAGATTATTGACTCTAGTGCAAGTGGGAGACTGTTGGAAATATGCCCTAGAGGCAATAATAAAATGGTTATTATTGTATTTCCTTGTTCATGATAATTGTCTATTGTTCATGCTATAATTGTGTTAACCGGAAACCATAATACATGTGTGAATACATAGACCACAACATGTCCCTAGTGAGCCTCTAGTTGACTAGCTCGTTGATCAATAGATGGTCACGGTTTCATGGCCATGGACATTGGATGTCGTTGATAATGGGATCACATCATTAGGAGAATGATGTGATGGACAAGACCCAATCCTAAGCATAGCACTAGATCGTGTAGTTCATTTGCTAAAGCTTTTCAATGTCAAGTATCGTTTCCTTAGACCATGAGATTGTGAAACTCCCGGATACCATAGGAATGCTTTGGGTGTGCCAAACGTCACAACGTAACTGGGTGGCTATAAAGGTGCACTACGGGTATCTCCGAAAGTATCTGTTGGGTTGGCACGAATCGAGACTGGGATTTGTCACTCCGTGTGACGGAGAGGTATCTCTGGGCCCACTCGGTAAGACATCATCATAATGAGCTCAATGTGACTAAGGAGTTAGCCACGGGATGATGTATTACGGAACGAGTAAAGAGACTTGCCAGTAACGAGATTGAACAAGGTATAGGGATACCGACGATCGAATCTCGGGCAAGTACCATACCGATAGACAAAGGGAATTGTATACGGGATTGATTGAATCCCCGACATCGTGGTTCATCCGATGAGATCAGCGTGGAGTACGTGGGAGCCAACATGGGTATCCAGATCCCGCTGTTGGTTATTGGCCGGAGAAGTGTCTCGGTCATGTCTACGTGTCTCCCGAACCCGTAGGGTCTACACACTTAAGGTTCGATGACGCTAGGGTTATAGGGAAATGGTATACGTGATTACCGAAGGTTGTTCGGAGTCCCGGATGAGATCCCGGACGTCACGAGGAGCTCCGGAATGGTCCGGAGGTAAAGATTGATATATAGGAAGTCCAGTTTTGGTCACCGGAAAGTTTTCGGGCTCATCGGTAGTGTACCGGGAGTGCCGGGAGGGTGCCGGAGGACCCCCGGGAGGGGTGTGACGACCAAAGGACCACATGGGCTGTTAGATAAAGTGTGCCAGCCCTTATTGGGCTGGGAAAGACTTTTGCTAAAGGCCCATGCGGCTGGAGATAAGGAGATAAGGCAAAAAGGATTTAAAAGGAGGAGATCCACCTCCCTTGTGGGAGGTGGACTCTCCCTTTAATTCGGCCGGCCATCTCCTCTTTGGAGTAGAGGCCAAGCCAGCCCTCCACGTCCCTCCTCCTATATATACTTGAGGTTTTGGATGTTTTGAGACAGGATTTGATCTCTCTCTCTCTCACGGCGAAGCCCTACCTCTCTTCTTCCTCCTCCGCAGCGCTTAGGCGAAGCCCTGTCGGAATACCTTGCTACTCCACCACCACCACACCGTCGTGCTGATGTTGGAGCCCTTCCCCAACCTCTCCTTCCTCCTTGCTGGATCAAGGTGTTGGAGACGTCACCGGGCTGCACGTGTGTTGAACGCGGAGGTGCCGTCCGTTCGGCACTTGATCGGATCTACCGCGATCTGAATCGCTGCGAGTACGACTCCATCAACCGCGTTCTTGTAACGCTTCCGCTTAGCGATCTTCAAAGGTATGAAGATCCACTCTCCCCTTGCTCGTTGCTGGTTTCTCCATAGATGGATCTTGGTGAATGCGTAGGAAATTTTTGATTTACTACTACGTCTCCCAACAGTAGATGCTCATCACCATGGATAGGTTTGCGTGTACGTAGGAAATTTTTTGTTTCCCATGCGACGTTCCCCAACACTGCATAACCCTCATAAGGAGGTAGGGTCATGCACGATGCAAGTGTCAACGGTAAAGTATCAAAGGCATCCCACCGAAGGGGAATACCACATCAACATGATCAATTCATCGAAACAACAAGTGCCATGTGTCATGCAAATGATAAAAATGGTTTCTAACATGGTCAAAGGGCTGCTTGCCTGTCTTAGTAACATGTTCAAGGTCTTCGCACGCTTCTCATCCACTCCGAGCACTTCGTCTACCTCGTCAACTATCGCTGGAAACAACCGCAATCAGCAACACAACAAGTAGACAATGAAAGTGCTCTATAAATAGGAGTTGGATTTTCCTTGGACATCTCTGGTCACAAGAAAAATAACCAAGGAGGTTTCATAGGATGTGGGTCAAAGGGGAAGTTTGGAATGGTGGAAAAGAAGGAATTGATGGTCCTATGAGATGTCCACAGGAAATATTTAAAAAAAAATTGGTGGATGGACTCAACAAATAGGGAATGATTTTTAGAAGAGTTTAGAAATTGGTTTCACTAGATTTGGAGTTGGGACGAATTTCCTAGGAGTTTCCTAAGATGAAATAAATGGAAAATGGGTCATTTATTTGATCCAACAGAATAGGTGCATGGTAAAAATGTTCACCATGGCTAGACAAATGAGTCACGGTTTTCTAGTCATCTAGGAGTTTTAATCTCTCCATTTGGAGTTGATTTAAGCTCTCTATGGATTTTGCAAAGTGGCTCCATAAAACAAGATACAACCAAAATATTGGTGGAGCAGAATATTCTATATGGAAAAATTGTGCAATGCACCTATTTGGATTAGTCATGAATTTAGGAGTCTGTAGAAACTTGAATCAATTGATTTGGAGTCAAAATGATTTTCCTATGAATTTTTGAATTTGTCTGAAAAAGAAAAAGGGGAAAGAAAAGGGCATTGTCAATGGGCTAAACAGCGCACAGTGCGCCGGATAAGCACATGGGACGGCCCAGCAGCTCAACCGCGTAGGGGGGCAGGCAACGTCGAAGGCGTACTCCATCTGTGTATGCCTCCTATGCAGGGAGGCAGTGAGAAAGTTGGGGCGTCTCCACTTAAAATGACAGTGGGCCTGGCCTGGTACCTTAGAGGCTGACTAGTGGGGTCCCCGACCCCATTGGAATAGTCGTGTCCCTTCTCGCGTCACTGTCGGCTGGAGAACAGGGGAGACAAAGGCCGAGCGCATTGACGCTCTCCCCGGCGGCATTAGCCACCTCCCGTGATGCCCAGCACACCGATGGACTCGAGGAGCTGCGTTGCATCCATCCCCATGCTAAGGGCCAGCAGGGGAGGCCCGCAGTAGTGCCGACGTAGATGGCTGCGGAGAGGTCGTCGGCCTTCACCGGCTTCGGGCGCGTGGTGCCTCAGGAAGAAATGGCGGTGTTCGGGGGGAGGCTTTGTGGTGATGAGGAGAGCACGCTAGAGTGTCCAGGGGGACAAGGGAAAGCCCATGTCGCTCGAATTTGAGAGGAGGCTGAGGCGGCAAGGTCGGCAATGGAGGAAGGAGGAGGGCACGGGAGGATGAGGGACTTGGCCCAAAGGCTCTACGGGAGAGATAGGGAGTGAATGGAGAAGAGATAGGGGCATGAGGAGGCCTGGTATAGCCGCATCGTTGGGGCACTGTGGGCTATGTCCATGGCTATGGTCCAGACCATGCCAGGGGCAATGGGGACGCTTCGGGGCGTGTCTGCGGGCTTCGTGGATGAGTTCTATGCCTAGGGAGAGAAAGAGGGAGAGCGGGCGAGGACTAGGTCATCGCGCGTGTGAGCATGCTCACTGGTGCGCTTGGGCACGACGAGCAGGTGCGAGGAGAGGATAAAGGAGGAAGAGAGAGAAGGGGTCCGACCATCTGCCGTGTCATGGACGTCGAGGCGGTCCTAGGGGACACCACCACGAGGCTCAGGGCTGTCAGGGGCATCCATTGGGCAGCAGCTACAGTGCGGGTGCGCACTGTAGCACGCTCTGGAGCGCGACCTTTGCATGCCATGCATGTATTTGGCATGTAGGGCATGGCCATTGGTGTCTAGGGCATCTAGGAGGGAGTATACAATGCCTAAGTGGCCTTGGATGCTCTGGCGGTTCAATAGATTAGAAAGGAAATGGTGAGAGAGGTGAAATCTTGCTGTCCAGGGGGTAAATTGGGGGTTTACCACATCAACCTTTGAGCAATGGCTATGCAAACTTTACTAGGGGGTGCAAGGTATCTACAAGGGGATGTGGTAAAAATTGGGGGTTAAGGAGAACTCATATGGTGCTCCAATCATTGATCACAATTTTTTTGCAGAAGGTGTCTAATGAGTGTTTGAGCTAGCTAAGGTTATCTACTTGACATGATATTTAACAGGATTGAGAAATAGGACTAAATGAGCTTGATCACAGGTTTTGAGCAAATTTAGAGAAAATGACCAATGTAAAAGTTTCAAACCCTAGAAATGGGCAAAAATGGAGTTGCTTGGATCTAGCTAAGAAAAACTATTCTCCTTGATGCACCACTTAGTGTGCTGACATAATTGGTGGATTAAAAACATGCACAAAAAGTTTGGGGCCCAATGGGGAAACTTGGCAATGCAAACATTCCCAATTCTTGAAATCAACAAAAAAGGGGTTGATGAGATTTGGACAGGTGAATCTGTTCTCATTGATGCACCACTTGGTGTGGATGCATTATTGGAGGATTACAACCTGTCCACAAAGGTTGAGATCAATAGGAGACAATTGGCAATGTAGAGTTGCTCAAATTTGGATCTGGACAGAGGGTTTTTTGGGATATTTTGTTGGATCAAATAAATAGGGATTGAAATGAAACTTTTCAAGATCATCACCTATAGAATGAGTGACTTGCGGGAATTTTCCTGGAATTTAGTGAGAATATTTCTTGTAGAAATATTTCAAAAGTTTGATTTGGGCAGAAAGGGTTTTGAGGGGTTTTGCCTATGATTTTTAACATGCCTATGTGTTGAAACTCATATATATGGAAAATATATGTCCATTGAGTTTCCTAAATTTTCTCAAATATTTTTAAAGCATTTAAATATTTTTCCCCTATAAAAGACCATTTCTGGCCTTAAGAAAAAGCCTTTAAATAAAATAGTAAAATAATTTTTAAAATTAATATTGGGTGGTTTTGGGAAGTACTCCCTCCGTCCCATAATGTAAGACGTTTTTAACACTAGTGTAGTGTTAATAAACGTCTTACATTATGGGACGGAGGGAGTAGTATATATATTAGGTTTCAAATAAAGCCTTTGGGGAAAATGATCCACCCAATTTGAGGACTTGCAGTGCAAATCTCAACTCAGGGTTTTTTGAAAACCTCATTTGAATAAACCCTTTTTGGTCAAAATAAATTTTGACAAAAAATAGTTTTGGATACTATTCACATGACATGATCATTGGGCAAGAAGTTTGGATCAAGGAAGATGAACAGGGAGAGGAGTAGAACCTAAGAGTGCCATACACAAACAACCAAACAAGCAAACAAGCAACAATTCCAACAAGCATATGCACTCAAAGAGTTTTAATTGGTTCCAAATTTTGTAAATCCAATCATAGCAAAGTGATACAAACACATGGCGTGATAGGGTATAAGCCATGGAGAAGTTATAAAGTACCTATTATGCAATAATGATGTATGAATCAATTTATAACAGTACCTAAAGTATTTGATATGTTGCTTATACTATCGGATCTCACCAAGTTTTGTTGAGTTTTGTGTGATTGAAGTTTTCAAGTTTTGGGTGTTATCATGATGGACAAAGAAATAAGGAGCGGCAAGATCCTGAGCTTGGGGATGCCGAAGGCACCCCAAGGTAATATTCTAGGAAGACTCAAGCGTATAATCTTGGGGATGCCCTGGAAGGCACTTATATTTGTAGAAATAATTGCATTCTCGTTCTTCACTTATATTTGTTTGAGAGTTAATAAATAGAAATGGTAATTTGTGTGGGTCATAAGACTAGTCCAAAAATAATAGGTATTCAATGAGTGATAATCAAAACCAACATGTAGCACATTAAACAGAAATTGTGGGTTAACGATATTGATGTGGTAATATGAAAAAGGTGTGAGTGCATCATTGTTGATTTGTATAAGTGTCGGTATAAGAGGTGTTAATTCCTTGTGTATCTCAATATTAAAAAGGCATGGTGGGGATGTGTGGGCATTTCTATCCCTCGTTAAAATCCTAGCGTTGTTTCAGGTCGGAGGCGCGCGATGGTTACCTCCTCCCAACCTCCTCCCTCGGGGCATGCGAGTAGTGATTTGATCTACGATAAAACTAATAAAACTTTTATGTGTTCTTCATGACTAATGTGAACCCATGGACATACGTAATCTCATCACCTCATATTTTGCTAGCCTCTTCGGTACCGTGCCTTGCCAATTCTCATCTCGAGGATCGATGCAAACTTCGCCGGTGCATCCAGACCCTGTGACATGATACGCTCTGTCACACATAAGCCTCATTATATCTTCCTCAAAACAGCCACAATACCTACCTGTTATGGCATTTCCATAGCCATTTCGAGATATATTACATGCAAATTCCACAGTTACATCATATGACTAGTTCATTCATCATCATATTTTCTTCGCATGATCATATAGAGCTGACATAGTACTTGTGGCCAAGCCACCTTTCATCATATTTTGATACATGTCATGCTAGATCATTGCACGTCCTGGTACACTGCCAGAGGCATTCATATTGAGTCATATTGTTTCATAGTCCTTCATATCAAGTTTTCATATTGAGTTGTAAGTAAATAAAAGTGTGATGATTATCATTATTAGAGCATTGTCCCAATGAGGAAATAAAAAATGGGGGATGCCAAATGAGCCCACCATAACAAAAAAATAGAAAAAAAGAGAAGGGACTTTGCTACTATCCTTTACGACACTTGTGCCTCAAAGTGGCACCTTGTTACTCATATAGAGAGTCTCACATTATGTCATTTTCATATGCTAATGGGAATTAATTTTAATTAGTATAAACTTGGCTTTTATATTCCGATGACAGGCATCATCAAATGCCGAGGTCTTCACGAGCAAGTTGGATGCACACCCCACTTAGATCCAGTTGAGCTTTCATACACTTATAGCTCTAGTGCATCATTTGCATTGCAATCCCTACTCCTTGCATTGACATCTATCAATGGACATCTCCATAGCCCGTCGATACGCCTAGTTGATGTGAGACTATCTTCTCCACTTTTTACCACTTTGATATCTATCACCATATTCTATTCCAGCTTTATGCTATGTCCATGCTCCACGCTCATGTATTGTGTGAACAATAAAAGGTTGATGCACATTGGAAAAGTATGATCCAATTGCCTGACTTGGACACCGTGGTCCTTGACATTTGTATTAATGTGGTGAAGACGGTGCCATGCCTTGCTAATATGATAAGATGAATGGGGGTAAACATTCTTTTAGGATCGTGTACTTTGAAAGATTGACGATTTCGTTGCTTGTGCCTATAAATATTACTATGTTGACGTTTGTCGATTCATCGTTTCTCAATGAGCATACATACAAAAAATTACATATTGGGTAGCATGTCACATCAAAAATTCTGTTTTTATCATTTACCTACTCGAGGACGAGCACGAATTAGGCTTGGGGATGTTGATACGTCTCCAACGTATCTATAATTTTTTATTGTTCCATGCTATTATATTATCATTCTAGGATACTTTTTGAGTAATAATTTACCAATTTATATTATTTTTGAGCACTAACCTATTGACCCAGTGCTCAGTGCCAATTCATATTTTCTGCGTGTTTTTTACTTTATAGATTTACAGTACCAAACGAAGTCCAATTGCCCCAAAACTATTTATGATCTTTTTGTTGGAAATATGCCCCAGAGGCAATAAATAAAGTGTTTATGATTATATTTCCTTGTTCATGATAATTGTTTATTATCCATGCTATAATTGTATTGCTTGGAAACACATTGCATGTGTGGATATATAGACAACACTTTGTCCCTAGTGTGCCTCTAGTAGACTAGCTCGTTGATCAAAGATGGTCAAGGTTTCCTAGCCATTGACATGAGATGTCATTTGATAACAGGATCACATCATTAGGAGAATGATGGGATGGACAAGACCCAAATTATAAACGTAGCATATGATCGTGTCAGTTTATTGGTACAATTTTCTGCATGTCAAGTATATGTTCCTATGACCATGAGATCATGCAACTCACGGACACCGGAGGAGTGCCTTGTGTGCATCAAACGTCGCAACGTAACCGGGTGACTATAAAGGTGCTCTACAGGTATCTCCGAGGGCGTCTGCTAGGTTGGCATCGATCAACACTAGGATTTGTTACTCCGTGTGATGGAGAGGTATCTCAGGGCCCACTCGGTAATACAACATCACAATAAGCCTTGCATGCAATGTGACTAAGTGTTAGCCACAGGGTCTTGTATTACATAATGAGTAAAGAGACTTGCCGATAACGAGGTTGAACTAGGTATGGAGATACCAACGATCGAATCTCGGGCAAGTAACATACCAAAGAACAAAGGGAACATCATACGGGATTAACTGAATCCTTGACATAGAGGTTCGACCGATAAAGATCTTCGTAGAATTTGTAGGAACCAATATGGGCATCCAGGTCCCGCTAATGGTTATTGACCGTAGAGGTGTCTCGGTCATGTCTACATAGTTCTCGAACCCACAGGGTCTGCACACTTAAGGTTCGGTGACGTTTCGGTAGTATAGAGTTATGTATGGTGGTGACCGAAGGTTGTTCGGAGTCTCAGATGATATCCCAGACGTCACGAGGAGCTCTGGAATGGTCCGGAGGTAAAGATTGATATAGAGGAAAGTGGTGTTTGAACTCCGAAAAGGTTTCGAGCATTTCCCGCAGTGTACCGGGAGTGACGAATGGGTTCCGGAGACCACCAAGTGGGGCCCACATGCCCCAAGGGTCCACATGGGCCTTAGAGGTGGCGCACCAGCCCCTGGTGGGCTGGGCAGACAGCCCAAAAGGGTCCTATGCGCATGGAGAAGGAGGAAGAGTAGGGGCCAAGTTAGGGAGGAGTCCCACTAGGAATCCACCTCCCTTGTGGGAGGTGGACTCCTCCCCTTGGCTTCGGCCGAAGCTCTCCTTGGAGGAGAGGATAAGGCTGCCTCCTCTCCCTTCCTCCTATATATGCTGGAGATTTTGAGGGCAGCCCTAACCCTAATTGCCATGTGATGCCCTCTTCTTCCTCTAGACCGTTTTCTCCTCTAGATCGGTTTTCAGCAGCGCTTAGGCGAAGCCCTACTGGAATTGCTCCACCACCATCGCCGCAATGCCGTCGCGCTGCCGGAGAACTCGTCTACCTCTCCGCTCCCTCTTGCTGGCTCAAGAAGGCGGGGATCTTCACCGAGCTGCACGTGTGCTGAACGTGGAGGTGCCGTCCGTTCAGTACTTGATCGGGAGTTCGTGGGACGGCTTGTGATTTGGATCGCGGAGAGACACCACTACATCAACCGCGTTCTTTAACGCTTCCGCTTAGTGATCTACAAGCGTACGTAGATCCAATCTCTCCTCTCATAGATGCTCATCTCCTAGATTGATCTTGGTGTAGCGTAGGAAATTTTTTGTTTCCCATGTAACGTTCCCCAACACTTTCCTGGACCAAAAGAATACCGAGAAGCTTCGGGAGAAGACCAGAGGCCGCACAAGGGAGACACAAGCCAACAAGGCGCGCCCGGGGGGGTCGACGTGCCCTGATGGCTTGTCCCTCCCTAGTGGCCCTCCTACCCCCAATATATGGCCTATAAATTCACATATATTCCAAAAACCCTAGGGGCATCCCAAAACACTTTTTCCGTCGTTGCAAGTATTTGTTCCGTCGCGATCCCATCTGGAGCTCTGTTTCGGTACCCTATCGGTCGGGGGTCGATCACGGAGGGCCTCTTCATCAACCTCATTGCCCTCATGATGATGTGTGAGTAGTTCACCATATACCTATAGGTCCATAATTCGTACCTAGATGGGTTCTCTCTCTTTTTATCTTCAATACAATGATCATCGCATCTTCGCTTTGATATATACGATGTAATTCTTTTGTGCGGTGCATTTGTTGGGACCTGATGGATTGTGGGTTTATGTTTAGATTATTCATGAAAATTATGTGAGTCTTCTCTGAAATCTTTTATTGATTCTTATTGCATGATCATTATAGCTTCGTAAATCTCTTTGATCTATTGATTTGCTTTGTCCAAGTAGATTGATCTTTCTTCAGTGAAAGGGGTGTGTTGTACTAGGTTCAACCTGTTGGGTTTCTATATCCCAGTGACAGAAGGGGACAAGATATGTCTTTGTGTTGTTGCCACTAAGGACAAAACGATGGGGTCTATTTATATTGATTTAGTTTACTTTGTCTACATCATGTCATCGTTCTCCAAGCATTACTTTGTTTGACATGAACTTAATATGTAGAGAGGCAAGCATAGAAGTGCTTTTGAAGTGGATTAATAGTAATAGGTGCGGACAGGAGTCTTTATATTGTTTATGGGCCCACAAATCTAAAAAAATATTGAAATTGCAGTTTTCTGCGTGCACCATGTGCAATATTTCTGTATATCCCAAAGCTTCCAGGCAGACTTCTGTAGCACACCGTTTTAGTTTTAACTTCTGCATAAAATCTCAAATTGAGACAAGTTTTATATCAAAATAGATTGTTTCAACGAGTCGAAGACAATACATGTAGAATTATTTCTCTTATGTGGTCGTCTTGGAGGCTTAATCGTCTGAACAGTACTCTGTATTAAAAATAATAGTACTTTGAGCATAGTTTTGGCTCCAAAGATGAGATCGGATGGTGATGAGCCAAACATAAAAGTTTTTCGTTTTGTCGATACAGAACTTTCTAACGTTGACAACTTTCCCATTTATGGCCATCTTAATTAAGTTCTTAACCATGCCAAAATCTAACGTCAACACCATGCCATCATTATCCTTGCTCAGGCCTGCAAAATTGAGCGCCGCAGGTACTGTAGTTGCCGCATGAGATCCTGATGTCAACTAGCAACATTGATTGATTGGAGTTCTTATTTTAATATCAAAGTATTTGGCTGCGGAGCACTTCTGAGGTAGGTTGCCAACCAAGCACCACTTGTGTGAGGCCAAAACCAGCACCGGCTCAGGCTTACACCAGGCGCCACTTTTTCTCGGGCAAGGAGTCCAGGGTAGCAACAAAACAACCACTAAGAACTCCAAGAAAACCCGCTTGAAGTTTTATACCTTTTCATGACGCATGAAAATGCCTCCAAGTATGATACTTCGGAAATGGTTGTTGACACCAATAAATAAACCAAAGGGCATGTAATGTAGATTTGTTCGATAAGTGGTATCTAACATGATTACATCACCACAAAGAATATTCGAAATGACTGCGACCATTTTCTCAAAGTAAACTGTCAATTTGAATTTCTGTGTCAACTTGAACTTGGTAAGAGAAATTAGGATCTTCAGAACCTATATGATAAAACAATTCAAATTTTCTCTTCACATCATTATTTGTAAGATCCCTATTGATTCGAGAACTCAAAATTTTCAAGCTTCGTTTACTAACGGAATGTTTGACATTCGGCCTAAGAAATAGCCAAGAATGCTATAAGTCTTGGGTATGTTAAAATTCTTTACTCTCATATTGTTTATTAAATATTGAAGGTATGTATCAGTATATTGGTGAAATTGTCAATGCATCTTCTGAGAAGAAGTGGTGGATGAGGGATGGTAATGGTCGAAGCGGAACTCAGAAATGCATTAGCAATTATTATTGCGAAGAGTGAATTGTACCACAGAAAAATAACCAACTCTGGTAGATTTATTGTTTCAACAATGTGGGGTACCTTGTAGGATCATGGTAAGCATCATAAAGTGTGATAAGAATTTAAAAATATTATAATTGTAACGTAGGTACATATTCCACACAGTCGGTTAAATTCATGCATCACACAAGCATCCTTTATATTGTACCTAGATCTTCCATAGAGGATTCCAAATCTAATCTCACATCTGTATAAACTATAAAGATCATATGCCTTGGTGATAGTACCAAAGCATGTTCCAATATACGAGTACACAATAGATGGAGTCATGCACATTGAATAGGGATAAGAGGGATTTCTTGAAAGCACAAATGTGGCGAGTGTCGACTGGTTGTATAGTTGGAATTGAATTGTGGTGGGACATGTATAAGGTATTGCAGAACATGGTATCTTGAAACAACTAGTGTGTAGAAAGGAAATAGAAGCTAAGAAAGCTATTACATCAAACTATAGGAAAAGGTGGTTGAATTACGCGCAACACCATATGTGTTGAATCAAATTTAAGGTAAGGAAGTTGTAACATCAAACTGTAGAAAAACAGATCGGAGTTGGGTAGAATCAACTTCATTTGATTCAGTAGGAGCAAGATAAGACAACAAGTAGCGACCACATATCGTAGAATCATCGGAAGCATGATAGTGAAGAAACTGAGGTGGCAATGTTTGGTTCATAGTGTCAAACTGAGCAATATGTGAGGAAACTAGACCATCAGGTAGAACAGCAAGGGACTCTAGGAATGTGTCACTAAGATTCAAACTATTTGCCATTTAAAATTGTAGTTAGTACAACTAAGTAGTAACGTGGATCAACATTGTAAAAGATAATGACAAAAAAGAGATATGTTCATACAACAGTAAAAGCGTACCGACTAAATTCTTGAGAAAATCTCTTGTACTCACTACTAACTAAAAACATATATGTTAGTATAATGTGCAAAGATAGTAGGAGCGAAAGAGGAATACACTTAATGTTGGGATGGGAAAGGGTGGCTATCACAATTAGCGGCAAAGAGATCGGTAGTAGCAGTATTGTTCTTCGATCTGCAGTAAATATTTAGTTAGGAAAATGAGCCGAAATGTACGTGACACGTAAGTCTCAAGCGACATAATTTGACAATAAATGAGTAAACAGGTGTACAAAGTTAAGATAATTGATAATCCCCTATTGTAAGAATCATTGTAGTATGCTGAATTTTATAATGCCCACTCTGAGGAATCATTTTGTGGAGTCAGATTGATGGATGTCAACATATGGATCTGGCAACAATGTTCCCGTCCTAAACATATGTGCGTCAGTGGGTGTTGAAGGAGACGAATGCAGGTCATGAAGTTGAGATTCAGTGGGAGAGATTTGAGGTACAATCAATGGCATAGACGTGTTGGAACTGTAAGAAAACGATTGTGAGTAGAAAGATGTGTGCTTGATGGGAAACAAATTCTAGGACTAGGATAGAAAAGCTGGAAGAAAGAAATACCTTTTAAATTGCTGCCTTAAAACAGCAAACTCTGCTTGGAAGGATCTCATATGGTGAGGTAGTGCGAAAAACAAGAAAGCTTAATGAGTGCAAAACACAGATCACAACAATGTAAGCATACATAACGATTGCGAGAGAATGTAGATGGACAGCAGGAACAAGAGTTCCTGGGACACAGACATGGGAAACGATGACGAAAAAGAGGATAATCTGAAACAAAAGATATACAAGTTTCTGAATCGCGGAGCGGATGAGCAGCCCACAAAGTGTGTGCCCCTAGAACATCCAGAGTTTCTTCACAATTTGTAGCAAATGTTGGAACACTAGGGCCTAGATTAGTTACATGAACAAGGATCCAACATGTATCTAACAAATTTATTATCAAAGCAAGGCACTATATGTAAAGAATTTGATATTTCAATAATTATCAGGACACAAGCTAATAATCATCTGCAATCGCTCATATTCCCATTACAAGAGAATATGTCACAATCATGTCGGACAGTTCGTGCGATCAGAAAGGCTAAGGGGGTTCCATATCCACTACTCACAAGCATGCATCATCTTGGGAGCAGCATACATGGGGTTTAGAAAGGGTAAGAAGGTGGGAGGAAGATAACAACCCCTCCTGGCCGGATTTGAAATTTGGATGATTTCTAATGCATTCACCGGTTACAAGATAGATAGAGATGAAGAGAATGAGTGGTTAGTGTCTGATATGTGCATGTCTTAGATGTGAGATTTCAGCAAAAAATTAGAGGGGGTGGGGGAGAGGTGTTGAAGTATGTCTTTGTTGTGCTTGATTCCTTCTGTGTTTGAGTCCTTTTCATTGTCCCCGTGTTTGTTTTGGGAGATGTGAAACTACGCACATGAGGAGAACAGGAAAGATATTTACCGTCACCGTGTATCTAGGATCCATTATGTTTGAGTCATTATCATAAACATTTTTGAAAGCATATCAAGATGTGTTTTAAGTATTGCACATCTAAATCCTATGTCATTGATTCTACGTTAAGATTCGTTCAAGCATTTTTTATTTTATAATCTAGTTGTGTCCCAGACAGGCTCTATCTTAAAACCTGAAAGATGAGGTTCATTAGGTTTTTTATTTTGTTTCTGTTAATCTTTGAAATGCAAGAATATTGTTTTAAGATGAATGTGCAATTCAATTGTTCTTAATCTATCACACGCAAAAGAAAATGCTCTTAATTTAAAATGTTTGTAGTGCATCCAACACAGTTTGCCTGGTTGGCAGGACACCGCTAACAGAAAGAGAATAGAATTCCATGTATACCCGTCTAAAGAAAGAATGGAATTCCATGCACGCAAGCGACATCACCGAGAAAATTCCACGTCCGTGCATTAATGCGGCGATCAAGGTTGGTCGCACATCAAAGCTGAGCTGGTGCACGTATGCTCGCATGCATGCTTGCATGCGCGCAGGAAGCGGGGAGAAAAATCTGGCCAAGAGCAACCGAATTTGACTTGAGAGGATTTTTCCACGCTTACTTCCAGCCCGATCAACGTCCGGTGCACCGGCATGTGCACCAGCATTCCATGTTTCCACTAGTGATCACCGACTCACCTGTAGCTAGCTTAGCTAGGTCCCCTCTATTTGTAGAGATCGGAGCATGCAATCACGCAATAGATCGCTCACGAGATCTGCCGAACTGGCTAGACTATTAGATCGATCATGGGCTCATGGAAAGTTGGACACGTCTGCTTAGGCCAGGGCCGAGCTGTGGCATGCTGATGCTGGCTATATAAAGACGTGCACTACACCAGCTTTTGGCACACTCAAACACACACACCACTACACGAGCAGTGTGACGCTAGCTAGCAACCACAGCACCAGCCGTGATGAGAGGAGTTGTGGTGGTGGCCATGCTGGCCGCGGCCTTCGCCGTGTCTGCACACGCTGAGCAGTGCGGCTCGCAGGCCGGCGGGGCGACGTGCCCCAACTGCCTCTGCTGCAGCAAGTTCGGCTTCTGCGGCTCCTCCTCCGACTACTGCGGCACTGGCTGCCAGAGCCAGTGCAACGGCTGCGGCGGCGGCGGCACCCCGGTACCGGTACCGACCCCCTCCGGCGGCGGCGTGTCCTCCATTATCTCGCAGTCGCTCTTCGACCAGATGCTGCTGCACCGCAACGATGCTGCGTGCCAGGCCAAGGGGTTCTACAACTACGGCGCCTTCGTCGCCGCCGCCAACTCGTTCCCGGGCTTCGCGACCACGGGTGGCGCCGACGTCAGGAAGCGCGAGGTGGCCGCATTCCTCGCTCAGACCTCCCACGAGACCACCGGCGGGTGGCCCACGGCGCCCGACGGCCCCTACTCCTGGGGCTACTGCTTCAACCAGGAGCGCGGCGCCACCTCCGACTACTGCACGCCGAGCTCGCAGTGGCCGTGCGCGCCGGGCAAGAAGTACTTCGGGCGCGGGCCTATCCAGATCTCCCACAACTACAACTACGGGCCGGCAGGGCGGGCCATCGGCGCCGACCTGCTCAACAACCCGGACCTCGTGGCGTCAGACGCGACTGTGTCCTTCAAGACGGCGCTGTGGTTCTGGATGACGCCGCAGTCACCCAAACCTTCGAGCCACGACGTGATCACCGGCCGGTGGAGCCCCTCGAGCGCCGACCAGGCGGCAGGGAGGGCTTCTGGGTACGGCCTGATCACCAACATCATCAACGGTGGGCTCGAGTGCGGGCGCGGGCAGGATGCCCGTGTCGCCGACCGGATCGGGTTCTACAAGCGCTACTGCGACCTCCTCGGCGTCAGCTACGGCGATAACCTCGACTGCTACAACCAGAGGCCGTTCGCATAGTCAATCGGCTATATGATGCGAGAAGACATGCAATAAAGGCTCTCTAAATATTGTAACTATGGCGTTGCGATATACCTCGCCTAGTACCGTACAAGCGACTAATGGTGCGATTCATCGCAAGATGCTTACGTAGTCGATAATAATGCAATACACAACGTGTTTCTATCGCAGCTGCACATCTTATGTTCATCACATCTTCTGGAGTATATCGAAACAGAAGCATGCTCCTAATTTTACTGGCTCCTTAGGCAGCCACGTCATGGCTAATCCTCCCGGTGTTGCACGTGTTTGAGATCGAATGGAATCTCTGTCTATTCATCAGTTGGCAAGAAGAATTTATACAAGCCGGGTACACAGGACGATTCAGAGGGAGACGTTGGTTCCAGGCCGAGGGGAGGAGGCGTTCGCTGCGGGAGCAACCGTACAGCCGTTTTGGTCAAGGGAAGATTTTCCTCTAATTAAATATTTATAGTTAATTTTAACACTCCCACTAATCTACGACTTGACTGTGTAGAATATCTCACGATTGTCCGGATAGCTCTATCATCTCATCAGATTCTTCTTCAAAAGTTCTTTATAAAAATCTTTGATGAGAATCTAAAACATAAACTTACAAATAGATAGCATAATGTGATGTCTTGCATAAGGATATCTCAAGAAGAGATTCCCCTGACACCTGCAAGTCTCATAGTCATTGCATACCAATTTCATAAACATATTTCCGGAATGTAGAATTTAAGAGAGACTTGTAAATGAATCAACAAGATTGCCGCATGATTTAACTTGCAAGATGTTTATTTTCCCGCTTTTATGTAGATGGGGGGGGGGCATTTAGGAGAAATATGCTTATTGATATTACTTTTAATGTATCATGTTTGCATCTGTGCAACACAGGCCGTATTATCTACATAGATAATGATAGGTGATTCTATCGAAGCAATTCCACATGACTGTTCTATGTGGTTTATCATTCTGCGAATCCATACACATTCACATGATGCTTCACATAATGAAATTATTTCAAAATGATTGGTAGATGTTGCTACCAGAGTCTGTTTTGAAGATTTCCACGATATAGCAATACCACCATGTAGGAACATAAAGGCGGTCTGTGAAATGGCATTATGGGGATATTAATAGCTAGCATCTGCGTATCCAATTATATCAGAGTCTTGATTTCTTTGGAACTGGAAAAATAGGTCAAGATCATTTGTGCCTGGAAGATATCAAAAGATATTCCTCACTCCACACCAATGACGTTTGGTGGGAGCTACGATGTTTCTAGCAAGTAGATTTACTACAAATGTAATATCAGGTCTTGTGCAATTTGCAAGATACATAAGCGCTCCAACGGCACTGAGGTAAAACCTCTTCTCCATCATCCTTTTGCCCGAATGGATCTTCCTCTATGTCTAGAGAACGAACCACTATGGGAATTTTAGATGGGTAAAATTTGTCCATATTGAATTTCTCCAATATTTTCTAGATATATGTAGCTTGGCATACAATGATTTTTGAGGGAAGATGCTCAAGTTGAATATGTAAGCAAAGTTTGGTTTTACACAAATCCTTCATATCAAATTCCATCTTTAGGTGATTGCATGTTTCATCAATATCTGGTGTGTTGCCAATGATGTTGAGATCATCAACATACACATGAATGATGCAAAATCATGTAGAGGACTTTTTATCACACCCTGTGTTTTGTATCACATCATTATGTTATTAAAGCTCAAAAATTTGGACCAACAAATACTTTTTGTGTGCATGTGATGCTTGACTTGATTGCATTTGCTTGTTTGCTTGTTTGAGTCTTAATTCATAAATATCCCTCTACTCTCAAAAATCATCTCATTGATTTAAAATATTTTCCCAATGACCATGACATGTGTATAGGACATCAAACTATGTTTATACAAAATTATTTTGGCCAAAAAGCATTTCTTCAATTTAGGTTTTCAAAACTCCTTGAATTGAGGTTTGAACTATAAGTCCTCAAATTATGGTAATTAGCCTCCAAGATTTGATTTGGAACCTATTATCTAAAAGACTTCCGAAAACCAAAAAAATAATATTTTAAAATTTATTATTGTATTTTATTTAAATGTCTTTTTATGAGTCCAGAAATGGTCTTTTATAGGAATTAATTATTTTAACATTTCAAAAAGAATTGAGAAACTTTAGGGAAACTCACTGCACATATATGTTCCATATATATGGGTTTTAACACATGGTCGTGTTCAAAATATTGGACAAAGCCTTCTAAAAGCCTTTCTGGATATCAAGTATTTGAAATATTTCTATAAGAAATATTGTCTCATAAATCCAGGAAAATTCCAGCAAGTCACATATGCCTCATGTGATGATCTTCGGAAGTTTCCTCTTAATCTAAATTATTTTGATTCACAAAAGAACCCCAATATCCTTTCTGCCCAGACCCAACTTTGAACAACTTTGCATTGCCAGGTATAACATACCGAGCTCAAACTTTGTGGACATGTTCAAATACCCTAATGATGCACCTACACTAAGTGGTGCATCAAGGATAAACGGAGCACTAGCTCAAATCCCCTCAAGTCTGTTTTTGATGATTTTTAGGGTTTGAAACTTTTGCATTGGCCACTTTCTCCAAGTGATCCACAAATTTGTAGGCATGACCATTTGGTCCTAATTGTCATTCCTGTTGAATCTCATGTCAAGGAGACAAACTTATCTAGCTCAAAACCAGCACAAACATCTTATGGTGAAATCTCGTATTCACTATTTTGACCTTTCTACTCTTCTTGTTGAGTTCAACTTTTTACCACAACTCCACCTAGTTACAATCTACCTTGAGTAACCCCCTAGCCATTTCTCAATTATTGGTGGGTGAAAGCCTCCATTTTCATCTCTGGACAGCTATGGCAACATTAGTTTTTCTCTCTACCTATTTCCTAGTAGCTTCGAGGCACCCAAAGTCACCCCTACCTACTTTACTCCCCTGTATCCCTTGGACGCAAGTGGCCACGCCCTACGTGCCGAAGACATGCCCTGGCATGCATTTGACGTGCTCTGGAACATGCAACAGTGCGGGTGCGCACTATAGCGGCGCCTATTTCGAGCCTCCCGACCACCTCGAGCTTCTCCTGCTCGCCAACAGACCCACCTCGACGTCCTCGTCATGGCAGCATGTCGGCCCCCTCCTCCTTCGCCCCCCTCTTTCCCCAGCAGGGCATGCCCGAGTGCCGCCTATGGACTCCGTCCGCTGTGCGCCTCAACCTCGCTACTTAAGGACCTCCCGAGCGTCCCTTCGGGCGCCCTGCAGGATCAAAAGTAGGTCTAGAGGGGGGGTGATTAGACTACTTGACCAAATAAAAATCTACCTTTTCCCAATTTTAATTCTTGGCAGATTTTAGCATTCATAGTATGTCAAGTACACCCTACACATGCATGTCTAAGAGTATAGAAGCGGAAAGTAAACACATTGCACATGTAAGTAAAGAGAGGGTAGGAAAAGCAAACGCAATTGGTGACACGATGATTTTTCCCGTGGTTCCCATAGGTGGCGCTATCGTACATCCACGTTCATGATGTCTTCAATCCACGGAGGGTAACGACCGCGAGAGTCCATGGAGGGCTCTACCCACGGAGGTTTCCACAAAGAAGCAACCTTGACTATACCATGACGGCCTACGTCCATGGAGGACTAGCCTTACTCTGGGTAGATCTTCACGAAGTAGGCGATCTCCTTGCCCTTACATACTTATTGGTTCACTCCACAACACAAAGTAGGAGGCTTCCAAGCGACACCTAACCAATCTAGGAGGCACCACCCACCAAAAGGTAATAGGCTCGGTAATGTTGATGAACTCCTTGCTCTTGTGCTTCAAGATGATAGACTCCTGAACACACAATCACTCTCTCACAAATATGGCTTGGTAGAAGAGATGGGATTGGTGGAAAGCAACTTAGGGAGGCTATAAATCAAGATCCATATGGTTGGAGTGGAATATCTTGACCTCAAAACACGGGTAGGTGGTTCTCTCTCAGAAAACTGACAGGATAGGTATGGAATGGTTCTGAGTGCTTCTCTTTCGAGTAGGTGGTGGTGGAGGGGTATATATAGGCATCCCCAAAAATCCAACTGTTACACACAATAAGTCAGACTCCGTGACACCGATGTGCTAATCTCGGTGGTACCGAAGTGACCAAAAGGTGGTAACTTTTGAATCTCGGTGAGACCGATGTAGGAATCTCGGTTGCACCGATAAGGTGACCAACGGTCAGAATGCCCAATCTCGATGACGCCGATTCGACAATCTCGGAGGGACCAAAACTGTGAACTTGCATAACAGAAAATTGGCAGCCTAAACTTGGTGGCACCGGAATGGAATCGGTTGCACCAAAGTGGCTAGCGTTTGGCTGATTCTATCTAGGGTTTGGAATCGGTGGCACCGAATTTAGAAAGTTGGTTGCACCAATTTGATTATTTGGCTTTGGATAGACTTTGATGGGAGAGTCTGTGGGTGTCTTTGGTGACTATCAGTTGTGCACGTATGAGCATTTTGTTCACCAACAAAACCTTACCCCCTTTTAATAGTATTGGCTTTCCTATGGACTCAAAGTGATTTCTCACAAATATAAAATGTAGAGTCCTCTTCCTTGAAGTTTTGCCAACCTATTTCCTTGCATCTGGGGGTATTCCACAATCTCTTTGCCAACTCATCATTGAACTTTTCCTGAAACATTCTTGATGGAAACATTAGTTCAATGACGTATATGTTGTTATGAATTACCAAAACCACCAAGGGAGAAAATGTGCTTTAAATCCCCCCTTTCGGTAATTGATGACAACATATAGATCAAAGCTTCGACATATGACATAATCAATGAATATAATCGTCGCTTTGAGAAGTATGTAATAAGCAAGAGCTCCCCCTAAATTTGTACATTATTTTGAATTTGCGTTTGAATGCAAATGCACAATCGATTAGGTACATGGGGCACTTCTTCCATGTCACATACATCTTGGTGGTGTGCGATAATAATTAGAATTAACAACATAACAACACACATATAACACAATCAAGCAATGTGAGTGATCATCACATAATCACCAGATGATGGGAAATAGTAGCAATACACATAACAGCGTATGATCACACACAAACACAAAAGAATCTCACATCAAACCAAAAGAACCAAATGTTTTGTAAAAATGGCAAATAAAGACAGACTCTCTCTCACTCGAAGCCTAAGATCTATATACACTTCTCCCCCTTTGGCAACAAGTTACCAAAAAGTTCAAAGGCATAGAGCTAATCGTTCTACGGCTGATCTCCTCCGGTCGTCAATGTCAGAGTCGAGAGAACTGCGTCGGTGAAGACTTCTGCTGAAGTCCGGGATGGAGGTGGAGTAGATACTGGAGGCACTGGAGCTGATGGAGCTAAAGATACTGTGTCTAGAGCAGAAGATGAAGGCCTCGTCTTTGGAGCTGGTACTGTAGGAGTCCTGGCCTTAGTCGAAAACTGGGCAGTCGTCTTGATAGGTGCACTATCCTCCTGATCATTAAAAGACTCAGACTCTGAAGAGGTGCGACGGATTGGGGCTTCATCAACCTCCTTCTTGAGCTCATTTACTGTCTTAGTCAGCCCATCAACCTTGTCACTGAGGGTCTTCACTCTATCCTCAAAGATCCTCACAAGACTATTTTGATTGTCCAGTATACCTTTGATATCCTTCTTCATCGCCATGATAGTGGTGATCAAAAGATCCATCTGCTCGTTCCTGGACCTGGGAACCTGAGCACTAGTGGCTCGAGCTGCCTCTACTTCTACCTCTGCATGTGCTTGAGCTGCAGCTGATGTGGGATGATCTGGGTCCATCACCACAACGTTATCCTCAAAGTCCAGCTGAAGTGGCAAGTGGGGTCTATCCAGAGCAAAGATGTGCTTCTCAAGCTGAGGGTTGATAAGTGTCTGAATATAGGGTTCATAGCAGCATGAGCGCTTCTGATCAGATGCAACCCTCTTCATTGTCTCCACAATCAAATCCATCACTTGTTATCTCTGGTTCCGGTCAATATGAATGAGCAAATTGATGGAATAGCCTCAGATCATCTTCTCGTCACCTAACTTGGGCATCAAAGTATACCTCGGAATGGTGTTGATGGTGTGTAGACCTGCCTGGAGGTGGTAGATGTATCCTAGCTTGTGGGACTAAAGCTATGCAACAGGAATGGGATTATACATGTCCTTCATGGCATTGTGGCTTGCCTTGGACTCTGAGTATACACAAATATCTCCCTCCTGTGCCACTGGGACTCCTAAGATGGTAGCCCACTCATCAATAGTAGATTCATATTTTGCTCCTTCAATCATCCAAACAATTCTGCCATCTCCATAAAAATGAGCACTGGAATAGAACTGCATGGTCATCTCATCATTCCAGCCAGTAAACTCTCTACCAACAAACTCATCAAGTCCAATGCAATGAAAATTGTCTTGGACACACGGAAAGTAGTCCTCATTATCCTTGATGTACTTCGAGTCAACATATCTCATGTCACTGGCTGTTGGGCTCTTTTCAAGCAAAACTGTCTCATAGAAGTCTTGTTGTTCTTTGGTGTGAAATCTATAATCAACAGTAGTCTTTCTCCTCTGGGCATATAGATCAGCAACTCCCCATGCCTCAAGCCTGAATCTTTCATCTTCTTCATATCCTTAGTTACTAGGTGGCTGGCATCATGAAATGGAAGGTGAGGTCTGAGCTTCATCAGAACAGACATAACATCATAATCTCATCTGCTTCTCTAAAAGTGGACTTATTGTTCTTCTCAGAAGCAGGTATATCTCTGGTTGTCCTCTTGGAATTCTGTGCAACAGTTTCTTTGAAGTTGCCTTGGTGCTCTTGGAGGGACCTAGCTTGGGCATAGCATCAGCCAAAAGCTTCTTGGCCTTCTTCTTAGGAGGGGCCTGAGCAGCAGGTTCCTCCTCTTCCTCCTCAGCAACAGCACCAACAGCAGCCTCCTCTGGATCCTCAAACATGGAGGTAGGCCTACCCTGCACACGGATGATCCTCTTCCTGGCTGTCTTCTTTGGCACAACCATCTTGGGGACCTCAACATACACTCTTGCCCTAGCACTCTCATGTTCTTTGGTGGTTTCTTTAGAAGCATAAATTTTGCTAACCACCTTCCTAGATGAGGTGGCCTCATTGGCATCCTTCCTAGCAGCCTTCTCTTGCTTCTCGGCAAGAATCTCTTCCGGGACAAAATCTGAATCCTCTTCATCTAAGTTGAGCTTCTTCATGGTCCTTGTTGCAGCCTTAGCCAGCCCATGAGAACTGGGAGTGCCTGTATCTGAAGATGAGCTAGACTCAGGACTAGTGCCTGAACTCATCTCAACATTCTGCTCTAGCAAGTTCTGACTATCTGACCCTGACATGCTGACCCTGTGAATAGAGTATAGAAGAGTGGAATAGGATAAGTCATCACAAAACGTTTAGCTGGTTTTTGAAAGTCTGAACAAAAAATTTATAGATGTAGTTCACTATAAAATTGGATTTCGGTGTCACCGAGTCAAACAATTCGGTGCTGCCGAGACTCACAAAACCCTTAATCGAAACTTGGCAACAGTTTCGGTCAGACCGAAAGTTGTCACTCGGTTCCACCGAGTTCTGTCCTCAGTAGCACAAAAAGGCAATCGGTGGAACCGATTTTTCTGACTCATTATCACCGAGATGCAACTTCACAGTCAATTAAACCTAGAATTTTTCGATTTGCTAGACTATGGAGTTTATCTTGTGGATTGAACGATCTCAAACTATGGCTAGATAATGGAGAATCCCTAATGCGCAAGAATTGGAGGTTGGAGCGCAGGAGGGGGCCGAATCCGTACCCTAGCTCGGTGACTGATCCGCTATGGCAGTGACGGGGGCGAAGATTCCATCAACGACGGCGATTCCCAGCAGTGGAGGAGCGCGGGAAGACAAGGGCGGCGACCAGGGGGTCCTTTTGTGGCAGCTTAGGGCTTAGGGCACGATGATTTGAAGAATGAAATTTCGAACCGTCGATACCACCAAATATATACCCTTCACTATTGGTGACGTCGATTCTAAATTTTCGGTGTCACCGATTTTCTCAATTGTCAGCTGACAGGGAAACTCGGTGTAACCGAGAATATGGAATCGGTAGTACCGATGCAAGAAATCCAAATCAACCCTAGGCATTCAGTGAGACCAAGAATTGTGGGTTAGTTCCACCGAGATGCACTTGGGAGGTTTTAATGGTCAGTCCTTGTCGATACGGAACTCCGAGTTCTCCTCACACACAGAGATCAAGAAGTACTTGTTCAAATTTTGTGATGCAATATGAATAGAGTATGAGGTAAGAAAGCATAGATAGCTAAAGAAGTGGTCCTGGGCATTCTTGTATATCCAATTGGCAAATAAATATAAAAAGCCAAATAGCAACAATTGGATATCCTCGAATGAGTAAATAAATGCAGACCAACATGCTCACACAGTAAGATGTCAAATGAAAACGTGACAAACATGCATAAACACAATAGCATCTAACAAGCACTTTGGCGATGACGGATTCATCTATATATGAGTATATTGACTTAGGAGCCAAGTAAGAATACTTGATCGTAGGTCATACTCATCGTTTATGCACAAGTGGGGTTACCACTTTTACATAAAACATTTAATGTTGTCACATTCTTATGAGATGCTTTAAGTCAACTCTTAGAGTAGATCTCCCCCTTGATGTGACATCCCCCCATAAGAGGGATAAACTAACCTTGGGTTTTGTCGAAGAAGACTTCATGTTGGTGAGGTAGTGGTGGATGCTCAAAGTTGATGAAGATCACCAAGAGTTGGGAGCATCCTTGTTGTTTCATTACTCTTCTCACCTACATGGGTTAGTCCCAACACACAAGAGACAAATACAAGGATATCTATGGACATGGAGTGCAAAGCATATGTGATGATGTCCATTGAATTGTTGACTACCTTGTCCCTTGCTTACCTTTGAGGGAATGTGTGACTCCTTGAACTATTACATAATGTTGATGTTGTTTGCAACTAGTTCTTGCCAATAATGAATATGAGTGAATTTCATTGGCGGAGTCACCCCTCAAGAACTCTCTAGTTCTTCTTCTTGGGAAACCACATAAAGTTTATGGGGATCCTTGGTGTTGAAGTATCACTTGTAGAAGTTGAGCTTGTAGTAGCCTTGGGAACCCACTTCACCAAAGCTTGGGATTCATATTCATATGAGTCAATGTCCTCTTGAGACTTATTCTTGTCCTTGAGCTTGGTGTCTTGTGGTGGAAGGTAATCTTGAGCTTTTGTTCCCTTGGGGAGAGTATTTTCATACTTATCCTTTTGAGGAACAAACTTGGGATTGGGGTATCGCCTTCTTCCCATTCAACTCCATTAGCGTTGAAGTAGCCAACACCACGATTCTTCTGATATCCTCTATGCTTGCGTACAATCTCCTCAAATTGTTTGCACCCTTCAAGACTCTTGTAGATACCTTTCTCTATAATCCCTTTCAAGAGTTCATTTTCTTGCTCAAGTGTAACTTGGCTAAGAGAAGAGTTAGTGGCATCAAGAGAACTACTAGAAGAAATATCATTGGATTTATCATTTTTATTGCTACTAGTTTAAGAACCTTTCTTTCCTTTCTTATTAGCTTGCTTAGACTTAACTTGAGGCATGAACATAGATAAGAGAGGTCGTTTGGCTAGATAAGAGGAGGTCTTATTTCGAAGATCGTCATTGATAGCTTTAAGGAACTCATGCTCTTGCTCTAAATTGAGCTTCTCGAAGCGTAGCTTCTCAAGTGTCCTTACAAGCTCTCTATGATCTTGTAGAGTTGACTCGTGAGCTAACTTAAGAGTTTCTAGTTCTTGAGTTAGTCGTTCTATATCCAACTTATCATTACTTATCTACACTAGAGTGAGTACTAACAAGTTCATTTTGACTAACATTACTAGTTTTGTCAAATAGCAAGTCATCTTCATCACTATTGAAATCAAGATATTTGGGGTATGATACCTTGGGGCCGTTAGCCATGAAGCAACTTCCACTTCCTTCGTTTGGTGAATCAAATAGATCATAGGAGTTGGTAGTCACTAGTGCAATTCCGGCAACACCTTCATCTTGACTGTAGTCAGAGTTGGAGTGATAGCTTATCTCGGAGTGGTTGTCGGAGTCGGAGCCGGAAACCCATTCACCAACATGAGCTTGATGTTTCCTTCTTGAGTAGCTCTTGGTGTACTTGTCCTTCTTCTCCGAGTCCCTACTTCTCCTTGAGGGTGTTTGTTCATAATGATAATCTCTACTCCTTCTCTCTCTTAGAGGTGACTCGTCTCTTGAGCTTCGTCTTCTTGGTGACTCTTCTCTTCATTTGTAGGGAGCCGTGCACTCATTTGAGTAGTGTCCAGGCTTCCCTCAATTGTAGTAGTTTCGATCATGACTTGATGAACGCTTCTCTTCATATATTGAGTTGGAGCTTGATCTTTGCTTCTCTTCTTGTAGAACTTGTTGAATTTCTTGACCATGAGGCTTATCTCTTCATTTGTGACAAGGTTGTCGCTTGAGGTAACGGGAGCATCACTTGTGGCTTTGTAAGCACCACTAGACTTGTGGTGAAGCTCTTCCTTGTCTTTAAGTGTCATCTCATGAGCAATAATTCTACCAATCACTTCCGTTGGCTTGAGATATTGTTAGTTGGGCATAATTTGGATCAATGTGTAAATGATGTCATATCGATCATCCAAAGCTCGAAGTATCTTCTTGATGGTGAATTTTTTAGTCATTTCTTTGCTTCCTAAGCCGGCAATCTCATTTGTGATGAGAGTTAGCCTAGAGTACACCTCAGTGACTCCTTCACCATCCTTCATCTTGAACTTGTCAAGCTGACCTTGAAGAACATCCAACTTGGATTCTCTCACGGACTCAGTTCCTTCGTGCATATAAACTAAAGTATCCCAAATCTCTTTTGCATGTTCAAGACGACTGATTTTGTTGAATTCTTCGGGGCATAGGCAGTTGAAGAGAATGTCACATGCTTGAGCACTGAGTTGCAACATCTTCAATTCATCTGCAATCGCTTCACGATCGGGTTCCTTTACTTTCGCAAAGAATTCACCTTGCAAGCCAACACGAACAACAGCCCAAACGGCGGGGTTATGACCAAGCAAATGCATCTTCATTTTGTGCTTCCAACTAGCAAAATGTGTGCCATCAAAGTACAGACCTCTATGGTGATAATTTTCCCCACTAAACGCCATACTTCTCCTAGGTTGTGAGACCAATGCAATGGAGACCAAAGCTCTGATACCACTTTTAGGATTGAAAGTAGGTCTAGAGGGGGGTGATAAGACTACTTGACCAAATAAAAATCTACCTTTTCCCAATTTTAATTCTTAGCAGATTTTAGCATTCATAGTATGTCAAGTACACCCTACACATGCATGTCTAAGAGTATAGTAGCGGAAAGTAAAGACATTGCACATGTAAGTAAAGAGAGGGTAGGAAAAGCAAACACAATTGGTGACACGATGATTTTTCCCGTGGTTCCGATAGGTGGCGCTATCGTACATCCACGTTCATGGAGTCTTCAACCCACGGAAGGTAACGGTCGCGAGAGTCCACGGAGGGCTCTACCCATAGAGGGTTCCATGAAGAAGCAACCTTGAATATACCATGACAGCCTACGTCCATGGAGGACTAGCCTTACTCGGGTAGACCTTCACGAAGTAGGCAATCTCCTTGCCTTTACAAACTTCTTGGTTCACTCCACAACATGAAGTAGAAGGCTCCCAAGCGACACCTAACCAATCTAGGAGGCACCACCCTCCAAAAGGTAATAGGCTCGGTAATGTCGATGTACTCCTTGCTCTTGTGCTTCAAGGTGATAAAATCCTCAACACACAGTCACTCTCTCACGGATATGGCTTGGTAGAAGAGATGGGATTTGTGGAAAGCAACTTTAGGAGGCTAGAAATCAAGATTCACATTGTTGGAGTGGAAGATCTTGACCTCAACACAAGGGTAGGTGGTTCTCTCTCAGAAAACTGATAGGATAGGTATGGAATGGTTCTGAGTGCTTCTGTTTTGAGTAGGTGGTGGTGGAGGGCTATATATAGGCATCCCCAAAAATCCAACCGTTACACATAACAAGTCAGACTTAGTGACAGTGATGTGTTAATCTCGATGGTACCAAAGTCACCAAAAGGTGGTAACTTCTGAATCTCGGTGAGACCGATATCGGAATCTCGGTTGCACCGATAAGGTGACCAACGGTCAGAATGCCCAATCTCGGTGACGACGATTTGACAATCTCGGAGGGACCGACACTGTGAACTTGCGTAATAGAAAGTTGGCAGCCTGAACTCGATGGCACCGGAATGGAATCGATTGCACTGAAGTGGCTAGGGTTTGGTAGAGTTTGTCTAGGGTTTGGAATCGGTGGCACCGAATGTATAAAGTTGGTTGCACCGATTTGAGTATTGTGCTTTGGACAGACTTTGATGGTAGAGTGTGTGGGTGTCTTTGGTGACTATGACTTGTGCACGTATGAGCAGTTTGTTCACCAACAAAACCTTACCCCCTTTTAATAGTATTGGCTTTCCTATGGACTCAAAGTGATTTGTCAAAAATATAAAATGTACAGTCCTCTTGCTTGAAGTTTTGCCAACCTATTTCCTTGCATCTTGGGGTATTCCACAATCTCTTTGCCAACCCATCATTGAACTTTTCCTGAAACAAACTTGATGGAAACATTAGTTTATTGAATTATATGTTGTTATGAATTACCAAAACCAGCAAGGGAGCAAATGTTCTTTCACGCCCTTCGCCATCTCCCCCTCTCCTGAACCTCCGGGTCCGACCCGCTCGTCCTCCCGTACCCTCTCCCTCCTCCCTTTGCCGCCTCAACCTCGTCCAAATTCTCCTAGTCCCGACTTACTCCTCTAACTAGAACTGCACTAGAGCATCACCACCACCTCACAACCTTTCCCTGCGCTCCATTTGTCTCCTTCTAGTGGCCGCAATGCCACACCCATCATCGTCGATGGAATCCTCCACCATGGTCGATGTCGCGGTCAACCTCGACGTTGCCTGGCCGAGAACCACCTAGGGCGATAGGGGCCTCTCTCTGTCGTGCTCTTCGGTGGGCAGAGCGTCGCAAGAAGTGGTCGGTGCCACAGGAACGAGCATGGGCGTGTGCTTGGCCCCGCCTCCCTAGCCTCTCCAGCTGACACCGCACAAGGAAGAAAACGACCCTACCACTGGGGTCGGAGACCACATTGATCAGCCCCTGCCGAGGTGTCTAGTTGGGCCTGCGCGGAGTAAGTGGAGATGGCTTTTCAAAAAATCGTATTTCGCAAACGAATGCATACTTAGTTAGTATGCCTTCGACGTGGCCTTTGCTAGGCGCACTCGAGGAGCTGGGCCAGGTGTCGGTGTCAAAACCGGTGTATCTCGTAGTAGGGGTCCTAAGCTAGGCCTCTTGGAGCGATGGTAACATGGACACGGGATTTTACCCAGGTTCGGGCTCTCTCAGGGACATAATTGTTGGGGAACATTGCATGGGAAAACAAAAAAATCCTATGCACACGCAAGATCTATCCATGGTGATGAGCATCTACGAGAGGGAGAGTGGATCTACGTACCCTTGTAGATCGCTAAGCGGGAAGCATTAAGAAATGCGGTTGGTGTAGTCGAACGTCTTCGCGATCCAAATCTCCGAGCGTCCCGCGATCTCACGATCTGTCCCGATCCAATAACGATCCATCCCGCGAACTCATCACGATCCATTCCGCGATCTAATCATGACCTATCTCGCGATCTTGATCACGGTCCTTCCGATCTAGCGCCGAACGGATAGCACCTCCGCGTTTAGCACACGTATAGCTCGATGACGATCTCCGCCTTCTTGATCCAGCAAGAGGGAGCAGAGAGGTAGATGAGTTCTTCAGTAGCATGATGGTGTTGCGTCCATGGTGGTGGAGCTATTCCAGCAAGGCTTCGCCTAAGCACCGCTGAAAATCGATCTAGAGGAGAAATTGCGATCTAGAGGAGAGGTAGCACGTGGCTATTAGGGTTAGCTCTTCCCTCTAAATCCTCTAGTATATATAGGAGGGAGGGAGGGGAGGAGGCAGCCTCAAACCCTCAAGATCTACCCGAAATTGGAGGTGGAGGAGTCCTACTCCAATCCTATTAGTAGTAGGATTCCTCCTTTCCACTTGGAAACACTTTTCACCTCTCCACCTTTGGATTTTTCCTTCGTAGACCACTCCAGCTGCATGGGCCCTTAGAGGAGGCTTCGGCCAGACCACCAGGGGCTGGTTTACCTCCTCCCACATCCCATGTAGCCTCTTGGGTCGAAATACCTCTCCCGATGGTCCTCCGGTACACTACCGACACTCCCGGTACACTACCGGTGAGCCCGAAACTTTTTCGGCGACCAAAACAGGACTTCCTATATACCAATCTTTACCTCCGGACCATTATGGAGCTTCTCATGATGTCCAAGATCTCTTCCAAGACTCCAAACAACCTTCGGTCACCACCATACATAACTCTATACTACCGAAACGTCGCCGAACCTTAAGTGTGCAGACCCTACGGGCTCGAGAACTATGTAGACATGACCGAGACACCTCTATGGTCAATAACCAATAGCGGGACCTGGATGCCCATATTGATTCCTACATATTCTACGAAGATCTTTATCGGTCGAACCTCTATGTCGAGGATTCAATTATAGAGGTTCGACCGATAAACATATTCGTAGAATATGTAGGAACAAATATGGACATCTAGGTCCCGCTATTGGTTATTGATCGTAGAGGTGTCTTGGTCAGGTCTACATAGTTCTCGAACCCGCAGGGTCTGCACACTTAAGGTTTGGTGACGTTTAGGTAGTATAGAGTTATGTATGGTGGTGACCGAAGGTTGTTCGGAGTCCCGGATGAGATCCCGGACATCACAAGGAGCTCTAGAATGGTCAGGAGGTAAAGATTGATATATAGGAAGTCCTGTTTTGGTCGCCGGAAAAGTTTCGGGCTCATTGGTAGTGTACCGGGAGTGTCGATAGTGTACCGGGGACCATTGGGAGAGGTATTTCGACCCAAGAGGCTACATGGGCTATGGGAGTAGGTAAACCAGCCCCTGGTGGGCTGGCCGAAGCCTCCTCTAAGGGCCCATGTGGCTGGAGTGGTTTCAGAAGGAAAAATCCAAACGTGGAGAGGTGGAAAGTGTTTCCAAGTGGAAAGGAGGAATCCCACTCCTAATAGGATTGGAGTAGGACTCCGACACCTCCAATTTCGACCAAACATTGAGGGTTTGAGGCTGCCTCCTCCCCTACTTCCCTCCTATATATACTAGAGGATTTAGAGGAAAAAGCAAACCCTAATAGCCATGTGCTACCTCTCCTCTAGATCGCAGTTTCTCCTCTAGATTGTTTTTCAGCGGTGCTTAGGCGAAGCCCTGCTGGAATAGCTCCACCACCATCGCCGCAACACCGTCGAGCTTCCAGAGAACTCATCTACATCTCCGCTCCCTCATGCTGGATCAAGAAGGCGGAGATCATCATCGAGCTGTACGTGTGCTGAATGCGGAGGTGCCGTCCGTTTGGCGCTAGATCGAAAGGACCGTGATCAAGATCGCGAGACGTATCGTGATGAGATCATGGGACGGATCATGATAAGTTTGCGGGACGGATTGTGATTGGATCACGGGACGGATCGTGATGAGATCACGGGATGCTCGGCAATTTGGATCGCGAAGACGTTCGACTACACCAACCGCGTTGCTTAACGCTTCTCGCTTAGCGATCTACAAGGGTATGTAGATCCATTCTCCCTCTCGTAGATGCTCATCACCATGCATAGATCTTGCGTGTGCGTAGGAAAAAATTTGTTTCCCATGCAACATTCCCCAACAGTGGTATTAGAGCTAGGTCTATGTGTAGATGAGATCTCGAGTAGAACACAAAGAGTTTGTGGGCGTTGATGCTTAGATTGCTTCCTCCCTTGGTCGTGTTTTGGTTTAGCGGTATTGTGGGATGAAGCGGCCCGGACCAACCTTACTCGTACGCTTACGAGAGACCAGTTCCATCGACTGACGTGTAACCTTGTTGCACAAAGATGGCTGGCGGGTGTCTATTTCTCCTACTTTAGTTGGATCGGATTCGACAAAGGCGGTCCTTGAGAAGGTTGAAAAGCAACTAGTGTATCGCCGTTGTGGTTTGCGTAGATGAGAATTGTTCTTGCTAGATACCCGTAGCAGGCACCTAAAACATGCACGTAATACCCAGAAGGCTGGCAACATCGACAGAACTAACTCTAATTGTTGTTGCATGTTTTACGTGCCTGCTACGGGTATCTAGCAAGAACAATTCTCACCTACGCAAAAACCACAACGGTGATACATAAGTTGCTTTTGAACCTTCTCAAGGACCGCCTTTGTCGAATCCGATCCAACTAAAGTAGGAGAAGCAGACACCTGCCAGCCATCTTTGTGCAACGAGGTTACACGTCAGTCGATGGAACCGGTCTCTTGTAAGCGTACGAGTAAGGTTGGTCTGGGCCGCTTCATACCACAATACCACTGAACCAAAACACGACCAAGGGAGGAAGCAATCTAAGCACCAACGCCCACAAACTCTTTGTGTTCTACTCGAGATCTCATCTACACATAGACCTAGCTCATGATGCCACTGTTGGGGAACATTGCATGGGAAACAAAATATTTCCTACGCACACGCATGTTCTATCCATGGTGATGAGCATCTACGAGAGGGAGAGTGGATATACATACCCTTGTAGATCGCTAAGCGGGAAGCGTTAAGAAATGCGATTGGTGTAGTCGAACGTCTTCACGATCCAAATCGTCGAGCATCCCGTGATCTCATCACGATCTGTCCCGATCCAATCACGATCCATCCCGCGAACTCATCACGATCCGTCGCGCGGTCTCATCACGACCTGTCTCACGATCTTGATGATGGTCCTTCCGATCTAGCGCCGAACGGATGGCACCTCCGTGTTCAGCACACGTATAGCTCGATGATGATCTCCGCCTTCTTGATCCAACAAGAGGGAGTGGAGAGGTAGACGAGTTCTCTAGCAGCGGGACGACGTTGCGGCGATGGTGGTGGAGCTATTCCAGCAGGGCTTCGCCTAAGCACCGCTAAAAACCGATCTAGAGGAGAAATTGCGATCTAGAGGAGAGGCAGCACGTGGCTATTAGGGTTAGCTCTTCCCTCTAAATCCTCTAGTATATATAGGAGGGAGGGAGGGGAGGAGGCAGCCTCAAACCCTCAAGATCTGGCCGAAATGGAGGTGGCGGAGTCCTACTCCAATCCTATTAGGAGTAGGATTCCTCCTTTCCACTTGGAAACTCTTTTCACCTCTCCACCTTTGGATTTTTTTCCTTCTCAAAGCACTCCAGCCGCATGGGCCTTTAGAGGAGGCTTCGGCCAGCCCACCAGGGGCTGGTTTACCTCCTCCCACAACCCATGTAGCCTCTTGGGTCGAAATAACTCTCCAGATGGTCCCCCGGTACACTACCGGCACTCCCGGGACACTACCGATGAGCCCGAAACTTTTCCGGCGACCAAAACAAGACTTCCTATATATCAATCTTTACCTCCTCCCATAGCCCATGTAGCCTCTTGGGTCGAAATAACTCTCCCGATGGTCCCCCGGTACACTACTTGCACTCTTGGTACACTACCGATGAGCCCAAAACTTTTCCGGCGACCAAAACAGGACTTGCTATATATCAATCTTTACCTCCGGACCATTTAGGAGCTCCTCGTGACGTCTAGGATGTCTTCCGGGACTCCGAACAACCTTCGGTCACCACCATACATAACTCTATAACACCGAAACGTCACCAAGCCTTAAGTGTGCAGACCCTACGGGGTGACCTGTCAAGCCGGCGACGAAGATGTCGACGTTGACGATGTAGCTAGGTTCCGACGCGTAGATCGCGATGGAGCCGATCTGAATTCCCATTGCACCACGGCTAGTACCCAGTAGGCTCTCAATGAAAGCACCAATGTCGGTGTCAAAACTGGCGTATCTCGTAGTAGGGGTCCTAAGCTAGGTCTCTTGGAGCGATGGTAACATGGACACATGATTTTAGCCAGGTTCGGGCTCTCTCAAGGAGATAATACCCTACGTCCTGCTTTTGATTGTATTGATATGGGGATAGTACATAGTACAGGTATCTACCACGAGATTGTAGTAATGAATATAAGATGATCTATCGACTAGTCTCGCCTCGGTTTATATATGCACCGTAGGCCTAGGGTTTAGAAGAGTCCTTGTCTTGGGAACCAAGTCTTGTGCAATCCTCCTTGTATTCGGCATGGGCTGCCCGAAGTGGCCCATTAGTGAGCTGCCCCAGGGGTTCTCGGCCCGACCCGCTAGCCGGGAGACGACGTGGTGAGTACCCCCTAGTATAGGACACCGTCACCAGGCCCAGTGCACTATCATCCTAAGTTGCGCTTAGTGCATGATGTCTACTATGCAACTTTATTCTTGTAGACGTTGTTGGGCCTCCAAGTGTAGAGTTTTGTAGGACAACATCAAATTTCCCTCAAGTGGATGACCTACGGTTTATCAATCCGTGGGATGTATAGGATGAAGTTGGTCTCTCTCAAACAACCCTGCAATCATCTACAAAAAATCTCTTGTGTCTCCAACACACCCAATACAATGGCAAACTGTGTGGGTGTACTAGTTCGATGAGGAGATGGTGATACAAGTGTAGTATGGATAGTAGATATAGATTTTTATAATCTGAAAATATAAAAACAATAAAGGTAACAAGTAGTAAAACGTGATTAAAACAGTATAGCAATGCTTGGAAATAAGGCCTAGGGTTCATACTTTCACTAGTTCAATCTGTCAACAATGCTAACATAGTAGAATCATATGATCTTCCCTCAACATGCAACAAAGAATCACTCCAAAGTTCATTAGTAGCGAAGAACATAAGATGAAATTGGCGTAGGAAGTAGAACCACCTCAAAGTTATTCTTTCCGATCAATCTTTTGAGCTATTCCTATAAGTGTCACAAACAGCCCTAGAGTTCGTAGTAAAATAACACCAATGATACATATCAATCAACCCTAATGTCACCTAGATACTCCAATGTCACCTCAAGTATCCGTGGGTAAATTATGCGACATGCATCAAACAATTTCAGATCTATCATATTCAGTCCAACACAAAGAACTCCAAGGAGCACCCCCAAGATTTCTATCAAAGAAAGTAGGATGAAAACATGCAATCAACCCCTATCCATAGATCCCCAAGGTCACTGGAATCCACAATTTGCTGCAACAACATATATCAAGTGAATCAATAGAATACCTGAGTGTCACCACGGGTATCCACATACAATACATACATCAAGTGTTCTCAAACCCAACATATTCGATCCAACATAACGAGATCTCGAAAAGAAAAATTCAATTCATCACAACAAGATAGCAAGGGAAGAACACCATATGATCCAACTATATTAACAAAGCCCGTGATACATCAAGATTGTGTCATCTCAAGAGATGAGAGAGAGATTGAACACATAGCTACTAGTACATACCCTCAGTCCCGAGGGTTAACTACTCCCTCCTCGTCATGGCTTCCATTGGGATGATGAAGTTGGCCATCGAAGATGATTTACCGCCTCCAACAGGGTACTGGAAAGTTTTTCTAGATGGGTTTTTCGTTGATATAGAGACTTACGGCGGCGGAGCATAAGTTCTCTGTTTATTTCTGAGGGTTTTGGTATATATAGGATTTCTCAGCGTTGGAATCATGCGAGCCGGAGCCACGTGGGCCTCACCAAACAAACGGGGCTTGGCCAGAGGGGTTGGACGCGCCTTGTTGCCTCGTGGCCCATACGTGGTTCCCCTCTGGTGGTTCTTCGCTCCGGTATTTCTTGTTTTCCCCAGAAAAAATCATAAAAGTTTTGGGCAATTCCAAGAACTTTTATTTTCTACACAAAAACAGCACCACGGTAATTCTTCTGAAAACAACGTCAGTCTGGGTTAGTTCTAAATAAATCGTATAAATTGTATAAAAATCATATAAATGGATTGTAAACATAGGCAAACATGGCATGAATACTTAATAAATTATCGATATGTTGGAGACGTATCAGCATCCCCAAGCTTAATTCCTACTCATCCTTGAGTAGGTAAATGACAAAATAAATAATTTATGAAGTGTGAATGCTAGCATAGTGAATAGTTTTGATCATTGATAAGTTCAGACACTTTTCTAGGATCATAACCAGCAACTATTTCTCATAAAGGTCATCATGGTAGAGCAGCAATCAATTCACATGTCATGGTTCAAACAATGCATTCCCTTGAAACTTAACAACTTATGTTCTTAGTCATCAAACAATTTCAATGCATCATCAAGTTTAAGTAAGAGATCCACATACTCAATTATCATATAGTCTTCTATGATTGCTAATACTCAAAGCATATTTTTAGAACAAACTACATCCATTGAACACAGAGAAAGTTAGGGGATTAATGTTTCGCCTCCCAACATACTTCTCATGAAAATAATTGTCAATAGTAATGAATCATGATCAAGTATATTTGATTGGTTATATGTGTTTATATCTTTCCCCAGCACATGCTTATTTCCAACTAATAGATTGAGGTTGGAATAACAAGTTGACTCAACATTAAAGTAAATAGATTTTCCCTTCGTATAGGGATGTAGGGATTTGCATAGGTGCCAGATCTCAATGTTTTAAAACAGAGATGAATATGTAATTTTGGGTGGTGTGCCTTTCGTGTCAACGTTGCGACAAGAGTTTTCAACATCTTCATGCTAATCACATTATTGGTGGTTCCCAAACATAATTGAAATTGTACTCCCCTCCAACATTCAAACATATTCCATGGATTGTTGTATCCATGGGTACCATCCAAACAAACAACTTTCTAGGGGGGTTCTTGTTTATTTATTTTTGTATTATACAGGACTGGGAATCCTTTTTATCAGCCTCTCCGATGCAATGACAAGGGAATAAACACTCATCATGAGAATAACCCACTTATCATGGAAGACAATGACCGCCTTGTCGCACCATGAGCGGTACGAGCACATAAAACATATGTTTATTTGAATGTTTAGAGGTGGCACATGTAAATTTACTTGGAATGGCAGTGAAATACCATATATAGGTGGTTATGGTGGACTCTCATGGGAGAAACTTGGCTCAAGAATTTGGATTCATAGGTAGTATCTCTACTTAGTACAAAGTTTCGGCTAGCAAAAGGTTCTAAACAAGCACCACATGTCGGAGGATCCATAACAATATAACTTCGATGCAAATATACCCAAACATAACCATTACATTGTCTTCCTTGTCCAACTTCAACTATTTGATCAATGTTGAAAATAATTAATGGGTATTCACAATCAGAAAAGATGTCTAAGATAATATATTTGTATGTGAAAGTTCTCATTATACTAATCATTCATGAATTGCTTGTATGACCAATATTGTGATTGCCAAACTTCAATAGATTTTACTTTCTAAACAAAATGTGACCCTTCTACTGAGAATATAGAACATTGAAATTTTCATATTTATGATATTTCATTCATTCACAATTTACCCTTAGGATATAAGTGAAACTACTCTCAAAATATTTATGATAGAGTAAACATTAAAAATTTCATATTTATGATATTTCATTCATTCACAATTTACCCTTAGAACATTGAAAATAGAGTAAACATCAAACTACTCTCAAAAAGATATAAGTGGAGACCAATGAATAGTTGAGAAATTAAGTACCATGTGAGGTCTCTCGCTCAATAAATATTTTCAGATCTTAGATTTATTTCAAAACAGCGAAGAAAACGAAAATATATTCCAAGAATAGTACATATCATGTGTACAAAATAAAAATTTAGGCCCAACATAGGCTAACCGATATTTGTTGACGAAGAGAGGTAGGATGTGTAGCATCCCTAAGCTTAGATTCTTGAGACTTCTTGAAATATTTACTCGGGGTGCCTTGTCATCCCCAAGCTTGATCTTTTGTATATCATTCAATCCTCTCATATCCCGGTTGTTGGAAATATGCCCTAGAGGCAATAATAAATTGGTTATTATTATATTTCCTTGTTCATGGTAATCGTTTATTATCCATGCTAGAATTGTATTGATCGGAAACCAGATACATGTGTGGATACATAGACAACACCATGTCCCTAGTATGCCTCTAATAGACTAGCTCGTTGATCAAAGATGGTTAAGGTTTCCTAGCCATGGACATGAGATGTCATTTGATAACGGGATCACAACATTAGGAGAATGATGTGATGGACAAGACCCAAACTATAAACGTAGCATATGATTGTGTCAGTTTATTGCTATAGTTTTCTACATGTCAAGTATCTGTTGATATGACCATGAGATCATGCAACTCACTGACACCGGAGGACTACCTTGTGTGTATCAAGCGTCACAACATAACTGGGTGACTATAAAGGTGCTCTACAGGTATCTCGGAGGGTGTCCATTGGGTTGCCATGGATCTAGACTAGGATTTGTTACTCCGTGTGATGGAGAGGTATCTCAGGGCCCACTCGGTAATACAACATCACTATAAGCCTTGCAAGCAATGTGACTAAGGGTTAGGCACGGGATATTGTATTACGGAACGAGTAAAGAGACTTGCCGATAACAAGATTGAACTAGGTATAGAGATACCAACGATCGAATCTCGGGCAACTAACATACCGAAAAACAAAGGGAACATCATATGGGATTATCTGAATCCTTGACATAGAGGTTCAACAGATAAATATCTTCGTAGAATATGTAGGAGCCAATATGGGCATCGAGGTCCCGCTATTGTTTATTGACCGTAGAGGTGTCTCGGTCATGTCTACATAGTTCTCGAACCCGCAGGGTATGCACACTTAACATTCGGTGACGAATTGGTATAGATGAGTTATGTATTTTGGTGACCGAAGGTTGTTTGGAGTCCCGGATGAGATCCCGGACATCACGGGGAGCTCCGAAATGGTCCGGAGGTAAAGATTCATATATATGAAGTCGGTATTCAGGTTCCGGAAAAGTTTCGGGATTTAGCGGTTTTGTGACGGGAACGTAGGAAGTGTTTCGAGGGTCCACCAGGTGGGTCCACCTGCCCCGAAGGGCCCCATGGGTTGTGAGAGTGAGCGCACTAGCCCCTGGTGGGCTGGCCGCCCCTCCCACAAGGGCCCATGTGGCTAGGAGGTGGGGGAGGGCCAAGCCCAAGAGGGGAGGCGCCCACTGGCCTTGGGGGCCAAATCTTCCCCTTGGCCGCCACCCCAAACCCTAGGTGAAACCCTAGGGCGGCCAGCCCCTCCTCTCCCCCTATATATATGTGAGGGGAGGGAGGGATGAAACACCTTAAGCCACGGCGCAGCCTCTCCCTTCCCCTCTAGATCAGTTTCTCCTCTAGATTGTCATGGTAGCGCTTGGCGAAGCCCTGCTGGGACAGCTCCACCACCACCGCCACCACGCCGTTATGCTGGCGGAGAACTCATCTACCTCTCTGCTCCCTCTTACCGGATCAAGAAGGTGGAGATCGTCATCAAGCTATACGTGTGTTGAACGCAGAGGTGCCATTCGTTCGGCACTAGCTCGGAATGAGCACGATGGGATCGCGGGACAACTCGTGATGAGATCGCTGGACAGATCGTGATTGGATCGTGAAGACGTTCAACTACATCAACCGCGTTTCTTAGCAATCTACAAGGGTATGTAGATCCACTCTCCCTCTCGTAGACGCTCATCACCATGGATAGATCTTGCGTGTGCGTTGGAAATTTTTTGTTTCCCATGCAACGTTCCCCAACACCGGTTTCACCTAAGTCTCGAAAACTTCATCCACAAAAAATTGAAAAGAACTTATGGCATAGGTTAGTACACATAAGGATAAATCAACACTCCGTATACTGCCAAGACAAGTTGCATAATAATTTTCAAACATTATTTACTTTATACTATCATTTTCAAAATTTATATCTACCAATATAAGCCATGAAAAATCTAGGATAAGTAGATGACAAAACTATGATAGCAATCTGTCCAAACAGAATAGTTTGTAGTAATTAATTTAAAAAGAGTTCTTATGTATCTCCAAAAAATATGAAAATTTAGGAAATGATAAAAAATTGTATGAAAACACTGTGTAAAAGTTTCAGAAACTTTATAGGTTCTAGTAAAATATGAAAATTCAAACACTACATTAAAAGTTTTTGTTTTTATACATCACACATCAAAACATGCAATGGAGGCGTCTTAAGGCAATTCTTGGAACTTTTTATTGAAAAACAAGATTATAAATAACATCGAACAAAAGTATCAAAATATAATGACGATCCAAGCAAAGCACATATTATGTGATGAATTTAAATATAGATCCAAGTAAGATATATCGTTGGTGTTGAAGACGAAAGAGGGGATACCTCTCGGGGCATCCCCAAGCTTAAACGTTTGAGTCTTCCTTTAATATTACCTTGGGGTGCCTTGGGAATCCCCAAGTTTAGGGTATTTCCACTCTTTATTCTCCTCATATCGATATCTCACACAAAACTTGAAAACTTTAATCACACAAAACTTAATGAAAGTTCGTGAGATGGGTTAGTGTAGTAAAGATAGATCTATCACTTAGGTACTGTCAAGACAAGATTAATAATTGTTATCACATGATACCTACTATATTCTATCATTCCCATAATTTATATCACTATATAGAAGCTATGGAAACAATAAAACAAGAAAACTATGCATGCAAAACAAAATATGTCCAAAATAGAACAATCTGTGAATATCTTAATGAACACCATGCTTCCCTGACTCTAAAAAACTAAAACAATTAGGACAACACAGAGAATTTACATGGAAATTTTGTGTAAAAATTTCAGAATTTTTTTATGCTCCAGTAAAATCAGAGAAATTCAGCACTTGACATAAAAGTTTCTGTTTTTGCATAGAATCAAACAAACAAGTATCCACACTATCCCAAAGGCTTTACTTGGCACATTATTGAAATAAATGCGGCAAAACATGATTACTACAGTAGCTTAATCAGGTGAAGCCACAAAAAATAAGGGAAAATTGTTGGGTTGTCTCCCAACAAGCGGTTTTCTTTAATGCCTTATAGCTCGGCATGATGATTTCAATGATGCTCACATAAAAAGTAGTAATTGAAACATGCAAAAAAGAGCATCATGAATCACATGAGAAGAACATTTAAGTCTAACCCACCTCATATTCATAGGGATTTTGTGAGCAAACAATTTATGGGAGCAAGAATCAGCTAGCATACGAAGACAAAACAGGCATATCTTCAAAAAATTCAACACATAGAGAGGAAACTATATATTATCGCAATACCCACAAGCATATGTTCCTCCCTCATAAAAAAATTAGTATCGTCATGAGGGAATTCAAATATAATACTATCACATAAAGAATTATTTTCATGATGCACGAGCATAGAATTTTTATTACTCTCCACATACGCAAACTTCTCATTCAAAGTAGTGGGAGCAACCTCAACAAATTAACTATCATGAGATACTTGATTGATATAATGCAAATAAAAAAAAAATCGTGAAGACAAGTTTCATGGTTATCATTATTGTTTATAACATACATGTCATCACAATAATCATCATAGATAGCAACTTTGTTGTCATAGTCAATTGAAACCTCTTCCAAAATAGTGAACATATAACTAAATAAAGTAATGACCTCTCCAAATCCACTTTTATCATTATTAAAAGATTCAACACCAGCCAAAATAGTTGGATTACTACTTCCTAGAGTTGGCACTCTTCTGAAACCATTTTCATCAATATAATCATCATAAATAAGAGGCATGCTTTAATCATCATAAATTTTCTCATCAAAACTTGGGGGGACTAAAAATGTATTCTTCATCAAACATAGCATCCCAAGCTTCTAGCTTTGCATATCACTAGCATGAAGCATATTCATAGAATTCATACTAACAATATTGCTGTCATGCTCATGATTCAAGAAATTTACATTAAGCATTTTTATAAATTCTTCCTCTAACAAATGAGCACAATTTTCCGAACCATCATTTTCATGAAAGACACTATAAAGGCAAAGCAATTGAGGCAACCTAACTTCTAATTTTTTAATTTTCTTTTATAAAACCAAACTAGAGAAAAACATGAAACTAAAATATTCAATTGTAAGATCCAAATATATGCCTCCAAGAACTCACCTCCCCGGCAATGGCGCCATAAAAGAGCTTTACGTCTACTACGCAAGTTTATTCTTGTAGACGTTGTTGGGCATCCAAGTGCAGAGTTTTGTAGGACAACAAAAAATTTCCCTCAAGTGGATGACCTAAGGTTTATGAATCTGTAGGAGGTGTAGGATGAAGATGATCTCTCTCAAACAACCCTACAATCAAATACAAGAAATCTCTCGTGTCCCCAACACACCAAATACAATGATAAATTGTATGGGTGCACAATTTCGGTGAACAGATGGTCTTACAATTGTGGTATGGATAGTAAATATAGTTTTTTATAATCTGAAAATACAAAAAAGCAAGGTAACAAGCAATAAACAACAAGCAAAATGATATAGAAATGTTTGGAAATAAGGCCTAGGGTTTATACTTTCACTAGTGCAATCTCTCAACAATGCTAACGAAGAATCACTCAAAAGTTCATAAGTAGTAGAGAACATAAGATGAAGTTGGCGACGGTAGTAGAACCACCTCAAAGTTATTCTTTGCGATCAATCTTTTGAGCTATTCCTATAAGTGTCACAAACAGCCCTAGAGTTCATAGTAAAATAACACCAATGATACATATCAATCAACCCTAATGTCACCTAGATACTCCAATGTCACCTCAAGTATCTGTCCGTAAATTATGCGACATGCATAGAACAATTTCAGATCTATCATATTCAATCGAACACAAAAAACTCCGAGGAGCACCCCAAGATTTCTATCGGAGAAAGTAGGATGAAAACATGCAATCAACCCATATGCGTAGTGTTGGAAATATTCCCTAGAGGCAATGAATAAAGTGTTTATTATTATATTTCCTTGTTCATGATAATCATTTATTATCCATGCTATAATTGTATTGATTGGAAACACATTACATGTGTGGGTAAATAGACAACACACTGTCCCTAGTATGCCTCTAGTGAACTAGCTCGTTGATCAAAGATGGTCAAGGTTTCCTAGCCATTGACATGAGTTTTCATTTGATAATGGGATCACATCATTAGGAGAATGATGTGATGGACAAGACCCAAACTACGAATGTAGCTATGATCGTGTCAGTTTATTGCTACTGTTTTCTGCATGTCAAGTATACGTTCCTATGACCATGAGATCATGCAACTCACGGACATCGGAGGAGTGCCTTGTGTGTATCAAACGTCGCAACGTAACCGGGTGACTATAAAGGTGCTTTATAGGTATCTCCGAGGGTGTCTATTGGGTTGGCATGATTCAAGACTGGGATTTGTTACTCCGTGTGACGGAGAGGTATCTCAGGGCCCACTCGGTAATACAACATCACAATAAGCCTTGCAAGCAATGTCACTAAGTGTTAGTTGCGGGATCTTGTATTACGAAACGAGTAAAGAGACTTTCTAGTAACGAGGTTGAACTAGGTATGGAGATACCGACGATCGAATCTTGGGCAAGTAACATACCGAAGAACAAAGGGAACATCATACGAGATTAACTGAATCCTTGACATAGAGGTTCGACCGATAAAGATCTTCGTAGAATATGTAAGAACCAATATGGGCATCCAGGTCCCGCTATTGGTTATTAACCGTAGAGGTGTCTCGGTCATGTCTACATAGTTCTCGAACCCGTAGGGTCTGCACACTTAAGGTTTGGTGACGTTTTGGTAGTATAGAGTTATGTATGGTGGTGACCGAAGGTTTTTTGGAGTCCCGGATGAGATCTCGGTCATCATGAGGAGATCTAGAATGATCCGGAGGTAAAGATTGATATATAGGAAGTCCTATTTTGGTCGCTGAAAAAGTTTCGGGCTCATCGGTACTGTACCGGGAGTGTCGGTAGTGTATCGGGAGACCATCGGGAGGGGTATTTCGACCCAAGAGGCAACATGGGCTGTGGGAGAGTTAATACCAGCCCTTCGTGGGCTGGTGGGAGTCCCACACAAGGCCCATGCAGCTGGGAAGAAAAGCCCAAAAGGAAAAAGGTGGAAAAAGGCAAAAAGGCAAAATAAGGAAGGAGTCCTAATCCTACTAGGAGTGGAGGAGGTGGACTCCTCCCTCCTGGTTCGGCCGAACCTCCTTGACTTGGAAGCCAAGGCTGCCTCCTCTCCTCCTCTCCTCCTATATATACTAGAGGGTTTTAGGGTTTTTGCACATGATTTTCAGCCACGTGCAACCCTACCCTCCAGTGCATAGTTTCTCCTCTAGATCGGTTTTCTACAGCGCTTAGGCGAAGACCTGCCGGAATAGCTCCACCACTATCGCCGGAGCACCGTTACGCTTCCGGAGAACTCTTCTTCCTCTCCGCTCCTTCTTGCTGGATCAAGACGGCGGAGATTGTCATCAAGTTGTACGTGTGCTGAACGCGGAGGTGCCGTCCATTCGGCGCTAGATCGGAAGGATCGTGATCAAGTTCGTGGGACGGATCGTGATCAAGTTCGCGGGACGGATCGTGATTGGATCGCGGATGGATTGTGATTGGATCGCGGGATGCATGGTGATTTGGATCGTGAAGACATTCGACTACACTAACTGCGTTTCTTAACGCTTCCCGCTTAGCGATCTACAAGGGTACGTAGATCCACTCTCCCTCTCATAGATGCTCATCACCATGGATAGATCTGCGTGTGCGTAGGAAAAAATTTGTTTCCCATGCAATGTTCCCCAACAGTGGCATCATGAGCTAGGTCTATGTGTAGATGAGATCTCGAGTAGAACACAAAGAGTTTGTGGGCATTGATGCTTAGATTGCTTCCTCCCTTTGTCGTGTTTTGGGTCAGCAATATTGTGGGATGAAGCGGCCCGGACCAACCTTACTCGTATGCTTACGAGAGACCGGTTCCATCGACTGACGTGTAACTTTGTTGCACAAAGATGGCTGGCGGGTGACTGTTTCTCCTACTTTAGTTGGATCGGATTCGACTAAGGCACTCCTTGAGAAGGTTGAAAAGCAACTTATGTATTACAGTTGTGGTTTATGCGTAGGTGAGAATTGTTCTTGCTAGATACCCATAGCAGCCATGTAAAACATGCAACAACAATTAGAGGACTTGGTGATGAACTATAACATGCACGGGATGAACAAGTCAGTCGCTGAGCTGTTTGCGATGCTAAAAGTCGCTGAATCTGAAATACAAAAAGAACATCAAGTGTTGATGGTCAATAAAAAAACTAGTTCAAGAAAAATGGCAAGGTCAAGGGCAAGGGAAAGAAGGGTAAAACCAAGAAGGATGGCAAAGCAGTTGCTACTCCTGTAAAGAAGCCCAAGCATGGACCCAAGCCAAAAACTGAGTGCTTTCATTGCAAGGGAACTGGTCACTGGAAGCGGAACTGCCCCAAGTACCTGGCTGACAAGAAGGCAGCCAACGACAAACTAGGTATATATGATATACATGTTATTGATGTGTACCTTACTAGCTCTCGTAGTAGTGCCTGGGTATTTGATACCGGTTCGGTTGCTCACATTTGCAACTCAAAGCAGGAACTACGGAATAAACGAAGGCTGGCGAAGGACGAAGTGATGATGCGTGTGGGAAGTGGTTCCAAGGTTCATGTGATCGCCGTCGGCACGCTCTCTCTTTGATTACCATCAGGATTAGTGATGAAGCTGAACAATTTCAGAGTGAAGTTGAGAATCATCGTAACAAGAAGATTAAGTTACTGCAATCTAATCGAGGAGGTGAATATCTGAGTTATGAGTTTGGCAGTCACTTAAGAGAGTGTGGAATTGTTTCACAGTTGATACCGCCCGGAACACCACAGCGTAATGGTGTGTCCGGACGTCGTAATCGAACCTTATTAGATATGGTGCATTCTATGATGTCTCTTGCTGATTTGCCACTATCATTTTGGGGTTATGCATTAGAGACAACTGCATTCACTTTAAATAGGGCACCATTAGAATCCGTTGAGACGGCGCCATATGAGCTATGGTTTGTCAAGAGGCCAAAGTTGTCGTTTCTTAAAGTTTGGGGATGTGATGCTTATGTCAAAAAGCTTCAGCCTGAAAAGCTAGAACCCAAAGCGGAGAAATGCGTCTTCATAGGATACCCGAAAGAGACAGTCGGGTATACCTTCTATCTCAGATCCGAAGGCAAAGTGTTTGTCGCTAAGAATGGAACATTTCTTGAGAAAGAGTTTCTCTCGAAAGAATTGAGTGGGAGGAAAATAGAGCTTGATGAGGTTATTGAACCTTTACTTCAACCGGAAAGTAGCGCAGCGTAGAAAGTTGTTTCTGTGGAACTTACGACGGTAGAAGAGGAAGTTAATGATGATGATCATGAAGCTTCGGATCAAGCTGCTATTGAACCTCGTAGGTCGACAAGGGCGCGTGCTACTCCCGAGTGGTACGGCAACCCTGTCTTGGAAGTCATGTTGTTAGACAACAATGAACCTACGAGCTATGGAGGAGCAGTGATGGGCCCGGATTCCGAGAAATGGTTAGAGGCCATGAAATCCGAGATGGGATCCATGTATGAAAACAAAGTATGGACTTTGAAAGTATTACCTGAAGGGCGAAAGGCCATTCAGAACAAATGGATCTTTAAGAAGAAGACAGACGCGGATGGTAATCTCACCATCTAGAAAGTTCGACTTGTGGCAAAGGGTTTTCACAAGTTCAAGGAGTTGACTACGATGAGACCTTCTCACCCGTAGCGATGCTTAAGTCTGTCAGAATCATGTTAGCAATAGCTGCATATTTCGACTATGAAATTTGGCAGATGGATGTCAAAACAGCGTTTCTCAACGGTTTCCTTGAGGAAGAGTTGTATATGATGCAACCGGAAGGTTTTGTCGATCCAAAGAATGCTGACAAAGTTTGCAAACTCCAGCGATCCATTTATGGGCTGGTGCAAGCATCTCGGGGTTGGAATAAGCGCTTTGATGAGGTGATCAAAGCGTTTGGTTTTATACAAGTTAATGGAGAAGCTTGTATTTACAAGAAAGTGAGTGGGAGCTCTATAGCGTTTCTAATATTATATGTGGATGACATATTGCTGATTGGAAACAATATAGAAATGCTGGAAAGCGTGAAGGAATATTTGAACAAGAGTTTTTCAATGAAGGACTTGGGAGAAGCTGCTTTCATATTAGGCATTAAGATCTATAGAGATAGATCGAGACGCTTAATAGCACTTTCACAGAGCACATACCTTGATAAAGTTTTGAAGAAGTTCAAAATGGATCAGTCCAAGAAGGGGTTCTTGCCTGTGTTACAAGGTGTGAAGTTGAGTAAGACTCAATGCCCAATGACTGCAGAAATAGAGACAAGATGAGTGTCATCCCCTATGCTTCAGCCATAGGCGCTATCATGTATGCAATGTTGTGCACAAGACCCGCTGTAAGCCTTGCCATAAGTATGGCCGGAAGGTTTCAAAGTGATCCTGGAATGGAGCACTGGGCAGCGGTCAAGAATATCCTTAAGTACCTGAAAAAGAGTAAGGAAATGTTTCTCGTTTATGGAGGTGATTAAGAGCTCGTCGTAAAGGGTTGTGTCAATGCAAGCTTTGACATTGATTCGGATGACCCTAAGTCACAAACCGGATACGTATTTATTCTCAACGGGGGAGCGGTAAGCTGGTGCAGTTCCAAGCAAAGCATGGTAGCCGATTCTACATGTGAAGCGGAGTACATCGCAGCCTCGGAGGCGGGAAAGGAAGGTGTCTGGATGAAGCAGCTCATGACAGATCTTGGAGTAGTGCCCAGTGCACTGAATCCAATGAACCTGTTATGTGACAACACTGGTGCCATTGCTCTGGCCAAGGAACCAAGGTTTCACAAGAGGACCAGACACATAAAGCGACGCTTCAACTCCATCTGCGATTACATCGAGGAGAAGGACATAAATATTTGCAAAGTGCACATGGATCTGAATGTTGCAGACCCGTTGACTAAACCTCTTCCAAGGGCTAAACATGATCACCACAAGAACTGCATGGGTGTTCGATTCATTACCATGTAAATCACATAGTGATGTGAACTAGATTATTGACTCTAGTGCAAGTGGGAGACTATTGGAAATATGCCCTAGAGGCAATGAATAAAGTGTTTATTATTATATTTCCTTGTTCATGATAATCGTTTATTATCCATGCTATAATTGTATTGATTGGAAACACACTACATGTGTGGGTAAATAGACAACACACTGTCCCTAGTATGCCTCTAGTGAACTAGCTCATTGATCAAAGATGGTCATGGTTTCCTAGCCATTGACATGAGATGTCATTTGATAACGGGATCACATCATTAGGAGAATGATGTGATGGACAAGACCCAAACGACCAATGTAGCATATGATCATGTCAGTTTATTGCTACTATTTTCTACATGTCAAGTATATGTTCCTATGACCATGAGATCATGCAACTCACGGACATCGGAGGAGTGCCTTGTGTGTATCAAACGTCGCAACATAATTGGGTGACTATAAAGGTGCTTTACAGGTATCTCCGAGGGTGTCTGTTGAGTTAGCATGGATCAAGACTGGGATTTGTTACTCCATGTGACAGAGAGGTATCTCAGGGCCCACTCGGTAATACAACATCACAATAAGCCTTGCAAGCAATGTGACTAAATGTTAGTTGCGAGATCTTGTATTATGGAACGAGTAAAGAGACTTTCCAGTAACAAGGTTGAACTAGGTATGGAGATATCGACGATCGAATCTCGGGCAAGTAACATACCGAAGAACAAAGGGAACATCATACGAGATTAACTGAATCCTTGACATAGAGGTTCGACCGATAAAGATCTTCGTAGAATATGTAGGAACCAATATGGGCATCCAGGTCCCGCTATTGGTTATTTACCGTAGATGTGTCTCGGTCATGTCTACATAGTTCTCGAACCCGTAGGGTGTGCACACTTAAGGTTTGGTGAGGTTTCGGTAGTATAGAGTTATGTATGGTGGTGACCGATGGTTGTTCAGAGTCCCGGATGGGATCCTGGACATCATGAGGAGCTCTAGAATGGTCCGAAGGTAAAGAATTATATATAGGAAGTCCTATTTTGGTCGCCGGAAAAGTTTCGGGCTCATCAGTAGTGTATCGGGAGTGCCGGTAGTGTATCGGGAGACCATCGGGAGGGGTGTTTCGACCCAAGAGGCAACATGGGCTGTGGGAGAGTGAATACCAGCCCTTAGTGGGATTGTGGAAGTCCCACACAAGGCCCATGCGGCTGGGAAGAAAAGCCCAAGAGGAAAAAAGGTGGAAAAAGGCAAAATAAGGGTACGTAGATCGGTTTTCTGCAGCGCTTAGGCGAAGCCCTGCCGGAATAGCTCCACCACCATCGCCGGAGCGTCGGTACACTGCTGGAGAACTCTTCTTCCTCTCCGCTCCTTCTTGCTAGATCAAGACGGTGGAGATTGTCATCAAGCTGTACATGTGTTGAACGTGGAGGTGTCGTCCGTTTGGCGCTAGATCGGAAGGATCGTGATCAAGTTTGTGGGACGGATCGTGATCAAGTTCACGGGACGGATTGTGATTGGATCGCGGGACAGACGGCAATTTGGATCGCAAAGACGTTCGACTACACCAACCGCGTTTCTTAACGCTTCCCACTTAGCGATCTACAAGGGTACGTAGATCCACTCTCCCTCTCATAGATGCTTATCACCATGGATAGATCTGCGTGTGCGTAGGAAATTTTTTGTTTCCCATGCAACGTTCCCCAACACATAGATCCCCAAGGTCATTGGAATCCAGAAGTTGATGGCATAACATATATCAAGTGAATCAATAGAATACCCCATTGTCACCATAGGTATCCACATGCAAGATATACATCAAGTGTTCTCAAACCCAATATATTAAGTCCAACATAATGAGATCTCAAAGGGAAAGATCAAATTCATCACAACAAGATAGCAAGGGAAGAACACCATATGATCCAACTATATTAGCAAAGCACGCGATACATCAAGATCGTGCCATCTCAAGAACAAGAGAGAGAGAGAGAGAGAGAGAGAGAGAGAGAGAGAGAGATTGCACTACTCCCTCCTCGTCATGGCTTCCACTGGGATGATGATGATGGCCCCCGGAGATGATTCCCCCCCAGCAGGGTACTGGAAAGGCTCTTGATGGGTTTTTCGTTGATATAGGGAGTTGCGGCGGGTGGAGCAAAAGTTCTCTGTTTATTTCTGAGGGTTTTGGTATATCTAGGATTTTCCAGCGTTGGAATCACGCCAACTGGAGCCACGTGGGCCGCACCACACAACATGGGCCCTGTTGCCTCGTGCCCACAAGTGGCTCCCCTCCGGTGGTTCTTCACTCCGGTATTTCTTATATTCCCTAGAAAAAAATCATAAATAAGTTTCGAGCAATTCTGAAAACTTTTATTTTCTGTCAAAAAACAACACCACGGTAATTCTGTTAAATACAACATCTGCCTGGGTTAGTTCTAAATAAATCGTATAAAGTGCATCAAACCATATAAAAGTATTGTAAACATAGAAAAATATGGCATGGATACTTTATAAATTATTGATACGTTGGAGACGTATCAGTGTGCAACTTGGTCCCGTTTAGGTAATTATTTTTCATTTTCCAGTGAGATAAAATAATCCATGAAAAAATCATTCAAAGTCCAAATTTGATGATTCAAATTCCTAGAGACTCCAAAAATCATGCTCTATCCAAAACACTAGCTTGCGCCTTTTTCCTGTAATCAGGCCCAAATGCAATGATACAAACTCTTTGGTGGATCTAAGTTGATGAACTAAAATTATGAACATTTTTCCATACACTTCCTCCACAACCTCAGTTGTTGGGCCATTTCTTCATGTATGGTCCACTTTGCTAATCTCTTGGAAATTCATCTCAACTCCAAATCAAATGAAACCAATTAGTAAATGTTTCTAAAATGATGTATGATCTATTGAGTGCTTTCACTCAATTTTATAAAAAAAATCTGTAAACTTCTTATAGGATCATTATTCCCTTGTTTTCACTTTAATGGAACAGTGCAATAATCCCTATTGATCCAAATCTAGTAGAGCCACTTTAGGTATTTTTCTTATAGCCACAAATATCCTAGAAAAATGAAATTTCTAATTTTTAGGACACTTTTATTTTCCCTCCTTGTTGTGTGGCATATGGTGATTGCTTTCGATGGTAGATGACGAAGTAGACGGGGTGCTTGGTGAAGGACTAGAAGAATCAAACACTTTACTGGGCCAGGCAAGCAACCCTTTGACCATGTTGATGAACCCTTTTTTACTTGTAAATATAGGACTTTATTTGTTGCATAAAAAAGCATGATATGGTGACCACCTTATTGGGTTGGCTTTGATGCATTTCCCATTGATAATTGCATTGTGTGTAACTCTATTTTCCGTTGAGAGTTATGTGGGTGGGAAGTAGTTAGGATGCTATGTAGTTGGCTACGCAAGTGGGACGGGAATATGCATTGAGATGGAAAGCAAAATGTTTTACCAAAGACTACAAAAAAACATCGGGTGCCACTAATGTGTGAGGGAGAAGTTGAGCTAGGTAACCACTTGATAAAGAAGTGGTGTACCAAGGCAAGTTGTGTGTATGTTTTCGAAAATGAATTAGATGGAAGATCTGTTGACCTTCCAAACCCTACATGTACGACCACACTAGATTTTTTATTAGAAGGGCCTTTATTGAGTACCTTGCTCATTACTGAAAAATAGTATGCATTACTAGTGGCGACAGTGGCGTGGTCATTCTCGATAGAGGGTCATGCCTGAAGGGACGACTATGGCTATTTCTACAAACACAGGGCACACCGTTGAGTCCTCTCATGACAGTGTGTTGTTGGTCTCGACCAAAATGTATTAATCCTCTCTCTTGACACGTGTATTTGTCCTCTCGTATGGGGTCTTGACATGAGAGCCAGGTACCAACGAGTGGGCTCGATGCTAGTGGCGTTTGGGGAAAGGTATTGTTCAGGTGTTTACCTCGGGTCTTAATGTACGTCGAGTCATGGATGACATAGAAGTTCCCCGAGTTTTGTGGGTAAAGTGTGCAAACTCTTGAGAGTGTCAAACTATTCGAATAGCCGTGTCCATGGTCAAGGACGGTTGGGTGGTCCTACTTAAACTACGTCCGGTGTTTTACAAAACTTGGTGTGTGTGTGGTAAAGAACTACCTGAAATAAGTCAGACAACTTGATGAGATGATTAAAGTAGAGTTGTTCATACTCTATTTATATTGATATATGTAACCTATTGATGCATGATTTACAAAATTATAGGACATGATATTGCATTCAAAACTAGCTTTCTGCAAAAAGTACCGACTTAGTGCTATACTATGCATTGTTTACTTTGTTCCAAACATGGGTTCTTTGCGAGTACATTCAAAAGTAGTCACTGGCTTGTCCCTGTCTATTTACTTGGCTAGGCATGGAAGAACATTAATATGATGAAGATTTCCTTGGTGAAGAACATGCGAATTAGGGTGTTTCCCAGATAGAATGCTTGTAGGGTTAAGGTATATGGCATGGGTCCAAGTTATCATTGAAGATTTCCGCTACGAAGGCTTATGTACCGTCGGCCTTCAAGGCCCTATCTATGTAAGACTTGACCATAATGGTCATATTTGTGTAAGACGGTATTTTATGGATGTCAGACTCTTGTTATTCAGTTTCTATGTGTTCAGTGATTATTGATCCTAGGATCAATGTACACATGCATTCAGTGACTTTGACTTATGAGTCGGTGTCCCCACAGAGCTGGTATCAAAGCCATCCTAGCTGCCTGAGTTAGCATGGACGTTAGTTAGGAAAACATATTTTCCGGACCCTTCAAATCACTTATAAAACTTCTATATTTCTTACCTCTTCGAAGGTTCCAAAGAAACCGAAGATTTTCCTTACTACTTCCACCATTTTTCTCTTTGCTCTCCTCATCTGCTTTTTCAAAACTTTGCAAACTGTCACTGGTACCCTTATGTCCCTAACCACTGGACACCTTGTAATCCTAATGGGTAACCTGGAAGGAAGCCACCTTGTGAAATATTCACCCACATCTTTTGAACACAAGGTTGGCGACACCACGACAAGACGACACCAACAAGAGATACCTTCTCGAGGTATGAGGACGTTAAGACTCAGAAGATGGTGACACCCTTGATGATGCCCTAGGATGATGCAACCTTGGGCTACGATGGTCAGGGCGCAAGATATGCAAGATCTTTATATACATCGCTAATAGAACGACCCTGTCTTTATCGTTGTTGTATCGGCAACCAACGGTGGATGAGAACCTTGCCAATTGTTCCACCTCATTATAGTGAACAGGAAAATGATTCTCTTCATCCCCCACTCATGGTGTCGATGTTGTCATCAACATAACCGACATGTTGGACCTCTATCATGCCTTGTCAATGTCATTGCATAAAGGATTCCCTACCTAGAACCCTTGACGCCTTAGAAGACAAAAGACATTGTCATGATTAAGAAGTCAACAGAAGACCGAGTCAATGGCAGCCACGAGGAACCACCTTTGCCCTGCCAACTCACCAGATGAGAAGTTGTCAATGATTCTTCAGGCCCAGCTGGGATTGTTTCATCGGATAACTACAAGAGACGTAGCGATGCCTGAGGAAGACCCAAAAGGCTGAACGACCTTCTCTCAGAGACATGAAGCCAAGCACGACCACTGAGTCTGAGCACCCCTAGGGTAGGATGAGTAGTGTATCCCCTATGTGAAGTCTGATTCCGTGTGATTGTCCAAATGGAACCATGTTGTGTGTTGCTTGTTTTTAACCGTTTGTGTTTTCATATAAGTCACACTTTTCCCCTAGGCAACAAGTACATAACTATATCACTTACCTTATCTTAATTTTTGTGTTTGAAACCTTTCGGTACTTGTTTGATTGCACTTGCACCATACCACCCCCTTTAGGTTCCCCCTCTATGCTATTTTTTGTTGGGAAACCTTGCATGGGAAACAAAAAATTCCTACGAACACCCAAGATCTATCTATGGAGATGTATATCTACAAGAAAGGAGTACATCTACATACCCTTGTAGATTGCTAAGCGGGAAGCGTTAAGAAACGTGGTTGGTGTAGTCGTACATCTTTGTGATCCAATCACGATCTGTCCCGATCTAGCATCGAACGGGCGGCACCTCCGCGTTCAGCACATGTACGGCTCGATGACTGATGTATACTATGCAACTTTATTCTTGTAGACTTTGTTGGGCCTCCAAGCGTAGAGTTTTGTAGGACAGTAGCAATTTTCCCTCAAGTGGATGACCTAAGGTTTATCAATCCGTGGGAGGTATAGGATGAAGATGGTCTCTCTCAAACAACCCTGCAATCAAATAAAAGAAATCTCTTGTGTCCCCAACACACCCGATACAATGGAAAATTGTATAGGTGCACTAGTTCGGCGAAGAGATGGTGATACAAGTGCAATACGGATGATAGATATGGGTTTTTATAATCTGAAATTATAAAAACAGCAAGGTAGCAAGTAACAAAAGTGAGCACAAACGGTATTGCAATGCTTAATGACAAGACCTACGGTCCGTACTTTCGCTAGTGCAATCTCTCAACAATGCTAATATAATTGGATCACACAACCATCCCTCAACATGCAACAAAGAATCACTCCAAAGTTCCTATCTAGCGAAGAGCATAAGAAGAAATTGTTTGCAGGGTACGAAACCACCTTGAAGTTATCCTTTCTGATCGATCTATTCAAGAGTTCGTATTAAAATGACACCATATGATACGCATCAACCAACTCTAATGTCACCTAGATACTCCAATGTCACCACAAGTATCCATGAGTTAATTATATGATACACATCAAACAATTTCAGATTCATAATACTCAATCCAACACAAAGCACCTCAAAGAGTGTCCCAAGATTTCTACCAAAGAAAGTAGGACAAGAACGTGTATCAACCGCGATGCATAGATTACCCTAATGTCATCGCGGGAATCCGCAAGTTGAGTACCAAGATATAGATCAAGTGTTCTCAAATCCAATATTCAATCCGACATAACAAAATCTCAAAGGGAAAGATTCAATCCATCACAACATGTTAGCAAGGGAATAACATCATATGATCCGACTATATTAACAAAGCCCATGATACATCAAGATCATGACATCTCAAGAACACGAGAGAGAGAGGGAGAGAGAGATTGAACACATAGCTACTGGTACAAACCGTCAGCCCTGAGGGTGGACTACTCCCTCCTCATCATGGACTCCGCCAGGATGATGAAGATGTCTAGCGGAGATGATCTACCCTCTCCGGCAGGGTACTGCTTTCTCTCTGGATTGGTTTTTCGTTGATACAGAGGCCTTGCGATAGCGTAACGAGGAGTCTAGGGTTATTTTTGATGTTTTCAATATTTATAAGATTTTTGGGCGTCGGTTTCATGCCAAGATGGGCCATGAGGAGGTCACGATACATCAGGGAGCACCTGGGCCATCTGGTGTGCCTTGGTGGGTTGTGCCCACCTCTTGGCTCTTCTCCGGTGGTTCTTCGCTCCAATATTTCTTATTTGGTCCAGAAAAAATCACCAAAAAGTTTCGGTCAATTCCGAGAACTTTCATTTTGTGCACAAAAACAACACCACAGTAATTCTGCTGAAAACAACGTTAGTTCGGGTTAGATATAAATAAATCATATAAAGTGCATCAAAACCATATAAAAGTATTGTAAACATAGATGAATATGGCATGAATACTTCATAAATTCCGAGAACTTTCTTATTTGTAGGAAGAGGTTTACATGAGGCAACCTCTAGATTTTGTTGATCCTGCTCATCCACACAATCTGTGTCGTCTTGTTAAGGTGCTTTATGGACTTAAGCAGGATCCTCGTGCATGGGATGCACGGCTTTGTTCGGTCCTTCGAAGACATGGATTTGTTCTGTCCACCGCTAACACCTCTCTGTTCTTGTTCCACCGTCCTGAGGTTACCATGTATTTGCTGGTTTATGTTGATGACATTATTCTCATCAGCTCTTCCATAAACGAGCATGAATGGACGGCACCTCCGCGTTCAGCACACGTACAGCTCGATGACGATCTCTGCCTTAATCTTCAAGAAAGAGGGGACAAAGAGGTAGATGAGTTCTCCGGTAGCGCGATAGAGTGGCGGTGATGGTGGTGGAACTATTCTAGCAAGGCTTCGTCAAGCACTGTCGGAATGATCTAGAGGAGAAACTACGATCTAGATGAAGAGGATAGCACATGACTATTTTCTGTGTTGAAAAACCCTCGATACCTCTAGTATATATAGGAGGAGGGAGGGAGGAGGCTTGGCCCCCAAGGTCCATCCCTTGCTTGCGGCCGAAGTGGAGAGGATGAGTCCTCCACCAATCCTAGTAGGAGTAGGACTCCTTCTCCCACTTGGAAACCTCCTCCACCTTTGGACTTTCCACCTTTCAGACGCATGGGACCTTTGGGCTGGCCGCCCAGCCCACCACGGGCTGGTGCGCCACCCTATATCCCATGTGGTCCCTTTAGGGGGGTGGGCCCACTTGGTGGACCCTCGGAACCCATTCGTCACTCCCGGTACACTACCAGTAATGCCCGAAAAAATTTCGGAGTTCAAACACCAACTTCCTATATATCAATATTTGTCTCCGGACCATTCTGAAACTCCTCGTGACATCCGGGATCTCATTCGGGACTTGGAACAAAACTTAGGTTACCAACATACATAACTGAAAACTATCAAAACGTCATCAAACCTTAAGTGTGCAGACCCTGCGGGTTCGACAACTATGTAGACATGACCGAGACACCTCTACGGTCAATAACCAATAGTGGGACCTGGATGTCCATATTGGTTCCTACATATTATACGAAGATCTTTATCAGTTGAACCTCTATGTCAAGGATTTAGTTAATCACGTATGATGTTCCCTTTGTTCTTCGGTATGTTACTCGCCCGAGATTCGATTATCGGTATCTCAATACCTAGTCCAATCTCGTTACCGGCAAGTCTCTTTCCTCTTTACCTAATAAAAGATCCCATGGCTAACACTTAGTCACATTGCTTGCAAGGATTATTGTGATGTTGTATTACCGAGTGGGCCCTGAGATACCTCTCCGTCACACGGAGTAACAAATCCCAGTCTTGATCCATGCCAACCCAATAGACACCCTTGGAGATACCTGTAAAGCACCTTGATAGTCACCCAGTTATGTTGCGACGTTTGATACACACAAGGTACTCCTCCAGTGTTAGTGAGTTGCATGATCTCATGGTCATAGGAACAAAGACTTGACATGCAGAAAACTATAGCAATAAACTGAGACGATCATATGTTACATTTATAGTTTGGGTCATGTCCATCACATCATTCTCCTAATGATGTGATCCATTTTTCAAATGGCATCTCATGTCCATGGTTACGAAACCTTAACCATCTTTGATCAACAAGCTAGTCTATTAGAGGCATACTAGGGACATGGTGTTGTATATATATCCGCACATGTATCTGAGTTTCCGATCAATACAATTCTAGCATGGATAGTAAACGATTATCATGAACAAGGAAATATGATAATAACTAATTTATTATTGCCTCTAGGGCATATTTCCAACAGTCTCCCACTTAGACTAGAGTCAATAATCTAGTTCACATCACCATGTGATTTATATTGTTATGAATCTAACACCCAATGAGTTCTGGGGTTCGATCATGCTTTGCATGCAAGAGAGATCTTTAGTCAATGGGTCTGTGGCATTCAGATCCATGTGTACTTTGCAAATCTCTATTTCATACTATAGACACTGCTACCACACTCCACTTGGAGCTATTCCAAATGGCTGCTCCACTATACGTATCTGAATTGCTACTCAGAGTCATCCGGATTGGTGTTAAAGCTTGCATTGACGTAACCCTTTACGACGAACCCTTTATCACCTCCATAATCGTGAAATATTCGCTTAGTCATCTAGTTACTAAGGATAATCTTGACCGTTGTCCAGTGATCCACTCCTGGATCACTCTTGTACCCCTTCACAGACTCATGGCAAGGCACACACAGGTGCGGTACACAGCATGGCATACTATATAGAGCCTATGGATAAGGCAGAGGGGATGACCTTCTTCCTTTCTCTTTCTTCTGCCATCGTCGAGCTTTGAGTCTCACTCAACTCCACACCTTACAAATTAGGCAAGAACTCTTTCTTTGACTGATCCATTTTGAACTCTTTCAAAATCTTGTCAAGGTATGTACTCATTGAAAGTTTTATCAAGTGTCTTGATCTATCTACATAGATCTCGAAGCCCAACAATTAAGTAGCTTTATCCAGGTCTTCCTTTGAAAAACTCTTTTCAAACAACCATTTATGCTTTCCAGAAATTCTACATTATTTGTGATCAACAATATGTCAACCACATATACTTATCAGAAATTTTTCTATAGGGCTTCTACTCACTTTCTTGTAAATACAAGTTTCTCATAAACTTTGTATAAACTCAAAAACTTTGATCACCTCATCAAAGCGTATATTCCAACTTCGAGATGCTTGCTCCAGCCCACAGAAGGATGCTGGAGCTTGCACACTATTGGGGATATAACCCCATCGTGAGACCCGCCCAGGAGGCTCCGGGTCACACCTGGCGGCTCATAGGCCAGCCCAAGGATGGGCCTTGAAGACTCAAGCCCAAGACGTTTGGTGGCTTGCCAAGATGGGCTAAGATGAGGCCCAAACAGAGAAGATATGAAGACCCAGGTGGATAAGCCGCCCGGAGACAGCTTGCTCAGGAAGGCAAGACAACGTAGAGATAGACTCGGACACGTTGTGAGAGTCGGTTACGACTGGTATGACCCGTGGTCTTGGCCTCCTATATAAAGGTGAGACCCGGGGTGACTTAGACAGAGACCAACTAGTCGAGAGCTAGGTCAAGCGATTCCGCTCCCTTGTAATCTATACTCCAAGAAATACAAGCACAAGCAGGACGTAGGCTTTTACCTCTACTTGAGAGGCCGAACCTGGGTGAAACCCGTGTCCTTCGTCCCGATCAATCCCTTTGAGTCCATCACCTTAGAGATGGCCTCGAATCTAAGTCCTCGGACATCTGCCGTGACAAAACCACGACAGTTGGCGCCCACCCTGGGGCTAGCGCTCGATGGTGTTGAGTTCTCAAAGGGCTCTCTCCCAGGGTTCGAGGGATACATGGTCGGAAGGATGAGCAAGAGTCACCGCGGCCAGCTCTACATAAACGACGGGCTAGGTCCCTGAGGCCGACTCTGTCGAATATGGATTCTAGGTTCCCTTCGGCAGAATCCACATCTTCATCGGCAAGGTTGATGGATCTACACCCGGGCCGGACGTCTGCACCAACATCGTCGAGCCGGCTTGGCACGCGCAACCTGCCCAACACGTGCGACCCGCCTGTGCTAACCCAGGCCGGAAGCGTGTCTTCGGGAGCTTCACTCAAGGTATGGATCTTGAGGCTTCTATGTCCCGGGAGACTCTCGTCTATTCAGAGGACGGTTCTTCGAGTGGAGAGGCGGAATCAATCTACCAGCTCCACAACGGCGGGCTCGGGGGCTACGACGAGCTTTACCCCGAGTCGGAGCGTTCTAAGCCGAACGATCACGGGCTGCCGATTCATGCGGCCATGTTCATGGTGGGGTCAGCGTCGGGCACGACCAGCACAGCCGCTGGAGCAGCAAACACGGGGGCTGACCCACCGCCGCCGGCTTAGGTTCTTTTAGATCTGATGAACGAGCTCACAACCCTGATGGCGACTGAAGTCACACCAGATAATCAAGCAGCCTGAAACTTGGAGGTCGCAAGACTTAAGGACCGGATGGTAGAAGTCCAACAGGGGATTGGCGAGCTAAAGGCTCAGATGGATGCAGAGGCAGAGCGCCTTAAGACAGATGCTTTTCGCCTTGAGCTAGAGTAGCAGTCGGCAGCTGTGGTGTAGCAGATGAGACATCAGTCTCGCTTACCAGAATAGTATGAGTCCAAGAATCTCTTTAACACTCTAGGAACAGGAAGGACAGCGGATGCGCCCTGAAGTCGGTCGGCGGCTCGACAATAGCTTAACCCGCCCCGACAAAACCAGGCCTCACCAGCGGCTTTTCCAACGCCGGCGGGTCATTATTGCAACCCGACGGAGAACTTGGTGGCGGCAACAATCCAACTTGAAACGATCCCTATTCCTGATGAGGCGCCATTTGCAGAAGACGTGCGGAACGCCATCGGATACCTTCAAACGGTGATGGCCCAGCAAGAGAAGTATGCCAACAGTCGGAGCCGCATGCATTCAACCCCCCTCCCTAGCCGTAGCTTCAGCCGACATTATGAGTCGTCGACGGTTTCTAGCAGTGATCGGCACCAGGGCCCACCAGGGGGTGATCAGGCGGTTCTAGATGCACAGGCGCTTGTAGACCGGGCAAGAGCATAGCGAGAAGCAGCAGCTCTGGCAACAGCGACTCACCATGAGCGTGCGCCTTCCATCTCAGTTGGAGCGGGAGTGACCACCAGGGCCGTGGGAGTACCGTGTTTGGTGCCGGCTCTGCGAAACGAGCGGTTGCCGAAGGATTTCAAAGGCCCTCGCAAGGTCCCGAATTACACCGCCGACTTACCTCCGGAGGCCTGGATCGAAAGCTATGAGCTGGCTATGGAGATGTTGGATGTCAATGACGCAGTATGTGCCAAATATTTTATTATGATGCTGGAAGGACCGTCTCGCACGTGGTTGAAGGGTTTGCCACCCAACACCATCAATTCCTGGGCCGAGTTAAAGGCGAAGTTCATCAAAAAATTCAAGGAACGTGCAAGCAGCCCATGACGATCGTGGATCTGGATCACTGTGTGCAATAGGAAAATGAGTCGGCTCATAATTAGGTCCTGTGGGTTTCAACTATCATCCACTCGTCTGAGCAGATCACGGCGGCCCAACCGGTTCTGATTCTGGAAAAGAACTGCCACTTTATACCTTTGAAGCAGAAGCTTGGCCGACTCAAGCGCACGTGTCAAGACATGGGGGAACTCATGGCGGCTCTCACCAAATACGCCGACTCTGATAATACGAAGGATCCAGGCTTTGATGAGGAGAAACTTGGCCAGGGTAAAAAGAATAACCATGGCAAGGGTGCGGCAGGCAATGGTAACCAGAGCAAGAGGAAGAACCCGGATGGCGGGTCAGAATTGGTGGCCAACGCCAGCACTGGCCACAATCGTCCTAAGGGCAATGGGAAGTTTAGACCACCTTTTAATAAGGGTAATACTCCTTTCAACTTGGAGGAAATGCTCAACAAACCTTGTCCAGAGCACAGTCGGCCCAACAGAACGGCGGGTCACACGTGGGGCAATTGCCACATCATGCAAAAATTCAAGGACTACAACATGCGACAGCATAACAACAATGGTGGTGGCCCGCCCATCGGCTCAGGACCAGGCAGGTCAGGAGCTGCGTTTGGGTCCGACGGCTCAGGATCCGGTCATCACGGCCAGGGCAACCAAGGAGGACATCATCAGCACTCTAGTGGTAACAATCAGCAACAAAACAATCAGTCCGGGTATCAGAGTAATCCAAAGCAGCTCAGTTCGGGCCAGTATCATGTTTTTACAACTAGCCTTTACAAACGGGGTCAGAAGTTGTGCAAGCAGGCGGTTAATGCAATTGCGCTGGCTCTACCGCAATATTTGAAGTGGTCTGAGTATGACATAACATGGAGCCGGGAGGATCACCCACCGCGTGTTGATGATCCGAGACGGCTGGCCCTGGTAGTTGCCCCCCAAGTGGGAGGATATATGTTAAATAAGGTACTTATGGATGGTGGCAGTAGCATCAATATCCTGTACTATGACACCTTTCAGCGGATGAAGCTGCTTAATAAATACCTTAGGCCCTCCTCGACAGTCTTTCATGGTGTGGTGCCTCGCAAGTCAGCTTACCCCGTGGGTAGGATCTCTTTGGAAGTTGCCTTTGGTGACGAGCATAACTACAGGGTAGAGTCCTTGTGGTTTGAAGTAGTTAAAATCAAGAGCCCCTATCCTGCTTTGTTTGGGCGGCCGGCTTACACCAAGTGCATGGCTAGACCTTGCTATGTCTATTTACAGCTCAAGATGCCCGGGTTAAAAGGGATGATTACTGTTCATGGTGATCGGAATACGGCTATTGAGTGCGAGGAAGGAGACGCAGCTTACGCAGAGTCAAGTTGTGCTGAGGCAGAGCTCAAGTTCTATAAGGAAAATGTTGAACCGGAGGACATGACTCCGCTGAAAAAGCCTACCATAGAGGTTGAGCCGCCCCTCAAATTTTTGGCAGATGATACCAAGTTGGTGGATTTCACTCCGGGTGACTCATCTCAGCAGTTCACTATTGGGGCCAATATGGCTCCCAAATAGGAAAGCGCGCTCATCAAATTCATCTGTGAGAATCGGGACATCTTCGCATGGAAACCTTCTGACATGTCGGGTGTGCCGAGAGAGTTCGCTGAGCACCACCTTAATGTGGATCCTAAGTTTAAACCCGTCAAGCAATTTCTACGGTAGTTTAACGAGGAGAGACGCAAGGCCATTGGGGAAGAGGTAGCCCGGCTCTTGGCGACGGGTTTCATCGTCGAGGTTTTCCATTCGGAGTGTATTGCTAACCCAGTGCTCGTGCTCAAGAAGAACGGCACGTGGCGTATGTGCATGGACTACACGGACCTTAACAAGGCCTGTCCGGCTGATCCCTTTGCTCTCCCTCGTATTGATCAGATCATCAATGCTACGGCGGGTTGTGAGAGTTTATGCTTCCTGGATGCTTATTCTGGATATCATCAGATCAAGATGGCAGTCAAGGACCAAGAGATGATGGCTTTCATCACGCCTTTTAGTGCCTTCTGCCACGTATCTATGCCTTTTGGGCTCAAGAGTGCCCAGGCAACTTACCAGCGTTGTGTGCAGAATTGTCTTCACAATCAAATCGGGCGCAACATTGACGCATATGTGGATGACATTGTGATCAAGTCAAGGAAGAAGGAGACTCTGTTGGACGACCTGAAGGAGACCTTCAACAATCTAAGGGTCTATAAAATGATGCTTAACCCGACGAAGTGTGTCTTTGGTGTTCCGGCAAGCAAACTCTTGGGATTTCTGGTCTCTGAGCGTGGCATTGAAGCTAACCCGGATATGATCAAGGCTATCACCTCCCTAGCTGAGCCGGCGTGCATCAATGATGTTCAACGCCTGGCAGGGCGGATCGCCGCATTGAGCCGGTTTATAAGCCACCTTGGTGAGAAAGCCATCCCTTTATATCAGATGATGAAAAAGACAGACAACTTTGTCTGGAGTACGGCGGCGGTTGAAGCATTTGAGGCGCTCAAGAAGCAGCTCACTGAGCCGCTGGTCTTAGCCGCTCCAATTGAGAAAGAACGCTTGCTCCTGTACGTGGCGACTAACAATAGGGCTGTCAGCGCTTCAATCATGGTCGAGCGCAACGAGGCAGGGAAGGAATATCCGGTTTAGAGGCCGGTTTATTATATCAGTGAGGTCCCGACGGAGTCCAAGCAAAGATATCCACATTGCCAGAAGCTAGTATATGGGGTGTTTATGGCCAACCGCAAGCTGAAGCACTATTTCTTAGGGCACCAGATCACCATAGTTAGCTCTGCCCCATTGGGAGACATAATTCAAAACAGAGAAGCCACTGGCAGGATTGCTAAGTGGGCATTGGAGCTTGGACCTCTCAATCTGAAATATGTACCTCGCACGGCTATCGAGTCCCAAGCCCTAGTGGATTTCATAAACGACTGGACAGAGTATCAGGCGCCCGAAGAAAAGCCAGATAACACATATTGGACAATACACTTTGATGGATCCAGGCAGTTGGAAGGATCAGGGGCAGGAGTTGTCTTAACCTCCCCCAAGGGTGACAAGTTCTGTTATGTGCTATGGCTGATGTTCCCTTGTACTAACAATGCAGCTGAGTACGAAGCCCTGCTTCATGGCCTCCGGGTGACTAAGGAGATGAACTTAAGCCGGGTTAGGTGCTTCGGCGACTCAGATCTTGTGGCTCAGCAAGTTTCAGGCACTTGGGACTCCAAGGATCTGCGGATGGCGGCTTATCGTCAGATGGTGGATGTCATTGCTGGTCACTTCAAGGGCTATTAGGTGGATCATATTGATCATCGTAGGAACGAGGCGGCTGACGCCCTGTCAAGGTTAGTCTCTCAACGAAAGCCGTTGCCGCCTAACATCTTTTTGGATGTCTTACATCACCCGTCAGTTAAGTTACCTTCAAAGGAAGATTTAGCTATTCCTGACCCGGAGGGACAGCTAGTGGCGGCTCTGCATGCTATTCCGGATTGTACTGTGCCTTACTTGGCGTACTTGACTCGTGGCGAGTTACCTGATGATGAAAATTTGTCCAGAAAGATCACCGAACGGTCTAAGTCTATGACGATAGTCAATGGCGAGTTACATAAGTGCAGCGTCACCGGCGTGTTTCAATGTTGTGTCTCACCTGAGGAGGGAAAGGAAATCTTGAATGAAATTCATGCTGGTGATTGTGGACATCATGTCGGCTCAAAATCTCTGGTGGCCAAGGCTTTTAGGCATGGTTTCTTCTGGCTGACGGCTCACCAGGATGCAGAGGATCTGGTCCGCAAGTGTGATGGTTGTCAAAAGTTTGGCCAGCGTGCTCATGTTCCGGCTCAAGAGTTGCGCATGATTCCAATTACTTGGCCATTTGCAGTCTGGGGACTTGATATGGTCGGGCCTTTTAAGAGGTCCAAGGACAAGAAAACCCACCTCCTAGTGGCGGTTGACAAGTTTACCAAGTGGGTAGAAGCTGAGCCGGTGAGCAAGTGTGACGTAGCTACGGCGGTTCAGTTTATCAAAAAGCTGATCTACCGTTTTGGTTACCCTCACAGTATCATCACAGATAATGGTATGAATCTATCCAAGGGGGCTATGCGAGCATTGTGTGACAATGAACACATCTGGCTTGATGTTTCTGCGGTTGCTCATCCACAGTCAAACGGTCAGGCGGAGAGCGCTAATCAAGAAATCTTGAGATGTATCAAGCCTCGGCTTATAGTTCCTTTGCAGTGAACGCCAGGTTGTTGGGTGGAGGAATTACCGTCCGTCTTATGGAGCATCAGAACCACTCCCAACAGATCAACGGGTTATACACCTTTCTTCATGGTTTACGGTGCATAAGACGTATTAGCAAGTGACATCCATCATGACTCGCCACGAGTGGCGGCTTACGTTGAGGCAGACAATGAGAGGGCGCGTCAAGATGCGTTGGATGCCTTGGAAGAGGAATGTGATCTGGCAGCGGCTCGTTCAGCAATTTACCAGCAAGACCTGCGCCGCTACCATAGCCGTAGGGTCAAGACCCGGACATTTCAAGAAGGCGACTTAGTGTTGCGGTTCATCCAAGACCAGACAGATATGCACAAGTTGTGTCCTCCATGGGAAGGACCTTTTATGGTCAGCAGAAATCTCAACAACGGATCATATTACCTCATTGACGTCCGAGACAACTCATATACCTCAGGGCAGGAGACCCACCGGCCGTGGAACATAGCGCATCTACGACCTTACTATACTTAAGTTGTCAAGACTTGACATTGTACACCATCATTGTACATATCATATATTTATATGAATAAAGTAGGCATCCTTGCAAGCTGGGGCCTCTGTCGTTTCGCATATCTCAGTCTATGCAAAAAAGATTCAACATGATCATCCAGGGGGCTTCTCACCCACTAGGTGTAGCTTATCACACCTTGTCGGTCGGCTCTCAAGCCAAATAGTTGACTTCGTCAACATGATCGTCCAGGGGGCTTCCCACCCACCGGGTGTAGCTTATCACACCCTGTCGGTCGGCTCTCAAGCCAAATAGTTGACTCCGTCAACATGATCGTCTAGGGGGCTTCCCACCCACCGGGTGTAGCTTATCACACCCTATCAGTTGGCTCTCAAGCCAAATAGTTGACTCCGTCAACATGATCATCTAGGGGGCTTCCCACCCATTGGGTGTAGCTTATCATACCCTGTCGGTCGGCTCTCAAGCCAAATAGTTGACTCCGTCAACATGATCATCTAGGGGGCTTCCCACTCACCGGGTGTAGCTTATCACACCCTATCAGTCGGCTCTCAAGCCAAATAGTTGACTCTGTCAACATGATCGTCCAAGGGGCTTCCCACCCACCGGGTGTAGCTTATCAAACCCTATTGGTCGGGTCTTAAGCCAAATAATTGATTCCATCAACAAAGGTCACTTGGGGGCTTCCCACCCATCGGGTGTAGCTTACACACCCTCTTGATCGGCTCTTAAGGCAAACAGGGTTAAACATGCCTGTAAGCTGATGCTACTCCGCTAGGTGATCCGTCGAACTCTTACTAGTTAATCTCGCCTAGAGACCCTGAGCTGGCTCAAAGAAATTGACGACCAATCTCCATAGAGACCCTGTACTGGTTAAGGTTAAAACGGCGGCTCTTGTCACGAGAGGGCCGGCTTACGGAAAGCAAGGATAAACTCTCCCATCTACTGCCGACTCTCCGCTATGTGGCCTGTTCATACTCTTAGACATTTAATCCTTAAGGACCATGTACTATTTAAGGTTAAAACGAAAGATTTATGTCACGTGAGAGGCAGTTTGTGGGCTATAAGGGTGCTCATGCCCTGTTGTGTCTCTCCTAGGATGTCACACTTCCTTTCAGTTAGTCTCGCTTAGAGACCCTGAGCCAGCTCAAAGAAATTGACGGTCAATCTCCATAGAGACCCTGTACTGCTAACGAGTTTTAAGTGGCGAGTCAACCCAGTAGAACTGGCACATGAGTTATTATGAAAAAGCAAGTTGGGAAAGATACAACATCTTTGGATTACGCTATTCTAAGCCGCCCTCCTAACAATGTGAAGACACATCTATTTTTGTAGGTTGGTTAAAACCACCAAGAGTCGGAAAAACATTTAACATGAGTCGAAAGTGCAAGACAAATGTAATATGTTAAGCCGGACAGTTTACTATGTGCACGATGGCACAGTTCAGGCAAAGAGAAAGGTTTACTATAAGCCTATTATAGACGTTCTCTACAGAACTCAAAAGTGATGACTCAAAGTTTCTTACACCGCTCTATGGCGGGTCACAAGGCCGGCTTATCCACGGCTTTACCAAGGTCGTCATTTTGATGGCGGGTTACCCTGTGGCGGGTCTTCAACTTCCATGATCTGGATGGTCCACGTCCCAATTGCAGTTGGTTAAAGCCGCAAAGTTTGCCTCTTCAAAGAGGGGGGCGGGTCAAGATCAGGAGCGAAGAGGTGCTTACGACGTGCATGCGTTAAGTCCTTGGCCTTAAAGGTCGGGTCGCGTACTCTCTTCTACGTGGCATCATAAGCCGCCTGGTATGTTGATAAGTTCACTTCCTCTACTAACACGAAGCGAGGACTCTGGAAGCCTTCATGCATCGCGTGTAGTCATCCTCCGTGAACTCTGAGCCGTCATCCTTCTTGGAGGGAAACCCATCCATCATGTCCTCAGGAGTCAACTCTGTGGCGAGAGCCAACACCCGGCTTATGGCGGCGATCACTCCCTGTCGGGCGGCTGACTTCTTGAGCTCTTGGATCTGTTTTGGCAGAGTGGACAACAGCTCTATGACCTCCTTCATAGTCGAAGGGAGATTATCCTTATAAATCACCGCCTTGATGGTGTAGAGAGCCCCGCAGTACAGCTGCTTCGTCAGAGTATAGACAACTTTAAATGGCAGCAAGCTGTCGGTAGCCAGTTGTCGGCTCCTTTGACCTGCATAAGCTGGATTTTCAATTGTCAGTTGCCGGTATAAATATTCATGGAAAGAATAATGGCTAAGTGTTCAGTGCTTATTGAAGATGGTCGATGACATCTTAGCGATATGGCGTTTCAAAGCAGAAAGCTCATCAGAAAGGGCCACAAGTCGCTGGTCAGCATTGTCTGCTCGTTGGGTAAGGGCGGATTGCTCTGCCTCTGCCAATTTCTTGAAAGTAGCAAATTCAGCTTGAACTTTTGTCAGTTCCTCGACGGCGAACCAACACTTCTCCTCTGCCACGCCTCGGTTGGCTTGCTGAACGGCCAGATTGCTCTTTAAACCGGTCAGTTGAGACCCGACCTCGTTTAAGCTTCCTGGGACGCATTGCAAGTAAAGTAAAGGTTAAGTCAACAGGGTGAAATATTATTAGATGATGAAGATTATGACAGTATAATGCAAGTCTCAAGTAGATTGCAAGCAATATACTTGCCACTTGGGGGCTAATGTCTGTTTGATCTCCCAACTCTATAAAGGAGTCCCGGCTTATCTTTTATCAAAGATAATTCGTCACTTGGGGGCTATAGATATCTCTTCAAAACTATCTACAATGAAGTTCTGGCTCATCTTCAAGCAAAGTTAAGCCGGTACTTGAGGGCTACATATGGTTCTTTGCTCTTTCTACAATAAGGCTCCGGCTCAACTTCTTCAAAGTTAGGCCGGTACTCGGGGGCTACACTTATCTCTTCAATTTATTCATAGTAAAGTTCCGGATCAACGTCATCAAGGTTAACACGGTCCTTGGGGGCTATACATGGCTCTTTTATCTATTTACAGTCAAGTTCCGTCTCAATTTCATCCAATTAGGCCGGCCCTTGGGGGCTACAGGAGGTCTTTTGAACAACTATTCAGATGTTAATGCTACATGCTAAGTGTTTCGTGCTTATATCAAGATTCAAAGACTCGGCTTACCATTAGCAAATATTAACCCGGCTCTTGGGGGCTACATAAGGGTATAAGTAATGGAGAGTACCTCATATTTCTTCTTCATAAGGTTGACAAGCTTGAGCTCCAAGTCTCGGCTTGTAGATAGGCGGTTCAGATAACCAACGTGAAGTTCATCAGCTATTAGCTTCTCTAGCGCGGGGAGCTCAAACTCCAGCTTCTTGGAAGCTTCACTCACCTCACTATGCTTTGTTAACACACAAGGTTGAGGAGAGTGGAAGCCGACACCAGTAATAAAGATGTCCAGAGTAGCTATTTCATCAGCATCCTTTGCAGGGCTTGGCGGCTCGGAATTGGTCCTCAAAGGACTCTCAGTAATCATATCATCAGCCGCCGGCTCAGTAGAGCGACACACTTCTTCAGGCGGGTCCTTGGAGGCCGCAGAAGGATCAACGTGTGGCGCAGGTGAATCCGGCTTGGCAGGCTCCGGCTATTGGGCCTTGGGACCAGGGGTAGCCCACTGGCCTTCCTTCGTTTTGCTTGAGCCATGGAAAACACAGAAGGTCATGGTTTGAGCTTTATAGATAACACAAGTTTGAACATAAGCATGAAAAGCACATACTCTGGGTTGATTTTCAGAGGCGGCAGAGCAGTTCCAGTAGAGTCGCCGGACGAAGGGGGTGAGTCCTGAAAACATTTCAGACAATATAAGACAGTGTCGACTTACCAAGGCAAGGTTGATAAACAAAGCCAGGTTGAATAGATACCTCAGCTGACCGCTTCCGTTGAGCCGGAGAGTGAGATAACCCGGCCATAAGATCGTTAGAGCCGGTACTCCGGGTCTGGCATCGGGTGATTTGCTATTGCTTTTTCAAGAAGATGAGAAAGTGGGGGTCTAAGTAAGCAAGAGGATGAGAAAGTGGAACCTTTCGAACGACCCGCCGTATCTTCCGTGGTACAAGGTGTTCTGATTCAGATGAAACGTAAGTTACCTCGGGAACATTGGTGTGGCTTGTTGTCACGCCCAAGATGCGCGCCTATCCACTTTAAGACACGAGGGCCTCGCAAGGGATAGATGCGCATCTTGCCGTTAGCAAGAATAGTATCATCACAACATACAATACTGAAAGAGATGAGTATACAAGAATTGGCTTACACTCGCCACATGCTAACTTACAATGTCACTCAAATCATAATAACAAGTTGAACACAGGGTCCGACTACGGACGGAATCAAATGATAAAAGTGGTTGCAAATGATACTATCAAGCTATCTCAAAGATCACGACCAGGTCCTCTACTCATCCGGATACGTCACGTACATCCTGCCACTTTCTTCATCATATTCCCACTGTAGTTGGGTGAGATCATCCTACACGAACTCATCTGAACCTGTACCTGGAGTGTTGTAGTAGACTATGAGCCACAGGGGACTCAGCTATCATGTGCCCGGGTACTGAGACTATTCAAGCTTAAGGTTGGGAAGGGGTAAGTGTTTGGTTTGCAGCAGCACTAAGCATATATGGTGGCTAACTTACGTAACATGGAAATAAATATGAGTGGCCTACGATGAGCGATCGATTCTAGTATGACCTCTATGAGATCCTGAACACTTACTTACGTCAAACACAACCCCACCGTGTTCTCTCTCGAATCATGTTCACGAGCAGAGACGATCACGGTTACTCACATAGTTGGTGTATTTTAATTAGAGTTTACTTCAAGTTTACTAGAACCGGGTGTTAAACAAATATCCAAGTTGCCACATAACCATGGGCACGGCTTTCTAAAAGATTTAACCCTGCAGGGGTGCTCCAACTAATCCATTAAAAAATTAACCACACTCCGCGGGAATAGCCTCGACCGCGGATCTCGCGATCATCATAGGTAATTCCAAAGGAATTCCAACACCTAGAGTAACCCCGAAGAAAGTCAGAGTCCACACGTTGTCCAAACTTCCGGTAGGCTAGACACAGAGTTGCCCCTGGTGGCCACCGGTTGTTGACATTTTTGGACCAACACTCATGTGGAGCACTGGCCCAGGGGGGTTGATTAAATTATCCACGGGGTTGCAAACCCTATGCAAGTTTATTAAGTTATTTAGCAAATGTAGTACCAATCTTGGGTCTTGCCAGACAAGTTTTAATCTCAACCGAATAACAAGGGGGTCCTCATAACAACCCCGAGCATGTTAGGAGTGCAAAATATGGAAAACATAACACCGGTAACAAGAAACTAATGACGGTAATGGTGGAACAAATCACTTAGCAAAACGCCAAGCCTTCCACTAATACCAAGATATATATGTGCATTAAATTAAATAACAGAATTTATTGTGATATCCAAATCCATGTTATCACATGGAACAACCTGCACCTGCAACTAAAACGCTATAAGAGGGTCTGAGCAGCGGTAACTTAGCCAATCAAAGGTTTGCTAGGATGTGGAGGTTAGAGGCTATCATGGCAACATGGGGGCTGATATTAAGTGGTAGGTAGCACAATTGTAACGATAAGAGAGAGAAACTATCAAGAGAAAATAGTATCGGGATCCGGGTACGATCATCTTGCCTGTTGGTTCTTCTGCGGAACAAGTAGCGGGATCCTCGTAGTGGTACTCTCCAGGGTCCTCGAACTCAGTATCGACACTCGCGTCTACCCAAGAAAAACAGCAACAATAAACATCCAACCAAGTGCAATGCACAAACAATATGATGCATGAATCATTTATGAAGAATTCACCATGGCAATCCAAAACTAGTCATGTTTCAGATGCAAAGTTTGCTTATAATGAATCTGGTCAGAACCTCATGTTAAGTTATTTAGACATGTATGAACATGGCAAATATGGATGTATCATGCAAAATCGATAGAAATGCATATAAGGAACGCAAGAAACGAAGCTACGGTTCTCAAGATACGCTCACGACAAGGTACGGAGGCAAAACACAAGTTAATCAAGACCTGGGCTAGTTCTTGGCATTCCAAGGTAGCCAATGGATAGTGATGAAAAACCAATCACAATAGACTCAATAATCAATCAATTTCATGGAGCATAGCTCCCACAAGTCACAAAACAATAGAACACCAAATCTGCCACAAAACAGCAACATAGCAACTTCTAAAGCTCACAAGTTGAGCTACAGGAAGCCTACAGCCACAAACAAGATATTGACAGAATGTACTCACATATTCATCAACTTATCCAACTACACAACTAGAAAAGGAGCCACACATCAATATGCATGAAGCAATCAAGTTGGCATGATGAATCAGTTTTCTGGGACTTAGTGAAAATTCCAGTTTTCTGGAATCTCAGTTAATAAAGTAGCAAGTTGACAGGACTGGTTAAATATGCTAGAGAGCTCCTATTGACATGAAAATTAACAGGATGGTAGATGAATATAACTAATACAAATAACTAACAGTGAGCATGAGAAAATTCCAAACATATCACTAGATACAACCCACTCTTCATGGCATAACAATAACTATAGATTTCCCAGACAGCCATATTTCAGGTTAGCAGAAAACAACATCATCATAGCAACTTAACAGCAAGGTAGCCACTGACCTGGTGACTTACCATAAATAACAAAAATCCTGGGACATTCCCAGCAACTTTAACTACCACTTCCATGTTGGCAAGAACTTAAAACCATTCATAGATTAAATCATATTAAATGGACAAAAGGGCATCACAGCATAAAAATGCAGTTTTGTGAAGTTGCCCCAAAGTCAAATCTGACTTCACAGATGCATTCCTGGGTTGATTCTACCCCAAAATCATTACTCATACCCCTATACTTGCTTGGAGAAAGTGGGAGTAACCCTAGGTTGAAATTGACCTCCTAAGGCATGGGTGACTTATGACACTTATGTGCATTAATGAAAATGGCCCAAAAGGGCATGTACCCTATTGATACTTGTTGGAAATGGTTAAATAGCAACTTAGGAACATGATATCACGGCATAGCATCATTGCAAGGATGAAACTAACTAGAAGAGAAACTATGCTTACTATGCACATAAAAGAGAACACCTACACATGGAGCTACTCATGCACATGTGTGTGTATGTATAACATACACACACACCTCTCATTACACCTACACACCACACACAAGCACACCACACTCAAGCATGTGTGTATATAGGCAAACATGCATTTTCATACATGTATGCCCACATACACATACACACACCTACACACTACACAAACCTACACATGCACAACTACATCTACACATATGTAGCGACCCGACTCAAAACGAGCCAAGCCTCCGTGTGTTCTGTGCCATCCCTGGAACAGTATGTTGGCACACACAGTACATCAATGTATATATCAAAGTGCAATCACGTGTAATTAACGTAAAACTGATATATATACCTCAAAAATCTTAGCGGAAACAGTCAACGGGAGTGGAGTCCCAATAACACCAACGGCAGGTTGAATGTAGACCGTAACCCTGAATTGTACTCTTACTCATCGAAGAAGAGTATCTGCAACATGAGATGTTGCAGCCGTGTAGGTCAGTACATTGAATGTACCGGCAAGATCACCATAGCAGAACAGAAGATAAAAACTATTCTATATGTAGTAAGGCCTTGTGGCTCTGTGTCTGAGTTTTTGCATAAAAGCTCATTTTATTTTATTTTCCTACAACAAAGGAATATCCGGAGTTTCACTATAGAGTTACCTAACAAGACATGGTTTCGCCAACCGATGTCTTAATGCCCATAAGTATCATAAGTTGCCCACAATTAATTATCAGTCCAGTGTTGAGAGTTTAGACATAGATCCAAGTCTAGAAGCTCAAATTGTCCATAACTGAGGACACGGCTAATCGATTAGGTTTAACTCTGCAGAGTGTTGTGTACTTTTCCCACAAGATTCGTTCCCTCCTGGTAAGTCCTCGCACTGCCAGGTGTTTGAGAACAGGACAAACGAAACATGGTCTTTCAGAGTGCTTCCCTGACTACTGTCAGTGCCCGTCCAATCCTAACTTCGACTACATCTCGTAGCACTGCCCAGCCAGAGTCACAACAAAGATCAACCAAGCCAGAGCCCATAATGACTTGTGGCTACACAGGTAAGCTTCCGGGCATGAAGTATTCATCAGTCTCTTTGAGTCTGGGTGAAGCTTTCCGCAAGATGTCATGGCGCTTCTCCATGCATCCCGGCCATCCACTAGTTACTCCAGGGATGCCCAATCGACCATCCTTCACCCAGTAGTGTGTATTGAAAAACTTGTTTCTCGAGTCTCAAAGTCTTGAGGTCTTGAAGATGCAGGACTTGAAGATGCCTTCATGAAGTTGTCGTCTTGACGTGGAGTCCTCCTTCTCACACCACTCATGAACACTCATATCAGACCCCGTCTACTTTAGCATAGCATAAAAATAACTAACGTTCCCGGGGATTTAGTAACAAGTGGTGGGTTCCTACCTCATGCATTCTACTCAACTACAAGAATTTCAATAACACTACTGGAGGGATTTGTAGAATGATGTCACTACATGTAATAAAAACATAGGTATGAACAAGATGGTCAAAGTGAACTTGTCTGTACTGTTGATGAAGAAAGAATCGCTGTCAGAAAAGACTTGATAGAACTAATCGTCACTCTCCGATGAAAATCTATATAGTCAAACATTGCATTCATATAAGCAATCATACTAGCAATCAATTCTAACACACAAGAATAACACAAGAGTAAACACCAAAGGGTTGTGATGAAGGAAATACTTAAGACAAAAGTTGAAATCAACACAACCAAGGGTTGGTTTTCTCTACAAATAATCTATTTTCAAAAGTAACAAAACAAAAACAAAGTAAAATATGACAAAAGTATTTTAGTAAATATTTTACTTAGCAAAAAGAATTACTTTTGAAGAACAAGTAAAACTATGAAAACAACACACTAAACATCCCAAGTTTTCAAGCTAAAAAAATCTTAACAACAAGTAAAATAAAATAATAGAATAAGAGAAAACAATTTATAAAGCAACTAAGTTAATAGAAAGTAGACTTATAAAACTATTTTCAAACTATTTTCAAAAAGGAAATCAAACTAGCAATTGGAAATCAATTACAAGTTATAATTAACTAGAATTGATTCCATGCAAGTAACACAAATAAAATAATATTTGTTTGAAGGGCTACTGTTATCTAACAAAAAAATTTATAAAATCTATCACTAATATAAAAGAAAAAATTCAAAACAATTTAAAACAAAAGGAATATAAATGAACCTAAAAGGAACTAAAACAGAATCTATTTTGTTAAAAAATACTTAAAATATTCTAAAAATTCTCAAATTCTACCTACTAATAACTAAGATCACTAAGGACAAGTAGCAAAAAGAATCAACTAAAAATATATATTTTTAAACTCAAGATACTCAGAAAATAAGGTTTGAATCAAATCTGTTAGAATTCAATTTTAAATTATTCAAATATGATCAAACTTTATATGTACAGAAACTACATAAAATTTGTGACACAATGCTAAAAGAATCAAATTAAAACAATTAAAAACATAAAAGATATGATTAAAACAAAAACAGAACTAAATCTGTAAAAGAAACTAAAATAGAAAAAAGAAAAATTATCCTAACGGACAGGGGTACACGTGGCGGTTTCTTATTGGCTATGGGTGTGTGCACATGGGTGCTAACGAGCGGACGGCTGGGCCTTAGAAGAAAACGTTTCGCTGTTGAAGTCATCTAATATGGATCGTTGGATCTAGATCCAACGTCTAGAAAGGAGAGGGGGTGAGCTCACAAGGTTAGGTCACCGGCGATGGAGGAGTCTAGTGAGGTAGGGGCCCGGCGGTGCACGGGGAGGTGGCTCTGGTGGTCGGGGACGGCGTCTGAGAGGTCTTGTCGACGGAGGCGGACCTCCGGCGTTCGTTGGTGGTGATGGCGAGGCGAGGGGGCGTCGGAGTTGAGTGGCACGAGCCCTTAGAGCTTCGGGAGGTGGCCTGCTCCGGCGAGGTCATCGACGTGGGTGCTCTGGTGGGTCTGGGGTCCAGGCGAGGGGATGGGGAGGTGCGCATGAGAGTGGGGAAATGGTTGGCGGGCTCGGGAGGCGAGGAGGGGGTCAGGGGCGAGCGGCAGCTCAGTAATGGTGCGGCGGTGACCAAAACTCCGGTGAGCTATTACGGCAGCAAGAGGGCATGGGCAGAGGGGGAAATGGGGGAAACGAGGTGCGAGGTCATCGAGGCTTTTTTAAGAGGGGTCAGGGATGCTCCAGATGGCAAGGGGAGGGAGATCTGGTGCGGTGGTCGCCGGCGAGGTAAGGGGAGCGAGAGGAGGGAGGTGACCGCGGGGTTAGTGGGATCGGGCGGTGGGACCACACGGTCAGTGAGAGAGAGAGAGGGCACGGCATCGGTGGCCGGTTCGGAGGGGTTTCGGGGAGGGGTTAAAGGCAGGTGGGCCGGTGGACTTTCCTAATACTAACATTTTTCCTTTTATTAATTCTCAGAGCATTGAAATCTCATTAGGGCATTCAAAACCTTTCCAAAAATAAAGTTTTATATACCAAAATGATTTGGGAAATAAATGCCACTTAATGAACATTTTTCCACGACCAAATTAAATACTTTTAAAAAAATTATTTTCAGAAAATGCCTAAATTGGTTTTAGTTCTTTTGCAATAAATTTTCAAATAACCCCCTGGGTTTTATGATTCAAAAACTTCACAAAATACCCCCTGGTCTGGAGTGTCACATTACTCTCTCAAATTTTGTCAAGGGGTTTGAATTCTTTCAAACTTCAAATTGGAAATTCAAATATGAAAATGAACTCCATATCAGGAAATTTCATATAATTTTCAAATTCACTTTTCAAATCTTTTTATATTGAAGAAGTCATGTCATCTTCTCTCACTGATTTGAAACGTAAGAATTTGAATTCAAAAGCACATGGGAAAGTCATGTCATTCCCTTTCATTCAAAAGTTTTCAAAAAGTTTCAAATTTTCACTCAATTTCAATCACTCAATCAAACAAACAATCTTTCTAGTATTTATTATAACATTCCAAAATTTGGGATGTGACAAACCTACCACACTTAAAATGAATCTCGTCCTCACGATTCGAAAGGGCTAGAAAGAATAGGTTAGGGTTTGGGGTCTTCTAACAAATCCACTATCCTGGAAGGTGTGGTGTCTACCGCACTTAAAATGGGAGTTACTAGTCCTTTGAAACTCATGGCGATCCTGTGGGTGCATCTGTTTGTTCACATTCTTTATGATAGCTCTTTCGACGAGGCTCTTCCGTTATATCAAAATCTTGTATTCTCATAACAAAATGCACTTTCTCCGATACTGAGTCTTCTTAACTGACAAGTCTCGCAATCATTCTAAATAACTTATCAAAGAGCTCATGGTGGTCTACCGTTAGTGGTTACCCTAGAGTGAAATGGGTCTTGGCTTCATTCCTCGCCGTAAAATTCCTACGTGTGACAGCAACTGCCATGTACAAGGGGTTTTCTTCATACCATTCTAAGGCTTAAACAAAAAGCTTCAAAAGAACGTCGTCTCTTTACTATGGGTAAGTCACTCAGATTTACCAATCTGAATATCAAGAGAATGATAAGAGTAAGTCGTCATGGTGGCCAAGCCATGTTGCACTGAAATCATTACCTTGTATAAGGTTTAGTGAATCTCGTATTCTAACACTTGGGTTTCCTCACAAGCATTGCAGAAATTTCTCTTGTCAACGAACGAAGTTCGGATAAATCCATTGATTCTCCAAGCTAAGCAAAAACATCTATCGTTTCTTCACAACTCTCGGGGTTTCGTATACTCCTAAGAAAAACGTTTGCTAATCAATCGTAGCTTCTTCCAAGTTTCTTCATTCACAAATGTAGGGCTTGATCTTTATCAATCCTGAGGTCAGTGATTTGTGGGTTCACTTGAATACTTGGATAGCTTTAACTCAGTCTTGGGGTTACTATCGTTCCATATTCCAACATTACCTTCAGTTCACTACACCATACCCTTGAGGTAACAATTCACAGACTTATTATTGTCTAGATTCTACTCTGTGGAATTCATTTTCCTTTCCATTGGTCTGTTTAACCTTGGATATGGTTTCATCACAATCATTCTTTTTCTCAATATTCCAACTTCAAAGACACATTGTCACAAAGGTTATCATCCACATAGTTTGGATATGGTTCCACATTCTCTTCACCTGTTTTCACTTATCCAAACTCCTTAACATGAATGGTATTTTCTTCATTCATTTGTCCCTGTGGTTGCTACCACACTTAAAATGAAATGCACGCATGCTTGCATAGACCATATTTTCTCATATCCTCTAAAATTGGTCAGAGATCTTTGTTCTTAGAGTGGCAACTCATATAATTCAACACAGGAGAATCATGACATCATAAATTCCATTGATCTCATGAATTTTATTACAAACTCCGAGACTTCCATTACACAACTTCAAAATGGTAAGAGTGCTACCTATTACATTTATTACTTCCAAAATCCAAAACTCAAACTACTCATGTTTAACCTTCTTCTCTGGGCATTTATCGGCATAATGGCCTAAATTCTTGCACCAGAAACACATGATCTGACTCAGATCCTTCTTTGCAGAAATTGGGTTGTTCTGAGAACATCTTCGGTTTCTCTTCCTGGGCTTCTTTGTTCCGATCGAACTTTCAATTTCCTGTGCATCAAACTCCACTTCTTCTGTCGGAAAGTTTCCCAGATACTCTTTTCTTTCCTTTGTACAGTCCTGTGAGAAATGTCCTTCTTCTCCACATGAATAGCAGGCATTGGAGTAAAATCTGGTTAGGCCTTATCCATTAGGGTCTTCAACATCTTCCTTCATTACAAGTTCTCCTAATTTTTCTCTGAAGGCTTCCTTCATGGCTTCCTTCTGCTGCTTGATGACTTCTTGTACCTGGGGGTACATTTGGCATTGACCGGGTAATGCGTAGTTCCTTCACACAAGAAACATGTCACCTGCCCAGTTGGGCATTCCTCAGCAGGGTGATTTTCTTCACAATAAGGGCATCCTTCATTGTGTTCTCCCTGGGTGTGTCCTATCTCTCCACATATCTTGCATGCACAAATCTTCTTCACATCTTTGCAACAGGGCTTCTGGGTGTTGGTGACAACATGAGATTTTTGCAGAGTCATCTTGAATTCTTCCCAAGTGATTGATGCTTGCCTATCATGGATATCTTCATGCATCTTCCACCAATTTGAAGCACCTTCTGGAAAGTACCAAATAACATACTAGACCATCTCGTTCCTTGCAACATGGTTACTCCTTAGATGATCCTCCATGTTCTGAATCCATTCTTCTGTCTCTAACCGAGTCATCGATCCAGGATACACGAGTCCAGCTTCATTCATCATCTATTGGGTTCAATGGTTTTGGGATGAGATGCGAGAGAGAGAGAAAAGAGGGGATACACACAATACAAACAATGGTTTTAAAAATAGAGTTTAGTTGTGGTTGTCACAAAATTTACACACCAATGACAGCTCACAAATCATCGTATCTAACGTAAGTATACAACAGGGGTTTGGTCTTCTAGGGCATAATATCTTGGAAATTTTTCACGGTCTTCAATTTCTTCAGGTCTGTATAGCTCCTCCCATAGTGAAATACATCTTTGTCTGAGTTGGTCATCAGTTGTCCGATATCCTGTCCTGGTGGATGTGGCAATTGGTTGACTCCTCCGAGTGGTCAAAGGGACAAGGGTATTATCTAACTATTTGGTAAAACTCGGAAGGGATGAGAAGTAAAAGTTGAGAATAAGGTTTTGAGAGACATCCTGTTCTATGGGTTTCCAGTTGTCTAGGGTCACGTCCTACAGTCAACATGTGCTCTGATACCATTTATGTAGTGACGCGACTCAAAACGAGTCAAGCCTCTGTGTGTTCTGTGCCATCCCTGGATTAGTATGCTGGCACACAAAGTACATCAATGTATATATCAAAATGCAATCACAGTAATTAACGTAAAACTGATATATACCTCAAAAATCTTAGCGGAAACAGTCAACGGGAGTGGAGTCCCAATAACACCAACAGCAGGTTGAGTGTAGACCGTAACCCTGAATCGTACTCTTACTCGTCGAAGAACAGTATCTGCAACATGAGACGTTGCAGCCGTGTAGGTCAGTACATTGAATGTACCGGCAAGATCACCATAGCAGAATAGAAGATAAAAACTATTCTATATGTAGTAAGGCTTTGTGGCTCTGTGTCTGAGTTTTGCATAAAAGCTGATTTTATTTTCTTTTCCTACAACAAAGGAATATCCAGAGTTTCACTATAGAGTTACCTAACAAGACATGGTTCCGCCAACTGATGTCTTAATGCCCATAAGTATCATAAGTTGCCCACAATTAATTATCAGTCTAGTGTTGAGAGTTCAGAGATAGATCCAAGTCTAGAATCTCAAATTGTTCGTAACCGGGGACACGGCTAATCGATTAGGTTTAACTCTGCAGAGTGTTGTGTACTTTTCCACAAGATTCGTTCCCTCCTAGTAAGTCCTCGCACTGCCGGGTGTTTGAGAATAGGACGAACGAAACATGGTCTTTCAGAGTGCTTCCCTGACTACTGTCAGTGCCCATCCAATCCTAACGTCGACTACATCTTGTAGCACTGCCCAGCCAGAGTCACAACAAATATCAACCAAGCCAGAGCCCATAATGACTTGTGGCTACACAGGTAAGCTTCCGGGCATGAAGTATTCATCAGACTCTTTGAGTCTGGGTGAAGCTTTCCGCAAGATGTCATGGCGCTTCTCCATGCATCCCGGCCATCCACTAGTTACTCCAGGGATGCCCAATCAACCATCCTTCACCCAGTAGTGTGTATTGAAAAACTTGTTTCTCGAGTCTCAAAGTCTTGAGGTCTTGAAGATGCAGGACTTGAAGATGCCTTCATGAAGTTGTCGTCTTGACGTGGAGTCCTCCTTCTCACACTACTCACGAACACTCATACCAGACCCCGTCTACTTTAGCATAGCATAAAAATAACTAACGTTCCCGGGGCTTTAGTAACAAGTGGTGGGTTCCTACCTCATGCATTCTACTCAACTACAAAAATTTCAATAACACTACTGGAGGGATTTGTAGAATGATGTCACTACATGCAATAAAAACATAGGTATGCACAAGATGGTCAAAGTGAACTTGCCTGTACTGTTGATGAAGAAAGAATCGCTGTCAGAAAAGACTTGATAGAACTAATCGTCACTCTCCGATGAAAATCTATATAGTCAAACATTGCATTCATATAAGCAATCATACTAGCAATCAATTCTAACACACAATAATAACACAAGAATAAACACCAAAGGGTTGTGATGAAGGAAATACTTAAGACAAAAGTTGAAATCAACAAAACATCATCAACACAACCAAGGGTTGGTTTTCTCTACAAATAATCTATTTTCAAAAGTAACAAAACAAAAACAAAGTAAAATATGACAAAAGTATTTTAGTAAATATTTTACTGAGCAAAAAGAATTAGTTTTGAAGAACAAGTAAAACTATGAAAACAACACACTAAACATCCTAAGTTTTCAAGCGAAAAAAATCTTAACAACAAGTAAAATAAAATAATAGAATAAGAGAAAACAATTTATAAAGCAACTAAGTTAATAGAAAGTAGACTTATAAAACAATTTATAAAACTATTTTCAAAAAGGAAATCAAACTAGCAAATGGAAATCAATTACAAGTTATAATTAACTAGAATTTATTCCATGCAAGTAACACGAATAAAGTAATATTTGTTTGAAGGGCTACTGTTATCTAACAGAAAACTTTATAAAATATCTCACTAATATAAAAGAAAAAATTCAAAACAATTTATAACAAAAGAAATATCGATGAACCAAAAAGGAACTAAAACAGAATCTGTTTTGTTAAAAATACTAATTTAAAATATTCTCAAAATTCTCAAAATCTACCTACTAATAACTAAGATCACTAAGGACAAGTAGAAAAAGGAATCAACTAAAAATATATATTTTTAAACTCAAGATATTCAGAAAATAAGGTTTGAATCAAATCTGTTTGAATTCAATTTTAAGTTATTCAAATATGATCAAACTTGACGGAGAAGGGGACGGGAGAAGGTAGCCATCCTGCTCACGTGGGCTGGGCCGCGGGAAAACAGGCACAACTGCTCCTCTCTCTCTCTGAAAACAAACAGGAGGAGCTTTTCTATTTTATAAACCAGCAACACAAAAATAAATCCCCACGGCATTCAAAAATGGTTTTGAGCAGAACAAAAATACTTTTGTAAGGAAAATAATCTGCTGCATTTAATAAAAATATTAAGTTGAATTATTTAGCAAGTTATTTTAATTCTTAACAAAAGGGCAGCTCCTGTTTAAATAAAACCCCAAACCCAAACACCCCCAAACAACAAAAGCATCAGCCTAGCAATTCATTAGAATATTAGGGCCACCTCTTGAACATTTTTAAACAATTAAAACAGCAAGTTAAATATGCTCATAATATTTAAATGAAGAGAGAGGGAAGAAGGAAGGTGATGTTGAGGTAGAGAAGAGAGGGGAAGAAGAAGAGGAGTTGCTCACATCACCCCTACCATTCTCAACACCAACATGACACAAAGCACACTCACATAACACCACATCAAACCAAGACACAAGAGGGCAAGCAAGTTATGATGAATGCTATGATGGATGAATGATGCATGAATGCAAACAAAACATGAATGAGAAGGTGCTAATCATACATTAGGCTCATGCCACAAGATTCATACATGGGGTTACATGCCAATAAGGTAGGGACAGCACTTGGGCTGTCACACTTGTCTCCGTTTCGTCTCGTGAATAGTTATTGTCAATAAGGTGCATGAAGAGACGACCAAGAGAGTCAAGTTCTGCCTCTAAGTCATCAGATTCTGGCTATTCTTTGGGCTGCTCTCGAGGTGCACCTTTCTTTTTCCGGCCTTCAGCCTTCTTCTTTGACTTCTTCACAGGAGGGACGTACTTCTTTTTCCAGAAGCCGGACTTGGCCTGAAAGTGTAAGTCGGCAAAGGTTAAAAGATTGCTAAGTATAGCTAATACAGAGATAAGGACATTGAGAGTCTCCCTTACGTCTGGGGCCGGGTTTTCGGCATAGAAAGGTGCTAGCCCAATGGCACCGCAAGCTCCTGTAGACTCGTGGACAATGCTCTTGATAGCAGCCACGATGTTATCTTCTGATAACGTTGTCTGGTTAAAGCAGAGGGGGTCGTCGGGCTGGCCCGTATATTCACACATGAGGTAGCTTCGCTGGCTCAGGGGCATGACCCTCCAAGAAATCCAGCAGTAGGTTAGATCTAAACCCGTCGGTCCATTGGCCATGAGGGCCTTAATCTTAGCGTGAGCCGGAGCGTACTTCGCCCGCTCAGTGACCGACAGCCAGCCAGGAAGCTCAGATGTTGTCTTGAGCCGGGATGGGCGATAACCCGGCAGGGGATGCTCTCCTTCTGGAGAGGTATCTTTGCACTAAAACCAAGTCTTATTCCAATCCTTAGGATGACTCGGCATCTGAACAGCAGGAAAAGTTATATCCCGGCGCCTCTGAATGGAGATCCCGCCAAGTTCTAACCTTGGGTCAGCCTTCACTTCCGTTTGGCGGTTCGCATAAAAGAATTCACGAAATAGACCAATGGACGGTTCTTCTTGCAAGTATACTTCACTTAGTATTTGGAAGTTTCACATGTTGGAGACGGAATTGGGAGCGAGGTCCTAAGGGTGCAGTTTGAAGAAGTGAAGGATGTTGGGAGACGTAGTAGTAAAGCAAAAAAACTCCTACGTGTCACCAAGATCTATCTATGGAGAAACCAGCAACGAGTGTGGAGAGATTGCATCTTCATACCTTTGAAGATCGCAAAGAGAAAGCATTACAAGAACGCGGTTGGTGGAGTCGTACTCGTAGCGATTCAGATCGCGGTGGAATCCGATCTTAGCGCCGAACAACGGCGCCTCCGCGTTCAACACACATACAACCCGGTGACATCTCCCGCACCTTTATCCAGCAAGGAGGAGGGAGAGGTTGGGGAAGAGCTCCAACAGCAGCACGATAGTGTGGTAGTGGTGGAACAGCAAGGTATTCCGGCAGGGCTTCGCCTAAGCACTGTAGAGGAGGAAGAAGAGAGGTAGGGTTGCGTCGTGGGAGAGAGAGATCAAATCTTGTCTCAAAACAGCCAAAACCTCAAGTATATATAGGAGGAGGGAGAGGTAGGGCTGCCTTGGCCCTCCTCCAAGGAGGAGAGGTTCGGCCGAAGCTAGGGAGGAGTCCACCTCCCACAAGGGAGGTGGATCTCTTCCTTTTGATTCTCCTTTAGCCTTATCTCTTTATCCCTAGCCGCATGGGCCTTTCCAGAAGGACTTGGCCAGCCCAATAAGGGCTGGTACACCTCCTCTAACAGCCACGAAGTCCTTTGGTCGTCACACCCCTCCCCGGGGTCCTCCGGCACCCTCCCAGCACTCCCGGTACACTACCGATGAGCCCGAAAACTTTTCGGTGACCAAAATTGGACTTCCTATATATCAATATTTACCTCCAGACCATTCCGGAGCTCCTCGTGACGTCCAGGATCTCATCCGAAACTCCGAACAACCTTCGGTAATCACGTATATCATTTCCCTATAACCCTAGCATCATCGAACCTTAAGTGTGTAGACCCTACGGGTTCGGGAGACATGTAGACATGACCGAGACACCTCTCCGGTCAATAACCAACAGCGGGATCTGGATACCCATGTTTCCTCCCACATGCTCCACGATGATCTCATCGGATGAACCACGATGTCGGGGATACAATCAATCCCGTATGCAATTCCCTTTGTCTATCGGTATGATACTTGCTCGAGATTCGATCGTCGGTATCCCTATACCTTGTTCAATCTCGTTATCGGGCCCAAAGCATTGGGAATCACTCCTAGGTCGGTGATGAACTCCTTCATCCAGACTCCTTCCTTTGCTGCTTCCGAAGCAGCTATATACTCCGCTTCACATGTAGATGCCGCCACGACGCTTTGCTTGATGCTGCACCAGCTCACTACCCCTCCGTTCAAAATATACACATACCCGGTTTGCGACTTGGAGTCATCTGGATCTGTGTCGACGCTAGCATCGACATATCCCTTTACGACGAGCTCTTCGGCACCTCCATATACAAGAAACATGTCCTTTGTCCTTTTCAGGTACTTCACGATATTCTTGACCGCTGTCTAGTGTTCCGCTCCGGGATCACTTTGGTACCTCCCTACCAAACTTATGGCAAGTTTCACATCAGGTCTGGTACACAGCATGGCATACATAATAGAGCCTATGGCTGAAGCATAGGGGAAGACACTCATCTATTCTCTATCTTTTGCCATGGTCGGGCATTGAGTCGTACTCAATCTCACACCCTGTAGCACAGGCAAGAACCCCTTCTTGGACTGATCCATATTGAACTTCTTCAATATCTTTTTAAGGTATGTGCTTTGTGAAAAGACCTATGTGACGTCTCGATCTATCTCTATGGATCTTAATACCTAATATGTAAGTAGCTTCTCGAAGGTCCTTCATTGAAAAACACTTATTCAAGTAGGCCTTTACACTTTCCAAGAGTTCTATATCATTTCCCATTATCAGTATGTCATCCACATATAATATGGGAAATGCTATAGCGCTTCCACTCACTTTCTTGTAAACACAAGGTTCTCCATAAACCTGTACAAACCCAAACGCTTTAATCACCTCATTAAAGCGAATGTTCTAACTCCGAGATGCTTGCACCAGCCCATAGATGGAGCGCTGGAGCTTGCATACTTTGTTAGCATCTTTAGGATTGACAAAAACTTCCGGCTGCATCATATACAGTTCTTCCTTCAGGAAGCCATTAAGGAATGCCATTTTGATGTCCATTTGCCAGATCTCATAATCATAAAATGCGGAAATTGCTAACATGATTCGGACAGACTTCAGCATCGCTACGGGTGAGAAAGTCTCATCGTAGTCAACTCCTTGAACTTGTCGATAACCCTTAGCGACAAGCCGAGCCTTATAGACGGTCACATTACCATCCGCGTCAGTCTTCTTCTTAAAGATCCATTTATTTTCAATGGCTCGCTTATCATCAGGCAAGTCCACCAAAGTCCATACTTTGTTTTCATACATGGATCCTATCTCGGATTTCATGGCCTCAAGCCATTTGTTGGAATCTGGGCCCGCCATCGCTTCTTCATAGTTCGAAGGTTCGCTATTGTCCAACAACATGATCTCCAGGACAGGGTTGCCGTACCACTCTGGTGCAGAACGTGTCCTAGTGGACCTTCGACGTTCAATAGTAACTCGATCTGAAGTTTCATGATCATCATCATTAACTTCCTCTCTAGTCGGTGTAGGCTCCAAAGAAACAACTTCCTGTGCTGCACTACTCTCTAGTTCGAGTGGAGGTACAATTACCTCATCAAGTTCTATTTTCCTCCCACTTACTTCTTTTGAGAGAAACTCTTTCTTGAGAAGGGATCCATTCTTGGCAACAAAGACTTTGCCTTCGGATCTGAGGCAGAAGGTATACCCAATAGTCTCTTTGGGATATCCTATGAAGATGCACTTTTCCGCTTTGGGTTCGAGCTTCTCAGGTTGAAGTTTCTTCACATAAGCATCGCATCCCCAAACTTTTAGAAACGACAACTTAGGTTTCTTTCCAAACCATAATACATACGGTCTCGTCTCGACTTTGACGGTGCCCTATTTAAAGTGAATGCGGCAGTTTCTAATGCATATCCCCAAAATGATAGCGATAAGTCGGTAAGAGACATCATAGATTGCACCATATCCAATAGACTGCGATTACGATGTTCAGACACACCATTTCACTGAGGTGTGCCAGGTGGCGTGAGTTGTGAAACAATTCCACATTTCCTTAGGTGCGTGCCAAACTCGTGACTTAAATATTCTCCGCCACGATCAGATCGTAGGCACTTTATTTTCCTGTCACGTTGATTCTCTACCTCACTCTGAAATTTCTTGAACCTTTCAAAGGTTTCAGACTCATGTTTCATTAAGTAGACATACCCATATCTGCTTAAGTCATCAGTGAGGGTGAGAACATAATGGTAGCCATCGCGAGCCTCGACGCTCATTATACCGCATACATCAATATGTATTGTCTCCAACAAGTCAGTCGCTCGCTCCATTGTTCCGGAGAACGGAGTCTTGGTCATCTTGCCCATGAGGCATGATTCGCACGTGTCAAATGATTCAAAATCAAGAGACTCCAAAAGTCCATCAGCATGGAGCTTCTTCATGCGTTTGACACCAATATGACCAAGGCGGCAGTGCCACATGTAAGTGGGACTATCGTTATCAACCTTACACTTTTTGTTACTCACACTATGGACATGTGTAACATCACGTTCGAGATTCATCAAAAATAAACCATTAACCAGCGGAGCATGACCATAAAACATTTCTCTCATATAAATAGAACAGCCATTATTCTCAGATTTAAATGAGTAGCCATCTCGCATCAAGCGAGACCCAGATACAATGTTCATGCTCAAAGCTGGTACTAAATAACAATTATTAAGGTTTAAAACTAATCCTAAAGGTAGATGTAGAGGTAGCGTGCCGACGGCGATCACATCAACCTTGGAACCATTCCCGACGCACATTGTCACCTCGTCCTTTGCCAGCCTCCGCTTATTCCGCAGCTCATGCTTGGAGTTACAAATGTGAGCAACTGCACCGGTATCAAATACCCAGGAGCTACTACGAGCGTTGGTTAGGTACACATCAATAACAAGTATATCACATATACCTTTAACATTGCCGGCCTTCTTATCCGCTAAGTACTTGGGGCAGTTCCGCTTCTAGTGACCGGTACCCTTGCAATAAAAGCACTCAGTCTCAGGCTTGGGTCCATTCTTGTTCTTCTTCCTGGCAACTTGCTTACCGGGCGCGGCAATAGCTTTGTCGTCCTTCTTGAAGTTATTCTTGCCCTTGCCTTTCTTGAAACTAGTGGTCTTATTCACCATCAACACTTGATGCTCCTTTTTGATCTCGACCTCCGCTGATTTCAGCATCGAGTACAACTCAGGAATGGACTTCTCCATACCCTGCATGTTGTAGTTCATCACAAAGCTCTTGTAGCTAGGTGAAAGCAATTGGAGGATTCTGTCAATGACCGAGTCATCCGGGAGATTAACTCCCAGCTGAGTGAAGTGGTTGTGTAACCCAGACATCTTGAGTATGTGCTCACTGACAAAACTATTCTCCTCCATCTTATAGCTGAAGAACTTGTCGGAGACGTCATATCTCTCGACCCGGGCATGAGCTTGGAAAACCAATTTCAGCTCTTGGAACATCTCATATGCTCCGTGTTTCTCAAAATGCTTTTGGAGCCCCGGTTCTAAACTGTAAAGCATGCCGCACTGAACAAGGGAGTAATCATCGCAGCGCGACTGCCAAGCGTTCATTACGTCTTGTTCCGCTGGGAGAATGGGTGCGTCACCTAGTAGTGCATCTAGGACATACAATCTCTTGGAAGCTATGAGGATGATCCTCAAACTACGGACCTAGTCCGCATAGTTGCTTCCATCATCTTTCAGCTTGGTTTTCTCTAGGAACGCGTTGAAGTTGAGGGTGACATTCGCGTTGGCCATGGGATCTACAATATAGATTGTAAAGACAATTTTAGACTAAGTTCATGATAATTAAGTTCACATAATCAAATTATTTAATGAACTCCCACTTAGATAGACATCTCTCTAGTCATCCAAGTGATACATGATCCATGTCAACTAGCCCGTGTCCGATTATCACGTGAGACGGACTAGTCATCCATGGTGAACATCTCCATGTTGATCATATCTCCTATACGACTCATGTTCGACCTTTCGGTCTTCCGTGTTCCGAGGCCATGTTTGTACATGCTAGGCTCGTCAAGTCAACCTAAGTGTTTCGCATGTGTAAATCTGGCTTACACTCGTTGTATGTGAATGTTAGAACCTATCACACCCGATCATCACGTGGTGCTTCGGAACAACGATCCTTAGCAACGGTGCATAGTTAGGGTGAACACATCTCTTGAAATTTTATTGAGAGGTCATCTTATTTACTACCGTCGTTCTAAGCAAATAAGATGTAAACATGATAAACATCACATGCAATCAATATAGTGACATGATATGGCCAATATCATCTTGCTCCTTTGATCTCCATCTTCGGGGCACCATGATCATCACTGTCATCGGCACGACACCATGATCTCCTTCATCCTGATCTCCATCATCGTGTCTTCATGAAGTTGTATCGCCAACTATTACTTCTACTACTATGGCTAACATTTAGCAATAAAGTAAAGTAATTACATGGCGTTTATAATTGACACGTAGGTCATACAATAAAATAAGACAACTCCTATGGCTCCTGTCGGTTGTCATACTCATCGACATGCAAGTCGTGAATCCTATTACAAGAACATGATCAAACTCATACATCACAATGCATCACATCACATCCTTTTGTCCATATCACATCACAAGGCATATGCTGCAAAAACAAGTTAGACATCCTCTAATTTGTCGTTGTAAGTTTTTACGTGGCTGCTATAGGTTTCTAGCAAGAACGTTTCTTACCTACACCAAAACCACAACGTGATATGCCAATTGCTATTTACCCTTCATAAGGACCCTTTTCATCAAATCCAATCCGACTAAGGTGGGAGAGATAGACACCCGCTAGCCACCTTAAGCAACAAGTGCATGTCAGGCGGTGGAACCGGTCTCACGTAAGCGTACGTGTAAAGTTGGTATGGGCCGCTTCATCCCACAATACCGCCGAATCAATATAAGACTATTAGTGGTAAGCAAATTAACAAGATCGACGTCCACAACTGCTTTGTGTTCTATTCGTGCATAGATTCTACGCATAGACCTAGCTCATGATGCCACTGTTGGGAGACGTAGTAGTAAGTCAAAAAAAATCCTATGTGTCACCAAGATCTATCTATAGAGAAACCAGCAACGAGTGGGGAGAGATTGCATATTCATACCTTTGAAGATCGCAAAGCGGAAGCGTTACAAGAACGTGGTTGGTGGATTCGTACTCGTAGCGATTCAGATCGCGGTGGAATCCAATCTTAGCGCCGAACAACGACGCCTCCGCGTTCAACACACGTACAGCCCGGTGACGTCTCCCATGCATTGATCTAGCAAGGAGGAGGGAGAGGTTGGGGAAGAGCTCCAATAGCAGCACGACAGCATGGTGGTGGTGGAACAGGAAGGTATTCCGGCAGGGCTTTGCCTAAGCACTGCAGAGGAGGAAGAAGAGAGGTAGGGTTGCGTCGTGGGAGAGAGAGATCAAATCTTGTCTCAAAACAGACAAAACCTCAAGTATATATAGGAGGAGGGAGAGGAAGGGCTGCCTTGGCCCCTCCTCCAAGGAGGAGAGGTTCGGCCGAAGCTAGGGAGGTGGATCTCTTCCTTTTGAATCTCCTTTAGCCTTATCTCTTTATCCCTAGCCACATGGGCCTTTCTGGAAGGACTTGGCCAGCCCAATAAGGGATGGTACACCTCCTCTAACAGCCCACGAAGTCCTTTGGTCGTCACACCCCTCCCAGGGGTCCTCCGGCACCCTCCCGGCACTCTCGGTATACTACCGATGAGCCCGAAAACTTTCCGGTGACCATAACTGGACTTCCTATATATCAATCTTTACCTCCAGGCCATTCCGGAGCTCCTCATGACGTACGGGATCTTATCCGGGACTCCAAACAACCTTAGGTAATCACATATACCATTTCCCTATAACCCTAGCATCATCGAACCTTAAGTGTGTAGACCCTACGGGTTCGGGAGACACGTAGACATGACCGAGACACCTCTCCGGTCAATAACCAACAGCGGGATCTGGATACCCATGTTTCCTCCCACATGCTCCATGATGATCTCATCGGATGAACCACGATGTCGGGGATACAATCAATCCCGCATGCAATTCCCTTTGTCTATCGGTATGATACTTGCTCGAGATTCGATTGTCGGTATCCCTATACCTTGTTCAATCTTGTTACCGGTAAGTCTCTTTACTCGTTCCGTAATACATCATCCCATGGATAACTCCTTAGTCACATTGAGCTCATTATGATGACGTCTTACCGAGTGGGCCCAGAGATACCTCTCCGTCACACGGAGTGACAAATCCGAGTCTTGATTCGTGCCAACCCAACAAACACTTTCGGAGATACCCGTACTGCACCTTTATGGCCACCCAGTTATGTTGTGACGTTTGGCACACCCAAAGTATTCCTACGGTATCCGGGAGTTGCACAACCTCATGGTCTAAGGAAACGATACTTGACATTAGAAAAGCTTTAGCAGACGAACTACACGATCTTGTGCTATGCTTAGGATTGGGTCTTGTCCATCACATCATTCTCCTAATGATGTGGTCGCGTTATCAATGACATCCAATGTCCATGGTCATGAAACCGTGACCATCTATTGATCAACGAGCTAGCCAACTAGAGGCTCACTAGGGACATGTTGTGGTCTATGTATTCACACATGTATTACGGTTTTCGGTTAACACAATTATAGCATGAACAATAGACAATTATCATGAACGAGGAAATACAATAATAACCATTTTATTATTGCCTCTAGGGCATATTTCCAACAAAGGATGTCTCGGAAGAATTTTGAGACGGGTGGACTAAACCCGCGCACGAGATGATCCGTGAAAACAACTATTTCACCCTCCTGAGGAATGGGCTTCAGTTCGTTGCCTGGCATCCGCCAATGCATGAAACTTTTGGCTGGCAAAGTCCCCGCATTCACATAATCCATCAAAAACTCTTCAGTGATAGTAGAGCCGACCAAATTGCAAGAATTGGAAGCGCGAGACATGGTGGTGACTTAGAACTATGCAAGGTAATAATGTGCGGCGAGTCAGAAGGTGACACACAACTAAGGGCAGATAAAAATTATAAAGCTCTATAAATCTAAGTCACCAGAGCAGTCTGACGAGAGCCAGAAATCCGTTGGCGAGTCAAGTTTGCAAAACAATGAGGCAAATTTTGCAAAGTGCGGAAAACAAGTTTCACGGCCCATCTATGCGGTTACGGATCTACAAAATAGAGAAAAATGGTTTTATTCTAAACCTAGCGATGAACTGTTGAACCAGTGAATTTTGAAGATGATAAGCAGAGCAAACTACAGATCTGCGCGGTGTTGCTTTCAACTTCCTACGGTTTACCGCAATGGAGAGAAAGATATTATCGTGTTTTATGAGCTATACATTAGCTGACATTGAGGAGAAGCTCGTGCTCTAGGCGGCGAAGAACTCCATGAAAACCCTACCGAGAACTACGGATCTAGGGGAGGAGGAGAACTCACCAGGGATGGCACAGAAGACGCGGGAAGGGCTCTAGTACGAACAGGTTGATGCAACGGTCTGGAGCGACGACGGTGTGGAGGCGTCACCGGAGCGAGATATGCTGGAGCGACGGCGTCGGGAGGTAGAAGAAGTGTGAAGCGGAGAAGGAAATGAAATCCGCTCTTCATGATCCTATTTAATAAGAAAAGGTGGAAACGGACGCGAGAATCCAGGCGACAGAGATTGATTGACCGAGGCAGACGCCTCGATTCTCGAGCCGTCAGTTTAATAAGGGAAAGATCCATTCGATCGTCAGAGAATCTTTTTAACATGTCTGATGTGACGTCATGGCAGGTCATTTGTCTTACTTTCAGGTGACACAAGCGAGACTCGCCGCCAACTAAGAAGGAGGTTGAAATGAGCAAGCTCAAATCAACCTGGGGCCTAATGTTGGGGATATAACCCCGTGGTGAGACCCGCCCAGGAGGCTCCGGGTCACACCTGGCGGCTCATAGGTCAGCCCAAGGATGGAAGTTGAAGACTCAAGCCTAAGACATTTGGCAGCTTGCCAACATGGGCTAAGATGAGGCCCACACAGAGAAGGTATGAAGACCTGGGCGGATAAGCCGCCCAGAGACAGCTTGCTCACGAAGGCAAGACAACATAGAGATAGACTCGGACACGTTGTGAGAGTCGGTTACGACTTGTATGCCCCGTGGTCTTGGCCTCCTATATAAAGGCGAGACCCGGGGTGACTTAGACAGAGACCAACTAGTTGAGAGCTAGGTCAAGCGATTCCGCTCCCTTGTAATCGATACTCCAAGCAATACAAGCACAAGTAGGATGTAGGCTTTTACCTCTACTTGAGGGGCCGAACCTAGGTAAACCCGTGTCCTTCGTCCTGATCAACCCCTTTGAGTCCATCACCTTACCGATGGCCTCGAATCTAAGTCCTCAAACATCTGCCATGACAAAACCACGACACACACCTTTTCACATCCTTAGGAGTGACAAAACCTTCCAGTTGTATGACATACAACCTTTCCTCATGGAAACCATTAAGAAAACTATGTTTTGACATCCATCTGCCAAATTTCATAACCGAAAAATGCAGCAACTGCTAACATAATTTCAACAAACTTTTAGCATCGCTACGGGCGAGAAAGTATCATCGCAGTCAACTCCTTGAACTTGGCAGAAACTTCTTTGCGACAAGTCAAGCTTTATAAATGGTGACATTCACCATCAGCAACTGTCTTCATCTTAAATGTCCATTTGTACTCAACGACCTGTCATTCAATGGGCAAGTCTACCAAAGTCCATACTTGGTTTTCATACATGGATCCTGTCTTGGATTTCATGGCCTCTAACCATTTGTTGGAATCCGGGCCCATCATCGCGTCTCCATAGTTCGTAGGTTTCATCGTTTTACAACAACATGACCTCCAAGACAGGGTTGCCGTACCACTCAGGAGCAGTACGCGTCGTTGTCGACCTACGAGGTTCTATAGTAACTTGATCCAAAGCTTCATGATCATCATCATTAACTTCCTCTTCAACTGAAGTAGGCTCCACAGAAACATCTTTCTGCGCTACGCTACTCTCTAGTTGAAACAAAGGTTCAACAACGTCATCAAGTTCTATCTTCCTCCCACTCAATTCTTTCGAGAGAAACTCTTTCTCGACAAAGGACCTGTTTTTAGGAACAAACACTTTGCACTCGGATCTGAGATAGAAGGTATACCCAACTGCTCTTAGGGTATCCTATGAAGTTGCACTTTTCCGCTTTGGGTTCGAGCTTATCAGACATAAGTGTCGCATTCCCAAACTCTAAGAAATGACAGCTTAGGTTTCTATCAAACCATAATTCATATGGTGTCATCTCAACGGATTTAGATGGTGCCCCATTTAAAGTGAATGTGGTTGTCTCTAATGCATAACCCCAAAACGATAAGAGACATCATAATACGAACCATATCCAATAGAGCACGACTATGATGTTCGGACACACCATCACACTATGGTGTTCCAGGTGGCGTGAGTTGTGAAACAACTTTCACATTGTCTTAAGTTGTATACCAAACTCGTAACTCGGATATTCACCTCCACGATCATATCATAGACATTTTTATCTTCTTGTCATGATGATCTTAAACTTCACTCTGAATTTGTTTCAACTTTTCAAACGTTTCAGACTTGTGTTCCATTAAGTAAATATACTCATATATACTCAAATCATTAGTGAAGGCAAGAAAATAACGATATATACCGCATGCTACAATACTCATTGGACCGCATACATCAACATGTATTATTTCCAATAAGTTACTAGCCCACTCCATCATACCGAAAACGGGGTCTTCAGTCATCTTGCCCATGAGGCATGGTCTGCATGTCTCAACCGATTCAAAATCGAATGAGTCCAAAGATCCATCAGCATGGAGTTTCTTCATGCTCTTTACACCAATATGACATTTAGCGGTAGTGCCACAAGTATGTGATACTATCATTATTAACTTTGTATCTTTTGGCATCAATATTATGAACATGTGTATCACTATGATCAAGATTCAATAAACCATTCTCATTGGGTGCATGACCATTGCAGGTATTATTCATGTAAACATAATAAACATTATTCTCTAACTTAAATGAATAACCGTATGCAATAAACATGATATAATCACGTTCATGCTCAACGCAAACACCAAATAACATTTATTTAGGTTCATCACTAATCCCCAAGGTAGAGAGAGTATGCGATGGTGATCACATCAACCTTGGAAACACTTCCAACACTCATCGTCACCTCACCCTTAGCTAGCCTCCATTTATTCCATAGCTTTTATTTTGAGTTAGTAACATTTAGAAACCGAACCGGTATCCCATACCCAGGTGCTACTAGGAGTACTAGCAAGGTACACATCAATAACACGTATATCAAATATACTTATGTCGATGTTGCCAGCCTTCTTATCTACCAAGTATCTAGGGTTGTTCCGCTTCAGCAACCGTTCTCCTCATAATAGAAGCACTTACTCTCAGGTTTGGGTTTAACCTTGGGTTTCTTCATTGGATCAGCAACTAACTTGCCATACATGAAGTTTCCCTCCTAGCCCTTGCCCTTCTCGAACTAGTGGTTTCACTAACCATCAACACTTGATGCTCCTTCTTGATTTCTACCTTCGTGGTGTCAAACATCGCAAATAGCTCAGGGATCATTATTTCCATCCCTGGCATTTTATAGTTCATCATGAAGCTCTAGTAGCTTAGTGACAGTGACTTGGAGAACTATATCAATCATTATCTTATCTAGAAGATCAACTCCCAGTCGATTCAAGCGATTGTAGTACCCAGACAATCTGAGCACATGCACACCAATTGAGCTATTCTCCTTCATCTTGCATGCAAAGAATCTTGTTGGAGGTCTCATACCTCTAAACACGGTCATGAGCCTGAGATCCCAAATTCAGCTCTTAGAACATCTCATATGTTCCGTGACGTTGAAAATGTTTTGGAGCCTTAGTTCTAAGCCGTAATGCATGACGCACTGAACTATCAAGTAGTCATCAGAACGTGACTGTCAGATGTTCACAACATCTACAAACGACGCTTGAGGGGGTGGCGCACCGAGCAGTGCATTAAGGACATAAGCCTTATGTGCAGCAATGAGGACAATCCTCAGATCACGGACCCAGTCTGCATTATTGCTACCATCATCTTTCAACTCTATTTCTCTAGGAACATATAAAAATTCAAGGGAGATACAACGCGAGCTACAACATAATTTGCAAAGACATTTTGACTATGTTCATGATAATGAGTTTAGTTAATCATATTACTTAAAGAACTCCCACTCAAATTCACATCCCTCTAGTCATTCGAGTGTCACATGATCCAAATCCACCAACTCAAGTCCGATCATCACGTGAGTTGAGGTGGTTTCAATGGTGAACATCTTCATGTTGATCATATCGACTATATGACTCATGTTTGACCTTTTGGTCTCTTGTGTTCTGAGGCCATGTTTGTACATGCCAAGCTTGTCAAGTTTAACCCAAGTGTTCTGTAGGTGCAACACTGGCTTGCACACGTTATATGTGAACATAGAGTCTATCACACCCGATCATCACGTGGTGTCTCGACATGACAAACTTTTGCAACGGTGCATAGTCGGGGAGAACACAATTTATCTTGAAATTTAAGTGAGGGGTCACCTTATAATGCTACCATCATCCTAAGAAAAATAAGATCCATAAAAGGATTAACATCACATCAAAATCATAAGTGACATGATATGGCCATGAACTTGTGCTTTTGATCTCCATCTCCAAAGCACCGGCATGATCTCCATCATCACCGGCATGACACCATGATATCCATCATCTTGATCTCCATCAACGTGTCGCCATCGGGGTTGCCGCACCAACTGTTTCTTCCACGACTATTGCTAACTCATAGCGATAAAGTAAAGCAAAAAACGGCAAAAATAATTAAAGACAACCCTATGACTCCTGTCGGTTGTCGTACTCATTGACATGCAAGTCATGATATTCTATACAAAACATGATCATCTCATACATCACATATATCTCATCATGTAATTGGTCATATCACATCACAACATACCCTGCAAAAACAAGTTAGACGTCCTCTAATTGTTGTTGCAAGTTTTACGTGGTTGCTATGGGTATCTAGCAAGAACAATTCTCAATTACGCAAAACCACAACGGTGATACACAAATTGCTATTCAACCTTCTCAAGGACCACCTTTATTGAATCTTATCCAACTAGAGTAGGAGAGACAGACACCCATCAGCCATCTTTGTGTAACAAAGTTACACGTCGGTCGATGGAACCGGTCTCGCATAAGCGTACAAGTAAGGTTGGTCCGGAACGCTTCATCCCACAATACCGTTGAATCAAAACACGACCAAGGGAGTAAGCAATCTAAGCATCAACGTCCACAAACTCCTTTGTGTTCTACTCGTGATCTCATCTACACATAAACCTCGCTCTGATACCACTGTTGGGGAATGTTGCATGGCAAACAAAAAAATTCCTACGCACAAGCAAGATCTATCCATGGTGATGATCATCTACGAGAGGGAGAGTAGATCCACATACCCTTGTAGATCGCTAAGAGGGAAGCGTTAAGAAACATGGTTGATGTAGTCGAACGTCTTCGTGATCCAAATCATCGAGCGTCCCGCGATCCAATCACGATCCGTCTAGATCTAGCACCGAACGGACGAAACATTCGCATTCAGCACACGTACAGCTTGATGACGATCTTTGCCTTCTTGATCCAGCAAGAGAGGGCGAAGAGGTAGATGAGTTCTCCGGCAGCGTGGCGGCGTGGCGGTGATGGTGGTGGAACTATTCTGGCAGGGCTTTGCCAAGCATCGTCGAAACGATCTAGAGGAAGAAGATAACATGTGGTTGTTTTCTGTGTTGAAAAACCCTCAATACCTCTAGTATATATAGGAGGAGGGAGGGAGGAGGCTTGGCCCCCAAGGGCTAGCCCTTGCTTGCGGCCGAAGTGGAGAGAAGGAGTCCTCCTCCAATCCTAGTAGTAGGACTCCTTCTCCCACTTGGAAACCTCCTCCACCTTTGGACTTTCCACCTTTCAGCTGCATGGGCCCTTTGGGCTGACCTCCCAGCCCACCAAGGGCTGGTGTGCCACCCTATAGCCCATGTTGTCCCCTTAGGGGGTGGTGGGCCCACTTGGTCAACCCCCGGAACCCATTCGTCACTCCCGGTACACAGCCGGTAATGCCCGAAACTTTTCCGGAGTCCAAACACCAACTTCCTATATATCAATATTCGTATCTGGACCATTCCGAAACTCCTCATGACGCTCGGGATCTCATCCGAGACTCTGAACAAAACTCCAGTTACCAACATGTTGGAAATATGCCCTAGAGGCAATAATAAATTAGTTATTATCATATTTCCTTGTTCATGATAAATCATTTATTATCCATGCTATAATTGTATTGATCGGAGACTTAGATGCATGTGTGGATACATAGACAAAACCATGTCCCTAGTATGCCTCTAATGGACTAGCTCGTTGATCAAAGATGGTTAAGGTTTCCTAGCCATGGACATGAGATGTCATTTGATAACGGGATCACATCATTAGGAGAATGGTGTGATGGACAATACCCAAACTACAAACATAGCATATGATCGTGTCAGTTTATTGCTACTGTTTTTTGCATGTCAAGTATATGTTCCTATGATCATGAGACCACGCAACTCACTGACACCGGAGGAGTGCCTTGTGTGTATCAAACGTCGCAACGTAACTGGGTGACTATAAAGGTACTCTACAAGTATCTCCGAGGATGTCTATTGAGTTGGCATGGATCAAGACTGGGATTTGTTACTCCGTGTGACGGAGAGGTATCTCAGGGCCCACTCGGTAATACAACATCACAACAAGCCTTGCAAGCAATGTGACTAAGTGTTAGTCACGGGATTTTGTATTACGGAACAAGTAAAGAGACTTGCCGGTAACGAGGTTGAACTAGGTATGGAGACACCGACGATCGAATCTCGGGCAAGTAACATACCGAAGAACAAAGGGAACATCATACGGGATTAACTAATCCTTGACATAGAGGTTCGACCGATAAAGATCTTCGTAGAATATGTAGGAACCAATATGGTCATCCAGGTCCCGCTATTGGTTATTGGCAGTAGAGGTGTCTCGGTCATGTCTACATAGTTCTCGAACCCGTAGGGTCTGCACACTTAAGGTTTGGTGACGTTTCGATAGTATAGAGTTATGTATGGTGGTGACCAAAGGTTGTTCGGAGTCCTGGATGAGATCCCGGATGTCACGAGGAGCTTCAGAATGATTCGGAGGTAAATATTCATATATAGGAACTCCTATTTTGGTCACCGGAAAAGTTTCGGGCTCATCGGTAGTGTATCGGGAGTGCCGGTAGTGTACCGGGGGACCATCGGGAGAGGTATTTCGACCCAAGAGGCTACATGGGCTATGGGAGGATGGAAACCAGCCCTTAGTGGGCTGGTGGAAGTCCTCTAAGAGGCCCATGCTGCTGGAGTTGAAAGAGAAAGAAAAAACGCAAGGTGGAAAGAGATTCCAAGTAGGAAAGGAGGAATCCTAGTCCTACTAGGATTGGAGGAGGATTCCTCCTCTCCTCCTTGCGCAAGGGCAGCCTTGTGCGCCAGCCCTCCTCCTCCCTCCCTCTTATATATACTGGTGGTATTGGGTGTTTTGCACTTGATTTTACGGCCACGTGCTACCCGTTCCACCGGTGCTCCTCTAGATCGGATTTCCGCAATGCTTAGGCGAAGCCCTGCCGGAATTGCTCCACCACCATCGCCGGAGCGCCATCACGCTGCCGGTGAACTCTTCTTCCTCTCCACCTCCTCTTGCTGGATCAAGACAGTGGAGATCGTCATCAAGCTGCATGTGTGCTGAACGCGGAGGTGCCGTCCGTTCGGTGCTAGATCGGAAGGACCGTGATCAAGATCGCGAGACGGTTAGTGATGAGTTCGCGGGACGGTTCGTGATGAGTTCGCGGGACGTATTGTGATGAGTTCACGAGACGGATCAGGATGAGATCGCGGGACGGATCATGATGAGTTCGCGAGACGGATCGTGATGTGTTCGCGGGACAGATCGTGATTGGATCGCGGGACAGATTGTGATGAGATCGCGGGACGCTCGGCGATTTGGATCGCGAAGATGTTCGACTACACCAACCGCGTTTCTTAACGCTTCCCGCTTAGCAATCTACAAGGGTATGTAGATACACTCTCCCTCTCGTAGATGCTCATCACCATGGATAGATCTGCGTGTGCGTAGGAATTTTTTTGCTTCCCATGCGACGTTCCCCAACAGTGGCATCATGAGCTAGGTCTGTGTGTAGATGAGATCTCGAGTAGAACACAAAAGGTTTGTGGGCGTTGATGCTTAGATTGCTTCCTCCCTTGGTCGGATTTTGGTTCAGCGGTATTGTGAGATGAAGCGGCCCGGACCAACATTACTCATACGCTTACGAGAGACCGGTTCCCTCGACCGCAACTTGTTGCATAGATGGCTTGCGGGTGCCAGTTTCTCTCACTTTAGTTGGATCAGATTCGACAAAGGCGGTCCTTGAGAAGGTTGAAAAGCAACTAGTGTATCACCGTTTTGATTTTTGCGTAGATGAGAATTGTTCTTGCTAGTTACCCGTAGCAGCCACGTAAAACATGCAACAACAATTAGAGGACGTCTAACTTGTTTTTGCAGGGTATGTTGTGATGTGATATGGCCAATTACATGATGTGATATATGTGATGTATGAGATGATCATGTGATGTATAGATTATCACGACTTGCATGTCGACGAGTACGACAACCAACAGGAGCCATAGGGTTGTCTTTAATTATTGTATGACTTGCGTGTCAATCATTAAGCGCTATGTAATGCTTTACTTTATCGCTAAACGGTAGCAATAGTAGTAGAAGCATGGTGGGCGCGACAACCCCGATGGCGACACGTTGATGGAGATCAAGATGATGGAGATCATGGTGTCATGCCGGTGACGATGGAGATCATGCCGATGCTTTCATGATGGAGATCAAAAGCACAAGTTCATGGCCATATCATGTCACTTATGATTTGCATGTGATGTTAATCCTTTTATGCACCTTGTTTTGCTTAGGATGATGGTAGCATTATAAGGTGATCCCTCACTTAAATTTCAAGATGAATTGTGTTCCCCCCGAGTGTGCACCGTTGCGAAAGTTCGTCGTGTTGAGACACCACGTGATGATCGGGTGTGATAGACTCTATGTTCACACACAACGGGTGCAAGCCAGTGTTGCACATGCAGAACACTTGGGTTAAACTTGACGAGCCTAGCATGTACAGACATGGCCTCGGAACACAAGAGACCGAAAGGGCGAACATGAGTCATATAGTAGATATGATCAACATGATGATGTTCACCATTGTAACCACCTCAACTCACGTGATGATCGGACTTGAGTTGGTGAATTTGGATCATGTATCACTCGGATGACCGGAGGGATGTCAATTTGAGTGGGAGTTCTTAAGTAATATGATTAATTGAACTCATTATCATGAACATAGTCAGTAGGTTCTTTGCAAAACTGTGTTGTAGATTACTAGCTCACGCTGTAGCTCCCTTGAATTTTACATGTTCCTAGAGAAATAGAGTTGAAAGATGATGGTAGCAATATTGCGAACTGGCTCCGTGATCTGAGGATTGTCCTAATTGCTGCACAGAAGGCTTATGTCCTTCATGCACCGCTCGGTGCGCCAACCCCTCTAGCGTTGTTTGTAGATGCTGTGAACATCTGACAGGCACGTTCTGATAACTACTTGATAGTTTAGTGCGTCATGCATTACAGCTTAGAATTGAGGCTCCGAAACGTTTTGAACGTCACGGAACATATGAGATGTTCTAAGAGCTGAAATTAGGATCTCAGGACCATGCCTGTGTTGCGAGATATGAGATCTCCAACAAGATTCTTTGCCTGTAAGATGAAAGAGAATAGCTCAATCGTTGAGCATGTGCTCAGATTGTCTGGGTGCTACAATCGCTTGAATCGAGTGGGAGTTGATCTTCTAGATAAGATAGTGATTGATATAGTTCTGCAAGTCACAGTCACTAAAGCTACTAGAACTTGGTGATGAACTATAAAATGCCAGGGATAGAAATAATGATCCCTGAGCTATTCGCTATGTTTGACACCGTGAAGGTAGAAATCGAGAAGGAGCGTCAAAGTGTTGATGGTTAGTCAAAACCACTAGTTTCGAGAAGGGCAAGAGCAAGGAGGGAAACTTCATAGATAGCAAGTCAGTTGCAGCTCCAGTGAAGCAACCCAAAGTCTAACCCAAACCGGAGACTAAGTGCTTCGATTATGAGGAGAACGGTCGTTGAAGCAGAACAACCCTAGATACTTGGTAGATAAGAAGGCTGGCCTCCTAGTAGCACCTGGGTATTGGATACCGGTTCGGTTGCTAAATGTTAGTAACTTGAAGTAAAAGCTACGGAATAAACGGATACTAGCTAAGTGTGAGGTGACGATGTGTGTTGGAAATGTTTCCAAGGTTGATGTGATCAACATCGCACGCTCTCTCTACCTTCGAGATTAGTGACGAACCTAAATAAATGTTATTTGGTGTTTTTGCGTTGAGCATGAACGTGATTAGATCATGTTCATTGCAACACGGTTATTCATTTAAGTTAGAGAATAATGGTTATTCTATTTACATGAATAATACCTTCAATGGTCATGCACCTAGTAAGAATGTTTTGTTGAAACCTGATCGTAGTAATACACATGTTCATAACATTGATGCCAAAAAGATACAAAGTTAATAATGATAGTACCACATACTTGTGGCACTGCCGCTAAATGTCATATTGGTAGAAAGCGCATGAAGAAACTCCAAGCTGATGGATCTTTGGACTCATTCGATTTCGAATCGGTTGAGACATGCGAACCATGCCTCTTGGTCAAGATCACTAAGGACCCCGTTTTCTGTTTTGATGAAGCGGGCAAGTGATTTATTGGAAATGATACATGTTGATGTATGCAATCCAATGAGTCTTGTAGCATGCAGTGGATATCATTATTTTCTTACCTTCACTGATGATTTGAGTAGATATAATGTATATTTACTTAATGAAACACAAGTCTGAATCGTTTGAAAGGTTCAAGCAAATTCATAGTGAAGTTTTAAGATCATCGTGACAAGAAGATAAAAATGTTTGCGATATGATCGTGGAGGTGAATATCTGAGTTACGAGTTTGGCATACAACTTTAGACAATGTGAGAATTGTTTCACAACTCACGCCACCTGGAACACCATAGTGTGATGGTGTGTCCGAACGTCATAGTCGTGCTCTATTTGATATGGTGCATGCTATGATGTCTCTTATCGTTTTGTTACTATAATTTTGGGGTTATGCATTAGAGACAACTACATTCACTTTAAATAGGGCACCATCTAAATCCGTTGAGATGACACCATGTGAAATATGGTTTGATAGAAACCTAAGCTGTCATTTCTTAACGTTTGGGGCTGCGATGCTTGGGTGGAAAATGTTTTCATGTAATGAGCTCGAACCCAAAGCGGACAAATGCATCTTCATAGAATACCCTAAGAACAGTTGGGTGAACCTTCTATCTCAGATCCAAGCATAAAATGTTTGTTGCTAAAACTGGGTCCTTTCTCGAGAAAAAGTTTCTCTTGAAAGAATTGAGTGGGAGGAGGATAGAACTTGATGAGGTTATTGAACCTCTGTTTCAACCAGAGAGTAGCGCAGCGCAGGAAGTTGTTTCTGTGAAGCCTACGTTAGTTGAAGAGGAAGTTAATGATGATGATCATGAAGCTTCGGATCAAGTTACTATCGAACCTCGTAGGTCGACAAGGACGTGTATTGCTCCTGAGTGGTGCAGCAACCCTGTCTTAGAGGTCAAGTTGTTGGACAACGATGAACCTACGAGCTGTGGAGGAGCGATGATGGGCCCGGATTCCGACAAATGGTTAGAGGCCATGAAATCCGAGAAAGGATCCATGTATGAAAACCAAGTGTAGACTTTGGTAGACTTTCTCGTTGGACGGCAGGTCATTGAGTACAAAATGGATGTTTAAAATGAAGACACACGCTCATGGTAAATGTCACCATTTGTAAAGCTCGACTTGTTGCAAAGAAGTTTACGACAAGTTCAAGGAGTTGACTGCGATGAGACTTTCTCACTCATAGCGATGCTAAAGTCTGTTGGAATTATGTTAGCAGTTGCTGCATTTTTCAATTATGAAATCTGGCAGATGGATATCAAAACATCGTTTCCTTAACGGTTTACTTGAGGAAAGGTTGTATGTGATACAACCAGAAGGTTTTATCAGTCCTAAGGATGCTAAAAGGTGTGCAAGCTTCAGTGATTCTTCTATGAACTGAAGCAAGCATCTCGGAGTTGGAATATGCACTTTGATGAGGTGATCAAAGTTTTTGAGTCTATACAAAGTTTACGAGAAACTTGTATTTGCAATAAAGTGAGTGGGAGCACTATAGAGTTTCTGATAAGTATATGTGGATGACATATTGCTATTCAAAAATGATGTAGAATTTTTGGAGAGCATAAACAGTTGTTTGAAAAGAGTCTTTCAAAGTAAGACCTGGATAAAGCTACCTAATTGTTGAGCATCAAGATCTATAAAGATAGATCAAGATGTTTGATAAGACTTTCAATGAGTACATGCCTTGACAAGATTTTGAAAGAGTTCAAAATGGATTAGTTAGAGAGTAGTGTTCTCACCTGATTTGTAAGGTGTGAAGTTGAGTGAGACTCAAAGCTCGACAACGGCAGAAGAAAGAGAAAGGACGAATGTCGTCCCCTATGCCTTAGCCATAGGCTCTGTATAGTATGCCATGTTGTGTACCGCACCTGTGTGTGCCTTGCCATGAGTCCGTCAAGGGGTACAAGAGTGATCCAGGAGTGGATCACTGGATAGCGGTCAAGATTATCCTTAGTAAATAAAAGACTAAGGAGATGTTTCTCGATTATGGAGGTGATAAAGAGTTTGTTGTAAAGAGTTACGTCGATGCAAGCTTTAACACCAATCCAGATGACCCGTAGTAGTAATCTGGATACATATAGTGGAGCATCCATTTGGAATAGTACCAAGTGGAGTGTGGTAGCAGTGTTTACGGTTTGACATAGAGATTTGCAAAGTACACATGGATCTGAATGTCGCAGACCCGTTGACTATATGACCTCTGTCACATGCAAAGCATGATCGAGCCCTAGAACTCATTGGGTGTTAGATTCATAACAATGCGTATCACATGGTGATGTGAACTAGATTATTGACTCTAGTATAAGTGGGAGAATGTTGGAAATATGCCCTAGAGGCAATAATAAATTAGTTATTATCATATTTCCTTATTCATGATAAATCGTTTATTATCCATGCTATAATTGTATTGATCGGAGACTTAGATGCATGTGTGGATACATAGACAAAACCATGTCCCTAGTATGCCTCTAATGGACTAGCTCGTTGATCAAAGATGGTTAAGGTTTCCTAGCCATGGACATGAGATGTCATTTGATAACGGGATCACATCATTAGGAGAATGGTGTGATGGACAAGACCCAAACTACAAACGTAGCATATGATCGTGTTAGTTTATTGCTACTGTTTTCTGCAAGTCAAGTATATGTTCCTATGACCATGAGATCATGCAACTCACTGACACTGGAGGAGTGCCTTGTGTGTATCAAATGTCGCAACGTAACTGGGTGACTATAAAGGTACTCTATAGGTATCTCCGAGGGTGCCTGTTGAGTTGGCATGGATCAAGACTGGGATTTGTTACTCCGTGTGACGGAGAGGTATCTCAGGGCCCACTCGGTAATACAACATCACAACAAGCCTTGCAAGCAATGTGACTAAGTGTTAGTCACGGGATTTTGTATTACGGAACAAGTAAAGAGACTTGCTGGTAACGAGGTTGAACTAGGTATGGAGATACCGACAATTGAATCTCGGGCAAGTAACATACCGAAGAACAAAGGGAACATCATACGGGATTAACTGAATCCTTGACATAGAGGTTCGACCGATAAAGATCTTCGTAGAATATGTAGGAACCAATATGGTCATCCAGGTCCCGCTATTGGTTATTGGCCGTAGAGGTGTCTCGGTCATGTCTACATAGTTCTCGAACCCGCAGGGTCTGCACACTTAAGGTTTGGTGACGTTTCGGTAGTATAGAGTTATGTATGGTGGTAATCGAAGGTTGTTCGGAGTTCCGGATGAGATCTCAGACGTCACGAGGAGCTCCGGAATGGTCCGGAGGTAAAGATTCATATATAGGAAGTCCTAGTTTGGTCGCCGAAAAAGTTTCGGGCTCATCGGTAGTGTACCGGGAGTGCCGGTAGTGTACCGGGGAACCATCGGGAGAGGTATTTCGACCCAAGAGGCTACATGGGATGTGGAAGGGTGGAAACTAGCCCTTAGTAGGCTGGTGGAAGTCCTCTAAGAGGCCCATGCGGCTGGAGTTGAAAGAGAAAGAAAAAACACGAGGTGGAAAGAGATTCCAAGTAGGAAAGGAGGAATCCTAGTCCTACTAGGATTGGAGGAGGATTCCTCCTCTCCTCCTTGCGCAAGGGCAGCCTTGTGCGCCAGCCCTCCTCCTCCCTCTCTCTTATATATACTGGTGGTATTGGGTGTTTTGCACTTGATTTTACGGCCACGTGCTACCCGTTCCACCGGTGCTCCTCTAGATCGGATTTTCGCAGTGCTTAGGCGAAGCCCTGCCGGAATTGCTTCACCACCATCGCCGGAGCGCCGTCACGCTGCCGGTGAACTCTTCTTCCTCTCCACTTCCTCTTGATGGATCAAGACGGTGGAGATCGTCATCAAGCTGCACGTGTGCTGAACGCGGAGGTGTCGTCCGTTCGGCGCTAGATCGGAAGGACCGTGATCAAGATCGCGAGACGGTTCGTGATGAGTTCGCGGGACGGATCATGATGAGTTCGCGGGACGGATCGTGATGAGTTCACGAGACGGATCGTGATGAGATCGTGGGACGAATCGTGATGAGTTCGCGCGACGGATCGTGATGTGTTCGCGGGACGGATCGTGATTGGATCGCGGGACGGATCGTGATGAGATCGCGGGACGCTCGGCGATTTGGATCGCGAAGATGTTCGACTACACCAACCGCGTTTCTTAACGCTTCCCGCTTAGCGATCTACAAGGGTATGTAGATCCACTCTCCCTCTCGTAGATGCTCATCACCATGGATAGATCTGCGTGTGCGTAGGAAATTTTTTGTTTCCCATGCGACGTTTCCCAACACAACATACATAACTCAAAACTATAGAAATGTCACCGAACCTTAAGTGTGCAGACCCTACGGGCTCGAGAACTATGTAGACATGACCGAGACACCTCTACGTTCAATAACCAATAGTGGGACCTAGATTCCCATATTGGTTCCTACATATCCTACGAATTTATTTATCGATTGAACCTCTATGTCAAGGATTCAGTTAATCCCGTATGTTGTTCCCTTTGTTCTTCGGTATGTTACTTGCCCGAGATTCGATCATCGGTATCTCTATACCAAGTTCAATCTCGTTACCGGCAAGTCTCTTTACTCGTTTCGTAATACAAGATCCCGTGTCTAACACTTAGTCACATTTATTGCAAGGCTTATTGTGATGTTGTGATATGAGCACGACGTCGGACGTGCCGCTGATTTGGCCTGATCTTTTATGATGCAACGAGCTCCTCCAAGATCCACGATTAATCTCCGAATTACGTGAACCAATACACGTAACCTGAAGATGGGGTGACGACGACCAACAGACAATCCCTCGACACGCGAGAAACCGTCCGCCGTGGTAGACGTAACCAGCGTGCAACCCGTCGGTGACGACGGACCTCGAGCCAAGCGCTAGAAAATTCTCCATGCACGCAGAAGAATTCTCTTGCCAAGTGAAGTCTTCAATGAGATAATTTTCACGAAGATAGATAAAATGAACGCCCAGAGGGCTGCTTGATTGTAGATGTATAAAAACTCAAAATTCCATCTGCCCTACATACAAGACGGGCGCACCTTTTATATCGGCAACACCACCAGCCGTATGCCGTCAAATACCCTAACCTAACTGACCCATACTAACACGCTAGATCATCCTTTCCGTTTACATCTTGTAAAGAAAAAACTAAAGTAGCTAATAACAAACTTGTACGTAAACCTCTATCCTAGATAGTATTCTTTTAATTTAAAAAGCTAATTAATCAATCCGGCCAACGTTGATCACCGGCCACGTTGATCACATAATATAAAAAACAACGTTGCTTGTCCGCCTGGAACTACTCTACCGAACATGAAAATAGAACCAATATTATTCAGTTTGGAGGAGTTCTGAAATTTGGCTTCATTGCATCCTTCTTCGATTCAGTTGGCGGCATCTCAAAGCTAAAAGAGCCAATTCGTAACATGTTTGAAAGATTATCTCTTGCATTTACGGTCGCATCATCCTCCTTCCCATGAAACAAATCCGTCTTTGGCTTTGTGGAAGATTTAGAGATCCTTTATTAGTGAAACAATATCATTCTGCTCCACTTGAGAACTCGTGTGCTGTTTCACATTTTTGTTGGGCATCATCTTCTTCGACACTGTTAAATTCAAAGCATATCTAATTGATTTCTCATCCATCAGTTTCAGTATTATTTTCTTCCCAACATGAATGAAAGTGTATGTATTAGTCCTCCCAAAATGAATTGTACTCCGGTCATACTCCTAGTAATAATCCACATACATCCATAGGCAAAACGGCGCACTCCACCTCATCAATATACTCTCCAACAGAAAATGGCACACGCACCTTATGTGTAACTTTGAGCTTTCCACAATTGTTCAACCACTCTAAATGTTGTGGTTCATCATATCGCCATGTTGACAATGCAAGCTTCTCCACCAATGCCTTACTGATTCCATTAGTGCAACTACCTCCGTCAATAATCAACTTGCACGGCATTCCCTTTATGTTGCATTGTGTCTGAAACAAACTACAACGCTGACCTTTGTCTAATTTATCTCCTTCATGGCCTTGTACACTTTTGATTTGTACGTTTAACCCACTTATAGGTAGTATCTCTCCCTCCTTTGTGAACGGGTCAAGTATAGCCTTTTTTTCAACAAGAATTATGTCCAACTTTTTTGCTTCAACTCGTTGCTCTCTCTGTGACTTTGCAACATGTGCATTATCGCGCCTTTGACGATCCTTCAAATATTCTTCAGAATTGTGTGCTTCGAAATAAGCCCACTGTTCTTCATGGAAAATTTTAAATTTTCTCAAAGAAAAAGTGCCAGACTTATCAATCTGCAAATCCCTCTTCTTTGTCCATGGCTGGCCCAAAATCAACGAACACACATGCATGTGATGCGGAAGAACATCACAAATGACCAAGTCGGTGTATCCACAAAATTGGAAGTGTACCTTTACTTGATGTTTGATAGTTAAGAATTCACCCTGCCATGAGAGCCTATATGGGTCGGGATGCTCTATCAAAGACAAATTTAAAGCATCAACCACTGTTTGACTCGTCAAATTTATTTTTGAAGAACGATCCATCATAGTAGCATAAGTAATTTTTCCCACTTGTACCCGTGTGTAAATCTGAAACCAAGAAAGGGCACAAGACGGATCCTTCTCACGGTTTGACATCTCACCATCAAAGTAGTGTTTCGTCCCCATCGCAGTTGTAGAATCTATACCAACAAATTATAGAAAAAAGTTGTACCGTAATAAACCCAGTGCTCTGATACCACTTGATATGCGCATGACGTCAGACGTGCCGCTGATTTGGCCCGATCTTTTACAATGCAACGAGCTCCTCCAAGATCCACGGTTAATCTCCCAATTACATGAACCAATACACGTAACCTGAATATGGGGTGACGACGACCAACGGACAATCCCTCGACACGCGAGAAACCTTCCGCCGTGGTAGACGTAACCAACGCGTAACCCGTCGATGACGAAGGACCTCGAGCCAAGCGCTAGAAAATTCTCCGTGCACGCACAAGAATTCTCTTGCCAAGTGAAGTCTTCAATGAGATAATTTTCCCGAAGATAGATGAAACGAACGCCCAAAGGGCTGCTTCATTGTAGATGTATAAAAACTCAAAATTCCATCTGCCCTAGATACAAGACTGGTGCACCTTTTATATCGGCAACACCACCAGCCATACGCCGTCAAATACCCTAACCTAACTGACCCATACTAACACGCTAGATCATCCTCTCCGTTTACATCTTGTAAAGAAAAAACTAAACTAGCTAATAACAAACTTGTACGTAGACCTCTATCCTGGATAGTATTCTTTTAATTTAAAAGGCTAATTAATCAATCCGGCCACGTTAATCACATAATCTAGAAAACAACGTTGCTTGTCTGCTTGGAACTACTCCACCGGACATGAAAATAGAACCAATATTATTCAGTTTGGAGGATCTAAAATTTGGCTTCACTGCATCCTTCTTCGGTTTAGTTGGCGGCACCTCAAAGCTAAAAGAGCCAAACATGTTTGAAAGATTATCTCTTGCATTTACGGCCGTATCATGTTGAATTACCAAGTGGGTCCTGAGATACCTCTCCGTCACACCGAAGTAACAAATTCTAATCTTGATCCATGCCAACCCAGCAGACACCCTCGAAGATACCTGTAGAGCACATTTATAGTCATCCAGTTACGTTGCAACGTTTGATAGACACAAGGTACTCCTCCGGTGTGAGTGAGTTGCATGACCTCATGGTCATAGGAACAAATACTTAACATACAGAAAACTATAGCAATAAACTGACACGATCATATGCTACGTTTATAGTTTGGGTCTTGTCCATCACATCATTCTCCTAATGATGTGATCCCATTATCAAATGACATCTCATGTCCATGGCTACGAAACCTTAACCATCTTTGGTCAACGAGCTAGTCTATTAGAGCCTTACTAGGGACATTGTGTTGTCTATGTATCCACACATGCATCTTAGTTTCTGATCAATACAATTCTAGCATGGCTAATAAAAGATTATCATGAACAAGAAAATATGATAATAACTAATTTATTATTGCCTCTAGGGAATATTTCCAACAATATCAAGTTTATCTCCTCCAAAGATTAACTTGCTGACATCTTCACAAAACCACTTTCACAGCCTCAGTTTGAAGGTTGTAGACGCAATCTTAACTTGTTTTGTACTTCAGGTCACCATTAAGATTGAGGGAGGGTGTTAGACTGTATATTTTACATAAGAGCTTCTATACATAACTATAATTGTATTTATACACAAGGTGTACCTCTATAAATATAAAGAGCCACACCCGTATTGCGGTGTCGATCAGTTTCCTACAACCCTAACTTTTACACTGTCCAGAGTCTATTCAACAATTGCGAAGTTGTACTACTAATTTTTGTAGTGAAGAGATAGACCAACCAAGCTAAAGTCGTAGTCTGTAGTTAAATCAACAAAATCTAGTAGACATATAATCTACTCCAATAGAGATACAAGAGTATACAATTTGTTTGTCTGCTCTTCCTCATGATGACTTCGGCGGCAACTTCATTTTATTCTATTGCTATACCATTTTGTGCTTCTAATGTTTATTTGCATCATTCGAGCTAGTCCATTTATCTGCATATTCATCTACAGTATGTTCGTAGAAAAAGTGCACTACACTTTTTCATCTACATATTCATCTATAGAGTGGTTGACCTTTATTTTCTTTAAGTGCAGAAACTATGGGTAGGCGCAACAGCTGCACCATTTATGTAGGCAATCTCCCTAAGGACATCCGTGAGAGGGAGGTTGAGGGTCCCTTTTACAAGGTAAATATTCAATTTTTTGTAATGATTCTTACAGTAGCTTTTCTTGTGGCTTTGGCAATTATGTAAAGACAATTGACTATAACGCAAACCGATGAAGTTCCTGACCATGTTTTTAGTGTAAGTTGTACATAGTAAGGAAATTATGTTGTGGGTTGCAGCTCATGTACATGACATTGTAAGGCATTAAAATGGATTTATTTAGGACGTTTGGGCTCCCTTTGGTACTGATTTTCTGCGAAGTAAAAAACAAGGAAAAATGTCAACTAGCACTTTGGCACTATGTCAATAGGTTAGTCCCAAAAAATGATATAAAATTGCTATAAAATGATTGTTAAACATCCAAGATTGATAATATAACAGAATGAAACAAGCAAAAATTATAGATACGTTGGAGATGTATCAATCCCTAGTAAGGGGTTCCAGGTACTTGACAATCAACGATGATTTATACTCCAAAAGATCCCCAACTTCATGTGTGGGACAATAGATGTCCGATGTGGTGTTGAGATAGGGTTGTATGCAGCACATCCTAACTTACGCATATGGGAAATGCTAGGAGGATTTCCACGTACCAATTCCAGAGGAGAAGAAATGTGATATGCAGTTAGCCTCAATTATATCAAATCAGCAGTGTATAAAACAACATGACCCCAACAAGAGGTTGGCAAGTTGCAATTCGTCAACCAAGGTCTTGCGATGAGTTTAATACTCTTAATCAATGATTCAGCCGAACCATTTTGTATATGGACATATGGAACATAGCGTTGAACTTTAATCCCAAAAGCCACGCAAATCAAGAAATCATTGAAAGCACGTGAGGAGAATTTTACAACATTGTCCATTCAAATTGACTTAATTTGACTTTATGGATAATGGGCTTGCAACTTAATTAGTTGCCTCATTATCTTGGCAAATGCATGGTTCTATGTGGATAAAAGATACACATGTGACCATCGTGTAGATGCGTCAATGAGAACCATGAAATAGCTGAAAGGTCCAGATAATGGTTGAATGGGACCACAAATATCTCCTTGAATATGTTCAAGGAGCTGAAGTGGTTCAACTTGTATTTTGAGGTGCGAGGGCTTCAAAACTAGCTTTCCCATGGGCGTGGCACAAGAGTTCAACTTGTATTTTGAGGTGCGAGGGCTTCAAAACTAGCTTTCCCATGGGCATGGCACAAGATGTGCACACAAAGTCTAAAGATTGAGGAAATTTTGACTCAAACAAATTATGACCAATGAAATTGCTAGTATTTTTTCTCATCGTCTCGATTTCGAGATGGGCTAGGTGATCATGCCAGGTTTGGAATGCATTAACATTCTAAAGATTTACTTTGTATGCAACATGTTCCACTGATTTGATGTACGTATAGTACAAACCACACGATAGAGAAGAAATTTTCTCATGTACCATTTTTCCATATCCGTGATCTTTGATAAATAGTAGATACTCCTGTTTTTGTCTTCATTGGTTTCAAGGTGAAAACCATTTTTACAGATATCTCGATAACTGATCAGGGCACGTGATGAGTCAGGATACAGTAAAGCATTTCCAATCGTCACTTGTGTACCGCTTGTGAGGGTGAATATGGCACATTCAGTGCCAACAATCACTATATCGCGTCTAACAATAGTTAGAATATCTTCATTCATCTTTTTCAGAATTTGAAAATATTTCATCTTCCTAAGTATGAAGTTTGTGATATTAGTGTCTACAAAACATAATTCCTTTTCCTTGTCCCCGTAGAAAACATATAAACAAAGAATTTTGAATAAGAAAACCCCATGTTAATACATAGAACACAATCTTACTATATCAAATGTTTTGATACAATTCAATATAAAGACAACAATAAACTTAAGTTCTTATTACAATCTTACAAATAGACATGATTAAGTAGATCACTAAGGAAATCGAGGGACTTGTCAAATTGGTCAACACATTATTTGAGATGTACTTATGTTATGTACCATCATCTCAATCATCAACCACAAGTGGGGGCGCTTCCTCCTCGTGGTGTCCAATTTGTCTAAAGCCTCTGCCAAAACAAACCCTAGCCGCTGGATGTATCCCTGACCTCAACGGTGGTAGTCTCCTACCGATCGAGATCTGTCTGTGCTGTCACAGTCCACGCGCAACCCTATCCTCTCTCAGGGAACCAGGTTTTCCATGAAAATACTCTTCACTGATAAACGCGAAGCACACTTACACCGAGTCAGACGGTGCCACTGGAAAAAATAAGTATGCTTAATCTACAGTACCATGTACTCCCTTCGTCCCAAAATTCTTGTCTTAGATTTATTTAGAGATGGACGTATTTAAATACTAAAATGTGACTAGATACATTCATATCTAGATAAATTTAAGACAAGAATTTTGGGACGGAGAGAGTATATTGTTGTGAAATCACTGACTAAATTGCGCGCACCGGACACGTTACTGTGGACGAATTTTACTCCTTTTTGTTGTTGAGAAAAACCAGTACTTTTGGCCTAGTGACCTTTCCACGCGGCGTCGCCCGCGGAGTCCCGAAGCTTCTCGACCCGCCGCCCCTACCTCTCTGACCCGCAGGTACTTCAGCCGAAAACCTCGGAACATTTATCCATCTTGATTTCTTCGATCGCCGCCAGCCAGTCGAGTTCTCCGTCAGTCTCTCCCGTCTCCGCCGCGCTTGCCTCCGCCCGAATCCGTCGGTAACTTTTCTGGTCGTTCTACGGGTGGTGGCAAGGTTTCTTGCGATTAGAGATTCGCGGTTCGTCCTCCTTCCACCTTTGTTTTGTTTTGTGCCGCAAGCACGGATAGATTTTACCCCTTTTGTGAATCGCGATGCGGGGCTGATTGTATCCAGCGTTTCTGTTCTGGACTCTGATCTACGCGACGAACACCGTGAAATCTTATTCTCGAGCAGAGAAAACCTTGGTGGTGAGTAGTTGGGTACCAAGATTGGACAATTCGCTCTTACTGGTGGCCATTGAGATCGATTTAGGGTATCAGGCTCATGCAAGATTTGATTTAGGTTGACAGGTTGTAAGGTGTTCTGGGCAACTGTCCAGAGTCTATTCAACAATTGCGAAGTTGTACTACTACTAATTTCTATAGTGAAAAGATAGACCACGGCAGCTAAGGTCGCAGTGTGTAGTTAAATCGACAAAATCTGGTAGACATATAATCTACTCCAGTAGAGATACAAGAGTATAAAATTTGTCTTTCTGCTCTTCCTGATGATGACTTCGGCGGCAACTTTATTTTCTTCTATTGCTATACCATTTTGTGCTTCTAATGTTTATCTGCACCATTCGAGATACTCCGTTTATCTACATATTTATCATATAGTATGTTTGCAAAAAAAGCGCACTGCACTTTTTCATCTACATACTCATCTACTCCCTCCGTTCCTAAATATAAGGCCATTTAGAGATTCTATCTTTGACTACATACGGAGTAAAATGAGTGAACCTATACTCTAAAGTATGTCTATATACATCCGTATGTAGTTCATAGTGAAATCTCTAGAAGGTCTTATATTTAGGAACGGAGGGAGTATAAGCTGTATGACCTTTATTTTCTTGTAACTGCAGAAACTATGGGCAGGCGCAACAGCTGCACCATTTATGTAGGCAATCTCCCTGGGGACATCCGTGAGAGGGAGGTTGAGGATCTCTTTTACAAGGTAAATATTCAAATTTTTTGTAATGATCCTTACAATAGCTTTTCTTGTGGCTTTGGCAATTATGTAAAGACAATTGACTATAGCACAAACTGATGAAGTTCCTGACCATGTTTTCACTTTAAGTTGTACATAGTAAGGAAATTATGCTATGTGTTGCAGCTCATGTGCATGACATTGTAAGGAATTAAAATTGATTTATTCATGCCTTCATTTTATGTATCATTATGCAGTATGGCCGTATTGTGGATATTGACTTGAAGATTCCTCCAAGGCCTCCTGGTTACGCTTTTGTTGAGGTCAGTATTCTGTCATTGTCGTGTAGAATATGTCACTATTGTTATTATCTGGGCATTCAATATCGTATCTTAAACGAAGTGTATCATTTTTTGTTTCATTTAACTAATAGTCTTTTTTCAGTTTGAGGATCCTCGTGATGCTGATGATGCAATTTATGGCCGTGATGGGTATGACTTTGATGGCTACAGGCTGCGGGTATGCATGTACTATATGTTGCCTTTTTTTTGGTTGAAAGCAAAGACTGCTTTCTTGTGCCTGTTGTTTGAAAAGTTATCTCTCAGGTGGAATTAGCTCATGGTGGAAGAGCTCAATCTTACTCGTACGATCGCCCAAGCAGCTTTAGCAGTGGACGCCGTGGAGGTGTTTCTAGGCGCTCTGAATACCGAGGTTTGTACTTCTGTCTTGTTAATGAGTTGATTGGTATATGTCTGGATGGGGATTCTCATTTTTCTGTTCATGTTGTGAGCCACACAGTTATGGTTGATGGTTTACCTTCGTCAGCATCATGGCAAGATCTCAAGGTACAGGAATTGTTATGACTTCTGTTTATACATTTTGAGTTTGACGTCCATTAATATTGGTTGGTGATGTCTGTTCTTCTTTATTTACTTATACATTGCTTAATTTTACTTATTCAGGACCATATGCGACGGGCTGGTGATGTCTGCTTTTCTGATGTATACCGCGAGGCTGGAGGTTAGTGACAATCTTCTAACTTCTTCTCCAGTTATATTGACATCATAGCAGTGTGCACACTAGAAATTTGAGGAGCTAATTGCTCGGCTCAGTTGCCTGAATTGTAACTGCACTGTCCTTTGGAAATCAGAATGACTGTTTAGCATGATGGATATCCTATTGATGACAATCGTTTTTTTTGTTTGTGTTGCAGCAACTGTTGGAATTGTGGAATATACAAACTACGATGACATGAAATATGCGGTAGGTTGTCATATCATCTCTACACTCCGCTTTCTTCAATGATAAAATTCTTGTGCAAACTATTCATTGATTGCTGTTGGAGAGGATCCGCTAAGAGGGCATCTTGGCGTTCCTGTTTTAGTTGCTATATACCTCTCTTATTGTTGCTAATTTTCCAGATTAAGAAGCTCGATGATACAGAGTTCAGAAATGCATTTTCAAGGGCATATATCAGGGTATGGGTTAACTTCTTTTTCACTGATAGTTTAACAGTAGTTAAGATGGCATCTGCATGTCCATTTGATTTTACACTTGCATGATTCTGTTGTTATTATTGTATTATTATAGGTGACGGAGTACGATGCTAGATCAAGAAGCAGGAGCCGTAGCCTCTCTTACTCGAGAAGTCGCAGCTATAGCAGGTATCTTAAATTTTCTTTCTGATTTACCTTAAGTTTTATGGCAAGTACTGATATTTGAGTGCATTGTTCCTTAGATCTGTCTCTCGGTCACCCTTACCTGTGGATGAAAGGTTTGTCATTCTGTATATATAGCTGCGAGTTTTTTTGTTAGTAGTAACGGTGATTTCACTTTTGGAAGATATAGGAACAAATTGATCTTGTTATATGGCGTGATACACCTGAAAGGATCGAATTACTAGAACCCCGTTTTTGCATGCATGTCATTTCTTTGCTTACAAAAACAGGAAAAGGTCTTCAAATGGTTTATTTTGATGTATCTCCGATTCTTCCTCAAGATATATAGCTCCTTTGTTTAAATCTTGTAGAGAATCGATCTCTTTCTACTGTTAGCTTGACTCCATTTTCTTTACCTGTGGTCCAATGAATGATGAAACATGCTAGCTAGTTAACCTGTGACATTTAAGGTTTTCTTTTGTTTTTCCTAGATCTGGCCATGCGGCGATCTGGGGACTGCTTCCATAGAAAATTGGATGCGTTGAGATTTCAACAGGATGGTTTGGAACTATGGATAGTAGAGCTGGATTATCAGCACATATGGCGAGTGAGCAACAAGTCCTAGGAGCAAGATAGTCCTGATAGTAAGGATATGTGGAGTGGGTCGTGTGGTACTCCCTCCGGTCCTTTTTGCTCCGCGTATTAGATTTTGGTCAAGTCAAACTATGCAAAGTATGACCAACTTTATATTAAAAATTATCAATATCTACAATGTCAAATATATATACTATGAAACTACATTTCGTGAAGAATCTAAGAACATTGATTTGGCATTATTAATGTTAATTATTTTTTCTATAAGTTTGGTCAAAGTAGAGATACTTTGACTTTGACCAAAACTTATATGCAGACTAAAAAGGACCAGAGGGAGTATTATTTAAATGATGTTAATTGTTGGCTTGAATTTCATATAATCACTAAAAAGGCCCTCATTTTCGTTAGACTTTAAGCTTTGAGTTAATTAATCTCGCCATTCTTCAGTAGAGAAGATAAATGGCAAATGGTGTTTGTTAATCATGTTTTTGGGCAAATTGTGCGCTAACAAATGAATAGAGAAGGGTGAAGGGCAAAATGGTTTTCTGGGGCAAGTGTACATGCTAAGAGGTTGGCATTAGCAAATCATGGTTGGTTTTTCTGTTCAGTTTCAGATATAGGTTCTTTACACATTGACAGGTACATAGAGGATGGGTATGGTTGTCAGGTTGGTTTTGGTGTAAAATATTGGATTACACAACACTTTCGAGTAATGTACTTTGTTTCTGAATCACTTTGCAGATCACTGTCAAGATCTCGATCCCCTGTTTCTTCGGTAAGTCTCGACAATGAGTTCACATAATCTTCACTCGAGTCACTTATTCAACTAGCTAATGGAACTCTTGTGCAGGCTTCTGGAAAATCCGTGAGCAGAAGCCCAAGGAGCAGGAGCGTATCCCGTTCGGCATCTCCTGTAATACAGAGCACCACCCTCTTGCTTCTTTCCGAGAAATCGCTTATGATCAACTCATGCTAATATGGCGTCTGTTCTGGCAGGTGAGGTCGGATTGATCTTGGGCGCACCTGGAAGCAGCGAGTGACTACCTCAGGATCCAGTTTGTGACGTAGGTGGTCGCATATGCTTCTGCACATCTTTATGTTTACGAGACTGGAGCATTGCGCTCAGCCTGATGCCTCTGTCTACTTGTTATGTGCTCTGTTCTCAGATTCAGAGTTGTATTCAGAGGAGACCCGTACCCCTTTTTTTTTTCTTTCCGAATGATGACTTGGAGATTGACCTGTAGTTTGTGGTAACTTTGTATTCAGATGAGACCTGTGCTGTGTGGTAATGTGTTATGTTGTGACATTATGCTTTACCTGAACTTTATGGTAGTAATAAGCACGGCTGGCATAGCCAACATTATGTTCTTCAAACCCAGGTGGTTGTCGTGGACGCTGGTGCCCGATGTACACTCGGGCTTGGAAGGAAGAGCGTGTCACCATGCTTTGCGCCAATGGCACTGGTGTCCGAGGTGCTCTCGTGTGTATGGTCGTCAGGCCTGGCCGCCGGGTGGCTAGCTTTATTACATTGTTGACACGGGTTCTTGTTTCTGTTTCTTGTACGAGCTTTCTTGCAAGCTCTGCATCAGCATCAATTTTTTCTTCTTTTTTCGAGATTGAAGCATCAATTTCTTTGCACGCGGGCTGGGATTGGGCAAGCGGCCTCCGACAACGACTAGGTTGAATGGCAGCCCACGACTGCACCAGCCCGCAAGGGGGTGTATATCACCGTAATGGTGATAATGTTGATCCAAGGAAATTTCAAAACAACTGCAAATGTTTTCAAGTGCCAAGTTGGTTGTCGTATGCTCGTCGAGTTCACAACGCCTTTTGGACGTTGGGGCTGGAGTACCACCATTGTTTTCCAAAGCGTAATCCCCCAAAACATAGTTAATCGCCGACAAAAACGAGCGCGGCAGAGATACCACTGCACGTGAGTGGCAAGCCGGAAGCACCGAGCCAATCTGGCGAACTACGTACATCCCCCACCAAGACACTCCCTGCATGACGAGCCTACATCGCTTGCACTGCACTGTGATCAAAAGCACGGACACCGATAGGCAGGCAGCAGGAACACTAGCTCACAACTAGACAAGAGACAGACGCAGTACAAACACAGACGGTGACGGTGCGGCAACGTACACGTAGGCCCTATACTATACGGCTGGCCGGGGCCGGCTCACTGCTCGGCCTTTACTCCCTTCACGAGGAAAAACATGACGCCTAGCCAGCCATGAGAAGAAGAGAACCCGAACCCTGTCCCTGTGACGGGTTCCAAATTTCCAATCATCCCACTGTGGAGCGCGTGGGCCGTACCGCAGAATTATTAAGGTTGTCACGTACTTTGCGCTGTTGCTCGCGCGCGCCTTGTTACCATGATCGGTCGCCGATACACTGTTGCGGATCACTGCTGCCCTGGTACCACCACTCCAGTACGCGCACTGTAATAATGTACTACTAATAGTAATAGGTGTCTCAGCGATGGTACATGGCGCTTCCGGTGAGCTGCACCTGGCAGAGCATAGGGTCCGAAAGTCCACGCTTGTTACTGTGTGTGTGCATGCAGCTGTCCCGTGCTCGAATGTTGAGTCTCGTCGTCCCGGAATTGAGCTTAGTTGGGAGTCAGGTCAGAACATGCGTGCTTCGGCCAACGAGACGACCTTGACAGACCGGCCAGGAAACCAGCCCGGCTTCTGGTCAGAACACAGGGGAAAGGAAACTGCGACGCATTGTTTAGGAAGTTTTATGTCACGAGTGATTCGCGAACCGATCCACGCCACAAAGCAGAGCAGGAAAGGCGCCTAGCCTCCCGTTAACTAGGCCTAGTGGCTGGTGATACCGGCGCGGGCAGATTTATATGACTCCGTGAGCCTGTCCGTGCGTGGCGTTCACACCTGTGGAAAACAATCTTCACATGCATGGAGATGGAGATGATACAACAAAAAAAACAAATGGCGCGGCAGGGCAGGGCAACTCCAACCACCCCCAGATGGTCAAAAGGCTTTCATGTCCTGAAAAAAAACAATTGAATCGCGGGCAGGCGAGATACTATGCGCCTAATGATATCGTCTCCCGACGATGGACGGAAAGAGCCCCACGTTTTCTATCTTCCGGCCGGGCCGGCCCGTCTTCACATGCGTCGATCGCCGGAACACTTTAGCTTACATGAATCTTAACCGCACGCTAACTAACCACCGCCAGCGCCAGGTCGGCCGGATAGGTTCGCCTGGCCTTGCAGCTGGATCGATTTGTGAGCATGCAAAACCGGAGCTTACGCATGTGTATGAGCAAGATCCTGCATGTGTTTATGCGAGCACCGGGCCGAGTGAAAGCTAGCCACGCACACACACATAGCTGGATTAGTTAACTGAAGAGTATGAAAAGATGCGTTAGGAAATATCGCGTGCCTTTTGTTTTCTGGTGAGGGCGTGCAGGTGCAGATGAGGAGTACATACGCCTTTGCGGCCCGATCCATGTATCCTCCACCCATCCATCCACGACGGCGTGATCATAGTGACATAGTAGCATAATGTCGCAGCGATACATTACTAGTACTATATTCACCCATTTGCAGCGTCGGCTCCATCCGCGGTTGAGCTGGAGGAACCCTTGTCGACGCGCCGTGACAAAATAAGAAGGGAGGCCGGGACGGATCGTGCTTAGTTAATAAGCGGTACAACGAGAGTCACACGGCATATGCATGGCGCCATGGCCACTGCGAGATAAGGATGGGTACGTGGTGCCACATTCTTATTACTATCTTTTGTTTACGTACTCCGTACTACGTTGGTGTAGGAGCACGCATCAGATTACGGTGGGATCTGCTAGCACGGGCAACTGATGGATTGGGAGTGGATACACGCGACGTGGTGACTGGCCCCGGGCGCGCATGCAAGGCCACTTGTCGGTACAAACGTTTTTTTTTATGGGGATGGATTAGTTGCTCTTCTAGACCCTACAGTCGTACTACTGGTACTTACTGTAGCTGGTATTGAGGAGTAACCTATTCCCTCAAACTATTGGAGAATTTTCTGGCTTCAAAACTGTAGAACGATGTTTACTCCTGCTGTTATTTTATTTTTATTTTCAAAAGCAAACTCGCGGTTCATGGACGGATGTGTAGGCCAACAGAAGGCAGCTTATCACCTGATGATGTTGTCGGTTGCTTGCTTCATTGCCCGTCGGCGCTTCCGCCAAGAGAAAGAGAAAGCATTCCGTCAGCACACAAGAAAATCGACGTGCTCATTCAGCGGCGCCTAATTATCCCTTTCACTTCCGTCCAAATCATGCACCTCAGCACTCCCAGTTTCCCTCTCCTCACCAATCTCTTTCCAACGCACGCGCTTACAATGACGTAAACACGTGCATAGGCGCTAAACGCAAATGTTTATCATGCGAGCTACCCCAGGTAATGAATTCAGCAGAGAGCGCACCAACTATTTCCTTCGTCTTACGAATCTATGCGTTACCTTTTCTGTTTAAAAAGTTCCGAAGGCTTGCGCGGTTTTATTCAATTAAACATATATGTCCGTGTGTGTTTTAGTAAATACATTAGTTAGAGCAATAAGCAATATAGATCGGATGGAGTGGCATGCTTTAGCAAGGGAGATTTTTTTTTTTGACAACTGAAGTGAGGGAGAAGTTAATGAAACCACGAGCCACCTGCACAGCTAGTTCAGCACATAGGCCAGATATAGATAGACACCATTTCACACAGCCGAGACAAACAAGTGGCTTTGGAAGGGACAGCTAAGTTATCTTGTTTTCTCATCAGCCCGGTCCTTATCTGGAATGGAACATAATTGGCAAAAACAAACAGCCGAATCGCAGATAGAATCTCGCGCTCCCATCCCTTCTAAAAAAATGCGCGCGCTCGTCCTAAAACACAAGAGGCTCGTTGTTCGAAAATACTTGTCCTAAAAATAAATGTATTTAAACTTATTTTAATTATAGATATAGTTATTTTATTTATTTTTAAGACAAGTATGTTTGAATGGAGGAAGTATTTCAAGCAGCAAAGCTTATTTTAAAGATTAATAGATGAGCCCTAGAGTGGGAGAGAGAGATGGAAACAACAGCAGGAGATGGAGATGGAGATGGAGATGGAAATGAATTGGAACGAAAGCAGCGGGCCAATGTCAGCGGTCAGCACGAGACCGGCCAACAGCTGCAAATTGTTTCAGGGGGAATGCACTTGTGTGGCGCCACTGGTCCACACTTCATGTGAAGGCCACGCCCCTCCCTCACCTCATCCACCTGCCGCTCGGCTGGGGGGCCACCTGCCCACCTTGCTTCAATCCACATGCTGGAGCCAGGCCCGGCCCCTCCGTCGCCAGCTTACGACATGCAAGTTGGCGGCCGTCATCCTTGACGCTGCTTACAAATAGCTTTTGTTGGCTCTGCAGAAGGAGATAATTGCATCAGTGATGTGATTTGCAATGCTTCGCTTGGGTTTACAGGATTCAGGCTTCGAAAATAGTGCTTGCCGTTTTAAACACATCCTCAGTCCAACGCGTCGATCTAAACGGACGGCGGATTTATTCGTTTTTTATCCGTTTGCATCGACTTGACGTGCATCAATGTCCGCTTTTACATTTGGGTCAGCGTGTGCGTCCAACGTTGACCCGACCCATTTTTCGACAGAGCGCAAATTTTTTTTTTATAAAATTAAAACAAACATTAATTAAACATTAAAACAAGCCACGAAGGCCGATGATAGTCCATGCGTGCGCATAAACATAAAACGAGATGACGCGTTCCGACGTCAGCTGTGCCTGTCGGTGCCGCACCTCCTCCGCGTGCGCCCTAACCGACCGCGGTGCCGTCGGCACTGGGATCCTCTCCGGATCCAGATGTCAGTCGTGCGGTAGTGTCACGTCAGGATACGGGAGAGGCATGCGGTTCTGCCAGTGCCACTCCGCCTGGTGCACTGGCATGTTGACACGCTGCCTCGGCCGGCGAGCTAGCACCGATGGACGCGAGGGGAGCTCAGGGGGAAAAGGGATGGCGGGGGCCTTGCCCTTGGCTTTGCTGCTGTCGGCGCCGAAGAAGAGGCCCATCTGGATTGACTAGGGTGGCTAGGGTTGCCTACGACGGGGGAGCGAGATGAGGACAGGAGAGGAAGCGGACGAGGACGCCCCCGGCACGGTCGGCTTAAAAAAGGACGATCATAGTCACTGACGCGTGGGACCGAGGTGGGCGGTCGTCATAAATTAAACTCACCAAACTGGCCGCTGGGTGGTTGGACGACCGCCAGGTGGAGACCCGGCGAACAGCGAGAAGGCGAGCGTGGCGTTCGCTTCGCGTCTACGCCGACGCATTTTGGCCACAAATTTAGGTCGCAAATGTGTCGACGCGGACACAATTTGAATTTGGGTCGGTGCGTTGGGCCTTCACTTTTGTCCGCGCCGACCCAAACGGACGGAGGCGGACAAAAGGGGTACCCCATTGGAATTGCTCTCAGTAACACCAACCTTTTAGTTTTAAAGAGACCACATCTACTTTTAACCGAGTCAACAATCTTGCAAAGTTCTCTCATTCAATTCTTTTATACTATACACTATACTTCTTTTAAGGCCTCACAATTAATTAATGTATTCGATTTAAATTGGATCATCCGATTTTGACCGGGTCAAAAATTACTCAAGCTCTCCGGTTCAAAACTTTTAATTCACTATGTTTTCTAATCTTAAAGCTCTTTCATTCAATTAAGTTATTCAATTTTGGATTTAATTTACTATTTTGACTGGGCCAATGATTTTTCATATTAATCAACGGGCAACCGGCCTATAAAAACATACCATCTTGCGCACCCTCCCGCCACTTAAAAAAACACCATCACGTGATATTGTAGCACCAATATAGTACATGCAACATCGATATAAAAATTTCCCCACATAAATATAGACGGGTTATTAACACATAATTACACCATGTAAGGCCCATCAAATCACCAAATTATAAATAAAATAAAACACACTATATCCTCTCCCCATCCCGTCAAACTAAATATTTCATTAGTTTCAAAATATAAGGGGCATTGGTTTTTTGGAAAGTCAATTTTTTTTAACTTTGACCAAATTCATAGAAAAAATATGGACATCCACAACATTAAAAACATAAGTATGGAAATTCATTTCATGATGAATCTAAAAATACCGATTTGATATTACGTATTTTGATATATTTTTCTAAAATTTTGATCAAATCTAAAAGCTTCGGATTTTCAAAAAAGTAATACACCCTATATTTTAAAACAAATTGATTATTATTTTAAGAAACCCAACAATACTAACGACGTATCAAAGCACGTCCAACACTTCTAGTACTAACTAAAGCTAACCATGCTTTAGGAATGTCTAGGCGTAACAAGTTTCATCATTGGTGAAATGTGTATACTGCAGGACCGTTAACATAGCATAAGTCTAAGACCTTAGCGATTTTTTTATAAAGGGTGAATTTTATTGGCTCAAATGTAGTATCAAAACGATACAAACTTAAAAAGCACATACCCGGCTTCTGCATAGCTAGAATGCACACAGATAACACCAATGCACTCACACACAAAACACGTCGAAAATAGCAATCATATAGGGCCAAAAGCTATATGTAAACGAGAAAAAAACAAAGCAATCGGATCCTCCATGGGTAAAACTACAACAAAGATCATATCTGCACCAACCATCTCATTCTTCAACAGCAACACCTTTAGGAAGGGAGCAACACTCAAATGTCACCGTCACCGTATCCAACCACTAAGGTCAGAATCTAATTTTCTTACAAAGAAGAATCGATCCGAGCATATCCGAGCAATTCCTTCAACAAGGTAATGACATTAAAAAAATATCGCCATTGCTAGGTCTAATCAGCTTGGGCCAGACCTAGGCTTCCACCATGTAGGATCAAAAGTATGTCTAGAGGAGGAGTGATTAGACTACTTGACCAAATAAAAACCCAACATTTTCCCAACTTTATTGGTTGGCAAGTTTTAGAAATTTTACCAAGTCTAGCACACCCAACACATGCAAGTCTACGAATATAGCAGCAAAAAGTACAGACATGTAAACATAAGTAGAGGGTAAGGGCAGGAAGATCAAACACAATGAAGGCACGGAGGTTTTTGGTGTGGTTCTGATAGGTGGTGCTATCATATGTCCACGTTGATGGAGACTTCAACCCACGAAGGGTAACGGCTGCGCGAGTCCACGGAGGGATCCACCTACAAAGGATCCAAGAAGAAACAACCTTGTCTATTCCACCATGGATTACGTCGACGTAAGCGATGTCCTTGCCCTAACAAACTTTTTGGTTCAACTCCACACGATTAGGATGCTCCGAAGCAACACCTAACCAATCTAGGACACACCATTCTCCAAAAGGTAATAGATGTGGTATGGATAATGAAATCCTTGCTCTAGTGTTTCAAAAGATAGTCTTCTCAACACTCAATAACTCTCTCACAGAATTTGGCTTGGTAAAGGAGACTGATTGGGTGGAAAGAACCATGGTGAAGCTACAAATCAAGATTCATATGGTTGGAGTGTTGGAAATACGCCCTAGAGGCAGTAATAAAGTGGTTATTATCATATTTCCTTGTTCATAAGAATTGTTTATTATCCATGCTAGAATTGTATTGATCGGAAACTCGGATAGATGTGTGGATACATAGACAACATCGTGTGCCTCGTAAGCCTCTACTAGACTAGCTCGTTGATCCAAGATGGTCAAGGTTTCCTATCCATAGACATGAGTTGTCATTTGATAACGGGATCACATCATTAAGAGAATGATGTGATGGACAAGACCCAATAGTAATAATGCATTTGACTGTACTAGTTTATTGCTACTGCTTTCTTCATGCCAAGTATCTGTTCCTATTACCATGAGATCGTGCAACTCCCTGACACCGGAGGAATGCCTTGTGTGTATCAAACGTCACTTCATAACTGGATGATCATAAAGGTACTCTACAGGTATTTCCTAGGGTGTCTGTTGGTTTGGCATGGATCGAGACTGAGATTTGTCACTCCTTATGACAGAGAGGTATCTGTAGGACCTTTCGGTAATACAACATCACAAGAAGCTTGCAAGCAATGTGAATAAGGGGTTAGTCACGAGATCTTGTATTACGAAATGAGTAAAGAGACTTGTCGGTAACATGATTGAACTAGGTATGGAGATACCAACGATCGAATAGGGAACTTCTTACGGGGTTGACTGAATCCTTGACATCATGGTTCGCCCAATAAAGATCTTCGTATAATATGTAGGAACCAACATTGGCATCTAGGTCCCGCTATTGGTTATTGGACGGAGAGTGTCTCGATCATGTTTGCATCATTATCGAACCCATAGGGTCCGCATACTTAACGTTCGATGACGATATGGTATTATTGAGTTATGTATGTTGGTAACCGAAAGTTGTTTGGAGTCCCATATGAGATCCCGAACGCTATGAGGAGTTATAGAATGGTCCGGAGGTAAAGATTCATATATGGGAAGTTGGTATTCGGGTTCTGAAACAGTTTTGAGATTTATCGGGTTCTGTCGAAAGTGCTCCAAGGCCTAAGAGGGGTGGCGAACGATTTCCTGGTGGGCTGGACACACCCACCACCCTAAGGCCCGTGCAACCAAGGCTAGGGTTGGGCCAAGGGTGGACGCCGCTCACTTGGCTTGGAGGCCAAGACAGCCCCCTTGGCTACCGCACTAACCCTAGGGGAATCGCTAGGGTGGCCGACGTCCTACCCCTATAAATATGAGAGGAGAGGGAGGGCAGCCACCACCACAAGCCGTAATGCAACCCTCTCTCTATCTAGATTGATCTCTCCCTCGTTTGTGTCACGGTAGCGCTTGGAGAATCCCTGTCGGGACAGCTCCACCACCACCACCATGCCGTTGTGCTGCCAAAGAACTCATACACCAATCCATCCTCGCTCGCTGGATCGAGAAGGTGGAGACGTCATCGAGCTGTACGTGTGCTAAATGTGGAGGTGCCGTCCATTTGACACTAGATCGGGACAGATCATGATTGGATCGTGAAGACATACTACTACATCAACCACGTTTCTTAACGGTTTCGCTCAACGATCTACAAGGGTATGTAGATACACTCCCCTCTCGTAGCTATATATCTCTCTCTCTATATATCTTGGGTGTTAGTAGGATTTTTTGTGTGCTTCCCATGCAACGTTCCCCAACAGTGGCATCATGAGCTGGTCTATGCGTAGATGATATGCATGAGTAGAACACATAGTGTTTGTGGGCATTGATGTTCAGATTGCTTACCTCCTTACTCTTATTTTATTCGCCGGCATTGTGGGATGAAGCGGCCTGGACCAACCTTACTTGTCCTCGCACAAGAGACCAGTTCCACTGACTGGCATGTAACTTGGTTGCATAAAGGTGGTTGGCGGGTGTATGTCTCTCCCACCTTAGTTGAATCAGATTCGTCAGAGGCGGTCCTTGTAGAAGGTAAAAGGCAACTTGTGTTGGAAATATGCCATGGAGGCAATAATAAAATGGTTATTATTATATTTCCTTGTTCATGATAATCGTTTATTATCCATGCTATAATTGTATTGATTGGAAACACATTGCATGTGTGGATATATAGACAATACTGTGTCCCTAGTATGCCTCTAGTAAACTAGCTCGTTGATCAAAGATGGTCAAGGTTTCCTAGCCATGGACATAAGATGTCATTTGATAACAGGATCACATCGTTGGGAGAATGATGTGATGGACAAGACCCAAACTATAAACATAGCATATGATCGTGTTAGTTTATTCCTATAGTTTTGTGCATGTCAAGTATCTGTTCCTATGACCATGAGATCATGCAACTCACTAACACCGGAGGAATACCTTGTGTGTATCAAACAATGCAACATAACTGGGTGACTATAAAGATGCTCTACAGGTATCTCCGAGGGTGTCTGTTGAGTGGGCATGGATCAAGAGTGGGATTTATTACTCTGTGTGACGGAGAGGTATCTCAGGACCCACTCGGTAATACAACATCACAATGAGCCTTGCAAGCAATGTGACTAATAAGTTAGTCACGGGATCTTGTATTACGAAACGAGTAAAGAGACTTGCTGCTAACGAGATTGAACTAGGTATAGAGATACCGACGACCGAATCTCGGGCAAGTAACATACCAAAGAACAAAGGGAACAACATACAGGATTAACTGAATCCTTAACATAGAGGTTCAACCGATAAAGATATTCATAGAATATGTAGGAACCAATATGGGCATCCAGGTCCCGCTATTGGTTATTGACCATAGAGGTGTCTCGGTCATGTCTACACTTAACGTTCGGTGACATTTCGGTAGTATAGATTTATGTATGGTGGTCACCGAAGGTTGTTTAGAGTCCCGGATGAGATCCCGGATGTCACGAGGAGCTCCCAAATGGTCCGAAGGTAAAGATTGATATATAAGAAGTCCCGTTTTGGTCATTGGAAAAGTCTCGGTTACTTCGGTAGTGTAAAGGGAGTGCCGGGAGGGTACCGAGGGACCATCGGGAGCGGCCTCTCGCCCCAAAGGGCCTCATGGGCTGTGGGGGGAGGCAAACCAGCCCCTGGTGGGCTGTACGAACCCCTAACTAAGGCCCATGTGGCTAGGGGTGGAAAAACCCAAGAGGAGGAAAGGGTTTCCAAGTGGGGGAGGAATCCTACTCCTAGTAGGATTGGAGTTGGAATCCTCCACCTACCCACTTCGCCCGCTGCCTAGGGGGAACCCTAGGGGCTCCGGCCTCCCTGCCCTTCCTCCTATATATATTGGGGGGAGAGAGGGCAGCCGCACCAGAAAACCCTAAGCCACGGTGCAGCCCTCTCTCCCCGATAGATCGTTCCCTCTAGTTTTCGGCGGTGCTTAGGCGAAGCCCTGCCAGAATAGTTCCACCACCATCATCACCGCGCCGTTGCGCTGTCGGAGAACTCATATACCTCTCTGCTCCCTCTTGCTGGATCAAAAAGGTGGAGATCGTCATCGAGCTGTACGTGTGCTGAACACGAAGGTGCCGTTCGTTCGACGCTAGATCGAGACGGATCGTGTTGGATCGCGGGACGCTTGGCGATTTGGACCGCAAAGATGTTTGACTACATCAACCACATTTCTTAACACTTTCCGCTTAGCGATCTACAAGGTATGTAGACCCACTCTCCCTCTCGTAGATGCCCATCACCATGGATAGATCTTGCATGTGCGTAGGATTTTTTTTTGTTTCCCATGCAACGTTCCCCAACAACGGCATCATGAGCTAGGTCTATGTGTAGATGAGATCGTGAGTAGAACACAAAAGAGTTTGTGGGCGTTGATGCTCAGATTGCTTCCTCCCTTGGTCTTTTCTTGATCCAGCGGTATTGTGGGATGAAGCGGCCCGGACCAACCATACTCGTACGCTTACGAGAGACCGGTTCCATCGACTGACATGTGACTTTGTTGCATAAAGATGGCTGGCGGGTGTCTGTCTCTCCTAATCTTGTTGGATTGGATTCGACACAGTCGGTCCTTGAGAAGGTTGAATAGCAATTCATGTATCACCGTTGTGGCTTGTGCGTAGGTGTGAATTGTTCTTGCTAGATACCGGTAGCAGCCACATAAAACATGCAACAACAATTAGAGGATGTCTAACTTGTTTTTGCAGGGTATGTTGTGATGTGATATGGACAATTACATGATAAGTATATGTCATGTATGAGATAATCATGTTTTGTATAGAATATCACGACTTGCATGTCGATGAGTACGGCAACCAGCAGGAGCCATAGGGTTGTCTTTAATTATTTTCGCAGTTTTTGCTTTAATTTATCGCTATGAGTTAGCAGTAGTCGTAGAAGCAATAGTTGGCATGACAACTTCATGGTGACACGTTGATGGAGATCAAGATGATGGAGATCATGGTGTCGTTCCGGTGACGATGGAGATCGTGTCGGTGCTTTGGAGATGGAGATCAAAAGCACAAGTTCATGGCCATATCATGTCACTTATGATTTGCATGTGATGTTAATCCTTTTATGCATCTTATTTTTCTTAGGACGACGGTAGCATTATAAGGTGATCCCTCATTAAAATTTCAAGATAAAATTTTGTTCTCCCCAACTGTGCACTGTTGCGAATGTTCGTTGTGTCGAGACACCATGTGATGATCGGGTGTGATAGACTCTATGTTCACATACAATAGGTGCAAGCCAGTGTTGCATGTGCAGAACACTCAGGTTAAACTTGACGAGCCTAGCATGTACAGACATGGCCTCGGAACACAAGAGACCAAAAGGTCGAACATGAGTCATATAGTAGATATGATCAACATTATGATGTTCACCATTGGAACCACCTCAACTCACATGATGATCGGACTTGAGTTGGTGAATTTGGATCATGTAACACTCGGATGACCGGAGTGATGTCAATTTGAGTCGGAGTTTTTAAGTAATTTGATTAAGTAAACTCATTATCTTGAATAATAGTCTTACTAACCTTTGCATATTTATGTTGTAGATCAATGGCTCGCGTAGTAGTTCCCCTGAATTTTAATGCGTTCGTAGAGAAAGACAAGTTGAAAGTTGATGGAAGTAACTTTGTAGACTGGGCCCGTAATCTAAGGATTATCCTCACGGCTTTCCAGAAGGCTTATGTCCTTGATGCACCGCTTGGTGACCCACCCGCTCCCATGTCGTCCGAAGACGTTAAGAACGCTTGGGAGGCACGTTCTGGAGATTACTCAATGGTTCAATCTGCGATGTTGTATGGCTTAGAACTAGGACTTGAAAGGCACTTTGAACATCATGGTGCATATGAGATGTTCCAGGAGTTGATGTTTATCTTTGAGAATAATACCCGAATCGAGAGGTATGAGACCTACGATAAGTTCTATGCTTGCAAGATGGAAGAGAACGGTTCTGCCAGTGAACATATACTCAGAATGTCTGGGTATTCGAACTATCTGGATGAGTCAGGGATGCCCCTTCCATCGGAGGCGATCACTGACACAGTTCTTCAATCATTGCCATCTAGCTACAAGAGTTTTGTGTTGAACTATAACATGCACGAGAAGACCAATTCAGTCGTCGAGGTTGAAAGTCGCTGAGTCTGAAATCCAGAAAGAACATCAAGTGTCGATGGTCAATAAAGCCATTAGTTTCAAGAAGAATGGCAAGGGCAAGAAGGGTAACTCCAAGAAGAGTGGCAAAGTAGTTGCCCCTCCCGTGAAGAAACCCAAGGCTGGACTCAAGCTAGAAACTAAGTTCTTTCGTTGCAAGGGAACTCGTCACTGGAAGCGGAACTTCCCTAAGTATCTGGCTGACAAGAAGGCGGCCAACATCAAACAAGGCATATATGATATACATGTTATTGATGTGTACCTTACCAACTCTCATTGTAGTGCCTGCGTATTTGATACCGGTTCGGTTGCTCATATTTACAACTAAAAATAGGAGCTACAGAATAGACGAAGGCTGGCTAAGGACAAAGTGACGACGCGCGTGGGAAATGGTTCCAAGGTTGATGTGATAAACGTCGGCACGCTCGCTCTTCGATTACCATCGGGATTAGTGATGAACCTGAATAATTGTTATTTAGTGCTTGTGTTAAGCATGCACATTATATCTGGATCTTGTTTATTGCGAGATGGTTACTCATTTAAATCATAGAATAATGGTTGTTCTATTTATATGGGTAATATCTTTTATGCTCATGCACCCATTGTGAGGGGTTTATTCCTATTGAATATCGATAGTTATGACACACATGTTCATAACATTGATGCTAAAAGATGTAGAGTTGATAATAATAGTACCACTTTCTTGTGGCACTGCCGTTTAGGTCATATTGGTGTAAAATGCATCAAGAAGCTCCATGCTGATGGACTTTTGGAGTCACTGTATTTTGAATCACTTCACACATGTGAACCATGCCTCTTGGGCAAGATGACTAAAACCCCGTTCTCTCGAACAATGGAACGAGCAAGTGACTTGTTGGAAATCATACATACCGATGTGTGCGGTCCAATGAGCATTGAGGGCACGGTGGATATCGCTATTTTCTCACCTTCACTGATGACTTAAGTAGATATGGGTATATTTACTTGATGAAGCAGAAGTCTGAAATGTTTGAAAAGTTCAAGAAATTTTAGAGTGAAGTTGAGAATCATCGTAACAAGAAGATTAAATTCCTACAATCTGATCGAGGAGGAGAATATCTAAGTTATGAGTTTGGCAGTCACTTAAGACCATGCGGAATTATTTCACAATTGACACCGCCTGGAACACCGCAGCTTAATGGTGTGTCCGAATGTCGTAATCAAACCTTATTAGATATGGTGCGTTATATGATGTCTCTTGCCGATTTGCTACTATCGTTTTGGGGTTATGCATTCGAGACAGCCGTATTCACTTTAAATAGGGCACCATCGAAATCCGTTGAGACAACGCCATATGAACTATGGTTTGGCAAGAAGCCAAAATTGTTGTTTCTTAAAGTTTGGGGATGTGATGCTTATGTCAAAAAGCTTTAGCCTGAAAAGCTGGAACCCAAAGCAGAGAAATGTGTCTTCATAGGATACCCAAAAGAGACAGTTAGGTATACCTTCTATCTCAGATCTGAAGGCAAACTGTTTGTCACTAAGAGCGGAACATTTCTTGAGAAAGAGTTTCTCTCGAAAGAATTGAGTGGGAGGAAGATAGAACTTGATGAGGTTATTGAACCTTCACTTCAACGAGAGAGTAGCGCAATGTAGAAAGATGTTTCTGTAGAGCCCGCATCAGTTGAAAAGGAAGTTAATGATGATGATCATGAAGCTTCAGATCAAGTTACTATCAAACCTCGTAGGTCGACAAGGGCGCGTACTACTCCTGAGTGGAACGACAACCCTGTCTTAGAGGTCATGTTGTTAGACAACGATGAACCTACGAGCTATGGAGAAGTGATGATGGACCCAGATTTTGAGGAATGGTTAGAGGCCATGAAATCCTAGATGGGATCCATGGATGAAAACAAAGTATGGACTTTGGAAGTATTACCTGAAGGGCAAAAGGCCATTCAGAACAAATGGATCTTTAAGAGGAAGACGGACGCGGATGATAATGTCGCCGTCTATAAAGCTCGACTTGTGGAAAAGGGTTTTTCACAAGTTCAAGGAGTTGACTACGATGAGACCTTCTCACCCGTAGCGATGCTGAAGTCCGTCAGAATCATGTTAGCAATATCTACATTTTTCGATTATGAAATTTTGCAGGTGGATGTCAAAACAACGTTCCTTCACGGTTTCCTTAACAAAGAGTTGTATATGATACAACCAGAAGGTTTTGTTGATCCATAGAATTCTAACAAAGTTTGCAAACTGTAGCAATCCATTTATGGACTGGTGCAAGCATCTCGGAGTTGGAATCTGCGCTTTGATGAGGTGATCAAAGCATTCGGGTTTATACAAGTTTACGGAGAAGCTTGTATTTACAAGAAAGTGAGTGGGAGCTCTATAGTGTTTCTAATATTATATGTGGATGACATATTGCTGATTGGAAACAATATAGAAATGCTGGAAAGCGTGAAGGAATATTTGAACAAGAGTTTTTCAATGAAGGACCTAGGAGAAGCTGACTTCATATTAGACATTAAGATCTATAGAGATAGATCGAGACACTTAATAGGACTTTCACAGAGCACATACCTTGACAAAGTATTGAAGAAGTTCAAAATGGATCCGTCCAAGAAGGGTTCTTGCCTGTGTTGCAAGGTGTGAAGTTGAGTAAGACTCAATGCCCACTGACTACAGAAGATAGAGAAAAGATGAGTGTCATCCCCTATGCTTCAGCCATAGGCTCTATCATGTATTCAATGTTGTGCACAAGACCCGATGTCAGCCTTGCCATAAGAATGGCCGGAAGGTTTAGAGTGATTCAGGAATGGATCACTGGCCGGCGGTCAAGAATATCCTTAAGTACCTCAAAAGGACTAAGGAAATGTTTCTCGTTTATAGAGGTGATCAAGAGCTCGTCGTAAAGGGTTTGTCGATGCAAGCTTTGACACTGATCCGGATAACTCTAAGTTGCAAACCGGATATGTATTTATTCTCAATGGGGGAGCAGTAAGCTGGTGCAGTTCCAAGCAGAGCGTGATAGCCGATTCTACATGCGAAGCGGAGTATATCACGGCCTCGGAGGTGGTGAAGGAAGGTGTATGGATGAAGGATTTCATGACAGATCTTGGAGTAGTGCCGAGTGCACTGAATCCAATGGCTTTGTTCGGTGAAACCACTAGTGGCATTGTTCTGGCCAAGGAACCGAGGTTTCACAAGAGGATCAGACACATAAAGCGACGCTTCAATTACATCCACGATTACATCAAGGAGGGGGACATAAATATTTGCAAAGTGCACACAGATCTGAATGTCATAGACTCGTTGAGTAAACCTCTTTCAAGGGCTAAACATGATCAACACCAGAACTGCACGGGTGTTAGATTCATTACAATGTAAATCACATAGTGATGTGAGCTAGATTATTGACTCTAGTGCAAGTGGGCGACTGTTGGAAATAATCCCTAGAGGCAATAATAAAATGGTTATTATTATATTTCCTTGTTCATGTTAATCATTTATTATGCATGCTATAATTGTATTGATTGGAAACACATTGCATGTGTGGATACATATACAATACTATGTCCCTAGTATGCCTCTAGTAAACTAGCTCGTTGATCAAAGATGGTCAATGTTTCCTAGACATGGACATAAGATGTCATTTGATAACAGGATCACATCATTGGGAGAATGATGTGATAGACAAGACCCAAACTATAAACATAGCATATGATCATGTCAGTTTATTGCTATAGTTTTCTACATGTCAAGTATCTCTTCCTATGACCATGAGATCATGCAACTCACTAACACTGGAGGAATAACTTATGTGTATGAAATGTCGCAACGTAACTGGGTGACTATAAAGATGCTCTACAGGTATCTCCGAGGGTGTCTATTGAGTGGGCATGAATCAAGGCTGGGATTTGTTACTTCATGTGACGGAGAGGTATCTCAGGGCCCACTCGGTAATACAACATCACAATGAGCCTTGCAAGCAATGTGACTAATAAGTTAGCGGGATCTTGTATTATGAAATCAGTCAAGAGACTTCCCGGTAACGAGATTGAACTAGGTATAGAGATACCGATGATCGAATCTTGGGCAAGTAAGATACCGCAGAACAAAGGGAACAGCGTACGGGATTAACTGAATCCTTGACATAGAGGTTCAACCGATAAAGATCTTCGTAGAATATGTAGGAACAAATATGGGCATCTAGGTCCCACTACTGGTTATTGACCATAGAAGTGTCTCGGTCATGTCTACACTTAACGTTTTCGGTGACGTTTCAATAGTATAGAGTTATGTATGGTGATGGCCAAAGGTTGTTCAGAGTCTCAGATGATATCCCTGACATCACGAGGAGCTTCGGATTGTTCCGGAGGTAAATATTGATATATTGGAAGTCCCATTTTGGTCAACAAAAAAGTTTCAGGTACTCCGGTAGTGTATCGGGAGTGCCGGGAGGGTACCGGGGACCATCGGGAGGGGCCTCTCGCCACAAAGGGCCTCATGGGCTGTGGGAGGAGGTAAATCAGCCCCTGGTGGGCTGGACGAACCCCCACTAAGGCCCATGCGGCTAGGGGTGGAAAAACCCAAGAGGAGGAAAGGGTTTCCAAGTGGGGGAGGAATCGTACTCGTAGTAGGATTGGAGTTGGACTCCTCCACCTCCCCACTTCAGCCGCAACCTAGGGGAACCCTAGGGGCGCCAGTGTCCCTCCCTTTCCTCCTATATATACCGGAGGGGAGGGAGGGCAGCCGCACCAGAAAACCCTAAGCCACGGTGCAGCCCTCTGTCCCCGATAGATCTTCCCTCTAGTTTTCGGCGGTGCTTAGGCGAAGCCCTGCCGGAATAGTTCCACCACCATCGCCGCCACGCCATCGTGCTGCCGGAGAAGTCATCTACCTCTCTGCTTCCTCTTGCTGGATCAAGAAGGCGAAGATCGTCATCGAGCTATACGTGTGCTGAACGCAGAGGTGTCGTCCGTTCGACGCTAGATCGGGACGGATCATGATTGGATCGCGGGACGCTCGGTGATTTGGATCGCGAAGACGTTTGACTACATCAACCGCGTTTCTTAATGCTTCCCGCTTAGTGATCTACAAGGTTATTTAGATCCACTCTCCCTCTCGTAGATGCTCATCACCATGGATAGATTTTGCATGTGCGTAGGAATTTTTTTGTTTCCCATGCAACATTCCCCAACAACTTGAATATCACCGTTGTGGCTTTGCATAGGTAAGGTCGGTTCTTACTAGTTGCCCATAGCAGCCACATAAAACTTGCAACAACAAAGTAGAGGGTGTCTAACTTATTTTTGTAGGGCATTTTGTGATGTGACATGGCCAAGATGTGATATGATATATGTGATGTATCATGTATGAGATGATCATGTTTTGTATAGTTATCATGACTTCCTTGTTGATGAGTACGACGACCGGCGGGAGCCATAGTGTCGTGGTTTTGTCATGGCAGAAGTTCGAAGACTTAAGTTCGAGGCCATTGCTAAGGTGATGGACTCAAAGGGGTTGGTTGAGACGAGGGACACAACTTTACCCAGGTTCGGCCCCTCAAGAAGAGGTAAAAGACTACGTCCTGCTTGTGTTGTATTGATCGGAGTATCAATTACAAGGGAGCAGATTCGTTCGACCTAGCTTTCGATTGATTGGTTTCTGTCTAAGCCGCCCCAGGGTCTCGTGTTAATATATGAGGTCGAGGCCCTGGGTTACACGAGTCATACACCAACTCTTACAACGTAGACAATCCTGTCTCTAAGTCGCCTTGCCATCTTGGGCAAACTGTCTCTAGGCGGCTTAACCGCCCGGGTCTTCATACCATCTTTTGTCTGGGCCTCCGTCTTGGCCCATCTTGGTAAGCCGTCATATAACCATGCCTATGTCTTTCAGCCTGCTTCTCTGGTCTGGATTATGAGCCGCCAGGTATGACCTGGCCCCACCTGGGCGGGTCTTACCACGGGTTTATATCCCCAACATTAGGCCCGAGGTTGATTTGAGCCTGCTCAGGTCAATCTTCAAACTCACTTAGCGGCGAGTCTCACACTCCATCACCTAAAGGAAAATATATAACCCACCGTGACGTCACATTGGATATGCCAAAAAGATTCCGTGACATTCACAATGGATCTTTTTCATTAAACTGTCAGCCTGAAAATCGAGGCGTCCGTCTCAATCGATCAGTTTCTGTCGCCTTGATTCCCGTGTCTGTTCCACTTTCCAGCCTCTTAAATAGGACCATGAAGGGTCCTTCTCATTTCCTCTGCCGCCTCCACTTCTTCTTCCTCCTCTCGACGGCATTGCCCCCGAGCTCCATCGCGCTGTGAATCTCCATCGCCGTCGTCGTCCTAGGCCACTACATCAACCTGAACGGACCAAAATCTCGCCCGCGTCCACCACGTCACTTCTGGTAAGTCTTTCTTCCTTCCCTAGATCCGTAGCTTAGTGCTTCAAATCCACCGAGTTCATCGGCCCCATTAGAACGCAAGTTTTCCCGTAATGCCAAATCATGAGCATCTGTGTGGATATTGTAGTGTTTATCTTCCCGTTGCGGTAGGTCATGTGGAATCATCAATGGCCCAATGTGGATCCGTAGCTGTTCCCCCTTACTGCACTTAATCTTATTAGTCTCCCTTAGTTCGTCGCTAGGGCTAGAATAAACTTGATTTTTCCTCTGCCCGTAGATCTGTAGCTATAAAGACAACATGTGAAAACTGTTTATCCACACTTAGCTATATTTTCCCTCACTGCTCTGCCAACTTAACCCTCCATTGCATTGGCGGCTCTCTCAACACACTATGTCAGCGGCTTAGTATTATGACATCTAATTTCCTCAGCCGTCTTAGTTGCCGAGTCACTTTCTGATCCGCCGCGTACCGCTACCATTCACAGCCTTAACTCGATGTCATGTCTCGGGCATCTTCAACCTGCAATTGGGTCGGTTCTGCGGTATCCGAAGAGTTCCTGCAGGATTTCGTAGACACAGGAACATTGCTGGCTAAAAATGTTATTCACTAGCGGGTTCAGGGCAACGAGAAGAAACCCATCCCTCAAGAGGGCGAGATAGTCATATTTGCTGACCACCTTGCGCGTGGTTTCATCCCGCCTGGCTCTAAATTCTTCCGAGATGTCCTTCATTTCTTCAAGTTGCATCCTCGGGATATTGCGCCCAACTCCGTCTCAAATATGTGCAACTTCCCAATCCTCTACGAAGCTTACTTACAAGAAGAGCCCTGATTAGACCTGTTCCGCGAGTATTTCTATGTAAACCGCCATACGGAAGTGGCGGCTGGCCCGAGCTTAGAGCTCGGCGGAGTCTCCATTCAAAGAAGACGGGATATGGCCTTCCCGGCTGTTTGAATGCCAAGTCACCCCAAGGACTGGAATAAAACTTGGTTTTACTGCAAAGACACGTCTCTAGAGGGAGAACATCCTCTAGCGGGTTATTGTCCTACCCGTCTCTACACCACAACTGAACTCCCAGACCGGATGTCAGTTTCTGCACGTGCTAAGTATGCTCCGGCCTTCGCCAAAATGAGAGCCCTCCTGGCCAATGGTCTGACAGGAATCGACCTGACCCACTGTTAGATCTCTTGGAAGGTCATGCCTCTGAGCCGTCGGGACCGGCTTATGTGTGAATATACGGGTGACGCCAATGACCCCCTCTGCTTCAATCATACCACCCTGACAGAAGAGAATATTATGGATGCCATCAAGGCACTTGTCCATGAATCCCAAGAAGCTTGCCGCTCCATCGGGTTACAACCTTTTTGTGCTGCTAACCCGGCCCCAGATGTAAGAACATCTTTCAAATCTCTTTATCTCCAGGTTAACTATGTATGTATGTAGTGACCTTTAACCTCTTTCGGCGCCTCTTACTTTCAGGCCAACTCCGGCTTCTGGAAGAAAAAATACACTCCTCCTGTGAAGAGGTCTAAGGAGAAGACCGGTGCACGTAAGAAGAAAACTGTTGTTCCAGAGCAGCATGAAGTTGATGATTCGGAGGTAGAACTTGACTCTCTTGGCTGCCTTTTTATGCGTCTTGCTGACAATAATTACTCACAGGAAGAATCAGAGACAAGCCATGCCAGCCGTCCTGAGGTAACCTATATTTCATCTGACTCAGAACTCCTTCCACCAAAGAACATACGATGGGCCATCCAAAAAGTTCCACTTTCTCATCCTCTTGCTCACTTAGATCCCGATTTTCTTTTGAAAAAGCAACAACACACTTCCTGGCGCCAAACCCGGAGCACCGACTCTGAAGATCTTATGGTCGGGTTATCCAATTTTGCGGCTCAGCGGAAATGGCCGGCTGAGGTAATCATTTAACTAAGCTCAGCTTTGTCAACTTTGTATTATAACCTTACCCTGCTTTATATTGCTTTAACTATCTTTAGGAGATGCCCCCATCATCAGGCGACTCTACAACAACTAAGCTACCGCCTCTGAAGATCAACCTGGAGTATGTGCTTTTCTGTCTGAACTTTATATAATAACCTTCTGTGCTTTCTAGGGCTCAAACAAAACAAAGGAAAACTGGCGGGTCTACTTCTTCCCCCACTGCCCAAGAGCCAGAGACTACCAAGCCGGACTCGCCTGCAGCGCATGCTGAGCCGTCTGCGGCCACAAAGGATACGCCTGAAGACACTCGTCGGTCCTCCGAGCCGGCGGCCCATGATATGGCAACTAATAGTCCTCCAAGCACCAGTTCTAAGCCGCCCAGCCCTTCAACAGCCGTTGAAGATCCAACTCTTCCGGACGTCATCATTACTGGTATCGGCTTTCAGCCTCCCAAGCCCCATGTACTGACAAAGCACACTGAGAAGGCATAAGCTTCTGACAATCTGGACTTTGAGTTCCCCGTGCTGGAGAAATTAACCACTGATGAATTACACGCTGGTTATCTAAATCGCCTGTCCACAAGCCAGAACATGGAGCTCAAACTTGTTGGCTTAATGAAGCAAAAATATGAGGTACTTCTTCCTTTCCTTACACCCTTATGTAGCCCCCAAGAGCTGGTTTAATATTGCAAATGGTAAACCGGGTCTTCCAATCCGTGTCATAAGTAGAACAACTTAGCTTGAATAAAGAGCCATATGTAGCCCCCAAGTGCCGGCTTAACTTTAAGAAGATGAGCCGGAACTTACTTAAATGAAGAGCCAGATGTAGCCCCCAAGTAACGGGTTAACTTTAGGAAGGTGAGCCGGAACTTACTTGTAGTCCTAGAGAGAAAACATACATTAGCCCCCAAGCATCGAGTATATTTCTTGCAATCTGCTTGACACTTGCATTATATTCCTTTAGCTGACCATCTGGAAACATTTTATCCTGGCGACTTAACCCTCTTTTGCTTTTGCATGTCACAGGAAGCTTTAAGCCATGCCGAGTCTGATCTGACCGGCTTAAAGGGCAATTGCTTCCTAGCAAGCCGCCCGGGGTGAAGCAGAGGAGAAGTGTCGGCTTGTCGCCGAAGAGCTTGCCAAGGTTAAATCTGACTTTGCTGCTTTCAAGAAGGCCGCTGAAGTGGAGCAAACTACCCTGGCCAAACGTGTAGATGATGTTGACCAATGGCTCAAGCTCGTATCAGACGAGTTGCAGAACTTGAAGGGCCATATTTCCAAGATGAATGCTGCTATTTTTGGTAAGTACTGAATACTCAGCCAATTTTCTTACTTAAAAGACTATGCAGGCGGCTTATAACACGAAACCCGTCTTTGTAGGTCAAAGAAGCGGCCAGCTTGGTGCCGACAGCCTGCTGCAGCGAAAGGCCGTCTACACTTTTTTAGAGCAGTTGTACTGCGGGACTCTTTGCACGATTAGAGCAATGCTAAATAAAGAGAGCGCCCCCAAGTTTATGAAAGGAGTCATAGAGCTCTTATCAACCCTGCCAAAGCAAATTCAAGAACTCAAACGATCAACCGTCCGGAAGGGCGCAATTGCTGCGGTAAGCCGGGCGTTGTCCTTTGCCCTGGAGCTGACTGCTGAAGAGATGATGGACGGATTTCCATCCAAGAAGGACGACGGCTCAGAATTCACCGAGACTAATTATGACCGTTGTATGAAGGCTTCCAGGATATTTGCATCAGTGCTGGCGGAAGAGGTTGATTTGTCAACGTACCAGGTGGCTTACAATGCTGAAAACAAGCGAGTGCGCTACCCAACCTTTGAGGCCAGGGACTTGACACCTGCACGCCGTAAGCACCTTTTTGCCCCTGACATTGACCCGTCTCCCCTCTTTGAAGAGGCCAAGTTCGAAGCTTTAACCAACTACAACTGGGACTTGGACAATCTTCCGATCGAGGAGGTCGAAGACCCGCCGGGGGATGACCCGCCGTCAAGCTGAACAAGTTGATCTTGCAGTGGGATAACCCGGCTCCTTGACCCGCCGATGTTTGGAGCAGTGTACAAAAAATTTGGTCTTGCTTCTTGGGCTCCGTGAAAAGCCTTGTAATAGGCTTAGAAAAACCTTTATTGTCTGAACCGTGCCATCGTGCACATGCACAACTTGATATGTCTTTTAGCTGTGTTTTGCGTCACTCATATCTTGTTATCAGTTTTCATGGCGGATCATCTTAAGAGACAAAACCTGCGAAAACAAACAACAAAATATATTCTGCCTTGCTGTGAGGGTGGCTTAAAAATAGCACAACCCGGGGATGTCAAATCTTTCCTGATCTTGCCTTTCTGAAAACTCATATGCCGGTTCTTCTGGGTGGACTCGCTACTAGAACTCTTTACAGTACAGGGTCTCTATCGAGATTGGGTGTCAATTTCGTTGAACGGCTCAGGGTCTCCAGGCAAGATTAACTGTTAAGAGCATAACAAACCAAAAAGAGATGCAGCAGGGTATGAGTACCCTTAATGCCCATAAGCTACCTCTCACGTGACATAAATCCGTCATTTAAACCTTAAACAGTGCAGGGTCTTTAAAAGATTAACTGTCTAAGAGTACGAACGGGCCACATAGCGGAGAGTCGGCAGCAGATGGGTGAGTTTGTCCTCGCTTTCTGTAAGCCGGCCCTCGCATGACAAGAGCCGTCGGTTTAACCTTGAGAAGTACAGGGTCTCTAGCGAGATTGGTTGCCAAATATGTTCGAACAATTCAGGGTCTCTAACTGAGATTAAATGGTAAGAGTTCGACGGGTCACATAGCGGAGCAGCATTAGCATATAGGCAGGTTTAACTCAAACTTGCAGCGGCTTAAAAGCCGATCAAGAGGGTATGTAAGCTAAACCCGGTGGGTTGAAAGCCCCCAAATGACCTTGTTGGCGGAGTCAACTTTTGGGTATATAACCCGCTTGACTATGGCTTAAGAGCCGATCAAAAGGGTGTGTAAGCTAACCCCGGTGGGTTGGAAGCCCCCAGATGACCTTGTTGACGGAGTCAACTTCTGGGTATATAACCTGCCTGACTGTGGCTTAAGAGCCGATCAAAAGAGTGTGTAAGCTAAACCCGGTGGGTTGGAAGCCCCTAGATGACCTTGTTGACGGTGTCAACTTTTGCACACTCTGAGATGTATGAAACGATAGAAGCCCCGGCTTGTAGGGATGCCAACTTTATTATATATATATATGTGTGTGTGTGTGTGTGTGTGTGTGTGATATGTACAATGATGGTGTACAATGTCGAGTTTTGGTGACTCAAGTATAGTAACGCCGCAGATGATCTATGTTCCATGCTTGACTCGTCTCGTACATCAATGACATAATACGACCCGTGAGCACGGCGCCTGAACTTATCACAGCCATCGCACTTGAGAACCAAGTCTTCTGCATCCTTGTGAGCCGTCAACCAGAAGAAACCATGCCGAAAGGCGTTGGCCACCAAAGATTTTGAGCCGGCGTGATGACCACAATCGCCAGCGTAAATTTCATTCAAGATTTCTTTTCCTTCTTCAGGTGAAACACAACATTGAAAAACGCCGGTAACACTGCACTTATGTAACTCGCCATTGAAAAACACTAGACGATCTTTCTTGAAGGTAGCTTGACTGACGGGTGATGTAGCACGTCCAAGAATACGTTAGGTGGCACCGGCTTTCGCTGGGAGCCCAACCTAGACAATGCATCAGCCACCTCATTTCCGCGACGATCAGTATGATCCACCTGATACCCCTTGAAGTGACCAGCGATGACATCCACCGCCTGACGATAAGCCGCCATCCGCGGGTCCTTGGAATCCCACGTGCCTAAAACTTGCTGGGCCACGAGATCTGAGTCACCGAGACACCGCACCCGGCTCAGGTTCATCTCCTCAGCGACCCAGAGGCCATGAAGTAAAGCTTCATACTCAGCTGCATGGTTAGTACAAGGAAACATCAAGCTTAACACGTAACAGAACTTATCACCTTTAGGGGAGGTTAAGACAACCCCAGCCCCTGATCCTTCCAGTTGCCTGGATCCGTCAAAGTGAATCGTCCAATATGTGTTATCCGGCTTCTCCTCGGGCACCTGACACTCTGTCCAGTCGTTTGTGAAATCCACCAAGGCTTGAGACTTGACCGCCGTGCGAGGCACGTATTTCAAATTAAGAGGTCCAAGCTCCAATGCCCACTTAGCAATCCGGCCGGTGGCTTTTCTGTTTTGAATTATGTCCCCCAACGGGGCAAAACTAACCACTGTGACCTGGTGCCCCAGGAAATAATGCTTCAACTTACGGTTTGCCATGAACACCCCATATACCAGCGTCTGCCAATGTGGGTACCTCTGCTTGGACTCTATCAGGACTTCACTGATGTAGTAAACCGGCCTTTGAACCGGATATTCTTTCTCTGCCTCCTTACGCTCAACAACAATCGCGACGCTAACTGCCCTGTTATTAGCCGCCACGTATAGGAGCAAAGGTACCTTCTCAGCTAGAGCAGCCCAGACTGGCGGCTCAGTGACTTGCTTTTTGAATGCTTCAAATGCTTCACCCGCCGCCGTACTCTAGACAAAGTTGTCTGTCTTCTTCATCATCTGGTATAAAGGAATGACCTTCTCACCCAGGCGGCTTATGAACCGGCTTAACGCAACGATTCGACCTGCCAGGCGCTGAACATCATTGATGCATGCCAGCTCAGCCAGGGAGATAATAGCCTTTATCTTATCTGGATTAGCTTCAATACCTCGTTCAGAGACGAGAAAATCCAAAAGCTTGCCCGCTGGGACTCCAAAAACACACTTAGCCGGGTTAAGCATCATCTTGTAGACCCATAAGTTATCGAATGTTTCCTTCAAATCGTCAAGTAGAGTCTCCTTCTTCCTTGAATTGACCACAATATTGTCCACATATGCATGAACATTGCATCCAATTTGACTGTGGAGACAGTTCTGCACACAACGCTGGTAAGTCGCCTGGGCACTCTTGGGCCCAAAAGGCATAGACACATAGCAGAAAGCACCAAAAGGCGTGATAAAAGTCGTCTTCTCTTGGTCCTTAACTGCCATATTGATCTGGTGATAACCGGAATAAGCGTCTAGGAAGCATAAACTCTCACAACCCGCCGTTGCATCAATAATCTGGTGAATACGGGGGAGAGAAAACGGGTCAACCGGACAAGCCTTGTTAAGATCCGTGTAATCCACGCACATACGCCACGTGCCATTCTTCTTAAGCACTAGCACCGGGTTAGCAAGCCACTCTCGGTGAAATACTTCCATGATGAACCCTGCTGCTAGAAGCCTGGCCACCTCTTCCCCAATAGCTTTGCGCCGTTCTTCATTAAACCACCGGAGGAACTGCTTAACCGGCTTAAACTTAGGATCCATATTAAGGTGGTGCTCAATGGGCTCTCTCAGTACACCCGGCATGTCAGAAGGTTTCCATGTGAAGATGTCCCGATTCTCATGGATGAATTCGATGAGCGCGCTTTCCTATTTGGGATCCATATTGGCCCCAATAGTGAAATGTAGTGATGAGTCGCCCGGAGTGAAATCCACCAACTTGGTATCATCCGCCGCAAACTTTAGGGGCGGCTCAGATTCCGTAGTAGGCTTTTTGAGCGGAGTCATGTCCTCCAGGTCAACATTTTCCTTGTAGAACTTGAGCTCTGCTTCAACACAACTTGACTCTGCGTAAGCTGCGTCTCCTTCCTCACACTCAATTGCCGTCTTCCGATCACCATGCATGATAATTGTTCCGTTTAATCTGGGCATCTTGAGCTGCAAGTAGACATAGCAAGGTCTAGCCATGAACTTGGCGTAAGCCGGACGTCCAAATAGGGCATGATATGGACTTTTGATCTTGACCACCTCAAAGCACAAGGACTCCACCCTGTAGTTATATTCGTCTCCAAAAGCAACCTCCAAGGAGATTTTACCCACTGGATAAGCCAACTTTCTGGGTACCACGCCGTGAAAGACTGTCAAAGAAGGCCTAAGATCCTTACCAAGCAACTTCATATGGCGGAAAGTGTCGTAGTACAGGATATTAATGCTGCTGCCACCATCCATGAGTACCTTAGTAAACACATAGCCTCCCACTTGGGGGGCGACTACCAAAGTCAGCTGCCCCGGGTTATCAACATGCGGCGGGGGATCCTCTCTGCTCCAAGTTATGTCGTACTCAGACCACTTCAGGTATTGTGGGAGAGCCGACGTGACTGCATTAACCGCCCACTTGCGCACCTTCTGGTCTCGCTTGTCAAGGCAGGTTGTAAAAACGTGACATTGACCCGTGCTAAGCTGCTTTGGATTACTCTCATACCCAGAATGGTTATTCTGCTGCTGATTACCGCCACCAGATTGCTGATGATGACCTCCTTGATTTCCTTCACCCTGATAACCGGATCCTAAGCCGCCAGTGCCAAGACCGGCTCCTGACCGGCCTGACCCTGAGCCGCCCGGCGGGCCACCGCCATTGTTATGATGTTGTAGCAAGCTATAATCCCGAAACTATCGCATGATGGGGCAATTCCTCCACGTATGACCCGCCCCCTATCGGGCCGACTGGGCTCTAGACAAGGTTTATTGAGCATCTCCTCTAGGTTGAACGGAGTTTTACCCTTTTTTTTACCAGTGAAAACAGCAGGAGAAGCTCCTACTGTTCTTATATTAGAGCAGAATCTGTACAAGTGGTGTTTACATATCCTTGTGGTAGAAACTGGGTAGAGTGTCCAAGCTGATCTAGGCTAGGCTATGAGTAGTTACAGACTATTAATTTTACAATCAGATGGTTTGTACAAGATTATCCAGGAAGGCAGAGTCGACCTCTTTAACTCTAAATTTCAGGACTTGAAAATCTGTCTTCAACATCCGAAGCCAGTCTTGCGTTGTTGCCATCTCATCATCGAAGATCTTTTTGTTTCGTTGTTTCTAGACATTCCATGTAGCTAGGATACATATTTCCTTAAATAGGGGTTTCGCCCATTGCCGTTCCATTGTATCCAATCGTGCTTGCGTATTCAGAGATGAATCCCAAGTAATGCCTAATTTCTCCCAACAGTTAAGCGCAAAGGGGCATTGGTAGAACAAGTTGTCATCAGTTTCCCTTAGATTTCAATTACACAGCACACAAGAAGAGTCATCGCCTATACTGAAGTGTATTCTTATCAGAAGGTCTCGTGTGTTTAATCTATCCATTCTTTGTAGCCAGGAGAACACCTTGTGTCTGAGGATGCATTTTGATTTCCAAATGGTTGTTATGTATGATGGGGCGTGCTCATTTATGAATAGGTATTTATAGAATCTTTTTGGCGTGAAATGTACCTCTCCCCAACAGTATATCCACTCATCAGCCTTGAGGGGGTCTAGTGTCATCATGTTAATCGTGATCATTCTATCTTCTAGTTCAATCCGAGCTTCTGTGACAGTGGTAGGTGGAAGTGAGAAGCCGGGTCCACATCCATCACAAATTGTGCCAGAGATACATCTTCATTGGTTTCATATGCGAGTAAGTGCTGATGTGAACTTCCTAGGATTTCCTCATTGAGCCATTGATCTTTCCAAAGCAGGATTGTATCCCTTGAGTTGGGGATGCAAGTTTTGATTCCTCGAAAGATATCAGATAGGGAGAGAATATCTTTCCACCAGAAAGACCCACAAGCTGGCATTGCATGCGGGGGTGTTGTATCATAGTATGCGTTCCATATCAACATTACCCACGGAGTTTCCATCTTGTGATAGAATTTGTGGAGAAATTTTAGCAATAAAGCTTTGTTTTGTAGTTTCAGATTGATGATACCTAGGCCACCTTTGTCTTTGGGTTTGCATACTAAATCCCATGCTGCCAGGGAGTGAGTTTTAGCGTCTCTATCGAAAACTTTTCTCCATAAACAATGCCTGCATGCTCTATCAAATATATCTACGATTTTCATTGGTAACTTCAAAACGCACATAGCAAACAATAAGAGCGATGACAGGGCTGAGTTGATGAAAAGTACCCTCTCACCATATGAAAGCCAGATGGCCGTGCTCGTGAGTCTTCTTTCAATTCTATCAACAATAGGCATCAAGTCTCGTACAAACGGTCTGGAGGTGCCCATTGGAACTCCAAGATAAGTAAAGGGCATTGATCCCACCTAGCAACCAAGTATTGAAGCCAACTCAATGGCTTTATCTTGGTGAATGTTGATAGGCATTAATTGAGACTTGGAGTAGTTTATCTTTAGCCCTGTGGTGTTAGCATATGCATCGAGTAGTTGTTTAATAGCCCTAATTTCTGAGCTCTGTGCCGGAAGGATGATTAGTGTATCATCTGGATATTGAATCACCGGATATAGTTCCGAAGCAGGTTGCTCAATTGACAGTGATAAGTGCCCTTCTGTCCATGCTGTGTTAACCATTGACTGTAGAAGATCCGCTACTAGGACAAACAATAGGGGGGGAATGGGTCACCCTATCGAACTCCTCTTCTACATTGAAATTCCTTGCCCGGTACGCCATTCAATAAGATCGAGGATGTTCCTGAGTTTAGGATCGTTTCCCCACATGAACACCATTTATTGTCAAATCCCTTACATCTTAGCATTTGGATAATGAAGGAGTGGTTCATTGTATCAAAAGCTTTACGAAGGCCAATTTTAGGATCACAATCTCCTTACCCGAGTGTTTGCATTGATGTAGGAATTCATAAGCCCATGCCACACAGTATTGGATAGTTCTGGATCTTATAAAGCCATATTGGTTGCGGTGAACTATTTTAAGAATGTGACCTTGTAATCTCTCTGCCAATATCTTTGTGAGGACTTTAAGCACACAATTTTGTAAGGATATCGGGCGAAAATCATTTACTGTTTCTGGTGAACCGGTTTTTGGAATAAGAGTGATCACGGAGGTGTTTAGGCATTTGAGATCAACTTTTCCCTCCCAGAAATCATGGCAGAGTTGATAAAAATCCTCCTTAATAATACCCCAACAGACTTTAAGGAACAAACCATTGAAGCCATCTGGTCCGGGTGCTCTATCGGAGGGGATATTTTTAATCACCTTGTCAATTTCATCGTGAGTAAAAGGGGCTGATAATTCTTCCAATCCATCCACATGTTGTACCAACTCCTGTAGCTCAAATGCCTCAGATGTTTTTGTGACAACACCCATTCTATTTTTGAAGCATTGGTAAAAAGTTGTTGCTTTATCATCATGATTTTCAATAGTCGATCCATCCTGCATTAGTAGAGATGATATAGTATTCTTCCTGTATCTTTATGTTGCCCTGGCCTGGAAGTACTTCGTGTTCTCCTCCCCCTCTACTGCCCATCTGTAAGTACATCTTTTTTCCAATATGCGCTTTGATATTTAAGCAATTTAATCAGTTGATTTTTCATAATGCGCCTGAAGTTGGATTCAGATATAGAGAGAGGACGAAGGTCTTCCAAGCTATCTAGGTGGAGCAATTGCTTATTGCAGTTTTCAATCAATAACTTCAGCTTGGACAGGTGTTTACTCCATTGTTTTAAAGCATATCTTAATCTTTTCAATTTAGCCGAGATACGTGTGGCCGAGGATGTAGCTTTGATGGCTTTATTCCAAGAATTCTGAACTGTCTCCATAAAACCTGGGCATTGGGGCCAATAATTTGCAAACCTGAAGAGTTTACATCATGGAATAGAGGTTTGAATCTGCATGACACATGGTATATGATCAGACACTGGTTTAGCAAGAGGTTTGACCAATGTTATTTGGGAATTGGGAGGTCCATTCAGGTGATGTGAAAAACCAGTCTAGTTGTTCTAGTAATGGGTTCTCTTGCATATTACTCCAAGTGTACTTTCTTCCTTTGATTGGAATCTCTAGCAGAGCTAGGGAGCTGAGAATTTCATTGAACTTAATAATATCATCAACGTTGCCTCCAGGCAGGTTGCGATTCTGTAATGATCGAATAAAATTGAAGTCCCCCATGAAAACCCATAGGTCTTCAATTTCAATATTGAGACTCTCGAACCATTGCGTGAAAACCTCTCTCTCTCTTGGCCACTGCAAGGGCCATAGACCTTGGTGAGAAACCACTGTTGATTGGAGTGAATCGATGTAAATTGAATCGTAATAGCAAAAGCAAGTTTATGCAAAGTCACCCCAGTGAAAAGACTACTGCACCAAATAATAATAAGACCACCAGATGCTCCCTCGGATGGGTAGAATTCATATTTGTCAAATCTGCGAGGGCAGCATTTACGAATGAAGGAGTGATCAAACTCCTCTTTCTTAGTTTCTTGTAAACAAATGATTGAACAGTTAGATTCATCAATTTTGTTGCGAAGAGCCAAACATTTGGACTCATGATTCATACCACGCATATTCCAACATAAAATGTTCCAAGCAGCAGTTGACATCAAAATAAAGGCGGGAAAGTGACAAGTTCAAATATTTGAAAATGGAGCATCAATCCACTATGGAGTAATGTCCGTATCATCCTGGGTCACTGGCTGTGCCTTCTTTGGATGGCTCATTAAGATCTCCTCCGACAGCTCTTCCCTAGGGATACCACATTGCACCATTCCAATGTGCTGAATGGTAGGAATTGGTGTTTCAGGTGGAATAGCCTTTGTTTCAGTGGTAGTTGCCATCTCTTCAGAAATGTCTTTGTCATTAGAAACAGGGGAGCATCTTGGCTTGACATGGGAAACTTTCTGCTTGGAATCAGCCATAGATGGAGCTTTGAAGCCTTGGAATCTTGTAGATCTTGCACTCCTATGCACCATGGATACATCCAGAGGTGCTCCTAGCCTCTTCCTATGCATGGAGGTAGCACTAGCCAATTGAATCTACTGATAAGTTTCCTGCATCTCAAGTATCGAGATTGTATTAGGCAGAAATGCATGAATAGCACCAAGAGCTTGATTATGTTTTTCTGCCAATTGTATCATACACACTGCCCATACTTCCTGAGAGCGGTAGATTATGGTGGGTTCTCCAAAAAAGGAGTGGAGTGGGGGAGATCCGTAGGTATGCATATTTCATAAGCTTTAGGAACAGTAGGTGAATCCCCTCAGCTAACTGCCTGCAGTCCACATGGGGTGACAGGTGAAGCCTCCTAGTGTGGACTGTTGTGTAAAGACCGGCAAAGAACTCCAGCAGAGTATCAGGCCGGTTGACATCGAGGATCAACTGATGAGAGTTAAGCTGAACAAATGCCATCTGCCCAGACTGTCGCCCTAGGATAACATTATCAACAGCCTCTTCTAGTAACTTAACATGCTCATTCGAGAGGCGCAAGCCATCATCAAAACTAGTGTCATCACTTTGCACTCCATCCATCATTGAAGGCCCTTCATACCCTGTTAATTGCCGATAGCTGATACCTTGGTAGGTAACAGGGACTGGAGGTAAATCTAGCCAGGCTCCCCATCCTTCTTGTGGGGCAGCAGGAGCAGGAGCAGCCTCCCACGCATTGTTGGCATTTTCCATCTGCCAAACTTGGGCATCATGTTGTGCTTGCTGCATAGCATCCAGAAAAGGTGGCTGGTCTGTATGGGGAGAGGCACCCATGGGAGGTACCTCATCTTCATTGCTCAACAACCCCTGAGTAGCATCCCTACCATTCAGTATATATATTGGTTCTGTCCAAGATTGACCCATGCCACTCATATCATTGAACCTCTTGATAACTAAACTATATGGCACCAAGGAAAGCTCATTGATGAGCACCCTAACTAGCACTCGGGACTTTTTATAACCTGGCCTATGCCAAAAAAGGCACCTACCAAAACAGGAAACAACCTTGATGATGTAATATTCAGTCTGATAGTTCAAGGGAAAACCCAAGAGCATCACCCAAGCTTCCCTTTCCGCAACAGGACATCGCATGTTGGGCTCTTCATCATGTCTCGCAAGGTAAAAAGTGGACAGATCATCCAATGCCTTTTCTCCCATATCAACCATCGCATCTCTTACTAGTCTGTCTGCAAAACATACCAAACCAACACAAAAAGGGTAAATCTCACCCTCCAAAGTTTCAGCATTGTGATCCTCAGCCAAGATTCTTCTAACTTCTGCAAGAACAACTTCACGCTGCAAATCAGGAGGGGAGGGGACGACAAATACCAGAGCATGTTGGGCGTGGTCAAGTGGCGGCTCATCGACGACAACCATGTTCCGTTGCAGGCGACCATGTGGAGTTTGCTAGATTTTCATTGTTCCAGGGACGAACTGATAAGGCATCACTGGGATGGTCACCATAGCTTGATGTCTGCAGATGATGGCGGCAGAGGGCGGAGAGACCTGGGCAGAAGGAACAAAACCCTTGTTGTGTTCGGAAGGAGTAGCAAAAGGGGAAAATCGTGAACTCTGATGGGAGGGTCTCTGACTGCTTGTCAGGTTTGGGAAGCGAAACGGTCAGAGGGGTATCGGGAACCCGCGCAAGCGGTGGGATATCCTTCCGTAGTAAAGACTTAGCTACCCAAGTTTGTTGTTGCTGCCGCACCGTTGCAATACTCTGTATTGGTTGCCCTGTTTTCCGCTGATAATAGAAATTCGGTTTTCGTTTCCAAACCATGGGCTGAGAGCCGGCCCATGTCTTATAATTCCATCCGTAATGGCCCAAACGTCCACATCGACGGTAGCGAAGCCCAATAGTGCATGATTTGCTAGCGTGACCAATGGCAAGGCATCGTGAACACGATAACTTTCCAACCCTAGTCGGTGGGGTATAACTCAAATCTTCATGAAAATTGCATGTGTATCCCAAACTTACACAATTAGTGCAGGTAATACCTGGACAATTAATTATAATATGTCCTTTTCTAAAGCATGTTGCACACCTATGGATCTTAGACGGAACATATTTAATATTTAAACAGTTTTCTGCACCTGAGAATTTGAATATCCTGCATGCCATAGATCTAGAATTTCCTCCAAGAGATTGGGAGAAATGGATTCCCAATAATTTTGTTGAAACCTAGTCCCTTCAAAAAAAATGCTTATGATTGAGGAAGCCCGTCATAGACAATACATTGCTAAAACTGCCAAACCTTGAATCGGTGGAAGATTGAGATTCATTCAACAAAGGAAAGGCCCTGGCAGTGATGGTATTGATATCTCCTTCCTCAGGATCGGACACCAAGCCTCTATCAGATTGAGAAGTGGAACGTCGGAAATTCAGAGATGACTTGATAGCCATAGGCGATCTAGCCATCGCTTTCAGGATCTCATTATCCAGATGCCAATAGTTGTTGTCCATTGAATAATCCATATAGTTCTTGAATAAGCGAAAATGACAAACAGAATCTGGCAAATTATATCCTTCAAACCATATATAAAATGGCCAACTTGATTGGAAGCCACCAAGAATTTAAAACTCCGAGAACCCAATTGAAGAACATTGAAACCACTGGCTAAACCACCGATGCAGCATTGCAACACAATCCCCACCGCCTCTTCCGTAAGAGGAAAAGAGGCCGATGAGAACGATACAACCAAGAAAAATTCCTTGCAACCTTGTGTTTTGTCATAGTGAACCAAAGATCCAAATCTAGAATGAACTTGGTTATCCACCTTGAGACCAGGGGCGAAATCCCAATGGATGAGACTTGCCATCCCGGTATAGAGGATGAAGAACGCCATTGGAGGAGAAGGTGAAGGTGGACGTGGAGATGGGAGAGGAGGTGGAGGCGGTCATTGTGGAGCCGCGGAGTTTTACCCTTATTAAGGGGCTGCTTGAAGTTCCCGTTGCCCTTAGCACGATTGTTCCCAGCGCTGGTGTTCACCACCAATTCTGACCCGCCGTCTGGGTCCTTCCTCTTGCCATGGTTGCCGCTGCCAAACGCACCCTTACCATTGTTATTCTTCTTACCCCTGACCTGTCTTCTCTTCATTAGAGCCTGGGTCTTTCGTATTGTCAGAGTCGGCGTACTTGGTGAGAGTTGCCATGAGTTCCCCCATGTCTTGACATGAGCGCTTAAGCCGGCCAAGCGTCTGCTTCATAGGCACAAAATGGCAATTCTTTTCTAGAATCAAAACTGCTTGAGCCGTCGTGATCTGCTCAGACGAGTGGATGATGGTTGAAACCCGCCGGACCCAATGATGAGCTGATTCGTCCTCCTATTGAACAAAATGATCTAAATCCACAATCGTCATGGGCTGCTTGCACGTTCCTCAGAAATTTTTGATGAACTTTGCCTTGAGATTGGCCCAGAAATTAATGGTGTTGGGCGGCAGACCCTTCAACCACATGCGAGCCGGCCCTTCCAGCATCATGATGAAATATTTGGCACATACTTAATGACTAACGTCTAACATCTCCATGGCCAGCTCATAGCTTTCAATCCAAGCCTCCGGAGGTAAGTCAACAATATAATTTGGGGCCTTGCATGGGCCCTTGAAATCCTTCGGTAGGCGCTCATTCCGCAAAGCCGACACTAATCACAGCACCCCCACAGCCCTGGAGGTTACTCCCGCTCCTTCCGAGATGGAAGGCACATCTGTGGGTTCTTGATGAGCCACCACCGCTGCCAGAGCCGTCGCCCTTCACTCTGCTTTCGCCCGATCCAATAGCGCCTGAGCATCCAGAGCCGCCCGATCAACTCACGGCGGGTTCCGGTGTCGATCACTGCTAGAAACCGCTAGTGATTCAAAACATCGGCTATAGCTGCGGCTGCGGCTGCGGATGGGGGTTGAGTGCACACGACTCCGGCTGTAAGTGTACTTATCTGCTGGGCCATCGCCGTCTGTAGGTATCCAATAGTGTTCCGCACCTCTTCTGCGAAGGGCGCCTCGTCCGGGATAGGTATTGCGCCAAGATGGGTTGCTGTCGCAACCATGTTCCCCGCTAGGTCGGAATAATGACCCGCCGGTGTTGGGAAAGACATTGGTGAGGCTTGGTCCCGTTGGGGCGGGTTAAGTTGTTGAACCGCTGGCCGGCTTCCAGGTACTTCCGCTATCCGTCCTATCCCCGACGTGTTGAAAAGATTCCTGGCCTCATACTGATCCGGCAAGCAGGACTGATGCCTCATCCATTGAACCACCATTGCAGACTGCTGCTCCAGCTCCAGGCGGAAAGCATCCGCCCTAAGGTGCTCCACCTCTGCCTCCATATGATCCTTCATCGCATTAATCTCTTGTTGAACCTCGGTCATCTGGTCCTTTAGCCTCGCGATCTCCGTGTTCCGGGCCGCTTGGTTTTCATCTGTAACCTCCGTGGCCATCAGGGTTGTAAGCTCATTCATCAGATCCAGAAGAACCGAAGTCGGCGGCCTACTAGACCCCGATCCTACTGCACTGGCGGCTGTGCTGCTCGGGGCTGGTGCTGATCCTGCCATGAAGACGGAAGCACGGCTCAACGGCTCATAATACTCCGGCTCATGAAATTCTTATTCGGGGCAAGGTTCATCGTAGCCCCCGAGCCCGCCATTGTGTAGCTGGTAAATTGATTCCGTATCTCCGCTTGAAGATCCATCCTCCGAGCAGACGAGAGTTCCCTGCGACTCAGAGCTTTCAAGATACATGCCCTGCGTAAAGCCAACGAAAACATGCTTCCTGGCCGGGTCAACATGGGCGGATTGCGCGTATCGGGCGGGTTGCACACGCTGGGCCGGCTCGACGATGTCGGTGCAGACGTCCGGTCCGGTTTTAGATCCACCAATTTTGCCATGAAGACGTGGATTCCACCGAACAGAATCTGGAAACCGTACTCGATTGAGTCGGCCTCGGGGCCCCAGGCGGCGTTGTCGATGTAGAGCCGGCCGCGACGACTCTTGTTCATCCTGCCAACAGCGTACCCATCGATCCCTAGGAGAGAGCCCTTTGAGAACTCAACACCACCGAGCGCTAGCCCCACGGTGGGCGCCAACTGTCATGGTTTTGTCACGGCAGATGTCCGAAGACTTAAGTTCGTGGCCATCGCTAAGGTGATGGACTCAAAGGGGTTGGTTGAGACGAGGGACACGAGTTTACCCAGGTTCGGCCCCTCAAGAAGAGGTAAAATCCTACGTCCTGCTTGTGTTGTATTTATTGGAGTATCGATTACAAGGGAGCGGATTCGCTCGACCTAGCTTTCGATTGAGTGGTTTCTGTCTAAGCCGCCCCGGGGTCTCGCCTTTATATATGAGGTCGAGGCCCTGGGTTACACGAGTCATACACCAACTCTTACAACGTAGACAATCCTATCTCTAAGTCGCCTTGCCATCTTGGGCAAACTATCTCCGGGCGGCTTAACTGCCCGGGTCTTCATACCATCTTCTGTCTGGGCCTCCGTCTTGGCCCATCTTGGTAAGCCATCATATAACCAGGCCTATGTCTTTCAGCCCACTTCTCTAGTCTGGATTATGAGCCGCCAGGTATGACCCGGCCCCACCTGGGCGGGTATTACCACGGGGTTATATCCCCAACACATAGGGTTGTCTTTAATTTATTTGTGCCATTTGCTTTTACTTTATCACTATTAGTTAGCAATAGTTGTAGAAGCAATAGTTGGCGCGACAACCACATGATGACATGATGATGGAGATCATGATGATGGAGATCATGGTGTCATGCTAGTGACGATGGAGAACATGTTGGTTCTTTGGAGATGAAGATCAAAAGCACAAGACGATGATGGCCATATCATGTCACTTATATGATTTGCATGTCATCTTTATCCTTTTATGCATCTTATTTTGCTTAGGACGACGATAGCATTCTATGATGATCTCTCACTAAAATTTTAAGATAAAATTGTGTTCCCCCAAGTATGCACCGTTGCGAAGGTTCTTCCTTCCGAAGCACTTGTGATGATCGGGTGTGATAGAATCTACGCTCATATACAACGGGTGTAAGCAAGTTTTACACATGTGGAATACTTGGATTAAACTTGACGATCCTAGCATGTACAGACATGGCCTGGGAAGACAGGAGACCGAAAGGTCGAACATGAGTCATATAGTAGATATGATCAACATGGAGATGTTCACCATTGAAACAACCTCATCTCATGTGATGATTGAACATGGGTTGGTGGACTTGGATCATGTCACACGTAGACAACCTGAGGGATGTTGATTTGAGTAGGAGTTCTTTAGTATATGAATAATTGAACTCATTATCATGAACATAGTCTAAAGTTGTCTTTGCAAAATTATGTTGTAGATCAATGGCTCACACAATAGCTCCCCTATATTTTAATGCGTTCTTAGAGAAAGCTAAATTGAAAGATGATGGAAGTAACTGATACATCTCCAACGTGTCTATAATTTTTTATTGTTCATGCTAATATATTATCATTCTAGGATACTTTTTGGGCATTTGTTTACCAATTTATAATATTCTTTAGCACTAACCTATTGACCCAGGGCCAAGTGCGAGTTGATGTTTTATGCATGTTTTTTAATTTTCAGGTTTACAGTACTAAACGAAGTCCAATTTCCACGAAACTTTTTGATGATTTTTTATGGACTAAAAGAAGACCTGGAAGCTTCCGGAGGAGGCCGGGAGGCACACGAGGGCCCCACCACACATCAGAACATGCCCTAGGGGGCGTGCTGATATGTGGTGGCCCCCTCGTGGCTCTCCCGACGTCCCTCCCTGGCCTATAAATTCTCTAATATTCCAAAAAACCTATAGGAAGTCCCGAAACGCTTTTTACGCCGCCGAAGTCTTTGTTCCGACGGGATCCCATCTAGGGCTCCGTTTCGGCACCCTACCGGAGGGGGCATCAATCATGGAGGGCCTTTTCATCAACCATACTGCCCTCATGATGATGTGTGAGTAGTTCACCATGGACCTATGGGTCCGTACGTAGTACCTAGATGGTAATCGCTCTTTATCTTGGTCTCAATACAATGTTCATCGCATCTTTGCGTTGATCTATCCGATATAATCCCTTTGTATGGCACATTTGTTGGGATCCGATGAATTGTTAGTTTATGTTCAGATTATTCATGAAAAATATTTGAGTCAAACCTCATTACTATGATTGTTGTTTGCATGACCATTATAGCTTCGTAATGCTCTCCGATCAATTGAGATAGTTTGGCCAACTAGATGGATATTTCTCGGTGGGAGTGGTGCGTTGTGGTAGGTTCAACGTGATGATTTCCTATATCCCAGTGACAAAGTAGGGGGAAAGATACGTTTTTGTGTTGCTACTACTACGGATAAAATGATGGGGTTAACTCACATTGATTGAGTTTACTTTGTCTACATCATGTCATCATCCTCCAAGCATTACTCTATTTTACTTAATCTCTAGACGTATGCTGGATAGCGGTCAATAAGTGGAGTAATAGTAAGAGGTGCAGGAAGGAGTCAGGCTATTTGCTTATGAACGTGATACCTATATACACATGATCATTGTCGTGAAAATCGCATGACTATTCGCTTTTCTATCAATTGCCCAGCAATAATTTGTTTACACACCATACGCTATTTCTATGAGAGATGCCAGTAGAGAACACTATGCCCCCGGGTCTATCCAGTTATATATATTTACAAACGCTACTATTACCTTGCTGCCATTTACTTGATTTTATTTTATTTTTCAATTTACAATTATGTACACAACTTACTTCTTGCAAATAACAAGACCAATGGGATTGACAACCCTCTTGCCAGCCTTGGGTGTAAGTTGTTTGCTCTTTTGTGTGCACCGCTGAAGATGGTTGAGGATTGGTATTCCTATTGGTTCGATAAACCTTGGCTTCATAACTGAGGGAAATATTTACCCACATTATGTTGCGATAACCTGTTCCTATTCACGGAAAACTCAACACAGGTCACAAGTATTAGTAACTATGCGGGCTGGGTCCATAATCTGAGGATTACCCTCACGGCTTCGCAAAAGGCTTATGTCATTGATGCACTGCCTGGTGTGTCGCCCCCTCTAGTGTCGTTTGCGGATGTGTGAAGGTCTGGCAGGCACGTGCTGATGACTACTCAATAGTTTAGTGCGCCATGTTGTACGGCTTAGAATCGGGACTTCAAAAGTGTTTTGAACGCCATGGAGCATATGAGATGTTCCAATAGTTGAAGTTAGTATTTCAAGGAAATGCCCGGATCGAGAGGTATGAGACCTTCGATAAGTTCTTCGCCTACTAGATGGAGGAGAAAAGTTCTGTCAGTGAGCACATACTCAGAATGTCTGGGTACTACAACCGCTTAAATCAGTTGGGAGTTGAGTTTCTGCCTGAGACGGTCACTCACAGAGTTCTCCAGTCACTGCCACCTAGTTATAAGGGCTTCGTGATGAACTATAATATGCAAGCGATGAACTAGTCAATCTCCAAGCTATTCGCGATGCTGAAAGTCGCGGAAGTGGAAATCAAAAAGGAGCATCAAGTGATGATGGTGAATAAAACCACTAGTTTCAAGAAAGCAATGGAAAGAAGGGAAACTTCAAGAAGAATGGAAAGCAAATTGTCGCTCCCGTGAAGAAACCCAAGGTTGGACCCAAGCCTGAGACTAAGTGCTCCTACTGCACGGGGACTGCCACTCGAAGTGGAATTGCCCCCCAAGTACTTGGCTGATAAGAAGGGTGGCAACGTCAACAAAGGTATATTTGATATACACATTGTTGATGTGTACCTCACTAGCTCTCGTAGTAGTGCCTAGGTATTTGACAGTGGTTCAGTTGCTCATATTTTTAACTCAAAGCAGGAACTACAGAATAGATGGAGGCTGGCAAAGGATGAAGTGAGGATGCATGTTGGAAATGGTTCCAAGGTTGTTGTGATCTCCGTTGACACGCTTGCTCTTCAATTACCATCGAGATTAGTTTTAAACCTAAATAATTGTTATTTGGTGCCTGTGTTGAGCATGAACATTATATCTGGACCTTGTTTATTGCGAGATGGTTATTCGTTTAAATCAGAGAATAATGGATGTTTTATTTATATGAGTAATATCTTTTATGGTCATGCACCCAATGTGAATGGTTTATTCTTGTTGAATCTCGATAGTAGTGATAGACTGATGACCCACAAGTATAGGGGATCTATCGTAGTCCTTTTGATAAGTAAGAGTGTCGAACCCAACGAGGAGCAGAAGGAAATGAAAAATGGTTTCAGTAAGGTATTCTTTGCAAGCACTGAAATTATCGGTAACAGATAGTTTTGTGATAAGATAATGTGTAACGAGTAACAAGTAACAAGTGTAGTAAAGGTGCAGAAAGGTAGCCCAATCCTTTTTGTAGCAAAGGACAGACCTGGATAAACTCTTATATAAAGTGAAGCGCTCCCGAGGACACATGGGAATTTCCGTCAAGCTAGTTTTCAGCATGCTCACTTGATTCGTGTTCGTTACTTTGGTAATTTGGTATGTGCGTGGACCGTTGCTTGGGTGCTGCCCTTACTTGTACAAACCTCCCACTTATGGTTAACCTCTCTTGCAAGCATCCGCAACTACGAAAGAAGAATTAAGATAAATCTAACCATAGCATGAAACATATGGATCCAAATCAGCCCCTTACGAAGCAACGCATAAACTAGGGTTTAAGCTTCTGTCACTCTAGCAACCCATCATCTACTTATTACTTACCAATGTCTTCCCCTAGGTCCAAATAATGGTGAAGTGTTATGTAGTCTACTTTCACATAGCACCATTAGAGGAGAGACAACATACATCTCATCAAAGTATCGAACGAATACCAAATTCACATGATTACTTATAACAAGACTTATCCCATGTCCTCAGGAACAAACGTAACTACTCACAAAGCATGTTCATGTTCAAAATCAGAGGAGTATTAATTATCATAAAGGATCTAAACATATGATATTCCACCAACTAAGTCAACTAGCATCAAGTACAAGGAGTAATAAACACTACTAGCAACCCACAGGTACCAATCCGAGGTTTGAGACAAAGATCGGATACAAGAGATGAACTAGGGTTTGGAGAGGATATGATGTCGATGAAGATGTTGATGGAGATTGACCCCCTCTCGATGAGAGGATCATTGGTTTCCCCCTCCAGGGGGAAGTTTCCCCGGCAGAACAGCTCTGGCGGAGCTCTAGATTTGTTCTGCCCAAGTTCTGCCTCGAGACGGCAACGCTTCATCTCGAATGCTCTCTTATGATTTTTCCACGTCAAAACCCTTCATATAGCAAAAGATGGGCGTCGGGGACCTGCCAGGTGGGTAAGAAGCTACCTAGGCACGACTAGGGGGGTGGCCGCGCCTGGCAGGCTTGTGACCTCCTGATGGGCCCCCTCTGGTATTTGTTTTGCCCAATATTTTATATATATTCCAAAACTAGTCCCCGTAACTTTTTAGGACTTTTGGAGTTTTGCAGAATGGGTCTCTTAGATTTTCTCGTTTCCTAGTCTAGAATTCCAGCTGCCGGCATTCTCCCTCTTCATGTAAACCTTGTAAAATAAGTGAGAAAAGGCATAAGTATTGTACCATAACGTGCAATAACAGTGCATAATGCAATAAATATCAATATAAAAGCATGATGCAAAATGGACGTATTAACTCAGCCAATCATAGACCTCGCTTGTCCTCAAGTGAAAGCCGAGATCAATAAATGTCCACATGTTTAGAGATAGAGGTGTCGATAAAATGAAATATGGACATGAGGGCATCGTGATCATCTTTAGAAAAACAACACGTATTGATATATAATTTCTTATACTGGAGTAACAATTCATTCACAGGGTTAAAGTAGGAATCAAGAACTTTATTGATAACTAACAAACTATGCTCTCACTCACTGAAGCAATTTGCAATTTATCATAACATCAGAAAGAGTCAATATAAGAGCTTGTAAAGCAAATCCACATAGTCAATCATCTTTTAGTCTTTCATAATTGCTAACACTCACGCGGTACTCATGAGATCAAAGCTTCAATTGGACACAGAGAAAGATAGGGGCTTATTGTTTTGCCTCCCAACTACTCACCTCAAGGGTGATGTCAACAATAAAAACTCATGATCACCCTCCTCCGAGTGGATATATGCGTTTAGGTCATTCCCCAACACATAATGCTTGCCAAGCGAAAAAGGCAAAATATAGGAAGTGGTGAAGATCACCATTACTCTTGCATAAAGGTAAGTACTTATAAAGTAAACGTAACAGATAGGCCCTTCGCAGAGGAAAGCAGAGGTTGTCATGCGCTTTTTGTTTTTGGATGTGCAAACCCTTAATCCAAAGGAACACTGTGTTGTATTGCCCTTTGTGATAGCAACCTTTAGTATGCAGTCCGTCGCTTTTATTTCTTTACTATCACAAGTTCGTACAACGCTTATTTTCCTTTACAATAAAAGATCATACATATTTAGGAGCAATTCTTATTGCTTCTTGCACCGATGACAACTTACTTGAAGGATCTTACTCAATCTATAGGTAGGTATGGCGGACTCTCATGGCAAAACTGGGTTGAGGGTATATGGATGCGAAAGTAGTATCTCTACTTCGTGCGGAAGTTTTGGCTGAAATGATGTGGAAGCAAGCACTACATGTTGGAGGATTTGTGACAATATAACTTCTATTCGGAAACAAGCAAAGATAACTCATTATGTTGTCTTCCTTGTCCAACATCAACTTATTAACATATAATATTTTAATGAGTGCTCACAATCATAAAACATGTCCAAGATAATATATTTATATCTGAACTTCTCTTTCTTTATTACTTCCTTCTAATTCTCCCAATGACCAATCGCTATGTTTGTCAACTCCCAACAAATTTCAACCGACACACTTCTTATATGTGAAGTCATCACCCCCCATAAGACCATCATATATACTCTTTGCTTATATTCTATTCTTCTTTTATTTCTTATTTATTTTTCGCAAGATCATAGCAAGCAAGCAAAGCCCTCATATCAAAACTACTTTCCATTATATAACTCTCGGACTCGCTTACATAAGGGGAACAAAAAAGCAAAAACTATAAGCTAGATCATACTAAAATTTTATTCTACTAGATCGAGATATAACCAAAAGGGTCGAACTAAGAAAAACAAGAAAAAAAATAAAAGGTGTGATTGTGATACGATACTGGGGTGCCTCCCCCAAGTTTGGCACAAGCCAAGGGGAGTGCCCATACCCATGCGTTTAGATGTCCTTCTTCGAAGGTGATGGTGGTGGAGTAGGATCTTTAAGCTTGTTCAGTTTCCTCTTAAGCATAAAGTTTTGTTCCCTCACATCGTCTACTTCCTGCACGAGCTTCAATATCCTTTGACATAATTCTTCCTTGCTCTCTTGCAAAAAACGTGAAGGGATAAATAGAATCTTGGTTTTTCTCCTTGTCTTTGGGAGGGTTGATTTCCTGGACTCCACGTGCATATCTCCTAGTTGAGGCAAGGGAGTCTCCTCTTCATATGAGATTTGTTCCCCATACTTGTCTTCTTGTTCCCCCTTCGAGAATAATCCATAAGGGTCTAGGTCCCCATAGAGCTTGGGATTGGCAAGATAATGCAATATACAGCTCTCCCCTTCACACTCTTGGGACGACATCTTGCTCTAAATCTGCTACAGAAACTGCTCAAAACGAAAAGAAGAGGTATTGTCGCGATACGAAAGTCGAAGCCTTCGGGAGATTATATAATGAATTTTTACCAACCCAAAGGAGTATACCACAAGAAAACAGAGTCCGGAGGGTGCACGAGGTGGTCACAATCCACCTAGGCATGGACAAGGGGTGGCTGCGACTGGTAGGCTTGTCACCTCCTCGTGCATCTTCCAGAGTACTTACAGTTTTCCTAATTTATTAAATATTCCAAAACCGAGAAAAATTGCTATTGGGAAAGTTTTGGAGTCGGTTTGCTTACCATACCACATGCCTATTCCTTTTCGGAATCTGAAACATTTCGGTAGGTCTCCCTAATATACTCCCCGGGAGTTATGGTATTTATAATATCGGTTTCAATATTTATGGGAGCACTTGAGTTATAATGTTTGATTCTTTGCCCGTTTACCACCTACGGAATTGTGCCTTCGAAGTTGTTGATCTTGATGGCACAGGAACGATATACTTCCTTGACAATGTAGGGCCCTTCCCATTTAGAGAGAAGTTTTCCTGCAAAAAATCTTAAACAAGAATTGTATAGCAAGGCATTGTCACCTACATTGAATTCATGCTTCTGTGTCCTTTTATCGTGCCATCTCTTACCTTTTCTTTAAACAACTTGGCATTCTCATAGGCTTGGGTTCTCCATTCATCAAGTGAACTAATGTCAAATAACCTCTTCTCACCAGCAAGTTTGAAATCATAATTAAGCTCTTTGATTGCCCAATAAGCTTTATGATATAGTTCTAGAGGTAAGTAACATGATTTACCATAAACCATTTTATACGGAGACATACCCATAGGGTTTTTGTAAGCAGTTCTATAAGCCCATAATGCATCGTCAAGTTTCTTAGACCAATTATTTCTAGATCTATTAATAGTCTTTTGCAAGATCAATTTAATTTCTCTATTGCTTAATTCTACTTGACCACTAGACTGAGGATGATAAGGAGATGTAATTCTATGATTAACGTCATACTTAGCAAGCAATTTACGGAAGGCACCATGAATAAAGTGTGAACCACCATCAGACATTAAATATCTAGGGACTCCAAATCTAGGGAAGGTAACTTCTTTCAACATTTTAATAGAGGTGTATGATCAGCACTACTAGTTGGAATAGCTTCTACCCACTTAGTAACATAATGAACATCAACTAGGATATGAGTATACCCGTTGGACGTTGGAAAAAGTCCCATATAATCAAAACCCAAAACATCAAATGGTTCAATACCAAGAGAGTAATTCATAGGCATTTTCTGATGTCTACTAATATTGCCAATTCTTTGACATTCATCACATGACAAGACAAACTTACGAGCATCCTTGAAGAGAGTAGGCCAATAAAACCCAGATTGTAATACCTTGTGCGTAGATCAATCTCCAGCGAGGTGTCCTCCATAGGCCTCTAAATGACACTTCTACATGATTTGTTCCTGTTCATGCTCAGATACACAACATCTAATAACACCATCTACTCCTTTATAAAGGTGATATCATCCCAAAATTAATGTCTTAAATCATAGAAGAAAATTTTCTTTTGTTGATATGTGAAACTAGGTGGTATAAATTTAGCAACAATGTAATTAGCATAATCGGCATACCATGGAGCATTATGCGAAGCATTTATGACAGCTAATTGTTCATCAGGAAAGCTATCATCAATAGGTAGTGGGTCATCAAGAACATTTTCTAACCTAAACAAGTTATCCACTACGGGGTTATCAACACCTTTCTATTAACAATATGCAAATCAAATTCTTGCAGGGAAAGAACCCATCTGATAAGTCTAGGTTTAGCATCTTTCTTTTCCATAAGATATTTAATAGAAGCATGATCAGTGTGAACAATTACTTTGGAATCAACAATATAAGGTCTAAACTTATCACAAGCAAACACAACTACTAAAATTCCTTTTTAGTGGTAGCATAGTTTCTTTGAGCGTTGTCTAGACTCTTACTAGCATAATGGATAACATTTAATTTCATATCAACTCTTTGTCCTAGAACAGTACCAACGATATAATCACTAGCATCACACAAAATTTCAAAGGGTAGGTTCCAATCAGGTGGTTGAACAACAGGTACAGAAATCAAGGCATTCATAAGAATTTCAAATGCTTTTACATAATCATCATTAAAAACGAATGGAACATCCTTTTTTTAAAATATTAGTGAGAGGCCTAGAAATCTTAGAGAAATCTTTAATAAACCTCCTATAGAAACTAGCATGACCAAGGAAACTTCTTATACCTCTGATATCCGTAGGACACGACATCTTCTCAGTAGCATCAACTTTGGCTTTGTCAAGTTCAATACCTCTTTTAGAGATTTTGTGTCCCAAGACAATACCTTCATTCACCATAAAGTGACACTTCTCCCAATCCAATTCAAGACAAGATTTGTTTCTTCACATATCTGCAAAACTCGATAAAGGTTCCTCAAACAATCGTCAAAAGAAGTTCCGTAAACGGAAAAATCATCCATGAAAACCTCAACCATCCTTTCACAAAATTCAAAGAATATAGCAGTCATACATCTTTTAAAGGTAGCAGGTGCATTGCATAAACCAAAAGGCATACGTCTATAAGCAAAGGTACCGAAGGGGCAAGTAAAAATGGTCTTCTCTTGGTCCTCTTTTGACACAACTATTTGAGAGAAGCCAGAATAATCGTCTAGAAAGCAAAAATGTGTGTGTTTGGATAGTCTTTCTAGCATTTGATCAATAAAAGGTAGAGGGTAATGATCTTTCCTAGTAGCTTTATTTAATTTCCTGAAATCAATTACCATTCTATACCCTGTAACAATTCTTTGCGAGATCAATTCATTTTTATCATTAGGACGGTAATACCTCCTTTCTTAGGGACACAATGAATGGGACTAACCCATCTACTATCAGAATAGGATAAATAATACGTGCCTCGAGAAGCTTTAATATTTCATTTCTTACCACTTTTTTCATTTTAGGATTTAAACCATCGTTGGTGATCAAAAACTGTTTTAGCATCAGGCTCTGTATTAGTTTTATGCTGACATAGAGTGGGACTAATGCCCTTAAGATCATCAAGAGTATATCCAATAGCAGCATGGTGCTTCCTCAGAGTTTTCAATAATCTTTTTTCTTCATGCTCTGAAAGGTTAGCACTAATAATTACAAAATATATCTTCTTTTCATCAAGATAAACATATTTCAGAGTATCCGGTAATTGTTTAAGCTCAAACACAGGATCACCCTTGGGTGGAGGAGGATCCCCAAGTATTTCAATAGGCAAATTATGTTTCAAAATAGGGTGCTGATCAAAGAAAATCTTATTTATTTCATTCCTTTCATTGATATGCATATCGTTTTCATGGTCTAGCAGATATTGTTCTAAGGGATCAGTAGGAGGCACAACAATAGAAGCAAGACCAATAATTTCATCCTTACTTGGCAATTCTTTATCATGGGGTTGTCTACAAAATTTAGAGAAACAAAACTCATGAGACGTGTCCCCAAAACTTACACTACCAATTTCCTTCTCACAATCTATCCTGGCATTAATAGTATTCAAAAAAGGTCTACCAAATATAATGGGACAAAAATCATCTTGTGGGGAACCAAGGACAAGAAAATCAGTAGGATATTTTATTTTCCCACACAAGACTTCAACATCTCTAACAATCCCAACTGGTGCTATAGTGTATCTATTAGCAAGCTTAATGGTAACATCAATTTCCTCTAGCTCAGTTGGTGCAATATCATTCATAATTTATTTATATAAGGTAAAGGGAATTGCATTAATAATGGCACCTTAATCACATAAGCCATGATAAGTGTGATCTCCTATTTTAATAGAAACAACATGCATGCCAACAATAGGTCTATGTTTATTTTTCGCATCAGGTCTAGCAATTCTCAGAGCTTCATCACATAATTGAATAACATGCCCAATAATATTATCAACCAAGAGATCTTTAACCATAGCAATAATAGGCTCAACCTTAATTTGTTCAGGAGGTGTAGGTGTTCTAACATAGCTCTTACGAACCACAGTTCAAGCTTTAGCATGTTCCTTTATTCTAACAAGAAAATGTGGTTTCTCAATATGAGCAGCAGGAATAACAGGATCAATATTATATGTAATAGTTTCTTCTTCAAGTTTAATAGGTTCAACTACTTTCACTTCAATGGGAGGATGATATTTAAACCACTTCTCCTTAGGGAGATCAACATGAGCAGAAAAAGATTCACAAAAAGAAGCTACTATCTCAAAGTCATGTCCATATTTAGAGCTAAATTCACGAAAAGCATGGGTGTCTACAAAAGATTTAACACAATCAAACTTAAGGTTTATACCTAACTCCTTACCTTCATAGAGTTCCCAATCTTCAGAGTTGCATTTAATTCTTTCCAATAAATCCTATTTGAAGTCAATATCTTTCTTCATATAGGAACCAGTACAAGAAGTATCGAGCATGGATTGATCATTACAAGAAAGCCGAGCATAAAAATTGTGAATAATAATTTCTCTCGAGAGCTCATAATTGGGGCATTAATATAACATTAAATTAAGCCTCCCCCAAACTTGAGCGATTATTTCTCCTTCACGAGGCCAATAATTATAAATATTATTCCGATCACGATGAACTAGATGCATACGATAGAACTTCTGATGAAATTCCATTTTCAATCGGTTGTAGATCCAAGATCCAATATCATCACAAAGCCTATACCATGTCAATGCCTTCTCCTTCAAATATAAAGGAAAGACCTTCTTGTTGACGTGATCCTCAGGCAGATCTGCAAGCTTAAATGATCCACAAACTTCATCCACATAAATTAGATGCAAATCAAGATGTAGTGTTCCATCTCCTGCATAAGGATTAGCCAGCACTTTCTCTATCATACGCAAGGTTTACAAGTCGATGAGTCGATGAGTCATTCCAAGGATGATACTCATAGACTCAGCATGGCTAATCGACACTAGTCGGCACTGAAGTTGCGACTCATACACTAGTCGACACAGAAGCATAGTCGGCCCTGGAGTTGAGGCTCATACACTAGTCTATAGACTAGTATGGACTAGTCCTTGGACTCATAATCCTTGATCATACCCGAAGGAATTTCATAATAAATATTTTCAGTAGGTTCAGTAGGTTGAGGGGCAACTCTTTGTGCTTCCGGTCAAGGTGAAGATACTCCGAACAAACCCCTCAAAGCATAGGGGATCTATCGTAACAAGTGACAGTAAATTTCAGCACACTATATAAAATTTTCCTTACCAAATTCCACTCACCAAAGCCGCTTCACTCCCCGGCAACGGCGCCACAAAAGAGTCCTGATGACCCACACGTATAGGGGATCTATCGTAGTCCTTTCGATAAGTTAGAGTGCCGAACCCAATGAGGAGTAGAAGGAAATGGCAAGTGGTTTCCGTAAGGTATTCTCTGCAAGCACTGAAATTATTGGTAACAAATAGTTTTGTGATAAGATAATTTGCGAGTAACAAGTAACAAGTGTAGAAAAGGTGAATGAAGGTATCCCAATCCTTTTTGTCAGAAAGGACAGGCCTGGACAAACTCTTATATAAAGTGAAGCGGTCCTGAGGACACATGGGAATTTCCGTCAAACTAGTTTTCATCATGCTCACTTGATTTGCTTTCGCTACTTTGATAATTTGATATGTGGGTGGACCGGTGCTTGGGTGCTTCCCTTACTTGGGAAAACCTCCCACTTATGATAAACCTCTCTCGCAAGCATCCGCAACTACGAAAGAATAATTAAGATAAATCTAACCATAGCATGAAACATATGGATCCAAATTAGCCCCATACGAAGCAACGCATAAACTAAGGTTTAAGCTTCTGCCACTCTAGCAACCCATCATCTACTTATTACTTCCCAATGACGTCCCCTAGGCCCAAATAAATGGTGTAGTATTGTGTAGTCAACGTTCACATAACACCACTAGAGGAGAGAGAACATACATCTGATCAAAATATCGAACGAATACCAAATTCACATGATTACTTGTAACAAGACTTATCCCATGTCCTCAGGAACAAACGTAACTACTCACAAAGCATGTTCATGTTCATAAGCAGAGAAATATTAATTATCATAAAGGATCTGAACATATGATATTCCACCAAGTAAACCAACTAGCATCAACTACAAGGAGTAATCAACACTACTAGCAACCCACACATACCAATCTGAGGTTTGAGACAAAGATCGGAAACAAGAAATAAACTAGGATTTGGAGAGGAGATGGTGATGATGAAGATGTTGATGGCGATTGACACCCTCTCGATGAGAGGATCATTGGTGACGACGATGGCTTCGATTTCCCCTTCGTGAGGGAAGCTTCCCCGGCAGAACAGCTACGTCGGATCTCTAGATTGGTTCTGCCCAAGTTCTGCCTGGAGACGGCGGTCCTTCGTATTGAAAGCTCTCTTATGATTTTTCCAGGTCAAAACCCTTTATATAGAAGAAGATGGGCGTCGAGGACCTACTGGGTGGGTCACAAGCCACCTAGGCGCGACCACGGAGGTGGCCGTGCCTGGCAGGCTTGTGACCTCCTTGTGAGCCCCCTCTGGTATTTGTTTTGCCCAATATTTTTATATATTCCAAAACAATTCCCCATAACTTTTTAGGACTTTTGGAGTTGTGCAGAATATGTCTCTCGGATTTGCTCCTTTCCCAGTCCAGAATTCTAGCTGTCGGCATTCTCCCTCTTCACGTAAACCTCGTAAAATAAGAGAGAAAATGCATAAGTATTGTACCATAACGTTGAATAACAACCCATAATGCAATAAACATCAATATAAAAGCATGATGCAAAATGGGCGTATCATACACACATTCATAACATTGATGCCAAAAGATGCAAAGTTAATAATGATACTACCACTTTCTTGTGGCACTACCGCTTAGGTCATATTGGTGTAAAACGCATGAAGAAGCTCCATGTTGATGGACTTTTGGAATCACTCGATTTTGAATCGCTTGATACGTGTGAACCATGCCTCATGGGCAAGATGACAAAATCCCCGTTCTGTGGTATAGTGGTGCGGGCTAGTGACTTGTTGGAAATTATACATACTAATGTGTGCGGTCCAATGAGTGTTGAGGCGCACGATGGATATCATTATTGTCTTACCTTTGTTGGTAATTTGAGTAGATATGTGTATATTTACTTAATGAAACACAAGTCTAAAACTTTTCAAAAGTTCAAGCAGTTACAGAGTGAAATAGAGAATCATCATAACAAGAAGATTAAGTCTCTACGATATGACCGTGGTGGAGAATATCTGAGTTATTAGTTTGGCACGCATTTAACACAATGTGGAATTGTTTCACAGCTTATGCTACTTGGAATATTACAGTGTAATGGTGTGTCTGAGCATCATAATTGTACTCTATTACATATGGTGCGATCTATGATGTCTCTTACTGATCTCCCACTATCATTTCGGGGTTATGCATTAGAGACAGTTGCATTCACTTTAAATAGGGCATCATCTAAATCCGTTGAGACGACACCATATGAATTATGGTTTGGCAAGAAACCTAAGTTGTCGTTTCCTAAATTTTGGGCTGCGACGCTTATGTGAAAAGACTTTAGCCTCATAAGCTCGAACCCAAAGGGAACAAGTGTGTCTTCATAGGAAAACCTAAGGAAACTATTGGTTACACCTTCTATCTCAGATCCGAAGGCAAAGTCTTTGTTTCCAAGAATGTATCCTTTCTAGAGAAGGAGTTTCTTTCGAAAGAATTGAGTGGTAGGAAGGTAGAACTTGATGAGGTTGTTGAACCGTCACTTCAGTTGGAGAGTAACACGACACAAAAAGATGTTTCTTCGGTGCCTGTGCCAAGTGAAGAGGAAGCTAATGATGATGGTCATGAAACTTTAGATCAAGTTACTGCTGAGCCTTGTAGGACGACAAGGACTCGTATCACCCTTGAGTGGTACGGCAATCCTATCTTGGAGGTCATGTTGTTAGACAATAGTGAACCTACGAGCTATGAAGAAGCGATGATGGGCCCGGATACTAACAAATGGCTAGAGGCCATGAAATCAGAGATGGGATCCATGTATGAGAACAAAGTGTGGACTTTGGAGCACTTACCATATGAACGTAAGGCCATACATGAACGGTAATGTCACCATCTATAAAGCTCAACTTGTTGCAAAAGGGTTTTCACAAGTTCAAGGAGATGACTATGATGAGACTTTCTCTCCCGTTGTGATACTTAAGTCCGTTAGGATTATGTTAGCAATAGCTGCAATTTTTGATTATGAAATATGGCAAATGGATGTCAAAACAGCGTTCCTTAGAGGTTTCCTTAAGGAAGAGTTGTATATGATGCACCGAGAAAGTTTTGTTGATCCTAAAAATGTTGACAAAGTATGCAAGCTTCGGCGGTCCATTTATGGACTGGTGCAGGCATCTCGTTGTTGGAATATTTGCTTTGATGAGGTGATCAAAGCGTTTGGGTTCATGCAAGTTTATGGAGAAGCTTGTACTTACAAGAAAGTGAGTGGGAGCTCTATAGCATTTCTAATATTATATGTGGATGGCATATTGCTGACTGGACACAATATAGAACTTTTGGAAAGCGTGAAGATATATTTGAACAAGAGCTTTTAAATCAAAGACCTCGGAGAAGCTGCTTACATATTAGGCATCAAGATCTATAGAGATAGATCAAGACACTTAATAGGACTTTCACAAAGCACATACCTTGATAAGGTTTTGAAGAAATTCAAAATGGATCAGTCCAAGAAAGGGTTCTTGCATGTCTTACAAGGTGTGAAGTTGAGTAAGACTCGATGCCCAACAACTACAGAGGATAGAGAAAAGATTATTGTCATGCCCTATGCCTCAGCCATAAGATCTATCATGTATGCAATGTTGTTCACACGACTAGGTGTCAGCCTTGCCATAAATATGGCCGGAAGGTTTGAAAGTGATCGAGGAGTGGAACACTGGACAACGATCAAAAATATCCTTAAATACCTGAAGCGGACTAAGGAGATGTTTCTCATTTATGGAGGTGATGAAGAACTCGTCGTAAAGGGTTACGTCGATGCTAGCTTTGACACATATCCGGATGACTCTAAGTCTCAAAAATGATACGTATTTATTGTGAATGGTGGAGCGGTAAGCTGGTGTACTTCAGGCCAAAGCATGGTAGCGGATTCTACATGTGACGCGGAGTACATAGCTGCTTCGGAAGCAGCAATGGAAGGTGTTTGGATGAAGCAGTTCATGATGGATCTTGGAGTTGCACCTGGTGCACTGGACCCAATGACGCTCTTTTATGACAACACGGGTGCCATTGCTCTAGCCAAGGAGTCCAGGTTTCACAAAAGGACCAGAAACATAAAGTGTCGCTTCAATTCCATCCGCGATTATATCAAGGAGGAGGACATAAACATTTGCAAAGTACATACAGATATGAAAGTTGGAGACCCGTTGAATAAACCTCTTCCCCGGGCAAAATGTGATCAACACCAGAACTCTATGGGTGGTAGATTTATTACAATGTAAAGAGAGATTATTGTCTCTAGTGCAAGTGGGAGACTGCTGGAAATATGCCCTATAGGAAATAATAAAGTGGTTATTATCATATTTTCTTGTTCATGATAATCTTTTATTATCCATGCTAGAACTATATTGATCGGAAACTCAGATATATGTGTGGACACATAGACAACATCGTGTCCCTAGTAAGCCGCTACTAGACTAGCTTGTTGATCAAAGATGACCAATGTTTCGTGTCCATTGACATGAGTTGTCATTTGATAACAGGATCACATCATTAGGAGAATGATGTGATGGAAAAGACCCAACTATAGGCATATCATTTGATCGTATTAGTTTATTGCTACTGCTTTCTTTATGTCAAATATATGTTCCTATGACCATGAGATCGTGCAACTCCCTGACACCGGAGGAATGCCTTGTGTGTATCAAATGTCACTTCGTAACTGGTTGATCATAAAGGTACTCTACAGGTATCTCCGAGGGTGTCTGTTGGGTTGGCATGGATCGAGACTGGGATTTGTCACTCCGTATGACGGAGAGGTATCTCGGGGCCCTCTCGGTAATACAATATCACAAGAAGCTTGCAAGCAATGTGACTAAGGGGTTAGTAACGAGATCTTGTATTATGGAACGAGTAAAGAGACTTCCCGGTAACGATATTTAACTAGGTATGGAGATACCAATGGTCGAATCTCGTGCAAGTAACATACTGATGGACAAAGGGAACTGCATACGGGATTGACTGAATCCTTGATATTGTGGTTGATCGATAAAGATCTTCATAGAATATGTAGGAACCAATACGGGCATCCAAGTCTCGCTATTGGTTATTGGCCGGAGAGTGTCTCGATCATGTCTGTATCATTCTCGAACCCGGCAGGTCCACACACTTAACGTTCGATGACGATATTGTATTATTGAGTTGTCTATGTTGGAGACGAAACTTGTTTGGAGTCCCGATGAGATCCCGGACGTCACGAGGAGTTTTGGAATGGTCCAGACGTAAAGATTGATCTATGAGAAATTGGTATTCGGGTTCCAGAACAGTTTCAGAATTCATTAGGTTCTCCCGAAAGTGCTGGAAGGGGTTTCGAGGGGTCCATCTGCCCGGAGGGCCCCAAGGGCTGAGAGGGGTGGTGCACCAGCCCCTGGTGGGCTGGCTGCACCTTCCACCCTAAGGCCCATGCAGCCAGGGCTAGGGTTGGGCCAAGGGTGGCTGTCGCCAACCTTGCTTGGGGGCCACGGCAGCCACCTTGGCCGCCACACCAACCCTAGGGGAAACCCTAGTGCGTCCGACCTCCTCCCTCCCCTATATATATGAGAGGAGAGAGAGGGCAGACACCACAACAAGCCACGACACATCCCTCTCTCTCTAGATTGATCTCTCCCTCATTCGTGCCACGGTAGCGCTTGGCGAAGCCTTGTCGGGACAGCTCCACCACCGCCGCCACCATGTCGTTGTGCTATTGGAGAACTCGTCCACAACTCGTCCCTCGCTCGTTGGATCGAGGAGGTGGAGACATGATTGAGCTGCACGTGTGTTGAACGCGGAGGTATCCTCTGTTCGGCGCTAGATCAGGACGGACCAAGATTGGACCACGAAGACGTATGACTACATCAACCGTGTTTCTTAATGCTTCCGCTTAGCGATCTACAAGGATATGTAGATACACTCCTCTATCGTAGGTATGCATCTCCATAGATAGATCTTGGGTGTTCGTAGGAATTTTTTTGTTTCCCATGCAACGTTCCCCGACATAGAGTGGACGATCTTGATCCCAACACATGAGTAGGTGGTTCTCTCTAGGAAAATGAATGGCGGAAGTCTTTGCTTGTTCTGAGTGCTCTCTCTATGAATGAGAGGGAGGGTGGAGGGGTATATATAGCCATTTCCAAAAATCCAGCCGTTACAACATTATTGCGCAACTCGGTCGAACTGAAGTAAAAACACGGTTGCACCAACTAGTGAAAAATTTCCTAACTTCTGGGTTCTCGTTGAGACCGATATAAAGCATGTCGGTGAGACCGATTCGGTTGGTGATACGTCTCCAACGTATCGATAATTTACAAAGTATTCATACCATATTTGCCTATGTTTACAATATTTATATGCTTTTGATGCACTTTATATGATTTACTTGGAACTAACCCGGTCTGACGTTATTTTCAGCAGAATTACCGTGGTATTCTTTTTGTGTAGAAAATGAAAGTTCTCGGAATCACCCGAATTTTTTTGATGATTTTTTCTAGAGGAAATAAGCAATATTGAAGAGAAGAACCAATAGAGGGGAGCCACATGTGGGGCCCAAGCCGTGAGGGCGCACCCCTAGGTCGTGCCCTTAAATGTGGTGGGGGCCACGTGGCTCCGTTGCGCGTGATTCGAACGCTGAAAAATCCTTTAAATCCCAAAAACCCAGAAATAAACAAAGACTCTCCATTATGCCGCCACAACTCTTAGTATCAATGAAAAATAAATTTGGATGCGTTCCAGTACCCTACCGGAGAGGGCAAACCATCACCAGTGGCCATGTTCATCATACCGACGTAGACCATGACGAGGAAGGAGTAGTTCACCATCGGGGCTGAGGGTATGTACCAGTAGCTATGTGTTCAATCTCTCTCTCTATCTCTCTTGTGTTCTTGAGATGTGACAATCTTGATGTATGACGGGCCTTGTTAATAGTCGGATCATATGGTGTTCTTCCCTTTTTTATCATGTTGTGATGAATTGAATCTTTACCTTTGGGATCTAGTTATGTTGTATTGGATAGTTCGGTTTGAGAACACCTAATGCATGTCTTGCATGCAGATAACCGTAGTGGCATTGGGGTATTCAAGTGATTCACTTGATATTTGTTATGGCATCAACTTGTGAATTGCTTTGACCCTTGGGGGTCTATGCATAGGGCTGGATTGAACGTTTTCATACCACGTTCTCCAATAGAAATCTTGGGGTGATCCTTGAAGTTCTTTGTGTTGGATTGAATATGATAGATCTGAAATTGTTTGATGCATGTCTCATAATTAACACATAGATACTTGAGGTGACATTGGAGTATCTAGAGTACATTAGAGTTGATTTATGTGTATCGTAGGTGTTATTCTAGTACCACTCTAGGGTTGTTTGTGTGACTTATAGGAATATCCCAAAAGATTAATTAGAAAGAATAACTTTCAGGTGGATCTACTACCTATACCAATTTCATCTTATTGTTCTCTGCTAGATAGGAACATTGAAGTTATTCTTTGTTGCACGTTGAGGGATGATCATATGATTCAACTATGTTAGCATTGTTGAGAGATTGCACTAGTGAAAGTATGAACCCTATGCTTTAATTCCGAGCCTTTATACAATGTTTTGATCGCTGTTTTCCACTTGCTACCTTGTTCTTTCTTTCATATTTTCATATTACAAAAACCTATATCTATCATCGCTATTGCACTTGTATCACCATCCCTTCGTCGAACTAGTGCACCTATACAATTTGCCATTGTATTGGGTGTGTTGGGGACAGAAGAGATTCCATGTATTTGATTGTAGGGTTGTTTGAGACAGACCATCTTCATCCTACACGTCCCACAGATTGATAAACCTTAGGTCAACCACTTGAGGGAAAATTGCTACTGTCCTACAAAACTCTACGGTTGGAGGCCCGAAATAGTCTACAAGAATAAAGTTGCGTAGTAGCCATCAAGCCATTTTCTGGCACCGTTGCGGGGGTGGTGAGCGCTTGAAGGTATATATTTAGATCTTGCAATTAAATATTTTAGTTTCTTGTTTTTCACTAGTTTGGTTTTAAAAAATAAAACTACAAAAAATGGAGTTTAGGTTGCATCAGTTGTTTCGTGTTTATAAAGTCTTTTGTGAAAATGATGGTTCACAAAATTGTGTTCAATTGGTAGAGGAAAAATTTCTGAAAATACTTAATGAGAATTCCTTGAATGATGAGCATGATAGTAATATTGTTAGTATGAATTATCTGAATATCCATGATGATAATGATATGCAAAGCCACAAGCTTGGGGACGCTATATTTGATGAAGATGATATTTTTAGTCCCCCAAGTTTTGATGCAAACATTTATTATGATGATGCCATGCATCCTATCTATGAGGATTATTGTGATGACTGATGCGTCTCCATCATATCCACTTTTCCAAATCCTTTTGCCCTTGTTTTGGACTCTAATTTGCATGATTTGAATGGAACTAACCTGGACTGACGTTGTTTTCAGCAGAATTGCCTAGGTGTTATTTTTGTGCAGAAATAAAAGTTCTTGGATCGTCCTGAAAATTTACGGAGATCATTTTTGGAATTAATAAAAAATACTGGTGCAAGAAGTAACCAAAGGGGACCACCTACAGGCCACAAGCCTGCTAGGCGCGACCACCCCCCTGGCCGCACCTAGCAGGCTTGTGGGGCCCTCGTGGCTCCTCTAACCTCCTCTCCTGCTTCATATTACCCTATTTGTCGAGAAAAAAAATCAGAGAGAAGAGTTCATCGTGTTTCATGATACAGAGCCGCCGCCACCTCTTGTTCTTCCCCGGGAGACCATATCTGGAGTCCGTTTTGGTCTCCGGAGAGGGGAAATCGTGGTCATCGTCATCACCAACCATCCTTCATCACCAATTCCATGATGCTTCCCGCCGTTTGTGAGTAATTCCATCGTAGGCTTGCTGAACGGTGATGGGTTGGATGAGATTTATCATGTAATCGATTTAGTTTTGTTAGGGTTTGATCCCTAATATCCACTATGTTCTGAGATTGATGTTGTTATGACTTTGCTATGCTTAATGCTTGTCACTAGGGCCCGAGTGACATGATTTCAGATCTGAACCTATTATGTTTTCATGAATATATATGTGTTCTTGAACCTATCTTGCAAATTGTAGACACCTATTACGAGTTATGATCCGCATCCCCTAGGGTGACAATAACTAGGATTGTTTCCGGTGATTATCGTAGTTTGAGGAGTTCATGTATTCACTAAGTGCTAATGCTTTGGTCCGGTTCTCTATTAAAAGGAGGCCTTAATATCCCTTAGTTTCCATTAGGACCCCGCTGCCATGGGAGGGTAGGACAAAAGATGTCATGCAAGTTCTTTTCCATAAGCACGTATGACTATATATGGAATACATGCCTACATTACTTTGATGAATTGGAGCTAGTTCCGTGTCACCCTATGTTATAACCGTTCCATGATGAATTGCATCCAGCACAATTATCCATGATCGATCCATTGCCTACGAGCTTTCCACATATTGATCCTTGCTACAATACTTCTCTGTTGCTACTGTTACAATCACTATAAAACTGCTACTGTTACTTTTGCTACCGTTACCGTTGCTCCGATACTACTTTCCCACTGAATACTTTGCTGCAGATATTATGTCTTTTAGGTGTGGTTGAATTGACAACTCAGCTACGAATACTCGAGAATATTCTTTGGCTCCCCTTGTGTCGAATCATTAAATTTGGGTTGAATACTCCACCCTCGAAAACTGTTGCGATCCCCCATACTTGTGGGTTATCAAGACCTTTTTCTGGCGCCGTTGCCAGGAAGCATAGATATATTCTCTAAGCCATTTGGGATTTATATCTGTTGATCACTATGAAGAATTTTGTGACACCACCACCTGCTAGTAATTCTGATATGTTGCAAGTAATTCATGATGCCACTTCTGCTATGCATGATGCTTATGATGATACTTTGCCTAATAATACTGTGCCACTGGGTGAATTTCTTGATGAACAAATTGATAGAGTCAATGCTGAAAATTATGATACTTCTGAAACTGATGACATTATTGAAACTGAACACTTTGAGACACCTGCTAGACCTAGCTCTCCTAGATATGAATTGCCTGATATTCCTGAGGGTTGTGTTATGGAAGGAGAGGTAGCTAGGGACTTTCTTGCTTATAAGGATAGAGATGATCTTAAGAAATTACTATGAAAGTGGAAAGAAAAATCTTTGAATGCTAGAATGAAATATGATCCTAAGTTTGCTACTTCACCTATATTTGTTACTGATAAGGATTATGAATTCTCTGTTGATCCCGAGTTAATTACTTTCGTTGAATCTGCTCCTTTCCATGGTTATGAATCAAAAACAACTGTGGCACATCTTACAAAATTGAATGATATAGCCACCCTATTTACTCATGAGGAAAACATTTGTTATTACTATATCCTTAAGTTGTTTCCTTTCTCGTTAAAGGGTGATGCTAAGATATGGTTTAACTCTCTTGCTCTTGGTTGTGTGTGTAGCCCCCAGGATATGATTTATCACTTCTCTGAAAAATATTTTCCTGCCCATAAGAAACAAGTTGCCTTGTAGGAAATATTTAATTTTGTGCAAATTGAAGAAGAGGGTCTCCCAAAATCTTGGGGTGGCTTCTCCAATTAATTAATGCTTTGCCTGACCATCCTCTCAAGAAAAATGAAATACTTGATATCTTTTATAATGGACTAATCGATGCTTCTAGGGACCACCTAGATAGTTGTGCTAGTTGTGTTTTCAGGGAACGAACTTTTGAACAAGCTGAAATACTATTGAATAATATATTGAGCAATGATAATGATTGGAGTATTTCCGAACACCTCCGAAACCAACTCCGGAGAAAAGAGGCATTCTATTTCTCAGTCTTAAGATATGCAACAGGCAAAGAAATCTATGAAATAAAAAGGTTTAAAGATGAAGCTGTTAAGAATCTACCACCTATTGAAGAAATACATGGTCTGGATAACCCGACACACATAGTAGAGGTAAATTCTCTTCGTAGATTTGATGAATTTGATAACTTTGTTGTTAAGCAAGAAAATTTTAATGCTTATGTTAGTAGACAATTAAAACATAATGCTTTCATGCTTGATTACTTAGGTGATTATATGAGTAGAACTATCAATGATCTTAAGTTAATTAGTAAACATGCTTCTATGGTAACTACTCAACTAGAACAAGTACAAGAACCGAATGATTCGCTTAATGAGATAAATAGTGAGAACAATGATCATTCTGTTAAAGTTGTGACTAGATGTGGAAGAATGACTCAGGAACCTTTGTATCCTGAGGGCCACCCTAAGAGAATTGAACAAGATTCCCAAAGGGGTAATATTTATGCACCTAGTCGTTCCAATAATAGGAGGAATAGGATGATGATAGAACTTTGCAAGCTACTAGTGAACCTATTATAGATACACCTGAAAACCCAAATGATATTTCTATTTCTGAAGCTGAGACACAATCTGGTGATGAACATGAGCCTAGTGATAATATTAATGATGATGTTCATGTTGATGCTTAACCTAGTAATGATAATGATGTGCAGATTGAACCTGTTGTTGATCTTGATAACCCACATCCTAAGAATAAAAGCTATGATAAAAAGAGATTTTATTGCTAGGAAGCATGGTAAAGAAAGAGAAACATGGGTTTAGAAACCCATGCCCTTTCCTCCTAAACCATCCAAGGAAAAGGATGATGAGGATTTTGAGCGCTTTGTTGAGATGCTTAGACCTGTCTTTTTACGTATGCGCTTGACTGATATTCTGAAAATGTCTCCTTATGCTAAGTATATGAAAGATATTGTGACTAATAAAAGAAAGATACGTGAAGCTGAGATTTCCATCATGCTTGCTAATTATACTTTTAAGGGTAGAGTACCAAACAAATTAGGAGATCCAGGGATACCAACTATACCATGCTTTATAGAAGGGGATTATGTTAAAACTGCATTATGTGGTTTGGGAGCTCGTGTTCGTGTTATGCCTTTATCTTTATATCATAGACTTGATTTGAATAAGTTCACACCTAGTGAAATCTCTTTGCAATTGGTTGATAAATCAACTGCTCTACCAATCGGTATTTGTGAGGATGTACCTGTCGTAGTTGCAAATGCTACTATCTTGACAGACTTTGTTATTCTTGATATTCCCGAGGATGACAGTATGTCGATCATACTTGGTAGACCATTTTTGAATAATGCAGGGGCTGTTATTGATTGCAACAAGGGAATGTCACTTTTCATATTAATTGTAATGAGCATACGGTACACTTTCCAAAGAAACAACCTCAAGTTCATAGTATCAACTCTATTGAAAAAATCCCAATGATTGTTATTGGAGACTTTGAATTTCCTCTTCCTACTATCAAGAAAAAATATGATATACTTATTGTTGGGGACATGCATATCCCCATTGAGGTAACTTAGTGTTATTGGAAATTTCTTCGTTTCATGATTATTCGAAAGAAGTTTGTTAACAATACTTGATAAACCTTATTGACGGATTTCTTTTGATGAACATGAGATGGATGAATTTAGAAAGCACAACCTTCTGTACCCAACTTTTACCATGTGTTAGCTAGATTTAAATTAAGTAGAAATGCTATTATTTTTCTGTTTTCTGAATTTCCCGTGCAATAAAAAAGTGACCTGAAAATAAAAGTTCTTCAAATGACCTGAAAATGGAGTATGATTTTTTTGGAATTTTATAAATATTTGGCACTAAGCATACTACAGGGGGCTGCAACAGTGGGCCACAAGCCCACAAGGCACGGTCACTCCCTGGCTGCGCCTAGCAAGCTTGTGGGTCCCACGTGGGCCCCCTCCACCTATTCCAGCACCCATCCACTTCATCTCCCGCTAGAAAAAATATCCCACCATTGCTAAAACCCGTGTTCTAGCTAATTTTGCTTTCATTTTTGATCTCCTTGCTCAAAGCTTCATTCACAAAACTCTTTTGGGAGATTGTTCCTCGGTATGTGACTCCTCCAATGGTCCAATTAGTTTTTGTTCTAGTGCTTTATATGTTGCAATTTTTTGCTGCTATGGTGACCTTGTTCTTGAGCTTGCATGTCAAATTTGTATGGTCCCAAGTAGTTTTTGATGCATGATATAGCCTCTAGGCACTTGAGGGAGTAGTTGCTATGAGTTTTGGTGAGTTTTGTTCATCTTTATTTTGGGTCACTAATTTTTTAGAATTTTCCAGTAAAAGAAAAAAATGTTGAGGAAGATGTTTCATGGGGGTTCGTCGAGCAAGAAGGCCCCTTGATTCGCGATATGTGAGCCCAACCTTGAACCACCGAGGGAAGCACAAGTAAAACCTTTGTGTCAATTCATGAGTGAGGTCGGTTTCAAGGAAGAATTCTACGCATACACAAGAAATAATGGCCTTGAGGAATTCGTGTCGGACAAATGCAAGCAATACTATCAACTCACGGATTCTTTCGTGCAGAGGTTTGAATTTTTACTCAATCGTAATAAACCTTTCGCTCTATTTGACCTTTATGATAAATCTTATACTTTGGACATGGAGGATTTTAATCATGCATGCAAAATTCCATAATGGGGTAGTTATAGTGATCCTCGCAAAACTGAATATAATGATTTTCTTGCTGGCATCACTATGGGAGAAACTAGACATATTACACAAGCTACCATGGGGAGCATTCACTTTCCTGCCATAAATTAATTTTGCTCTATTCATAGGTAGGTGTATTAATGGTAAAACTGAGCATAGTCACCTTTGTGCACCTGATCTTAGTATTCTTAAGAGTGCGGTAATGGGTGATAGAAGATATAACTTAGGGGCCATTATTGCTAGGAGGTTGAATAATAATGCTAAGGATGGACATTTCTTTGGTCGGATTTATGCCACTCATTTAAGTAATTATCTTTGGGTACCCATACGAGGAAATGATATTGAGTTACCACCTGCTTTCCTTGATTATGAAGCTTTGGTACGTTTTCAGTTTCTCGAAAGGAACGAACAATCTCTCTAGTACCGACTAATTTTTGATAGACAACATGCTTTCCATGTTACCCTTCCTGCTCCCGCCTTCTTTAACTTTCAGGAAAAACAAAGATACATTATAACCAGAGAGGAGGTAGATGAGTACGAGTGAAATGCGGAAACCGGTCGCCTTCACGCTACAGTCATTCACGTGATAGCCACCGCATCCCAGTATGACCCCAACTATGACTTCGGGTATCATCCGGGCCATCCATGGCCCTAGACCAACTTAGGCCAAAATCCTAAGCTTGGGGGAGTACGTATTTCTCACCGACTTTACATTCATGTTCACACACTTATTCTTAAGCAGTCGATGTTCATACTTTTTCATTGTACTATCCACGGTAGTTTACTTTCCTTGTTTTGCTTTTTTCTTGTGTGTTGAATTAACTTTGAGAAAAATACAAAAAAATTATCTATAGCTTTACTTTACAGTTGCTGAGTTTTAGCATTTAAAAGAAAACCTAAAAATATTTTTTCGTTCTTCTTTTACGTGTTGGGAGCTTTCCCGTGTAAATAGTTTTCTCGTTCTTGTTTTGGTTTTTCTTTGTTTGGGTCGTAAGGAGAAGACAACATTGAAAATGTCAAGTGGCTCTCGTATGCATTATGGTTTACATATTAGAGAGCGCACGTTACCTTGTCTTCTCCTTTGAGTTATTGTGTGCAGATTCCAGCTTAATCTGATGCACGTGCACTCTTATTATTATCCACACCGTTCGGTCATGCAAGTGAAAGGCAATAATGACGATATTTGGTGAAAAGATTGAGATGGAGAAAAGCTGGTATGAACTCGACCTATCTTGCTTTTGTAAATATGATTAGCTCATCATTCCGAATTCAGTTCATCATGGGTGAAACATATTTGCAATGACCATTAGAGATTATAGTTATCCATGCCATGCTTAATTAGATAAGAGTGGATAATGGTTTGTTTTGGGTGCCAACTTGCATATTAAATTGGTTGTGATGTAGTATGATGGTATGGTATCATCCTCTGAACGATTCAAGTGGCTCGACTTGGCACATGTTCATGCATGTAGTTGCAACAAAATCAACATAGCCTCCACAATATTTATGTTCATAGTGATTTATATCCTACTCATGATTGCATTCAATGTTGGTTAATACCAAAGCATGCCGATGAGTGTGTTGCTCTTTAGTTGGTCGCTCCCGAATCTTTTGCTAGCCTTCACTTTTACTAAGCGGGAATACTGCTTGTGCATCCAATTCATCAAAACCAAAGTTGTTTCATATGAGTCCACCATACCTACCTATATGCGGTATTTACCTGCCGTTCCAAGTAAATTTTCATGTGCCAAACTCTAAACCTTCAAATAAACATTCTGTTTTGTATGCCCAAATCGCTCATGTGGCGAGTGGAGCCTGTCAGTATCTTCCATGCTAGGTGGGTTATTCTCACGATATGTGTTGATTCACTATCATTCACGAGAAAGTGGCTCGTAATCGGAATGCCCAGTTCCATGTTCGAAATAAAAGCAAAATATAATTAAACAAAACTCCCCAGGATTGTGTTTGTATGGTAGGTACCCGTGGATTCGGCTTGCCGTGGAGTGTGATTGATTGGTGGAGGGGGAGTAAAACCTTTATCATTCTATTTGGGAACCACCTATAATGTATCTAGCATGGAAGATATTGAAAACCTTTTGGTCTTTATGTCAGCAATGAAAGCATACCGCTCAAAAATCATTACTTATCTCTGTTTTAAAAGCTCGATCCCTGGCACCTCTGCAAATCAATGCTTCCCTCTACTAAGGGCCTTTCCATTTACTTTATTGTTGAGACATCATCTTCTTATAAAAGGCACCAGTTAGAGAGCACCACTATCATTTGTATGCTTGTTGTTTATTGATATTGAGTATGAGCATGACTAGATCTCTTTCACCGTGAATTACAATGTCTAGTCAGTCCTTGCTCTTTAGCGGTGCTCTCCATTTACGTTTTGCAGTCTCAGAAAGGGCTAGCGAGATACCATTTTCTCATATTGTATCATGATTGTTTTGAAAAAGTGTTTTCATCCGAGGGTTATTATTATTGCTCACTAGTTGATTATGTCATTGATATGAGTAAATGTGAGACCTAAATGTTATTGTGAATGTGGTTAGTCCATGATCTTTGCTGAAAATCTGAACATCACTTAGACGTATTTACAACAACAAGATCAAACAGAGTTTGTAAAAGTTTTTCTTTATCACTTTCAGTTTATCAACTGAATTGCTTGAGGACAAAAAATGGGTTAAGCTTGGGGGAGTTGATACGTCTCCACCGTATCCACTTTTCCAAACCCTTTTTCCCTTGTTTTGGACTCTAATTTGCACGATTTGAATGGAACTAACCCGTACTAACGTTGTTTTCAGCAGAATTGCCTTGGTGTTTTTTTGTACACAAATAAAAGTTCTCGGATCATCCTGAAAATTTACGAAGAATATTTTTGGAATTAATAAAAGATACTGGCGCAAGAAGTAACCAGAGGGGGGCCACCTGCAGGCCACAAGCCTGCTAGGCGCGGCCACCACCCCTGGCCACGCCTAGCAGGCTTGTGGGGCCCTCGTGGCTCCTCCGACCTCCTCTCCAGCTCCATATAACCCTATTTGTCAAGAAAAAAATCAGAGAGAAGATTTCATCGCGTTTCACGATATGGAGCCATCACCACCTCCTCTTCTTCCTCGGGAGACTAGATCTGGAGTCTGTTTTGGGCTCCGGAGAGGGGAAATCGACGCCATCGTCATCCCCAACTATCCCTCATCACCAATTCCATGATGCTCTCCGGAGTCTGTTCATGAGTAATTCCATCGTAGGCTTGCTGGACGGTGATGGGTTGGATGAGATTTATCATGTAATCGAGTTAGTTTTGTTAGGGTTTTATCCCTAGTATCCACTATGTTTTGAGATTGATGTTGCCATGACTTTGCTATGCTTAATGCTTGTCACTAGGTCCCGAGTGCCATAATTTCAGATCTGAACCTATTATGTTTTCAGGAATATATATATGTGTGTTCTTGATCCTATCTTGCAAGTTGTAGAAACCTATTACGAGTTATAATTCGCATCCCCAGGGTGACAATAACTGGGATTCTTTCCGGTGATTACCGTAGTTTGAGGAGTTCATGTATTCACTAAGAGCTAATGCTTTGGTCTGGTTCTCTATTAAAAAGAGGCCTTAATATCCCTTAGTTTCTATTAGGACCCCACTGGCATGGGGGGGTAGGGCAAAAGATGTCATGCAAGTTCTTTTCCATAAGCACGTATGGCTATATATGGAATACATGCCTACATTACATTGATGAATTGGAGCTAGTTCTGTGTCACCCTATGTTATAACTATTGCATGATGAATTGCATCCATCATAATTATCAATCACCGATCCATTGCCTACGAGCTTTCGACATATTGATCCTTGCTATAATACTTCTCCGTTGCTACTGTAACAATCACTATAAAACTGCTACTGTTACTTTTGCTACCGTTACCGGTACTCCCATACTACTTTGCTAGTGAATACTTTGCTGTAGATATTAAGTCTTTCAGGTGTGGTTGAATTGACAACTCAACTGCGAATACTTGAGATTATTCTTTGGCTCCCCTTGTGTCGCATCGATAAATTTGGGTTGGATACTCTACCCTCAAAAACTGTCGTGATCCCCTATACTTGTGGGTTATCAATGACATGTATGCTATAAAGAGTGGTAGTAACCATGAAACTTGCCATCATGATTTTAATATTCCAAGTGGTTATGTCAATCAAGTACCTTATGATAGTTATTTTGTTGAGTTTGCTCCAACTATTATGAATGAGAAGAAGTTTGCTTATGTGGAGAGTGATAAAAATTTTATGTTTCTAGATAATGAAAAGAATGTTTTATGTGATAGTTATATTGTTGAATTACAATCATGATGCTACTAAAAAATATTATGAGGGAGGAACATATGCTTTTAGTAATTGCAATAATATCAAGTTTCCTCTCTATGTGTTGAATTTTTTGAAGTTCTGCTTGTTTTGCCGTCCTATGATAGTTGATTCTTGCTCCCCTAAATTATTTGTTCACAAAATCCCTATGCATAGGAAGTGGGTTATACTTAAATGTTCTTTCCATATGTTTCATGATGCTTCCTTGCATGTTTCAAATACTATTCTTTTGTGAGCATCATTGAAATCATCATGCCTAGCTAAAAGGCATTAAAGAAAAGCGCTTGTTGGGAAACAACCCAAAAATTTTCCTTTCTTTTTTTGTGTGTTCACATGATTATGATACTATATTAATCATGTTTTGTGTATTTTATTTCATTAAAGTGCCAAGTAAAGCCTTTGGGGTAGTGTGGATACTTGTTAGTTTGATTCTGTGGAAAAACAGAAACTTTTACGTCAGTGCAGAATTTAATGGTGAGTCAAAAATTCTAACATTTTAACACAATATTTCTATTAAAATTATCTGCGTTTCCCTACTTATTCAGAATTTTAAGAGTCACGTAAGTATGGTGTTCATTCAGATCTTCACAGACTGTTTTGTTTTTGACAGATTCTGTTTTGCATGCATAGTTTGCTTGTTTGAAGTGTTTCTATATCTTATATTGAGTGATATAAATTCTGGGAATGTTGGAATACAGTCGGTATGATGTGAGAACAATTATGAATCTTGTCTTGTTGGTACCAAAGTGAATAATCTATCTTTATTACACTAACCCATCTCACGAGGTTTCGTTAAGTTTTGTGTGAGTGAAGTTTTCAGGTTTTGGGTGGGATATAGATATGAGGAGCATAAGGAGTAGCAAGAAATAAAGCTTGGGGATTCCCAAGGCACCCCCAAGGTAATACCCAAATAAGACTCGAGCCTCTAATCTTGGGGATGCCTCGGAAGGCATCCCCTCTTTCGTCTCCAACATTATCGGTACATCTTACTTGGAGCTCTATTCTTATTCATCACATGATATGTATTTTGCTTGGAGCGTCATTTAATTTTGTTGTTGTCTGGTATATGTTACTCATAATCTTATTTTTCAATAAAAATTTCCAATAATTGCCTTAAGATGCATCCATTGCATGTTTTGATGTGTGTTGTGTAAAAAGAGAAACTTTTGTTGTAGTGCCTGAATTTTCATATTTTACTCGAACATGGAAAGTTTCTGAACTTTTTACACAGTATTTTCATATAAATTATTTATCATGTCATAAATTTTAATAATTTTTATAGATACATAAGTTCACTTTGCAAATTAAGTGCTACGGACTTTCATGTTTAGACAGATTGTTGTCATAGGTTTGTTATCTACTTCTCCTATAGTTTTCATGACTTATATTGGTAGATGTAAATTTTGGTAATGATAGTATGTGGTAGATTATGTTTGAAAATTATTATGCAACTTGTCTTGGCAGTACACAAAGAGTTGATTTATTATTATGTGCACTAACCTATCTCACGAGTTCTTTTCAAGTTTTCTTGGATGAGGTTTTTGAGATTTAGGTGAAACCGGGATATGGGAGGATTGAACAAGATACAAAAGCTCAAGCTTGGGGATGCCCAATGCACCTCAAGTAAATATTTCAAAAATTCTAAAGCATGTAGGCTTGGGGATGCTATGCATCCCACCTCCCTTCGTCAACTATCGGTTATAGTATGTGGAGCCTATATTTTTATTCGTTCACATGATATGTGCTATTCTTAGAGTGTTATTTTTGTTTAGTTTGTTGTTTGAATAAAATAATTCGATCTTAATAAAAAGAGAGTCCTCACATGGCTACTTTATTGTTTGACTACTCATTGATCTTCACTTATATCTTTTGAGAGTAGTTTCAAGTTTACTCATGTGCTTCACTTATATCGTGAGAGTAAACGTTGAATGAATGGAATGTCATAAATGTGAAATTATATATGCTTCATATTATTATCCCATGGGGAGTAGTGACTTCACATACTAGGAGTATAAGCGGTAAAATTTATTGGAAGGTAGCAAACATAGCATTGGTCTTTTAAACAATTCATGAAAGAATATTGAAGGAAGAGAGGTTTCACATATAAATATACTATCTTTCACATCTTCTATGATTGTGAACCCCCATTAATTATTAACAAACTTTATCAAGTAGTTGACGTTGGACAAGGAAGACAACATGATGGGTATGTTTATTTATATTCACGTAGGAGTTATATTGTCATGGATCCTCTAACATGTGATGCTTGTTTAGAACCTTTTGCTATCCAAAACTTTGTACTGAGTAGCGATACTACTTGTGCATCCAAATCCTTGAGCCAAGTTTCTTCCATGAGAGTCCACCATACCTACCTATATATGGTATTTCACTACCATTCCAAGTAAATTTTCATGTGCCACCTCCAAACATTCAAATAAACATCCATTCTATATGCTCGTTTCGCTCATGGAGTGACACGACGGTCATTATCTTCCATGCTAAGCGGTTTATTATCAAGATTAGTATTTATTCACTTGTCATTGCACGAGAGAGGTCGGTAAAAAGGATGCTGAGTCCTGCATAATACAAACATAAATAAACAAAAACTCCCCCTAGAAAGTTCATTGTTTGGAGGGCAACCGTGGATTCGGCCAGCCATGGAATGTGTTTGAATGGTGGAGGGGGAGTAAAATTTCAATTCTGTTTGGGAACCGCCAATAATGTGATTAGCATGGAATATATTGAAAACTCTGTTGTGACATTGACAGGAAAAGTATACCACTCAAAATTATATATTCATCTCTGTTTTAAAACAATGAGCTCTCACACCTCTGCAAAACCCTGTTTCCCTCTGCGAAAGGCCTATCTTTTACTTTTTATGTTGAGTCAACTTCTTATTCCAACCTCAATATATTAGTTTGCAAGCATCATGTGGTTGGAAAATATCCAGTTGAATATAGGTGATCATGATTCATTATTTGTTGACATTGTCCTCGAGATAAATAAGTTGGGATGTGAAACTTTAAAGTCCCTATATTCCTGTGTGTTTGACTGAAATTGTTTGTTGTAAAAATGTGGTTTGAGTGTCAGAAATTGTGGCAGACTAAATGATAGTTGAGTATGTGGAATTTGCTAAACTAAGCTCTTACATAGACCCTTCTTAAAAATAAGATGAATTGTGATTGTTTGATGACTAAAAACATAGTTTGCTAGTTTTCAAGAAAGATTGTAGTTTATACTTTAACATGTGAATAACTTGTTGTTTGATCATGAGAAGTTTTATGAGAAATACTTGCTGGTTATGATGCTAGAAAAGTGACTAGAATTATCAATGATCAAACTTATATACTACGCTAGCATTCACACTTCATGAATTATTTCTTCTACCATTTACCTACTCGAGGACGAGCAGGAATTAAGCTTGGGGATGCTGATACGTCACCAACATAACGATAATTTACGAAGTATTCATGCAATATTTTCCTATGTTTACAATATTTTTATATGGCTTTAATGAGATTTCTATGATCTATTTAGAACTAACCTGGACTCACGTTATTTTCAGCAGAATTACTATGGTATTGTTTTTGTGCAGAAAATGAAAGTTCTCGGAATCGCCCGAAACTTTTTGATGTTTTTTTCCTAGAGGAAATAAGCAATATTGGAGCGAAGAACCACCGGAGGGGAGCCACCTGTGGGACACAAGCCATCAGGGCGCACCCCCTTGACCGCGCCCTGATACGTGGTGGGGCCCACGTGGCCTCGTTGCACATGATTCCAACACTGAAAAATCCTATAAATTCTAGAAACCCCGAAAATAAACAGAGGCTCCCTGTTCCGCCGTCGCAACTCTCTTTATTGATGAAAGAACAATCTGGATGTGTTCCAGTACCCTGCCAGAGAGGGTAAACCATCACAAGTGGCCATCTTCATCATCTCGGTGGAGACCATGACAAGGAGGGAGTAGTTCACCCTCAGGGCTGAGGGTATGTACTAGTATCTATGTGTTCAATCTCTTTCTCTATCGTGTTTTTGAGATGTAACGATATTGATGTATCACGGGCTTTGTTAATATAGTCGAATCATATGGTGTTTTTTCCCTTGTCATCTTGTTGTGATGAACTGAATATTTCCCTTTGAGATCTTGTTATGTTTGGATTGAATATTTTGGCTTGAGAACACTTGTTGTATGTCTTGCATGCAGATACTGATATGTCTCCAACGTATCTATAATTTATGAAGTATTCATGCCATATTTACAACAATTTTATATGGTTTTGGTATGATTTTCATGAAACTAATCCGGACTGACGTTGTTTTCGACAGAACTACCGTGGTGTTGTTTTTTGTGGAGAAATAAAATTCTCCAAATGCACCGAAACTTTTTGATGCTTTATTTCAGAAGCAAAGAGACACTAGAAGCTTCGTGGGATGGCTAGAAGAGCCATGAGGTGGGCACAACCCACTAGGGTGTGCCAGCCCCCTTTGACTTGCGCTCGTGTCTTGTGGGCTCCTCGTGGCACATCTTCGCGTGAAACCGACGCCGAAAAATCCTATATATTTATAAACCACAAGAAATAATCGAAGATTGGAAGTCCCGCTGCCGCAAGCCTCTTTAGCCACAAAAAAACCAATCTATACCCTGTTCCGACACCCTGTCATAGGAGGATATCATCACCGGAGGCCATCTTCATCATCCCTATGGTCTCCATGTTGAGGAGGGAGTAGTCCACCCTCGGGGCTAAGGGTTTGTACCAGTAGATATGTGTTTAATCTCTCTGTCTCTCTCTCTCTCTGTCTCTATGTTCTTGGTTTGGCACGATCTTGATGTATTGCACGCTTTGTTAATGTAGTTGGATCATATGGTGTTTTCCCCTTTGTATCTTGTTATGATGAATTGAGTTTTCCCTTTGAGATTTTGTTATTGCCGGATTGAGTACTTCTATGGATTTGAGAGCACTTGATGTATGTCTTGCATGCGGCCACCCATAGTGACATTGGGGTATTCAAGTAATTCACTTGATATATGTTATGACGTCAACTTGCGGATTCCGGTGACCTTGGGGATCTAGGCATAGGTGTTGATTGCACATTTTCATACCATATTCTTCGATAGAAATCTTGGGGCACTCTTTGAGGTTCTTTGTGTTGGATTGAGTATTATGAATCTGAAATAGGTTGATGCGTATCATATAACTAACTCATGGATACTTGTGGTGACATTACAGTATCTAGGTGACATTAGAGTTGGTTGATGTGTATCATATGGTGTTATTTTAGTATGAACTCTTAGATCGATCAGAACGGATAACTTGCTGTTATTTTAGTACGAACTATTGGATAGATCGATTGGAAAGGATAACTTTAAGGTGGTTTTGTACCCCCACAAACATTTTCTTCTTATGTTCTCCGCTAAATAAGAACTTTGGAGTGATTCTTCATTGCATGTCGAGGGATGTTTATGTGATCAAATTATATTAGCATTGTTGAGAGATTGCACTAGCAAAAGAACAGACCCTAGGCCTTATTTCCAAGCATTTATACAACATTTTTCTCGCTGTTTACCACTTGTTACCATGATTTTTATATATTTTCAGATTACAAAAACCTATTTCTATCATCCATATTGGACTTGTATCACCATCTCTTCGCCGAACTTGTGCACCTATCACTACTGGAATCAGAAGATTTGCCATCTACCACATCTTTGTCGTCTGCTAGCGGACGGCAAAGACTGGCTTTGCCATCAGCTAGCCAAAAACGGATGGCAAAGAGCTAGCAGACGGCAAAGGGTGGCTTTGCCATCAGCCACTTCTTTGCCGTCTGCTAGCGGACGGCAAATGAGGTTTGTCGTCAGCTAGCGGACGACAAAGAGGGAGGGGGCCCCACTGATGAGCCACTTAGAACTTAACCTAACGGCCCCCCTCTTTGCCATCCGCTAGCGAACGGCAAAGAGGGGGGTTAACTAACGGCAGGGCCGCACCCCGGCCTGCCTCTCTCTCTCTCCTGATCTCTGTTTCTCTCCCTCTCCTCCCCGCTGTGCGCCGCCGCCCCGGCGCCCCACCACCCCGCCGCCCCCCGGCGCCACCGCCGCCCCGGCGCCCCTGGCGCCGCTGCGCGCCCGGGACCCCCTGCGCCCCACCGCCCCGGCCAGAACCGTCTGCCGCATCGCCACCGCCGCCCGTCGCTCGCTAGCGCCGCCCGCGCCCGCCACCCCACCGGCCCGGCCGGTGCCCTGTGGCCCCCGTGCGCCCCCTCCGGCCTTGCATCCCCCGGTGCTCCCCGGCCCTCCCCGCCCCTCCCCCAACCCTCCCAAACGCCCCCGGCCCTCGCCCCCCTCTGGTAAGCTCTTCCCCCTCCTCTTTTTTTATTTTTTTATTTTAGTTTAGGTTTATATTATTATTAGGTTAGTGTTAATTATGTTAATCTTAATTAGGTTAGTGTTAGTTTAGGTTAGGGATAGTTAGGTTAGTCTTAATTTAGGTTTATTAGGTTAGTGTTAATTAGGTTAGTGTTAGTTTAGGTTTATTAGGTTAGTGCAAAAAGGAAAAGAAGAAGAAGAAGAAGAAGAAGAAGAAGAAGAAGAAGAGGAGGAGGAGGAGAAGAAGAAGAAGAAGAAGAAGAAGGAGAAGGAGAAGAAGAAGAAGAGAAGAGCCCCTGATCCCCGACGCCACTAACCCCCAACCTCCGACGCCACCGACCCCCGACGCCACCGACCCCCAACGCCACCGACCCTCGATACCCCGGACCCCCGACCATCGACGCCATCGCCCCCCGACCACCGACACCACCGACCCCCGATCACCGACACCATCGACCCCCGGCCGCCAACGCCACTGACCCCCGACACCACCGACAGCCCAACCCCCGACACGACACCTCGACACGACACCCTAGACCCCGACACAGCACACCTACCCCGACACGACACCCCCGACACCCCGACCCCAACACGACACCCTCGACACCCCGATCCCAAAAAAGGTGCTCTTCGGCCTTCCAGAGGCCGACGGGTCATATATTTGTGAATTATGAGTTAGGTCATATATTTTTCGATTTTGTTATACAGAACATCATATTTATGTTGATCAGGTGGATTTAAATGTGCAGTTGTTTCATCGTTGCGAGCGTGTGGTGTTCGACGAGCTCCGCCCCTGCGTTCGTGGGTGAGCACAAATGACATCTCCTCTTGCCCCCTTCATTTCCTCTATTCTGGTCTTCGTGCCGATGAAACTTGCTAGCTATAGGTGTCTTCAATCATCAGTATGAGTGGCCATTATGCGTCTCCCGTTCGAAAGGGTTGCATCTATAAATATGCATTCATTAGCATATTTATAAACGTGATTCTTATAATTGTCCAACGTTATCCATGGACAGCCCGAGTATGTGTAGATTGGGTTCGTTTTCCCATATGCTCTGCTCCGGATCCGATGCAGAATTTCGTTAGTGCCTCCCTGTTGTTCTCTGGGTACACATCCTCTCTTCCTATTGCCGAGACGTGTATCAGGAGAACAGCGGGGAGGTGCTACCAAAATTGTGCGTCGGATCTGGAGAAGAGCATGGGAAACGAACCCAATCTACACATACTCGGGTGGGATTAGGACTTATCTTTACCTACTAGCGTCTAGGTTGCATCGACGTAATAAAACTGACAAACTCTATTAACTGATGAATATGGTTTGCTGAATTATGTATATATTTTGTGTGTGTCCAGTAGCTAGGCAAGATGAGTAATCATGGGTGGATGTACACCAGTCACACTAGTCAGAAAGACATGACCCGTGAATGGATAACAAAAACCAAGGAGTTTGTGAGAGTCGCATTTGCAAATGGACAGAAAACAACCTCGTGCCCTTGTGTCGATTGCGACAACTATAAGAAGAAGTCAGAGTTTGAAATGATCCAACACCTGTAGAAGTGGGGTTTTACGCCTAATTATACGGTCTGGACATTTCATGGTGAGTCTGCCCAACGTGCCAGAGCTGAGGTGGTTCGTCGTCGCACCGACGAGCATGGTATGGTGCAAGACTTTGATGATGCTCGGGATTCAGACGATGAGATGGAGGAATCTGCAAAGGCCTTTTATGAAATGTTGGAGCCTTCAAAACGTCCTCTCCATGAGCAAACTAAGCTTTGTCAGCTGGATGCCATCGTGCAAGTAATGTCTCTGAAGGCTCATTTCAACCTGGGCAGAGAATGCTACGATGCGATGATGACGATATTTGGACGCTTTCTACCCAAAGGCCATGTATTGCCACCATACCTGTACCACTCGGACAAAATCCTACGTGCTCTTAAGATGCCCTATGAGAAGATAGATGCATGTGAGAATGGATGTGCCTTATTTAAGCTTGAGTATGCGGGCTTGAACGATTGCCCCATTTGCAATGCTTCCAGGTATGTTCTGGTAGACAATGGTATGGGTGAGAAGAGTCAGACCAAAATCCCCATCAATGTTCTTCGGTATCTGCCAATCATACCAAGACTTCAACATCTTTTCATGGTCGAAGAGACGACCAGACAGATGACGTGGCATAAATTGGGCAAAAGAACAGAACTAGATGCAGATGGGAATCCGATGTTGGGACACACTTCAGACGCTTTTGTGTGGAAGCACTTTGATGCATTACATAAGGATAAAGCGGCAGATCCAAGGCATCCTCGAGTTGCCATCCGCGTGGATGGGTTCAATGTGTATGGTATGACGGCAGCACAATACAGTTGTTGGCCTGTATTTGTCATTCCACTCAATCTCCCCCTTGGAGAGATTATGAAAAGAAAGAACATTTTCCTGGCGTTGATAATTCCAGGGCCCAAATATCCGGGGAAGAATATGAATGTGTACATGCAACCGCTTAAGTATGAATTGCAAGAAGCCTGGGATAATGGGATCAAGACATACGACGCTGCTACAAAAAAGAACTTCAAAATGCATGTGTAGTACATGTACTCGATGCATGACTTGCCGGCGTATGCGCTATTCGTTGGCTATTGTGTGCATGGAATATTTCCGTGCCCCACATGCAAGGCTGCTCTTCAGTTCCGTTGGCTGGAGGCGGGTCGCAAGTTTTCTTGCTTCGACATGCATAGACAGTTCCTGGATCCTGATCATGAGTTCAGAAAAGACAAGAAGAATTTCATCAAAGGTAGAGTTGTCAAAAACACTGCACCACCTACGTTGACAGGCCAACAGATCCTGGATCAGATAAACGCTCTCGAGCCGGATCCAAATCGTCCAGGGTATTTTGAAGGCTATAATACGGAACACGCCTAGGCTCACAAGATATGTTTGTGGGATCTACCTTACTTTAAAGACCTCCTTTGCCCACACAACATTGATGTGATGCACACTGAAAAGAATATCGCGAAGGCCCTTTTTGGTACATTGTTCGGCATAGAGGGGAAGTCGAAGGATAATCCTAAGGCTAGAGTCAACCAGGGGGCTCTCTGTGACAGACCGTTACAAAACATTCGACAATCGAAAGGAAAGAAGAACTGGAGGAAGCCAAAGGCATGGTTCAATCTTGGAAGGCCAGCTATGAGGGAAATGATCTTGTGGGTGAAAATGCAGTTGATGTTCCCCGATGGGTATGCAGCGAATCTAAAGAGGGGAGCGAGTCTTGATAAATTGAAAATATTTGGTCTCAAGAGTCAAGATTAGCACATATGGCTTGAGCGGGTAATGTCGGTGATGTTGCGTGGCTTTGTCCCTGAGGATGAATGGCTAGTACTGGCAGAGCTGAGCTATTTCTATCTACCGTGGGCCTGCCAAACGGATCCAAATTTGAAAGGTTGGATGTCGTTTATGATGTGCCGCCACATTTTAGACCACCTCCCCCCAATGAGATGATTATGAACCTCACATTAACCCAGACACATATGAAGGAGAATTCTTCCAAGAAACACGTGTTTCCAAGAAACATTTCAAGAACCGCTCTACTTCACCCCAGAACATTGAGGTCGATAGCGACAGTGAACCCGACTTCACCCCTGAGCCAGAACAAGAAGAGACGGAAGAAGAAGAGGTTACTACTACGGATAAATTAGTTCATGTTATTAATTAGTTAGTTCATGTTATTAGGTATTCAAATTTTTTATGTTGAACAAATTTTATTCACTCTTCGTCATTGCAAGTGTTGACACATGGTGGGCTCGGGTCAAGAAGGCTCTGAGCCTCCTTCCTCGGTGCGTGCTGGGAGGGGTTCTATTATTCCACCCCAGCAACTCCGGAGAGTGCTGGTACACTGCATGCAGACACCGGCAGGCGCTTCTTCTTTGATCGGGAGAGGTCGGGGGAAGACGAAGAGAGGTGCTAGAGGTAGGAAGGCTGCTGCGCCTTCCTCGCCGCCACCCCCAGCTGATTCTCCCGACCACAGGAGTGCTCCGTCTTAGGTGGACCCGTTTGACTTGGACCCGTCTTGGACTCTTGTCCACGAGCCTCGGGTCACCGAGCCTTCATCCCAGGAGACTCCAGTCCCAGAGTCTTTGTCCCAAGAGACTCGGGTCCCAGAGTCTTTGTCCCAAGTGACTCCGGAGGCTAGTGGCCTTGCTCCGGAGGACAACTTGTTTGAGGAGACCTATAGCGAGGGCGAGCTGGTTAAGGAGGGCAAGAAGGTCTACTAGCGTGGTTGTACAAAGCTCTCGCTCGTGCCGACGACCCGCGAGCAGAGGTGGTTGATTGCACCTAATGCAGAGAAGTAAGTGCATTTACTCTTTTTTAACCCTTTGCCGTCATGTTTCTTCAAATTAATATCTATTGTGTCGGCCTTGTCATACTGCAGGGGTTGGAAACATGAGCGTGGTGTCCGCAGGCACAACCAGATCCTTGGTGTGCTTCTCCAGCACCACTTCCCAAGGAAGGTCCAGTTGCCCGGTGAGGGTGAGGCTCCACATGTAGCATTGACCTAGGAGTTGTACATGGCTGCCCCAACCCCGCTAGAGGAGATGGTCGACGGTGTATTGTGCGAGACGGTGGATGACATTGTGATCCGTCACTTTTGGGTAATTTCTCCTTTACAGAATTAAAAAACAACAACACCTAGTGATTGTACTAACCAGTGTTGTCTTTTTTGATTGCGGACCTTCTATAGGTGTCTTAAGGAACACGAGGCGAAAGCGGGTGTTGTTCTCGAAGCCGAGTGCAAGCGCCTACTTCAGAACTTACGACACGAGGCTCGGGTGCAGGCTATTCGAGACTACTACACCTCGACTAACATTAAGAGGGCCAAGAAGAAGTGGCGCAAAATTATCTGAGTAAGGAGAAGTTAATGAAGGTAATTATCTATTATTAAGGCCTTGTACTTAGTTTCTTTGATTTGATTTGTAGGCGTAGCACTGAAATTTCTCTTGTCTAACTTAGGTGCCCCCGAGATGGTGTGCGGATAGGATGGACTATTGGGAGGCATTGGTGGATGAGTGGTGCTCTCCCGAATGGCTAGCCGAACACAACAAGGGCAAGGATAAGCATGCCCAAATGAGAGGTGTGCCACACCATCAAGGGAGCTCCAACCTATTTGAGTACGGGGATCACTGGGTATGTGGTTCGCTTCATGATTCATGCAATTTCATTATTCATGCTAGCTTGAGCCCTTAACTAATATTTTGTTCCTCTCTTTTAGGCACGAGAAAACAAGAAGGAGGTGCCACCTGTGTTCGACCTCTATGCCATGGCCCATACTGCCTCATACAAGAAGGCCAAGGCATTCTCTAAGGATGACCTCGATCATCCAGAGAGCTTCAGCAACATCTCCTCCCACAACAAGCTCGTGAGGTACGGAGATAAGGGGAAGGCGAGGAAAGGGGAGGACTTCAACCCGAGCCAGAATCCTTTTGATACAGAGCTCATGATGATATCTGGTCGCGGGAGGCCCCATGGCTCGATAGCCATTGGGATGGACTGATACGTTGTCCTAGAACTCTCCCGGAGATCAAGAAGCGCCAGACGAGATCTGATCCTGATATAAGGCCTCGTCCATGGCCAATGGACCTCGCCATTGAGGCTAGAGCCCAGGAGCTTCACGCGTACAAGCATCGACCGATCCTTCTGCGTCTGCCGCAACCCCGACCGGTCCTTCTACGTCTCACCCTGGCGCAAACCCGACCGGTCCTTCACCTCCGTGATGATGGTAAGTTTTCCCAAGTATTTTCCTTACCAAATGCATACTTAGCTTAAGAAATGACCTAATTAGCTCCAAAATGACCTGTACTTAGCTTATTTTCCTCAAAAATGACATAATAACCTTACTTAGCTCCAAAATGATATATTCTACCTAGGATAGCTATAAAATGACCTATACTTAGCATTTTTTCCTCCAAAATGACTTGATATGCTTACTTAGCTAGAAAATGGCATAACTACCTAGGATAGCTCAATAATGATCTATAGCTAGCTTAGCTAGTTCATGTATGACATAATTAGCTCACTTAGGTACAAAATGGGAAAACTACCTAGGATATCTCAATAATGATCTATAATTAGCTTGGCTGGTTCATTTATGACATAATTAGCTCACTTAGGTAAAAAATGGCATAATAACCTTGGTTTAGCTCCAAAATGACCTATACTTAGCTTATTTTCCTCAAAAATGACATAATAACCTTACTTAGCTCCAAAATAATATATTCTACCTAGGATAGCTATAAAATGACCTATACTTACCATTTTTCCTCCAAAATGACTTGATATGCTTAGTTAGCTAGAAAATGGCATAACTACCTAGGATAGCTCAATAATGATCTATAGCTAGCTTAGCTAGTTCATTTATGACATAATTAGCTCACTTAGGTACAAAATGGCATAACTACCTAGGGTAGCTCAATAATGATCTATAATTAGCTTAGCTAGTTCATTTATGACATAATTAGCTCACTTAGGTAAAAAAAATAGCATAATACCCTTGGTTTAGCTCCAAAATGACCTATACTTAGCTTATTTTCCTACAAAATGACATAATAACCTTACTTACCTCCAAAAATATATATTCTACCTAGGATAGCTATAAAATGACCTATACTTAGCATTTTTTCCTCCAAAATGACTTGATATGCTTAGTTAGCTAGAAAATGGCATAACTACCTAGGATAGCTCAATAATGATCTATAGCTCCTTAGCTAGTTCATTTATGACATAATTAGCTCACTTAGGTACAAAATGGCATAACTACCTAGGATAGCTCAATAATGATCTATAATTAGCTTAGCTAGTTCATTTATGACATAATTAGCTCACTTAGGTAAAAAATGACATAATTGTTGGAAATATGGCCTATAAGCAATAATAAATTAGTTATTATCACATTTCCTTGTTCATGATAATCGTTTATTATCCATGCTATAATTGTATTGAATGGAAACACAATACATGTGTGGGTAAATAGACAACACTCTATCCCTAGTATGCCTCTAGTGAACTAGCTCGTTGATCAAAGATGGTCAAGGTTTCCTAGCCATTGACATGTGATGTCATTTGATAACGGGATCACATCATTAGGAGAATGATGTGATGGACAAGACCCAAACTACAAACGTGCATATGATCGTGTCAGTTTGTTGCTACTGTTTTCTGCATGTCAAAGTATGTATTCCTATGACCATGAGATCATGCAACTCACTGACATTGGAGGAGTACCTTGTGTGTATCAAACATCGCAACGTAACTGGGTGACTATAAAGGTGCTCCACCCTCGTCGACGAGGGTGTTTGTTGAGTTGGCATGGATCAAGACTGGGATTTGTTACTCCGTGTGACGGAGAGGTATCTCAGGGCCCACTCGGTAATACAACATCACAATAAGCTTGCAAGCAATGTGACTAAGTGTTAGTCACGAGATCTTGTATTACGGAACGAGTAAAGAGACCTTCTGGTAACGAGGTTGAACTAGGTATGGACATACCGACGATCGAATCTCGGGCAAGTAACATACCGAAGAACAAAGGGAACATCATACGGGATTAACTGAATCCTTGACATAGAGGTTCGACCGATAAAGATCTTCGTAGAATATGTAGGAACCAATGTGGAACTCCAGGTCCTGCCATTGGCTATTGACCGTAGAGGTGTCTCGGTCAAGTCTACATAGTTCTCGAACCCGCAGGGTCTGCACACTTAAGGTTTGGTGACGTTTTGGTAGTATAGAGTTATGTATGGTGGTGACCGAAGGTTGTTAGGAGTCCTGGATGAGATCCCGTACGTCACGAGGAGCTCCGGAATGGTCCAGAGGTAAAGATTGATATATAGGAAGGTGGTGTTTGGACTCTAGAAAGTTTCGGGCACTTTTGGTAGTGTACCGGGAGTGACGAATGGGTCCTGGGGGCCCACCAGTGGGGCCAACCCACCCCATGGGCCTATGTGGCAACCTACCAGCCCATAGTGGGCCAGTTGGGTCGGCCAAGGAGGCCTATGCATAGGAGGAAAGGGAGGCAAACCGAATTGGGGTGGAAACCTCCCCAAACTCCACCTCTCTTGTGGGAGGAGGAGTCCTACTAGGAGGAGGACTCCTCCCCACTAGGTTCGGCCGAACCAAAGGCGAGCCCTCCTTTTGGGCATAGCCTCCTCTCCCCTCCTCCTATATATATGAGTGGTTTTAGGGTTTTTTGGACAAGGAATTTTTAGCCACGTCTAAACCCTACTTCTAGATCAAGTTCCTCTAGACTAGACTAGTTCGGCGGTACTTAGGCGAAGCCCTGCCGGAATAGCTCCACCACCATCTCTGGAGCGTCGTCATGCTGCCGGAGAACTCTTCTACCTCTCCGCTCTCTCTTGCTGGATCAAGAAGGCGGAGATCGTCATCGAGCTGTGCGTGTGCTGAACGTGGAGGTGTCGTCCGTTCGGCGCTAGATCGGAAGGACCGTGATCAAGATCGCGAGACGGATCGTGATGAGTCCGCGGGACGGATCGTGATGAGTTCGTGGGACGGATCGTGATGAGATCGTGGGACGGATCGTGATGAGTTCGCGGGATGGATCGTGATTAGATCGCGGGACGGATCGTGAAGAGATCGCGGGACACTCGGCGATTTGGATCGCGAAGACGTTCGACTACACCAACCGCGTTTCTTAACGCTTCCCTCTTAGCGATCTACAAGGGTATGTAGATCCATTCTCCCTCTCGTAGATGCTCATCACCATGGATAGATCTTGCGTGTGCGTAGGAATTTTTTGTTTCCCATGCAACGTTCCCCAAAATGTGGCATCATGAGCTAGGTCTATGTGTTGATGAGATCTCGAGTAGAACACAAAAGGTTTGTGGGCGTTGATGCTTAGATTGCATCCTCCCTTGGTCGGATTTTGGTTCAGCGGTATTGTGAGATGAAGTGGCCCAGACCAACATTACTCATACCCTTACGAGACACCGGTGCCCTCGACGCAACTTGTTGCCTAGATGGCTTGCAGGTGGCAGTTTCTCTCACTTTAGTTGGATCGGATTCGACAAAGGCGGTCCTTGATAAGGTTGAAAACCAAATTATGTATCACCATTGTGGTTTATGGGTAGGTGAGAATCGTTCTTGCTAGAAACCCGTAGCAGCCACGTAAAACATGCAACAACAATTAGAGGACGTCTAACTTGTTTTTGCAGGGTATGTTGTGATGTGATATGGCCAATTACATGATGTGATATATGTGATGTATGAGATGATCATGTGATGTATACAATTTCACGACTTGCATGTCGTTGAGTACGGCAACCGGCAGGAGCCATCGGGTTGTCTTTAATTATTGTATGACCTGCGTGTCAATCATAAGCGTTATGTTATGCTTTACTTTATCACTAAACGGTAGCAATAGTAGTAGAAGCATGCAGGGCGTGACAACCCCGATGGCGACACGTTGATGGAGATCAAGATGATGGAAATCATGGTGTCGTGCCGGTGACGGTGGAGATCATGTCGGTGCTTTCAAGATGGAGATCTAAAGCACAAGTTCATGGCCATATCATGTCACTTTGAATTGCATGTGATGTTAATCCTTTTATGCACCTTGTTTTGCTTAGTACGACGGTAGCATTATAAGGTGATCCCTCACTTAAATTTCAAGATAAAATTGTGTTCTCCCCGAGTGTGCACCGTTGTGAAAGTTCGTCGTGTTGAGACACCACGTGATGATCGGGTGTGATAGACTCTACGTTCACATACAACGGGTACAAGCCAGTGTTGCACATGCAGAACACTCGGGTTAAACTTGACGAGCCTAGCATCTACAGAAATGGCCTCGGAACACAAGAGACCAAAAGGTCGAACATGAGTCATATAGTCGATATGATCAACATGATGATGTTCACCATTGTAACCACCTCAACTCACGTGATGATCGGACTTGAGTTGGTGAATTTGGATCATGTATCACTCGGATGACCGGAGGGATGTCAATTTAAGTGGGAGTTCTTAAGTAATATGATTAATTGAACTCATTATCATGAACATAGTTAGTAGTTTCTTTGCAAAATTATGTTGTAGATTACTAGCTCACGCTGTATCTCCCTTGAATTTTATATGTTACTAGAGAAATAGAGTTGAAAGATGATGGTAGCAATATTGCAGACTGGCTCCGTGATCCGAGGATTGTCCTCATTGTTGGCTTATGTCCTTAATGCACCGCTCGATGCACCAACCCCTCTAGCGTTGTTTGTAGATGTTGTAAACATCTGAGAGGCACATTTTGATAACTACTTGATAGTTTAGTGTGTCATGCATTACAGCTTAGAATTGAGGCTCCGAAACGTTTTGAATGTCATGGAACATATGAGATGTTCTAAGAGCTGAAATTAGGATCTCAGGCTCGTGCCCGTGTTGCGAGATATGAGATCTCCAACAAGATTCTTTGCATGTAAGATGAAAGAGAATAGCTCAATCGTTGAGCATGTGCTTAGATTGTCTGGGTGCTACAATCGCTTGAATCGAGTGGGAGTTGATCTTCCAGAGAAGATAGTGATTGATATAGTTCTCCAAGTCACTGTCACTAAAGCTACTAGAACTTGGTGATGAACTATAAAACGCCAGGGATAGAAATAATGATCCCTGAGCTATTCGCGATGTTTGACACCGCGAAGGTAGAAATCGAGAAGGAGCGTCAAAGTGTTGATAGTTAGTTAAAACCACTAGTTTCGAGAAGGGCAAGAGCAAGGAGGGAAACTTCATGGATAGCAAGTCAGTTGCTACTCCAGTGAAGCAACCCAAAGTTGAACTCAAACCCGAGACTAAGTGCTTCGATTATGAGGAGAGCGGTCGCTGAAGCGGAACAACCCTAGATACTTGGTAGATAAGTAGGCTGGCAACGTCAACAGAAGTATATTTGATATACGTGTTATTGATGTGTACCTTGCTAGTACTCCTAGTAGCACCTGGGTATTGGATACCGGTTCGGTTGCTAAATGTTGACTCGAAATAAAAGCTACGACATAAACGGAGAACTAGCTAAGTGTGAGGTGACGATGTCTGTTGGACATGTTTCCAAGGTTGATGTGATCAACATCGCACGCTCTCTCTCTACCTTCGAGATTAGTGACGAATCTAAAATAAATGTTATTTGGTGTTTTTTGTGTTGAGCATGAACGTGATTAGATCATGTTCATTGCAACACGGTTATTCATTTAAGTTAGAGAATAATGGTTATTCTATTTACATGAATAATATCTTCAATGGTCATGCACCCAGTAAGAAAGTTGAAACTTGATCGTAGTAATACACATGTTCATAACATTGATGCCAAAAAGATACAAATTCAATAATAATAGTACCACATACTTGTGGCACTGCCGCTAAATGTCATATTGGTATAAAACGCATGAAGAAACTCCATGCTGATGGACCTTTGGACTCATTCGATTTCGAATCGGTTGAGACATGCGAACCATGCCTCTTGGTCAAGATGACTAAGGACACCGTTTTCTGTTTTGATGAAGCCGGCAAGTGATTTATTGGAAATGATACATGTTGATGTATGCAATCCAATGAGTCTTGTAGCGTGCAGTGGATATCGTTATTTTCTTACCTTCACTGATGATTTGAGTAGATATAGTGTATATTTACTTAATGAAACACAAGTTTGAATCGTTTGAAAGGTTCAAGCAAATTCAGAGTGAAGTTTAAGATCATTGTGACAAGAAGATAAATATGTTTGCGATATGATCGTGGAGGTGAATATCTAAGTTACGAGTTTGGCATACAACTTTAGACAATGTGAAAATTGTTTCACAACTCACGCCACCTAGAACACCATAGTGTGATGGTGTGTCCGAATGTCATAGTCATGATCTATTGGATATGGTGCGTGCTATGATGTCTATTATTGTTTTGTTACTATAATTTTGGGGTTATGCATTAGAGACAACAACATTCACTTTAAATAGGGCACCATCTAAATCCGTTGAGATGACACCGTGTGAACTATGGTTTGATAGAAACCTAAGCTGTCATTTCTTAATGTTTGGGGCTACGACGCTTGTGTGGAAAATGTTTTCGCCTAATGAGCTCGAACCCAAAGCGGTCAAATGCATCTTCATAGAATACCCTAAGAACAGTTGGGTGAACCTTCTATCTCAGATCCAAGCATAAAATGTTTGCTGCTAAAACTGGGTCCTTTCTCGAGAAAGGGTTTCTCTTGAAAGAATTGAGTGGGAGAAGGATAGAACTTGATGAGGTTATTGAACCTCTGCTTCAACCAGAAAGTAGCACAGCATAGAAAGTTGTTTCTGTGAAGCCTACGTCAGTTGAAGAGGAAGTTAATGATGATGATCATGAAGCTTCGTATCAATTTACTATCGACCTACGAGGAAAATAGAACTTGATGAGGTTATTGAACCTTTACTTCAACCAGAAAGTGGCGCTGCACAGAAAGATGTTTCTGTGAAGCCTACGTCAATTGAAGAGGAAGTTAATGATGATGATCATGAAGCTTCGGATCAAGTTACTATCAAACTTCATAGGTCGACAAGGACGTGTACTGCTACTGAGCGGTACGACAACCCTGTCTTGGAGGTCATGTTGTTGGACAACGATGAACCTACGAACTATGGAGAAGCGATGATGGGCCCGGAAACCAACAAATGGTTAGAGGCCATGAAATCCGAGAAAGGATCTACGTATGAAAACCAAGTATAGACTTTGGTGGACCTGCTCGTTGGACGGAAGGTCGTTAATTACAAATGGATCTTTAAAATGAAGACAGACGCTGATGGTAAATGTTACCATTTGTAAAGCTCGACTTGTTGCAAAGTAGTTTATGACAAGTTCAAGGAGTTGACTGCGATGAGACTTTATCACTCGTAGCGATTCTAAAGTCTGTTGGAATTATGTTAGCAGTTGCTGCATTTTTCAATTATGAAATCTGGCAGATGGATGCCAAAACATCGTTTCCTTCCTTAAGGAAAGGTTGTATGAGATGCAACCAGAAGGTTTTGTCAGTCCTAAGGATGCTAAAAGGTGTGTGAGCTTCAGTGATTCTTCTATGAACTGAAGCAAGCATCTCGGAGTTGGAATATACACTTTGATGAGGTGATCAAAGTTTCTGAATCTATACAAATTTTACGAGAAACTTGTATTTGCAATAAAGTGAGTGGGAGCATTATAGAGTTTCTAATAAGTATATGTGGATGACATATTGCTATTCGGAAATGATGTAGAATTTCTGGAGAGCATAAACGGTTGTTTGAAAAGAGTTTTTCAAAGGAAGACCTGGATAAAGCTACCTAATTGTTGAGCATCAAGATCTATAGAGGTAGATCAAGATCCTTGATGAGACTTTCAAATGAGTACATACCTTGACAAGATTTTGAAGAGTTCAAAATGGATCTGTCAGAGAAAGAGTTCTCGCCTGATTTGTAAGGTATAAAGTTGAGTAAGACTCAATGCGCAGTGACTGCAGAAGATAGAGAAAAGATGAGTGTCATCCCCTATGCTTCAGCCATAGGCTCTATCATGTATGCCAATGCTGTGCACAAGACACCATGTCAGCCTTGCCATAAGTATGGCCGGAAGGTTTCAAAGTGATCCTGGAATGGAGCACTGGACAGCGGTCAAGATTATCCTTAATAACTAAAAGACTATGGAGATGTTTCTCGATTGTGGAGGTGATAAATAGTTCATCGTAAAGAGTCACGTCGATGCAAGCTTTAACACCAATCCGAATGACTCGTAGTAGCAATCTGGATACGTATAGTGGAGCAGCCATTTGGAATAGTATCAAGTGGAGTGTGGTAGCAGTGTTTACGGTTTGACATTGAAATTTGCAAAGTACACACGGATTTGAATGTCGCACACCCATGGACTATAAGACCTCTCTCACATGCAAAGCATGATCGAGCCCCAAAACTCATTGGGTGTTAGATTCATAAATATGCGAATCACATGCTGATGTGAACTAGATTATTGACTCTAGTGCAAGTGGGAGAATGTTGGAAATATGCCCTAGAGGCAATAATAAATTAGTTATTATCATATTTCCTTGTTCATGATAATCGTTTATTATCCATGCTATAATTTTATTGAATGGAAACACATTACATGTGTGGGTAAATAGACAACACTCTGTCCCTAGTATGCCTCTAGTGAACTAGCTCGTCGATCAAAGATGGTCAAGGTTTCCTAGCCATTGACATGTGATGTCATTTGATAACGGGATCACATCATTAGGAGAATGATGTGATGGACAAGACCCAAACTACAAACGTCGCATATGATCGTGTCAGTTTGTTGCTACTGTTTTCTGCATGTCAAAGTATGTGTTCCTATGAACATGAGATCATGCAACTCACTGACATTGTAGGAGTACCTTGTGTGTATCAAACGTCGCAACGTAACTGGGTGACTATAAAGGTGCTCTACAGGTATATCCGAGGGTGTCTGTTGAGCTGGCATGGATCAATACTGGGATTTGTTACTCCGTGTGATGGAGAGGTATCTCAGGGCCCACTCGGTAATACAACATCACAATAAGCCTTGCAAGCAATGTGACTAAGTGTTAGTCACGGGATCTTGTATTACGGAACGAGTAAAGAGACTTGCCGGTGACGAGGTTGAACTAGGTATGGAGATACCGACGATCCAATCTCGGGCAAGTAACATACCGAAGAACAAAGGGAACATCATACGGGATTAACTGAATCCTTGACATAGAGGTTCGACTGATAAAGATCTTCATAGAATATGTAGGAACCAATGTGGACATCTAGGTCCCGCCATTGTTTATTGACCGTATAGGTGTCTCGGTCATGTCTACATAGTTCTCGAACCCGCAGGGTCTGCACACTTAAGGTTTGGTGACGTTTCGGTAGTATAGAGTTATGTATGGTGGTGAACGAAGGTTGTTAGGAGTCCTGAATGAGATCCCGTACGTCACGAGGAGCTCCGGAATGGTCCAGAGGTAAGTATTGATATATAGGAAGGTGGTGTTTGGACTCTAGAAAGTTTCGGGCACTTTTGGTAGTGTACCGGGAGTGACGAATGGGTCCCGGGGGCCCACCAGTGGGGCCAACCCACCCCATGGGCCTATGTGGCAACCTACCAGCCCATAGTGGGCCAGTTGGGTCGGCCAAGGAGGCCTATGCATAGGAGGAAAGGGAGGCAAACCGAAGTGGGGTGGAAACCTCCCCAAACTCCATCTCTCTTGTGGGAGGAGGAGTCCTACTAGGAGGAGGACTCCTCCCCACTAGGTTCGGCCGAACCAAAGGAGAGCCCTCCTTTTGGGCGCAGCCTCCTCTCCCCTCCTCCTATATATATGAGTGGTTTTAGGGTTTTTTGGACAAGGAATTTTCAGCCACGTCTAAGCCCTACTTCTAGATCAAGTTCTTCTAGACTAAACTAGTTCGGCGGTACTTAGGCGAAGCCCTGCCGGAATAGCTCCACCACCATCTCCGGAGCGCCGTCACGCTGCCGAACAACTCTTCTACCTCTCCGCTCTCTCTTGCTGGATCAAGAAGGCGGAGATCGTCATCGAGCTGTACGTGTGCTGAACGCGGAGGTGCCATCCGTTCGGCGCTAGATCGGAAGGACCGTGATCAAGGTCGCGAGACGGATCGTGATGAGTTCGCGGGGCGGATCGTGATGAGTTCGCGGGATGAATCGTGACGAGATCGCAGGACGGATCGTGATGAGTTTGCGGGACGGATCGTGATTAGATCGCGGGACGGATCGTGATGAGATCGCGGGACACTCGGCGATTTGGATCGCGAAGACGTTCGACTACACCAACCGCGTTTCTTAACGCTTCCCGCTTAGCGATCTACAAGGGTATGTTGATCCACTCTCCCTCTCGTAGATGCTCATCACCATGGATAGATCTTGCATGTGCGTAGGAAATTTTTTGTTTCCCATGCAACGTTCCCCAACAATAATAACCTTGGTTTAGCTCCAAAATGATCTATACTTAGCTTATTTTCCTCAAAAATGACATAATAACCTTACTTACCTCCAAAACGATATATTCTACCTAGGATAGCTATAAAATGACCTATACTTAGCATTTTTTTCCTCCAGAATGACTTGATATGCTTAGTTAGCTAGAAAATGGCATTACTACCTTGGAGAAGAGGAGAGGAGAGGAGAAAAATAAAGAGAAGATAAATTCTTCTTCTTCTTGTTTTTCTTCCTTTTCTTCTAGCTAGTCTTCTTCTTCTTATAACTTTTATCTTTCCTAATTTGCAGATTTGCTATAAATGAGGAAGCTTGCATTGATGGAGTGTACTCTTCTACTTGTGCTTCCTTTTTGTTTATGGAAACTTGTTGGAAACTTGTTTTGGATATGTATGTTGGATATGTTGTTGGAACTTGTATGTTGGATATGTTGTTGGAACTTATTGTTGGTATGCTTGTTGAAACTTATTGTTGGTATGCTTGTTGGAAACTTGTATTGTTGATATGTTGGATATGTATGTGAAATTCTGTCAAACTGAATGATTTTAAGAAAAAACAGAAAAAAACAGGGGCTATATAGCCACTTTGCCGTCTGCTGGCAGACAACAAAGTTCTTTGCCGTTAGCTAGCAGACGGCAAAGCTGCCATGTGGCAGCTACCTGTGCAACCTCGGGTAGCACTAGGCTGGCCTAGGTGGGTTCTTGGCCGTCCAGTGGCAAACGGCAAAAACCTAAGGTTATTTGTCGTCTGCCAGCGGACGGCAAAGAAGCCACCTAGGCCGGCAAAGAAACAGGTGCTTTGCCGTCAGCTGGCAGATGACAAAGAACTAAGGTCTTTGTCGTCTGCCAGCGGACGGCAAAGCACACAGTTAAGCCCTTAATGAAGCTAAGTTGCCACGTGTGTCGTCCATGCCCTTTGTCGTCCGCTGGCAGACGACAAAGATGCAAAAGTCTTTGTCATCTGCCAGCAGACAGCAAAGCACCCTTTACCGCGGCTTATTTAGCCAGACAGTTGGCCGTCTGCTGGCAGACGGCAAAGCCTTTGCCGTCCGGCATGCAAGCCTTTGCCATCCGGGATGGCTGACGGCAAAGTGCCTAATTCCTGTAGTGTATACAATTTGCCATTGTATTGGGTGTGTTGGGGACACAAGCGATTTCTTGTATTTGATTGCAGGGTTGTTTGAGAGAGACCATCTTCATCCTACACCTGCCACAGATTGATAAACCTTAGGTCAACCACTTGAGGGAAAATTGCGACTGTCCTAAAAAAACTCTACGCTTGGAGGCCCAACATAGTCTACAAGAATAAAGTTGTGTAGTAGACATCAAGCTCTTTTCTAGCGCCATTGCTGGGGAGGTAAGTGCTTGAAGGTATATCTTTATATCTTGAAATTAAATATTTTAGTTTCTTGTTTTACACTAGTTTTGTTCTATAAAATAAAACTACAGAAAAAATGGAGTTTGGGTTGCATCATTTGTTTCGTCTTTATAATTCTTTTGTTAAAATAAGGTTTCAGAAAATTGTGCTCAATTAGTAGAGGAAGAAATTATAAAAATACTTGATGGGAATTCCTTGAATGATGAGCATAATAGAAATATTGCTAGTATGAATTTTCTGAATATCCGTGATGCTAATTATATGCAAGGCCACAAGCTTGGGGAAGCTACATTTGATGAAGATGGATTTTTTTGTCACCCATGTTTTGATGACCAAATTTATTATGATGATGGCATGCCTCCTATATATGATGATTCTTATGATGACATGTATGCTATAAAGAGTGGTAGTAACCATGCAACTTGTCATCATGATTTTAATATTCAAAGTGGTTATGTCAATCAAGTAACTCATGATAGTTATTTTGTTGAGTTTGCTCCCACTATTACGAATGAGAAGAAATTTGCTTATGTGGAAAGTGATAAATTTTCTATGCCTATAGATCATGAAAATAATGCTTTATGTCATAGTTATATTGTGACATTCCTTCATGATGCTACTGAAAATTATTATGAGGGAGGAACATATGCTTGGAAGAATTGCAATAATATCAAGTTTCCTCCCTATGTGCTGAACATTTTGAAGATATGCTTGTTTTGCCTTCCTATGCTAGTTGATTCTTTCTCCCATAAATTGTTTGCTCACAAAATCCCTATGCATAGGAAGTGGGTTAGACTTAAATGTGCTTGCCATGTGATTCATGATGATCTTTTGCACACTTCAATTACTATTGTTACATGAGCATCACTGAAATAATCATGCCTAGCTAAAAGGCATTAAAGAAAAGTGCTTGTTGGCAGACAACCCAACACTTTAACTTTCTAGTTATGTGTGTCCACATGATTAGCTACTATATTAATCACGTTTTGTGTCTTTTATTTCAACAAAGTGCCAAGTAAAGCCTTTGGGATAGTGTGGAAACTTGTTTATTTGATTATGTACAAAAACAGAAAGTTTTGCGTCGAGTATATGAATTATATGATTTTACTGGAGCGACAAAAAGTTATGAAATTTTGACACAAAATATCTATCAGAACTCCCTGATATTTGCTAATTGTTCAGATTATGTTTTGCATGCATAGTTTTCTTGTTTTAGTGTTCCCATAGCATATTGAGTAATATAAATTATGAGAATGATAGAATATAGTATATATCATGTGGGAATAATTATGAATCTTTTCTTAACAATACCCAAGTGAATGATCTATATTTACTATACTAACCCATCCCACGAAGTTCCGTTAAGTTTTGTGTGATTGAAGTTTTCAAGTTTTGGGTAAGATACCGATATGAGGTGAATAAGGAGAAGAAAGAACCTAATATTGTGGATTCCCAAGGCACCCGCAAGGTAATATAAAAGGAATACTCAAGCCTCTAAGCTTGGGGATGCCCCGAAAGGCATCCCCTCTTTCATCTCCAACATTGTTGGTATCTATTACTTGAAGCTATATTTTTATTTGTCACATGCTATGTGTTTTGCCTGGAGTGTCATTTTATTTTGTTTTTCTACGTTATATGTTATTTATAATGATGTTTTCCAATAAAATTTCCAAGAATTGCCTTTTAGGATGCATGAATTACATGTTTGATGTGAGTTGTGTAAAAACAGAAACTTTTGCTGTAGTGTTTGAATTTTCATATTTTAGTGGACATGGAAAGTTTCTGAAATTTTTACAAGGTATGTTCATATAAATTGTTTCTCACGCCCTAAATTTTCAGAATTTTTGGAGATACAAAAGTACATTGTTTTAATAAATTGCTACAGAGTGTTCTGTTTGGATAGCTCGTTGTTATAGTTTTGTTATCTGCTTATCCTATAGTTTCCATAGCCTATATTGGTAGATATAAATTGTGGAAACAATAGTAAACAGTAGATAATATTTGAATATTAGTGTGCAACTTGTCTTGGCAGTACATGAAGTGTGGATTTATTCTTATGTGTAGTAACCTATCTCACGAGTTCTTTTCGAGTTTTTTGTGGATGAAGTTTTTGAGAATAGGTGAAACCGTGATATGAGAGGATTGAACAAGATACAGAAGCTCAAGCTTGGGGATGATAAAGGCATCCTAATATAATATTTCAAGAAGTCTCAAGCATCTAAGCTTGGGGATGCCCCGGTAGACATCCCACCTTTCTTCATCAATAATTATAGGTTAGTGTCTGTTGAGCCTAAGTTTTTGGCTTCTTCACATCATACATGCTATTGTTGGAATGTAACTTTATTTTGTTTTGCTTGCTGTTTTAATAAAATACTTATATCTGAAAGTTTTTAGATGAGAGAGAGTTTTCAAATGGCTACCCATTTACTTAACTACTCGCTTGATCTTCACTTATATCTTTTTGGAGTAGGTTGTTATTTACTCTTGTGCTTCACTTATATCCTTTGAGTAAATTGTTGAATGAATTTAATACCATGAAGTTGAAATTATATTTTCATATAATGCCTAGTAGTAGCTTCACATTGGGTTTATAAAGTTAAATCTTTTGAAGCTTGACAATCACAATATTGGTCATACACGCACTTCGTGAATGATCAGTATAAGGAAGAGAACTTTCACATACAAATATAGTATCTTGGACATATTCTATGATTGTGAATACCCATTAATTATTTTCAAACTTGAGCAAATTAGTTGAAGTTGGACAAGGAAGACAACATGATGAGTTATGGTTGTGTATATTTGCATTGAAGTTATATTGTTATGGATCCTCCAACATGTGGTGTTTTCTTAGGATCTTTTGCTAGACAAAAATTTGTACTGAGTAGAGATACTACTTGTGCATCCAAAAACCCTTAAACCCAGTTTCTTGCCATGAGTGTCCACCATACCAACCTATGGATTGAATAAGATCCTTCAGGTAAGTTGTCATCGGTGCAAAATGGCAATAAAATTGCTCCTAAATGTGTTTGATCATTTAGTGTAAGAGAAAACTGAGCGTTGTACGAACTTGTGATGGAAAAGTAATAAAATCAATGAACCGCATAATAAAAGTTGCTATCATAAGGGGCAATAGAACGTGACATTCTTTTGCGATTGTGCATACAAAACCAAAACGTGCATGACATCCTCTGCTTCCCTCTACGAAGGGCCTATATTTTACCTTTCAATGTTTACTTTTATGCAAGAGTCAATGGTATGCATTTTCATTTCAACCTCAATTATTCTCTAGTTGACAAGCATCATGTGGTGGGGAAAGATCTAGGCACATATGGCCAGCCAAATGTATTTGATCACGACTTATTATTGTTGGCAATTATCTCTATAATAAATGAGTTGGGAGGCGAAACATTAAGCCCCTATCTTTCTCTGTGTTCGATGGATGCCATTTGTTCTAAAGATATGCTATGAGTACTAGCAATCACAGAATACTATATGATGATTGAGTAAGCTCTTGCTTAGACTTTTTTGAGAATAAGTTGAATTGATATTGTTTGGTGACTAAGAACATAGGTTGTTAAGTTTCAAGAGAATTCATTGTTTGAACCATAAAATGTGAATTGGTTGCTACTTTATCATGATGAGTTTTATGAGGAAGAGTTGTTGTTATGATCCTTGGAAAAGTGGTTGAAATTATCGTTGACCAAACTTATGCACTATGCTAGCATAAACACTTCAAAAATTATTTGTTTTATCATTTACCTACTCGAGAATGAGTAGGAATTGAGCTTGGGGATGCTGATACATCTACAATGTATCTATAACTTATGAAGTATTCATGCCATACTTACAAAAAAATTATATGGTTTTGGTATGATCTGCATGGAACTTACCCAGACTGACACTGTTTTCAGCAGAACTACCATGGTGTTGTTTTTTGTGAAGAAATAAAAGTTCTCCAAATGCAACGTAACTTTTTGACGATTTTTTCGGAACAATAGAGTCACTAGAAGCTTCATGGGAGGGACAGTAGAGCCACGAGGTAGGCACAACCCACCAGGGTGCGCCAGCCCCCTCTGGCTTGCGCTGGAGTCTTGTGGGATCCTTGTGGCCCATCCTCTTGTGAAACCGACAACCGAAAATCTTATATATTTAAAACCACCAGAAATAACCGTAGATCAGAAGTTCCGCCGCCGCAAACCTCTGTAGCCACACAAAAAATCTAGACCCCGTTCTAAAACCCTGTCAGAGGGGGAAATCATCACCGGAGGCCACCTTCATCATCCCTATGGTCTCCATGATAAGGAGGGAGTAATCCACCCTCGGGGCTGAGGGTTTGTACCAGTAGCTATGTGTTTAATCTCTCTCTCATGTTCTTGATTTGGCAGGATCTTGATGTATCACGGGCTTTGTTAATATAGTTGGATCATATGGTGTTTTTCCCTCTCTATCTTGTTGTGATGAATTGAGTTCTCCCTTTGAGATTTTGTTATTGCCAGACTGAATACTTTTATGGATTTGAGAGCACTTGATGTATCTCTTGCATGCAGAAACCCATAGTGACATTGGGGTATTCAAGTGATTCACTTGATATACGTTATGGCGTCAACTTGTGGATTCAGGTGACCTTGGGGATCTATGCATAGGGGTTGATTGCACGTTTTCATACCATGTTCTCCAATAAAAATCTTGGGGCACTCTTTGAGGTTCTTTGTGTTGGATTGAGTATTATGAATCTGAAATTGTTTGATACATATCCTATAATTAAATCATGGATACTTGTGGCGACATTTGAGTATCTAGGTGATATTAGAGTTGGTTAATGCATATCATATCGTGTTATTTTAGTACGAATTCTTAGATAGATAGATCAGAAAGGATAACTTGGTGTTATTTTACTATGAACTCATGGATAGATCGATCGGAAAGTATAACTTTAAGGTGGTTTCGTACCCTACAAACAATTTCTTCTTATGTTCTCTCCTAGATAAGAACTTTGGAGTGATTCTTCGTTGCACGTCGAGCCATGGCTATGTGATCCAATTATATTAGCATTGTTGAGAGATTGCACTAGCGAAAGTATTGACCCTAGGCCTTATTTCCAAGCATTTATACAATGTTTTGCTCGTTGTTTACCACTTGTTACCTTGCTGTTTTTATATTTTCAGATTACAAAATCATATTTCTATCATCCATGTTGCACTTGTATCACCATCTCTTCGCCAAACTAGTGCACCTATACAATTTGCCACTGTATTGGACGTGTTGGGGACACAAGAGATTTCTTGTATTTGATTGCAGGGTTGTTTGAGAGAGACCATCTTCATCGTACACGTCCCATAGAGGCACGGATTGATAAACCTTAGGTCAGCTACTTGAGGGAAAATTGCTATTGCCCTACAAAACTCTACGCTTGGAGGCCCAACATAGTCTACAAGAATAAAGTTGCATAGTAGACATTAGATACCTGTAGTGACATTGGGGTATTCAAGTTATTCACTTGATATATGTTATGGCATCAACTTGCAGATTCCAGTGACCTTGGGGATCTATGCATAGGGGTTGATTGCACGTTTTCATACTAATTTCTCCGATAGAAATCTTGGGGTGCTCCTTGGAAGTTCTTTGTGGTTGATTGAATATGATAGATCTAAAATTGTTTGATGCATGTCACATGATTTACCCACGGATACTTGAGGTGACACTGGAGTATCTACATGACATTAGGGTTGATTGATGTGTATCATAGGTGTTATTATAGTACGAACTCTAGGGTTGTTTGTGGCACTTATAAGAATAGCCCAAAAGATTGCCCAGAAATAATAACTTTGAGGTGGTTCTACTACCTACACCAATTTCATCGTATTGTTCTCCGCAAGGTAGGAACTTGGAGTGATTCATTGCTGCACGTTGAGGGATGATCATATGATTCAACTATGTTAGCATTGTTGAGAGATTGCACTAGTGAAAGTACGAACCCTAGGACTTATTTATAAGCATTTATACAACCTTTTGATTGCTGTTTTCCACTTACCACCTTGATTTTATCATATTTTCAGATTAAAAAACCTATATCTATCATTCATATTGCACTTGTATCACCATCTTTTTGCCGAACTAGTGCACCTATACATTTTGCCATTGTATTGGGTGTGTTGGGGACACATGAGGTTTCTTGTATTTAATTGCAGGGTTGTTTGAGAGAGACCATCTTCATCCTACACCTCCCACGGATTGTTAAACCTTAGGTCATCTACTTGAGGGAAAATTGCTACTGTCCTACAAAATTCTGCGCTTGGAGGCCCAAAATAGTCTACAAGAATAAAGTTGTATAGTAGACATCAATTGGCTTGGCCAGTTCCTCACTTCGGTGGTACTGATTTGTAAAAGTCAGAAATCTGATTTTTAGCAAATGGACACCAGAAGGTTGGTCATAACTTTTCGGCTGTATAGAAGGAAACTCGGTTGTACCGATTTGTTAGGGTTTTGGCTTGAGTTCTGGCTAAGAAAAACTCGGTGTGTCCGATATGTGGAATGTTGGTGGTACCGAATTTGATCTTTAGGCTTTGGGACAGAATGTTTTTGTGGGAGAAATGTTGACGTATTTGGTGGCTAATCTCTAAGCACTTTGAGCAACCAGATCATTATAGGTATCTCATCCCTTTTTAGTAGTATAGGCTTTCCTATGGACTCAGTTGTGATTTCTCAATTAAAGTAAAATGTAGAGTCTTGAAGCTTTTGCCAATTAACGTTCCTTACATCTAGGGAATCTCCTCACAATCCTAGCCAATCAATTTATTGAACTTTTCTAGAAATATACTTGATAGGCTGATGACCCACAAGTATAGGGGATCAATCGTAGTTCTTTCGATAAGTAAGAGTGTCAGACCCAGTGAGGAGCAGAAGGAAATGATAAGCAGCTTAAAGCAAGGTATTCTATGCAAGTGTTGTGAGTAACAGTAGATAGTTCTCTAGCAAGGTAATTCGTAGAAAGTGACAAGTAACAATAGTAACAAAGGTTCAGCAAGGTAGCCCAATCCTTTTTGTAGCAAAGGACATGCATGAAAGTACTCTTATATTAAGTAAGTGCTCCCGAGGACACATGTGAATTTCTGTCTAGTCATGTTCATCATGTTGAGTTGATTTGCGTTTGCTTCTTTCATAATTTGATGTGTGGGTGGACCGGTACTAAGGTGCTATTCTTACTTGAACTAACAACCTACTTATGATTAACCCCTCTCGCAAGCATCCGCAACTATGAAAGAAGAATTAAGATAAATCTAACCATAGCATGAAACATGTGGATCCAAATCAGCCCCTTATGAAGCAACACATAAACTGGGGTTTAAGCTTCTGTCACTGTCACAACCCATCATCTACTTGTTACTCCACAATGACTTCCCTTAGGCCCATAACATGATGAAGTGTCATGTAGTCAACGTTCACATAACACCACTAAGAGAAGTAACAACATACATATCATGAAAATATCGAACACATACCAACTTCACAAGATTACTTATAACAAGACTTCTCCCATGTCCTCAGGAACAATAGTAACTACTCATACATCATCAACAAGTTCAAGATCAGAGGTGTAATAATGATAATTAAGGATCTGAACATAATCTCTTCCACCAAGTAATCCAACAAGCATCAACTACGAGATGTAATCAACACAACTAGTAACCCACAGGTACCAGTATGAGGTTTTGGGATAAAGATTGAATACAAGAGATGAGATAGGGTTGGAGATGAGATGGTGCTGGTGAAGATGTTGATGAAGATTGATCCTCCCACGAAGGAGGAAGCCTTGGTGATGACGATGGCTTTGATCTCCCCCTTCCGGAGAGGGGTTTCCCCGGTAGAATCTGACTGCTAGAGTGCAAAAGGGCTTCTGCCTAGGTTTCCGCCTCGAGATGGCGGCGCATCGTCCGAAAAAGTTGCTTATGATTTTTTCTAGGGTAAAACACACCATATAGGAGATGAGGGGCATCGAAGGGCGAGCAGGAGCCCACAAGCCATCAGGTTGCGCCACTAGGGGGGGCACGACATGTTGCCTTGTGCCCTGCTGGTAGCCCCCTTCCAGTATATTTTTGCTCCAGAAATTCTTAAATATTCTCCGTCAATTTTCAGGTCATTCTGAGACTAGTGATTTTTCTGCCTTTTTCTTGGTTTTCTGGTCCAGAATTCTAGTTTCCATACATTTCACTCCTTATCATGTACGTTGCATATTCAGAGAGAAAAGACATAAGAATTGTGTGATAATGTGGAATAATGGACAAAAAAGGTAAATAGTAGTAAGAATTCATGATGCAAAATGGACGTATCAACTCCCCCAAGCTTAGACCTCGCTTGTCCTCAAGCGAAAGCCAAACTCTAAAATAATGAACATGTAATTTGAGAGAGAGGTGTCGATAAAAATAGAATACGGACATGAGAGCAGCAAGGTCACACAAGCCATGATAAGAGTGCTCACCAATTTTAGCTGAAACAATAGGCATGCGAACAATGGTTTATTTTTGTCTAACTCATCATGTTTGTTTCTAGCGGGTTTTGCAATCCTAACAGCTTCCCCGCAAAAATAAAAAATCTGACCCTCAACATCATTACCTAGAAGATCTTTGACCATGGAAACATTAGGTTCAACATTTATTTGTTCAGAAGTTATAGGTGTTCTAATATGACTTTTATTAACCATAGTCATAGTCTTAGCATGTTCCCTAATTCTAACAGGAAAAGAAGATTTCTCAATGAAAGCAGAGGGAACAACAGGCTCAGCATGACTAAGAATTATTTCTTTTTTCTCAATTTTAGTTGGTTCTTCTAATGGTGGTTCGATGGGAGGATGATATTTAAACCACTTTACTTTGGGAAGATCAACATGAGTAGCAAATGATTCACACGGAGTAGCTACTATTTCAGAGTCAAGACCATATTTGTTGCTAAACTCATGGAAGTTGTTGGTTTCCATAAAAGATTTAACAAAATCAAAATTAAGTTTTGTACTTGACTTGTTACCTTTGTCGAGTTCCCAATCTTTAGAGTTGCGTTTAATTCTTTCTAAAATATCCCATCTGAATTCAATAGTTTCATTCATATATGAGCCCGAGGAAGAAGAATCCAATAATATTCGATCATCATGAGAAAGCCGAGCATAATTTTTTTGTATAATCATTTCTCTTGGAAGCTCATGGTTGGGGAAGGTGTGCATCATAGATTTAAGCCTCCCCCAAGCTTGAGCGATGCTTTCTCCCTTAAGAGGACATAGATTATATATATAATTCCGATCACGATGAACTAGATGCATTGGATAAAACTTCTGATGAAATTCCAGCTTCAAGAGATTCCAATCCCATGATTCAATATTATCCAATAGCCTATACCACATCAATGCTTTTCCCTCCAAAGATAAAGGGAAAAGTTTCTTATTAACTTTGTCCCTAGACAAACCTTCAAGCTAAAACAATCCACAAACCTCATCGAAGAATATCAAATGGAAATCAGGATGAGTTGTACCATCATAAGGATCAGACAATAGTTTTTCAAGCATACCAGAAGGAATCTCATGATAAATATTTTCAGTAGGTGTAGTAGGTGGAGGAACAATGTCCTCATCTTCCGTTTGGGGCAAAGATCAAGCCACTCAAAGGGTGACCGTTCATAGTGACAAGCAATAGTAAATTTTAGCACGTATAGAAAATGTTTCCTTGCATTTTTCCACTTACACTTCACTCCCCGGCAACAGTGCCAGAAAGGAGTCTTGATGACCCACAAGTATAGGGGATCAATCATAGTACTTTCGATAAGTAAGAGTGTCGAACCCAAGGAAGACCAGAAGGAAATGATAACCAGTTTTTAGCAAGGTATTCTTTGCAAGTGTAGTGAGTAACAGTAGTAGATAGTTTTGTAGCAAGGTAATTCGTAGCAAGTGACAAGTAGCAATAGTAACAAAGGTGCAGAAAGGTAATTCATAGCAAGTGACAAGTAAAAATAGTAACAAAGGTACAACAAGGTATCCCAATCCTTTTTGTAGCAAAGGACATGCCTGAAAGTACTCTTATATAAAGAAAGTGCTCCCGAGGACACATGGGAATTTCTGTCTAGTCATGTTCATCATGTTGAGTTGATTCACGTTCACTACTTTGATAATTTTATATGTGGGTGGACCGATGCTAAGCTGTTGTTCTTACTTGAACTAACCACCTACTTATGATTAACCCTACTCGCAAGCATCTGCAACTACGAAAGAAGAATTAATATAAATCTAACCATAGCATGAAATATGTGGATCCAAATCAGCCCCTTATGAAGCAACGCATAAACTAGGGTTTAAGCTTCTACCACTCTCGCAACTCATCGTCTACTTGTTACTCCACAATGACTTCCCTTAGGCCCATAACATGGTTAAGTGTCATGTAGTCAATGTTCACATAGCACCACTAAGAGAAGTAACAAAATACATATCATCAAAATATCAAACAAAATTACTTATAACAAGACTTCTCCCATGTCCCCGGGAACAATAGTAACTACTCACACATCATGAACATGTTCAATATCAGAGGTGTCATAATGATAATTAAGGATGTGAACATAATATCTTCCACCAAGTAATCCAACAAGCATCAACTACGAGTTGTAATCAACACAATTAGTAACCCACATGTACCAATCTGAGGTTTTGGGACAAAGATTGAATACAAGAGATGAACTAGGGTTAGAGATGAGATGGTGCTGGTGAAGATGTTGATGAAGATTGATCCTCCCACGAAGGAGGAAGCATTGGTGATGATGATGATGGCTTCGATCTCCCCCTCCCGGAGAGGGATTTCCCATGCAGAATCTGACTGCCAGAGTGCAAAAGGGCTTCTGCCCAGGTTTCCGCCTCGAGACGGCGGGGCCTCATCCCGAAAAGTTGCTTATGATTTTATCTATGGTAAAACACACCATATAGGAGAAGAGGGGCATCGGAGGGCCAGCAGGGGGCCCACAAGCCATCAGGCCGCGCACCAGGGGGCGGCCTATTTGCTTGTGCCATGCTGACAGCCCCCTCCGGTATATTTTTGCTCCAAAAGTTCTTAAATATTCCAAAAATATTCTCCATGAATTTTTTCAAGTCATTCTAAGACTAGTGATTTTTCTGCCTTTTTCTTCGTTTTCCGGTCCAAAATTCTAGTTTCTAGATATTTCACTCCTTATGATGTACCTTGCATATTCAAAAAGAAAAGAAATAAGAATTGTGTGATAATGTGGAATAATGGACAAAATAAGGTAAATAGTATTAAGAATTCATGATGCAAAATGGGTGTATCATAGGCTCATTAGTTCAACGAACTATATGTTGTTATTGATTACCAAAACCACCTAGGGAGAAGTCATATTAATCTCCCCCTTTTTGGTAATTGATGACAACATATAGATCAAAGCTTCGACAAAAGATATAATCAATGCATAGCATCATCGCTTTGAGAAGTATGTGATAAGCAAGAGCTCCCTCTAAATTTGTGCATTATTTTAAATTTGCGTTTGAATGCAAATGCACAATCGATTAGGATCATGGGTCACTCTTACATGTCACATACATCTTGGTGGTGCGCATTAAACATATGAAACCAATCAAAGGAGTGAATGATCATCATATGAATACCACAAAGATAGAAGTAGTAACATCAATCACAAAGCGTATGATCAAACACAACGTAGTTTAATATGAACAAAAGATAGGCCAAATGTTTTTAAAGTTGAGCGAAGCTACCAAAAAGCAACTCTCTCTCTCTCAACCCTATGATCTATACAATTTCTCGCCCTTTGGCAAGAAGTTACCAACAAGCTTGAAAGTATAGAGCTAAATGTCACTCTGGGCTGGATCTCTTTCATGGGGCGATGAATCTGCTCCGGTGGTCATGGAAAGAGTTGAAATGAGATCCTCGACGAATGTTTCTCCAGAAGTCCTCTGAGATGGTGGAGTGGACACTGGGGGAGCTGAAGGAGGCATGGTAGATGTTCGAGCGGGTGCAGATATTAAAGGTCTCGTCTCTAGAGCAGCCACAATAGCCGATCTAGCTTGAGTCCTAGAACTAAGTGTGAACAGGTAGTGTAGGGATATCATGATCATGTGAGTGTGGCATCGGCACTTGAAAGCACAATGTGCTTCCTTGGTGGTTTCGATAATTCATGACAACATACATTGTCTCGTGGACTAATACTTTTACCAAGTGTATTTCAGGTGAAAGTCCATAGAGAGAGATGGGTTGGCAAAAGGAGTGTGGAGAGTATCCCCAAGAGGAAGAAGGAGAAGGAATAGCATTGACAAAAGCTTCAAGCAAATAGTACTATACATTTTACTTTGTGAGAAATCACTTTGAGTCCATAGGAAAGTCAATACTATTAAAAGGGGGTAAGGTACTGTTGGTGAACAAGATGCTCCACGTGCACAAGTGATAGTTACCAAAAATAGCAACAAGCTCTTCCACAAAAGTCTGTCCAAAGCCAAATATCCAAAATCGATGCAACCAAGAATTTCCACTCGGTGCCACCGATTCCCAAACGCAGACAGACCCATGCCAAACCCTAGCACATCGGTGCAACCGATTTCACTTCGGTGCCAGTGAGTTTGGGTTGCCAACTTTCTGTTACCTCGATTCACAAAATCGATACCACCGAGTTTGTTGGATCGACGTCACCGAGTTGTGCAATCTGACCATTGGTCATCTAATCGGTACCATCGAGATTTCTATATCGGTCTCACCGAGATTCAAAAGTTGCTACCTTTGCAGCAACTCGGTACCATCGAGATTCACACATCGGTGTCATCGAGTTGGTCACTTTATGTGTGATGGTTGGATTTTTGGGGATGCCTATATATACCCCTTCACCACCACCTACTCGGAAGAGAAGCACTCGGAACTATTCCATACTTGCCCCATCCAATTTTCTGAGAGAGAGCCACCTACTCCTATGTTGAAATCATGCCATTCCACTCCATCCATATGAATCTTGTTCTCTAGCCTCCCCAAGTTTTTTTCCACCCAATCAATCTCTTCCACCAAAGCCAAATCTATGAGAGAATGATTGAGTGTTGAGGAGTCTATCATCTTGAAGCACAAGAGCAAGGAGTTCATCGACATTATCGAGCCTATTAGCTTTTGGAGGGTGGTGCCTTCTAGATTGGTTAGGTGTCGCTTGGGATCCTCCTACTTCGTGTTGTGGAGTGAACCAAGAAGTTTGTAAGGGCAAGGAGATCATCTACTTCGTGAAGATCTACCCCGAGTAAGGCTAGTCATCCGTGGACGTAGGCCATCATGGAATAGTCAAGGTTGCTACTTCGTGGACCCTTATGGGTGGAGCCCTTCGTGGATTACCCTCCGTGGGTTGAAGACTCCATAAACATGGACGTACGATAGCACCATCTATCGAAACCATGGGAAAAATATTCGTGTCCTTCATGCGTTTGATCTCCCTATCTCAACTCCTTATTTCCATGTGCAATGTCTTTACTTTCCGCTGCTATACTTGATGAGTTGCACATGTAGGGTGTACTAGACTTGCGATGATTGCTAAAATCTGCCAACACTTAACTTTGGATATTGTGTAGATTTTAATTTGTGCTAGTAGTCTATTCACCCCCCTCTAGACATACTCTTATAGTGATCCCACAATTGTTATCAAAGCTTTGGTCTCCATTGCTTCGGTTTCATCACCGTGGAGGAAGATGGATGTGTCTAGTGTGGAAAGTTCGAGTTGTAGAATGCCCATTCTTGATGAAGAGTACTATAGTCAATGGAAGAATGATATGATTGATCTATTTGACAAATTCCATTCGAGATAACATATTGAAAATCCTTGTGTGTTCCCCATCGACGAATTACATCCCACACATGAAGAGGAAATTGACATGATTGGTAACCTTAGAACTGTCAATCTTATTGTTAGAGGCTTACCAAGATTTGTGCTTTCTCAATTGAAGAAATTTTCTTGTGCTTATAATTTGTGGAATGATTTGGAGAAACGATATCCAAATCTTTAATTAAGTAATCTTGATGAAATTCTTCATAAAACGGTTGCCTTTCACAAACTGAGGCCTAGTGATCCAAACTTTGATAAATGCCTATTTGAGCTTCGTGATCTTATGTGTGCTAAAGGAGATGTCACAACTATAAACAGCAGTATTATTGAAGCCATTCACATTCATAAACTTGAATATTGTCATGGTTACGATTCTAACGAATCTCTTGGTTTCTATGACGAGGAGATTCTTCCAAATGATGACGGTGAAGAACATGGCCACTATGATGAAGATGAGTTGTTCGACATCGAGCATGAAAAGATCATGAAGAATCTAAGTCTCATGGCAAACTTCAAGGATTACATGTCCGGAGGAAAAGAGTGGATTCTCGACAGTGGATGCACCGATCACATGACTGGAGATAAAGACATGTTCCAAGAGATCACGCCTAATAAAGGTCCTTGGAGGTACGTGACCTTTGGAGACAACTCTAAGGGTAAGGTACTTGGCATTGGTAAGGTGGCCATATCTTATGATATCTATATTCAAAATGTGATGCTTGTTGAATCCCTTGGCTACAATCTTCTTTCCGTATCTAGACTAGTTGACATCAGTTTCAATGTGCTATTTACTAAAGTAGATTGCCAAGTGTTTCGTCATGATAATCATAAAACCGTCTTTACCAGTATTCGTAGAGGTGATCTATACATTGTCGATTTCACTAAAAAGGCCCAACCTCATACTTGTCTTATTGCAAAATCATCTAAAGGTTGGCTATGGCATAGAAGGCTAGGACATGTAGGCATGCGCAATCTAGATAAGCTTATCAAGGGCAATCACATTCTTGGTGTTAAAGATGTTATCTTTGACAAAGATAGGCTTTGTAGCGCTTGTCAAGCAGGAAAGCAAGTAGGTGGAAGTCATCCGGTCAAGAACATCATGGCTACTAGGAGACCACTCGAGTTACTTCATATGGATCTTTTTTATCCCAATGCTTACAAGAGTCTCGGTGGAAACTCTTACGGTCTAGTTATAGTTGATGACTTTTCCAGATTTACATGGGTATTCTTTCTTGATGATAAGTCGCAGGTACAAAAGATCTTCAAAAACTTTGCACGCAAAGTGCAAAATCAATTTGAAGTGAAGATCAAGAAGGTTCGAAGAGATAACGGGTCGGAGTTCAAGAACACCCATGTGGATACCTTTCTTGACGAAGAAAGTATTTCACATGAGTTCTCGGCTACATACACGCCTCAACAAAATGGAGTTGTTGAGACGAAGAATCACACCCTCATTGAGATGGCAAGAACGATGCTTGACGAATACAAGACGCCAAGGCACTTTTGGGAAGAAGACGTGGAAACAACATGTCATTCCACAAACCGACTCTACTTGCACAAGCTTCTCGATAAAACGGCGTACAAACTTCTCACCGATAACAAACCCCAAGTTGGATACTTTCGAGTATTTGGCTCTAAGTGCTACATCCTCGATAAGCATCCTTGCGCTAATTTTTTCCCAAATATCATGAAGGTTTCCTACTTAGTTACGGATTGAACTCTCACACCTACCATGTCTACAACAACTTCACTCGAAAAGTTAAAGAGACGATAGATGTGAAGTTTGATGAATTTAATGGTTTGCAAGTTGAAAAATTTCCAAATGATGTAGGTGACTGTAGGATCGAAAGTAGTGCTAGAGGGGGGGTGATTAGACTACTTGACCAACTAAAAATCTACTTTTTCCCAATTTTAAGTCTTGGTAGATTTTAGCATTCATAGTATGTCAAGTACACCCTACACATGCATGTCTAAGAGTATTGTAGCAGAAAGTAAATACAAGCATGTAAGTAAAGGAAGGGTTGGAAGATCAATCACAATTGGTGACACGATGATTTTTCCCGTGGTTCCGATAGGTGGTGCTATCGTACATCCACGTTTATGGAGTCCTCAACCCATGGAGGGTAACGGTCGCGAGAGTCCACGGAGGGTTCCACGAAGAAGCAACCTTGACTATACCATGATGGCCTACATCCATGGAGGACTAGCCTAACTCGGAGTAGATCTTCACGAAGTAGACGATCTCCTTGCCCTTACAAACTTCTTGGTTCACTCCACAACACGAAGTTGGAGGCTCCCAAGCGATCCCTAACCAATCTAGGAGGCACCACCCTCCAAAAGGTCATAGGCTCGATAATGTCGATGAACTCCTTGGTCTTGGGCTTCAAGATGATAGACTCATGAACACACAATCACTCTCTCACAGATTTGGCTTAGTCGAAGAGATAGATTGGGTGGGAAGCAACTTGGGGAGGCTAGAGATCAAGCTTCATATGGTAGGAATGGAATGGCATGATCTCAACACATGAGTAGGTGGCTCTCTCCCAGAAAATCAGTAGGTATGAGTGGGGAACTGTTCTGAGTGCTTCTCTTGCGAGTGAGTGGTGGTGGAGGGGTATATATAGGCATCTACAAAAATCCAACCGTTACACCTAATAAGTCAGACTCGATGACACCGATGTGTTAATCTCGGTGGTACCGAGTTGCCTCAAAGGTAGCAACTTTTGAATCTCGGTGAGACCGATACATACAACTCAGTTGCACCGATAAGGTGACCAACGGTCAGATTGCCAGACTCAGTGACGCCGATTCACAAAACTCGGTGGGAATGATTTTGTGAACTTGCATAACAAGAAGTTGGCAACCCAAACTCGGTGGCGCCGAAATGGAATCGGTTATACCGAAATTCTAGGGTTTGGCTGAGTCTGTCTAAGGCTAAGAATCGGTGGCACCGAGTGGAAAGTGTTGGTTGCGCCGATTTTGGATATTTGGCTTTGGACAGACTTTTGTGGAAGAGCTTGTGGGTGTATGTGGTGACTATCACTTGTGCACGTATGGGCATTTTGTTCACCAACAAAACCTTACCCCCTTTTGATAGTATTGGCTTTCCTATGGACTCAAAGTGATTTCTCACAAAAGGTAAAATGTAGAGTCCTTTGCTTGAAGCTTTTCCAACCTATTTCCTTGCATCTTGCGTTATTTCACAATCCTTTTGCCAACCCATCATTGAAATTTTCCTGAAACATGCTTAGTGGAAACATTAGTTCAATGACATACATGTTGTTATTAATTACCCAAACCACCAGGGGAGCAAATGTGCTTTAAGTGAAAAAGATCCTTCGGAAGCTATCCAAGATTTTCCCATCGGCAAGATTCGTCCCGTGGAGGTGAAGGAAAGTAATTTATCAACCCAAGTGGAAGCTCATACTTGGGATCAAGGCTACTGACAAAACGACATGGAAGCGTCCACAAGTGGTACACGACAAGATGAAGAGGAGGAGGAAGTACATCATGAAGATCCACCACAACCTCCTTCACCACCACCTCAAGTACATGACCACTTTGACAACAACGGAGATGAAGGATATGATGAAGAAGAAGGTCCACCATCCAACAAACCAAATCTACACTGAGTTCGAGCGCAAGTGACCAAGAACCATCCCCTAAACCAAATCTTTGGTGATATACAAACAGGGAGGATCACTCTCTCTAAAACTCGCCTAGCTAACTTTTGTGAGCATTATTCTTTCCTCTATAGCATTGAACCCTTGAATGTTGAACAAGCTCTTGAAGACGCGGATTGGGTGAACGCTATGCATGAAGAGTTTCACAACTTCGAGAGGAATGAAGTGTGGACACTCGTGGAGAAGCCCAAGGAGGAGCAAAACATCATCGACACAAAATGGGTATTTCGGAACAAGCAAGATGAAGACAGTCAAGTTGTATGCAACAAGGCTCGTCTTGTAACCCAAGGATATACGCAAGTCGAAGGTATGGACTACGGTCAGACATATGCTCCCATTGCTAGACTTGAAGCTATTTGTATTCTTCTTGCTTATGCTAATCACCATGACATCACTCTTTACCAAATGGATATTAAAAGTGCCTTTTTAAATGGAGAAATAGAGGAGGAAGTCTATGTTAAACAACCTCCCGGATTTGTGAATCCTAAGAAACCTAACCACGTTTACAAACTTCGCAAAGCTTTATATGTTCTTAAGCATGCTCCTCGTGCTTTGTATAAAGGCCTAACGAAGTTTCTTATTGAAAAAGGTTTTGAAATTGGTAAAATTGACATAACCTTATTCACAAAGAGAGTTAATGGTGAATTATTTATGTGCCGAATTTATGTGGATGATATTATCTTTGGATCTACTAACCCACAATTTAGTGAGAAATTTGGAAGGTTGATGTCAGAGAAGTATGAGATGTCTATGATGTATGAGCTAAAATTATTCCTTGGTCTACAAGTCAAGAAAACAAGAGAAGGTACATTCATCTCTCAAACCAAGTACACCAAGGACTTGATCAATAAGTTCAACATGCAAGAGTGCAAAGGTATGAAAACTCCCATGCCCACTAGCGGACACGATGATCTCACTAAGAAGGGTGAACCGGTTGATCAAAAGTTTTATCGATCAATGATTGGTTTGTTGCTATATCTATGTGCCTCCTATCCCGACATTATGCTTAGTATGTGCATGTGTGCCCAATATCAAGCTGCACATAAAGAATGTCCTCTTAAGGATGTGAAACACATTGTGAGATACTTGATACATACATCAAACTTTGGCATTTGGTATCCCCAGGGATCTTCTTTTAATCTTGTTGGCTACTCGGACTCGAACTATGCCGGTGACAAGGTTAACAGAAAATCCACCTCGAGTACATGTCAATTTCTTGGTAGATCTCTTGTGTCTTGGTCCTCCAAGAAACAAAACTCGGTATCTCTATCTACCACCGAAGCTGAATATATTGTTGTCGGATCATGTTGTGCGCAATTTTTATGGATCACGCAAATGCTTAAGGACTATGAAATCCATGTGAAAATGTGACATTACTTTGTGACAATGAGAGTGCCATTAAGATTGGTCATAATCCCGTGCAATATTCTCGAACCAAGCATATTCAATTTTGACACCATTTCATTCATGATCATGTTAACAAAGGACACATTAATATTAAGCATGTTTGTACCAACAAGTAATTGCCCGATATCTTTACTAAGCCACTTGATGAAAAAGTTTTTTTTCACTTGAGGAGTGAGTTGAACATCATTGATGCTTCAAACTTAAGCTAAGCTCACTCGGATGCATGCAAGCGGATGAGCGTTCTTAACCATTCCATGTTACTATCATCATGAATATCATCTACTTGGAATTCTATGCTCCCTCATCTTGCATCTAACCCTTTTGTAGGTACTTGGAAGAACAACACGCCACAAGATTGCCAACAACTCATATCTTAAGCAATCTTGTGATGACCAAGTATCCACAACTTCTCTTTGATGATGAAAGGAATAAGACAACAAAACATACCATTGGCATATATTTCTCAATTGGTATCAACTCACAATTGGTATCATGTCATTTGAATATATCATGTTATTTCTTGCATGACTAACCTATGTAGGTGAAAAGTGAACGAAAACAACAAGGATTGCTCCCAACTCAATATGAACTTCATCAACTTCGAGCATCCTCATCAAGTTCACCTACAAGCTACGTCATCAACATCACTCAAAGGTATGTACTCATATCCTTGATATAGCTTTGCTCCAAGTCATGAGATAAAGAAACTCAAGGGATATGAAGACATTAAATGCTTAATCAAAAAATGGTAACCCCATTTTGAGCTTAACAATGAGTATGACCTATGATCAAGTATTTTTGCTTGACTCCTTAAGTCAATATACTCTAATATAGGTGACAACCTAGTCACCGCCCATCATCTAGTCATAAGAATTTAATGTAAAACCCTTCTTGTGTTGCTCTTTGACATTTCCATTCAACTCTAACCTAGATGAAAATCCATTGCAAATCCTTCTGAAAATTCATTGCAAATCCTTCTGAAAATTCATTGCAAATCCTTTATGAAAATTTATTGCAAATCTTTGAGACACGTTTGAGACATTCTGAAAATTTGCATTTTACAAATTTGCCAAGTTTCTGTTTTCCAACTCAGAGCCTCCGACCAAAACTTCTCAATTCTATCGATATTGCAGTCTTACTGCAGAAACACATATCGGTGCCACCAAATCTCTTGCCTCGAAGCCACCGACATTCATGCACTTTGTCCGTTCTGGTCTATAATTAACTCAATTATTACAAATATGTAGGGGGAGAAACATCAAAAGATACAATCTCAAATTATCAAGGATCCCTACATCAAAGGAGGAGAAATTCTTAAAAGTTTTTCAGATCTTAAGGGGGAGAAAACAGTTTTGAAGGAACCCTTCTCTCAATACTCTCCATGACCCTTTATCTCTAGGATCCCTTCCCATTCAATGATTCCTTTGAATCTGTCCCTTGTGTGACCTTTTTGGAAATTAATGCCAAAGGGGGAGAAATATCAAAGCTTCAAAGCTTACATAACAAAGGGGGAGATACTCATACCAAAGGGGGGGATATCTAAGCATTCATGCTTTAGGGGGAGACATGATCGTGAAAAGAAGAAGTGTAACCTTATCATATAAAGGGGAGAAATCTCAAGGATCCCTTATCACACAAACACTTCTTAAGGAAAAGAGAGAAGAATAAATTTGAAATTTGATTTTTATATGTTTTAGACTCTTCTCAGCCCTACCTACTCTCAATATCTACATATTATGGTTCAGGGAGAGGGGAAAATGTTCACGATTGGTGTCCCAATTGGTTTCTAGGGGAGAAAATTCTAAACTTATTTGGAGACATATTATTGTCAAGAAATCATTTCTTATATGTCCTCCATACCTTGGTACTCTTGATTCCATTTGCATTTGCACTATCAAATACACTTGTGTTTCCTAACATTGTTTTCTCAAGTGTGTTCCCACTGTTAAATGCTTAAGGACCTCAAGGTAAGTATATGCATCAAATTCTTGTTCAAGCTGATCTCTTTCTTATTGCACATGTTGTGGCAAGCGTGAGTCTTGAACATGAATTCATTTCATTCACATACATTTGATGCATATTGCCAAGATATACATGACTTCTCATGTCCTTCCTATCAAGTGTGTGTTCATGCATTCAAAAGAACTATCCTTAAAGTGGATTGCACACATCTAGGGGGATATTGTATTAGTCATGTATCCTTCAAAGTCTTCATATATTTCTGCATATCTTAAATTGAATCTTTGATTGTATGTTGTCATCAATTACCAAAAAGGGGGAGATTGAAAGCACAATGTGCTCCCTTGGTGGTTTTGATAATTCATGACAACATACATTGTCTCTTGGACTAACACTTTTACCAAGTGTATTTCAGGTGAAAGTCCATAGAGAGAGAGATGGGTTGGCAAAAGGAGTGTGGAGAGTATCCCCAAGAAGAAGAAGGAGAAGGAATATCATTGGCAAAAGCTTCAAGCAAAGAGGACTCTACATTTTACTTTGTGAGAAATCACTTTGAGTCCATAGGAAAGCCAATACTATTAAAAGGGGGTAAGGTACTGTTGGTGAACAAGATGCTCCATATGCACAAGTGATAGTCACCAAAAACACCCACAAGCTCTTCCACAAAAGTCTGTCCAAAGCCAAATATCCAAAATCGACGCAACCAACAATTTCCACTAGGTGCCACCGATTCCCAAACTCAGACAGACCCATGCCAAACCCTAGCACATCGGTGCAACCGATTCCACTTTGGTGCCACCAAGTTTGGGTTGCCAACTTTCTGTTACCTTGATTCACAAAATCGGTACCACCGAGTTTGTTGGATCGGCGTCACTAGTTGTGCAATCTGACCGTTGGTCATCTAATCGGTACAATCGAGATTTCTATATTGGTCTCACCGAGATTCAAAAGTTGCTACCTTTGGAGCAACTCGGTACCATCGATATTCACACATCGGTGTCATCGAGTTGGTCACTTTAGGTGTAACGGTTGGATTTTTCGGGATGACTATATATACCCCTTCACCACCACCTACTCGAAAGAGAAGCACTCAGAATTATTCCACACTTGCCCTATCCAGTTTTCTGAGAGAGAGCCACCTACTCATGTGTTGAGATCAAGGCATTCCACTCCATCCATGTGAATCTTGATCTCTAGCCTCCCCAAGTTGCTTTCCACCCAATCAATCTCTTCCACCAAAGCCAAATCTGTGAGAGAGTGATTGAGTGTTGAGGAGTCTATCATCTTGAAGCACAAGAGCAAGGAGTTCATCGACATTATCGAGCCTATTAGCTTTGGGAGGGTGGTGCCTCCTAGATTGGTTAAGTGTCGCTTGGGACCCTCCTACTTTCGTGTTGTGGAGTGAACCAAGAAGTTTGTAAGGGCAAGGAGATCGCCTACTTCGTGAAGATCTACCCCGAGTAAGGCTAGTCCTTCGTGTACGTAGGCCATCATGGAATAATCAAGGTTGCTAATTTGTGGACCCTTATGGGTGGAGCCCTCCATGGACTCTCGCAACCGTTACCCTCCGTGGGTCGAAGACTCCATAAACGTGGATGTACAATAGCACCACCTATCAGAACAACGGGAAAAATCTTCGTGTCCTTCATGCGTTTGATCTCCCTATCTCAACTCCTTATTTCCATGTGCAATGTCTTTACTTTCCACTGCTATACTTGATGACTTGCATGTGTAGGGTGTACTAGACTTGCTATAATTGCTTAAATCTGCCAACACTTAACTTTGGATATTGTGTAGATTTTAGTTTGTGCTAGTAGTCTATTCACCCCCCCTCTGGACGTACTCTTCTTGTGCTCCCACAACACTGCATCTACCTCTCGCTTCAGGTGTTGATCGTGATGGTCAGCTTAGTCACCTTATTGTTAAGTTCATGGAATTTTATTTCCACAATTTTCTCTAGGCTCTTCTGGTTCAACTGTAGCTCAACTATGTTCTTCTCCATACTATGGATAGCACTAACAAGATAGGCCATTTGATCATTCTTCGTCTTGAGGACTAGAGCACAAGCGGCTCTTGTTGCTTCTGCATGGGCCTCTGCCTCAATTTATTCATGTGCAGTAGATGAAGTAGGATGAGATGGATCCATCACCACAACATTTTCCTTGAAGTCTGGCTAGAGGGGCATGTCTGGTCAATCAAGATGAGCATCGAAATGTATGGAGCATATCCACAAGATCTCTTCTGATCTGCAACAGTCATCTTGATGGTCTCAACTATGATATCCATCACCCTGATCCTGGTGTGGTTGTCCACATGATGCAACATGTTAATAGAGTATACATGGATCATCTTATCATCTCCTTATTTGGGCATCAAAGTGTGCCTTGAGATAGTGTTATAGGTAGGCAATCCTGCTTGGAGAAAGTAGGTTGGGCCAAGCTTGTGAGCCTTCACATACTCCTTGGGAATTGGGTTGTACATATTGGCCATGGAGTTGTGCTTCATCTTGGACTTTGTGCACACGTCCAAATCTCCGTCTTGCACCTTTGAGACTCCTAAGATGGTATCCCACTCATCAACTGTAGAATGATATCTAGTGCCTTCTGTCATCCACACTATCATTCCATCTCGATAGAAATGAGCATTGGAGTAAAATTGTAAGATGAGCTCATCATTCCATGTAGTCATCTCTTTACCTATGGACTCATTAATGTCCATCATCTTGAAACTTTCCTGGACATGGGGGAAGTAGTCCTCATTTGACTTGATGTACTCCCAATTGACATATCTCATGTCACTCACAGCTGGGTTCTTGTCAAGCAAGATTGTCTCATAAAATTCCTGCTGCTCTTTGGTGTAAAAGTGAGTGTCAACAACAATTCTCCTCTTGACAGCATATGGATCATTGGCTCTCCAATTCCTCGGCCCTTGGTCTCTCCTCTCCTTCATATTCTCAGCAATTAGGTGATTGTCATTATGATCTGGAAAGTGGGGCCTGAGCTTACTCAACACAGCTACATCCTCATCATCATCAGTTGGAGGTGCAGTATCTCTAGCAGTTCAACCCCTGTTCTTCTCTACAGCTGATATGTCTCTGGTGGTCTTCATGGTCTTGGGGGGCTTGCTTGGCTTTGGTGGGTGGCTTGCTAGGCATATCATCTGCCATGAGCTCCCTTCTTCTTCGGCTCGCCGACTATATCATGCGGATCATCATTGTCGCCGTCCCCTCCTCCTCCCCATCAGGTTGCTTCTCTTTGGCGGCCCAATTGCTCGATGCCATTGTCGGTTTGGGTGAACGTCAACTGCATGGTCGTTCTAGGAGCAGGGCTACTGCTGGTAGTTGTCTAACTGGGTGGGATCCGAGTCTCCAACCTGGTCGTCCTCATATCCCCCTCCCTCTCCTTCATCAAGGATGATGTTGAGCATCTCCTTGTCCGCGTCGTATGCTGGCTCCCCGTCTCTAGGCATCATAGCGAACAGTGTGCGGGCATCCATCTACTCCCCGGTTGCTGGCCGCGTCCGCTATAGCTACAGCGAAGAATACTCAGAGAAGAGCGGCACCGCCTTGGTATCGACGATGTAAGGCATTGTACCGGTGAAAGCACATTTACTCCCTTAGTGGTTTCAGTAATTAATAACAACATATATATCATTGAACTAATATTTTCACTAAGCATATTTCAGGAAAAGTTCAATGATGGGTTGGCAAAAGGATTGTGGAGAAACCCCTAGATGCAAGGGGCAAAGCTTCAAGCAAGAGGACTCTACATTTTACTTTGTGAGAAATCACTTTGAGTCCATAGGAAAAGCCAATACTATTAAAATGGGGTAAGGTACAGTTGGTGAACAAGATGGTCCACGTGCACAAGTGATAGTCACCAAAAGCACCCACAAACTCTCCCACAAATTCTATCTAAGCCATTCATGCAAATCTATGCAACCAACACTATCCACTCGGTCCCACCGATTCCCAGAACCCTGCCAAACCCTAACACATCGGTGCAACCGATCCCACTTTGGTGCCATCGAGTTCAGCTTGCCAGCTCTCTGTTACCTCGATTCACAAAATTAGAATTTCCGATTTTTTGAATCGGCGTCACGCAGATTTGGATTCTGACTGTTGGCCACCTGATCGGTACAGCCGAGATTTCTATATTGGTCTCACCGAGATTCAAAAGTTGGTACCTTTGGTGTAACTCGGTACCACCGAGATTCACACATCGGTGTCACCGAGTTGGTCACTTTAGGTGTAATAGTTGGATTTTTGGAGATGCCTGTATATAACCCTCCACCACCACTCACTCGTAAGAGAAGCACTCAGAACAGATTCCCACTTATCCCATCAAGTTTTCTAAGAGAGAGCCACCTACTCATGTGTTGAGATCATGCCATTCCATTCCAACCATATGAATCTTGATCTCTAGCCTCCCCAAATTGCTTTCCAGCCAATCAATCTCTTCCACCAAAGCCAAATCTATGAGAGTGATTGAGTGTTGAGGAGTCTATCATCTTGAAGCACGAGAGCAAGGAGTTCATCGACATTATCGAGCCTATTACCTTTTGGAGGGTGGTGCCTCCTAGATTGGTTAGGTGTCGCTTGGGAGCCTCCTACTTCGTGTTGTGGAGTGAACCAAGAAGTTTGTAAGAGCAATGAGATCCCCTACTTCGTGAAGATCTACCCCGAGTTAATCTAGTACTCCGTGGATGTAGGCCATCATGGTATATACAAGGTTGCTTTTTCGTGGAACCCTCCGTGGGTAGAGCCCTTCGTGGACTCTCGTGACCGTTACCCTCCGTGGGTTGAAGTCTCCATAAACGTAGAAGTACGATAGCACCACCTATCGGAACCACGGGAAAAACTTCATGTCTCCAAATTATGTTTGATCTTCCTACCCTTCCTTTACTATTCTTGCATGTTTTTACTTTCCGTTGCTATACTCATAGACATGCATGTGTAGGGTGTGCTTGACTTGCTATCAATGCTAAAATATGCCAACACTTAAAATCGGGAAAAAGTAGAATTTTCATTTGGCAAGTAGTCTAATCACCCCCCCCCCTTTAGACCTACTTTTGATCTGACAACCTGAAGGGGTGCCAAGCTGCTTGGCGGTGGAGTAGTATGGTGGCTTGTAAGTGTCCGCCCACGGCGCCGTCTCTGCTTTGCGTCCGCCCGTCTTCAGGCGTTCGCCACGGCCGCGCCGATCTCCATGACCTCCACGCCCATGCCAGCAGCAGGCCCACCAACGGTCAACCGCCTCCTGAGCTTCTACTCCTTTGCGGCCTTCGCTTTGATGCGGCGATCCTGCAACAACGCGGAGTTGATCTTCCGGGCGAGCGCGACGCGTTGATCCTCCAGCACCTCCACCGGTTCCATCTCCATCAGGTTCTTCGACGACTCCATGCGTCAGCGGCGGAAGGAAGGAGAGAATTGGGAGAAAAGAGCGGGAATTGAGCGGAGAGTGGCGGGGAATGAAAGAAGAGAAGTGGGCGGTTTTGGCGCGAAAGCAGTCCTTTGGTACAATCGTGCGGGCTCTGCCTTCCTTTTGGGTGGGCCGTGGATAGATCGCGACATTTCTCGTGTCCGGACTCCAGCAAACCTCCCCATGTTTGTCTCCGGTGTGCGGAAGAAATAATGTTCGTACCGCTCCATGGATCGATGCAGGGCGGCGTTGGATGGCTCCGCGGTCCGGACCGTTGCGAGACGTTTACAGGTTCGTCTTGAAAATGTTCTTAGAGAAACTCTAGTAGACCCCGTAAAACCGCAAACTATAAAACTAGGATAAGAGTCAAAAAAAAGCTTGCGGACCCTTAAAACTGAGATAAGAGTCGAAAAAAGCATTTTAAGGGTCCATTTTAGGTCATCGATATGGCCGAACAGATACTGTAAAACAAACTGTAAAACTGGGATAAAGAGTTGCTTCCTCTAGTTCGGCCGTCATCGCCCCTTCCTTCATTAGACCGTGCCCAACCTCGTTGGCCGCGCCCCGTCCCCGCCGGCCGCCCCCCATCACCATGTCGGCCGCGCCTCGTCTTCCATCGGCCATGCCCCGTCACCCTCCGGCTACGCCTTGCTCCGTTGTCAGCCGCACCGGCCGAGCCGTGCCCCTTTGCTAGCCGCGTCGGGAGGATTCCGGCGAACATGTTGAGGTCATGGGTGGCCACCACAAGGTCGAGCTCGTCCAATTCGAACTGACGGTGATTGATTCCGGCGCCCGACGGCCTTTTTCGGTGTGCGGTGATGAATTCCGACGAGTTTAGGACGGATTTTGGCAAACTCTACGACGACGTGTTTGCTCCGACGAGGTTTGATCGGTATACGGCCCCCTCTCGGTTCGGTCTTTCAACCTTCAAATATAAGGGTTTCGGGTGTGGATTTTCGATGCCCCTTAAAAATTACGGATTGGACTACTTTTATGGTTTTCGCTTTGGACACTTTTTTCGATCGAAACTGTAAAACGCAAAAATTATGCCGGTTTGACCACTTATGCGGGTCTGCTAGAGTTGCTCTTACATCACATAGAAGAAAAACAAAGCTGGTCAACCCTTACCCAACAGGTCAATACCACTACTATTCTCCATGTAATTAAATTCGTTCCATGAGATATTTTTCTCCGAGACAATGACCCCCATGAGTTATAGCAACTCAACCACACAGCCAATGAGAAGAGCCTTTGTACGTGTACTCGGTGGAGTTTCTTCCACCCATAGTCTTCCCATTTTCTAGACAAGCCTCCCTGTGACTAGCTGTCCGAAACTTGGCAACAGTCACGCCATGCATTTCAGCTGTTTTACCGTGAAAAACACGCAGAGATGAAAGTCTCCCATAGAGAAAAATACCAATTATACACGTTGCATTTCTATTTCTTCTCGTCTACGACTACTGTTCCGTAGCCCGGCCACTTGCGCGATGAGCTCGGCCATATCGATCGCGTAGCAACGAATCTGACCAGATTTATCTATCGATCGGCCACAGCGCACCCAAGAAAACTCTAAAGCCCCACTTGCCGGTGTGCAGCTTTGCGTGCCGTGCGCCGACTTATCAACCACTGTTGTCGTAGCACAAAACATTATCTTCCAGGCAGGGGCTGTATATCTTGGCTACTAGTAGTTGTTTTCTCTACTATGATTAAACCAAGTGTAGTGTGTTATCTACAACGAGGCTCCCGGGCGAACAAGTGCTGGACTTTTCTACCTGGACCGGTCGATCCGGATCAAGTCCTTGTCACGTATGGACGGACAATTGCATAGGTGTTTCTAGCTAGTTTCTTATTTGTGCCGTTCCCTTGCCCGGCTAAGAAATTTCCCGTGGATGATGAGGTTGTAGATCGCCAGTGCCCTCCAAAGACTTCCAGAAATAGGCTCCTCACTAGTCCATGTCACACTGCGACAAGCCAGCACACGGCATCTCCCCATCTATCCGCCTATCTATCTGAAAACACGCATAAGCCCAATCCACTTGCGTAAGCAACAATAATTCCGCCACAAACCTCATCTGAAAAAGGGCCAAATCAAAGCCATATACAAAGGAGAAGGGATGAGGCGTGACATGGCAAAACAGCTGCACCCATGGGGCGGCCAGCTAGCCAGGCCAGCTCGCATCATCCGCAACAAGAACCATCTTTTCCATCCCAAGGCCATGCTACGATCTATCTACACATATATCTTCATCGCCTTGAGCGGTTGAGCCAACCCACGAGCCGACTGACCCACAGCCCATCGGCGAGCCACGCTCTGACCACGTATCTATGTCTCGATCGAGCCCTCAGCCCACGGGGGGTCCAACACAGCAGCCGCATTTTTATATGGTTTGCATTCACCGGAAAGCGAGGGAGAGAAAAAAAATCGAAACCAAAGGAAACAGCAGAAGAAAATATACTCTAGGTAGCAAACCAGGAGCCACGCGGAGCATGGTATGGGCATGGCATGGCAGTGGCACCGTACCAGCCATGCCATACACGACCCCCACCCTGGCGCCGGGATCCTATATATCCCACCACCTCGCCTCCCTCACCGTCCTACAATTGATATCTGTCTACAGCATCATCATCTACCAACAGAAGAGACAGCCATACTCCCGTAGTCTGCTACTCCTACCAGTGTGCCGCTACTGACATGGACAGCACGAGCTGCCTCGCGGACGACACCACCAGCAGCGGCGGCGGCGGCGGCGCCTCCACGGACAAGCTCAAGGCGCTGGCCGCCGCGGCTGCCGCCGCGGCGCCGCTCGAGCGCATGGGCAGCGGCGCCAGCGCGGTGCTCGACGCGGCCGAGCCGGGCTCCGAGGCCGACTCTGGCGGCGGCCGCGTGGGCGCGGGCAAGCTGCCGTCGTCCAGGTACAAGGGCGTGGTGCCGCAGCCCAACGGGCGGTGGGGCGCGCAGATCTACGAGCGGCACCAGCGCGTGTGGCTCGGCACGTTCGCCGGGGAGGCCGACGCCGCGCGCGCCTACGACGTCGCCGCGCAGCGCTTCCGCGGCCGCGACGCCGTCACCAACTTCCGCCCGCTCGCGGACGCCGACCCCGACGCCGCCGCCGAGCTCCGCTTCCTCGCCGCGCGCTCCAAGGCCGAGGTCGTCGACATGCTGCGCAAGCACACATACTTCGACGAGCTCGCCCAAAGCAAGCGCGCCTTCGCCGCGTCGGCCGCGCTCTCCGCGCCCACCACCTCGGGCGCCGTCGGCCACAACGCCTCGCCGCCCTCCCCGGCCGCCGCGCGCGAGCACCTCTTCGACAAGACGGTCACGCCAAGCGACGTGGGGAAGCTGAACAGGCTGGTGATACCGAAGCAGCACGCCGAGAAGAACTTCCCGCTCCAGCTCCCGGCAGCGGGCGGCGAGAGCAAGGGCCTGCTCCTGAACTTCGAGGACGCCGCCGGAAAGGTGTGGCGGTTCCGCTACTCGTACTGGAACAGCAGCCAGAGCTACGTCCTCACCAAGGGCTGGAGCCGCTTCGTAAAGGAGAAGGGCCTCGGCGCCGGAGACGTCGTCGGGTTCTACCGCTCCGCCGCCGGGAGCACCGGCGAAGACATCAAGTTCTTCATCGACTGCAAGCTACGGCCGAACACCAACCCCACCCCCCAAGCAGACCCCGCGGACCAGTCGTCGGCGCCTGTGCAGAAGGCCGTGAGACTCTTCGGCGTCGACCTTCTCACGGCGCCGGCGCCGGAGCAGGGCATGCCGGCCGGGTGCAAGAGGGCCAGGGACTTGGTGAAGCCGCCGCCTCCGAAAGTGGCGTTCAAGAAGCAATGCATAGAGCTGGCGCTAGCGTAGAGTTGGAACTATTAGCTCGATCGATCTCTCCAGCTAGGCGGCGGTTTTGGCTCGCATAATTCAGGTGGTAGAGCTAGCTTAATTAGTTTCTCGTTCTTATCAACTTTGTTTGTTTATTTGTCACATGTTCTTGCCTGCTCTGATGTAAATCTTATCCTCCCAAAAATGTATGCTAGTAGTACTAATTAAGGAAGCCCTAGAAAGCTAGCTTAGATCGTTCGACCGACGACGACGAAGAGGAAGAGATATGATAAGAATAACATTTTGAATGTAGCCTAGCTCATCAGTTCCCTCGTCAAGTTGAACATATCCTACTATTTGGCCTACTATTTGGTACTGGTACAAGTATCTAGATATTTGGCATTTTGACCTAGCTTCTTTTCTGGCTCCTTTTCATGCATTTATTTGCATATGCACACACCCTGAGACGTGATGTGATTGTTGTATAGCTAAACAGACCAGGTGCATGCATGTACCGTCAGCTAAGTTTGGAAAGAGAAGGAGAGTGGTGCATGTAGCAGGAGGGATGGAGCGCGCCCATGGCGGCATGCATGCACACACTACACTAGAGACATCTGCTCTGCTGTAGATGATATGATAAACTTATCAGCAACAGAGCAGCTGCCTTTTTACAGGGATATATGCTGGCCATCGCCAGTAGAAAGGACGGTGAACAAAATATATCAGAGGAAAACAAAAAAGAAATGCACTGTCCCGGTAACAAAATTGCATTCTTTTCGTCGCGCCGGATGGCAACACAACACGTATAGTACAGGTGGTGGTCTGGCCTGGCCTGGTGGGTGGTTGGCTGCTAGCTATACTATGCTAGTAGGAGCAGCGCACGCAGAACGGCCAGTTGCACGCCTACTTGTTGGTTGTTTATTCACGCGCATGCAAGGCATTGACATGTGCAACACATTGCCGTCAATTTCACAGCTGCGTACTCCATAGCTTATTGTTGTGACCTAGCCGCCGGCCTCCGGCTCAGGGTGAGGTAGATTTTGCGGCCGCGCGCGAGACGACGTGCAGCTCGTAGACACCATATATGCGGACGGCCGATGTCTTTGACCAGCCAAAGGAAGGGGAGCCAGCGGCTGGTCGCCCGTGTGATTTTGGATCTGCGCCGGCCGGTTTGTGGAAAATTGTCGGTCGCGGAATGGTAGGCTATGGCATGCGACCGGTGACCTTCGGACGGTCTTCTTCACTGTGTCCGCCATTGTAGAGGCTGAGGTTCTTCTTCTGATATAAGTACAATTTATTTCCCCCGGAACGAGAAATCAGCGACTAGTAGTAGGAGCATTTGTGACTCTGCGGGCAGTCGGTACGCGCAACTCTTTCACGCAGCTGTCGACTGCCGTGCGTCCAAATCAATGGTACAGTGGTACTACAAGCAAACGGAGCATCACAATAAGTAGACGAAATTTCTCAACGAAAAATATGCTGAAAAGATGGTATGCATTGGCATGCAAGAAACGATGGAAGCATGATCCACCGAGCAGCGGCAGGCCGAGTCAGCGACTGGCCGGCTCCACTGGGCGCCACGTACGGATAGAGAGGGGAGAGAGACGCGGCGTGCACGGCTCTTGAGGAGATCAGGCCCAGGGCCAGGTGTGGCTGGCTGCCGCTGCTGCCTGCCTGTGTCGACAACAACAATAACAATCTGCATGCGGCAACATGGGGACAAGCTGCCAATATAAAGGCGTGCTCCTCGGTCGCTTCGCCACCTAATATTGTTGCCGCCACAGCTCTCTTTTTTTCTTCCTTTTTTCTGCATCGAGTTGGCGCCAATGCTCCTAGCATAGGTAGACAGAGCCTACTAGCGTGACAGAAATGCGACCCAACTTGAAAATATATGCAACTGTATACTCACTGTTTTGCACCGGAACTACGGAAGTAGGTCCGGGTCGACCGACACTCGCACCCACCTGCTCGACTGCGTGCTGCCGAATGTGGGCCATCACTCATCAGCCTGGTTGGATATTTGAATTTGACCATGAGAGGCGAGAGTCGCATTCAGACGTGTGTCACAGGCTTTTGTGAGAGGACGGAGGTGGCTACACCGGAATCTTTGTAGAAAAACCAGGGGAGGATGCCGTTTCTCGGTTGCCACGACGCTTGGGCAGAAGCACAGATAATGCGATCGTCACGGGACATGGCCCCATGATTCACTGCTCGGGTTCGACATTTGTCTAGCTATCGTGGGCTCGCATCGCAGCAGCAGGATTCCTGTGGCTCAGTAACAATAATACTACTGTAGTGATATGTTCCTGTGGCTCGAAACTGACGCGGCTTTTGTTGCAATCCAGGAAGAACCGGGGCTGTGAAAACAGACAGGCAGGCAGGCTTTACCTCACCGTCGTCCCCACCGCCCCTTCCCGGAAGTTTCCTGCCGCGGCCACGCGCGCGTGAGGCCAACACAAAAGCAGCGGCGACGTGCTGGTTCATCGCCACAGCGGCATGCACCGCACATGCAAATGCTGTGTCGTGTGCCTTGGAGAGCACACCGTCGCAGCGTCTCACACACGCAGCCACGCAGACAGGGAGGACGGAGGAGGGAGGGCGGACACAGACCCGAAGCTCAAACCCAGGACAACAAACCAGCGGGGCAAGCTTGACTTTTGTAACCACGGACGGAGCAGAGAGCCAACGAACGCAGCGACGCTAGTACCTGGGTAGGGAAGTGAGAACGCACGCGGCTCCCTGCCCCTCCCGCAAGTTAAATCATCCGTCAAGTCTTTCTGGCGACCCGCAGGGCTCTGTCTGTCGCCGACGTAGTGGTGACATGCACTGCAATTGGCACGTACTAGTGGCGGAGGACGAAACATTTTTTAGGTGGGGCGAACTCTTGAGCATAAATTTTTTGTTTGACGAAAAATCAAATCAGTACATCATGACTTTTTTTTCCTCAATTGTCATACCACAACTTGAATAAAACCCCAGAACCAAATTTAACATCCATTCAAGCTTTATTCATCACAAAAAATGCCACTAATCACAAGATTGTAATAGTAAATTGTGAAATCAATATCTGAAAAAAGACACTATACAATTTAAAACAAAATTACCTCCACCTGTTTTCTTTGCTAGCCTTTTTTCTTCCCTATTCGTCATTTCTTTTGGCCACCGAAAATGTAAATACGCGACCACGTCCTCATGCACTCGTTGGCCTGACATGCACGCTCGCCGCTCCTGCTGGCTGCCGCGAACGTGCGCCACTCCGCTCCTACAGGTTAGTGTCCAGGGAGCATGGCATGGGGGAGGATGAACGTAGGACGTGATATGGCTGGATCGAGAGTTTTCTTTTTTGAGATCTAGATCGAGGGATGCGTTGGCCCAATAAGCTGTCCAGGTAGGATGCCAAGTTTCATCACGGTCCAAAAAGGTTTCACGGTGATTTTTAAGCTGTTTAATATTAGCGATCGATCAAGCTGCATGCACGTATACGTATAAAACGGGATCGCCAAAATCAAGGTAGGACGAGCGTCCAACCTCGTCCTACCGGGAGCTCCGCCCCATGTACTAGTAGTGCGTTGCCGTGTTGCTCCCTCCTCGATCGTTCGATTTGCAAGTGAGACGTGCGAGTGCGTCTTTTTTAGCCTAATTTCAGTGTGCGATCCTATTCGGTCGTTCGTTTTGTTCGAATTTTATTCGTTTGGACGGACAATGGGACCATGTCCAGGATTTTTTTGGATGCGTCGGTCGTGCGTCCAACGTACGAACGCATTTCGACCGTATCCCGTCCGCATATATATTTTCAAACACATATTTTTTATGTTTATCATTGATTTTTGATACATGGTAGCACATCATCGAATCTTAACTAGAATAATAAGACCAAAAAACAAGAACCATAAGAAGACATTTTAAAATAAATCCAACTTTCATAACTACTCCGGTAAGTTGGATTAGTGCATTCTCGATGCATTCATTGTTGATGTGTGGAGGCTCGATCTTGCGTGCTTCTATCTTCTTCGAGTCTAACGAATTAGACGTTGCTTTCTCGCATCTACTTTTATCTCTAACATCTATTGTAGCAACAAATGCGCGAACATCCACTAATTTGCGTTTTATCAAAATATCGACGTATTCTTCTTTCCAATACCAAAAGTCGCATCCATTTTACACAATAACAAAATTAAGTTAGCACAAGTAGTCAAATTCGAGAATACAAACGATGCTAATCAAGTAGCACATACCTCCCCATCGTTTGGGCACTTGATGAACACACATCCGGGATGTTTCGATGTTGTAGACATGCGGTGCTGGACCTCCCTTGGACAGTCGTCGCACTTAATAAGTGGCAATGATGCGCCGACGAGCCTTTGGGCCAGCCAGCACCGCCCCCAGCCTCCCGCCGTTCTTGTATCTGCTTGAGACCCGTCGACGACATAGATCCGAACTGCTAGAGGAGGAGTCAGTACCTGCATGCGGCATTGCAGCCTTGCTGGGAGGTCCTGGCCCGTTGTCCGGTCAGTTCATGGCACGGCATGGCCTCCCCGCAGCGGGGCGAGCCCAAGTCGGCCGGATCTGCTCCAAATCCTACGGACGGGAGCGCAAGTGGTCGTGGTTGGGTAGCTCGGGGGCGTCAAGGGAGCGGGACCTGCGACAAGGTTTGGTCTGAGAGCGCGTTCGAGCTGCACAACGCCAAATGGTAGCGGCGGCGACGATGGCGGCGAGGGACAAGAACGGCGGGAGGTGTGGCTGGAGGGCTCGGTGGGGGTGGGGGTAGAAAAAGGAAGGCATGTGCCATCGACGGGCGAGCCAGGGGAGGACAAGCGTGCGCGTCCGGTCTGTCCGCGCACTGTCCGTTTCACCCAAAAGACGGTTCAAACTTGAATCGGGATGGGTCGAAAGCAGACAGAAAACAAACAAAAATCCGTTTACGTCCGCGCTGGACCGCTTGGTGTGTCCGTTTTACTCCAAACAAACACGTATAGACAGGATAGAGTCAGGCGTTGGAATTGGCCTTATGGGCTGCTAGCCTCCTACTAGTATATCCGGTTTACTTAACACAGTACGTACAGACGCCGTTGTTTGCGATCTCTGCAAGCTGCAATGCATATGGAAGAGGAGGAGGGCTGTTATGGCAAGTCAACCCTGCGCTTCTGCGAATGTTTATTGAGACACAGAGACCGGGCTGACCGTGGCTCGGATATCGGCGTGTGTGAGGTCGTTTTCCGTGAGTCTTCCCCGGCAGCACGGGTGGTTCACACGAAACCCCTTGTCCTTTTTTGAATTCCGATCAAATGCTTATTAGCCTGGTGGTAATCGCGATGCCGATGCCATCAAGCTTTTGTTTCCCGCGAACTAGTGAGACCAACACACAGCCTATGATTTGCTCGGAACACAAAATTATCAAATAAAGTTCTCCTAACTTGCATACATTTCGTAGACTTTTTTTTTCTTCGAAAAGAAGGAACGAAACCTTCGACCTCTGCATCAATCGATGCATGCAGCCATCTTATTAGATAGTTTTAAAACAAAGTGCTAGGTTGACAATGCATCCGGACGCTAATGCAAAGTAAAGAGAAAATATAAATCGAGTTGTCACATTCGGCGCTTTATAACAATAGACTATGATGCCTACACACCTAGCCTATTATTAGCAAGTCATTCAAATCGGTTGAAGATAACCCGTGCGACCATCTCCCATCGTTTGCACCCAATATCCATATGCTCGCTGGAGTCTACATGGCTGAGTAATGACCACGTACGGGTTCAAGTTGTTGCTCTGAAGATAACCTGCAAAAAGTTATTGAGATTCTTTTCATTAAAAATCATATCATTCCTGGTGTTTCATATAGCCCAAAATAAAGCACAAATCCCAACTCTGATACGTTGCGCTATTGTAACGTCTACTCCATTGAGCCACGTTGTAAATAACGAGCTTATACATGTGGGTGGGTTTAGATTAAAATCTATATGAATTGTTTGCCACCATAGTTTTGCCAGAGGACACTCGAGAAAGAGGTGTTGTATTGTCTCATTCTGATCACAAAAACAACAATTAAGTCTGCCTCCCCATCTTCGTTTTGCCAAGTTATCTTTGGTTAATACCACTCCTTTGTGTATGAACCACATAAAATTTTAAATCCTAAGGGGAACTTTAATTTTCCAAATATGTAAAGATCTTGATAGTGGTCCAGTGTTTATCAAGTCGTTATAGAAAGACTTTACCGAGAAGACCCCATTCACCAGTAAAGTCCAACGAATACTGTCTGTCTGGCCAGAGAGTTGCACTTGCATCAATCTCCTACCAGATGTAACCATGCAGTCCAACGTGCTCCCACTAAGCTCGTCTGAATTGCATGTTCAGGGATACCGATTGTAACACCGTGGAAACAAACTCTTCTTTACGTTGCGCGATGTTATATAACGAAGGATATTGTGTTGCTAATGGTGAATCCCCAAGCCAAGTATCTTCCCAAAATCTTGTTGAGGTACCATTACCAACTATGAACTTCACCCTTCTAAAGAAGGTTGCCTTTATCTTCATTAGCCCCTTCTAGAAAGATAAGTCATTTGGTCTAACTGTGACCTGAGCTAGAGTTTTGGAATGCAGATATTTGTTCCTCAACAGTTGGACCCACATCCCATCAGTCTCTGTGGATATCCTATAAAGCCATTTGCTAAGCAGGCATTTGTTCTTCACTTTTAGATTTTCGATTCCAAGACCTCCTTGGACTTTTGGTCTGCATATAATATCCCATCGCTTCGGTCTATATTTATTCTTAGCCTCGTCACTTTGCCAGAAAAAACGAGATCTATAAAAGTCTAATATTTTTCGTACCCCTACAGGCACTTCAAAGAAAGACAACAGAAATATCGATAGGCTTGTTAATACTGAGTTTATTAATACTAGCCTCCCTCCATACGACATAAATTTGCCCTTCCAGCAACCTAGTTTCTTTTCAAATCTTTTCTCAATACATTTTCATTCCTTGTTCGTCAATCTTCTATGATGAATAGGAATCCTTAGGTAGCTAAATGGTAGTGATCCCAGTTCACATCCAAATAGCTACATGTAAGCGTCTTGCTCATCCTTTGACTTTCCAAAGCAAAATATTTCGCTTTTATTAAAATTTATTTTTAGCCCTGAAAGTTGTTCAAATAAGCACAAAACTGGTTTCATATTTCTTGTTTTTGCCATATCATGTTCCATAAAAATGATCATGTCATCCGCATATTGTAGTATGGATACTCCCCTCCACTAGGTGTGGTACGAGTCCTCCTACATGCCCGTGTTCTTTAGCTCTACCAATGAGTATTGTCAACATGTCTACTACAATGTTAAACAATAACGGAAACATGAAATCATCCTGCCTCAATCCCTTATGTGTTTGAAAAAAAGACCTATGTCATCATTAACTGTAATACCCATGCTCCTTTTTTTAATAAAAATGTCCACTTAATTCCGTCATTTTTCATTAAACCCTTTTATTCGTAATGTCTGTTGTAGACCTGCACGCTGCATGCCGTATGGAGTGCTCATCGCTTGTTAATTAATCAGACCGCAAATGACTTCAGTGTAAAAAATCTAGCACTGTGCTCCTCGTCTATAATAACTTAATAAGGCTAGCACCTGGCTAGCTAGATCTGTGTGATGGCAGCTTCACATACGACGCTTCTGGCAGGACAAATAAGTCTGCTGGTCAAAGTCAATAAGTCTACCATATTATCTCTTGAATATCCGCCAAAGATTCTGCTCTACAAATATTAGGGTCTGTGCTGTTTGAAGCTAGGTCGCAGGGACTTGTCTGCCTACCAAGGCGTGGAAAACAGTTGGAAAAAAACAGTTGTATCTCTCATTGCAGACAAATATTTTTGAGTGAATAATTTTATAAGGGAGGGATTCGAAAGCGGGCTCGAAAAATGCTGGATCCAGGAAGGCAACTAGTCGGATCAACACTATGCCCTGTGGATTTCTACAAGTACGGGAATTGGAAAACAACCTGTACTTTAAATGCTTCCGCACATTTCTTTCTTGGTGAGGCGCTTCTACTCGTACCATTACTCCGTTGGAGAGTATACATACTACTCCCTTTGTTCATTTATGTAATACGTTTCAGACAATTGAGACAGTGCCCACAAAAGTGCAAGGTCAGCTGTCTAAAACATTTTATAAAAAAACGAAAGAAGTACTAAAAAAAGTATTATCTTCAATCAAACTGATTACGTCGTGCATTTTTTGGGGGAATGCAAAACGGAAAATGCTATAGTCGAAATTGGGGTTAAACTACAAGAATCCTAATATATCTATACTTCTTACAGCAAAGTGGGAGTACTATACTGTTCTGAAATCGACAGATTTGAGCCCGATTTTCCCTTCAACCGTTGCCGAATGAGGAAGCAACGTGGAGAGATATTTAAATCGCCAAGTAGTGCTGCCCAAGTTGTTTTAATCCGCTGCGTGGCTCTTGGTGTTCACGCAAAGGTGTGTGACAAAACAGCAGGCCACATGTGCTCGAGCACACACTAGCTTCTTCTACTCCACTTGGAAAACAAAAACGGAGACGGATAAACTTCACAGCCACATGCATGGGGCTGCGACGCCATTGGCAGCTTTGGACACTAGTCAATCTTCACAGCCACAGGCCATCGATCGGTCGACAACAGATGCGTGCCTGTGTATATTTGCTAGGAGTACTGGGAGTACAAATTATTTAAAACAAACCGGCTCGCAGCACATCAAAAGCACACTTGGCCAAGTGGTTAGGCTCCATCACGTACTGTGTGCTGATAGTTTATTACAGCGGTGCGTGCGACTACATGCATGGCTGCACTCTCGCCTCATTGTGTTTGAAAGCTACTCCACGAGCGCTTTCTTTGACCGGAGACCCACGGCGGGACTTTGAAATAAAATTAGACACCGGCGACCTATGGGGAGCTGAGACCAGTCGTTCTCTCAGTTCAGGCATGCGCAAGTTTCATATGCATGTTGGTACGTGGTTGAAATGTTTTGATTATCCAAATGTGTGCATCAAAAGCAGTCAGAATGTGTTGATATGCTAGCGGCTCCACTGCGGTGTAATTAGAATACGGTTACTTATGCACATGAATACTGTAGAACTGCGCCACCCTTCCTAAGAAAGACAGCTTTGCGTACTGGGTGGGGGTCGCTGACAGTCGACGCACCCCATGCACACACCTGCGTACACACACGGTTAGGTTTTCAGCAAAGTATGGAACAGTGCGTCAACTCATCTAATTTTGCCGTACAAAGGAGAATCATAAGGAAACCCCTTAGTGCCGGCTAAGCTAGTCGCATGTGCCGCTGATGGATCTGTGTTTATATGGACGAATTGATTTTCGTCACCTGATTAACAATGGATGGATATGAATCGTGTGGTAACTATCATAAGAGAGCGATGATTAATTATCTAGTGATAGTAAGGCTATTCACCAAGCAAATGAACTACTCCGTACTAGCCAAAGGTGTCGGTGTAGTGTACTTTTCTAGTTTTCTTATGTGTCGGTAATATTTCTTTAATTGCAGCATACACATCTGTTTGGTCTGCCTGTTTAGCGTTGACCATAACATAATTCCCCTCAAAGTCGTCAGACGTAGGCACACTACGTGTATGTTTAACCTGCGTGTATTAGTGTCTGTAAACATCGTCGGCTAAATTCGAGTTCTTCATGCGTGATTAGGTCAGTCGATCGTACGCAACTTCTTTTAATTAAAGTTGGCGCTAGACGCGCATTAATACGCGGGTCAAGCTGTTTGCCGAACTAATCTTCTGAAGTCATGTGGTTGTTTGCCGACTGATTCGGTTTACGTGGGCATTTGAGGAAAAAACTTGCATTATCAATCAGCTGCCACGGAGTGCCGCCTCGGGCGTGTTTGGTTGTATACACTAGGCTAAACTAGCATAAATGTCCATACATTGCAACGTAAGAAAATAACAGTTCTTATGAACTTATGAATCATGATTGGTCGGGTTGAAGAACTATGCCATGAGACAATTCGCTGATGACAATAATGAAAAACATGCATAAGAGAAGCATCTTCAATAATGCATATGTGATACTATGTCCTAACGTGGTTAAGGTCATCCTTCATCGGAGCATTTCCCTTCAATTCCATCCACAAAACGAGAAACAATTTCTCCATTCTCTAATGACTTAGTAAGTATTGTGGGATGCGCAATATTATCGTTTAAAGGATGGGACATATTTAAATTTTGTTTGGGATGAACTAAAAAAGGTGAGGATAAAAAACACGTAAAGGCATACATATAACTAACTATCGATAGCACAACTTTTAAAGTGCACCATGGCAAGTATGTGCTACTTTCTGACAACAAAATAAGGTTTATCATTATAGCATTACAGGTAGTCAAGTACAGACTACAGTAAACATCTGCAAGTTTTTCTCTTCCTTTAGCACACTTAACCCAAATTCAGATTTCGTATGATAGCAACATTCAACTCTGTAGTTTTGAAGCGCTATAAAGCTGGAACTAATTCATTGAGCAACATTACACCATCTCCACCCGCGGTCGCAAAGGACCCCCTAGGCCCTTTTTTTTTATCGCCGGTGGGCGAAAAAAATGCCCAACCACGGCCTCAAAACGTCGATTTTCGCCGGCTGAGGCCTTTTTTTGGCCCGGCAAACCCCCAGGACGCTGGAGTCTCCTGGGGGCGCCGTCTAAAGCGAAAAGGCGGGTGGGGCCGAGGTGTCGGCGAGACCGGCTGCCACTTCCCGCCTTCCCCCTTCTTTTCCCTCTTTCCCGTCGTTTCTTCCCTCCATTCTCCATTTCTCTTCATCTCCCTGTCTCCACCGCCATGCCGCCGAAGAAGTACGTCGCCCCTCGGCAAGCTCCCAGCCCTGTCGTCGCCAAACCGCGCAAGGCACGTGCGCCGATGGCAAGACCGCCGGGGTTGACAAAAGCCGAGTGGAAGGCCGACGTCGAGCAGAGGGAGGCGGTGACCATCGATCGCCGTAATAGGCTCCTCATGAAGAAAACCCGGGAAGCGCCGGTGGTGGTGGTTGAGCAGGAGGTGTCGTCTCACTGGCCGATCTTCCCGGGGCGACAGCCGACGGGCCCGTTCCCACAAGGCGCCAGCCAACAAAGCATCGCGTCTCCATCCAACCCACACTTTCCTTCGTCGAACTTCCCTTCGCCGGTGTGGGGATACACGCCATCGCCGGAGTACGTCGACGGTGACGCTCTCGGCGGATTCAACCCCAACATTACCTTCCCTCGCACGCCTTCCGTCTTCTCCGCCGGCCACCCCAACTCCCTGTTGGGAGACGTAGTAGTAAATCAAAATTTTCCTACGCGTTCACCAAGATCCATCTATGGAGAAACCAGCAACGAGCAAGGGGAGAGTGGATCTTCATACCTTTGAAGATCGCTAAGCGGAAGCGTTGCTAGAACGCGGTTGATGGAGTCGTACTCGCAGCGATTCAGATCGCGGTAGATCCGATCAAGTGCCGAACGGACGGCACCTCCGCGTTCAACACACGTGCAGCCCGGTGACGTCTCCTACGCCTTGATCCAGCAAGGAGGAAGGAGAGGTTGAGGGAGAGCTCCGGCAGCACGACGGCGTGGTGGCGGTGGAGCTGCGTGGTACTCCGACAGAGCTTCGCTAAGCGCTACGGAGAACGAGGGGAGGAGGAGGTAGGGCTGCACCAGAGAGAGAGGGAGAACCGTGTATTGTGCAGCCCCAAATACCTCCACTATATATAGGAGAGAGGGAGGAGGGGTGGCTGCGCCCTAGGGTTCCACCCTAGGGGTGGCGACAGCCACCAGATGCCATCTGGCCGGCGGCTAGGGCAAGGGAGAGGTGGGGCGCCCTAGGGTGGGCCTTAAGGCCCATCTAAGCCTAGGGTTTGCCCCCCTCCACCTTTGCCACGCCTTGGGCTGGGGTGGGAGGCGCACCAGCCCACCTAGGGGCTGTCTCCCTCCCACTCTTAGCCCACGGGACCTTCCGGGGCAGGTGGGCCCACTTGATGGACCCCCGGAACCCTTCCGGTGGTCCTGGTACACTACCGGTGACACCCGGAACACTTCCGGTAACCAAATCCTCACTTCCTATATATCAATCTTCGTCTCCGGACCATTCCGGGACTCCTCGTGACGTCCGGGATCTCATCCTGGACTCCGAACAACCTTCGGTAACCACGTACACTAATTCCCTATAACCCTAGCGTCATCGAACCTTAAGTGTGTAGACCCTACAGGTTCGGGAGACACGTAGACATGACCGAGACACCTCTCCGGCCAATAACCAACAGCGGGATCTGGATACCCATGTTGGCTCCCACGTACTCCACGATGATCTCATCGGATGAACCACGATGTCAGGGATTCAATCAATCCCGTATACAATTCCCTTTGTCTATCGGTATGGTACTTGCCCGAGATTCGATCGTCGGTATCCCCATACCTTGTTCAATCTCGTTACCGGCAAGTCTCTTTACTCGTTCCGTAATACATCATCCCGTGACTAACTCCTTAGTCACATTGAGCTCATAATGATGATGTCTTACCGAGTGGGCCCAGAGATACCTCTCCGTCACACGGAGTGACAAATCCCAGTCTCGATTCGTGTCAACCCAACAGACACTTTCGGAGATACCCGTAGCGTACCTTTATAGCCACCCAGTTACGTTGTGACGTTTGGCACACCCAAAGTATTCCTACGGTATCCGGGAGTTACACAATCTCATGGTCTAAGGAAATGACACTTGACATTGAAAAGCTTTAGCAAACGAACTACACGATCTTGTGCTATGCTTAGGATTGGGTCTTGTCCATCACATCATTCTCCTAATGATGTGATCCCGTTATCAACGACATCCAATGTCCATGGTCATGAAACCGAGACCATCTATTGATCAACGAGCTAGCCAACTAGAGGCTCACTAGGGACATGTTGTGGTCTATGTATTCACACATGTATTACGGTTTCCGGTTAACACAATTATAGCATGAACAATAGAAAATTATCATGAACTAGGAAATACAATAATAACCATTTTATTATTGCCTCTAGGGCATATTTCCAACAGTCTCCCACTTGCACTAGAGTCAATAATCTAGTTACATTGTGATGAATCGAACACCCATAGCATTCTGGTGCTGATCATGTTTTGCTCGTGAGAGAGGTTTAGTCAACGGATCTGCGACATTCAGATCCGTATGCACTTTACAAATATCTATGTCTCCCTCCTGAATGTAATCACGGATGGAGTTGAAGCGGCGCTTGATGTGTCTTGTCTTCTTGTGAAACCTGGGCTCCTTCGCAAGGGCAATAGCTCCAGTGTTGTCACAGAGTAGAGTCATCGGGCCCGACGCATTCGGAATCACTCCTAGGTCGGTGATGAACTCCTTCATCCAGACTCCCTCCTTTGCTGCTTCCGAAACAGCTATGTACTCCGCTTCACATGTAGATGCTGCCACGACGCTTTGCTTGCTGCTGCTCCAGCTCACTGCCCCTCCATTCAAAATATACACGTATCCGGTTTGCGACTTGGAGTCGTCCGGATCTGTGTCGAAGCTAGCATCGACGTAACCCTTTACGACGAGCTCTTCGGCACCTCCATAAACGAGAAACATGTCCTTTGTCCTTTTCAGGTACTTCAGGATATTCTTGACCGCTGTCCAGTGTTCCGCTCCGGGATCACTTTGGTACCTCCCTACCAAACTTATGGCAAGGTTCACATCAGGCCTGGTACACAGCATGGCATACATGATAGAGCCTATGGCTGAAGCATAGGGGATGACACTCATCTCTTCTCTATCCTTTGCCGTGGTCGGGCATTGAGTCGTACTCAATCTCACACCTTGCAACACAGGCAAGAACCCCTTCTTGGACTGATCCATATTGAACTTCTTCAATATCTTTTCAAGGTATGTGCTTTGTGAAAGACCAATGAGGCGTTTCGATCTATCTCTATAGATCTTAATACCTAATATGTAAGCAGCTTCTCCAAGGTCCTTCATTGAAAAACACTTATTCAAGTAGGCCTTTATACTTTCCAAGAGTTCTATATCATTTCCCATTATCAGCATGTCATCCACATACAGTATAAGGAACGCTATAGAGCTCCCACTCACTTTCTTGTAAATACAGGGTTCTCCATAAACCTGTACAAACCCAAACGCTTTAATCACCTCATTAAAGCGAATGTTCCAACTCCGAGATGCTTGCACCAGCCCATAGATGGAGCGCTGGAGCTTGCATACCTTGTTAGCATCTTTAGGATCGACAAAACCTTCCGGCTGCATCATATACAGTTCTTCCTTGAGGAAGCCATTAAGGAATGCCGTTTTGACGTCCATTTGCCAGATCTCATAATCATAAAATGCGGCAACTGCTAACATGATTCGGACAGACTTTAGCATCGCTACGGGTGAGAATGTCTCATCGTAGTCAACTCCTTGAACTTGTCGATAACCCTTAGCAACAAGCCGAGCTTTATAGGCGGTAACATTACCGTCTGCGTCAGTCTTCTTCTTAAAGATCCATTTATTTTCAATGGCTCGCTTATCATCAGGCAAGTCCACCAAAGTCCATACTTTGTTCTCATACATGGATCCTATCTCGGATTTCATGGCCTCAAGCCATTTGTCGGAATTCGGGCCCGCCATCGCTTCTTCATAGTTCGAAGGTTCACCGTTGTCCAACAACATGATCTCTAGGACAGGATTACCGTACCACTCTGGTGCGGAACGTGTCCTAGCGGACCTTCGAGTAGCAACTTGATCCGATGTTTCATGATCATCATCATTAACTTCCTCTCTAGCCGGTGTAGGCTCCACAGAAACAACTTCCTGTGCTGCGCTACTCTCCGGTTCGAGTGAAGGTACAATTACCTCATCAAGTTCCATTTTCCTCCCACTTACTTCTTTCGAGAGAAACTCTTTCTCGAGAAAGGATCCATTCTTGGCAACAAAGACTTTGCCTTCGGATCGTAGGTAGAAGGTATACCCAATAGTCTCTTTGGGATATCCTATGAAGACGCACTTTTCCGCTTTGGGTTCGAGCTTCTCAGGTAAGCATCGCATCCCCAAACTTTTAGAAACGACAGCTTAGGTTTCTTTCCAAACCATAATTCATACGGTGTCGTCTCAACGGATTTAGACGGTGCCCTATTTAAAGTGAACGCGGCAGTCTCTAATGCATATCCCCAAAATGATAGCGGTAAGTCGGTAAGAGACATCATAGATCGCACCATATCCAATAGAGTGCGATTACGACGTTCAGACACACCATTTCGCTGAGGTGTGCCTGGCGGCGTGAGCTATGAAACAATTCCACATTTCCTAAGGTGCGTGTCAAACTCGTGACTTAAATATTCTCCGCCACGATCAGATCGTAGGCATTTTATTTTCCTGTCACGTTGATTCTCGACCTCACTCTGAAATTCCTTGAACCTTTCAAAGGTTTCAGACTTGTGTTTCATTAAGTAGACATACCCATATCTGCTCAAGTCATCAGTGAGGGTGAGAACATAACGGTAGCCACCGCGAGCCTCGACACTCATTGGACCGCATACATCGGTATGTATTATCTCCAACAAGTCAGTTGCTCGCTCCATTGTTCCGGAGAATGGAGTCTTGGTCATCTTGCCCAAGAGGCATGGTTCGCATGTGTCAAATGATTCGAAATCAAGTGACTCCAAAAGTCCATCAGCATGGAGCTTCTTCATGCGTTTGACACCAATATGGCCAAGACGGCAGTGCCACATGTAAGTGCGACTATCGTTATCAGCTTTACACTTTTTGGTACTCACACTATGGACATGTGTAACATCACGTTCGAGATTCATCAAAAATAAACCATTGACCAGCGGGGCATGAGCATAAAACATTTCTCTCATATAAACAGAACAACCATTATTCTCGGATTTAAATGAGTAGCCATCTCGCATCAAGCGAGATCCAGATACAATGTTCATGCTCAAAGCTGGTACTAAATAACAATTATTAAGGTTTAAAACTAATCCCGAAGGTAGATGTAGAGGTAGCGTGCCGACGGCGATCACATCGACCTTGGAACCATTCCCGACGCGCATCGTCACCTCATCCTTGGCCAGCCTCCGCTTATTCCGCAGCTCCTGCTTGGAGTTACAAATGTGAGCAACTGCACCGGTATCAAATACCCAGGAGCTACTACGAGCGCTGGTTAGGTACACATCAATAACAAGTATATCACATATACCTTTAACGTTGCCGTCCTTCTTATCCGCTAAGTACTTGGGGCAGTTCCGCTTCCAGTGACCGGTACCCTTACAATAGAAACACTCAGTCTCAGGCTTGGGTCCATTCTTGTTCTTCTTCTTCCCGGCAACTTGCTTACCGGGCGCGGCAATAGCTTTGCCGTCCTTCTTGAAGTTCTTCTTACCCTTGCCTTTCTTGAAACTAGTGGTCTTGTTTACCATCAACACTTGATGCTCCTTTCTGATCTCAACCTCTGCTGATTTCAGCATCGAGTACAACTCAGGAATGGACTTCTCCATCCCCTGCATGTTGTAGTTCATCACAAAGCTTTTGTAGCTAGGTGGAAGCGACTGGAGGATTCTGTCAATGACTGAGTCATCCGGGAGATTAACTCCCAGCTGAGTCAAGCGGTTGTGAAGCCCAGACATCTTGAGGATGTGCTCACTAACAGAACTGTTCTCCTCCATCTTACAGCTGAAGAACTTGTCAGAGATGTCATATCTCTCGACTCGGGCATGAGCTTGGAAAACCAGTTTCAGCTCTTGGAACATCTCATATGCTCCGTGTTGCTCAAAACGCTTTTGGAGCCCCGATTCTAAACTGTAAAGCATGCCGCACTGAACAAGGGAGTAATCATCGCAGCGTGACTGCCAAGCGTTCGTAACGTCTTGGTCCGCTGGGAGAATGGGTGGGTCACCTAGCGGTGCATCAAGGACATACAATCTCTTGGAAGCTATGAGGATGATCCTCAAGCCACGGACCCAGTCCGTATAGTTGCTTCCATCATCTTTCAGCTTGGTTTTCTCTAGGAACGCGTTGAAATTGAGGTTGACATTTGCGTTGGCCATTGGATCTACAATATAGATATTAAAGGCAATTTTAGACTAAGTTCATGATAATCGAGTTCACATAATCAAATTATTCAATGAACTCCCACTCAGATAGACATCTCTCTAGTCATCTAAGTGACACATGATCCATGTCAACTAGCCCGTGTCCGATCATCACGTGAGACGGACTAGTCATCCATGGTGAACATCTCCATGTTGATCGTATCTTCTATACGACTCATGTTCGACCTTTCGGTCTTCCGTGTTCCGAGGCCATGTCTGTACATGCTAGGCTCGTCAAGTCAACCTAAGTGTTTCGCGTGTGTAAATCTGGCTTACACCCGTTGTATGCGAACGTTAGAACCTATCACACCCGATCATCACGTGGTGCTTCGGAACAACGATCCTTAGCAACGGTGCACAGTTAGGGTGAACACTTCTCTTGAAATTTTATTGAGAGATCATCTTATTTACTACCGTCGTTCTAAGCAAATAAGATGTAAACATGATAGACATCACATGCAATCAATATAGTGACATGATATGGCCAATATCATCTTGCTCCTATGATCTCCATCTTCGGGGCACGACGATCATCATTGTCACCGGCACGACACCATGATCTTCATCATCATGATCTCCATCATTGTGTCTTCATGAAGTTGTCTCGCCAACTATTACTTCTACTACTATGGCTAACGCTTAGCAATAAAGTAAAGTAATTACATGGCGTTTGTGATTGACTCGCAGGTCATACAATAAATAAGACAACTCCTATGGCTCCTGCCGGTTGTCATAGTCATCGACATGCAAGTCGTGAACCCTATTAAAAGAACATGATCAATCTCATACATCACAATGCATCACATCACATCCTTCTGGCCATATCACATCACAAGGCATATGCTGCAAAAACAAGTTAGACGTCCTCTAATTTGTAGTTGCAAGTTTTTACGTGGTTGCTATAGGTTTCTTGCAAGAACGTTTCTTACCTACGTCAAAACCACAACGTGATATGCCAATTGCTATTTACCCTTCATAAGGACCCTTTTCATCGAATCCAATCCGACTAAGGTGGGAGAGACAGACACCCGCTAGCCACCTTATGCAACTAGTGCATGTCAGGCGGTGGAACCGGTCTCACGTAAGCGTACGTGTAAGGTTGGTCCGGGCCGCTTCATCCCACAATACCGTCGAATCAAGATAAGACTAGTAACGGCAAGCATATTAACAAAATCGACGCCCACAACTACTTTGTGTTCTACTCGTGCATAGATTCTACGCATAGACCTAGCTCATGATGCCACTGTTGGGAGACGTAGTAGTAAATCAAAATTTTCCTACGCGTTCACCAAGATCCATCTATGGAGAAACCAGCAACGAGCAAGGGGAGAGTGGATCTTCATACCTTTGAAGATCGCTAAGCGGAAGCGTTGCTAGAACGCGGTTGATGGAGTCGTACTCGCAGCGATTCAGATCGCGGTAGATCCGATCAAGTGCCGAACGGACGGCACCTCCGCGTTCAACACACGTGCAGCCCGGTGACGTCTCCTACGCCTTGATCCAGCAAGGAGGAAGGAGAGGTTGAGGGAGAGCTCCGGCAGCACGACGGCGTGGTGGCGGTGGAGCTGCGTGGTACTCCGACAGAGCTTCGCTAAGCGCTACGGAGAACGAGGGGAGGAGGAGGTAGGGCTGCACCAGAGAGAGAGGGAGAACCGTGTATTGTGCAGCCCCAAATACCTCCACTATATATAGGAGAGAGGGAGGAGGGGTGGCTGCGCCCTAGGGTTCCACCCTAGGGGTGGCGGCAGCCACCAGATGCCATCTGGCCGGCGGCTAGGGCAAGGGAGAGGTGGGGCGCCCTAGGGTGGGCCTTAAGGCCCATCTAAGCCTAGGGTTTGCCCCCCTCCACCTTTGCCACGCCTTGGGCTGGGGTGGGAGGCGCACCATCCCACCTAGGGGCTGGCTCCCTCCCACTCTTAGCCCACGGAACCTTCCGGGGCAGGTGGGCCCACTTGATGGACCCCCGAACCCTTCCGGTGGTCCCGGTACACTACCGGTGACACCCGGAACACTTCCGGTAACCAAATCCTCACTTCCTATATATCAATCTTCGTCTCCGGACCATTCCGGGACTCCTCGTGACGTCCGGGATCTCATCCTGGACTCCGAACAACCTTCGGTAACCACGTACACTAATTCCCTATAACCCTAGCGTCATCGAACCTTAAGTGTGTAGACCCTACGGGTTCGGGAGACACGTAGACATGACCGAGACACCTCTCCGGCCAATAACCAACAGCGGGATCTGGATACCCATGTTGGCTCCCACGTACTCCACGATGATCTCATCGGATGAACCACGATGTCAGGGATTCAATCAATCCCGTATACAATTCCCTTTGTCTATCGGTATGGTACTTGCCCGAGATTCGATCGTCGGTATCCCCATACCTTGTTCAATCTCGTTACCGGCAAGTCTCTTTACTCGTTCCGTAATACATCATCCCGTGACTAACTCCTTAGTCACATTGAGCTCATAATGATGATGTCTTACCGAGTGGGCCCAGAGATACCTCTCCGTCACACGGAGTGACAAATCCCAGTCTCGATTCGTGTCAACCCAACAGACACTTTCGGAGATACCCGTAGCGTACCTTTATAGCCACCCAGTTACGTTGTGACGTTTGGCACACCCAAAGTATTCCTACGGTATCCGGGAGTTACACAATCTCATGGTCTAAGGAAATGACACTTGACATTGAAAAGCTTTAGCAAACGAACTACACGATCTTGTGCTATGCTTAGGATTGGGTCTTGTCCATCACATCATTCTCCTAATGATGTGATCCCGTTATCAACGACATCCAATGTCCATGGTCATGAAACCGAGACCATCTATTGATCAACGAGCTAGCCAACTAGAGGCTCACTAGGGACACGTTGTGGTCTATGTATTCACACATGTATTACGGTTTCCGGTTAACACAATTATAGCATGAACAATAGACAATTATCATGAACTAGGAAATACAATAATAACCATTTTATTATTGCCTCTAGGGCATATTTCCAACACTCCCAGTACGGCTACGTGCCCTCGCCGACGTACTTCGGCTCGTCCGTGACGGCTTTGCAGCACGGCCCTCTGCCTTTCGCGCCCAGCACGGCGCCGCAATACAGCAACGCCGAGGTGGAGGACATCATCAACACCGGCTCCGCCGCGGCCACCTCGTGCCCCGGATTTGGTGCGCTAGAGGAGAAGGACACCGGCGACATGGACGATGCCGAGCCCGAGGAGGAGGAGGATGAGGAGATTGAGAAGGAAGAGCCGGTGCCGGAACCCACCCCGGCGAAGGGCAAAGGGAAAAGGAAGAGGAAGACGAGGTCGGCCAATGGCAAGCCGGGCGAGCCCCACATCAAGTGGACGTCGGTGGAATACGTGTGCCTCCCCGAAGCATGGAAGCTGGTCAGCATGGACCTGGTCACCGGCGCGAACCAGAACACCAAGACCTACTAGAAGAGGATCAAAGCGGATTTCGACGAGCGCAAGTGGGTCGACCCCGAGTTCATCGGCACGTACATGGACCGCGACACCAAGGCCATGTCCAACCATTGGGGGGCATTCAAACGGCGTGCAACAAGTGGCATGGCATCCAGGAACATGTCCATGCTCGCCCAGAGAGCGGCACGAGTGTCGAGCAGTAGGTATGTTCGCCGACTCTCTTTTGCCGACCACTTGGACGCGCCGTTCTTTCGCCGCCTAATAGCTGTCTTTTTTTTGGCACAGATGGTTCGGATATTCGACTTTTTTCATCGGGACGCCGGCTTCGACATCAGGTTCCTTCATGTCTTCACCCGGATCGAGTCCTGGGAGAAATGGGCCGAGGTCCGACATCAACTCGCCAACAAGGACGACGCGCTTAACCCGGACACGCCTGTTCCTAGGGCGGCAAAAGGACGGCCAGATGGGAACAAGAAGGCAAAGAAGGCCAGGAACAACGCGTCGGCTGCCGAGCGACTGCAGGCGTCGATCGAACAATGCATCGCCAATGCAAAGACCCACTCTGCCCCGAGGGAGGAGAAGACAGAGGCGAGGTTGTTGGAATCGATGACAAAGCAGGACGCCAAGCTCGACCTCCTCTGGACCAACGTCTTCGCAAAGAAGCGCAACACCGACCTGACATTTCTCATGGGAGGTGTCATGGCGGACATGGACCCGATGGTGAAGGCGTGGTACCTGGCGGAGTGCGACCTCATCCTCAACCGCATGCCGGTGCAGCCCCCCGCACGGTCCATGCCGCCGCCGAGCCCGCCCGCGTCTACGACCTTGCCCGTTACGCCGATGTCTACCGCTACGACGACAGCTATGCCGACCTCGCCTACGACGACCGCTACGCCGGCCTCTCCGGCAGACGACGGGGAGCTGGCCGTTTGAGAAGTTCTATGCTCACGTCTCCTGCATTTTTTGTACGCCGGTTTATTGGCATGTTTTGAACGCCGAACCTATGACATGATGGATGCCGAGTGTGGCATGACCGACGCCGAACCGCCGAACTCGCGTCGTTTTTGGGTAGCGGGAAACGCAATGTTTAAATTTGCATGCGTCGCGTCGGGGCCGTGACTAGGAATCCGAGCCCCTTAGGCCAATTTTAACGCCGGCTGGTCCCAGGCGGCGCTAAAATCGACCGGGGGGCCAACGGCTGAAGATGCTCTTATATTCCCCTAGCTAAATGGCATAGCCAAGACAGTTCTGTAGGAGATAAAGCTAATAATGTGAATGGAATTAGGGCACCACAAGTCAATCCAAGATTACAGAACCGGATTCCCACTTGAGGATTGCAAATGGAAAGATTACCGTCAGGTTTATGCCTAGTAGATGGAGAAATCAGGCCAACTCCAACGCAGCCTACTACGCGGATCGCTCATCTTGTTGAAAGACGACTTGGCGTCGGACCTGGCTTTACCCCTTTAGCTGCGTGTCTCTCTCTCTATATATAGCTTTCCTTTGTCCTTTTTTCTTTTTCTGCCATGAGACACGTTATTTTATCCATGAGAGACGGCTTCTTAATATCCAAAAAATCTGAAAAATGTATATAAATTGAATGGATTGAATGCGAGGGAGCAGGTGAGACTATTTAACAAAAAGAATCAACCACTTTTTGTACGGATGTCACAAGTTTGACTCCTGTCGCCAGCATTTTAATTTTTGCCTCAGATGGAATAGGTGGCCGGACTCAAGTTATTGGGCCATAGCACGCGGGCTGTTAATTACATACCAAAGATTTTTATTTGGCCACAACGCACTCCGAGGAAAATTGATGCAGTATCAATTAATACCACCTCGCATATATAAGAAAAATCATGTAGGTCATGTAAAAAAATCGAAACGGGACGAAACCAAAAAGATCACCTTGCTTTATTAGTAAGTATATATTAGGGTCGTACGGAAAACATTCATTTGGTTGTTTGGACTGCATCTACTTATCTGGGCACACAATACTTATAGTAGTCACGGGCCAGGTCCATGCGTGACGGCCTAATCGGTAGTTTCTTTGCAGCGAGGCTCGCTACAGCCATGCATGGCTCTTGAGTGCATGCCTCGAGAAGCACGGGAGACGGACGAGACGTCTCATAAGATCATTCGGACTATCCACTATGGGAGTAACATACTCCCTCCGTCCGCGAAAAACTATGCATCTAGCATTTGAATTTTTTTCATGAAAAAGTGTACATCTACACTCTCAATGCACTTAGCCTTTAATCTAATCGGTATTAATTGACCAATGTAATAATTTATGTTCTAGCTATTGGCTGCATGTCTAACCTTAATTACTGCATGCAGCTAGCTTCATTTAATCTCCTTCTCTTAATGGTCGCATGCATACATAAGTCTGTTACTTTTGGATGTTAATTATGCCATGGAGGTTTCTCTTGGTCTATGTGCAAATTTTTATATGCACAGTCTTTCACGGACAGAGGGAGTAGGTAGTAACATAAATGTCACTTAAGTAAAAAATATGACGCGGAAACTAATTAATGAGGAGAGAGAGAGAAATTGAGTAACTTAGACTACCCACAATGGGGAGTAACATAGAGTAGTAACATGCATATGTTACTAGTATAAGTTACTACCTCTACGCTGGATAGTAACATAGGGTTAGTAACATTGAGTCTTTCATTTATTAGCTTATAAACTCAACTTGCCTTGGTATGCGCTATGTTACTCATAGGGGTAGTAACATGCTAAGTTACTTAATTTCTCTCTCTTCTCAAATTAGTTGTCACATCATATTTTTTGCTTAGGTGACATTTATTTTACTCCCTCCTTTCCGGTTTATAGGGCTCAAATCTGAAATCTCATCAACCAAGGTAGACCGTGAGTGGATGACACGAGTTTTGTGGATACAAAATTGCCCAATGAAATATATCTCAGATATGAAACTCCCAAGGCAATAAGTGCAACACCCTCTCTCTCATTGGATTTGCATGGTGCATGTAGAAAAATATGCATGCATGACAAATAATTTCATGGTGGATTTTCATTAAATGTGGTGTGGGACTCAAACCTCTTTGACTCAATTTGACTCAAAATGATCCTTATATAATGAAATTTTGAAATTTTTGAGATAAGCCATATAAACTGAAAAGGAGGGAGTACTACCCATGTTACTCCCATTGTGGGTAGTCTTAGGTAGTTACTCATACTACGAGTAACGTAACGCATAACAAGGCAAGATGAGTCTAAGCTAATAAATGAAAGGCTCAATGTTACTACCTCTATGTTACTATCCATTGTGGAGGTAGTAACTTAGACTAGTAACATATGCATGTTACTACTTTATGTTACTCCCCATTGTGAGTCTCACAATACTCCACGATGAACATTTGCTGAGCATGCCACATAAGCGAAAAAGTGACATGACACAACAACTAAGGAGAGAGCACTTTGTTGACCCTAGAGAGAACCAATGCCAAGCACGTGAATATAGGCAAATCACTTAAATAAAAGAAGGTGACCAATGCATGAAACAGTTTAGATGCAAAATCATTAAATAAAGGTTGCTTAGCAACAAGTTAAGCAACTATGGATTGGGAGTTGACTTGTTAAGCTATTTAATGCACTTAGCACCTCATCTAAACACGTTTGTATTGGAAGAGGTCTAACTCCCCTCTCTCTCGTGTCATTGTCCACGCTCCATTCACACCACTCTCCCTCACTCTCCTCACCGCCCTTTGCTCTCCTATCCTGCGATGGCTCGCCCGCCGCCGCGCCGTCCCCTCAGCTCCATAAATGCCAACAACAACCGCATCCAAAAGTGGTGGGTTATCAGCCTCGCGAACTTGGCGTTGACCTAATGGCGACCCTCCGCACACCCTTCCCTTTCTGCACCAGGCTGTCGCCTCCGACCAATGCGGTGTCGGCCACTCCAACTCCGCCGCCGTATCCGGGTATCGTGGTCCTGGGTTCGGTGGTGCTGCCAGAGGGGACGACTACCGTGCCCTTGCTCGGAACCCCCATGGGCAGGTTTTTACCCTCATTTGAGCGTTTTCTCCAGCAGTGCGACACGACCATGGACGACGGCGCCCTCTTCCTTGACGTCCTATGTGGCCACGAGCATTGGGGCAATGCCGATGACCGTCACCATTGCCGGCTCGTCCTCCTCTTCGCCCGCCATCTCTTCCATCGGGGTATTCTCTCCGGCCGACGTACCTCGAACTCCACCCGCTGGTAAGTTTCAAATTTCCCCTCCTCACGATAGATGTAGATTAGGGTTTTGTGCATTAGGCATGACAAGGAATCAAGATTCCAATCGAATCGAATCGATTCCTTCTTGCCTGCTATTGTTGCTTTGTTCTCTATAGTGGGTGTGCATTGCTTTCCCAATGGTAGATTGGTTCTTGCATGATAGGTAGTTACATTGTAGTTAGCAGATCGTGGTAGATTGGAACCGACATAGGTAGGGCATCTATTTTTCCTTTTATTTATTCATTTTAACCTATTTTCATCTGATTTTTTGTTTCTTTATCTTTTTTCTAATTTATGAACATTTCACAAAATTTGCAATTCTGTTTTGAATTCTTCAACTTTAAAAAATGTTTTTTTGTAGAATTTCTAAACATTTAAAAAATTATGGACACCAAGATTGTTTTTTCAGACGAGTGTGCACCATGATAAAAAAAATCCTAATAAGGGGAGTGAGGTGAGTGAAGCGAGCACTCTTCGGCCCAGCCCATCGCACGTTATGGGAGCAATCCATTGCACAAGGTATATAATAAGAGGATAATGTGGACCGCCGTATCAGTGCAACGGGCTAGTCACAACCTTGCGAAATTACATATATTTTCTTCTAATACCATTCATGTGTTTTTTAGTCACAACCTTGTAAAAGTACATACTACTCAGGGACAGTCAATCCTATTTGCCGCCCGCACACGACAAATAGCGGTGGCATCGTTGGACAGCGTTCCTCTGATGCCTCCGTTTAGCCGGCCCTAATTGGGTTGGTTGTTGCTTCTATTTCTCTTTTTTCCGATCCTTTTTTTAATTTATTATTTATTATTTATTTTTGAATAATACAAGAACATTATCATATATTAGGACATCTTTCATTGTATAGTAAGAAAATGCTCGTCATATATAGAAAATGTTCAGCATGCATTATAAAAATGTTCATCGTATATTAAGAAGTTGTTCAACATTTTTTTTAAAGTTCAAGATGTATTTTGATAATGCTCACCGTATACTATAAAATTGTTCAACACATTTAGAAGTTCAATTTATATTTTTAAAATGTTCAACTTATACTATGAAATTGTTCAGCATATCTATAAAAAGTACAATGTGTACTTTGAAAATGTTCAGCGTATAGTACAAAGAAGCTCGCTGCTTTTATGTTACGTGCGTATTTTGGAAAATATTCACCATATATTATGAAAATATTTATAGTACTAAGAACTTAAAAAAAAAGATGAAACAAGAATAAAGGAGGAAAAAATAAGAAAAACAACAAAAGATTGTTCAGTCAACCGACCACTAAAGTGAGTGTGGCCGCCACAGTGGATGCTACTAGGCTGGGTAGTCTTAAGAGCATCTCCAACCATTGCTCCCCTTTCCAGGGGCCGATTTTAGTGTCGTCTGGGGCCAAGTCGGCGCTAAAATCGGCCTGGTGGGCTCGTTTTCCTAGTTGCCGCCCCATGGCCGCCCCCAACCGCTGCTTTTGGTCCATTATGGACGTAGATTTGGTCCAAATTCAGCCCAAATTCGGCAGTATTTCGGCATTACTTTGACAAACTCGTCGCTCTTTCTATTTCGGCATCATAGAAATTAATACAAAATCAAATAGTTTGATGAAGCAAGTTTCAACACAAATTAAAACAAATCAAGCTAGGGGTTGCCCTTGAGCCTCCATAGGTGCTCCACCAGATCGTCCTGCAGTTCTTGATGCACTTGTGGGTCTCGGATCTCCAGACGCATATTGAGGTAGGCAGCCCATGTTGCTGATACCTGGTGATCAACAACTACAAGAGGTCCCATCCTGTGATATGGTTCAGTGTCAAACACTGACTCTTCCTGCTCGCTCTCAATGATCATGTTGTGGAAGTAGACACATCAATTCATGATCTCCCACATCTGCGTTTTCGACCAGGTCATAGCGGGGTACCGGACAACAGCAAATCGCGCTTGGAGCACACCAAATGCTCGCTCGACATCTTTCCTGCAAACCTCCTGCAACTTAGCAAAGTGTATCTTTTTTGGCGCCACAGGTTTTGAGATAGTCTTCGCAAATGCGGACCATCTCGGATAGATACCATATGCTAGATAGTATCCCTTGTTGTAGTGGCGCCCATTGACCTCAAAGTTCACCGGAGGAGCATGACCTTCAACAAGCTTGGCGAAGACATTCGAGCACTGCAAGATGTTGATATCATTGTGAGTTCCTGGCATACCAAAGAAGGAGTGCCAAATCCATAGGTTATGTGTGGCTACTGCCTCAAGTACCACACTGCAATTGTTGGTAGACGTAGTAGTAAATCAAAATAATTCAACGCGTTCACCAAGAGTGGGGAGAGTGCATCTTCATACCTTTGAAGATCGCAAAGCAGAAGCGTTACAAGAACGCGGTTGGTGGAGACGTACTCGCAGCGATTCAGAGCGCGGTGGATTCCGATCTTAGCGCCGAACAACGGCGCCTCCGCGTTCAACACACGTGCAGCCCGGTGACATCTCCTACGCCTTGATCCAGTAAGGAGGAAGGAGAGGTTGAGGGAGAGCTTCGGCAGCACGACGGTGTGGTGACGGTGAAACTGCGTGGTCTCCGGCAGGACTTCGCCCAGCACCGCGGAGAACGAGGAAGAGGAAGGGTAGGGCTACGTCGAGAGTGAGAGAGAGCTCGTGTGTTCGGCAGCCCCCAAACCCTCCACTATATATAGGAGGAGGGGGAGGGAGGGCGCAGCCCTAGGGTTCCCACCCTAGGGGCTGCTGCCGGCCCTAGATTGGCCATCTGGCCGACGGACAGAGAGGAAGAGGGGAGGGCGCAACCCTAGGTGGGCCTTAGGCCCATCTGGGCCTAGGGTTTCCCCTCCCTCCCACCTTTCCTACGCCTTGGGTCAGGGTGGAGGGCGCACCAGCCCACTCTGGGGCTGGTCTCTTCCACTCTCGGCCCACGCAGCCCTCTGGGGCTGGTGGCCCCACTTGGTGGACCCCCGGAACCCTTCCGGTGGTCCCGGTACGTTACCGGCAATTCCCGAAACACTTCCGGTAGCCAAATCCTCACTTCCTATATATATCATTCTTTACCTCCGGACCATTCCGGAACTCCTCATGACGTCCGGGATCTCATCCGAGACTCCGAACTACCTTCGGTAACCATGTACACTATTTCCCTATAACCCTACCGTCATCGAACCTTAAGTGTGTAGACCCTACGGGTTTGGGAGACACGTAGACATGACCGAGACACCTCTCCGGTCAATAACCAATAGTGGGATCTGGATACCCATGTTGGCTCCCACATGCTCCACGATGATCTCATCGGATGAACCACGATGTCGGGGATTCAATCAATCCCGTATGCAATTTCCTTTGTCTACCGGTATGATACTTGCCCGAGATTCGATCGTCGGTATCCCTATACCTTGTTCAATCTCGTTACCGGCAAGTCTCTTTACTCGTTCCATAACACATCATCTCGTGGCTAACTCCTTAGTCACATTGAGCTCATTATGATAATGTATTACCGAGTGGGCCCAAAGATACCTCTCCGTCACACGGAGTGACAAATCTCAGTCTCGATTCGTGCCAACCCAACAGACACTTTTGGAGATACCCGTAGTGTACCTTTATAGCCACCCAGTTACGTTGTGAAGTTTGGCACACACAAAGTATTTCCTACGGTATCCGGGAGTTGCACAATCTCATGATCTAAGGAAACGATACCTGACATTGGAAAAGCTTTAGCAGACGAACTACACGATCTTGTGCTATGCTTAGGATTGGGTCTTGTCCATCACATCATTCTCCTAATGATGGGATCTCGTTATCAATGACATTCAATGTCCATGGTCATGAAACCGTGACCATCTATTGATCAACGAGCTAGCCAACTAGAGGCTCACTAGGGACATGTTGTGGTCTATGTATTCACACATGTATTACGGTTTTCGATTAAGACAATTATAGCATGAACAATAGACAATTATCATGAACAAGGAAATACAATAATGACCATTTTATTATTGCCTCTAGGGCATATTTCCAACAGTCTCCCACTTGCACTAGAGTCAATAATCTAGTTACATTGTGATGAATCGAACACCCATAGCATTCTGGTGTTGATCATGTTTCGCTCGTTAGAGAGGTTTATTCAACGGATCTGCGACATTCAGATCCATATGTACTTTACAAATATCTATATCTGCCTCCTGAATGTAATCACGGATGGAGTTAAAGCGGCGCTTGATGTGTCTTGTCTTCTTGTGAAACCTGGGCTCCTTCGCAAGGGCAATAGCTCCAGCGTTGTCACAGAAAAGAGTCATCGGGCCCGACGCATTGGGAATCACTCCTTGGTCGGTGATGAACTCCTTCATCCAGACTCCTTCCTTTGCTGCTTCCGAAGCAGTTATATACTCCGCTTCACATGTAGATGCCGCCACGACACTTTGCTTGCTGCCGCACCAACTGACTGCCCCTCCGTTCAAACTATACACGTATCCGGTTTGCGACTTGGAGTCGTACGGATCTGTGTCGAAGCTAGCATCGACGTAACCCTTTATGATGAGCTCTTCGGCACCTTCATATAAGAGAAACATGTCCTTTGTCCTTTTCAGGTACTTCAGGATATTCTTGACCGCTGTCCAGTGTTCCGCTCCGGGATCACTTTAGTACCTCCCTACCAAACTTATGGCAAGGTTCACATCAGGTCTGGTACACAACATGACATACATAATAGAGCCTATGGCTAAAGCATAGGGGATGACACTCATCTCTTCTCTATCCTTTGTCGTGGTCGGGCTTTGAGTCGTACTCAATCTCACACCCTGTAACACACGCAAGAACCCCTTCTTGGACTGATCCATATTGAACTTCTTCAATATCTTGTCAAGGTATGTGCTTTGTGAAAGACCTATGAGGCGTCTCGATCTATCTCTATAGATCTTGATCCCTAATATGTAAGCAGCTTCTCCAAGGTCCTTCATTGATTTTTTTTATTCAAATAGGCCTTTACACTTTCCAAAAGTTCTATATCATTTCCCATCAACAATATGTCATCCACATATAATATGAGAAATGCTACAGAGCTCCCACTCACTTTCTTGTAATTACATGGTTCTCCATAAACCTGTATAAACCCAAAGGCTTTAATCACCTCATTAAAGCGAATGTTCCAACTCCGAGATGCTTGCACCAGCCCATAGATGGACCGCTGGAGCTTGCATACTTTGTTAGCATCTTTAGGATCGACAAAACCTTCCAGCTGCATCATATACAGTTCTTCCTTAAGGAAGCCATTAAGGAATGCCGTTTTGACGTCCATTTGACAGATCTCATAATCATAAAATGCAACAATTGCTAAAATGATTCGGACGGACTTCAGCATCGCTACGGGTGAGAAAGTCTCATCGTAGTCAACTCCTTGAACTTGTCGATAACCCTTAGCGACAAGCCGAGCCTTATAGACGGTCACATTACCATCCGCGTCAGTCTTCTTCTTAAAGATCCATTTATTTTCTATGGCTCGCTTATCATCAGGCAAGTCCACCAAAGTCCATACTTCGTTCTCATACATGGATCCTATCTCGGATTTCATGGCTTCAAGCCATTTGTTGGAATCCGGGCCTGCCATCGCTTCTTCACAGTTCGAAGGTTCATCGTTGTCCAACAACATGATCTCCAGGACAGGGTTGCCGTACCACTCTCGTGCGGAACGTGTCCTAGTGGACCTTCGACGTTCAATAGTAACTTGATCTGAAGTTTCATGATCATCATCATTAACTTCCTCTCCAGCCGGTGTAGGCTCCACAGAAACAACTTCCTATGATGTGCTACTCTCCGGTTCGAGTGGAGGCACAATTACCTCATCAAGTTCTATTTTCCTCTCACTTACTTCTTTCGAGAGAAACTCTTTCTCGAGAAAGGATCCATTCTTGGCAACAAAGACTTTGCCTTCAGATCTGAGGTAGAAGGTATACCCAATAGTCTCTTTGGGATATCCTATGAAGACGCACTTTTCCGCTTTGGGTTCGAGCTTCTCATGTTGAAGTTTCTTCACATAAGCATCGCATCCCCAAACTTTTAGAAATGACAACTTAGGTTCCTTCTAAACCATAATTCATACGGTGTCATCTCAACGGACTTTGACGGTGCCCTATGTAAAGTGAATGCGACAGTCTCTAATGCATATCCCCAAAATGATAGCGATGTGTCGGTAAGAGACATCATAGATCGCACCATATCCAATAGAGTGCGATGACGACGTTCAGACACACCATTTCGCTGAGGTGTGCCAGGCGGCGTGAGTTGTGAAACAATTCCACATTTCCTTAGGTGCGTGCCAAACTCGTGACTCAGATATTCTCCGCCATGATCAGATCATAGGCACTTTATTTTCAACAATTCCACATTTCCTTAGGTGCGTGCCAAACTCGTGACTCAGATATTCTCCGCCACGATCAGATCGTAGGCACTTTATTTTCCTGTCACGTTGATTCTCTACCTCACTCTGAAATTCCTTGAACCTTTCAAAGGTTTCAGACTTGTGTTTCATTAAGTAGACATACCCATATCTACTCAAGTCATCAGTGATGGTGAGAACATAATGGTAGCCACCGCGAGCCTGGACGCTCATTGGACCGCATACATCGATATGTATTATCTCCAACAAGTCAGTTGCTCACTCCATTGTTCCGGAGAACGGAGTCTTGGTCATCTTTCCCATGAGGCATGGTTCGCATGTGTCAAATGATTCGAAATCAAGAGACTCCAAAAGTCCATCAACATGGAGTTTCTTTATGCGTTTGACACCAATATGACCAAGGCGGCAGTGCCACATGTAAGTGGGACTATCGTTATCAACCTTACACTTTTTGGTACTCACACTATGAACATGTGTAACATCACGTTCGAGATTCATCAAAAATAAACCATTGACCAACGGGGCATGACCATAAAACATTTCTCTCATATAAATAGAACAACCATTATTCTCAGATTTAAATGAGTAGCTATCTAGAATCAAACGAGATCCAGATACAATGTTCATGCTCAAAGTTGGTACTAAATAACAATTATTGAGGTTTAAAACTAATCCCGAAGGTAGATGTAGAGGTAGCGTGCCGACGGCGATCACATCGACCTTGGAACCATTCCCGACGCGCATCGTCGCCTCGTCCATTGCCAGTCTCCGCTTATTCCGCAGCTCCTGTTTGGAGTTACAAATGTGAGCAACTGCACCGGTATCAAATACCCAGGAGCTACTATGAGCGCTGGTAAGGTACACATCAATAACAAGTATATCACATATACCTTTAACGTTGCCAGCCTTCTTATCCGCTAAGTACTTGGGGCAGTTCCGCTTCTAGTGACCGGTACCCTTGCAATAAGAGCACCCCATCTCAGGCTCGGGTCCATGCTTGTTATTCTTCCCGGCAACTTGCTTACCGGGCGCGGCAACAACTTTGTCGTCCTTCTTGAAGTTCTTCTTACCCTTGCCTTTCTTGAAACTAGTGGTCTTATTCACCATCAACACTTGATGCTCCTTTTTGATCTCGACCTCCGCTGATTTCAGAATCGAGTATAACTCAGGAATGGACTTCTCCATACCCTACATGTTGTAGCTCATCACAAAGCTCTTGTAGCTAGGTGGAAGCGACTGGAGGATTTTGTCAATGACCGAGTCATCCGGAAGATTAACTCCCAGCTGAGTCAAGCGGTTGTGCAACCCAGACATTTTGAGTATGTGCTCACTGACAGAACTGTTTTCCTCCATCCTACAACTAAAGAACTTGTCGGAGACATCATATCTCTCGACTCGGGCATGAGCTTGGAAAACCATTTTCAGCTCTTGGAACATCTCATATGCTCCGTGTTGCTCAAAACGCTTTTGGATCCCCGGGTCTAAACTTTAAAGCATGTTGCACTGAACCAGGGAGTAATCATCACAACGTGACTGCCAAGCGTTCGTAACGTCTTGGTCCGCTGGGAAAATGGGTGGGTCACCTAGCGGTGCATCAAGAACATACAATCTCTTGGAAGCTATGAGGATAATCCTCAAGCTACGGATCTAGTCCGCATAGTTGCTTCTATCATCTTTCAGCTTGGTTTTCTCTAGGAACACGTTGAAGTTGAGGGTGACATTAGAATTGGCCATTGGATCTACAATATAGATTGTAAAGACAATTTTAGACTAAGTTCATGATAATTAAGTTCACATAATCAAATTATTTAATGAACTCCCACTTAGATAGACATCTCTCTAGTCATCCAAGTGATACATGATCCATGTCAACTAGCCCGTGTCCGATCATCACGCGAGACGGACTAGTCATTCATGGTGAACATCTCCATGTTGATCACATCTACTATACGACTCATGTTCAACCTTTCGGTCTTCTGTGTTCCGAGGCCATGTCTGTACATGCTAGGCTCGTCAAGTCAACCTAAGTATTCCGCATGTGTAAATTTGGCTTACACCCGTTGTATGCGAACGTTAGAACCTACCACACCTGATCATCACATGGTGCTTCGGAACAGCGATCCTTAGCAACGGTGCATAGTTAGGGTGAACACCTTTCTTGAAATTTTATTGAGAGATCATCTTATTTACTACCGTCGTTCTAAGCAAATAAGATGTAAACATGATAAACATCACATGCAATCAATATAGTGACATGATATGGCCAATATCATCTTGCTCCTTTGATCTCCATCTTCGGGGCACCATGATCATCACTGTCACCGGCACGACACCATGATCTCCATCATCGTGTCTTCATGAAGTTGTCTCGCCAACTATTACTTCTACTACTATGGCTAACATTTAGCAATAAACTAAAGTAATTACATGGCGTTTATTACTGACACGCATGTCATACAATAAAATAAGACAACTCCTATGGCTCCTGCCGATTGTCATACTCATCGACATGCAAGTCATGAATCCTATTACAAGAACATGATCAATCTCATACATCACAATGCATCACATCACATCCTTTGGCCATATCACATCACAAGGCATATGCTGCAAAAACAAGTTAGACGTCCTCTAATTTGTAGTTGCAAGTTTTTACGTGGCTGCTATAGGTTTCTAGCAAGAACGTTTCTTACCTACGCCAAAACCACAACGTGATATGCCAATTTCTATTTACCCTTCATAAGGACCATTTTCATCGAATCCAATCCAACTAAGGTGGGAGAGACAGACACCCGCTAGCCACCTTATGCAACAAGTGCATGTCAGGCGGTGGAACCGGTCTCACGTAAGCGTACATGTAAAGTTGGTCCGGGCCGCTTCATCCCACAATACCGCCGAATCAACATAAGGCTAGTAGTGGTAAGAAAATTAACAAGATCGACCCCCACAACAACTTTGTGTTCTACTCGTGCATAGATTCTACGCATAGACCTAGCTCATGATGCCACTATTGGTAGACGTAGTAGTAAATCAAAAAAATTCTACGCGTTCACCAAGATCTATCTATGGAGAAACCAACAACGAGTGGGGAGAGTGCATCTTCATACCTTTGAAGATCGCAAAGCGGAAGCGTTACAAGAACGCGGTTGGTGGAGTCGTACTCGCAGCGATTCAGATCGCGGTGGATTCCGATCTTGGCGCCGAACAACGGCGCCTTCGTGTTCAACACACGTGCAGCCCGGTGACGTCTCCTACGCCTTGATCCAGCAAGGAGGAAGGAGAGGTTGAGGGAGAGCTCCGACAGCACGACGGCGTGGTGAAAGTGGAGCTGCGTGGTCTCCGGCAGGGCTTCGCCAAGCACTGCGGACAACGAGGAAGAGGAAAGGTAGGGCTGCGTCGAGAGAGAGAGAACTCGTGTGTCTGGCAGCCCCAAAACCCTCCATTATATATAGGAGGAGGGGGAGGGAGGGCGCAGCCCTAGGGTTCCCACCCTAGGGGCTGTGGCCGGCCCTAGATTGGCCATGTGGCCGGTGGCCAGAGAGGGAGAGGGGAGGGCGCAACCCTAGGTGGGCCTTAGGCCCATCTGGGCCTAGGGTTTCCCCTCCCTCCCACCTTTCCCGCGCCTTGGGCCAGGGTGGAGGGCGCACCAGCCCACTCTGGGTCTGGTCCCTTCCACTCTCGGCCCACGCAGCCCTCTGGGGCTGGTGGCCCCACTTCATGGACCCCCGGAACCCTTCCGGTGGTCCCGGTACGTTACCGGTAATTCCCGAAACACTTCCGGTGGCCAAATCCTCACCTCCTATATATATCATTCTTTACCTCCGGACCATTCCAGAACTCCTCATGATGTCCAGGATCTCATCCGGGACTCTGAACTACCTTCGGTAACCACGTACACTATTTCTCTATAACCCTAGCATCATCGAACCTTAAGTATGTAGACCCTGCGGGTTCGGGAGACACGTAAACATGATCGAGACACCTCTCCGGTCAATAACCAACAACGGGATCTGGATACCCATGTTGGCTCCCACATGCTCAACGATGATCTCATCAGATGAACCACGATGTCGGGGATTCAATCAATCCTGTATACAATTCCCTTTGTCTACCGGTATGATACTTGCCCGAGATTCGATCGTCGGTATCCCTATACCTTGTTCAATCTCGTTACCGGCAAGTCTCTTTACTCGTTCCGTAACACATCATCCCGTGGCTAACTCCTTAGTCACATTGAGCTCATTAGGATAGTGTATTACCGAGTGGGCCCAGAGATACCTCTCCGTCACACGGAGTGACAAATCCCAGTCTCGATTCGTGCCAACCCAACAGATACTTTCAGAGATACCCATAGTGTACCTTTATAGCCACCCAGCTATGTTGTGACGTTTGGCACATCCAAAGTATTCCTACGGTATCCGGGAGTTGCACAATCTCATGGTCTAAGGAAACGATACTTGACATTGGAAAAGCTTTAGCAAACGAACTATACGATCTTGTGCTATGCTTAGGATTGGGTATTGTCCATCACATCATTCTCCTAATGATGTGATTTCGTTATCAATGACATCCAATGTCCATGGTCATGAAACCGTGACCATCTATTGATCAACGAGCTAGCCAACTAGAGGCTCACTAGGGACATGTTGTGGTCTATGTATTCACACATGTATTACGGTTTACGGTTAACACAATTATAGCATGAACAATAGACAATTATCATGAACAAGGAAATACAATAATAACAATTTTATTATTGCCTCTAGGGCATATTTCCAACAGGAACCACCTTTGGCGCCTTTGTACATCCCCTGCCAAGCAAATGGGCAGTTTTTCCGCGACCAATGCATGTAGTCAATGCTTCCAAGCATCCCAAGAAATCCTCTTGCTGCATTTTGTTCTAGGATCCGAGTAGTGTCTTCGGCATTGGGTGATCGCAAATATCGTGGTCCAAGCACTGCCACCACTGCCCTCCAAAACTTTTATAGACACACAATGGCGGTGGACTTGGCCATTCGCCCATAGTCTTCTTGTATATCCGCGGGAGCTCCGTCTGCAAGCATCCTCATAGCTTGGGTGCATTTCTAGAGTGCGGAGAATCCAACTATGCCGGTGCAATCCTTCTTGCAAACGAAATAGCTGCCGAACTCCCGGACGGAATGAACAATCCTGAGGAAGAGCTTCCGGCTCATCCGGTAGCGATGGCAAAATACTTTCTCACCGTGCAATGGAAAGTCGGCGAAGTAGTCGGCGTAGAGCATGCAATACCCCTCCAACTGATGCCTCTGCTTGCTGTTGCACCGGCCCAGCACCGAGCCACCTCGTCGGGGCTGTCATTGTTGACGAACAGGCCAGCCAGCGAGGCGAGTATCATGAGGTGCTCCTTGTCAGCGGTGTCGGCCTCGGATTCTTCCTCCAACAGGGCCGTGAACGCCTCCTCGTCGACGGTGTTGGCCTTGGATTCTTCCTCCAACATGGTCGTGAACGCCTCCTCGTCATGCAAGTCCATGGCCGGGCAGGCAAAATGACGAACACCTTGTCGGCGTGACGAGTGAGCAACCGCCGGCGCCCTTCCGACATGGTTTGGGCCGAAGGACGTCAATGTGCAAGGGTCGGGGGAAGCGAAATCCGGCAGGGGGTGTGAAGGGGACCTTCTAGCAGCGGCGTAGTGGCCCTGAACAGGCGAGGGACGCCGGGATCTGCATTGGGGAGAACGTGCCGGGGGGGGGGGAGTGGCTCGGGTGAGAAAAAGGACGAGATTCGCGTGACAATGGTGTCCCACACGCCGGTTTGTTACCGCCGGAGCTCCCCAAGAGGCCCCCAGCGCGCTAGGTTCGGCCTAGGTTCGCCGGGCCAAGAAAGGGCTCTAATCGGCGAAAAACGGGGTCCTGGGGGCACAACTGGTCTGATTTTTCGGCGCCGGCGGTAAAAAGGACGCCTGGGAAGGCCTGTTGGGGGCGTGGCTGGAGATGCTCTAAGATTGCTCAGTCAAAGAGCGTTTATTTCTAGCGTCGTGCGAGGCATCGACGCAAAGAGTAGAAGTGAACGCTTGTGTTTTCTTTAAAGCGCTGGTGGAGCAACTGGTTTTCCTAAGAGCCCGCTACTTAGGTCCTTCCCAGTGTTCCATGATGAACGGATGCTAAGCATATCACATAAACAAGAAAATGACATGACATGGCATTTAAGGAGGAAAGAGCGCATTTTGGTGACCCCAGGAAGAATCAATGCCATACACGTGAACCTAGACAAATCACTTAAATGAAAAAAGATGACCAATGCATGTGAGAGTTTATGTGCTAAATCTTTAAATATAATGAGCTTAGCAACAAGTTAAACACCTATGCATTGAGAAGTTGAGTTGCTAAGCTCTTTAATGCTCTTAGCACCACATCTAAGCACCTTTGCATTGGAAGCAACGTTAGCGTCTAGTGTTGAAACAACCAGCGCCTGGTAATTTTGTGATACTAACTTTTAATTTCACTAACTACCTATCTAAGACTAGTCACAATGGGGAGTAACATAGAGTAATAACATGCATATGTTACTAATCTAAATTACTACCTTCACAATGAATAGTAACATATGAGTAATAATATTAAGCCTTTCATTTATTAGCTTATAGAATTATTTTGCATTCATATGCGTTATGTTACTCATAGGGATAGTAACATGCTAAATTACTCAATTTCTCTTTTTTCTCATTAATTAGATGCCACATCGTACTTTTTGCTTAGGTGATATTTATGTTATTACCTACGTTACTCCCATTGTGAACATTGTGAATAGTCTAAGCGTTCTGTATCGGAGATGTCCTTACTTTTAGAATTGATTAATTATGTTTAATTAATAGGGAATCTATCCTTATTGAACCGTTGTGTGGTCTTCTCGGTAGTCATATACAAACCGACGCATCCCTTTGTTTCCAACAGTTGCTTCGGTTCGAACCGCCGCGACCAGTGTGACGGGTCTCTTCAAACCATATATAAGTGTAATCTTTTGTCTATCATCAATACACTGATTGATTGATTCAAAACATGTTATCAACATCCACTCTCCCGAGAGCACATACAGGCCTCGCTGACGGTGAGATGCCTAACCTTGCTTCTTTCTCCCTCCACCTCATCAGTGAGGACGGCCACCGTCGCCGTTTCGCAGCCCGTGGCCATCACGGAGTAGGCGGGCACCACCCACTTCGCCGGGATGTGCACCGCCTCCGCTGCTGTGGACGCCGTGGCGCTGGACTAGGCCATCATGCCGCTGCACGCGGCCCTCGACATGGCCCCGCGCCCCTGGACACGACCATTGCGTCACTGCACGCGGTGACCACGCCCCAACGGTGGACGACCCCGATCGCGTAGGAGATGGCACTCCAGAACCCGCGGTCGCGGCTCCCCTTAGGATTCCGCCTCCGCCTCCGGCGCCGGCTGACGAGCCGGGGTTCTTTGTCTTCGTGTCGTTCCCAAACGCCGTTGCAGCGATGACCCAAGGCGTCGGTCCAACGCTGGTGGCCCTGGGACGAGGATGCCGTCCCGAGTCGCGTCGCTGTCGAGCCTCCGCGCGTGGCCAACGCCGTCCCGACCGAGGCACCGCCGTCCCCGCGCACGGCCGCCCGACCAAGGCTCCTCGATTCCGCGGGCATGGAGGGACACACGGCATCTTCGGCCGCGCCATCGCCGCCATCGACCGCCGCCCAAGCCGTCACTCCGGCTTCTCCTCCGCTACCGTCTACATCTCGTGTTCGGAGGAAGAGGAAGGCACGCCGGTGAGCCCCCCGTGAGCAGCGCGACAGTGAGTGAGGGGTGGCGGTGCCCAGGCGTCTGGTCGGGAGGGGATCGGGATCCCCCGATCCCTAACCGCTCGCCAGACAAGGCTGGCTCACCGCCCCATCTCCTCTTGGGCCGTGGGCCTGGCCCAGATCGCCTCTGGCTATGTGCCAATTTCTTAGATTTTTTTTCTGGATTGTCTCCTGTTTTATTTCTTTTAACAGTAGTTTTAGCAGTAATTTCACACTGTTTTAGTATTGTTTAGCCCAAGTAGATGTGATTTACATTCTAGTCTGGTATTTAGATTTACTTTATTTTTGGACTTGTGTAAATATCTGTAGGCGTGTCTTTGCATTATATAAGTATTTGATAATGTAAATACAGTACGCGACCTTATCTAGAAATGACATGTTCAATGTGATTGTCACATAAAAGTTTTCTAGAACATGTTTCAACGATTGAGATTCTTTCGGACAACAAAACTTGCAGACTTTTGATACATGCCTCCCTCACTCTATTTTGGAATCACAAGGTATAAGATGGATCTACTGCTCGATTACAGACTATTCACTCTTACTGCGAGGTCTACGTTTTGTCAATCTCGACAAACGATTACCTTTAATGTGCACTTCCTTATATTTAAATTGATAACGTACACAAGATAATAGAAACATACGCATCTACTGACATTGTCAGATTATGTGGCCTATTACTATGAGATCCATGCAATCTTCGCCGGGTTATGTTCAATCAATTGAGGTTTACATCATTCAAGTTCTTCACTTGAGTATCAAATTTTGCACATGATTACGACACAACCATGATGGTTTTTAATTTACTATTTGTAAATTGATTATCTCTGGTTCGTCCATGTAGGTAAACGATGACCGCAATTTTTTTTGAGGAGCTTGCCCTCAATGGCTACTACTACCCTACATGGGCCATGGACATTAATATCGGTCTCGCGTCCCGTGGGATAGCGCGTGAAATCCAGGATCCAGAGACTCCTCTACTGGCCAGAGCCACGCCGCTGACTGAACAACAAAATTATGCAGCTTTATACATCATAAGACACTATATTCACCCAGATCTAAAGTCTGAGTACTTAAAGGAGGAATCTCACGATACTTTGTTCCTAGCTCTCAAAACAAGATATGAACAGCAGAAGGCAGTCGTCCTACCAGAAGCACTCCATGACTGGACTCACCTTCGTCTTGAGGATTTCAAATCCATCGATGAGTACAATCACAAGGTTAATTGCGTTTTTGCGGGAAGGAACCTACTAATATGGAGAAGATAGAGAAAACTTTATCTACTATACTCCCTTCAAACATGATCCTCCAGCGTCAATACCGTGCTCGCAACTATACTATTTACTCCGAGCTTATTCATATATTACTTCAGGCTGAAAAGCATGATGAGCTAGTCGTTAAGAGTGGCTCCCAACGCCCAGTTGGGGCACAACCATTACCTGAAGTTCATATGAATGCCGTGAATAGACAAAAGTTTGATGGTGTCTTTAGGGGCAACAATCAAATTCCTAGAACAAGCGAAAGCGCAATAGGAACAAGAGACCTAGGAACTCAGAAAAGGGACAAGGTACCGCAAAGCCCAATCACTATAAATCTCAGCTTTGCAACCAGTGTGGCTGCTACACACACTCCACTAACGAGTGCAAGATCCCAAAGCATATGGTTCTGTTGTACGAGCAATCTCAGGGACGCAGAACACCTCAGGGGAAGAGGTGTGAAACCAACTTCAACCTTCATCCGGACAACGCCAATGGAGCCGGTAGTTCGCACGATGTTCCTTCTCGACCGAGCAAGACCATTGCGTTCCATCATCCAGAGGCCCTTGCTGACACGAAGAACATGATGATGGATTATACCTCAAACGACGTGTTTGGAGACTTCGTCTAGTCGCACAAGCCCCTTACTGATCTATTTAGCTATGTTCATTTGTGATGTTGTAATAAAAACATAAGTATTTTTTGTTATGTTTATATTGTACCAACACATTTGATATAATAAGATTGTAATTGTATCAACATATTTGATATAATAATGATTGTATTGTATATATTTACATGAGATTTTCTTATTGAAAGTTCCGTCTTATATATAGTTCTCTATGGTGACAATCCAATGGAAGAGGAATTATGCCTTCTGGACAGTGCAACCACAAACTCAATACTGCGAATTATGCCTTCGGAGGGAGATGAAATATTTCCAAACTCTGAAAAAGATGAATGAAGATATTCGAACTATCGTTGGACGCGATACGATAATCGTTGGCACTGGACGTGCCATATTTACCCTCCGAGGTGGTACACAAGTAACAATTGAGGATGCTTTATTGTATTCCGATTCATCACGTACTCTAATCAATTATAGAGATGTCCGTAAAAATGGCTTTCACATTGAAACCCATGAAGACAACAAAGAGGAGTATCTACTCTTGACCAAAAATCACGGATATGGCAAGGAGGTACACGAAAAAATTCCTTCTCTATCGCCTAGTTTGTACTATACGTACATCAAACCCGTAGAAAATGTGGCATACAAAGTAATTTTTCAAAATGTTGACGCATTTCAAACTTGGCATGATCGCCTAGGCCATCCCAGGATCGGGATGATGAGAAAAATTACTAGCAATTCCATTAGTCATAATTTACTTGAGTCAAAATTTCCTCAATCTCCATACTGTGTGCGCACATCTTGTGCCACTGGAAAGCTAATTTTGAGGCCCTCTCACCACAAAATACAAGCTAAACCACTTCAGTTTCTTGAACGTATTCAAGGAGACATTTGTGGTCCCATCCAACTATTATTTGGACCTTTTCGGTATTTCGTGGTTCTAATTGATGCATCTACACGATGATCACACGTGTGTCTTCTGTCCACACGAAGCCATGCATTTGCTAAGATAATGATGCAAGTCATTAAGTTACAAACCCATTATTCGGAAAGTCGAATTAAGACAATTCACATGGACAATGCTACAAAATTCTCCTCACGTGCTTTCAATGATTATTGCATGGGCCTTAGGATTGAAGTTCAACACTCTGTTCCATATGTTCATACACAAAATGGTTTGGATGAATCATTGATTAAGAGGACCAAACTCATTGTGAGACCATTGTTAATGAATTGTAACTTGCCAACCTATTGTTGGGGTCATGCGGTTCTACACGCTGCTGACTTGATACAATTGAGGCCTAGTGGATATCACGGTACTTGCCCTATGCAATTGGTACGTGAAAATCCTCCTAGCATTTCCCATCCGCGTAAATTTAGATGTGTTGCATACATCACGATCTCACCACCAGAGCGGACATCCATGGTCCCACATAAGAAACTGGGGATCGATGTGGGGTACAAATCACCGTCGATTATTAAGTACCCAGAACCCCTTATCGAGGACTTGTTCACTACCCGTCACGCTAATTGTATGTTTGATGAGGAACACTTTCCAGCATTAGGCGGGAGATTCCAAGTACGAGATAGTATGCCCGGAAATTGATTGGAATGCTCAAGCCATTTCGTCCTCTGATCCACATACTCAAGAGACCGAATTCCAAGTTTAGAAAATTATTAATTTGCAACATCTTGCAAATAACCTGCCAGATTCATTTATTGATCTAAAAGGTGTTACAAAGTCCTTAAATCCGGCCAGAAATGCACCCGAAAGATTGGAGGTGCCAATGAAAACCACTCAGCTCCCTGTTTCTAAAACAAGGGGGGGTAGTACGGCCTCTGACCTGGAACAAGCTTCCAGCAAGCAACAAAGGAAATCAAGGAGAAAAATCTCGGAATCAGTAAATCCAAGTCAGCTCAACATTGACAAACACCTTATGGGTAGTATACAGCTAGTGGAAGGGCTGTTGGAAATATGCCCTAGAGGCAATAATAAATAAGTTATTATCATATTTCCTTGTTCATAATAATTGTTTATTATCCATGCTATAATTGTATTGATTGGAAACTAAATACATGTGTGGGTATATAGACAACACTGTATCCCTAGTATGCCTCTAGTAAACTAGCTCGTTGATCAAAGATGGCCAAGGTTTCCTAGCCATTGACATGAGATGTCATTGTAGGGGATCATAGTAGTAAATCAAAATTTTCCTACGCATCACCAAGATCAATCTATGCAGAAACCAGCAACAAGTGGGGGGGGGGAGTGCATCTTCATACCTTTGAAGATCGCAAAGAGGAAGCGTTACAAGAACATGGTTTGTGGAGTCGTACTCGCAGCGATTCAGATCGCGGCCGATTCCGATCTAAGCGCCGAACAACGGCGCTTCCGCGTTCAACACATGTGCAGCCCGGTGACATCTCCCGCGCCTTGATCCAGCAAGGAGGAGGGAGAGGTTGGGGAAGACAACTCCAACAGTAGCACAACGGCTTGGTGGTGGTGGAGCAGCGGTACTCTGACAGGGCTTCGCTAAGCACTACGGAGGACGAGGAGGTGGAGAGGTAGGGCTGCGCCGAGAGAGAGAGAGAGAGAGAGAGAGAGAGAGAGAGAGTTGCGTTGTTGGCAGCCCCCAAACCCTCACTATATATAGGAGGAGGGGAGGAGGGTGCACCCCCCTCTAGGGTTCCCACCCTAGGGGGTGCAGCAGCCCTGGATGGGGGAGGGCCGGCGGCTAAGAGAGGGGGAGAGGGGGGGCCTAGGGTGGGCCTAGGGCCCATCTGCGCCTAGGGTTTGCCCCTTCTCCTCCTAGCTGCGCCTTGGGCCTCAGTGGGAGACGCACCATCCCACTCAGGGGCTGGTCCCTTCCCACTCTCGGCCCATGCAGGCCTCAGGGGCCGCTGGCCTCTCTCGGTGGACCCCTGGAACCCTTCCGGTGGTCCCGGTACATTATCGGTGATGCCGAGAACACTTCCGGTGACCAAATCCTCACTTCCTATATATCATTCTGTACCTCCAGACCATTACAAAACTCCTCATGATGTCCGGGGTCTCATACGGGACTCTGAACAACCTTCGGTAACCATGTACACAATTCCCCTATAACCCTAGCGTCATCGAACCTTAAGTGTGTAGACCCTACGGGTTCGGGAGGCATGTAGACATGATCGAGACACCTCTCTGGTCAATAACCAACATAGGGATATGGATACCCATGTTGTCTCCCACATGCTCCACGATGATCTCATCGGATGAACTATGATATCGGGGATTCAATCAATCCCGTATACAATTCCCTTTGTCTACCGGTATGACACTCGCCCGAGATTCGATCGTCGGTATCCCTATACCTTGTTCAATCTTGTTACCGACAAGTCTCTTTACTCGTTCCATAACACATCATCTCGTGGATAACTCCTTAGTCACATTGAGATCATTATCATGATGTCTTACCGAGTGGGCCTAGATATACCTCTCCGTCACACGGAGTGACAAATCCTAGTCTCGATTCGTGCCAACCCAACACATACTTTTGGGGATACCCGTAGTGTACCTTTATAGCCACCCAATCACGTTGTGATGTTTGGCACACCCAAAGTATTCCTACGGTATCCGGGAGTTGTACAATCTAATGGTCTAAGGAAATGATACTTGAAATTAGAAAAGCTTTAGCAGACGAACTACACGATCTTGTGCTATGCTTAGGATTGGGTCTTGTCCATCACATCAGTCTCCTAATGATGTGATCCCATTATCAACAACATCCAATGTCCATGGTCATGAAACTGTGACCATCTATTGATCAACGAGCTAGCCAATTAGAGGATCACCAGGGACATGTTGTGGTCTATGTATTCACACATGTATTACGGTTTGCGGTTAATACAATTATATCATGAACAATAGACAACTATCATGAACAAGGAAATGTAATAATAATCACTTTATTATTGCCTCTAGGGCATATTTCCAACAGTCATTTGATAGCGGCATCACATTATTAGGAGAATGATGTGATCACATCATTAGGAGAATGATGTGATGGACAAGACCCAAACTATAAACGTAGCATATGACCGTGTAAGTTTGTTGCTATAGTTTTCTGCATGTCAAGTGTCTGTTCCTATGACCATGAGATCATGCAACTCACTAACACCGGAGGAGTGCCTTGTGTGTATCAAACGTCGCAACGTAACTGGGTGACTATAAAGGTGCTCTACAGGTATCTCCGAGGGTGTCTGTTGGGTTGGCATGGATCAAGACTGGGATTTGTTACTCCGTGTGACAGAGAGGTATCTCATGGCTCACTCGGTAATACAGCATCACAACAAAGCCTTGCAAGCAAAGTGACTAAGTGTTAGCCATAGGATCTTGTATTACAGAACGAGTAAAGAGACTTGCCGGTAACGAGATTGAACTAGGTATAGATATACCGACGATTGAATCTCGGGCAAGTAACATACCGAAGAACAAAGGGAACAACGTACGGGATTAACTGAATCCTTGACATAGAGGTTCGATCGATAAAGATCTTCGTAGAATATGTAGGAACCAATATGGGCATCCAGGTCCCGCTATTGGTTATTGACTATAGAGGTGTCTCGGTCATGTCTACATAGTTCTTGAACCCACAGGGTCTGCACACTTAAGGTTCGATGACGTTTTGGTAGTATAGAGTTATGTATGGTGGTGACCGAAGGTTTTTCGGAGTCCCGGATGAGAACTCGGACATGACGAGGAGCTTTAGAATAGTATAGAGGTAAAGATTGATATATGGGATAATAGTGTTTGGTCTGCAGAAGGGTTCCGGAATTCACCGGAAATAGTTTCGGATGTTTCCCGAAATGTTCGGGGTACAAGGACACTTTATTTGGGCCAAGGGATAAAGCCCATGAGTCTTGAGGAAGGTGCAAAAGGTGTTTTGCAGAGGCCAGGGGCCAGACGCCAGGGACCCTGGCTTTTGGGGCCAGGCGCCGAGGACCTTGGCGTCTGGTCCTGGAGTCCGAGGAGGACTCTTGCCTTGCGGGCAAACCGACCTTGAGGAGGATTTTTATCCAAGTTTCCACCCCAAGGCTCAGCATATAAATAAAGGGACGGAGCTAGCACTTGGAACACATCAAGAAACCCTAAGCCACATGCTACCTCTCCTCTAGTTCATAGTTTCTCCTCTAGATCGGTTTCAGCGATGCATAGGCGAAGCCCTGCTGGAATTGCTCCACCACCATCACCGCAACGCCGTCGCGCTGCCGGAGAACTCGTCTACCTCTCCGCTCCCTCTTGCTGGATCAAGAAGGCGGAGATCGTCATCAAGCTGTATGTGTGCTGAACGCGGAGGTGCCGTCCGTTCGGCACTAGATCGGAAGGACTGTGATCAAGATTGCGAGACGATTGTTGATTGGATCGCGGGACGGATCGAGATGAGATCGCGGGACGGATCGTGATTGGATCGCAGGACAGATTGTGATGGGATCACGGGACGCTCGGCGATTTGGATCGCGAAGACATTTGACTACATCAACCGCGTTTCTTAACGCTTCCCGCTTAGCGATCTACAAGGGTACGTATATCCACTCTCCCTCTCGTAGATGCTCATCACCATGGATAGATCTTGCGTGTGCGTAGGAAATTTTTTGTTTCCCATGCAACGTTCCCCAACAGTGGCATCATGAGCTAGGTCTATGTGTAGATGAGATCTCGAGTAGAACACAAAGAGTTTGTGGGTGTTGATGCTTAGATTGCTTCCTCCCTTGGTCATGTTTTGGTTCAGCGGAATTGTGGGATGAAGCGGCCCGGACCAACCTTACTCGTACGCTTACGAGTGACCGGTTCCATCGACTGATGTGTAACTTCGTTGCACAAAGATGGCTGGTAGGTGTCTGTTTCTCCTACTTTAGTTGGATCGGATTCGACAAAGGCGGTCCTTGAGAAGGTTGAAAATCAACTTATGTATCACCGTTGTGGTTTTGCGTAGGTGAGAATTGTTCTTGCTAGATACCTGTAGCAGCCACATAAAACTTGCAACAACAGTTAGAGGACATCTAACTTGTTTTTGCAGGGTATGTTGTGATGTGATATGGCCAATTACATGATGAGATATATGTGATGTATGAGATGATCATGTGATGTATAGAATATCACGACTTGCATGTCGATGAGTACGGCAACCGGCAGGAGCCATAGGGTTATCTTTAATTATTGTATGACCTGCGTGTCAATCATAAAACTCTATGTAATTCTTTATTTTATCGCTAAACGGTAGCAATAGTAGTATGAGCATGGTGGGCGCGACAACCCCGATGGTGACACAATGATGGAGATCATGATGATGGAGATCATGGTGTCGATGCCGGTGACGATGGAGATCATGCCGGTGCTTTCAAGATGGAGATCAAAAGCACAAGTTCATGGCCATATCATGTCACTTATGATTTGCATGTGATGCTAATCCTTTTATGCACCTTGTTTTGCTTAGGACGACGATAGCATTATAAGGTGATCCCTCACTTAATTTCAAGATAAATTGTGTTCTCCCCAAGTGTGCACCGTTGGGAAAGTTCGTCGTGTCGAGACACCACGTGATGATCGGGTGTGATAGACTCTACGTTCACATACAACGGGTGCAAGCCAGTGTTGCACATGCGGAACACTCGGGTTAATCTTGATGAGCCTAGCATGTATAGACATGGCCTCGGAAATCAAGAGACTGAAAGGTTGAACATGAGTCATATAGTACATATGATCAACATGATGATGTTCACCATTGAAACCACCTCAACTCACGTGATGATCAGACTTGAGTTGGTGAATTTGGATCATGTATCACTCGAATGACCAGAGGGATGTCAATTTGAGTGGGAGTTCTTAAGTAATATGATTAGTTGAACTCATTATCACGAACATACTCAGTAGTATCTTTGCAAATTATGTTGTAGATTACTAGCTCACGCTGTAGCTCCCTTGAATTTTTATATGTTCCTAGAGAAATAGAGTTGAAAGATGATGGCAGCAATATTGCGGACTGGGTCCGTGATTTGAGGATTGTCCTCATTGCTGCACATAAGGCTTATGTCCTTAATACACCGCTCGGTGCGCCACCCCCTCTAGCGTCGTGAGTAGATGTTGTGAACATCTGACAGGCACGTTCCAATGACTACTTGATAGTTTAGTGCGTCATGCATTGCGGCTTAGAATAGAGGCTCCAAAACGTTTTGAACGTCACAGAACATATGAGATGTTCTAAGAGCTGAAATTGAGATCTCGGGCTCATGCCCGTGTTGTCAGATATGAGATCTCCAACAAGATTATTTGCCTGCAACATGAAGGAGAATAGCTCAATCGTTGAACATGTGCTCAGATTGTCTGGATGCTACAATCTCTTGAATCGAGTGGGAGTTAATCTTCCAGATAAGATAGTGATTGATATAGTTCTCCAAGTCACTGTCACTAAGCTACTAGAGCTTCATGATGAACTATGAAATGCTAGGGATAGAAATGATTATTCCTGAGCTATTAGCGATGTTTGACACCGCAAAGGTAGAAATCAAGAAGGAGCATCAAGTGTGATGGTTAGTAAAACCACTAGTTTCGAGAAGGGCAAGGGCAAGGAGGGAAACTTCATGGATGGCAAGTCAGTTGCTGCTCCAGTGAAGCAACCCAAAGTTGGACCCAAACCCGAGACTAAGTGCTTCTATTATGAGGAGAGCGGTCGCTGAAGCGGAGCAACCCTAGATACTTGGTAGATAAGCAGGCTGGCAACGTCGACAGAAGTATATTTGATATATGTGTTATTGATGTGTACCATGCTAGTACTCCTTGACGGGGTTTATACCCCTAGGCAGGCCAAAGCAACGGGGTCTTCCCCCTTTCGCTTCGAAGAAAAACTACGCGGCTGGCTGGCCGTGGCCGGCTGGAGGACGTCCAGCGCAAGCCAGTGCCGGCTGGCGCCCCGGCCGGCTGGGCATGGCCGGCTGCCTACAGACCGGCTCTTCCGTTGACATCGGGATGGACATACCCGTCCCGTCCCTATGCGCGCAGGTACGACGACGCGACGTGACCGGCACGACGGGCGGCCCTATGGCTATAGTGGCCGCTTACGCACTACCGCGCATGGCTACAGTCCGACCGTCTCGGCCGCTGACCTTGGTGAGCGTGACCGGGCAGGGGAACAGTGCTGGCACGCCCTCGCCACTCGATTACCTGCCCCGGCGTGGCTACAGTACCACCAGCCGTACCGGAGACTTCGGCCGGCTGGCGCTAGATGATGCCCCCCGGGCGGCCCGTGCCACGGCAGGTGGGGGAGGGGCAATCGCAGAGCCGACTGGCGGGCCCCAATGAGAGATGGGACCACTTGACCGGCAGGCCCCGCCAGCGACGAGACACCATGAGCGGCAGGACCCCCTGGCTAGCCTGAGAGGCTGCCAGCTGGGTCCCCCCACCTTTGTACTTATGACATATTGTAAGAGCCGGGGGGTTGGCCTATAAAACCCCCCGAGCCCCCCTACAACGGGACGGACGGATGGTCGCTCACACACACCCACGGAACTCTCATTCCCTTCTCTAGTGGCATAGGAAGACGAGCCGGCTGCTCCTTCTTCCTCCTCTAGATACAGCTCCAGGAGCATTCTTGTACACATACCCATCCATCCAACTAGACCAAGCAGGACTAGGGGTGTTACCTCCCATGGAGGGCCCTGAACCTAGGTACATCGTGTGTCACCACCGCTTGTGCCCAATCTTGCACCCGGAGCCCATCGGCGTCCTCCGGCCCCAACCACTTACGATAATCCACCCCATGGCATCTGTCATGAGAAAATGACGACGGTTGGTGCCCACCGTGGGGCCATACGCGGCGCCGGCCGGATTCATGCTCTGGGCGGGACCCCTCGCCATTCCCCGCCATCGCCGCTCGTCCCGGCGAAACCGTGGGGAGCTCGTGGGGCTTGCCTCAGCACGCCCTGCGGGCAACTCCGTCGGCCTCACGGCCGACATCGACGCGCTCACCGAGCGCTTCAACAGGCTCAGCCTCGCCGAGGCTCCGGTCGCTGACGAGTACCCCGAGGGGGTGCTCGTCTACGCTGGCCCGCCCACAGCAGTGGGCGCACTCGCTGCGGCTCAGCCCAGCGGACCCCACGATTGCATGGGGGTGATGGCCATCACTTCCTCCACCGCATCCGGATGGGCGTGGGTCGCGGCTACCGTTGCCGTCGCCCGCGTCGGCATGTCCGACCCGCTCAGTGCGGCCCTCCGGGGCTTGAGCACTCCGATCGTCCCGACGGTGAACCCCGACACTGCCGCGGCCGATCTCAAGGCGGCTCGCCGCATCCTGTTCGAGGATGCCATCACCCTCGCTGCCACGCGGTGCCACATGGAGGCGGCACAGCGGGAGTACGCTTCCGCCTACGGACTCACCCCGACTGGCAACGAGCCCAACCAGCGTGGGGCTGTGCGCGACCGCGGCCGCGTGGTCGCCAAAATCCTCGATGGTAAAATGCCCATCTACGATACCCCCGTGGCTAACCTGCGGGCTCTCAAGGTGGCCTACGAGGAATTGGCCACCTTGGAGGGCTAAGAGCATGCCGCCCACGAGCGCCACGTCAAGGAGCTCATCGATGCTGCTGATGCGCAGCAGCATCTGCTCGCGACAGGCGGCGCCGCCACTGAAGGCCCCCAGCCCGAGCGCGAGGGCACGGGAACTGCCGGCCGCCAGGCGGCCCAGTACTCCTGCTCCCCTCGCGTCTCCGGTCTCTGGGCCGAAGCGAACAACCCCCAGCCCTCTCAGACGCCGAGGAGTGAGCAACCGACTGTTAGCAGCCGGCGCACCAACGAGCCACCTCGGAGCGGCCGCGACCATGAAGCACCGGCATCCGGCAGCCGGCGTAACTAGGGGCACACGCCGCCTCCGCGGTGCGAGTTGCGGCAGTTGGCGCCACCCACCGTCCGCCCCGAACTCTCGGCTCGGCTCGGACCACGCGTCCCCCACAGCGAGAACGACGCCCGCAACCGCATCGACAAACTCGCACAATCCGCCCTCCTCGAGGAGGAGGGCTCAATTGGTCCGGCCTGCTTCGGCCCCCGGATTCGCACCGAGCCATTCCCAACCGGCTTCACGCTCCCTTGGGACACGCCGAAATACAACGGGGCCGCCAAACCCGAAGACTGCCTGATCGACTACACCATCGTGGTGGGCATCGCTAGGGGGAATAAGCGCGTAGCCATTCGTTATGCCCCCTTATGCTGATCGGCTCGACCCACACCTCACTCAACAGCCTGACGACCGGCATCATCAACACTTGGACGGACTTCGAGGAGGCCTTCGCCCGCAACTTTAACGGCACCTACAAGCGGCCTGGCCATCCCCGTGAGCTCGCCATGTGCGTTCAGGGGCCAAACGAATCCCTCCACAACTACCTCACCCAATGGACCGAGCTCCGCAACTCCTGCGAGGGGGTGCATGAGGTCCAAGCCGTGCAGTACTTCATCAAGGGCTGCCGGGACGGCACCCCTCTCAAGCGCAAGCTCCTGTGCTCCGAGCCAGCCACGCTCACCGAGCTCATGACCAAGGCGAACAAATACGCTACGGCCGATTTGGCCATCCGGGTCAAGACGACCCCTCCTGCCAAGGCAACGACGACGCCAGCCACGACCCGGCCGGCTACCGACAACCGACAGCCGCAAAACAACAAGCGCAAGAATGACCAGCCGGATCCCCGCTACGGGAGCCGACAGGTCAATACCGTCGAGGATCAGGAGCCGGTTGCCCAGTCTTCCGACCAGTGCCAGCGCACCAGCAAGGCTGCCTGGCAGCCGAAGCTCACCTTCGAGCAAATGCTCGATCTCCCCTGCAAGAACCATTCAGGGGCCAAGCCCTCTACGCACACGCTTCGGCAGTGCAGCTTCTCACAGCGATTGGCCCGGGGGACAGCCTTCCGGCTCCTCCCGCGCCGCCAGCCCGCGCGCCAGCCTCGACCCAAGTGGCCGCCCCGGCGCCGGCAACGGCTCCGAACGACAGTCGTCTGATCGACCAGTTCTCCAACCAGGACGGTTGCTACGTCGTCTTCACCAGTGAAGAGACGGACAAACACGCTCAGCGCCGGCTCCATTGTGAGGTAAACTCCACCATGCCGGCACCTCCCTAGTTCATGCACTGGTCGGAGAAGCCGGTCACTTGGAGCCAGGCCAATCACCCTGCCGTGATGCCGAATCTCGGCAACTACGCCTTGGTCCTCGACCCCACCATCGCCACCAAGGAGCGAGCCTGTCGCTTCTCGTGGGTGCTGATAGATGGTGGCAGCAACATCAACATTCTCTACCTCGACACGATGCATAAGCTGGGGATGAAGATAGAAGACCTGCAGGCGAGCCGGACGGTTTTCCATGGCATTGTGCCTAGGAAGTCCAGCTCCCCTGTCGGCAAGATCACGCTCGACGTCCTCTTTGGCGGACCCGGCCATTTCTGCTGCGAGCCAATGTTGTTCAAGGTCGTGGACCTCGCGAGCCCCTACCACGTGCTGTTGGGCCGGCCGACTCTTGTCAGCTTCATGGCGGTCCCTCATTATGCTTACCTCAAGCTCAAGATGTCGGGCCAAAAGGGGATCATCACCATCAAGGGCGACTACAAGATGTCACTCGAATGCGCTCGAGACGGCAGCCGGCTGGCCGAGGCCCTAGAGATCGCTAAGGAGAAATGGCAGCTCGACCAGCTCGTGGCCCTTGCTGCCAGTCAGCCGACTGTGCCGGCTCCACCCTCGCAATCCATCGGCGAGGCCTCCTTCCAACCATCCAAAGACACCAAGCAAATCCCGCTCGACCCGGCCAACCTGGCTCAGTGTGTCACCTTCGGCTCCCGCCTCAACAACAAATACGAAGGCGAGCTCGTTGACTTCCTTCGTGAGAATCGAGACATCTTTGCATGGTCCCCCAACGACATGCCGGGTGTTCCGAGGAAGTTCGCCGAGCACAAACTCCATGTCTGGCCAGATGTCAAGCCGGTCAAGCAACCCCTGCGCCTCTTCTCCGAGGAGAAGCGGTGTACTATAGGCAAAGAGATCGCCCGGCTGCTCGTAGCCGGGTTCATCATGGAAGTATTCCACCCGGACTGGCTGGCCAACCCAATCCTAGAACTGAAGAAGAACAAGACCTGGCGCATGTGCATCGACTACACTAGCCTGAACAAGGCATGTCCCAATGACCCATTCGCCTTGCCGTGGATCGATCAAGTCATCGACTCCACGGCGAGTTGCGACTTGCTGTCCTTCCTGGACGCCTACTTAGGCTACCACCAGATCAAGCTGGATCTGGAAGACCGGCTCAAGACCTCCTTCATCACGCCCTTTGGGGCCTACTGCTACATCACCATGTCCTTCAGCCTGAAGAATGCTGGCGCCACCTTCCAACGATGCATGCAGAAGTGCCTCTTGCCTCAGATAGGCAGGAACGTCTACGTCTACGTCGACGACATCGTTGTCAAAACCAAGAAGCACTTCAGCCTCCTCGACGACCTTTGGGAGACCTTCGCGAACTTACGCGAGTACAATATCAAGCTCAACCCGGAGAAGTGTGTCTTCGGCGTCCCCGCCGGACAACTCTTGGGTTTCTTCGTGTCCGCCCGCGGCATCGAAGCTAACCCCGAGAAGATCAGCGCGACCGAGCGCATGCCGAAACCGACCCGGCTCCGCGACGTCCAGAAGTTCACCAGCTGCCTCGCCTCGCTTAGCCGGTTCATCAGCCGGCTGGGAGAGAAGGCCCTGCCCCTCTACGGGATCCTTTGCAAGATGGCTCTGATCGAGCTAGGTCAAACCAAGAGGCCGGGCGCCTTCGACTGGCCTGACGAGGCGGATGAGGCCTTCCGTGGCCTCAAGAAGGCTCTCACCCATGCGCCCATCCTGGCCGCGTCGGCTGAGAAGGAACCGCTGCTCGCCTACATCACGGCGACCCCCCATGTCATCAGCGTCATTCTGGTGGTCGAGCGGCCGGAGGAGGGCAAGTCCCTGCCGGTCCAACGACCCGTCTACTACCTCAGCGAGGTCCTCTCAACGTCCAACCAGAACTACCCCCACTATCAAAAGATGTGCTATGACATATACTTCGCTGCCAAGAAGGTCAAGCAATACTTCCAAGAGCATACCATTACCATGGTGAGCACGACCCTGCTTGGCGGGATCATGAGCGGTCGGGACTCCACCGGCCGGATCACGAAGTGGGTCATCGCCCTTGCGGATCATGAGATCCGATATGAGCTAAGAACCGCCATCAAGTCGCAGTTGTTGGCGGATTTCCTCGTCGACTCGGCGGAGACGGAGTTCGTCCCGCCTCCCCCAGACTCCACGCATTGGTGCATGCACTTCGACGGCTCGAAAATGAGGACCGGCCTGGGTGCCGGCATAGTCCTCTCCTTCCCGAAAGGTGATCGGCTCAAATATGCCCTACAAATCCACTTTCCCGCCTCCAACAACATGGCTGAGTACGAGACCATCGTCCATGGACTCCGGCTCGCCAAGGAGATCGGCATCAGGCGCATCCTCTGCTTCGGCGACTTCGACCTCGTGGTGCAGCAAGTCTCTGGTGAATGGGATGCCAGGGACGCCAACATGGCCAGCTATCGCTTCCTCGTACAATAGCTCACCGGCTCCTTCGAGGGATGTGAGTTTCATCACATCCCATGGGCAGACAACGAGGCGGCGAATGCACTAGCGAAGATCGGCTCCACCTCGCAGGCCATCCCTGTCGGCGTCTCCCTCGAACGGTTGCTCAAGCCGTCGATCAAGCCTTCCCCAGAATCAGAGTCAATCTTCGTGCCGGCTAGTGTCGCCGGCTCATCGACGGCCCCGGATGCCTCTCCAACAACTTCACCACTGGCTCTCGAATTGTCGGCCGCCCAGCCGGCTCCGATCGAGCCGGCGGCGCCCGAGGCGGCCAGCCACGGTGGCACGGCCGTCATGATGATCACCAACCAGCCGTCCCTAGGGGGCGGCAAGCCAAACCTGGGGGCTGGCCAACCAGCCTCGAGGGCTCCCGAGCCAGTCCCGGGGGCTGGCAAACCGGCCCCAGGGACTGATCAACCAGTCCCGGGGACTCCCGAGCCGACTGCCGTCGCGGCCCCCTCGTGGGCCCAACCCATCTTAGCATTCCTTCTGCGGGGCGAGCTGCCTCCGGACGAGGCTGTGGTTAGGCATATCCAGCACCGGGCCACGGCCTACGGCATCATAAAAAAAACGAGGTCGTCCACCGCAGCACCACCGGTGTTTTCCAGCGATGCGTCGAGCCGGAAAGGGGTCTGAAGATCCTCCTCGACATTCACTAGGGCGAGTGCGGGCATCATGCTGCCTCCCGGACCCTAGTGGCCAAGGCTTTCCGCCACGGCTTCTTCTGGCCGACGGCTCTTGAGGCGGCCAAGAAATTGGTTGATGAGTGCGAGGGCTGCCAACGCTTCAGCACGCAAAGCCACCTGTTTGCAACGGCCCTCCAAACCATCCCCCTCTTGTGGCCTTTAGCTATTTGGGGTCTGGACATGGTGGGCCCATTCAAGACCGCGCGAGGCGGCATGACACACTTACTGGTGGCCATCGACAAATTCACCAAGTGGATCGAGGCGCGACCAATCAAGAAGCTGGACGGCCCCACGGCCGTCCGGTTCATCGACGACATCACGGTACGCTACGGTGTTCCCCACAACATCATCACCGACAACGGCACCAACTTCACCAAGGACGCGCTCGCGCATTTCTGCTCCAAGCAAGGAATCCGGCTCAACCTGGCCTCCGTCGCTCATCCACAGTCCAGCGGCCAGGTCGAGAGGGCGAACGGCCTCATCCTATCCGACACCAAGCCCCGGCTTATGACGCCGCTGGTAAGGTCGGTCGGCTGCTGGATCGACGAGCTGCCAGCCGTCCTTTGGAGTCTCAGGACCACTCCAAACCGGTCAAACGGCTACACTCCCTTCTTCCTCGTGTATGGGTCCGAGGCGAACCGCCGGACAGCACAAGTTGTCCTCCCCATGGGAGGGCCCGTTCATCATCAGCAAGGCTCTACACAACAACACGTACTACCTGATAGACGCCCAGAAGCCACAGAAGCGCAAAAGAGATGCTTCCGGTGAAGAGATGGAGCGCCCATGGAACGCAGCACTCTTGCGCCCGTTTTACTGCTGAGGAAAGTCAATGTATGTATGTATCCCCATCCCTTTGGGCTTATGAATGCAATGGGCGCCCCAAGCCGGCTCTTGGGGCGTGCCCCGTTTCGTTTCTTTGAAAAGTGTTCCTCACTCACCGGCTCCCCGGTCCGGATCCCAGGCCCGGGGCTAGCCGGCTAGGCCTAGAAACGCCTCTCCGAAAAATGGCTAAGTAATGTGAGCCGGCCAAACTTCCCCACCCTTACCAGCTATAGAACCGACTCCCGGCTGTCCGACTGACAGGGCCTCGGGGCGGCAAGGTTTGGCTCACGCGAAAGGTCAAAACAAGGAAGACCCTTTCTAGGCCCAGCTGGACCCTCGCCGCATCTCTACCGCTCTACTTATCCCGAAAAAAACCTCGTGATTCCTAAGTTTTGAACTGGCTCCCCTGAGGCGAAGCCCTGACCCAGCTACAGACCGGCTCCCGGCTGTCGGCCTGGCGGGGCCAAAACCAAAGGGGAAAAGGAATAGAAATGGAAAGAGTCGAGGCGGGCAAAAAGGAATAAGGACAAGGTGGTATGAGTCACAAGGCAAACACAACAGAATATTCATGGCATAAACATTAAGGCAAAAGTGGCCCACGGCCAGCATTCGGTTCGTTACACAAACACCCCTAGTGGGTGGATTCAAGTTTTTACATGCAGGAAAAAAAGATAAAAAGATGCCCGGGGCTTAGGCCACCGACGCATCGCCAGCCAGCGTGCCCCAAGCCAACGCATCGGGGGGCGGCTCGGTCCTCGCCTCGGAGGTGGTCGCAGTCTTCGGGTCGGCCTCCTTGGCCTTTGAGGCGGGATCCTCAGTCTCGGCCGTCTCGCCGCTCGAGTCGGTGCTCTCGTCGGCGACTTCGTCATCCGCCAGGCCTTGAGGGATGCCAAAGGAGTCCTCGGGCAACGGCTTGCCATCCTCGCCAAGAGATGGCAGGAATTTGTCAGCGTCAACGTATGATGCGAGCTTGTTGGCCCGCTGGACAAGGGCCGGCTCGCTGGCCTCCCGCTCTGCGGCCGTCACGTCCCGCATGGTCGCCAGCTGGCCCAGGTCCACGCCACGGTACGAAGACGTCACGAACCGGAGTGCCATCTATGCCCCGGCTCGTGTAGCCGATGCCTTCCAGGCCTTGAGGCGGGGGACGGCGTGCTCCAGCCACTGAGCCACGCGGTGCGTCGGAGCTCCCCCATGGCCCGGCCACAGCGCGGCGATGACCTCCTTGCCGGCGGTCTTGAGCCGCTCCATGCTCTGCTCGAGATGGGTCATCCGCATCTCGATGGCGATCCCAATCTTGTGCAGGTCCCACACGACGTGCTCCTCGATGGAGCGACCACACTCCCGAAGGTATTCCCGGTGCTCCTCAACGGTGCGGGAAGCACGACGATGAGTTTCCGGGAAATGCCCTAGATGGAAGAAGAAGAGAAGGAAATAAAAAGCAAGATGAAACACAAGAAACGGCAAAGGGAAGAGCAACCGGCTGGGGAAGGAGAGAGACGGGCACCTACCTTCGATCGCGTCATCCACCCCAATGGCAAAGTGGAGCGCCGCCTCGCGCTCTGACTTCCGGGCCGCCTCCAAGGTGGCGAGGGAACCCTTGAACTCCTCGAGCGTCTTCTCAAGGTGGGTCACCTCGCATTGAAGGGCGGCGGTCCTCAGGGCAGCGTCAGCCACCTCCTTGACGGCCGCCTCACGGGCCACCACCTCCTTTGCCGCCTTGGCCTTGAGACGATCCCGGGCCGCCTCCCCGTCGACTAGCAGCGCGGCCAGCCAGTCCGTCTCCTGGACGGCCGCCTGGACGTCCCGCGTCAGCCGGTCCCGTTCAGCGACAAGTCCGGTCTTCTCCCCCTGGAGGGTGGCCAGCTCACCTGCAAGACACAACCAATGTTAGCCGATTCCCGGGGGATATATGCCGCTCCTACAAAGTGCAACCCACCTTGCACGCACACCAGCTCCTCCTCCAGGCGGTAGAAGCCATATTTGCCGTGGTCGTGGATGGTGACCGCTTCTGCAAACAGCTTCTGCCGTAGAGAGGTTCCCTCCTGTGGCAAAAAAGGGGGCAAAGGTCAAAACATGCTCAAAGGAGATCCGGCCCGGCTGCCCGTCAGCCGGTTAGCCGGCCCGCATCTCGGGGGATACACCCAGTGGGTGCGCTCGCCCGCCCCCACTAAAAACTCTAAGGCAAAAGTGTCGGCTTGCCTCTGCACGCTGAAGGGTGGTGTCTGCTACCTCCGCAAACCGGGCCAGCTCCTGCCGGCACCGGTCCAGGACACTTCCCAAGTCCATGAAGGACGGGACCGGCCCGCCCGCCTGGGGGGCCTGCACGGCCGGTGCGCTCGCCAGCGCTTCCCATGTTGGAAATATGCCTAGAGGCAATAATAGAATGGTTATTATTGTATTTCCTTGTTCATGATAATTGTCTATTGTTCATGCTATAATTGTGTTAACCGGAAACCGTAATACATGTGTGAATACATAGACCATAACATGTCCCTAGTGAGCCTCTAGTTGAGCTCGTTGATCAATAGATGGTCACGGTTTCATGACCATGGACATTGGATGTCATTGATAACGGGATCACATCATTAGGAGAATGTGATGGACAAGACCCAATCCTAAGCGTAGCACAAGATCATGTAGTTCGTTTGCTAAAGCTTTTCAATATCAAGTATCGTTTCCTTAGACCATGAGATTGTGCAACTCCCGGATACCGTAGGAATGCTTTGGGTGTGCCAAACGCCACAACGTAACTGGGTGGCTATAAAGGTGCACTAAGGGTATCTCCGAAAGTGTGTGTTGGGTTGGCACGAATCGAGACTGGGATTTGTCACTTCGTGTGACGGAGAGGTATCTCTGGGCCCACTCGGTAAGACATCATCATAATGAGCTCAATGTGACTAAGGAGTTAGCCATGGGATGATGTGTTACAGAACGAGTAAAGAGACTTGCCGGTAACGAGATTGAACAAGGTATAGAGATACCGACGATCGAATCTCGGGCAAGTATCATACCGATAGACAAAGGGAATTGTATACGAGATTGATTGAATCCCCGACATCGTGGTTCATCCGATGAGATAATTGTGGAGCATGTGGGAGCCAACATGGGTATCCAGATCTCGCTGTTGGTTATTTGCCGAAGAAGTGTCTTGGTCATGTCCACGTGTCTCCCGAACCCGTAGGGTCTACACACTTAAGGTTCGATGACGCTAGGGTTATAGGGAAATGGTATACGTGATTATCGAAAGTTGTTCGGAGTCTAGCATGAGATCCCGGACATCACGAGGAGCTCTGCAATGGTCCGGAGGTAAAGATTGATATATAGAAAGTCCAGTTTTGGTCACCGGAAAGTTTTCGGGCTCATCGGTATTGTACCTGGAGTGCCGGGAGGGTGCCGAAGGACCCCCGGGAGGGGTGTGACTACCATAGGACTTTGTGGGCCCTTAGAGGAGGTGTGCCAGCCCTTATTTGGCTGGCCAAGACCTTCTAGAAAGGCCCATGCAGCTGGAGGAGTAGAGATAAGGGCATAGGAGTTTGAAAAGGAGGAGATCCACCTCCCTTGTGGGAGGTGGACTCTCCCTTTGATTCGGCCGAAGCTCTCCTCCTTGGAGGAGAGTCCAAGCCAGCCCTCCCTCTCCCTCCTCCTATATATACTTGAGGTTTTGGCCTTTTGAGAACAGTTCTGAACTCTCTCTCTCACGGCAAAGCCCTACCTCTTTTCTTCCTCCTCCGCAGCGCTTAGGCGAAGCCTTGCCGGAATACCTTGCTACTCCACCACCACCACGCCGTCGTGCTGCTGTTGGAGACCTTCCCCAAACTCTCCTTCCTCCTTGCTGGATCAAGGCGTAGGAGACGTCATTGGGCTGCACGTGTGTTGAACGCGGAGGTGCCATTGTTCGTCGCTTAGATCGGAATCCACCGCGATCTGAATCACTGCGAGTACGACTCCATCAACCGCGTTCTTGTAACGCTTCCGCTTAGCAATCTTCAAAGGTATGAAGATGCAATCTCTCCCCACTCGTTGCTGGTTTCTCCATAGATATATCTTGGTGACACGTAGGAAAATTTTGATTTACTACTACGTCTCCCAATAGTGGCATCATGAGCTAGGTCTATGCATAGAATCTATGCACGAGTAGAACACAAAGCAGTTGTGGGCATTGATTTTGTTAATTTCCTTACCACTACTAGTATTATCTTGATTCGGTGGTATTGTGGGATGAAGCGGCCCGGACTGACTTTACACGTACGCTTACGTGAGACTGGTTCCACCGCCTGACATGGACTTGTTGCATAAGGTGGCTAGCGGGTGTCTATCTCTCCCACCTTAGTCGGATTGGATTTGATGAAAAGGGTCCTTATGAAGGGTAAATAGCAATTGGCATATCACGTTGTGGTTTTGGCGTAGGTAAGAAACGTTCTTGCTAGTAACCTATAGCAGCCACGTAAAAACTTGCAACTACTATGTATGAGATTGATCATGTTCTTGTAATAGGATTCACGACTTGCGTGTCGATGAGTATGACAACCGGCAAGAGACATAGGAGTTATCTTAATTTTATTGTATGACATGCGTGTCAATCATAAATGCCATGTAATTACTTTACTTTATTGCTAAACGTTAGCTATAGTAGTAGAAGTAATAGTTGGCGAGACAACTTCATGAAGACACGATGATGGAGATCATGATGATGGAGATCATGGTGTCATGCCGGTGACAGTGATGATCATGGTGCCCCGAAGATGGAGATCAAAGGAGCAAGATGATATTGGCCATACCATGTCACTATATTGATTGCATGTGATGTTTATCATGTTTACATCTTATTTGCATAGAACGACGGTAGTAAATAAGATGATCTCTCACTAAAATTTCAAGAAAAGTGTTCACCCTAACTGTGCAACGTTGCTAAGGATCGTTGTTCCGAAGCACCACGTGATGATCGGGTGTCATAGGTTCTAATGTTCGCATACAACGGGTGTAAGCCAGATTTACACACGCGAAACACTTAGGTTGACTTGACGAGCCTAGCATGTACAGACATGGCCTCGGAACACGGAAGACCGAAAGGTCGAACATGAGTCGTATAGAACATACAATCAACATGGAGATCTTCACCATGGATGACTAGTCCGTCTCACGTGATGATCGGACACGGGCTAGTTGACATGGATCATGTGTCACTTGGATAACTAGAGATATGTCTATCTAAGTGGGAGTTCATTAAATAATTTGATTATGTGAACTTAATTGTCATGAACTTAGTCTAAAATTATCTTTACAATCTATATTGTAGATCCAATGGCCAACGCGAATGTCACCCTCAATTTCAACGCGTTCCTAGAGAAAACCAAGCTGAAAGATGATGGAAGCAACTATGCGGACTGGGTCCGTGGCTTGAGGATCATCCTCATAGCTTCCAAGAAATTGTATGTCCTTGATGCACCAATAGGTGACCCACCCCTTCTCCCAGCAGAGCCAGACGTTGCGAACGCTTGGCATTCTCGCTGCGATGATTACTCCCTTGTTCAGTGCGGCATGCTTTACAGTTTAGAACTGGGGCTCCAAAAGCGTTTTGAGCAACATGGAGCATATGAGATGTTCCAAGAGCTGAAACTGGTTTTCCAAGCTCATGCCCGGGTCGAGAGATATGACGTCTCCAACAAGTTCTTCAACTGTAAGATGAAGGAGAATAGTTCTGTCAGTGAGCACATCCTCAAGATGTGTGGGCTACACAACCGCTTGACTCAGCTGGGAGTTAATCTCCCGGATGACTCGGTCAGTGACAGAATCCTCCAGTCGCTTCCACCTAGCTACAAGAGCTTTGTGATGAACTACAACATGCAAGGGATGGAGAAGTCCATTCCTGAGTTGTACTCGATGCTGAAATCAGCGGAGGTCGAGATCAAAAAGGAGCATCAAGTATTGATGGTGAACAAGACCACTAGTTTCAAGAAAGGCAAGGGTAAGAAGAACTTGAAGAAGGACGACAAAGCTATTGCCGCGCCCGGTAAGCAAGTTACCGGGAAGAAGAAGAACAAGAATGGACCCAAGCCTGAGACTGAGTGTTTTTATTGCAAGGGTACCGGTCACTAGAAGCGGAACTGCCCCAAGTACTTAGCGGATAAGAAGGAAGACAACATTAAAGGTATATGTGATATACTTGTTATTGATGTGTACCTAACCAGCACTCGTAGTAGCTCTTGGGTATTTAATACCGGTGTAGTTGCTCACATTTGTAACTCCAAGCAGGAGCTGCGGAATAAGCGGAGGCTGGCCAAGGACGAGGGAACGATGCGTGTCGGGAATGGTTCCAAGGTCGATGTGATCACCGTCGGCACGCTACCTCTACATCTACCTTCGGGATTAGTGTTAAACCTTAATAATTGTTATTTAGTACCATCTTTGAGCATGAACATTGTATCTGGATCTCGCTTAATGCGAGATGGCTACTCATTTAAATATGAGAATAATGGTTGTTCTATTTATATGAGAGAAATGTTTTATGGTCATGCCCCGCTGGTCAATGGTTTATTTTTGATGAATCTCGAACGTGATGTTACACATGTCCATAGTGTGAGTACCAAAAAGTGTAAGGTTGATCACGATAGTCCCACTTACATGTGGCACTGCCGCCTTGGTCATATTGGTGTCAAACGCATGAAGAAGCTCCATACAGATGGACTTTTGGAGTCTCTTGATTTCGAATCATTTGAGACGTGTGAACCATGCCTCATGGGCAAGATGACCAAGACTCCATTCTCCGGAACAATGGAGCGAGCAACTGACTTGTTGGAAATAATACATACCGATGTATGCGGTCCAATGAGTGTCGAGGCTCGTGGTGGCTACCGTTATGTTCTCACCCTCACTGATGACTTGAGTAGATATGGGTATGTCTACTTAATGAAACATAAGTCTGAAACTTTTGAAAGGTTCAAGGAATTTCAGAGTGAGGTAGAGAATCAACGTGACAGGAAAATAAAGTGCCTACGATCTGATCGTGGCGGAGAATATTTAAGTCACGAGTTTGGCACGCACCTAAGGAAATGTGTAATTGTTTCACAACTCACGCCGCCTGACACACTTCAACGAAATGGTGTGTCTGAACGTCGTAATCGCACTCTATTAGATATGGTACGATTTATGATGTCTCTTACCGACTTACCGCTATCATTTTGGGGATATGCATTAGAGACTGCCGCATTTACTTTCAATAGGGCACCGTCAAAATCCGTTGAGACGACACCGTATGAATTATGGTTTGGAAAGAAACCTATGCTGTCGTTTCTAAAAGTTTGGGGATGCGATGCTTATGTGAAGAAACTTCAACCTGAGAAGCTCTAACCCAAAGCAGAAAAGTGCGTCTTCATAGGATATCCTAAAGAGACTATTGGGTATACCTTCTACCTACGATCCGAGGGCAAAGTCTTTGTTGCCAAGAATGGATCCTTTCTTGAGAAAGAGTTTCTGTCGAAAGAAGTAAGTGGGAGGAAAATAAAACTTGACGAGGTAATTGTACCTCCACTCAAACCGGAGAGTAGCGCAGCACAGGCAGTTGTTTCTGTGGAGCCTACATCGGCTGGAGAGGAAGTTAATGATGATGATCATGAAACTTCAGATCAAGTTACTATTGAACGTCAAAGGTCCACTAGGACACGTTCCGCACCAGAGTGGTACGGCAACCCTGTCCTAGAGATCATGTTGTTAGACAACGGTGAACCTTCGAACTATGAAGAAGCGATGGCAGGCCCGGATTCCGACAAATGGCTTGAAGCCATGAAATCCGAGATAGGATCCATTTATGAGAACAAAGTGTGGACTTTGGTGGACTTGCCTGATGATAAGCGAGCCATTGAAAATAAATGGATCTTTAAGAAGAAGATTGATGCGGATGGTAATGTGACCGTCTATAAGGCCCGGCTTGTCGCTAAGGGTTATCGACAAGTTCAAGGAGTTGACTACGATGAGACTTCCTCACCCGTAGCGATGCTGAAGTCTGTCCGAATCATGTTAGAAATTGCCACATTTTATGATTATGAGATCTGGCAAATGGACGTCAAAACGACATTCCTTAATGGCTTCCTCAAGGAAGAACTGTATATGATGCAGCTGGAAGGTTTTGTCGATCCTAAAGATGCTAACAAGGTATGCAAGCTCTAGCGCTCCATCTATGGGCTGGTGCAAGCATCTCGGAGTTGGAACATTCGCTTTAATGAAGTGATTAAAGCGTTTGGATTTGTACAGGTTTATGGAGAACCCTGTATTTACAAGAAAGTGAGTGGGAGCTCTGTAGCATTTCTCGTATTATATGTGGATGACATATTGATAATGGGAAATGATATAGAACTCTTGGAAAGTGTAAAGGCCTACTTGAATAAGTGTTTTTCAATGAAGGACCTTGGAGAAGCTGCTTACATATTAGGTATTAAGATCTATAGAGATAGATCGAGATGCCTCATAGGTCTTTCACAAAGCACATACCTTCAAAAGATATTGAAGAAGTTCAATATGGATCAGTCCAAGAAGGGGTTCTTGCCTGTGTTACAAGGTGTGAGATTGAGTAGGACTCAATGCCTGACCATGGCAAAGGATAGAGAACAGATGAGTGTCATCCCCTATGCTTCAGTCGTAGGCTCTATTATGTATGCCATGTTGTGTACCAGACCTGATGTGAACCTTGCCATAAGTTTGGTAGGGAGGTACCAAAGTGATCCCGGAGCGAAACACTGGACAGCGGTCAAGAATATCCTGAAGTACCTGAAAAGGACAAAGACATGTTTCTCGTATATGGAGGTGCCGAAGAGCTTGTCGTAAAGGGTTACGTCGATGCTAGCTTCGACACAGATCCGGACGACTCCAAGTCGCAAACCGGATACGTGTATGTTTTGAACGGAGGGGCAGTCAGCTAGTGCAGTAGCAAGCAAAGCATCGTGGCGGCATCTACATGTGAAGCGGAGTACATAGCTGCTTCGGAAGCAGCAAAGGAAGGAGTCTGGATGAAGGAGTTCATCACCGACCTAGGAGTTATTCAAGTGCATCGGGCCCGATGACTCTATTCTGTGACAACACTGGAGCTATTGCCCTTGAGAAGGAGCCCAGGTTTCACAAGAAGACAAGACACATCAGGCGCCGCTTCAACTCCATCCATGATTACATTCAGGATGGAGATATAGATATTTGTAAAGTGCATACGGATCTGAATGTCGCGGATCTGTTGACTAAACTTCTCTCACGAGCAAAACATGATCAACACCAGAATGCTATGGGTGTTCAATTCATCACAATGTAACTATATTATTGACTCTAGTGCAAGTGGGAGACTGTTGGAAATATGCCCTAGAGGCAATAATAAAATGGTTATTATTGTATTTCCCTGTTCATGATAATTGTCTATTGTTCATGCTATAATTGTGTTAACCGGAAACCGTAATGCATGTGTGAATACATAGACCATAACATGCCCCTAGTGAGCCTCTAGTTGACTAGCTCGTTGATCAATAGATGGTCACGGTTTCATGACCATGGACATTGGATGTCATTGATAACAGGATCACATCATTGGGAGAATGATGTGATGGACAAGACCCAATCCTAAGCGTAGCACAAGATCGTGTAGTTCGTTTGCTAAAGCTTTTCAATGTCAAGTATTGTTTCCTTAGACCATGAGATTGTGCAACTCCCGGATACCATAGGAATGCTTTGGGTGTGCCAAATGCCACAATGTAACTGGGTGGCTATAAAGGTGCACTACGGGTATCTCCGAAAGTGTCTGTTGGGTTGGCACGAATCGAGACTAGGATTTGTCACTTCGTGTGACGAAGAGGTATCTCTAGGCCCACTCAGTAAGACATCATCATAATGAGCTCAATGTGACTAAGGAGTTAGCCATGGGATGATGTGTTACAGAATGAGTAAAGAGACTTGTCGGTAACGAGATTGAACAAGGTATAGAGATACCGACGATCGAATCTCGGGCAAGTATCATACCAATAGACAAAGGGAATTGTATACGTGATTGATTGAATCCCCGACATCGTGGTTCATCCGATGAGATCATCGTGGAGCATGTGGGATCCAACATGGGTATCCAGATCCCGCTATTGGTTATTGGCCGGATAAGTGTCTCGGTCATGTACACGTGTCTCCCGAACCCGTAGGGTCTACACACTTAAGGTTCGATGACGCTAGGGTTATAGGGAAATGGTATACGTGATTACCGAAAGTTGTTCAGAGTCCTGGATGAGATCCCGGACGTCACGAGGAGCTCCGGAATGGTCCGGAGGTAAAGATTGATATATAGGAAGTCCAGTTTTGGTCACCGGAAAGTTTTCGGGCTCATCGGTATTGTACCGGGAGTGCCGGGAGGGTGCCGGAGGACCCCCGGGAGGCGTGTGACGACCATAGGACTTTGTGGTCCCTTAGAGGAGGTGTGCCAGCCCTTATTGGGCTGGCCAAGACCTTCTAGAAAGGCCCATGCGGCTGGAGGAGTAGAGATAAGGGCATAGGAGTTTGAAAAGGAGGAGATCCACCTCCCTTGTGGGAGGTGGACTCTCCCTTTGATTCGGCCGAAGTTGTCCTCCTTGGAGGAGAGTCCAAGCCAGCCCTCCCTCTCCCTCCTCCTATATATACTTGAGGTTTTGGCCTTTTGAGAACAGTTCTGAACTCTCTCTCTCATGGCAAAGCCCTACCTCTCTTCTTCCTCCTCCGCAGCGCTTAGGCGAAGCCCTGCCAGAATACCTTGCTACTCCACCACCACCATGCCGTTGTGCTTCTGTTGGAGCCCTTCCCCAACCTCTCCTTCCTCCTTGCTGGATCAAGGCGTAGGAGACGTCACCGGGCTGCACATGTGTTGAATGCGGAGGTGCCATTGTTCGGCGCTTAGATCGGAATCCACCGCGATTTGAATCGCTGCGAGTACGACTCCATCAACCGCGTTCTTGTAACGCTTCCGCTTAGCGATCTTCAAACGTATGAAGATGCAATCTCTCCCCACTCGTTGCTGGTTTCTCCATAGATAGATCTTGGTGACACGTAGGAAAATTTTGATTTACTACTACGTCTCCCAACATCTTAGTGCCAGACGACCTCCTGCATCAACCGCAGGGTCCTCCGGGCCCGGCCGCCGCTGCCGCACGGGCTCGCTGTGGCTCCAGCCACCAGGGGCGGGTTGATGATGGCAAGGGGCCAAGAATCGCCTCTCGCTGCCCCCCACCCGGTGCCGCAGTTGCCTCCTCTCCCGGCGGCTCTGGCGCGTCGGTCGTGCCGGAAGGCACCTCCACCTCCATGGTCGCTGCCTCCGAGGCCGCCGGGACCTCCGGCACCTCGACCCGGGCCGGCTCGGCCACAGGCAGGGTCACCTCCGGCACCTCAGGCCGGGTCGCCTTGGGAGCCGGCTCCGTCGTCGCCTCCCTCGCCTGGGCCGTTTCTTGCGCGGGCAGAGGCACCTGCGGGTCCATGGTCGCTCCCCGTGGCTCGCTTGACGGAGGCCTCGACATGCGGGTGGATTCCGCTGCCGAGTCCGACGCTCGTGGGGGGTCCGCCTACCCCCTCGTCTCCGTCCGCTCGAGGTCCCGGAGTGCGCGGCCCCTCCTCGTGTGCCGGACCGGGAGGCTTGCAGCTCCGCAAGCCTCCTCTTTTCCTCCCGCTTGGTGGCCACGTGCTCGTGGGCCAGCCGGCTGGCGGCATCCGTCGTCTCCCCCGCCGACTCCTCATCTTGGAGCTCGATGAGGTCACTGCAGCATCCAAGAACCGGTCGTTAACCGGCTCGCAAGGCGGAAGCAAAAACTTACACAAAGACAAAGAACTTACGCAATAACAAGGGGCAAGGCCCGCTTGGCGCGTGGCGGCGGCTCCGCGCGGCCACCTTCACCCACTTTGGGCTAGGCGGCGGGGCTGTCGGCCCCTCGTGATCCGGCCTCTTCCCGCGGCCGGCCGCTTCGGCTGCCGGGCCTCGAGCTGGTTGCTCCATGCTCCTCCGGTCCTGGCATACTACGGGAGGAGGCCCGTCTAAGATCATCAAATCGTCATCATCGCCGTCGTCATATGTCCAGTCCCTGATGGAGGGGGCAAGAGGGAACTCACCCGCTCTGTTGGGTTCCTCGGCTGCGCCGGACACTCCGCCCCCCCAGGAGCGCCGCCTCACGGATCCGTCGGCTCGTCGGCTCCTCCCGAGGAGTACACTCCTTCTTCTGAGGGCCTCCCGCCTGCAAGTCTTCAGAGTTGCCTGCTTCGCCTCGAAGATCTGCGGGTGTGGGCCGTTCGGCGTGTTTTGTCGTACCAGCAGTTGCGGTCAGCACTTGAACGTAAGTTCTCCAGCCAGCTGCCGGTTGGGGAATACCAAACAAGAAAAAACCGCCTGGACGAAAAAACTCACCAAGGGAGGCCGATTGATGTGGTCGTATGACTCCATGCCGAAGGACCACGAGGCAGGCTTCAACTTGAACATCGTGAGGGCATTCACCCACTTCACCACCTGAGCCGGCATCAGCTCGACGGTGGACTGCCGTAGGGGTCATGCCGGCCGAACATGTCGCAGATCCGGTGTGGTCACATCTGGAGGGGCGACACCCGACGCGAGATGAAGGTCGCCACCAGGTCGGCGGCGACCAGCCCCTCGCCGCTCTTCAGTTGCGTAAGCCGGGCAAGCTCGTCCAAGGCCACGCCGCGTGGGGCAGGTCCCAGCCAGTTTTGCTGAGAGGACTGGCGGTTCTCAAACGGCGGCAGCCGGATGTAGTCCATCCTTGGGTCGATGTTCTTCACATAGAAGAACGTCCGATGCCACCCCTTGACAGAATCGATAAGGGAAAGAGGAGGAAAACGAGCAACGCCGTGGCAGCACACCACCGTGCCCCCGCAGGCGTCGCTTTTTAGGGGTTTGAGATAGAAGAGGGCATTGACAAGATCAATGAAAGGAAGGATACCGAGGTACCCCTCGCACAGCGTTACGAAGGCAGAGAGGTACAAAATCGAATTTGGACCGAGGTTGTGCGGTTGGAGGTCAAAGGTGTCAAGCAGAAGACGGAAAAAGAGACTCACCGGAAGCCTGAAGCCCTGGGAGAAGTGCCAGAGGAACACGATGTGTTCCCCTGGCTGTGGCGCCGGCGCTATCTCGTCGCCCGGCGCGCGTGCGGCCACCCACTCCGCCGACGGCAACATGCGTGCACGATGCAGCTCGGCGATGTCCGCCTCAACCACGAAGGAACCAGCCGAACTGCCTCCGCGTCCATCAGCCATCGCGGCGGCGATGCGGTGTGCGGGTGCGGGCGCGGGCACGGGCTCGGGTGTGACGGTGTGCGAGGGAAGGAAAGAGGCGACGACGAAGGGCAGCAAGGAGACAAGTGGGGCACGGATACCTCCGCCCCTGCACTTTCTCTCCTTTTATAGGGAGGCCACGACCGGGGGACATGGGATCGTTTGTGCCCACTCCTCCCGGAAACTCCGTGCGCGTGGGTGGTCCTGGGCCGTAACGGCCGCTTCGGGGCGCAGAGGATCCTGTCCTGCGCCCCGAGGCCTACAAGGGCTACGCCTGGGTCCTACCTGGCTAGACCTGGGCGACGTCCCGTCTCCCCGCGTGCGCGGGACCCGCAACATCATTACTCGCCGCGTGGCATGCCGTGTGCCGGCCCGGGTCCCAGGGTGGCGCGCCAAAACCTGAGGCGTCGGATCCAACGGCTGACCCGACTGCCCCTTCGCCTTCGAGCCGAAGGCGTGTGGCACTGAGGGTAAGGCACCGGCTCCCCACCGTCCGCCAGACGCGGCCCCCGCCGGCTTCGGAGACTACTAACGGGGTTTATACCCCTAGGTAGGCCAAAGCAATGGGGTCTTCCCCCTTTCGCTTCAAAGAAAAACTACGCGGTTGGCTGGCCGTGGCCGGCTGGAGGACGTCCAGCGCAAGCCAGTGCCGGCTGGCGCCCCGGACGACTGGTCAAGGAGCCGGTTGGGCCGTCGGCTGGCTGGGCGCGGCCGGCTGCCCACGGGCTGGCTCTTCCGTTGACATCGGGACGGACATGCCCCGTCCCGTCCCTCTGTGCGCAGGTATGACGACGCGACGTGACCGACACTACCGCACGTGGCTACAGTTCGACTGTCCCGTCCGCTGACCTTGGTGAGCATGACTGGGGGGGCAACAGTGCCGGCACGCCCTTTCCACTCGATTACCTGCCCCGGCATGGCTACAGTACCGCCGGCCATACCGGAGACTTCGGCCGGCTGGCGCTAGACGACGTCCCCCGGGCGGCCCGTGTCGCGGCAGGTGGGCGAGGGCCAATTGCAGAGCCGGCTGGCGGGCCCCAACGGGAGATGGGACCGCTCGGCCGGCGGGCCCCACCAGCAACGAGACGCCACGAGCGGTGGGACCCCGTGGCCAGCCGGAGAGGCTGCCAGCCGGGTCCCCCCACCTTTGTACTTATGACATATTGTAAGAGCCGGGGGGGAGGCCTATAAAAAAATCCGAGCCCCCTGCAACGGGATGGACGTATGGTCGCTCACACACACCCACGGAACTCTCATTCCCTTCTCTAGTGGCAGAGGAAGACGAGCCGGCTTCTCCTTCTTCCTCCTCTAGATACAGCTCCAGTAGCATTCTTATACACATACCCATCCATCCAACTAGACTAAGCAGGACTAGGGGTGTTACCTCCCATGGAGGGCCCTGGACCAGGGAACATCGTGTGCCACCACCGCTTGTGCCCAATCTCGCACTCGGAGCCCGTCGGCGTCCTCCGGCCCCAACCACTTACGATAAGCCACCCCATGGCATCTGTCGTGAGAAAACGATGACACTCCTAGTAGAACCTGGGTATAAGATACCGGTTCGGTTGCTAAATCTTAGTAACTCGAAATAAAAGCTACGAAATAAATGGAGAACTAGCTAAGGGTGAGGTGACGATGTGTGTTGGAAATGCTTCCAAGGTTGATGTGATCAACATCGCACGCTCTCTCTTCGGGATTAGTGACGAACCTAAATAAATGTAATTTGGTGTTTGCATTGAGCATGAACGTGATTAGATCGTGTTTATTGTAATACATTTATTCATTTAAGTCATAGAATAAAGGTTATTCTGCTTACATGAATAATACCTTCAATGGTCATGCACCCAGTGAGAATGGTTTGTTGAATCTTGATCGTAGTAATACACATGTTCATAACATTGATGCCAAAAGATACAAAGTTAATAATGATAGTACCACATACTTGTGGCACTGCCACTAAATGTCATATTGGTGTAAAGCGCATGAAGAAACTCCATGTTGATGGATCTTTGGACTCACTCGATTTCGAATCGGTTGAGACATGAGAACCATGCCTCTTGGGCAAGATGACTAGGGACTCCGTTTTCCGGTTTGATGGAGCGGGCAAGTGAGATTTATTGGTAATGATACATGTTGATGTATTCAATCCAATGAGTCTTGTAGCGTGCGGTGGATATCGTTATTTTCTTACCTTCACTGATGATTTCAGTAGATAATAGCGTATATTTACTTAATTAAACACAAGCCTGAATCATTCGAAAAGTTCAAGCAGAATCAGAGTGAAGTTTGAGATCATCGTGACGAGAAGATAAGATGTCTACGATATGATCGTGGAGGTGAATATCTGTGTTACGAGTTTGGTATACAACTTAAGACAATGTGAAAGTTGTTTCACAACTCACGCCATCTGGAGCACCATAGTGTGATTGTGTGTCCGAACGTCGTAGTCGTGCTCTATTGAATATGGTGTGAACTATGATGTCTCTTATCGATTTGCCACTATCGTTTTGGGGTTATGCATTAGAGACAACTACATTCACTTTAAATAGGGCACCATCTAAATCAGTTGAGATGACACCGTATGAATTATGGTTTGGCAGAAACCTAAGCTGTCATTTCTTAATGTTTGGGGCTGCGACGCTTATGTCAAAAGGGTTTTCACCTAATGAGCTAGAACCCAAAACGGACAAATGCACCATCATAGAATACCCTAAGAACAGTTGGGTATACCTTCTATCTCAGATCCAAGTGCAAATTGTTTGTTGCTAAAAACGGGTCCTTTCTCGAGAAAGAGTTTCTCTCGATAGAATTGAGTGGGAGGAAGATAGAACTTGATGAGGTTATTGAACCTTTGTTTCAACCAGAGAGTAGCGCAGCAGAAAAAATTGTTTCTGTGGAGCCTACGTTAGTTGAAGAGGAAGTTAATGATGATGATCATGAAGCTCCGGATCAAGTTACTATCAAACCTCATAGGTTGACAAGGACGCGTACTGCTCGTGAGTGGTACGACAACCCTGTCTTAGAGGTCATGTTGTTGGACAACGATGATCCTACGAGCTATGGAGAAGCGATGATGGGCCCGGATTCTGACAAATGGTTAGAGGCCATGAAATCCGAGAAAGGATCCATGTATGAAAACCAAGTATAGACTTTGGTAGACTTGCTCGCTGGACGGCAGGCCGTTGAGTACAAATGGACCTTTAAGATGAAGACAGACGCTGATGGTAAATGTCACCATTTATAAAGCTCGACTTGTCGGAAATAAGTTTCCACCAAGTTCAAGGAGTTGACTATGATGAGACTTTCTCACCCGTAGCGATGCTAAAGTCTGTTGGAATTATGTTAGCATTTGCTGCATTTTTCAATTATGAAATCTGGTAGATGGATGTCAAAACCTCGTTTCCTTAACGATTTACTTGAGGAAAGGTTGTATGTGATACAACCAGAAGGTTTTGTCTGTCCTAAGGATGCTAAAAGGTGTGCAAGCTCCAGCAATCCTTCTATGGGCCGGAGCAAGCATCTCGGAGTTGGAATATATGCTTTGATGAGGTGATCAAAGTTTTTGAGTCTATACAAAGTTTATTAGAAACTTGTATTTACAATAAAGTGAGTGGGAGCACTATAGAGTTTCTGATAAGCATATGTGGATGACATATTGTTGATCAGAAATGATGTAGAATCTCTGGAAAACATAAAGGGTTGTTTGAAAAGAGTTTTTCAAAGGAAGACCTAGATAAAGCTACCTAATTGTTGAGCATCAAGATCTATAAAGATAGATCAAGATGCTTGATGAGACTTTCAAAGAGTACATACCTTGACAAGATTTTGAAAGAGTTCAAAATGGATCAGTCAGAGAAAGAGTTCTTGCCTGATTTGTAAGGTGTGAAGTTGAGTAAGACTCAAAGCTCGACCACGGCAGAAGATAGAGAGCGGACTAAGGTCATCCCCTATGCTTTAGCCATAGGCTCAATATAGTATGCCATGCTGTGTATCGCAGGTGTGTGTGCCTTGCCATGAGTCTGTCAAGAGGTACAAGAGTGATCCAGGAGTGGATCACTGGACAGCGGTCAAGATAATCCTTAGTAACTAAAAGACTAAGGAAATGTTTCTCTATTATGGAGGTGATAAAGAGTTCGTCGTAAAGAGTTACGTCGATGCAAGCCTTAACACCAATCTGGATGACTCTTAGTAGAAATTCAGATACGTATAGTGGAGCGGCCATTTGGAATAGCTCCAAGTGGAGTGTGGTAGGCGTGTCTATAGTATGACATAGATATTTGCAAAGTACACACGGATCTGAATGACACAGACCCGTTAACTAAAAGACCTCTCTCACATGCAAAGCATGATCGATCCCCAGAACTCATTAGGTGTTAGATTCATAACAGTGCGAATCACATGATGATGTGAACTAGATTACTGACTCTAGTGCAAGTGGTAGACTGTTGAAAATATGCCCTAGAGGCAATAATAAATTAGTTATTATCATGTTTCCTTGTTCATGATAATCGTTTATTATCCATGCTATAATTGTATTGATTGGAAACTAAATACATGTGTGGGTATATAGACAACACCGTGTATCTAGTATGCCTCTAATAAACTAGCTCGTTGATCAAAGATGGTCAAGGTTTCCTAGCCATTGACATGATATTGTTGGGAGACGTAGTAGTAAATCAAAAAATTTCCTACGTGTCACCAAGATCAATCTATGGAGAAACCAACAGCGAGCAAAGGGGGAGTACATCTTCATACCTTTGAAGATTGCAAAGCGGAAGCATTACTAGAACGCGGTTGGTGGAGTCGTACTCCTAGCGATTCAGAATGCGGTGGATTCCGATCTAAGCGCCAAACAACGGCGCCTCCGCGTTCAACACACGTGCAGCCCGGTGACACCTCCTACGCCTTGATCCAACAAGGAGGAAGGAGAGGTTGATGGAGAGCTAAGCCAGCACAATGGCGTGGTGACGGTGGAGCTGCGTGGTACTCTGGTAGGGCTTCGCCAAGCACTACGGAGGACGACGAGGAGGAGGGGTAGGGCTACGTCGAGAGGGAGAGAGACTTGTGTGTCGGCAGCCCCCCAAACCCCCACTATACATATAGGAGGAGGAGGGAGGGTGCAGCCCCTAGGGTTCCCACCCTAGGGCCAGCGGCAGCCCTAGATGGCCCTTGGGGCGGCGGCCAGAGAGGGGAGAGGAGGGACGGCGCCCTAGGTGGGCCTAGGGCCCATCTGACCCTAGGGTTTGCCCCCTCCCACCTATTTCTGCGCCTTGGGCCCTTGTAGGAGGCGCACCAGCCCACCTAGGGGCTGGTTCCCTCCCACCTTCGGCCCATGCAGCCCTCTGGTGCCGGTGGCCCCACACAGTGGACCCCCAGAACCCTTCTGGTGGTCTCGGTACGTTACCGGTGATGCCCGAAACACTTCCGGTGACAAAAACATCACTTCCTATATATGAATCTCTACCTCCGGACCATGTTGGAACTCCTCGTGACGTCTGGGATCTCATCCGGGACTCCAAACAACCTTCGGTAACCACGTACACAATTTCCCTATAACCCTAGCGTCATCGAACCTTAAGTGTGTAGACCCTATGGGTTCGGGAGGCATGTAGACATGACCGAGACACCTCTCCGGTCAATAACCAATAGCGGGATCTAGATACCCATATTTTCTCCCACATGTTCCACGATGATATCATCCGATGAACCACGATGTTGGGGATTCAAACAATCTCGTATACAATTCCCTTGTCAATCGGTATGTTACTTGCCCGAGATTCAATCGTCGGTATCCCTATACCTTGTTCAATCTCGTTACCGGTAAGTCTCTTTACTCGTTCCGTAACACATCATCCTGTGACTAACTCCTTAGTCACATTGAGCTCATTGTGATGATGTATTGCTGAGTGGGCCCCTGAGATACCTCTCCGTCACACGGAGTGACAATTCCCAGTCTTGATTCGTGCCAACCCAACAGATACTTTTGGGGATACCCGTAGTGCACCTTTATAGCCACCCAGTTACGTTGTGACGTTTGGCACACCCAAAGCATTCCTACGGTACCCGGGAGTTGCACAATCTCATGGTCTAAGGAAATGATACTTGACATTAGAAAAACTTTAGCAAACAAATTACACGATCTTGTGCTATGCTTAGGATTGGGTCTTGCCCATCACATCATTCTCCTAATGATGTGATCCCGTTATCAATGACATCCAATGTCCATGGCCATGAAACCGTGACCATCTATTGATCAACGAGCTTGCCAACTAGAGGCTCACTAGGGACATGTTGTGGTCTATGTATTCACACATGTATTACAGTTTCTGGTCAATACAATTATAGCATGAACAATAGACAATTATCATGAACAAGGAAATATAACAATAACCACTTTATTATTGCCTCTAGGACATATTTCCAATAGTCTCCCACTTGCACTAGAGTCAATAATCTAGTTCACATCGCCATGTGATTAACACTTACATCACCATGTGATCATATCATCATGTGATTAACACCCAATTAGTTTTGGGGTTTGATCATGTTTTGCTCGTGAAAGAGGTTTTTAGTCAACGGGTCTGCGACATTCAGATCCGTGTGTACCTTGCAAACTTCTATGTCATACTGTAGATACTGCTCCCATGCTCCACTTGGAGCTATTCCAAATGGTTACTCCACTATACGTATCCGGATTTCTACTAAGAGTCATCTGGATTGGTGTTAAATCTTGCATCGACATAACCCTTTACGACGAACTCTTTATCATCTCCATAATTAAGAAATATCACCGTTGTATAGTGATCCACTCCTGAATTTCTCTTGTACCCCTTGACAGACTCATGGCAAGGCACACACACAGGTGCAGTACACAACATGGCATACTATATAGAGCCTATGGCTGAAGCATAGGGGATGACACTCATCTTTTCTCTATTTTCTGCCGTGGTCAGGCATTGAGCTATGCTCAATCTCACACCTTCTAATATAGGCAAGAACCCTTTCTTGGACTGATCCATATTGAACTTCTTCAATATCTTGTCAAGGTATGTACTCATTGAAATTATTATCAAGCATCTTGATCTATCTCTATAAATCCTGATGCCCAACAATTAGGTAGCTTTATCTAGGTCTTCCTTTGAATTTTTTTCCAAACAACCATTTATGCTTTCTAGAAATTCTACATCATTTCCGAGCAATAATATGTCAACTACATATTCTTATCAGAAATTCTGTAGTGCTCCCACTCACTTTCTTGTAAATACAAGTTTCTCATAAACTTTGTATAAACTCGAAAACTTTGATCACTTCATGAAAGCTCATATTCCAACTCCGAGATGCTTGCTCCATTCCATAGAAGGATCGCTAGAGTTTGCATACCTTTTAGCATCCTTAGGATTGACAAAACCTTCTGGTTGTATCACATACAACTCTTCCTCACAGAAACCGTTAAGGAAGCCTTGGTTTTTACATCCATCTGCCAGATTTCATAATCGAAAAATGCAGCAACTGCTAGCATCATTTTAATAGACTTTTAGCATCGCTATGGATGAGAAAATCTCATCACAATCAACTCCTTGAACTTGGCGGAAACTTCTTTGTGACAAGTCAAACTTTATAAACGGTGACATTTCACCATTAGCGTATGTGTTCATCTCAAAGGTCCATTTGTACTCAGCGACCTGCCATTCAATGGGCAAGTCTACCAGAGTCCATACTTGGTTTTCATACATGGATCCTTTCTCGGATTTCATGGCTCCTGGCCATTTGTTGGAATCCGGGCCCACCATTGCTACTCCATAGTTTGTAGGTTCATCGTTTTCCAACAACATGACTTCCAAGACAGGGTTGCCGTACTCCTCAGGAGGAGTTCGCGTCCTTGTCGACCTACGAGGTTTGATAGTAACTTGAAACAAAGCTTCATGATTATCATCATTAACTTCCTTTTCAACTGACGTAGGCTCCACATAAACATATTTCTGTGTTGCGCTACTCTCTCATTGAAACAAAGGTTCAACCACCTCATCAAGTTCTATCTTCCTCCCACTCAATTATTTCGAGAGAAACCCTTTCTCGAGAAAGGACCCATTCTTAGCAACAAACACCTTTTGTGCTTGGATCTGAGATAGAAGGTATACCCAATGTCTCCTTAGGGTATTCTATGAAGATGCATTTGCCTGCTTTGGGTTCGAGTTCATTAGGTGAAAACCCATTTTCACATAAGCGTTGCAGCCCCAAACATTAAGAAATGAAAGCTTAGGCTTCTGTCAAACCATAATGCTCACGGTGTCATCTCAACAGACTTAGATGGTGCCCTATTAAAGTGAATGGATTTGTCTTTAATGCATGACCCCTTAATGATAGTGGCAAAACGACAAGAGACATCATAGTACTCACTATATCCAATAGAGCACGACTACGACGTTCGGACCCACCATCACACTATGGTGTTCCAGGAGGCGTGAGCTATGAAACAATTTCCACATTGTCTAAAATTGCATACCAAACTCGTAACTCAGATATTCACCTCCACGATCACATCGTGGACATTTTATCTTCTTGTCACGATGATCTTTAACTTCACTCTGAAACTCCTTGAACTTTGAAAAATTCTAGACTCATGTTTCATTAAGTAAATATCCCCATATTCACTCAAATCATCAGTGAAGGTAAATAAAATAACGATATCCACTGTGTGTTTCAACACTCATTGGACCACGTACATCAACATGTATTAATTCCAATAAGCCACTAGCCCTCTCCATCATACCGGAAGACGGGGTCTTAGTCATCTTGCCCAAGAGGCATGGCTCGCATGTCTCAACCGATTCGAACTCGAATGAGTCCAAAGATCCATAAGAATGCAGTTTCTTCATGCGCTTTACACCAATATGACGTTTGTGGCAGTGCCACAAGAATGTGGTACTATCATTATTAACTTTGTATCTTTGGTATCAACATTATGAGCATATGTATTGTTACGATCAAGATTCAATAAACCATTCCCATTGGGTGCATGACCATTGAAGACATTATTCATGTAAATAGAATAACCATTATTCTCTAACTTAAATAAATAACCGTATTGCACTAAACATGATCCAATCATGTTCATGCTCAACGCAAACACCAAATAACATTTACTTAGGTTCATTACTAATCCTGGAGGTAGAGAAAGCATGCGATGGTGATCACATCAACCTTGGAAACACTTCCAACACAGATCCTCACCTTTCACTTAGCTAGCCTCCATTTATTCTGTAGCTTTTATTTTGAGTTGCTAACACTTAGCAACCGAACCGGTATCCAATACCCATGTGCTACTAGGAGTACCAGCAAGGTGCACATCAATAACACGTATATCAAATATACTTCTGTCGACATTGCCAGCCTTCTTATCTACCAAGTATCTAGGGTTGTTCCGCTTCAGGGAACATTCTCCTCATAATAGAAGCACATAGTCTCGGGTTTGGGCTCAACCTTGGGTTTCTTCACTAGAGCGGCAACTGGCTTGCCATTCTTGAAGTTTTTCCCTACTTGCCCTTTCCCTTCTTGAAACTAGTGGTTTTCACTTAACCATCAACACTTGATGCTTCTTCTTGATTTCTACCTTCGTGGTGTCAAACATCACGAACAACTCAGGGATCATCTTATCCATCCCTGGCATGTTATAGTTCATCACGAAGCTCTAGTAGCTTGGTGGCAGTGACTTGGAGAACTGTATTAATCACTATCTTATCTAGAAGATTAACTCCCACTTGATCCAAGTGATTGTAGCACTGAGACAATCTGAGCACATGCTCACCGATTGAGCTATTCTCCTTTATCTTGCAGGCAAAGAATCTTGTTGGAGGTCTCATACCTCTCAACATAGGCACGAGCCTGAAATCCCAATTTCAGCTCCTAGAACATCTCATATGTTCCGTGACGTTCAAAATGTTTTGGAGCCTCAATTCTAAGCCGTAATGCATGACGCACTGAACTATCAAGTAGTCATCAGAAACTGCGTGTCATATGTTCACAACATCTACAGACAACGCTTGAGGGAGCGGTGCACTTAGAGGTGCATCAAGGACATAAGCCTTCTGTGCAGCAATAAGGACAATCCTTAGATCACGGACCCAGTCCGCATTACTGCTTACATCAACTTTCAACTTGCTTTTCTCTAGGACCGTATCAATAAAACAGGGGAGCTACAGCGTGAGCTATCTACGACATGATTTGCAAAGACACTTTTAGACTAAGTTCATGATAATTAAGTTCATCTAATCAAATTAATAATGAACTCCCACTTAGATGGACATCTCTCTAGTTGTCCAAGTGACACATGATCCACGTCAACTAGCCCGTGTCCGATCATCACGTGAGACGGACTAGTCATCAATGGTGAACATCTTCATGTTGATCGTACCTTCTATACGACTCATGTTCGACCTTTTGGTCTCTCGTGTTCCGAGGCCATGTATGTACATTATAGGCTCGTCAAGTCAACCTAAGTGTATTGTGTGTGTAAATCTGGCTTACATCCGTTGTATGCGACCGTTAGAGCCTATCACACCCGATCATGACGGGGTAATCCGAAACAACGAACCTTAGCAATGGTGCACAGTTAGGGGGAACATATTTCTTGACATTTTAGTGAGAGATCATCTTATTTAAGCTACCGTCGTTCTAAGCAAATAATATGTAAAACATGATAAACATCACATGCAATCATATAGTGACATGATATGGCCAATATCATCTTGCTCCTTTGATCTCAATCTTCGGGGCACCATGATCATCATTGTCACCGGCACGACACCATGATCTCCATCATCGTGTCTTCATGAAGTTGTCTCGCCAACTATTACTTCTACTACTATGGCTAATTGTTAGCAGTAAAGTAAAGTAATTACATGGCGTTCTTGATTGACACGCAGGTCATACAATAAATTAAGACAACTCCTATGGCTCTTGCCAGTTATCATACTCATCGACATGCAAGTCGCGAATCCTATTACAAGAACATGATCAATCTCATACATCACATATATCATATCACATTCATTGACCATATTACATCACATGCATATGCTACAAAAACAAGTTAGACGTCCTCTAATTTGTTGTTTGCAAGTTTTTACATGGTTGCTATAGGTTTCTAGCAAGAACGTTTCTTACCTACGCAAAAACCACAATGTAATATGCCAATTTCTATTTACCCTTCATAAGGACCCTTTTCATCAAATCCGATCCGACTAAAGTGGGAGAGACAGACACCCGCAAGCCACCTTATGCAACCAGTGCATCTGTGGTGGAACCAGTCTCACGTTAGCGTACGTGTAAGGTCGGTCCAAGCCGCTTCATCCCACAATGCCGCCGAATCAAGATAAGACTAGTAACGGCAAGCCAATTGACAAAATCGACGCCCACAACACCTTGTGTTCTACCCGTGCATAGATTCTACGCATAGACCTAGCTCTAATACCACTGTTGGGAGACGTAGTAGTAAATCAAAAAAATTCCTACGTGTCACCAAGATCAATCTATGGAGAAACCAACAACGAGCAAAGGGGTAGTGCATCTTCATACCTTTGAATATCGCAAAGCAGAAGCGTTACTAGAACGCGGTTGGTGGAGTCGTACTCGTAGCGATTCAAATCGCGGTGGATTCCGATCTAAGTGCCGAACAATGGCGCCTCCGCGTTCAACACACGTGCAGCCTAGTGACGTGTCCTATGCCTTGATCAAACAAGGAGGAAGGAGAGGATGAGGGAGAGCTCTGGCAGCACGACGGCATGGTGACGGTGGAGCTGCGTGGTACTCCGACAGGGCTTCGCCAAGTAGTACGGAGGACGAGGACGAGGAGGGGTAGGGCTACGCCGAGAGGGAGAGAGACCTGTGTGTCGGTAGCCCCCCAAACCCCCACTATACATATAGGAGGAGGAGGGAGGGTGCAGCCCCTAGGGTTCCCACCCTAGGGCGGGCGGCAGCCCTAGATGGCCCTTGGGGCGGTGGCCAGAGAGGGGAGAGGAGGGGTGGCGCCCTAGGTGGGCCTAGGGCCCATCTAACCCTAGGGTTTGCCCCCCTCCCACCTATTGTTGCGCCTTGGGCCCTTGTGGGAGGCCCACCAGCCCACCTAGGGGCTGGTTCCCTCCCACCTTCGTCCCGTGCAGCCCTCTGGTGCAGGTGGCCCCACACGATGGACCCCGGAACCCTTCCGGTGGTCCCGGTACGTTACCGGTGATGCCCGAAACACTTCCGGTGACCAAAACCTCACTTCCTATATATGAATCTTTACCTCCGGACCATTCCTGAACTCCTCGTGACGTTTTGGGATCTCATCCGTGACTCCCAAAAACCTTCAGTAACCACGTACACAATTTCCCTATAATCCTAACGTTATCGAACCTTAAGTGTGTAAACCCTACGGGTTCGGGAGGCATGTAGACATGACCGAGACACCTCTCCGGTCAATAACCAATAGCGGGATCTGGATACCCATATTGTCTCCCACATGTTCCATGATGATCTCATCAGATGAACCACGATGTTGGGGATTCAAACAATCACGTATACAATTCCCTTGTCAATCGGTATGTTACTTGCCCGAGATTCGATCGTCGGTATCCCTATACCTTGTTCAGTCTCGTTACCGGTAAGTCTCTTTACCCATTTCGTAACACATCATCCTGTGACTAACTCCTTAGTCACATTGAGCTCATTGTGATGATGTATTGCCGAGTGGGCCCCGAGATACCTCTCCGTCACATGGAGTGACAATTCCCAGTCTTGATTCGTGCCACCCAACAGATACTTTCGGGAATACCCGTAGTGCACCTTTATAGCCACCCAGTTACGTTGTGACGTTTGGCACACCCAAAGCATTCCTACGGTACCCGGGAGTTGCACAATCTCATGGTTTAAGGAAATGATACTTGACATTAGAAAAGCTTTAGAAGACGAACTACACGATCTTGTGCTATGCTTAGGATTGGGTCTTGTCCATCACATCATTCTCCTAATGATGTGATCCTGTTATCAATGACATACAATGTCCATGGCCATGAAACTGTGACCATCTATTGACCAACGAGGTAGCCAACTAGAGGCTCACTAGGGACATGTTGTGGTCTATGTATTCACACATGTATTGCGGTTTCCGGTTAATACAATTATAGCATGAACAATAGACAATTATCATGAACAAGGAAATATAATAATAACCACTTTATTATTTCCTCTAGGGCATGTTTCCAATAGATATGTCATTTGATAGCGGGATCACATCATTAGGAGAATGATGTGATGAACAAGACCCAAACTATAAACATAGTGTATGATCGTGTCAGTTTTCTGCATGTCAACTATCTGTTCCTATGACCATGCAATCATGCAACTCACTAACACCGGAGGAGTGCCTTGTTTGTACCAAACGTCGCAACATAACTGGGTGACTATAAAGGTTCTCTACAGGTATCTCCGAGGGTGTCTGTTGGGTTGGCATGGATCAAGACTGGGATTTGTTACTCAGTGTGACAGAGAGGTATCTCAGGGCCCACTCGGTAATACAACATCACAACAAAGCCTTGCAATCAAAGTGACTAAGTGTTAGCCACTGGATCTTGTATTATGGAACGAGTAAAGAGACTTGCCGGTAACGAGATTGAACTAGGTATAGATATACCGAGGATCGAATCTCGGGCAAGTAACATACCGAAGAACAAAGGGAACAACATACGAGATTAACTGAATCCTTGACATAGAGGTTCGACCGATAAAGATCTTCGTAGAATATGTAGGAACCAATATGGGCATCTAGGTCCTGCTATTGATTATTGACTGTAGAGGTGTGTCGGTCATGTCTACATAGTTCTCGAACCCGCAGGGTCTGCACACTTAAGGTCCGGTGACGTTTTGGTAGTATAGAGTTATGTATGGTGGTGACCGAAGGTTGTTCGGAGTCCCGGATGATATCCCAGACATGACGAGGAGCTCTGGAATAGTCCGGAGGTAAAGATTGATATATGGGATAATAGTGTTTGGTCTCCGGAAGGGTTCCGGAATTCATCGGAAATAGTTTCAGATGTTTCCCGAAATGTTCGGGGTACAAGGACACTTTATTTGGGCCAAGGGGTAAAGCCCATGATTCTTGAGGAAGGTGCAAAAGGTGTTTTGCAGAGGCCAGGGGCCAGACGCCGAGGACCTTGGCGTCTGGTCTTGGAGTCCGAGGAGGACTCTTGCCTTGCGGGCAAACCGACCTTGAGGAGGATTTTTCTCCAAGTTTCGACCCTAGGGCTCAACATATAAATAAAGGGGCGGGGCTAGCACTTGGAACACATCAAGAAACCGTAAGCCACGTGTTGCCTCTCCTCTAGTTCATAATTACGCCTCTAGATCGGTTTCAGCGGTGCTTAGACGAAGCCCTGCTGGAATTGCTCCACCACCATTGCCGCAACACCGTCGCGCTGCCGGGGAACTCGTCTACCTCTCCGCTCCCTCTTGCTGGATCAAGAAGGTGGAGATCGTCATCAAGCTGTACGTGTCCTTAATGCGGAGGTGCCATCCGTTCGATGCTAGATCGGAAGGACCATGATCAAGATCGGGAGATGACTCGTGATTGGATCGCGGGACGGATCATGATTGCATCGCGGGACGGATCGGGATGGGATCGCGGGATGCTCGGCAATTTGGATCGCGAAGACGTTCGACTACATCAATCGCGTTTCTTGACGCTTCTCGCTTAGCGATCTACAAGGGTACGTAGATCCACTATCCCTCTAGTAGATGCTCATCACCATGGATAGATCTTGCGTGTGCGTAGGAATTTTTTTGTTTCCCATGCAACGTTCCCCAACAAGGGCAACCTCCCCAACCCAGCTTCAGTTTGCACACACTGGTCGGGCCATCGGAACACCCAGACTCACGCGTATTGGGAAATCACGAAGAGTCAATAGGGGTGCAAGAAATTTCCATCAACTACATCGATTCTGGAGAATCTTTCAATCGTAAGTCTACGACCGTCGACATTTATTTTTCTGAAAAATTGTGGATACCCATGATCCAAAGACTATCGTTGAGTGCCAAAAGCGCTCCAACTGGCCTAAATGGAAGGGCGCAATACAAGCAGAAACTCCCTAGCTTAACAAAAAAAATCTATTTAGAAGTAATACCGACACGTCCCATTGTTTTGCCTATCGGATACAAATGGGTTTTTCTCTGGAAACTGAATGAGAACAATGAGGTGGTGAGATACAAACCGAGGCTCGTAGCACAAGGGTTCACGCAAACACCCGAGATTGATTTCAATGAGACGTATTCTCCTGTAATGAGTGGAACCACTTTTCGATACCTTACATCTTTGGCAGTGCAAAATCGTCTATCTATGAAGTTGATGGGCGTTGTGACCGCATATCTTTATGGGTCGCTAGATTCGGACATGCATATGAAGGTTCCTAGCGGCTCGATCCCAAATTCAGGCGCAAAATGCAATATGTATTGTGTAAAACTGAATAAGTCATTATATGGCTTAAGGCAGTCGGGACGAATGTAGTACAACCAACTCAGTGAGTTCCTTCTACAAAAAGGTTACTCCACCAGTAGTGATTGCCCATGTGTCTTTATCAAAAAGTCCTCTACTTGATTTTCCATCATTTCAGTGTACATCAATGACCTCAACATCATTAGCAACACACAAGATATTGATGAAGCACGCAATCACCTAAAGATGGAACTTGAGATGAAGGATTTGGGTAAAACCAAATTTTGCTTCGGTATTCAACTTGAGCACCTTCCCTCGGGAATCATGATACACCAAGCTGTCTACATCCAAAAAATATTGGAGAAATTCAATATGGACAAATCCTACCCATCTAAAACTCCCATAGTGGTTCGCTCTCTAGACGTAGAGAAAGATCCGTTCAGACAAAGGGATGATGGAGAAGAAATATTGAGAGCTGAAGTTTCATATCTCAGTGCCATTGGAGCGCTCATGTATCTTGCAAATTGCACGAGACATGATCTCGCATTTGTAGTGAATCTACTTGTTAGACATAGCGCAGCTCCCACCAAACGACATTGGTCTGGAGTGAAGAATATCTTTCGATATCTCCAAGGCACAAAGGATCTTGGCCTATTTTTCCAGTTTGGGAAAAATCATGACTCTAATATGATTGGATACGCCGGCTATTTATTTGATCCCCATAATGCTAAATCGCAGCACGCCTTTGTGTTCCTACATGATGGAACTGCCATATCATGGAAGTCTTCTAAACAGACTCGTGGCAACATCTACCAATCATTTTAAAATAATTTCATTATTTGAGGCATCACGTGAATGTGTATGGCTTCGCAGAATGATAAACCACATACAACAGTCATGTGGGATTGGTTCTACCGAATCACCTACCATTATCTACGAAGATAATGCGGCTTGTGTTGCATAGATGCAAACAAGATATATCAAGAGCAATTTTACTAAGCATATTTTCCCTAAATGGTTTTTTCCCCATGCTCTTCAGTAAAGTGGAGAAATAAACATCTTGTAAGTTAAATCATGTGAAAACCTTGTTGATTTATTTACGAAGTCTCTATCAAATTCTATATTCCAGAAATATGTTTATAGAATTGGTATGTGATGACTTCGAGACCTGCAAGAATCAAGGGAAGTATCTCTTTGAGTTGTACCTGTTTAAAGTATCATATTATATTTCTTTCTCTTTGTGAGTTTTATATCTTAGGTTCTTATTAAGAATACTAACGAAGAATTGTTGGAGAAGAATCCTTTCGAGATGATGATGCAACCTGTAAAGTTTTTCAAGATGACAATTATGCATAGTGATCGTATGATGATTCTACATGAACAAGCCGAGATTAGAGGAAGTGTTAGAATTAATTAATCATGTTTAATTAATAGGGAATCACCCTTGTTGAACCGTTGTGTGGTTTTTTCAGTAGTCATGTACAAACCAACGCATCCCTTTGTTCCCAACAGTTGTTTCGATTCGAAACGTCGTGACATGTGCGACATGTCTCTTTAAACCATATATAAGGCCCCTCCCAATGCTCCACCTTCTACAGGTGTTAAGGCAGTCACATAGGCAAAAAATTTGATGTGGCATGATATTTAAGAGGAGAGAGATGAGTGTAGTGACCCCAGAAAGAAACGGTGCTAAGCGCATGAACCTAGGCAAAAAACTTAAATGAAAGGAAGTCCACCTGAAAAACTTTATTACCTAAATCATTAAATAGAATGTGCTTAGCTACAACAAGTTAAGCACCTATGCATTGGGGGCTTTGGTTGCTAAATTTTTAAATATGTTTAGCACTTCATCTTAGCACCAATGCATTGGAAGTAGCCTAAGTGTAATCTTTTGTCTATCAATACACTGATTAGTTTATTCGAAACACTTACAGTGGTTGGTTTTCACGACAGAGAATCAGAGAAGAAGGTAGCTAGTTGCACTGAGATTCGCATTGCCACATGTCAATGAACAGAGTGGGTCTCCGGATCAAAACCATATGAGCCGGTCGTATAGGAACCTTTTCCTAGCGTCGTCACTGGCACTACTATGTTTTTCAGATGTACGAGTATCATTGCAAGCATCCCATTCTTATTCCAAAACATTACTAAGTACACTTGATACAGTTAATCACATTTCAGACATAAACCGCAGACAGGGCGTCATCGAGTTGATTGATGTAACGATTTACCTATGATATGATATGCGGGTCTCGGTTTCCGAGCGGGGTGGCGCGTTGGCCGCTCACTCGCCATCAACCGTGGTACTCGCGGGCGTGTGAGTGATTTCGAGACAGTTGCTCCGAGGAAACAAGAGTCCGACGGATAGATAGGAAGATGGTCTTGGTTTGATCAGAAGATGTCGAGGATCTCCTGGATGAAGCCGTTGCAGAGCGGGCAGTTGCCGCGGCTGACCCAGAGCTCGCGGGAGCAGAGGCGGCAGAATGTGTGGCCGCACGGGATGAAGGCCGCGCCCTTGTGCCGCACCATGCACACGCAGCACACGTGCACCATCTCCTCCTCGCGCCCCTCGCCGTCGTCCTCGTCGTCGTCGGCGTGCGCGTTCTTGCTGGCCCCGCCGCCTGCGCCCTCCTCCTCCTCCTCGTCCTCGTCCCAGCTGTCCGTCTGCTCCAGCAGCGCCATCAGGGACATCTGCGCCGTCGGCGCCTCCTCATCCTTGCCTTCCTCCTCGCCCTCGTCGTGCTCTGACTCGTCCTCGGAGCCCTCGTCGTCAACCACGTTGGAAGAGCGCTCGGCGCGCCCGATCGTGGCGTTGGAACTGACCCGAGTGGAGGCCGCGCGCGAGAATGTGGGAGTCTGACGGAGCGAGGAGGTGCGGGAGAAGGCCGCCGTGGCCTCACCTTGCGCGTAGATGTACTTGTTGCTGCGGTGGCTGCCGCTGCCGCTGTTCTTCAGGCTACCGGCGCCGTCCGTCGTGCTGGGCTTCTGCGACGGGCTGGACCAGGCGTTCACGGCGCGGCGGAGCCGGAGACGGTCGCGCAGCGGCTTCCAGTTGATCATGCCGCCGCTGCCTCCACCGTCCGCCGCCGTGCGACCGCCTCCTCCGGCGTCAGCGCTCAGGTGGCTGTTGTCGGCGGGGATCCTGAGGAACTCGCGGATGGCCGGGTCGGGCATGGACAGCTGCTCCGAGAGCGTCATCGACCGCCGCAGCTCCGGCCGGCGCTCCATCGCACCTTTGACGCCGCCGCTGCGTGGGACGATTGGGTGTGCGTATCCTTAGCGTGGAGATGGAGGTGGGGCGCTAGGGTGGTGGAAGGGATCGAGTATTTGCGCCTTATGGCCGAGAGAGATGGTGGTAGAAGGAATGGGAGAAGATCGAGGAGAGGAGGTAGAGCGGGTCTCCCCGCTCCCGCGCCTTTTGAACTCCGATTTGCGGCTACCGCAACGTGCGGCATGGATACGAAATTACAGTGGTGCCAGCCGTGATTTCCGGTGAATCAGTTGTAAATGGACGAGTCGAGTTGAGCCTTATGGCTGCGATCTCATGGCTACGACGACGCCGATGAGGTGGATGGACGTGTGGTGGGGAGAAAAGCTCCATGCTTAGCGGAGAACGGCTATAGTTGGAGCATTGCTATATGTGGACGTACTAGTACTACATGAGAGAGATGATTTTCACAAAATATTCATGCTCTTCTCCGGCGGCTAGCTAACCTAAAACTGGATACGTATTAATCACTGGTAGAATACCCGTATGTTGTTACGGATTTTTAAAATATTTTACTAAAATTACATAAACACAATTCATGTTTAATTTCACATGTAGAAAAAAGATAGTTCAACCACAACGAGATAATAATTTAAGCTCACTTCACCTGCAATGTTAACTGATAAAAAAATAATTTGACGATGCATACACATAGAACGATGATTCAGTTAAAAATCGATTACAAATTATGATCTATTTGAATTCTAGCACAATGTCAAAAATATTGTGTTTAGCTTCATTGGCAAGATATTTGAGCAAGTATAATAGAAATGTCTTCTTCAACTCGTACACATCGTGAAGAAGCAATATATGCAGTTAGCACGAATACTTCGTGTCGAAGGTCTTAAAATGTATAACGGAGAATACTCAGCGTACAAACTGGATGAACTAATTCTTTACAATTCCACCTTAGCATAAAGAATAAAAATAGCCAGCAAAATCTTTGCAATTTCCTAAATTAATATTATCTTGAATATAATCATAATACAAATAAAATGTATTAGTATGGTCACAATGCATGGAAATTCGAAGGGAGTTCTTTTGTGATTAACTAAAAAGTAATTTCTGTCTTGATCGAACTCGCTTGTTGTTGGTCTTCCTCCAAATGTGTGTCTTCTTTCTTCATTATAACCACATCCACTACACCCCACTTGAGAGCATCTACATTAGGGCATCCCAAACCGTCCCTATACGCATGGTTGGATGTCTTGATCACTAACCGGTCAAAAAACGACGTAGGCCGATGCCTCATAACAGTCCTATACGTCGAGGCTGTCCCGCACCCATCATATCCAATCCAAACCTCGGACAGATATAGGGAGGCTTGGGCACACCTCGACACGTCCGCCACATCATCCCGGCCCACGCTAGCCCACACCAACCCCACTAAAGTCCCCGCTCGGATCAAAACCTATCTCCACTTCACTTCAGATGCGCACACCACTGATTCCCCATCCCTTCACATCCATTCCACCATCTCTGTCCCAATGTCGAGCACTGACGATATCGGAGGCGACATATCCAGCATAGAGGGTGACTAAGACGCCTTAGTTCGCAAGGCGGAGGGTGACGAGGAGGAGTTGGCCCTCCGCATTGCGTTGCAGCAGTCGCGGGTCGAGATGGGCGGGTCGCGGGTCGAGAGTGCAGACGTCGACGAGCTTCCGTCCCGCATCATGTAGAGCTCCAGGCGTTTGACCCACTCCGCACCGCTGGGCCGTCGCCTTCCTAACCCTCCTCTCCATAGCTCCAAAAAGTTATCGGTGGGTGCTGGTTCTCACACTGCCCGCGACCCGCACGCAAATTTTCGAATAAGAGATGCCTGCCGCCCGCCACGAGAGGCAACAAGAAAGGGAGAGGACGACGACGTAGGAGGTTGTCACCCTGTCTTGCCACTGTCATTGCGGATTCTCGTGATGCCTGATGAGGGGTAGCTCCTCATGGATTTCTATCGACAACTCCCAAACGATGATAATAACAAGGATTGATGCCTATCAGATCCGTCGGAAGCTCGCCTGGACCTCGAGCAGTCGGCGACCAAGGCGGCGAAGAGGACGGCGGCGGATGCGAAAGTGGCAAAGCTCACGAGGCAACAGAATCGTGTCGTTCAACTCCACCGATACCACAGACGACTTCGATGACCCCTCCTCTCCTGCCATGGACGCCTACACGGACGGCTACATCTGAACCGATGAGGAAGTGGCGAAGAAGCTTGTCCTTCTCTTCGAATTTGTTACCATTTTTAGTAATAATTCTTTAGAACTATGTTCATTGGATAATCGGGGTGCTCTTTTGGTCTATGTCGGGTTATGTGGATATTTATGCTCGAATTATGTAGATTTATATGTCTATTTGTTTCGTTGATGACCTATGTAGTTTATTTCACGTTGCATGCGTAGTATGGATTTAGTGTATCGTATACGAGGATCGAGGCTATGGGCATGACGATTTGAGGGATGATCGGTCACTATCAGTGGGCATGCCCGCTGTTCGCGTCCATAGACGTATAGGGTGCCTGATTTGGTGACCCCATAGTTGAATCCACCAACCCTCTGGATTGCTTCTCCTCGACTCGGCATTTCCAAACTCTTGATAAGTGTTGATCTCGATAACCATTGATGGTTTTAATTAGACAACTAAAGGTGCAAAGTTCACGAACTAATCTTTCCTCTAGAAGTCTTGAACAGAGTTCGAGCATTCATAACTTTAAATGTATGTTATAGTATATCAATGCCAAAACCATCCTTCGAAACATTCGGAAGAACAAAATACATATTTGATCCTCTTAGAAGGAAATGAAAAATATTACAAAATATATGTCTCATGCATGCATTCAAGAACTGCAAACTTTGAATAAGCTTATGCTTGTACTCATCTTCCACTACTATATGATGAGCCACAATAACTAACCATCCTATGTCACCTCTTGCAAATCTCAGAACCTTCGATCCTTTATGCACTAAACTAACTTTCAACACGACCAGTTCTTTCTCTCATCGCCCTACTCAGATGAAATGGAGACTGAAAAGAAAGCGATATAAGTACAACAAGCAATCAGATGAGACTATTTACAATCCATAATTCTTGAGTCGCACTCATGGTATACATGAATAACAGAATGCCATCTACAATTATCCTAAAGGTGGGTAAATAGAAGGGTTACTGGTGGTACTGATTATTATGTTATTAGCATATCCTTTTGGAGACCAGGGATGACTAACACGATGTTGTGATCAATTTGTAACTAAAGAGACCCAAATTCCTTTTCTTAAACCAGAGCTCCTTATGCTGGAGTTTCAAACAAACCCCATAATAACATGACCAATTTTTTTTTGGCTCTGCGTATCACCTATCAACTATAAATGAGCAAACATAACAACTCACGACCCCACAAACTCGTATTCATAGTAAGCAATTGAGTGATGCCGCCACAATAGGCTAGCACCAAGGGACAAGGGCCAAAACCGCCTTCCCATTCACTGCCTACTGATTCTGCTTGCGCTACTTTCATCCTAAGCCCACCAGTACTACTCGTGTGTTGCCACGTACAGAGAAACTATGAACTGAAATTTTCAACCAAAGCATGAAAAATGTTAATGTTCCTCTCCTCTCCCATCCCTCGTGTGAACAGACCCAATTCGTGGTTGCCTCTCAACATTCAGCATAGCTCTGATGTGCAATGTTGTCTCCTCCAACCCTTAACAAAATCATTGTAGCTCACAAGTGGACGATCCTTGCAGGTTGAAGAAGAAAATCCAAATCTAAAAAGAACCAACAAAATGGAAACAACTTATAAGAAAGGGAAAAGTGAAGAAGCACACACCTACATGGTCAAACAGAATAAGATGCAAGTTGTAACATCCCAAAATTTGGAATGTTATAATAAATAGATCAATGATTGTTTGTCTAATTGAGTGATTGAATTTGAGTGAAAATTTGAAACTTTTAAAAACTTTTGAATGAGAGGGAATGACATGACTTTCCCCTTTTGCTTTTGGATTCAAAATCAGTGAGAGAAGATGACATGACTTCTTCATAATAAAACATTTGAAAAGTGAATTTGAAAAATATTTGAAATCTTTCTGTTACGGAGTTCATTTCATATTTGGTTCCATTTTAAAGTTTGAAAGAATTCAAATTCCCTCGATAAAATTTTGAGAGGAGTAATATGACACTCCAAACCAGGGGCCATTTGAATCTTATTTGAATTTATAAAACTCAGAAAATTATTTCTGAAATATTTCATATTAGGTTTCAAAGCCAATTTTGAAATTTGTTTTAAAAATTTATTTTTCTCCAAAAATAAAATATATGGAAAATAGGTTAAAATGATTCCCTTCAAAATAAAAATGGAGATAAATGAATTTGGAGGCATTTTGGTATTTTCAAAATGATTTCTTTGCATTTTATATGCAACAGTAGCACTGTTTGAATTTACTGATTTTGTAGGTATTTTGTTTGACTGTCAAAATATGTTCATCTTTTAGATTTCATTTTTTTGGTCATTTTGATATATAATATGTCTATATAAAAGTATTTTTGTTTTCCTTTTATTCAACTTCCTTTTCTGTTTTGTTTTATAAAAGGAGTTTTTTTATTAGGAAAGATCGCCCGGAGGCCCACTAGTGGATTTGGCCCATCGCCCGTGTCGCTACCGAATCCGTACCCGATCGGGTATCCGATCCCTTTCCTCCCCCCCTCTCTCTCTCTATCGCGTGGACCCGTCGACCGCTCCCTCCACTCGCACGATCACCTTCCTCCTCCCGCCTCTTTTTCCTATTTCCTCGCCGGAGCCACGTCGGCAGTCGATCCCCTCGACGATATGTTGCCTCCCGAGGGACCCCGAGCCACCCCCTATAAAGCCAGAGGCCGCCGCACCCGTTCTACCCCTAATCCTCACCTCCCGAGCCCTCCTCTCGCCGCAATTTCTTGCCGAAGCTCTGCCACTACCACCATGCCTTTGCCGCACCACTACTCCACCTAAACCTCCCCGACGTTGTCCGATCCCACCAATTGCTCCATCACACTCGCGCGCACTTCCCAGTCCCCTTCTCCGAGCCCCAAAGTCCTTGGAGCACTACCGTCGACAACCACCCGAACGACCTCACCGTGCCCGAGCACGAGGAGCTCATCCCCGTCATCCCCACGCCCCGACGAGGCCGCCAAAGGACACAGGAGATCCGCCGCCATCGCCTGGTAGCCTTTGCCATCGTCCCCGACCGCGGTAGCATCTTTCCCGACGACCCGGAGCTGCCGGCCGCCGTCGACCTCGCCGGAGCCCGACATCCACAGCGGTGAGCACCCCCTGTGTGAGCCCCCCTCTCTTTTAGCCATCCGATTTGAGATCTAGGGCCAGGATTAGATCATTAATAGCTGAACCGTTTTCTTTTATATAGCGAGCGTTCGTTCTGTAGCACCCGCGCGCACACACCCTCACCCACTCACAGTGCGCCACGTGCCGTCCTGTTCGTTAGGTTAGGCTTTTCTTTTCTGTTTTATTTTTTTTAACAGAATTGTTTCTTTTTTGCAAATAGGATATCTCCTAGGTTATTTTGAGTTTTTAGTTGATTCTTTTTGTATTATGTCAAAATATTATTCTAGTTTCTGTAGATATAAAGTTTGACCATATTTGAATAATTTAAATTTGAATTCAAACAGATTTGATTCAAATCTTATTTTCTGAATATCTTGAGTTTAAAAATAGATTTTGATTTGATTCTTTTTGCTACTTGTCACTAGTGACTTTATTTAATAGTAGGTAGAAATTGAGAATTTTTAGAATATTTTAAATTATTTTTTTAACAAAACAGATTCTGCTTTGGTTCTTTTAGCTTTATTCCTATTTCTTTTGTTTTAAATTGTTTTAATTTATTTTCTTTTATATTATCTGACAAGTTTTACTTTGTTTTATGTTATTTAGAAGTAGTATTTCAACCAAGTTTATTTTTATGTCTTTTATTATTAGTTGATAGCATGAAATCAAAGCTATTTCAATTATAACTTGCAATTGATTTCCATTGTAGTTTGATTTCCTATTTGAAAATATTTCTATAAATTGTTTTATTAGTTTCACTCTCTGTTAACTTTATGTTAGATCATAAACAATTTGTATTAAAGTTGAAATTATTTGTGGTTTCATTCGGGGTTAACATTGTTGATGTCATAAGATGAGTCTGATAAAAGCTTTTGATTTGTTTTTAGTTGTTCTTCAAAAGTAATTCTTTTTGCTAGTTAAATATTTTCTAGAACACCTTTGTTAGATTTTACTTTGTTGTCTTGTTGCTATTAAAAATAGGATTAATTGCAGGGAAAACCAACCTTTGGTTGTTGTGATGGAATTTTGTTGTTTTAATTTTTGTCTTAAGTATTTCCTTCATGACAACACTAGTGTGTTATAGTTTTTGCTTTGCCTTTTTGGTTGTTAGAATTGTTTGCTAGTATGATTGCTTATATGAATGCAATGTGTGATTATATTGATTTTCATCGGAGAGTGATGAATAGTTCTATCAAGTTATTACTCAAAGCGATATTATTCTTCATCAACAGTACAGGCAAGTTCACTTTGATCATCTTACATTACCTATGTTTTATTTGCATTAGAATCAATCTTTCCATCATACATCCAGTAGGTTTTTGAGCTTGAACTTGTAGTAGTATCATGAGGTAGGAGAAAACCCAACACTCTATTACCATTGCCCGGGAAGGGACGTTACTTCACAATTTAGTAGACGGAGTTTGGTTGTGAGATTTAGGAGTGTGGTGAGGTTAATTAATTATTTCAAGACCTGCATGATGATAAAGACTTCAAGACTTCAAGGACTCAATATACCTGTGGGTGGATTGGACATGCATTTTGGCAGCCTGATATCTATCATGGTTATGCCCGGGAATCCTGGTATCTACCTGTGATCATCCCAACAGAATGCCACAAAGGCTCAAAGAGATGGATGGATACTTCAAGGCCGGAATGCTTACGTGTGTAACCGCAAGTCAATATGCGCTCTGGCTTGGTTAACTGTAGTGGTGACTTCGGTAGGTCAGTTGCTACGAGATGTAGAAGAACGGTAGGATTTGGTGGGCACTAACTTTCTATCGGAGGATCACTATGGAAGACCATGTTTCGATCGTCCCATTCTCAAACACCGGGCAGTGCGAGGACATAACAGGAGGGATCGATTCTTGCGGGTAAAGTGTACAAACCTCTGTAGAGTGTCAAACTAATCGATTAGCCGTGTCCCCGGTTACAGACAACATGAGCAACGGAGATGATATTATCAGCCATTCTCAACAACATTAATAAATTTTATGATGAGTGGGTCTATTAATAATTTTTGGGACATGAGAATTGGTTGGTGGAACCATCTCATTAACAACCAACTGTTTGTAGTGATTTCCATTTCACTCCTTGTTGTAGGGAAAATAAAACCAGCTTTTCTGCAAAAACTCAGACACAGAGCTACAAAGCCTTTTGCATATAGAATGGTCCTTATCATTCTTTCTATGGTGATATTACCGGTACATTCAATGTACTGAGCTACACGGCTACAAGGTCTTATGTTGTAGATACTTTTCTACGACGAGTAAGAGTACGATTCAGGGTTACGGTCTACACTCAACCTGCCGTTGGTGTTTATTGGGACTCCACTCCCGTTGACTGTTTCCGCTGTGACTTAAGAGGTATATATCAACTTTACGCCATTTACATGTGATTGCACTTTGATATATACATTGATGTACTGTGTGTGCGAGCATACTGATCCAAGGATGGCACAAACACACAGAGGCTTGACTCGTTTTGAGTCGGGTCGCTACACAACTACATTATGATTTACTCATTAAAGAGAGTTAAAAAAAGCACATAAATGAGTTAAAACATACATGCAATCAAGAGATAGATACTTTCCTTCTTTTCGCTACAAGGAGAGATGGAGACAATCGGGGGAGAGATACTTTCCTTCTTTTTCTACAAGGAGATATAGAGACAATCAGGAGAGATATTTTTTTCCTGTTTTTAAGGGCTGAAAATGAAATTATGAGGAAATAGAAGAAATGCTCTTTACAATGCAAAAAATTTATCAAGAAACAAATAGACCTTATATAAAGACACAAAGGGAGTATGGTACTTCAAAGCACATTTTTCTCAAAACTTCCTTGGCGATTTAATACCAACGTGAAGAAATAGTTACAGATAATGTTAAGGCATTAATTCACCTTCTCCACGATGGTCCTTCATCATAAAAGGTTCAGCTTTTACTTCCCACACTCTTGCACCATTAAATAAAACATTGGTTCTTGAACATAACTACTATAACAATGGCATGCATGCAGCAGAGAGGATTTTCAACGATCGACAACAATGCTCCTATCAAACAGCATATAGACTCAGACTATCTTTGTACTAAAGATTAAGATACCGATAACCTGAAAAGTAGTGTAGTCAAGCAAATAATAAATCCACTAAAATGTACATCTATATATGATATCCAAAGAGCTCAAAAATAGTAAACTACTACATGGTTGGTTGTGGGAGTTTGATATTTTCCTCCCTGTACTCTCAATAGACAAATAGATGGGAGTGTGACTAAAAAGACAATGTGCCAAGTCAGCAGTACAACACGAACATGATACATATGATCAAAATTCATGTTTATCCACATAGAAAGCAATATATTTTACCCCAAAAAGGCAAACCATCCAATGAATATTTATTGTTTTTAGGAATAAAGATCAACACCGCATGGAAAATGTATGGCGGTGCGATCAGTAACCAAAGAGAAGGGAAAACAATACTAAAATAAAAAAAGATCAATAGTAGAAAAAACATTATAACAAGAAAACATTATAGTAAACTACATGCATCGATCCGTGGAGCACACACGCATCCTTGGAAACGTAGGAATGAGGTAAAACTATGATGAAAAAAAGCTCACCAGCGATCTCATGCCACCGGCCTCCCACTCCGCCTCGGCACAATCACAACCGCACTTTGCCTATACACGAAATAAAACAAGAAAAAAAGGTAAGAATGGGAGGAAGGAGGTTGTGATCCCTCGCAGCCAAAATTCAAGTCATAGAGCCCAAAAGGAGGAGCATTAGCTTACTGTGTACCTAATGACCCACAAGTATAGGGAATCTATCGTTGTCCTTTCGATAAGTAGGAGTGTCTAACCCAACAAGGAACGGAAGGAAATGACAAGCGGTTTCCAGTAAGGTATTCTTTGCATGCATTGAAATTATCGATAATAGATAGTTTTGTGATAAGATAATTTGTAACGAGTAACAAGTAACAAGTGTAGCAAAGGTGCAGCAAGGTAGCCCAATCCTTTTTGTAGCAAAGGACAGGCCTTGACAAACTCTTATATAAAGCAAGCGCTCCCGAGGACGCATGAGAATTTCCGTCAAGCTAGTTTTCATCATGGTCATTTGATTCGTGTTCGTTGCTTTGATAATTTGATATGTGGGTGGACCGGTGCTTGGTTGCTGCCCTTACTTGGAAAAACCTCCCACTTATTATTAACCCCTCTCGCAAGCATCTGCAACTATGAAAAAAGAATTAAGATAAATCTAACCATAGCATGAAACATATGGATCCAAATCAGCCCCATACGAAGCTACGCATAAACTAGGGTTTAAGCTTCTCTCACTCTAGCAACCCATCATCTACTTATTACTTCCCAATGCCTTCCCCTAGGCCCAAATAATGGTGAAGTGTTATGTAGTCGACGTTCACATAACACCACTAGAGGAGAGATAGCATACATCTCATCAAAATATGAACGAATGCCAAATTCACATGATCACTTATAACAAGACTTATCCTATGTCCTCGAGAACAAACGTAACTACTCACAAAGCATGTTCATGTTCATAATCAGAGGAGTATTAATTATCATAAAGGCGAATCTGAACATATGATCTTCCACCAAGTAAACCAACTAGCATCAACTACAAGGAGTAATCAACACTACTAGCAACCCACAAGTACCAATCTGAGGTTTGAGACAAAGATCGAATACAAGAGATGAACTAGGGTTTGAAGAGGAGATGGTGATGGTGAATATGTTGATGGAGATTGACCCCCTCTCTATGACAGGATCGTTGGTGATGACGATGGCCTCGATTTCCCCCTCCGGGAGGGAAGTTTCCCCGACAGAACAGCCCTACCGGAGCGCTAGGTTGGTTCTGCCCAAGTTCCGCCTCGAGACAGCGGCGCTTCGTCCCGAAATCTTCCTGATGATTTTTTCAAGGTCAAAACCCTCCATATAGCAGAAGATGGGCGTCAGGGACCTGCCAGGTGGGTCACAAGCCTGCTAGGCGCTACCAGGGGGTGGCCGTGCCTAGCAGGCTTGCCACCTCCTGGTGGGCCCCCTCTGGTATTTTTTTCACCCAATATTTTTTATATATTTCGAAATAATTCTCTCTAAATTTTCAGGACTTTTGGAGTTGTGCAGAATAAGTATCTCAGATTTGCTCCTTTTCCAGTCCAGAATTCCAGCTGCCTGCATTCTCCCTCTTCATGTAAACCTTGTAAAATAAGATAAAAAAGGCATAAGTATTGTACCATAACGTGTAATAACATCCCATAATGAAATAAATATAAATATAAAAGCATGATGCAAAATGGACACATCAGTACCTTGTTCCCCTTCATCCTCGTACTCGTTGACGTTCGAATTGGCGCCCTTGCTCCTGAGGTTGATCCATGTCTTGAGAACCACCTTGGGCCAGAACACCTGGTCACAAAATTAGTGACCAAAGACACCACACTCCCCACTATGCTGATGGGCGATGGGTGGTGTCTCTCCTGTACCTAGTCTCCAGGTGTCTTCTGATTCTGCGCCACTATCTCGATCGTCTCCCTTGGCACTGAATTGTAAACACCTTCCCTCCTTCTCTTCCTTCCCTGTGCTCCACAATGCCCGAGCTGACAGTGAATCAAATCTGGAAGTCACTAAGTTGTGCTGGACCTAGACGGATGGTATGGTCGCCCGTTAGCTAATACAACGATTGTCAGACAGACGGGGCAAGAATGTAAAAAAGAGGACATACCTTTGTGCAGAAATGGTTGCCGCCTGCCATGTGAAGACCAAAATTTGCGCTTCTCCACCATGGACCTATGTTGGCTTGAGTCCATGTCCGCTGTTGTCTGCTGCTCGTATTTGTCTCACCCATCGCCCAAGCCAGCTGTAGGAGCAAACTTGATCGCCTTGCCCACCTCCAGGGATTCACTCGACGAGATCGAACCAAGCATCATAAAGTAAGGGGAGGAGTAGGATCTCGACCATTGGCTCCTCGCTGGTGGCAGGATTCCACGATAGTGGCGGCACTGCCGACGCGGCCTCCTTGCACCGTTCCTCGCTGCCCATCCTGCCCTGGAGTTCCACGTTGTTGGTGGTGGCGGCGTGCTAGTATGGGTGACCTAGAATTTTGTGCTCCCTGCCTTGACCTGGAGTTCCACAATAGATGTGATGGTGGCGGTACTGAAAGTCATCGGCGGCAAGGTGTTGGGTCATAGAGGGCTCCATGACGGCGCCACGACGGTGTCAGCGTTCTATGGGATTAAGACCTTACAAATAGATCGATGGGGTAAGCTGGACCGAGAGGAGCCGTCATGATTTTTTTTCATTCTATGGTAGATGGTGTGAAAAAAGTGTTGGGCGAAAAAAATGGCAAGCAGTGATTTGTTTTGAATGAGTTAATTCATGGAGTTTTTTGGGAACTGTGGATTTGATTTAATTCATGCATGCATTAAATGGGCTGGTCAAAATTGGCAGCGGTTGTGTGGAAGGTATCCCTTAAAATCCTCGCGAACATAATATAGGCTTTGCCGAGAGATTGTAGGACACATTTCCTTAACGGATTTTTTGGCGTTTGAATGTATACACCTGATTTGAGAAATGTAACCTCTTTGGATCTGTGTATGACTGACACGAAATATAATATGACCGCGTCCATGAATGTGTGTATGTGGCGTTACAACGACCCGCCTTCCTCCACGGTTTGTCGAGCATCGTGCTAACATTAGGCCTGGCCACAACATCCTTCATGGTGTCGTGCACGAACTCCCTCCGCAGGGGTGCACGGATGATGTGTACGCTCGTAACAAAAAACATGTCTATTTTGTATTATAGAGATTGTGATTATTAATTAATAGTAGAGATAATGTGCGAGATTAGCGATTTGTTATTGAGGAATATCTGATTTAGTATTGAATGTTATCGAGAAAATCTTATGTCTGTCTTTTAGGAAGGTGATCCAAGATATATGGTATGATTTCTGAATTCTTAGTTACCTATTATTTACGTGATCGAATTAAATCAGCACCTGCCAAAGAAAGCATGAAACAATATCTCCCTATTTAATGGGATTTGATTTTTTGATGAGAAAGAGAAAATCCAGTGAAAAGGCGTGGTGGGAGGTGAGACAAAAAACAGATGAAAATAAGCCGTGGAGGGGAGAGGTAAAGAAACCTGAAACGGAATGTTAATTAATGTAATTTGGTGACATATGGAAGTATTAATTAATGTGATTGAGCGATTTATGGTAATGTTTCTTAATTTATATTTGGTCTTTAAAGGTTCATTAGAAATTAATCTTGATTGATTGATTTTTTTCACATAAATACATTCCTAAATATATGATGATGGGGGGAGGAACAAAAAACGGATGATAAAAAACCTGACGAAGGTGAGAGGGGAGACGAAAAAACCCAGGAAAAGAAGCTACCAACTCCCTTTTAGGAGTAGAGATTTTGTGTCTATCTCTCATTCCATTGTGCATATACAATCCAAATTAAATCTAAACCTTTATCTATGATCATCCATAGTAGATAGCACAAAATTGCAAATCACATTCACATCACGTTGCAATGATGCCAAGGAATTCATATTCACATCGCATTACATTTCAAACGAAATAAATGAAAACCAAAAAAATAGATCTATGCGGCTTTACACTAAAAACATGTCATATACATCTGGCGAATGTAACGGGGGCACGTGAGGGAGTGCACCATCTATCAGTGACACACCTGCCGCTCAGATCTTGCACCTTGCACATAAGCGTGACCAAACCCAAGCGGCGTTGTGCCTTCCTATTTAGGGGAACGATGGTGGCGAGAGGTGAGGTAGGGGCGGAAGGGGTGGATGGGGTAGGGGTATGCAACGAGAGGTGGGAGTATGCAACGAGAGGTGGTGGTAGATGTGGTAGGGGTATGAGGTGATCGCCATCTAAGGTGACAATGGCAGCTCAGTCACTGTTTAGGGGAACTGTGGTTTGGCAAGAGGCCAAAGTTGTCGTTTTTAAAGTTTGGGGATGTGATGCTTATGTCAAAAAGCTTCAGCCTGAAAAGCTAGAACCTAAAACGGAGAAATGCGTCTTCATAGGATACCCGAAAGAGACAGTTCGGTATACCTTCTATCTCATATCCGAAGGCAAAATGTTTGTCGCTAAGAAGGGAACATTTCTTGAGAAAGAGTTTCTCTCGAAAGAATTGAGTGGGAGGAAAATAGAGCTTGATGAGGTTATTGAACCTTTACTTCAACCAGAGAGTAGCACAGCGCAGAAAGATGTTTTTGTGGAACCTACGACAATTGAAGAGGAAGATAATGATGATGATCATGAAGCTTCGGATCAAGTTACTATTGAACCTCATAGGTCGACAAGGGCGCGTACTGCTCCTGAGTGGTACGGCAACCCTGTCTTGGAGGTCATGTTGTTGGACAACAATGAACCTACGAGCTATGGAGGAGTAATGATGGGCCCGGATTCTGAGAAATGGTTAGAGGCCATTAAATCCGAGATGGGATCCATGTATGAAAACAAAGTATGGACTTTGGAAGTATTACCTGAAGGGCGAAAGGCAATTCAGAACAAATGGATCTTTAAGAAGAAGACGGACGCGGATGGTAATATCACCGTCTATAAAGCTCGACTTGTGGCAAAAGGTTTTTCGAAAGTTTAAGGAGTTGACTACGATGAGACATTCTCACCCGTAGCGATGCTTAAGTCCGTCAGAATCATGTTAGCAATAGCTGCATATTTCAACTATGAAATTTGGCAGATGGATGTCAAAACAGCGTTCCTCAACGGTTTCCTCGAGGAAGAGTTGTATATGACGCAACCAGAAGGTTTTGTCGATCCAGAGAATGCTGACAAAGTTTGCAAACTCCAGCGATCCATTTATGGACTGGTGCAAGCATCTCAGAGTTGGAATAAGCGCTTTGATGAGGTGATCAAAGCGTTTGGGTTTATACAAGTTTATGGAGAAGCTTGTATTTACAAGAAAGTGAGTGGAAGCTCTATAGCGTTTCTAATATAATATGTGGATGACATATTACTGATTGGAAACAATATAGAAATGCTGGAAAGTGTGAAGGAATATTTGAACAAGAGTTTTTCAATGAAGGACCTAGGAGAAGCTGCTTTCATATTAGGCATTAAGATCTATAGATATAGATCGAGACGCTTGATAGCACTTTCAAAAAGCACATACCTTGATAAATTTTTGAAGAAGTTCAAAATGGATCATTCCAAGAAGGGGTTCTTGCTTGTGTTACAAGGTGTGAAGTTGAGTAAGACTCAATACCCAGTAACTGCAGAAGATAGAGAGAAGATGAGTGTCATCCCCTATGCTTCAGCCATAGGCTCTATCATGTATGCAATGTTGTGCACAAGACCCGATGTCAGCCTTGCCATAAGTATGGCCGGAAGGTTTCAAAGTGATCCTGGAATGGAGCACTGGACGGCGGTCAAGAATATCCTTAAGTACCTGAAAAGGACTAAGGAAACGTTTCTCGTTTATGGAGGTGATCAAGAGCTTGCCGTGAAGGGTTACGTCAATGCAAGCTTTGACACTGATCCGGATGACTCTAAGTCGCAAACCGTATACGTATTTATTCTCAATGAGGGAGCGGTAAGCTAGTGCTGTTACAAGAAAAGCGTGGTAGCCGATTCTACATGTGAAGCGGAGTACATCGCAGCCTCGGAGGCAGCGAAGGAAGGTGTCTGGATGAAGAAGTTCATGACAGATCTTGGATTAGTGCCAAGTGCACTGAATCCAATGACTCTATTATGTGACAGCACTGGTGCCATTGCTCTGGACAAGTAACCAAGGTTTCACAAGAGGACCAGACACATAAAGCGACGCTTCAATTCCATCCGCGATTACATCGAGGAGAAGGACATAAATATTTGCAAAGTGCACATGGATCTGAATATTGCAGACCCATTGACTAAACCTCTTCCAAGGGCTAAACATGATCAACACCAGAACTGCATGGGTGTTCGATTCATTCCAATGTAAATCACATAGTGATGTGACCTAGATTATTGACTCTAGTGCAAGTGGGAGACTATTGGAAATATGCCCTAGAGGCAATAAATAAAGTGTTTATTATTATATTTCCTTGTTCATGATAATATTTTATTATCCATGCTATAATTGTATTGACTGGAAACGCATTGCATGTGTGGATATATAGACAACACTTTGTCCCTAGTGTGCCTCTAGTAAACTAGCTCGTTGATCAAAGATGGTCAAGGTTTCCTATCCATTGACATCATATGTCATTTGATAACGGGATCACATCATTAGAAGAATGATGGGATCGTGTCAGTTTATTGCTACAGTTTTCTACATGTCAAGTATATGTTCCTATGACTATGAGATCATGCAACTCACTGACACTGGAGGAGTGCCTTGTGTGTATCAAACGTCACAACGTAACTGGGTGACTATAAAGGTGCTCTACAGGTATCTCCGAGGGTGTCTGCTGGGTTGGCATGGATCAACACTGGGATTTGTTACTCCGTGTGACGGAGAGGTATCTCAGGGCCCACTCGGTAATGCAACATCACCATAATCCTTGCAAGCAATGTGACTAAGTGTTAGCCACGGGATCTTGTATTATAGAACGAGTAAAGAGACTTGCCGGTAACGAGGTTGAACTAGGTATGGAGATACCGACGATCGAATCTCGGACAACTAACAAACCGAAGAACAAAGGGAACATCATACGGGATTAACTGAATCCTTGACACAGAGGTTCGACCGATAAATATCTTCGTAGAATATGTAGGAATCAATATGGGCATCTAGGTCCCGCTATTGGTTATTGACCGTAGAGGTGTCTTGGTCATGTCTACGTAGTTCTCGAACCCGCAGGGTCTGCACACTTAAGGTTCGGTGACGTTTCGGTAGTATAGAGTTATGTATGGTGGTGACCGAAGGTTGTTCGGAGTCCCGGATGAGATCCCGGACGTCACGAGGAGCTCCGGAATGGTCCGGAGGTAAAGATTGATATATAGGAAAGTGGTGTTTGAACTCCGGAAAAGTTTCGGGCATTTCCGACAGTGTACCGGGAGTGATGAATGGGTTCCGGGGATCACCAAGTGGGGCCCACATACCCCAAGGGGCCACATGGGACTTAGAGGTGGCGCACCAGCCCCTGGTGGTCTAGGCGGCCAGCCCAAAAGGGCCCTATGCGCATGGCGAAGGAGGAAGAGTAGGGGCCAAGTTAGGGAAGAGTCCCACTAGGAATCCACCTCCATTGTGGGAGGTGGACTCCTCCCCTTGGCTTCGGCCGAACCTCTCCTTGGATGAGAGGTTAAGGCTGCCTCCTCTCCCCTCCCTCCTATATATACTAGAGTATTTTGAGGGCATCCCCAACCCTAATTGCCGCGTGCTCCCCTCTTCTTCCTCTAGATTATTTTCTCCTCTAGATCGTTTTTCAGCAGTGCTTAGGCGAAGCCCTGCTGGAATTACTCCACCACCATCGCCGCAACGCCTTCGCGCTTCGGAGAACTAATCTACCTCTCCGCTCCCTCTTGCTGGATCAAGAAGGTGGAGATCTTCATCGAGCTGCACGTGTGCTGAATGCGGAGGTGCCGTCTATTCAATACTTGATCGGGAGTTCGTGGGATGGCTTGCGATTTGGATCGCGGAGACGTACCACTACATCAACCACGTTCTTTAATGCTTCCACTTAGCAATCTACAAGGGTACGTAGATCCAATCTCTCCTCTCATAGATACTCATCTCCTAGATTGATCTTGGTGAAGCATAGGAAATTTTTTGTTTCCCATGCAACGTTCCCCAACAGTGACATGGCGCGATCTATGATGACGGAGGCGGTTGGTCGAAGTTGCTTCGTGCGACATGTGTAATGGTCATCAGCGTCCATTTTTTTGCTTTTGCAGAAACCCCCAACTTCGCCTATGTTGTCTCAACATAGCTAGTCCCAAGCCTTAGTAAAGGGGGAGGTTTGTGATAGGCTTGGCGAGCCAACGTCAAAACTCAGCCACTCTTATGGAGATGAAACCCAAAAGATTTTCATTTGGGCGTAACCCTCTCAGCGGCGTGCCACATCGGGACCCAGGTGTGGTGTCAAATGGGCAAGGGTCGGACCGTTGCCCCCTTGGTGGTGCGCCGCATGGTGATCGGGATATAGTGGCAAGTAAGCAAGGATCAGGTCATCGCATCCTTAGTGGCGTGCTACATCGGCGTCCGGGTGTAGTGGAAAATGAGCAAGCGTCTTCGCATTTGACTCAACGAGTGCGAAGGGTAAGGAAGCTAGCTAGGCCTAGGAGGATTTGCTTAGGTAGCTAGAACGTGGGGAGTCTGACAGGCAAGCTTCGGGAGGTAGTTGATACCGCGGTGAGGAGAGGTGTTGATATCTTTTGCATCCAAGAGACCAAATGGAGGGGATAGGGCGAAGGAGGTGGAGGGTACTGGCTTCAAGCTGTGGTACACGGGGACGACTGCAAACAGAAATGGAGTAGGCATCTTGATCAAGAAGAACCACAAGTATGGAGTGGTAGACATCAAGGGACATGGGGACCAGATTATCCTGGTCAAGCTGGTAGTTGGGGACTTAGTTCTCAATGTTATCAGCGTGTATGCACCGCAAGTAGGCCACAATAAGAACACCAAGAGGGATTTCTAGGAAGGCCTGTAGGACATGGTTAGGAGTGTGCCGATTGATGAGAGGATCTTCATAGCAGGAGATCTCAATGTGCATGTGGGCACATCTAACACAAGTTTTGAAGAGGTGCATGGGGCTTTGGTCATGGCATCAGGAATCAAGAAGGAGAAGATGTCTTAAGCTTCGCACTAACCTATGACATCTTCATAGCTAACACCCTCTTTAAGAAGATAGAATCACATCTAGTGACTTTTAGTTGTGGTCAACACTCTAGTCAAATTGATTTCATCATCTCGAGAAGAGAATACAAGCGTGCATGCCTAGATTTTAAGGTAATACCTGTAGAGGGTGTTATCCCTCAGCATGAGCTTCTGGCTACTAACTTCTGCTTTTGGACCGTGTTCAGTGGGATATTCGTGACAAAGTTGCTAGAACAAAGTGGTGGAAGATCAAGGGGAGGTAGCTCAATCATTCAAGGATGGTGTCATTAAGGAGGGACCTTGGGAGGAAGGAGGTGATGCAGACAACATGTGGATGAAGATGACGACTTGTATTCATAAGGTGGACTCATAGGTGTTTGGAGTGTCAGGGGGAAGTAGAAGCGAAGCTAAAGATACCTGGTGGTGGAACAATGATTTCCAGAAGGCAGTTAAGGAGAAAAAATATTTTTTTAGATGCCTATACATGGATAGGAGTGCGAACAACATAGAGAAGTACAAGATGGCAAAGAAGGTCGCAAAGCGAGATGTGAGTGAAGCAAGGGGTCGGGCATATGAGGACCTCTACCAATAGTTAGACACGAAGGAAGGCGAAAGTGACATCTATAAGATGGCCAAGATCCAAGAGAGGAAGACGAGGGATGTTAACCCAATCAAATGCATCAAGGATGGAACAGATCAGCTCCTGGTGAAGAACGAGGAGATTAAGCACAGACAGCAGGAGTACTTTAACAAGTTGTTCAATGGGGAGAGCGAGAGCTCTACCATTGAACTGGATGACTCCTCTGATGATACTAGTAGACATTTTGTGTGGCAAATCTAGGACTCGGAGGTCAAGGAGGCTTTATAAAGGATGAAAGGAGGCAAGGCGATGGGCCCTGATTGTATCCCCAATGAGGTGTGGAGAGGCCTTGGGGACATAGCGATAGAATGGCTACCCAAGCTTTTAAACCTCATTTCCGAGCAAACAAAATGCCAGAAGAATGGAGACGGAGTATATTAGTACCAATCTACAAGAATAAGGGGGGTGTTTAGACTTGTACTAATTACCGTGGAATTAAGCCGATGAGCCATACAACGAAGCTATGTGAGAGAGTATTGAGCACCGCTTAAGAAGAATGACAACCGTGACCAAAATTCAATTTGGTTTCATGCCTGAGAGGTCGACCATGGAAGCCATTTTCTTGGTACGACAACTTATGGAGAGATACATGGAGCAAAACAAGGACATGCATATGGTGTTCATTGACTTGGAGAATGCCTATGATAAGTACCGTGGAATGTCATATAGTGGGCCTTGGAGAAACACAAAGTCCCAACAAAGTACATTACCCTCATCAAGGACATGTACGATAATGTGTGACAAGTGTTTGAACAAGTCAGGGCGACGCTGATGACTTGTCGGTTGAAATAGTACTACCCGAGGGGTCAGCTTTGATCCCTTATCTTTTTGCCTTGGTGATGGATGAGGTCACAAGAGATATATAAGGAGATATCCCATGGTGTATGCTCTTTACGGACGATGTGGTGCTAGTCGATGATAGTCGGACGGGGGTCAACAAGAAGTTAGAGTTATGGAGACAAACATTGGAATCGAAGGGTTTTAGACTTAGTAGAACTAAAACTGACTACATGAAGTGCGGTTTCAGTACAACTAGGCATGAGGAGGAGGAGGAATGAGCCTTGATAGGCATGTGGTGCCTCAGAAGGACACCTTTCGATATTTGGGGTCAATGCTGCAGAAGGATGGATATATCTATGAACATGTGAACCATCGAATTAAAGCCAGATCGATGAAGTGGCGCCAAGCTTCTCGCATTCTCTATGCAAGAGAGTGCCACAAAAGCTAAAAGGCAAGTTCTCTAGGACGGCGGTTCGACCTGGAATGTTGTATGGCGCTGAGTGTTGGCCGACCTAAAAGGTGACATGTGTAGTAGTTAGGGGTGGCGGAGATGCGCATGTTGAGATGGATGTGTGTCCACACAAGGAAGGACCGAGTCCAGAATGATGATATACGAGATAGAGTTCTAGTAGTGCCTATTGAAGAGAAGCTTGTCCAACATCGTCTGAGATGGTTTGGACATATTCTGCGCAGGCCTCCGGAAGCACCAGTGCATAGAGGACGGCTAAACCGTACTGATAGGGTAGACCGTATTTGACATGGAAGGAATCCGTCAGGAGAGACCTAAAGGTTTGGAGCATCACCAAAGAACTAGCCATGGACAAGGATGCGTGAAAGCTTGCTATCCATGCGCCAAAACCATGAATTTGTTCGCGAGATCTTATAGGTATCACCTCTAGCTTACCCCAACTTTTTTGGCATTAAAGGCTTTCTTGTTATTGTTTTATAAAACCACCGATAATTGGGTTATCAACTCACAATACATGTCAAAGTTGTTAGAGCATATTTCTCCATATGTGGTTTTGGTAATTGTTGACAATCCCTATGGACTAATGGTTGCCTTGAGTTATATTCGAAGGATTTTTCCATAGGCACTTCTTGAAGTACATGTGTTGGTTTCAAGGAGTTTATATGGTGACCAAGGTGGTATGTAAGGTTTTATCCAAAGATTGGTCATGTGAGAGTTGCGCTTATTACAAGCATGTCTTGAAGAAGAAGATTGTATGAACATTCATGTTTACCTTCAAGACATCATCATTGTGAAGAGAGAAGATAAGTCACAAGGTTGATCAAGACGAAGGCAAATAATGATTCAAGTTGATCAACACACAAAGCTTAGAATATGTACCAAGTGGGATCAAGTGATCTCATGGTATGGTAAGTATTGTCCATTATGCGTTGTGTACTAACCCATGTAACGTGTGAGTGTTGTTTGTGGGGTTAGGTATATTTCCATGGGCTTGCATCAATAGGAAGATCCCATATAACCCATTGAGGATGACATCAAGTGGTTATCGTCATCAAGGTTACGGTGTGCATGTTCAAGTGAAGCATCACGGAGAGATCATCCTTGATGCTTGTCGTTCATTGTGGTGACAATGGACTTGTGAAGATGTGCTGAAGACGGGCTCACCCATAGTGGCGTATGGGGGAGCAATCTACTAGTCTTCATTGAGCCAGCGCAATCAATAAAGGTGGTACACCTTGAGGAGGACAAGATCGTCATCATCTAGCTCAAGTGGACTATGCGCAAGGCAAAGGTTTGACCTTGATAGGTTTTTTTATTTTACCGGTCTTATGGCGGTAGTTGGGAGACTGGGTTATAGGATCGATAGACATAATATCAAGGGGGGCTCTAAAGTGAGTAGCTTGATCATATCGTTCGTTGAGATCTCAAACCATTGCATTCTTGGCATCACCATCTTTCTTGGTTCATGGTTGACTTTTCTCTATGTGGGTTCTTGAACTTATGGTCACCTTCATGACAAGCTCAAGTTCATCGAAAACGGAGTACATGTGCATCTTCTATGATGTTTTCGATGTTGGAGTTTTTGTCGGGTCTTATTTCATAGAGGTTTCACATCTCTATATCACTGGCATTTTCATATTGACTCTTCTTATGATAACCAACAAGTTTGGATAGTACTTGTCGTCTGCTATCCAACAAGCTTGAGTTTGCTCAATTCGGAGCTCGTATGCGAATGTTATGACAGTTTTAGTACGAGAGATGTTTTTCTGTGAACAAGCGGTAGTACCGCTCGGTACCACGGTAGTACTTCCGATGTGTACTATCGCTGCTACTTCCGCTTATATTTTGCTCTCTGGTTTGTTTGGTTTTCTAGGCGGTTGTTGAGCGGTAGTACAACCCGCGCGGTACTACCGCTCTCGATTACCGTTGCTACTATCGCTTATTTTTGGGTTCTGGAGTCGTACTGCTTCCCAGCAGAAGTACCGCTGGGTTGGGTGGTAATACCGCTTAGTCGGGCGGTAGTACCGCTTGTGCACATAACAGTTGGATTTGGGGAGGCCTATAAAAGGGGGTCTTCTTCCCCATTGCTCCCCAACTCTTGAGCTCATGTTCTTCCCCCATTGTTGATCTTCTTCGAGCTTGCTAACTCTCAATCCCTCCAATGATTCTTGCTAGTTCTTGATGGAAAAGAGAGAGGAGATCTACATCCATATTTTCACCAATCACTTTCCCCTCTATGTGAGGGGAACCCCTTGGATCTAGATCTTGGAGTTCTGCGTGTTCTTATTCGTTCTTCCTCTCATTTTCCTCCATAGCATTAGTTGTTGCGGTGGGATTTGGGAGAGAAGGACTTGGGAACTCCATGTTCCCTTGCCATTGCATTTGGTGCATAGGTTTGAGTTCTCCACGGTGATACTTGGAAGTGAAGTTTGAGAAGCTTATTACTCTTGGGTGTTTGAGCACCCTAGAGCTTATTCCTCTTGGGTGCCTTGGCACCCTAGAGGGTTTGTGGTGCCTCGTAGCTCAATCATTGTGGTGTAAAGCTCTGGACAAGCGTTGGGGTCTCCAATTAGGTTGTGGAGATTTCCCCGAGCATTTGAGGTTGCCTCAGAGCCACAATCCATTATGGTGAAGCTTCGTGGTGTTGTTGGGAGCCTCCAATTAAGTTGTGGAGATTGTCCCAACCTTGTTTGTATGGGTTCGGTGACCGTCCTCAAGGGTCCCATAGTGGAATCGTGACATCTTGCATTGTGCGAGGGCGTGAGGAGATTACGGTGGCCTTAGTGACATCTTCAGGGGCATTGTGCCTCCACACCGCTCCGAACGAATATTAGCATCCGCAAGGGTGTGAACTTCGGGATACATCATCGTCTCCGCCTGCCTCGGTTATCTCTTACCCGAGCTCTTTACTTATGAACTTTACTTTGTGATAGCCATATTGTTTAATGATATATATCTTGCTATCACATAGTTGTTTATCTTGCTTAGCATAAGTTATTAGTGCATATAGGTGAGCCTAGTTGTTTTAGGTTTTGTGCTTGACATATTAAACGTTAGTTTTATTCCGCATTTGTTCTAGCCTAAACCATAATTATTTTAAAGCGCCTATCCCCCCTCGAGGCGACATCCATGTCCTTTCAAAAGAGTTTTTTAAAATTGTTCATATCTTTTCAATCATAACTTCAAATTTAACATGTTATATATAAAATTTGATTAGAAAAATATGTAGAATCTGAATATGATGTTATTTTAACTGTACCATTTAAAAAATACTATTTAGGTTGCAACCTTAATCAATAGCATATGATCTGTGTTACTTTCATACCGATGCCAATACAGATAGAGAATGAACACCTCGATAAAACTAGGATTGAAGACAAAATAAATCATCTATAACCATGCATGCATGCCTCGCCAAAATCTCACGGGATAAAACGGATTTCTCATTTTATGCCGAGAGAGAGACAACTTAGGACTGACAAAATACAAATGTGTTGTTATTATGTGAACACTAAAGTCACCGTGAACGAGAGTGGGACGAAAAATAAGTGACAACACAGATGTGATGTCATGTGTTAATAGAAAGAACGTGAACTTACCGAGGTCTTGACTCATGATTAAATTATTAGGAAGTGTAGTGGTTTTTTTCCCTTACAAACGCGGGTGCTCTTTTACTAGTTTAACTAAAAATAAAAGACTCGGGAGCCAAAACGGCCCAAGGCCGAAAATCAACTTCGGACTGGTCCATGGCCATGCCTTGCCCAGCAGGCCCTTTGAGCTTGCGTGCCAAGAGAGAAGGAAAATCCTATGTGACGCACACTGCTTTAAAATGTCGGCGCTTCGCACAGGACGAAATGGCAGTGAGACGATCTGGGCCGGCCCATTACCGGCTGCAGGGATCCGGTTTTGGGAACCTTCTAGCCTTTCCTAGCCGTTTTTCTCCCATTTTGGGAACTTTCTAGAAGGTTTCTTGAACCGGTTTTTCATTTTTTCATTTTTTTCACTTTTCCTTTTAATTTTTTGTTTCTTTTCTATTTATGTTTTTGTTCCAAAAGATGTTCTGGATTTTCAAAAATGTTTTGGATTTTTCAAAACTGTTCTGGATTTTCGAAAAATGTTAGAGATTATCAAAAAATTTAGAAAAATTAGAAAAATGTTTTTGTTTTTTGACAAAAATGTTCCAGAATTTCAAAAAATGTTCTGGGTTTTCAAAAAATGTTCGGACTCTTCAAAATTATTCTTAATATTCGAAAATGCTTTTTATTTTTAGAAAAATGTTCTGGATTTTCAGAAAAAGTTTGGGACTTTCAAAAATTGTTCTTCAAAATCGAAAAATAGTTTTACTTTTTAGAAAAATGTGCTGGATTTTCAGAAAATGTTCAGGATTTTAAAAAATTGTTCTTCAAATTCGAAAAATACTTTTGCTTTTTAGAAAAATGATCTGGATTTTCAAAAAAATGTTCGTCAAATCGTAAAATGTTCCTTCTTTTTCCAAAAAACGTTCTGGATTTTCAAAAAAATGTTTGGGAATCTCAGATTTTTATAAACTAGAAAAATGTTCTGGATTTTACAAAAATTGTTTGTATTTTCTAAAATGTTTTTCGAAAAATGATCTTGGTTTTCGGAATTTGTTCTTAAAATTAAAAAAAATCGTGTTTTCAAAAAACGTTCACGTTTATGAATTTGTTCAGGATTTTTCAAAAAAATTCTAATTTTCAGAATTTGTTCTCAAGTTTCAACAAATGTCCGGTCTTTTAGAAAAGTGTTCACGCTTCCAAATTTGTTCGTGGTTTTTAAAATTTGGTTTTCAAAATTAAAAAAATGTTCGTGCTTTAAGAAATTGTTCGAGGTCCTAAATTTATTCAGGATTTTTCAAAATTATTCTTGATTTAGAAATTTGTTCTCAAGATTTAAAAAATATTCATCCTTTGTTTTTTTCATGTTTTCAAATTTATTCTCTCTTTTAAAAAACGTTCATGTTTTCAGAAAATGATTGAGAAATTCAATGTTTGTTTATTTTGGATAAAAAGGAGAAGGAAAAAATAAAAAAGGTCAGAAATATGACCCAAAAAAGAAGAAAGAAAAAGAAGAAAAAGAAAAAATAAAGAGAAAAAGAAATGTCGCGTGTCTGGTGGGCCAGCCCAGTCGGGGGTCGCCATGTGCGAAGCCCCGATTGGCTGCCTCGGCAGCGTTCAACAGGAGCTCCCAAGAGAAAATATCATAGCTCGGAAAATGTAGGTGTAGCAATTATTGAGGCCAATTCTTCTGAGTTGTGGCTTGTCCAGCAAAGCTTCGACGGAATTTTTCCAACTTTTTTTCAAATACAGCTGTCTAATGGGCTTCAGCTCAAAGAGTAGATGCACCCACACGAGGTACAACCATCTTCCACCAAAAGGACCCTTCAAAAAGAAAAATCTTCCACCAAAAGAACCCTTCAAGAAGAAAAATCTTCCACCAAAAGAAACGAGATAAAACAAACATCACTCAAGCAACAGTTTTTTCATTACCTTTTTAATTGGCAAACCTCAAAACACAACTTGATTTTCTTAGAGATGACTTCATCCGTGAAGGGAGTGACATAATATACTGGCTAGGGTGTGTCGCGTAAAAACTATAGCAAGATTCTGTTGGGATCAGGCGCTGGAAGAACGGATCGGGCATGCATTGTTGCCAAGCCTACCTGTACTTTCATTAGAGGATCTATCAAACGGTCTAATATGTTCAAGTACGCGTCTCGTCAGTGACACGACAGGAGAGAAGAAAAAAGTGACCGAACCCCATATCATTCCTATACGCTTGGGTTATCTATGAACCCTCATATCCATCTCAAATATAGATGAGGAGCCGCGAACGCGTCAGGACGCGTCCGGTCAGTCCGCCACGTAAGACGCAACCCCACCCGGACCATATTTCTATTTTCTTAGGGTCCTGATATTCACCACACGTGTGGTATATTAGACATCCGCCCAACACCGTGTGTGGCGTACGCAGGAGACAACACACACGGGTCATGTGTGGGCAAACATTAGAACTGCCGCCCACACGTGTGGACAGAGCTTCTTCGTGCCACACGTTCAACTAGTACTACTCATCCTCATCCCGTGCGTGTGGCACGAATCAAATTTGCCCACACGTCATGATGCAACTGCGTTAGTTATCCGCGTGATGACACTTTAGTTATCCCGGAGATGGTAACTTTAGTTACCCGAGATGGCAAATGTAGTTGTAAAAGCATGGCATCTCTTTCTGTATAGTTGTCATGTCTAATTTGTGGTAGTTGCTGCGTACAAACCATTTCCATGTGTGATTAACTACTTGCCACATGTGATCAAACAATAGTTGTCATGTGTGGTCCAACAATAGTTGCCATGTATGGTTACTTGTAGTTCTCATGTGTGTTTACCTGGTTGCCACATACGCGTAACTACAGTTGTCATCTAGCAACGAATCATAGTTGCCATGTGTGTTTACATAGTTGCCACATACGCGTAACTGCAGTTACCATCTAGGAACGTACGAGCGTCGTATGAGCGGAGAGCAGTCCGCCCACATGCGCATGGACTAGGTGGTGACTGTGTGGGCATGAACTAGTCCGCCCACAAGCGCATGGACTAGGTGGTGACTGTGTGGGCATGAACTGGTTCGTTCACACAACGCAGCTGACAACCACATTTGCATTTAAGAAAAATAAAAACAACCTAAACTATGAGGCGGCGTGTTGCACTAGGCGGCGGCGGCGTCCTTGGGGTCCGTGAGGTTGTTGAGCGTCGGTGCCGGACCGGCCCAAGGGAACGTCGTGTTCCAAAGCGCGTTCATGTCGGGCACGGGCGGTGCCGGCGCGGGTAGTGCTGCCATGGGATGTGCCGCGCCTGGGCCTCGCGTTGCTCTTCCTCGGCATCGCGCTTGAGCATCTCGAGGTACTCGCCGTCGCGGCGCACTTCGACCAGCCGGATCTGGCGCCAATGCTCGAGGTACGCCGCCTCCTGCGCCGGCATCGCCCCCATCCAAATCGGTGGCACGGAGACCCACTCGCGCACTACTCCCTTCCAGGAGTAGCACTCGATGGGGGACGGCTCCTACTCGGGCTCCGGCTTGCTTTTGACGCGGCGTCGGGGAGGGGGTGGTGGGGCCACCGGCGGCAGCACGCAGTCGCCCGCCGCGGAGAGGGCAATGGCCTGCGCCATTGCCGCCTCGTACCGAGCCTCCTCTTCCTCCACCGCCTCCGTCCTACGCCGCTCGTCCTCCTCGCTCTCCTGGTAGACGGCTGCAAGGGCCGCCTGGTCCTCCTCGCGGACGACAAGTGGCAGCGGCGGCACGCCCCGTCGCCTTGCCCCCTCGTGCTCGAAGGCGAACCACCTCGCCCAGTTGGGCGAGTCGGTTGCGTAGGCAGGGTCGCGGTGTTGCTCCGGCGTCAACAACGCCCGCCGGCACCGCACCTCCTTCGTGTGAACCCGAGCCGACCGCGGTGCTGCCGGCACTAGGATCCTTTCCGGATCCAGATGTCAGTCGTGCGGCGGGGTGGCGTTGGGGTACGGGAGAGGCACGCGGTGCTGCCAGTGCCACTCCGCCTAGTGCACTGGCACGTTCACGCGCTGCCTCTGCCGGCGAGGCGCCGGCGCCGACGAAGGCGGGAGGAACTACGAGGGGAAAGGGATGGCAGGGGCCTTGCCCTTGGCCTTGCTGCTACTGGCGCCGGAGAAGAGCCTCATCTCGCTGTGGTGGCGGCGGCTAGGGTTTGCCGGCGACGGGGAAGCAGAGCTTGCTAGATGTGGACGACAAGTTTGGATGAGGACGGCCCCGCCGTACGGTCGGCTTAAAAAAGGATCACCGCCCTCGCTGATGCGTGGGCCCGTGGTCATAAATTCAGCTAACCGCGTGGGCAACGGGTAGTTGGATGGCCGCCAGGTGGGGACGCGGCGGACACCGAGAAGGCACGCGTGACGTCCGTTCCGCGTACGCACCAACGCATTTGAGGCGCAAATTTGGACCGCAAATGCGTCGGCGCGGACGCGAAGCAGACGTGATTTGGGTTTGGGTCGACGCGTTAGGCCACCACTTTTGTCCGCGTCGACCCAAACGGACGGCAGCAGACGAAATGGGTCGTCCCATTGGAGTTGCTTTTATTTTCTTCCTCTCTCTTCCACCAGACCTGACATATGAGAAAAAAAGTAAAAAATATGGCTATACAGACGGACAAATAAGGACACGCAATGAAGAGTGTGGCTAACCGGACGCGTCCGCAGGGGAGTGTCCGGCGGCTGCACATGCTCTTATAAAACATGAGCCGGCAAATCAAACGTACATTAGAAACGGCTACCCTCTACTGTTGGCTTGAGCACAACGAGGGCCACTCCAGCAGATCGTCAGTTATTTCTCGTGTTTAAACCTATATTAGGGAAATTTACTCTGCTGCACGCAACACCAGAATTCTTTGTCACGTTTAAAACACGCAGCAGTTGAAACCTTTCTCTTGATTAAAGAAAGGACATCAAACTTCAAACTCCCAGATTTGTCTATGACTGCGTTGAGGAACAAGCAGTACGTCATGAAAGTGTCCAGGTTCTGTCTGATTAAGACAGGCACAACTCGCGGTGAGCTTACGTCTGTCAGTACCGCTTAGAGATCCCTGATGAATAAAGTAGGATTCGGGGCAAATGATTCCAGTGAGAAACCGATGAAAATTTTCTATACATGTTCCAACCGGAGCACAGTAAAAATCAATAGTGTACTTACAAAATCTATGCGAGGCGCTGGCCAGTAGAAGGGATACACAGATGAAAAGTTATTGAACCAAACATAAGAGTGGCCTGGGCAACTCCATGCACTATCATCGATCTGGTGTGACAGAAAGCCCACAAGGCCCTTTCATATTCACATTATCACAATCACTCAAAAGTCATCTGATCATGTGACCTGTCCCAGCTAAAACATGGAAAAAAAGAGAGATCGCTCATTGGCTCCTATAATGCACAACCTAGGCACCCAGCATATATTCTACAAATGGAAAGCCTAAAGCAAGCAGCTACAAGAGATCACTATATACAGTAACAGATAGTGCTAGGACAATCACTTGTCCAGAAGTGACAGGCATAGCACACTAGGATCTCAGTTTATCCACTCAGCCTGTGAATGGCATTTCAACACTGACAGTATTATGTACTCCCTCCTTCCCATAATATAAGAACGTTTTTGACACTGTGTAGTGTCAAAAACGCCCTTATATTATGGGACAGAGGGAGTAGTTCTGATAGTCCACACTACCCCCTTAGATGCTTAAGCTGCTATCCAGAAACGCCTTGCTGCCTCTAGAACAGGACCTACTACATCCAAGCCACGAATTCTCTTCACGACTAACGAAAAGTAACACCAATATTGCAACAACCCAACATGTGTAATACATCTTGTTAGGTCAATCCTTGCAACAGAGGTAACTTCAGTCATCGGCAACCAAAAGTTAACAACACAACAACAGAACAGGAAACAGGAAAGCATGCACGGGCTACACCAAACAATTATTCAACCATAACATCATACCTTATTACTGATATTACATGATACAGATAAAGTACAAGGAAAGCTCTATCCACTTTTGCCTATAGTTAGAAGAGCCTCAAGAACCTAGTACTGGAAAATAAAGATGATATCGCCATACTATGGTCACCAAGTGTAGTTGATTAAGATGCCAAAGTACAGCCCGTTGTGACGATAAACAAGATGGAACTCTTGAGGTTAATTAAAGGTAAGCTCAGATCTTACCATTGAGCTTCTTCTGAAGAACATCCATGACAGAACCAAAGTCAGGCTTCACACTGATGGGTGGATTGGCATACTGGCACAACATGTCCTTGATGTTCTTATCATGGTAGTCGATCTTTGATTGTGTGAACTTTAGCCCGTGTGCTGTACTAACAACCACCGTGCGGTCGTTAGTGCCAATTATACCCTGGTCACGTAGCTTGAACAGAGCAGCAAGTGCAACCCCAGTGTGTGGGCAAGCAAACATCCCAGTGAGGTCAGCAAGCGCCGTCGCATCCATGAGTTCCTCCTCTGTAGCTTCCTCGACGATACCATCAGTTGCCTTCAGCGCAACAACAGCACGGTCAATAGACACTGGATCACCAATCTGTATAGCAGATGCAAATGTAGTTCCAGCAACAAGTGACTGGAAGTCAGTATACCCAGACTTGTAATACCGGTACAGTGGATTTGCGTTGGCGGCCTGTGCACACACAAGCCGTGGAACACGATCAACTAGCCCAAGAGCACGGCACATCTCAAACCCCTTGTAGAAAGCATAAATATTACCCAGATTGCCTCCTGGGATAATGACCCAGTCCGGCACCTGCCAATTGAACTGTTGCAATATCTCGATGGCTGCAGTCTTCTGCCCCTCCAGCCGAAGCGAGTTGAGCGAGTTTGCGAGGTATATGGGCAGCTCAGCTGTCACCTCCCTGATTAGCCGCATGCATCCGTCGAAATCCGTGTCAAGCGAGAGCACCGTGGCGCCGTTGGCGATGGGCTGGATGAGCTGCTGCAGCGAGATGCGGTCGGCGGGGAGGAACACGATGGCGGGAATGCCCGCAGCGGCACAGTAGGCCGAGAGCGCGGCTGAGGTGTCGCCAGTGGACGCGCACCCGACGCCGTTGATGGGGCGCGAGAGCGGAGCCCGGCGGAGGCGATTGACCTGGCTGACGAGCGCCGTCATGCCGAGGTCCTTGAAGGAGCCCGTGTGCGAGATGCCGCACTGCTTGACCCAGAGATCGTTCATCCCGCCGAGGTGCTCGCGGCCGAGGCGCTCCGCCCAGAACAAGTTGCTGTTGCCCTCGAACAGAGAGACGATGTGGTCGGAGTCGATCTCCGGGAGCACGAACTCCTTCTTGGACCAGACGCCGGAGCCGTAGGGCCAGGTGGTGCGGCCGACGCGGGAGTCGAAGAGGTCGCGCCAGTAGGAGCCCGGGAAGCGCGCGAGCGCCTCCATGTCGTGGCGGACGTCGAGGAGGCCGCCGGAGCTGGAGCGGTAGACGACCTCGTCGAGCGAGTAGCGCTCGTTTGGGTCGCCATCGGAGGCCGGGGGGAACGGCTCGTACCACGCCGAGAAGGTCGTGGCGGGCCCGCGGAGGCGCGCGGCCTCCTCCCTGATGTTCTCCTCCGCGGGGCGGCGGTGCTTGGTCGCGGTCGACGCCGAGGCGCCCTCGGTGGCGCAGCGCGTGCGGCGTGGCGCGGCGCGGAGCGGGAGGCGGAGGTGGGACCTGTCGAGGCGCTGCTTGGTGGAGGGGTGGTGGGAGTGGGGGTGGGCGAAGAGGAGGGAGAGCGACGAGGTGGTGGCGGCGGGTGTCGCCATGGCGCGGCGAGGGAGCTTGGCCTTGGCGGCGGGGCGGAGGAGGAGATGGGGCGCGGGCGGGGGAGGGAGGGGGATTAGGGGCAAGACTCGTGACGTGGTGAGAGGTTTTAGGCTTTAGAGGCGCCGTTGATCGATCTGGACGTTAATTGGGCCGGCTGTCGGGCGACTGGCGTGTGGGACGTCGTCGTCCTGGTTTTGGTTTTGGTTTCGGCTCATGCTCGTGCGTGGCAGTAGAATGGAGCCGTCCCGAGGCCAGCGTGCGGCAGACGTGAGATCTTGTTCTTTCTCCCGAAGAAAATAAAATAGTAAGATATACTGTAGGAGACTAGGAGAGTGTCTCGGGAGTTCTTTCAATCGAAACGTCTTCTGGATCCCATTCATGTTCTCTAACAGACTGACCTGTACAAAATACAAAATGCATGTTAGAGCAACCCTAGCAGCTTCGTCGTCTCGGTGATTGTTGTGATGCATATAGGTGTGCTTCATATGGACATGGAAATGGAGGCTACCTGTAAAAAAAACATGAAGGTTGTGAAGGCGACCCGCAAACCATAAGAATAACTTGTCCCTTTTTTGTCAGCGTCCGTACTCTTTAAAATTTGGATCGGATATGCGTGCAACAACCCATTTCATATCCATAATTTTTAAAAAGGCTCGCGGCCATAGATCATGTCAGCGGTCATGTCGTTCATGTCGGCATGCAATGCCAGTTTCAAAAAACAGGAAGCAGTTCAGCTGGCACACTTGCCAACGTCCGGCGCACATGTCAGCACACAAAAAAGGGGCGGGAGAGTTCGACCACGCGGCCGTGGTCATGCTAGCACACTTGTCGGCATACAAAAAAGGATGGTGCAGGCCGTCATAGATCACTCGTCGTCGAACTTGAGCATGTTGGCCTACATCTTCTCGAACCACGGCCTCTTCCTTGGCGACACGGTGTTGAGATCCACCTTCATGATGTTCACCCCCGTCTTCATGCTCGCGAGAGCCGCTTCTTTTGCCTTGGTCTTGGCGTTGGCGGCCTCGATCTCTAGCATCTTGGCTTGCTTCTCCGCCTTCATCTCAAGCATCTTGGCTTGCTTCTCCGCCTCCATCTCAAGCCTCTTTCTCTGGATCTCCATGAAGGTGTTCATGGACTCTTCCTTGTATCGTCGGCGCTCCTCCTCCGTCGAGTCCTTCTTGCTCATCATGCCCTCGACCTTCGCGATCAAGGCGTTCATCGCCGCATCCCGCTGGTCCTCCTTCTTGGAGTTGCCCTTCCCACGCGTCCGTGGCTTCTCGTCGTCTTCCTCCTCCACGCCCTTCTCCCCCTCCCCCACGCGCATTGATGGCGGCATATTGCGCCTTGAACTTCTCCTCATCTTTGACATTCTCCAACAATGGGGGAGGTTGAAGGACGTGCCAGCATGTTGGACTTTGAATGCCTCCAAAGCTTGGAATGCCTACAAATGAAATGCATGCAAGCATATTGACAAAATAGATATGGAAATGAACATGCAAGCATCAAGCATTAACAGAATGACGCAAAGAGGACCGATTGCTATCATACCATGTCTTGCACGTCGATGCCGCTCACGGGGCGTGCCTTGATGCTCTCAAGAGTGGCACAAAACTTATTGCACTCTTGTTGGATCACCTTCCAACGCTTCGAAACGGACACCCATCCGTGCGTGCTTTGCATTTGATACGGTGGAAACTTCTTGCATTCATGGAACTCATGGTGGACACAAATCCAAAAGGTTGATGCCTTTTGTTACGCTCCGGTCTTGGGGTCTTTCCCAATGCCCCTCCAACACTCACAAAGAAGCTTGTCCTCGGACTTCGTATACGCCTTCGTCCGCCTGCTCTTGCGCTTCGGTTTCTCCTCAGTGGCTTGGTCGGCGAGCTCATCCTCGAACAAAGGCTCCCCTTCGATGTCCACCTCATCCTGTTCCTCGAGACCATAGTCCTCCAGAAACTCGTGGTCGAGCAGGAAGCCGTCTAGGTCCACGCCGACCTGATCATGCATGAAGGCGACTTGATTTTGATCAAAGGTAAACGGCATGAATGGCACTCGGTCGTCCTGGCTTCGTGTCTCGTCGGGATCGAAGCCAGCCGCGATGACACGGTAAGCGGTCGGCGCACCGCCCTCGAAGATAATGTTTTGCATTTAGTCATCGTCGCCAGAGGCCGACATTCGGCAGCATGTCCGCTGGCATCTGCTGCGCGCGTTTCCTCGCCCCTCCGGATTGTTGGATATATACCCTAGAGGCAATAATAAATGGTTATCATTATATTTCATTGTTCATGATAATCGTTTATTATCCATGCTATAACTATATTGATTGGAAACACATTGCATGTGTGGATACATAGACAACACTGTGTCCCTAGTATGCCTCTAGTAGACTAGCTCGTTGATCAAAGATGGTCAAGGTTTCCTAGCCATAGACATAAGATGTCATTTGATAACAGGATCACATCATTGGGAGAACGGTGTGATGGACAAGACCCAAACTATAAACATATCATATGATCGTGTCAGTTTATTGCTATAGTTTTATGCATGTCAAGTATCTATTCCTATGACCATGAGATCATGCAAATCACTAACACCGGAGGAGTACCTTGTGTGTATCAAACGTCGCAACGTAACTGGGTGACTATAAAGATGCTCTTAAGGTATCTCTGAGGGTGACTATTGAGTGGGCATGGATCAAGACTGGGATTTGTTACTCCATGTGACAGAGAGGTATCTCAGGGCCCACTTGGTAATACGATACCACAACAAGCCTTGCAAGTAATGTGACTAAAGGGTTAGCCATGGGATCTTGTATTATGGAACGAGTAAAGATGCTTGTCGGTAACGAGATTGAACTAGGTATAGAGATGCTGGCGATCAAATCTCGTGCAAGTAACATACCGAAGAACAAAGGAAATAGTATACGGGATTAACTAAATCCTTGACATAGAGGTTCAACCGATAAAGATCTTCTTAGAATATGTAGGAACCAATATGGGCATCCAATTCCCGCTATTGGTTATTGATCTTAGAGGTGTCTCGCTCTTGTCTACATAATTCTCGAACCTGCAGGGTCTGCACACTTAACGTTCGGCGACGTTTTGGAAGTATAGAGTTATGTATGGTGGTGCCTGAAGGTTTTTCGGAGTCCCGGATGAGATCCCGGATGTCATGAGGATCTCCGGAATGGTCAGGAGGTAAAGATTGATATATAGGAAGTGTTGTTTTGGTCACAAAAAAAGTTTCGGGTACTTCGATAGTGTACCGGGAGTGCCGGGAGGGTACCCAGGGACCATCGGGAGGGGCCTCTCGCCCCAAAGGGCCTCATGGGCTGTGGGAGGAGGCAAACCATCCCTTGGTGGGCTGGCCGACCCCCCCACTAAGGCCCATGCGGATAGAGGTGGAAAAACACTGGAGGAGGAAAGGGTTTCCAAGTGGGGGAGGAATCCTACTCCTAGTAGGATTGGAGTTGGACTCCTCCACCTCCCCACTTTGCCCGCAACCTAGGGGGAACCCTAGGGGCACCGACCTCCCTTACCTTCCTCCTATATATACTGGAGGGGGGAGAGGGCAGCCGCACCAGAAAACCCTAATCCACGGTGCATCCCTCTCTCCCCGATAGATCATTCCCTCTAGTTTTCGGCGGTGCTTAGGCGAAGACCTGCCGAAATAGTTTGACCACCATCGTTGCCACGTCGTCACGCTGCCAGAGAACTCATCTACCTCTCCTGGATCAAGAAGGCGGAGATCATCATCGAGTTGTGCGTGTGCTAAACGCGGAGGTGCCATCCCTTCGACGCTAGATCGCGGCGGATCGTGATTGGATCGCGGGGCACTTGGCGATTTGGATCGCAAAGACATTCAACAACATCAACCGCATTTCTTAATGCTCCCCGCTTAGAGGTGTACAAGGGTATGTATATCTACTCTCCCTCTCATAGATGCTCATCACCATGGATAGATATTGCATGTGCGTAGAATTTTTTTGTTTCCCATGCAACGTTCCCCAATAGTGATATCAGAGCTAGGTCTATGTGTAGATGAGATCATGAGTAGAACACGAAGGAATTTGTGGGCGTTGATGCTCAGATTGCTTCCTCCCTTGGTCATTTTTTGATTCAGCGGTATTGTGGGATGAAGCGTCTCGGACCAACCTTACTCGTATGCTTATGAGAGACCGGTTCCATCGAGTGACATGTGACTTTGTTGCATAAAGATGGTTGGCGGGTGTTTGTCTCTCCTACTCTAGTTGGATCAGATTCTACAAAGTCGGTCCTTGAGAAGATTGAATAGCAATTTGTGTATAATCATTGTGGTTTTTTCCTAGGTGAGAATTGTTCTTGCTAGATACAGCTACCTCTTGAGTTTGCGTTGGTTTTCCCTTGAAGAGGAAAGGGTGATGCAGCAAAGTAGATAAGTATTTCCCTCAGTTATTGAGAACCAAGGTATCAATCCAGTAGGAGGAACAAGCAAGTCACCAATGGATGCACCTACACAAACAATCAAACTCTTGCACCCAACGCTATAAAGGGGTTGTCAATCCCTTCACGGTTATTTGCAAGGATGAGATCTGATAGAGATAGATATAAAAGATTACTAAAATGAAATGTAAAACAAAAGTAAAAAAGATTGCAACAAAGTATTTTTTGGTATTTTTGGTTTATAGATCTAAAAATATAATATGGAAAGTAGACCCCAGGGCCATAGGTTTCTGATACGTCTCCAACGTATCTGTAATTTATGAAGTATTCATGCCATGTTTACAATAATTTTATATGATTTTGGTATGATTTTATTAGAACTAACCCGGAATGATGTTGTTTTCAGCAAAACTACCATGGTGTCTTTTTTGTGGAGAAATAAAAGTTCTCGGAATGGACTGAAAATTTAGTATGATTTTTTGTGGACCAAAAGAGACCCCCGAAGCATTGGAGTTGGGCCAGAAGAGCCACGAGGAGGTGAAAAGCCACCCAAGTGCCGCCAGGGGGGTGGCCACGCCTGGCAGGCTTGTGACTTCCTCGTGCCCCCCTTGACATGAGACCGACGCCAAAAATTCCTATAAATATAGAAACCTCCGAAAGAAACCTAGATCGGGAGTTCCGCCGCAGCAAACCTCCAGAGCCACGAAAAACCAATCGGGAGCCCGTTCCGGCACCCTGCCAGAGGGGGAAACCATTGATATGTCTTCGTCGTATCTATAATTTTTGATTGTTTCATGCCAGTATTCAACAACTTTCATATACTTTTGGCAACTTTTTATACTATTTTTTGGGACTAACACATTGATCCAGTGCCCAATGTCAGTTTCTATTTGTTGCATGTTTTTTGTTTCTCAGAAAATCCATATCAAACAAAATCCAAACGTGATAAAAACTTACAGAGATTTGTTTTAGAAGATATGTGATTTTTGGAAGAAAAAAATCAACACGAGATGATGCCCGAGGAGGTCACAAGCCTGCCAGGCGCGACCTACCCCCTGGCCATGCTCTGGGCCCTTCTGACCAGCCCTTAGGCGGTTGGACCTCTACTTTCGCTGAAAGAAACCTACTATCGGGATAAAAATCCCCTCAGAATTTCAGCCTGATCGGAGTTATGGATCTCCGAATATTTATGAAGCGGTGAAAGGCCAGAATCTGAGAGCACAGAAACATAAGGAAACAGAGAGAGAGATCCAATCTCGGAGGGGCTCTCGCCCCTCCGCCACCATGGAGGCCATGGACCAGAGGGGAAACCCTTCTTCCATCTAAGGGGAAGGTCAAGGAAGAAGAAGAAGGAGGGGGCTCTCTCCCCCTCTTTCCCGATGGCGGCGGAACGTCATCGGGGCCATCATCGTGACGACGATCTACTCCAACAACACCGTCATCTTCACCAACACCTCCATCACCTTCCCCCATCTATCTACAGTGGTCCACTCTCCTGCAACCTGTTGTACCCTCTACTTGAACATGGTGCTTTATGCTTCATATTATTATCCAATGACGTGTTGCCATCCTATGATGTTTGAGTAGATTTTTGTTGTCCTATGGGTTGATTGATGATCATGATTGGTTTGAGTTGCATGTTTTATTATTGGTGCTGTCCTATGGTGCTCTCCGTGTCACGCAAGCGTGAGGGATCCTCGCTGTAGGGTGTAGCAATGTGTTCATGATTTGCCTATGTTGGGTTGCGTGAGTGACAGAAGCATAAACCCGAGTAGGTGGGTTGTTGCATATGGGAGTAAAGAGGAGTTGATACCTTATAATGCTATGGTTGCATTTTGCCTTAATGATCTTTAGTAGTTGCGGATGCTTGCTAGAATTCCAATCATAAGTGCATATGATCCAAGTAGAGAAAGTATGTTAGCTTATGCCTCTCCCTCATATAAAATTGCAATAATGATGACCCGTCTAGTTATCGATTGCCTAGGGACAATTCTGCAACTCCTACCACCACTTTTCCACACTCGTTAAACTAACTTAGTTGTTTATTTATCTTAGCAGCCCCTAGTTTTTATTTACGTGCTCTTTATTATCTTGGAAACCTATCCTATCACATCTACAAAGTACTTCTAATTTCATACTTGTTCTAGGTAAAGCGAACGTTAAGCGTACGTAGAGTTGTATCGGTGGTCGATAGAACTTGAGGAAATATTTGTTCTACCTTTAGCTCCTCGTTGGGTTTGACACTCTTACTTATCGAGAAAGGCTAGAATTGATCCCCTACACTTGTGGGTTATCAATACCTTTTTCTGGCGCCGTTGCCAGGAAGCAATAGCGTGGGGTGAATATTCTCGTGTGTGCTTGTTTGCTTTATCACTAGGTAGATTTTATTTGCTGTTCTAAGTTGTTCTCTATCTTTAGTTATGGATATGGAACACGAATTACCAAAAAATCAGGTGTACTTGCTACTCATGGAGACGGGGAACCTCCTAAAACCCTCGATGTTCGTTATGTGAAAAATATTATGCACTACTTTGATAATCCTGATAAAACCCCATTCAACTTGATAATGGGATACACGTTGGATCAACGTGAATACTTTAGGGATTATCGCTTCTCTCAAAAAGGGAAACACTTATGGGATCAAATTAGAATACTGGAATGGTTTGCTTGGGATGCATGCTCGAGATGTGACTTTACTTGTTGCTTTAATATAGAAGCTTGACACCTTCCCTTTCAATGCAAATTTAATGATAATGAAACCTTATCTTCTTATTCTAAAGTTATTTATGATTACTAAGATGTGGAACGAATAGAAGAATTTGTTGTTTTTAAAGGTGCTTATGAAATTGCTTCTTTGCTTGAAAAGTATGATGATGATGTTCCTTACGAATCTGAAATTTTTGCCATACTTAAATATTTCTATGAGAATTATGATTGCAATGCTTATATTATTGAATTTATTTAGAGAATGTATGCTGCCTTGGAAGAGACTAAAGTTTTGCAGGAATCTATGGAAGAAGAAATTGCTGAAACTGTGAGCTCATTAGATGAAAAAGATGAGGAGGAGAGCAAAGAACAAAAGGAGGAAGAGCGGATTAGCTTCCCGTTCCCACCTTCTAATGAGAGTAAATCTTCATCTCATACATTGTTTAATCCCCCTTCGCACATACCAAAGGATGAATGCTATGATGATTGCTATGATCATTTGGATTCTTTTGAAATATCCCTTTTTGATGAACTTGATGCTTGCTATTCTTGTGGCCATGATGCCAATATGAATGATGCTTATGGAGATTAACTTGCTATATTTCCTTATGTTAAACATGAAATTGTTTCTATTTCACCCACACATGATAGTCCTATTATCTTTTTGAATTCTCCCAACTACACTATATCGGAGAAGTTTGCACTTATTAAGGATTATATAGATGGGTTGCCTTTTACTATTACATATGATGATTTTGATAAATATAATATGCATGTGCTTGCTGATCCTACTTGCAACTATTATTAGAGAGGAACTACATCTTCACCTCTCTATGTTCCCGATACAATAAAATTGCAAGAAACTACGTATGCTATGCATTGGCCTTTACTTGGTGTGAATGAATTGTTCTTGTATGACATGCCAATGCATAAGAAGAGAGTTAGACTTCGTTTTCACATGATTTATATCACCTTTTTCTCACTACTTAATTACAAATCATTGTTAATTAACTTTGGCTTTGATATTCCTTGGGATCCGGGTGGATCCATTACGTGAGCACTTTATGCCTAGCTTAATAGCTTTAAAGAAAGCGCTGCCAGGGAGACAACCCGGAAGTTTTAGAGACTCATTTTATTATGTTGTGTGATTTTATTTATTTTAAAATTAAAAAATAAAGTGGGGAACCTAAAACTTTTTCAAAAAGAAAAGTGAAAGTGAGAAAGACGAGCAACGTTGAAGTGGGGGCTAGCCTTGAACTTTGTTCATGCCCATGGAAACTTTGTGAATCTTCATTACAGAAACTTTTCAACAAAAATAATTATCCCCTTGTATAAATCCATTGTATTATAAAAATAATGTGCCAAGATTTTCCTTTAGGATGATTAGATTGCTTGTTTGGTGTGTGCAGTGCAAAAACAGAAACTTTGGTCGTAGTGCGTGAATTTACATTTTTATTGGAATGTCAAAAGTTTCTGAAATTTTTACACATTACTTCTATTCAAATTATTTATTTTTCCTAAGTTTTAAGAATTTTAAGAGTTACATAAGTATGGTGAATGTTCAGATTACTACAGACTGTCCTGTTTTTGACAAATTCTGTTTTTGATGCATTGTTTTGCTTGTTTTGATGAAACTATCGATTGTATCGGTGTCATAAGCCATGGAAAATTTATATTAGAGGAGCTAAAATTAAAAAACAAAATATGAATTGGTTGGCAACAATACTTAAAGTGGTGATTTGTTTTATTATACTAACGTATCTCACAAGGGTTTTGTTAAGTTTTGTGTGATTGAAGTTTTCAAGTTTTGGGTGAGATCACGATGGAGGAAGGAATACGGAATGGAAGGAGACTAAGCTTGGGGATGCACGAGGCACCCCAAGTTAATATTCAAGGAATCCCAAGAAACTAAGCTGGGGGATGCCCCGGAAGGCATCCCCTCTTTCTTCTAACAACCATCGGTAATTTTACTTGGAGCTATATTTTTATTCGTCACATGTTATGCGTAAATCTTTGAGCATCGTGTGCTTTTTTATTTTTATTTTAATAATGCACCATGCTGATATGAGAAAGTCCTTGGTTGATTTATATAAGGCTCTTTGCACCACACTTATATCTTTTGAGTATGGCTTTATAGAATGCTTCATGTGCTTCACTTATATCATTTGAAGTTTGGATTGCCTGTTTCTCACACTTAGAAAACCACCATTTGTAGAATGCTCTTTTGATTCACTTATATTTGTTAGAGTGTGGGCATATCTTTTGTACAAATAATTAAACTCTCATGCTTCACTTATATCTATTTAGAGAGTTAACAGGAGTTGGTCATTCACATGGTTAGTCATAAAATCCTACATAAAACTTGTAGATCACTGAGTATGATGTGTTTGATTCCTTGCAATAGTTTTGCGATATAAAGATGGTGATATTAGAGTCATGCTAGTGAGTAATTATGGATTGGTAGAAATACTTGTGTAAAGGTTTGTGATTCCCGTAGCATGCACGTATGGTGAACCGTTATGTAAGGAAGTCAGAGCATGATTTGTTTATAGATTGTCAGCCTTTGTGTGAGGGTCGGGAGCGCGCAATGGTTAACTCCTACCAACCTCTCCCCTAGGAGCATGTGTATAATAATTTACTTCGATGACTAATAGACTTTTGCAATAAGTATGTGAGTTATTTATGAGTAATGTTGAGTCCATGGATTATACGCACTCTCACCCTTCCACCTTTGCTAGCCTCTCTAGTACCGCGCAACTTTGTCCGGTGCAATAAACCTACCTTCCTCAAAACAGCCACCATATACCTTCCTCAAAACAACCACCATACCTACCTATTATGGCATTTCCATAGCTATTCTGAGATATATTGCCATGCAAATTCCACCATTTCCTTTTGTTATGACATGCACCATCACTTTCATATTGCATATAGAGTCATATTTTGTTCTAGGTATCGAGTTGTAATTTTCTTTTGAGTTGTAAGTAAATAAAAGTGTGATGACCATCATTATTTGAGCATGTCCCATGCGAGGAAAGGATGATGGAAGCTATGACTCCCTCAGAAGTGGGGATGAGATTCCAGACTTTATGAAAAATAAAAGAGGCCAGCGAAGCCCAAATAAAAAATAATAATAAAAGAGGCCTTAGATGCCCACAAAAAAGAGAGAGAAAAGAGAGAATGGACATTGCTACTATCTGTTTCCACACTTGTGCTTCAAAGTAGCACCATGAGTCTTCATAATAGAGAGTCTCCTATTTTGTCACTTTCAGATAACTAGTGGAATTTTTCATCATGATGCACGCCAACTTAGTTTCTTTTTGAGCTTTCATACACTTAGCTCTAGTGCATTCATTGCATGGCAATCCCTACTCACTCACATTGATATCTATTAATGGGCATATCCATAGCCTGTTGATACGCCTAGTTGATGTGAGACTATCTTCTCCTTTTTCCTTAACAACCTCCACCATATTCGATTCCACCTATAGTGCTATATCCATGGCTCACGCTCATGTATTGCATGAGAGTTGAAATGGTTTGAGAAAATTAAAGTGTGAAAACAATTGCTTGACTTGTTATCGGGGTTGTGCATGATATAAATACTTTGTGTGGGAAAGATGGAGCATAGCCAGACCATATGATATTGTAGGTATAACTTTCTTTTGCCATTATGTTTTGAAGAGATACAATTGCTTTATTAGTATGCTTAAAGTATTATTGTCTTAATTTCAAGTAATAGACATTGCTTTGAATCACTTGTTTCTTAATATTCATGCCATGATTAGATTATATGAACAAGATTATGTTAGGTAGCATTCCACATCATTTTTTATCATCTACCTACTCGAGGACGAGCAGGAATTAAGCTTGGGGATGCTGATACGTCTCCATCGTATCTATAATTTTTGATTTTTTTTCATGCCAATATTCTACAACTTTCATATACTTTTGGATACTTTTTATACTATTTTTGGGACTAACATATTGATCCAATGCCCAATGCCAGTTCCTGTTTGCTGCATGTTTTTTGTTTCGCAGAAAATCCATATCAAACAAAGGCCAAACGCGATAAAAACTTACGGAGATTTTTTTTGGAATGTGTGTGATTTTGGGGAAAAAGAATCAACGCGAGACAATGCCCGAGGAGGTCACAAGCCTGCTAGGCGCGACCTACCCCTTGGTCGCGCCCTGGGCCCTTGTGACCAGCCCTTAGGTCGGTTGGATCTCTACTTTCGCTGCAAGAAACCTAATATCGGGATAAAAATCCCCTCAAAATTTCATCCCGATCGGATTTACGGATCTCCGGATATTTAAGAAACGGTCAAAGGCCAGAATTTGAGACCGTAGAAATAGAAGGAAACAGAGAGAGAGAGATCCAATTTCGGAGGGGATCTTGCCCCTCCGCCGCCATGGAGGCCATGGACCAGAGGGTAAACCCTTATCATATAGGGGGAAGGTCAAGTAATAATAATAAGAAGAAGGGGGCTCTCCCCCTCTCTCCCGATGGCGCCGGAACGCCGCTAGGGCCATCATCGTGACGTCGATCTACTCCAACAACTCCGTCATCTTCGCCAACACCTCCATCACCTTCCCCCATCTATCTACAGCGTTCCACTCTCCCGCAACCCGTTGTACCCTCTACTTGAACATGGTGCTTTATGTTTCATATTATTATCCAATGATGTATTGCCATCCTATGATGTCTGAGTAGATTTTTGTTGTCCTATGGGTTGATTGATGATCATGATTGGTTTGAGTTGCATGTTTTATTATTGGTGCTGTTCTATGGTGCTCTCCGTGTCGCGCAAGCATGAGGGATCCTCGCTGTAGGGTGTAGCAACATGTTCATGGCTTGCCTATGGTGAGTTGCGTGAGTGACAGAAGCATAAACCCGAGTAGGTGGGTTATTGCATATTGGAGTAAAGAGGACTTGATACCTTATAATGCTATGGTTGGATTTTACCTTAATGATCTTTAGAAGTTGAGGATGCTTTCTAGAGTTCCAATCATAAGTGCATATGATCAAACTAGAGAAAGTATGTTAGCTTATTCCTCTCCCTCATATAAAATTGCAATAATGATGACCACTCTAGTTATTGATTGCCTAGGGACAATTCTGCAACTCCTACCACCACTTTTCCACACTCATTAAACTAACTCAGTTGTTTCTTTATATTAGCAGCCCCTAGTTTTTATTTACGAGCTCTTTATTATCTTGCAAACCTATCCTATAACACCTATAAAGTACTTCTAGTTTCATACTTGTTGTAGGTAAAGTGAACGTTAAGCGTGCGTAGACTTGTATCAATGGTCGATAGAACTTGAGGGAATATTTGTTCTACCTTTAGCTCCTTGTTGGGTTCTACACTCTTACTTATCAAGGAAGGCTACAATTGATCCCCTACACTTGTGGGTTATCAACCATCACCGGAGGCCATCTTCATCATCCCGACGGTCTCCATGACGAGGAGGGAGTAGTTCACCCTCGGGGCTGAGGGTATGTACCAGTAGCTATGTGTTTGATCTCTCTCTTGTGTTCTTGATATGACACAATCTTGATGTACCGCGAGCTTTATCGATATAGATGAATCATATGGAGTTTCCCCTCTCTATCTTGTGATGAACTGAATTTTCCCTTTGAAGTTTTCTTATCGGATTGAGTCTTTAAGGATTTGAGAACACTTGATGTATGTATTGTGATGGGATATCTGTGGTGACAATGGGATATTCTATTGATTCACTTGATGTATGTTTTGGTCATCAACTTGTGGATTTCGTGACCTTGGGAATCTATGCATAGGGGTTGGCACATGTTTTCGTCTTGAATCTCCGGTAGAAACTTTGGGGCACTCTTTGAAGTTCTTTGTGTTGGATTGAACGTGATGAATCTAAAATTGTGTGATGCATATCATATAATCGAGCCCATGGGTAATTGTGGTGACATTGGAGTATCTAAGTGACATTAGGGTTTTGGTTGATGTTTGTCTTAAGGTGTTATTTTAGTATGAACTCTAGGTCTATCCGTGACACTTATAGGGATAGCTCATAAGATTGATCGGAAAAAGATAACTTTGAGGTGGTTTCATACCCTACAATAATTTCTTCATTAGTTCTCCGCTATTTTTAACTTCGGAGTGAACTCTTTGTCGCACGAGAGATACTTACATATGATTCAACTATGTTAGTATTGTTGAGAGAAATTGTACTAGTGAAAGTATGAACCCTAGGCCTTGTTTCAAGCATTGCAATACCGTTTTTGCTCACATTTGTTACTTGCTACCTTGCTGTTTTTATATTTTCAGATTACAAAAACCTATATCTACCATCCATATTACACTTGTATCACCATCTCTTCGCCGAACTAGTGCACCTATACAATTTACCATTGTTTTGGGTGTGTTGGGGACACAAGATACTCTTCGTTATTTGGTTGCAGGGTTGTTCGAGAGAGACCATCTACATCCTATGCCTCCCATGGATTGATAAACCTTAGGTCATCCACTTGAGGGAAAATTTCCACTGTCCTACAAACTCTGCGCTTGGAGGCCCAACACGAGTCTACAAGAAGAAGGTTGCCTAGTAGACATCAAGCTCTTTTCTGGTGCCATTACCGGGGTGGTGAGTGCTTGAAGGTATATCTTTAGATCTTGTAATTAACTCTTTTAATTTCTTGTTTTTGACTAGTTTGGTTTTATAAAAGAAAAGTACAGAAAATGGAATTGAGGTTGCCTCATATGCTTCATCTTTTTAATGTCTTTCGTGAAAATGATGGAAAGGAAAATTGTGCTCAAGTGTTAGAAGAAGAAGTTTTTAAAATGTTTGCCACTAAATATTTGAGTGATGATCATGATTGCAATGTTGTTAGTATGAATTCTCTGAATATTCATGATGCTAATGATATGCAAAGCCACAAGCTTGGGGATGCTATGTTTGATGAAGATGATATTTTTAGTCCCCCAAGTTTTGATGAGCAAAACTATTATGATTATGGCATGCCTCATATATATGATGATTATGATGATGACACGTATGCTATAAAGGGTAATGACAACCATGAAACCTATTATCATGATTTTAATATTCAATGTGGTTATGTCAATCAAGTGTCACATGGTAGTTATTTTGTTGAGTTTGCTCCCATTATTATGAATGGGAAGAAAATTGCTTATGTGGGGAGTGACAAATTTTCTATGCTTGTAGATCATGAAAAGAATGCTTTATGTGCTGGTTATATTGTTTAATTCCTTCATGATGCTACTGAACATAATTATGAGGGAGGAACATATGCTTGTAGGAATTTCAATAATATCAAGTTTCCTCTCTATGTGTTCAAAGTTTTGAAGTTATGCTTGTTTTGCCTTCCTATGCTAGATGATTCTTGTCCCCATAAATTTTTTGCTCAAAAAATCCCTATGCATAGGAAGTTTATTAGACTTAAATATGCTTGTCATGAGATTCATGATGCTCTTTTGTATGTTTCAATTATTATTCCTATGTGACCATCATTGAAATCATCATGCCTAGCCAAAAGGCATTAAAGAAAAAAATGCTTGTTAGGAGACAACCCAACACTTTTAATTTATATTTTGATGTGTTAAAATGATTAATATACTGTATTAATCATGTTTTGTGTCTTTTATTTCAATAAAGTGCCAAGTAAAGCCTTTGGGATGGTGTGGATACTTGCTTGTTTGATTCTGTGCAAAAACAGAAAGTTTTGCATCCACTATATGAATTATATGATTTTACTGGAGAGTAAAAAAATATGAAATTTTTACACAACATTTTTACACAAATTCCTTGAGTTTTCCTAATTTTTCAGAATATTTAGACTCAGTAAAGTATGGTGATCATTCAGATCTTTACAGACTGTTATGTTTTTGATAGATTCTGTTTTGCATGCATAGTTTGCTTGTTTCAAGTGTTCCTATAGCTTATATTGAGTGATATAAATTATGGGAATGATATAATACAGTAGGTATTATGTGGGAACAATTATGAATCTTGTACTGACAGTACCTAAGTGAATGATCTATATTTACTACACTAACCCATCTCACGAAGTTCCGTTAAGTTTTGTGTGATTGAAGTTTTCTAGTTTTGGGCGAGACACCGATATGAGGAGAACAAGGAGTGACAAGAAAATAATCTTGGGGATGCCCAAGGCACCCCCAAAGTAATATTAAAGGAATACTCAAGCGTCTAAGCTTGAGGATGCCTTGGAAGGCATCCCCTCTTTCGTCTTCAACAATATCGGTATATCTTACTTGGAGCTATATTTTTATTCGTCACATAATATGAGTTTTTCTTGGAGTGTCATTTTATTTTGTTTTTATATCTTAGGTGTTATTTATAATCTTGTTTTTCAATAAAAATTTCCAAGACTTGACTTAGGATGCTTGCATTGCATGTTTTGATATGTGATGGGTAAAAACAGAAACCTATGCTGTAGTGTTTGAATTTTCATATTTTACTGGTGCGTGGAAAGTTTCTGAAATTTCTACATAGTGTTTTAATATAATTTTTATATCATTTCCTAAATTTTCTTAATTTTTTAAGTTACATAAGTCACTGTTTTCATAAATTGCTACAGACTGTTCTGTTTGGATAGATTGCTGTCATAGTTTTGTTATCTACTTATCCTATAGTTTACATACCCTATGTTGGTAGATATAAATTGTGTAAATGATAGTATACAGTTTATAATGTTTGAAAATTATTGTGCAACTTGACTTGGCAGTACATACAGAGTTGATTTATTACTATATGTACTAACCTATCTCACAAGTTCTTTTCGAGTTTTGTGTGGATGAAGTTTTTGAGAATAGATGAAACCATGATATGAGAGGATTGAACAAGATAAAATATCCCAAGCTTGGGTATTCCCAAGGCACCCCAAGTAAATATTTCAAGAACTCTCAAACATCTAATCTTGGGGATGCTACGCAACCCACCTCTCTTCATCAACAATTATCGGTTAGCCTATGTTGAGCCTAACTTTTTATTCGTTCACATGATGCGTGCTATTCTTGGAGTGATATTTTCTATTGTGCTTGCTGTTTAATAAAACACTTCAGATATGAAAATCTTTATTGATAGAGAGAGAGAGAGATAAAGTCCTCACATAGCTACTTAATTGTTTGACTACTCATTGATCTTCACTTATATGTTTTGGAGTAGTTTTGTCATTTACTCTTGTGCTTCACTTATATCCTATGAGTAAATGGTTGAATTAATTTAATATCATAAATCTGAAATTATATATGTTTAATATGCTTATCTCATGGGGAGTATACATATAAGAAGTATAGGTGGTAAAATTTATTGAAAGTTAGCAAACACCACATTGGTCACTTGAACCATTCATGAAAGAATATTGAAGGAAGAGAGATTTAACATATAAATACACTATCTTGGACATGTTCTATGATTGTGAATACCCATTAATTATTTTCAAACTTGAGAAAATTATTTGAAGTTGGACAAGGAAGACAACGTAATGAGTTATGCTTGGGTATATTTGTGTAGAAGTTATATTGTTATGGATCCTCCAACATGTGGTGCTTGCTTCCACCTCGTATTAGCCAAAACTTCCGCACCAAGTAGAAATACTACTTGTGCATCCAAACACCCTCAAACCCAAAGTTTTTCCATATGGGTCCACCATACCTACCTATATGCGGTATTTACCCATCGTTCCAAGTAAATTTGCATGTGCCAAACTCTAAACCTTCAAATAATATTCTGTTTTGTATGCCTGAATCGCTCATATAGTAACTAGGGGCTGTCAGTATCTTCCATGCTAGGTGGCTTATTCTCACAATACGTGTTGATTCATTATCGTTCACGAGAAAGTGGCTGGTAATAGGGATTCCTAGTCCCAAAATCAAAGAAAAAATGCAAATAATTAAACAAAACTCCCCTAGGAATGTTTTTGGTATGGACGGTACCCATGGATTCGTCTTGCCGTGGAGTGTGATTGATTGGTGGAGGGGGAGTAAAAACTTTACCATTCTGTTTGGGAACCGCCTATAATGTATCTAGCATGGAAGATACCGAGATCTCTCAGTTGTTATGGTGACAATGTAAGCATACCACTCAAAATTATTGTTCATCTTTGTTTTAAAAGCTCGAGCTCTGGCACATGTGCAAATCAATGCTTCCCTCTGCAAAAGGGGCCTATCTTTTACTTTCAAGTACTTACCTTTACACAAGAGTCATGGCGATCTTCACCACTTCTTATATTTCTCCTTTTTCTCTTGGCAAGCATCATGAGGTGGGGAAAGATCCAAGCATATATGGCCATTCAAATATATTTGATCATGAATTATTATTGTTGACAATTATCTATGTGATAAATAAGTTGGGAGGCGAAACTTTAAGCCCATATCTTTGTTTGTGTTTGACGGATGCCATTTGCTCTAAAAATATGCTTTGAGTGTTAGCAATCATGGAAGACTATATGATAGTTGAGTATGTGGAATTTGCTAAATCAAAGCTCTTACATAGACCCTTCCTGGAAATAAGATGAATTGCAATTGTTTGGTGACTGAAACCATAGTTTGTTAGTTTTCAAGAAACTTTCTGGTCTATACTTTAACTTGTGAATAGCTTGTTACTTTATCATGAGAAGTTTTATGAGATGAGCTACTGTTTATGATACATAATGATGCTAGAAAAGGTGATTGGAATTATCATTGATCAAACTTGTGCACTTGCTAGCATTCACACTTCATAAATTATTTCTTTTATCATTTACCTACTCGAGGACGAGCAGGAATTAAGCTTGGGGATGCTAATACATATCCAACTTATCTATAATATATGAAGTATTCATGCCATGTTTACAATAATTCTATATGATTTTGGTATGGTTTTATTAGAACTAACCCGGACTGACGTTGTTTTCATCAGAACTACCATGGTGTCGTTTTTGTGCAGAAATAAAAGTTCTCGTAATGGGTTGAAAAATTAGTATGATTTTTTATGGACCAAAAGAGACCCCCAAAGCATTAGAGTTGGGCCATAAGAGCCACGTGGAGGTGACAAGCCACCCAGGCGCGGCCAGGGGGGGCGGTCACGCCTGACAGGCTTGTGACTTCCTTGTGTCCCCCCTTGACGTTAGATCGATGACAAAAATTCCTATAAATACAGAAACCTCCGAAAAGAAACCTAGACTGGGAGTTCCACTACTGCAAGCCTCGAGAGCCACGAAAAACCTCCAATCGGGAGCCCGTTTCGGCACCCTGCCGGAGGGGGAAACCATCATCGGAGGCCATCTTTATCATCCCGACGGTCTCCATGACAAGGAGGGAGTAGTTCACCCTCGGGGCTGAGGGTATGTACTAGTAGCTATGTGTTTGATCTCTCTCTCTCTCTCTCTCTCTCGTGTTCTTGAGATGGCACGATCTTGATGTACCGCGAGCTTTATTGATATAGATGAATCATATGGAGTTTTCCCTTATCTATCTTGTTGTGATGAATTGAGTTTTCCCTTTGAACTTTTCTTATTGGATTGAGTCTTTAAGGATTTGAGAACACTTGATGTATGTCTTGTGATGGGATATCCGTGGTGACAATGGGACGTTCTATTGATCCACTTGATGTATGTTTTGGTGATCAACTTGCGGGTTCCATGACCTTGGGAATCTATGCATAGGGGTTGGCACATGTTTTCGTCTTGAATCTCCGATAGAAACTTTGGGGCACTCTTTGAAGTTCTTTGTGTTGGATTGAACATGATGAATCTGAAATTGTGTGATGCATATCATATAATCAAGCCCATGGGTACTTGTGGTGACATTGGAGTATCTAGGTGACATTAGGGTTTTGGTTGATGTGTGTCTTAAGGAGTTATTTTAGTATGAACTCTAGGGCTGTTCATGACACTTATAGGGATAGCTCATAAGATTGATCGGAAAAGATAACTTTGAGGTGGTTTTGTACCCTACAATAAATTCTTCATTAGTTCTCGGCTATTTGTGACTTTGGAGTGAACTCTTTGTCGCACGAGAGGTATTTACATATGATTCAACTATGTCAGTATTGTTGAGAGAAATTGCACTAGTGAAAGTATGAACCCTAGGCCTTCTTTTCAAGCATTGAATTACCGTTTTTGCTCACTTTTGTTATTTGCTACCTTGTTGTTTTTATATTTTCAGATTACAAAAAACCTATATCTGCCATCCATATTATACTTGTATCACCATATCTTCGCCGAACTAGTGCACCTATACAATTTACCATTGTATTGGTTGTGTTGGGGACACAAGAGACTCTTTGTTATTTGGTTGCAGGGTTGTTCGAGAGAGACCACATTCATCCTATGCCTCCCACGGATTGATAAACCTTAGGTCATCCACTTGAGGGAAAATTGCCACTGTCCTACAAAACTCTGCACTTGGAGGTCCAACACGAGTCTACAAGAAGAAGGTTGCATAGTAGACATCAGTTTCACTAGAGGCTCCTCTCTTGAAGGAAAATAATATGGTGGGTGAATAAATTACCGTCGAGAAATTGATATAAAAGATAATAATTGTGGAGATATCCAAGGCGATGGTTATGCATATAGGCATCACGTCCGTGTGAAATAGACCAAAACGATTCTGCATCTACTACTATTACTACACACATCGACTGACTCGTGCCTACATCTAGAGTATTAAGTTCATGAAGAATAGAGTAACACATTAGGTAAGATGACATGATGTAGAGGGATAAACTCAAGCATTATGATGAAACCCCCATATTTTTATCCTTGATGGCAACAATACAAATATGCATGAAAGCACATTTGCTCCCCTGGTGGTTTTGGTAATTAATAACAACATATAAGTCATTGAACTAATGCCTTCACCAAGTATATTTCAGGAAAGTTCAATGATGGGAATGGCTAAAGGATTGTGGAGATTGTGAAATTAACCCAAGATTCAAGAAAATATGTTGGCCAAGCTTCAAGAAAGAGGACTCTACATTTTACATTTGTGAGAAATCACTTTGAGTCTATAGGAAAGCCAATACTATTAAAAGGGGGTAAAGTTTTGATGATGGACAATATGCTCAAACGTGCACAAGTGACAGTCACCAAAACATCCACATACTCTCCCACCAAAGTCTGTCCTAAGCCAAAACATGCAATTCGGTGCAACCAATATTCCTATTCTGGTGCCACCGAGTTCCAAACCCTAGATAGACTCAGCCAAACCCTAACACTTCGGTGCAGCCATCACTGCACTCAGTGCTACCGAGTTGGGTTGCCAACTTCCTGTTACGCAAGTTCTCATTTTTGGTCCGATCGAGAATGGTCAATCGGCGTCACCGAGTCTGGTAAATCTGACTGTTGGTCACCTTGTCGGTGCAACCGAGAATTGTATATAGGTCCCTCAAAGATTCAAAAGTTGCCACTTTGAGTCACTTCGGTACCACCGATATTTACACATCAGTGTCACAGAGTCTGACTTATTGTGTGTAACGGTTGGACTTTTGGGGATGCCTATATATACCCCTTCACCACCACCCACTCGAAATAGAAGCACTTAGAACTATTACATACCTATCCTACTCAGTTTTCTGAGAGAGAACCACCTACCCTTGTGTTGAGGTCAAGATCTTCCACTCCAACCATATGGATCTTGATTTCTAGCCTCCCCAAGTTGCTTTCCACCAATCCCATCTCTTCTACCAAGCCAAATCTGTGTGAGGGAGATTGTTTGTTGAGGAGTCTATCATCTTGAAGCACAAGAGCAAGGAGTTCGTCGTCATTACCAAGCCTATTACCTTTTGGAGGGTGGTGCCTCCTAGATCGGTTAGATGTCGCTTGGGAGCCTCCTACTTCGTGTTGTGGAGTGAATCAAGAAGTTTGTAAGGGCAAGGAGATTGCCTACTTCATGAAGATCTACCCATAGTGAGGCTAGTCTTTCGTGGACGGAAGCCGCATGGAATAGTCAAGGTTGCTTCTTCGTGGAACCCTCCATGCGTAGAGCCCTCCGCTCGCGACCGTTATCCTCCGTGGGTTGAAGAATCCATGAACGTGGACGTACGATAGCACCAGCTATCAGAACCACGGGAAAAATCATCGTGTCATCACTTGTGTTTGCATTCCTAACCCTCTCTTTACTTACATGTGCAATGTCTTTACTTTCCGCTGCTACAATCTTAGACATTTATGTGTAGGGTGTTACTTGATATGCTATGAATGCTAAAACTTGCCAAGAATTAAAATTGGGAAAAAGGAAAAACTTTTATTTGGTCAAGTAGTCTAATCACCCCCCTCTAGACCTACTTTTGATCCTACAAGTGGTATCAGAGCTTTGGTCTCCATTGCATTGGTTTCACAACCTAGGAGAAGTATGGAATCCAGTGAGGGAAATTATCACCGTAGAGGTTCGTACTTTGATGGCACTAATTTTGCTAGTTGGAAGCATAAAATGAAAATGCATTTGCTTGGTCATAATCCTGCCGTTTGGCCTGTTGTTTGTGTTGGCTTGCAAGGTGAATTCTTTGCAGATGGAAAGGAACCGGATCATGAAGCATCAGCGGATGAATTGAAGATGTTGCAACTCAATGCTCAAGCATGTGACATACTCTTCAACTGCCTTTGTCCTAAAGAATTCAAAAAAATCAGCCATCTTGAACATGCAAAAGAGATTTGGGATACTTTGATTGATAGGCACAAAGGAACTGAGTCCGTGAGAGAATCCAAGTTAGATGTTCTTCAAGGTCAACTTGACAAGTTCAAGATGAAGGATGGTGAAGGAGTCGCTAAAATGTACTCTAGGCTAGCTCTCATCACAAATGAGATTGCCGGCTTAGGAAGCGAAGAAATGACTGACAAGTTCATCATCAAGAAGATACTTCGAGATTTGGATGAGAGATATGACACCGTGTGCACATTGATCCAAATGATGCCCAACTACAAAGATCTCAAACCAACGGAAGTGATTGGTAGAATTGTTGCTCATGAGATGACACTCAAAGACAAGGAAGACCTTCATCACAAGTATAGCGGTGCTTACAAAGCCACAAGTGATGCTCCCACTACCTCAAGCGACAGCCTTGTCACAAATGAAGAGATAAGCCTCATGGTCAAGAACTTCAACAAGTTCTACAAGAGTAGAAGCAAAGATCACAGTTCCAACTCAAGATATGAAGAGAAGCGTTCGTCAAGTCATGACCAAAGCTGCTACAGTTGTGGGAAGCCTGGACACTACTCAAATGAGTGCTCGGCTCCCTACAAACGAAGAGAAGAGTCACCATGAAGACAAAGCTCAAGGGACGAATCACCTCGAAGAGAGAGAAGGCGTAGAGATGATCGTTATGAACGAAGACCCTCAAGGAGAAGTAGGGACTCAGAGAAGAAGGACAAGAACACCAAGAGCTACTCAAGAACAAAGCATCAAGATCATGTTGTGAATGGATTTCCTCCGGCTCCGACTCCGAAAACCACTCCGAGAGAAGCTATCACTCCAAATCCAACTATAGTCAAGATGATGGTGTTGCCGGAATTGCACTAGTGACAACTAACTCCTATGATCTATTCGATTCACCAAATGAAGGAGGTGGAAGTTGCTTCATGGCTAAAGGCCCCAAGGTATCACATCTCGAATATCTTGAGTTCGATAGTGATGAAGATGATTTGCTTTACAATGATGACTTGCTATGTGATAAAACTAGTGATGTTAATGAACTTGATAATTGTCATACTAGTCAAGATAAGTAAATTGATGATGATAATATGAAAATAGAATAACTAACTAAAGAACTCAACACTCTTAAGTTAGCTCATGAATCTACTCTTGAAAATCATAGAGAGCTTGTAAGAACTCATGAGAAGCCACGCTTTGAGAAGCTCAATTTGGAGCAAGAGCATGAATTTCTAAAAGCTATCAATGACGATCTCCAAAAGAAGACTTCATCTTATATTGCTAAATGACTACTCTTGTCTACATTCATGCCACAAGTCAAATCTGAGCAAACTAGTAACAAAGGAAAGAAAGGTTCTTCATCTAGTAGCAACAATAAATATGCTAAACCCAATGATGTTGCTCCTAGTAGTTATATTGATTCCACTAATGATGATTCTCTTAGACAAGTTACACTTGAGCAAGAAAATGCTTTATTGAAAGGAATTATAGAGAAAGGTATCTACAAGAGTCTTGAAGGGTACAAACAATTTGATGAGATTGTACGCAAGCACGGAGGATACCAGAAGAATCGTTGTGTTGGCTACTTCAACGCTAATGGGGTAGAATGGGAAGAAGGTCAATATCCAAATCCCAAGTTTGTTCCTAAAAAGGAGAAGTATGAAAATACTCTTCCCAAAGGGACAAACACTCAAGATGACCTTCCACCACAAGACACCAAGCTCAAGGGCAAGAACAAGCTCCAAGAGGACTTTGACTCTTATGAAGATGAACCCCAAGCTTTGGTGAAGTGGGTTCCCAAGGCTACTACAAGCTCAACTTCTACAAGTGCTACTTCGACACCAAGGATCCCCATCAACTTGATGTGGATTCCCAAGAAGAAGAACTAGAGTGTTCTTGAGGGGTGACTCTACCAATGAAATTCACTCACATTCATTATTGGCAAGATCTATTTGCAATCAACATCAACTCTATGCAATAGATCAAGGAGTCACACATTCCCTCAAAGGCAAGCAAGGGACAAGGTAATCAACAAATAAATGGACATCATTACACATGCTTTGCACTCCTTGTCCATAGATATCCTTGTATTTGTCTCTTGTGTGTTGGGACTAACCCATGTAGGTGAGAAGATTAAGGAAACAACAAGGATGCTCCCAACTCCTGGTGATCTTCATCAACCTTGAGCATCCATCACTACCTCACCGACATGAAGTCTTCATCGCCAAAACCCATGGTTAGTTTATCCCTCTTATGGGGGGATGTCACATCAAGGGGGAGATTTACTCTAAGACTTGATCCAAAGCATCTCTTAGTATGTGACAACATTAAATGCTTTATGTAGAAGTGGTAACCCCACTTGTGCTTAAACGATGAGTATGACCTATGATCAAGTACTATTACTTGGCTCCTAAGAAAAATACTCATATATAGATGACTTCGTCATCGCCCAAGTTCTTGTTAGATGCTAGAGTATTTGTGCATGTTTGCCATGATTTTATTTGACATCTTATTGTGTGAGCATGTTGGTCTACAGTTATTTTCTCATTCGAGGATATCCAATTGTTGCTATTTGGCTTTTGATTTATCTTTTGCCAATTGGATATACAAGAATGCCTAGGACCACTTCTTTAGATATCTATGCTTTCCACCTCATACTCTATTCACGCTGCATCACAAAATTTGAAAGTGCTTTTTGATCCCTCTGTGCGTGGAGCACTCGGAGTTCCGTATCGAGAAGGATTGGCCATTAAAACCTCCCAAGTGCATATTGGTGGAACCAACCACAAAATCTCGGTCTCACCGAATGCCTAGGGTTGATCTGTTTTTTTCAATCTCGGTACAACCGATTCCATTTTCTCGGTTACACTGAGTGTCCCAGTCAGCTGACAGTTGAGGCACTCGATGACACCGAAAACTTAGAATCGGTGTCACCAACAGTGGTGGGTATAAAGGCCATGGACCCCGACGCTTTGAATTTCTATCTCATTCGTCGCGCTCCAAAACCCTAAGCTGTCGTTCCAAAGACCCCTGGTCATCGCCCTTGTCTCCCCACGCTCATCTGCCGCTGGTAATCGTCGTCGTCGACGAAATCCTCTCCCTCGTCACCGGCGTAGAGGATCCGCGCCAAGATAGGGTACGGATTCGATCTCTATTGCGCTCCTCATCCGATTCTTGCGCATTATATCCTTGTTTATCATTGATACACCCTTTGCACATGTTCCTACCCTCTCAAAACACCGAAATCTCGTGAAAGATGAATTTTCTAGGGTTTTGTCGTCCGCCCGATAGATCTCGGTGGAACCAAAATGGAAATATCGGTCTCACCGATATAATTTGCTGTGTGGATGAGAACTAACTTGGTGGAACCGAGTTGCTCTTTTTGGTCTGACCGAAAAGGCTGCCAAGTTTCGGTTAGTGAGTCAGTTAGTCTTGGTCTCACCGAAAATTCTGTTTCGGCTGCACCGATATTTATTTGACAGAATGCAAAAATCTTGAAAATTCATTGTTCAATTTTCAAAAACTAGCCTCATTTTCTGATGACTCATCTTCTTCTGCTCTCCTATACTCTATTCACAGGGTCAGTATGTCAGGCTCAGAGGACAGTCAAAATTTGGTAGAGCAAGGAGTTGACATGAGTTTTGGAACAAGCCCAGAAGACAGTTCTTTCTCAGATCTAGGCACCCGCAACTCTCATGGGTTGCCCAAGGCTGCCACCAGGACTAGGAAGAAGCTCAATTCTTATGAAGAAGATTCTGATTTCATTCCTGAGGAGATTCTTGCTAAGAAGCAAGAAAAGGCTACCAAGAAGTCAGCAACTGAAGCTACTTCTTCTCTGAGAGTTGTCAGCAAAGTGTATGCACCTGCTGAAACAATCAAGGCACATGAGAGTGCAAGAGCAACTGTGTCAGTTGAGGTCCCCAAGAAAGCTATGCCTAAGAAGGCAGGGGAGAAAAAGTCTAGGAAGAGGATTGTCCATGTGATTGGCAGGCCTACCTCTATGTTTGAAGATCTAGAGGAGGCTGCTGGTGCTGCTGCTGAGGAGGAGGAGGAAGAACATGTTGAGATTGCCCCTCCCAAGAAGAAATCCAAGAAGCTTATGGTTGATGCTATGCCAAAGACTGGCACCTCCAAGAACACCAAGCCTACTTCTAAGATAGCTGCTGCATAGAAGTCCAAGAGAACTACCAGAGACATCCCAGCTTCAGAGAAAAACAAAGGGACTGCCTCCAGAATGGAAGATGATGATGACTTGACTACCTTGATGAAGCTCAGACCACATCTTCCAGTGCATGATGCCAGCCACTTAGTTGCTGAGGACATGAAGAAGAGGAAAGACTCAGGTTTGAGAGCCTAGAGAGCCATAGATCCTTATGCTCAGAGGAGGAAAACAGTTGTTGACTACAGGTTTTACACAAGAGAGCAACATGATTTCTATGAGACCGTGTTGCTTGACAAGAGCCCTGCTATTAGCGACATGCGGTATGTCTATTGGAAGTTCATCAAAGATAATGTGGACTACTTCCCAAGTGTCCAAGACAACTTCCATTGCATTGGTCTGGGCAAGTTCATTGACAGAGAGCTTACTGCATGGAACGACGAGATGATCATGCAATTCTACTCCACTGCTCATTTCTACCGAGATGGTAGAATTGTATGGATGACTGAAGGTGCTAGATATGAATCCACTATTGAGGAATGGGCTGCTCTTCTGGAAGTTCCAGAAGCTCAGGAAGGAGATCTGGATGTATACTCTGAACCCAAGGCAAGTCACAATGCCATGAAAGACATGTATACTCCTATCCCTTCTCACAAGGTGCAATCACACAAGCTAGGATCCATCTATTATCTGCAAGCAGGCCTATAGACTATAAACACTATTCTCAGGCATACCTTGATGCCCAAGTCAGGAGATGACAAGATGATCCGAGGCTACTCCATCAACATGTTGATCCACCTTGATAGGAACACCCGGATTAGAGTCATGGATCTGATTGTTGAGACAATCAAGAGGGTTGCTGCTAACCAGAAGCGCTCTTGCTGTTATGCACCCTACATCCAGAAGCACATTTTTGCTCTTGATCGTCCACACCTGCCCCTACAGCCAGAGTTCGAGGATAATGTTGTGGTGATGAACCCAGATCATCCCACTTCTGCTATAGCACAGGCAGAGGCAGAAGCTGTTCGAGCCGCTAGAGCTCAAGCCCCCAGATCCAGGAACGAGCAAATGGATCTTCTGATCACAGCCGTCCAGGGCATGCATAAGGATATCAAGGGGATTTTGGAGAACTAGAACAGCCTTGTGAGGATCTTTGAGTCTAGGATCAAGGTTCTTGGTGATAAGGTGGACAAGTTGTCCAAGACAGTGATAGAGCTCCAGAAGGAAGTTGACTCTGTGCACATTCCTCGGGTCTCTTCTACTTCTTGTTCTTCTTCTGATGATGATGAGGAGGAAGGATCACCTCTCAAAGCAGGCACACAGTTCACCACTCACATGAGATCAGCCTCAGTGCCTGTACCTAACTCGAGGCCCTCTTCATTAGCTCCAGCTACTGTCAACACAGCTCCTGCTCCATCAGCTCCAGTTCGTCATGTGACCACTCCAACTCCATCAACGACATCTGCAGAGATCTTCACCGACACCGTACTCTCAACTCCTTCATCAACAACCGGAGGAGATCAGCCCAAGAATGCTTAGATAGATACCTTTGAACTTTTTGGTAACTTGTTGCCAAAGGGGGAGAAGTGTATATAGATCTTTAGGCTTCGAGAGAGAGAGAGAGACAACGTTTGGTATTTTGTTGCCTTTTCAAAAACAATTGCTTTTAGTTGTCGTGATACTCTTTTGTCTTGCTTGTGATACACACTTGATGATGTTTGATCATACACTTTGATGTGTGATACTATTATTTCCTATCATGTTAATGCTTATGTGATGATCATTCATTTTTAGTTGATTGTGTTGTGCTATGATATTCATTCCAATTACTCTCGCACACCACCAAGTGGTATGTGACATGTAAGAACTGACCCATGTACCTAATCGATTGTGCATTCGCATTCAAATGTAAATTTAAAAAAGGCACAAATTTAGGTGGAGCTCTTGCTTATCACATACTTCTCAAAGCAACGATTATATTCAATGATTATATCTTTGTCGAAGCATTGATCTATATGTTGTCATCAATTACCAAAAAAGGGGAGATTGAAAGCACATTTTCTCCCTTGGTGGTTTTGGTAATTAATAACAACATATAGGTCATTGAACTAATGTCTTCACCAAGTATATTTCAGGAAAGTTCAATGATGGGAATGGCTAAAGGATTGTGGAGATTGTGAAATTACCCCAAGACTCAAGGAAATAGGTTGGCCAAGCTTCATGCAAGAGGACTCTACATTTTACATTTGTGAGAAATCACTTTGAGTCTATAGGAAAGCCAATACTATTAAAAGGGGGTAAAGTTTTGATGATGGATAATATGCTCAAACGTGCACAACTGACAATCACCAAAACATCCACATACTCTCCCACCAAAGTTTGTCCTAAGCCAAAACATGCAAATCGGTGCAACCAACATTCCTATTATGGTGCCACCGAGTTCCAAACCCTAGACAGACTCAGCCAAACCCTAACACTTCGGTGCAGCCGACACTGTACTTAGTGCCACTGAGTTGGGTTGCCAACTTCCTGTTATGCAAGTTCTCATTTTCGGTCCGACCGAGAATGGTGAATCGGCATCACCGAGTCTGGTAAATCTGACAGTTGGTCACCTTGTCGGTGCAACCGAGAATTGTATATCAGTCCCTCCAAGATTCAAAAGTTGCCACTTTTAGTCACTTCGGTACCACTGAGATTTACACATCGGTGTCATCGAGTCTGACTTGTGTGTAACGGTTGGATTTTTGGGGATGCCTATATATACCCCTTCACCACCACCCGCTCTAAAGAGAAGCACTCAGAACTATTCCATACCTATCCTACTGAGTTTTCTGAGAGAGAACCACCTACCCTTGTGTTGAGGTCAAGATCTTCCACTCCAACCATATGGATCTTGATTTCTAGCCTCCCCAAGTTGCTTTCCACCAATCCCATCTCTTCTACAAAGACAAATCTATGAGAGAGAGATTGTGTGTTGAGGAGTCTATCATCTTGAGGCACAAGAGCAAGGAGTTCATCGTCATTACCGAGCCTATTACCTTTTCGAGGGTGGTGCCTCCTAGATTGGTTAGGTGTCCCTTGGGAGCCTCCGACTTCGTGTTGTGAAGTGAACCAACAAGTTTGTAAGGGCAAGGAGATCGCCTACTTCGTGAAGATCTACCCATAGTGAGGCTAGTCCTACGTGGACGGAAGCCGCATGGAATAGTCAAGGTTGCTTCTTCGTGGAATCCTTCGTGGGTAGAGCCCTCTGTGGACTCTCGCGACCGTTACCCTCCGTGGGTTGAATACTCCATGAACGTGGACGTACAATAGCACCACCTATCGGAACCACGGGAAAAATCATTGTGTCATCACTTTTGTTTGCATACCTAACCCTCTCTTTACTTACATGTGCAATGTCTTTACTTTCCGCTGCTACACTCTTAGACATTCATGTGTAGGGTGTTACTTGATATGCTATGAATGCTAAAACTTGCCAGGAATTAAAATTGGGAAAAAAGGCAAAACTTTTATTTGGTCAAGTAGTCTAATCAGCCCCATCTAGACCTACTTTCGATCCTACAACGTGCCTTGCTACCCCTACTATGTCACTAGGTGAGGACACCGCAAGATTAAACCCAAAACCAAGCACTTCTCCCATTGCAAGAATTACCAATCTAGTTGGCAAAACCAAACCAATAACTCGAAGAGACTTGCAATGATAAGAAATCATGCATATAAGAATTCAGAAAATACTCAAATAATATTGATGGATAATCTGAACATAAACCCACAATTCATCGGATCTCGACAAACACACCGCAAAAGAGTATTACATCGGATAGATCTCCATGAAGATCATGAAGAACATGGTTTTGAAGCACAAAGAGAGAGAAGAATCCATCTAGCTACTAGCTATGGACCCGAAGGTCTGTGGTAAACTACTCACGCATCATCGGAGGGGCAATGGAGTTGATGTAGATGCCCTTCGTGATCAAATGCCCCTCTGGCAGATTATCGGAAAAGGCTCCAAGATTGGATCTCTCGGGAACGGAGGCTTCCAGTGGCAGAAAAGTATTTTCGTGGCTCCCTTTGGTATTGGGGGAATATTTGGGAATTTATAGGCCGAAGAATAGGGTTAGGAGACCTGCTGGGGGGGGGCATAAGCCTGTTAGGCGCGACCGGGGGAGGTGGCCGTGCCCCTAGCTTGTGACCTCCTAGTAGGTCTCTTGCCTTCCCCTCCAATTCTGGTAGACGTCTTCTATTCCAAGAAAAATCATTGCGAAGATTTTATTCCATTTGGACTCCGTTTAATATTCCTTATCTGCAATACTCAAAAACAAGGAAAAAATAGAAACTGGCACTAGGCTCTAGATTAATAGGTTAGTCCCAAAAATAATATGAAAAGCATATTAATGCATATAAAACATCCAAAACAGATAAATAGCATGTAACACTCAAAAATTATAGATACATTGGAGACATATCACCATCCCAAGCTTAATTCCCGCTTGTCCTCAAGTAGGTAAATGATGAAAACAGAATTTTTGATGTGCAATGCTACCTAACATATTTATCCATGTAATATTCTTTATTGTGGCATGAATATTCATATCTGTAAGATTCAAAACAAAAGTTTAATGTTGACATAAAAACAGTAATACTTCAAGCATACTAACAAGGCAATTGTGTCCTTTCAAAATAACATGGCCTTAGAAAGTTATCCCTACAAAAATCATATGGTCTGGCTATTCTCCATCTTCCCCACACAAAGTATTTAAATCATGCACAACCCTAATGAAAACTCAAGCAATTGTTTCACACCTTTTATGTTCTCAAACCTTTTCAACTCTCATGCAATACATGAGCATGAGCCATGGATATAGCACTATAGGTGGAATAGAATATGGTGGAGGTTGAGAGGAAAAGAAGAAGATAGTCTCACATCAACTAGGCTTATCAATGGGTTATGTAGATGCCCATAAATAGATATCCATGTGAGTGAGTAGGGATTGGCATGCAACAGATGCACTAGAGATATAAGTGTATGAAAGCTCAAAAACAAACTAAGTGGACGTGCATCATGATGAAAAATTCCACTAGTTATATGAAAGTGACAAAATAGGAGACTCTTTATCATAAAGATCATGGTGCTACTTTAAAGCACAAGTGTGTAAAAAGATAGTAGCATTCTCCCTTCTGTCTTTCTCTCATTTTTTGGTGGGCATCTTTGGCCTCTTTCATTTTTTTATTTGGGCTTCATTGGCCACTTTTATTATTTGTAAAGTACGGAGACTCATCCCAACTTGTAAGGGAATCATAGCTTCCATCATACTTTTCTCTCACGGGACAATGCTCTAATAATGATGGTCATCACACTTTTATTTACTTACAAATCAAAAAAATTACAACTCGATACCTAGAAAAAAAATATGACCCTATATGAATGCAATATGAAAGTGATGGTGCGTGTCATGAAAAATGAAACGGTGGAAGTTGCATGGCAATATATATTGGAATGGCTATGGAAATGCCTTAATAGGTAGGTATGGTGGCTGTTTAGAGGAAAGGTATATGGTGGCTGTTTTGAGGAAGGTGGGTTTATTGCACTGGCAAAAATTGCGCGGTACTAGAGAGGCTAGCAAAGGTGGAAGGGTGAGAGTGCGTATAATCCGTGGACTCAACATTAGTCATAAAGAACTCACATACTTATTGCAAAATTATATTAGTTATCGAAGCAAAGGATTTGACGCATGCTCCTAGGGGAGAGGTTGGTAGGAGTTAACCATCGCGCGCTCCCAACCCTCACACAAAGGATGACAATCATTAAAAAATCATGCTCCGACTTCGTTACGTAATGGTTCACCATACGTGCATGCTACATGAATCACAAACTTTAACACAAGTATTTCTACCAATCCACAATTACTCACTAGCATGACTCTAATATCACCATCTCTATATCTCAAAACTATATGCAAGGAATCGAACTTCTCATAGTATTCAATGCACTTTATATGAAAGTTTTTATTATATCCCTCTTGGATGCCCATTATATCAGGACTAAATTCATAACCTACACCAATTAGCATGCTGTTTAAAGACTCTCAAAACAATATAAGTGAGGTACGAGAGTTCAATTATTTCTATAAAATAAAACACCACCGTGCTCTAAAAACATATAAGTGAAGCACTAGAGCAACATTGCCTAGCTCAAAAGATATAATTTAAGCACAAAGAGCATTCTAATAAATTCACGATTAACGCGTGTCTCTATCAAAAGATGTGTGCATCAAGGATGATTGTGGCAAACTAAAAAGCAAAGACTCATATCATACAAGACACTCCAAGCAAAACACATATCATGTGGTGAATAAAAATATAGCCTCAAGTAAATTTACCGATGGATTGAAGACGAAAGAGGGGATACCTTCTAGGGCATCCCTAACCTTAGGCTCTTTGGTATCCTTGAATATGGCTTGGGGTGCCTTGGGCATCCCCAATATTAGGATCTTGCTAGTCCTTATTCCATAGTCCATCAAATCTTTACCCAAAACTTGAAAACTTCACAAGACAAAACTCAATAGAAAACTCGTGAGATCCGTTAGTAGAAGAAAAATAAATCACCACTCTAGGTACTCTTGTAATCTCATTCTTTATTTATATTGGTGTAATATCTACTGTATTATAACTTCTCCATGGTTCATAACCCCCAAGACAACCCATAAATACATCAAAATAAGCAAACTACACAAAGAAAACAGAATCTGTCAAAAACAGAACGGTCTATAGAAATTTATAGACTTCGAATACTTCTGTAAATCCACAAATTCTGAAAAATTAGTAAAATTAGGGAAATTTGTATATAAATCTTTTGTAATAATTTCAGACTCATTCGATGCTCCAATAAATTTATAAAACTCCTGGACTGGGCGCAAAAGTTTTTGTTTTTCAGCAAAATCAAATCAACAATCACCATAGACCATCCCAAAGGTCTTACATGGCTCAAACACTAATTAAAACACCAAAACACAATTACTACAGAGGTAATAATGTGTGAAACACTCAAAAACAGAAGCAAAAACAGAAACATAAAAATAAAATTGGGTTGCCTCCCAACAAGCGCTACTGTTTAACGCCCCTAGCTAGGCATAACGGAATAGATCTAGGTATTGTCATCTTTGGTATGCAATCCAAAAGTAGCTCTCATAATAGATTCATAAGTAAATTTTATTTTCTTTCTAGGAAAGTGTTCCATGCCTTTCTTTAACGGAAATTGGAATCTAATGTTTCCTTCTTTCATATCAATAATTGCACCAATCGTTCTAAGGAAAGGTCTACGAACAATAATAGGACATGTAGGATTGCAATCTATATCACGAACAGTGAAATATACATGCACATAATTCATATTTGCAACAATGAGAACATCATTCGTCCTTCCCAGAGGTTTGTTAATAGTGGAATCCATAAGACGCAAATTTAAAGAGCAATCATCAAGATCATGGAAACCTAGCACATCACATAAAGTTTTCGGAATCGTGGAAATGCTAGCACCAAAATCACACAAAGCATGGAACTCATAATCTTTAATTTTAATATTAATAGTATGTTCCCACTCATCATGAAGTTTTCTAGGGATAGAAACTTCCAACTCAAGTTTTTCTTCAAAAGATTTCATCATAGCTTCAACGATATGTTTAGTACAAGCCTTATTTTGATTATAAGCATGCGGAGAATTCAACATGGATTGCAACAAGGAAATACAATCAATCGAAGAGCAGCTATCATAATTAAATCCCTTGAAATCCAAAAGAGTGGGTTCATTGCTATTTAAAGTTTTGACCTCTTCAATCCCACTTTTATCAATCTTAGCATTAAGATCTATAAACTCCGAATCATTGGGACACCTTTTAACTAAAGTTGACTCATCTCTAGTCCCATCTTTATCAAGATTCACATTAGAAAAGAATGATTCAATAGGAGTCACATCAACCACTTTAAGATCTTCATCATTATTAAAAGATTCTGGCTTCGTGGCCATTTTATTGACTAAGGTAGCTTGTTTATTAGAAATTTGGCCTACTAAATCCTCAAGATGAGCAAACTGAGATTTCAAACCATAAAACTCCTTAGACATATCATCAATCTCTTTGTTCATCTATTCTAGCATCCCCTTTTCTTCTTTAAGCTCGTTTCTAAAGAAACTATTATGGTCAAATTGGAGTGACATGAAATTTTTAGTATTATCCTCAATATCTTCCAACTTCCTAAGATAATGATAAAAGCTTTTGGGTTGAGCCATAAAGACGAGCGAACGATCTAACACACAAGCAAACAAAAAGCAAAAAAAAAAGACAAATGGAAGAAGGGCGAATAAAAAGGCAAATCTTTTTGGTATTTTCGGAAAATCGTTTTAGAAGTGAGGGAGGGTAAAACGAGAGGCAAATGGCAAATAATGTAAATGCAAGAGATGAGTTTGTGATGGGTACTTAGTAGGCTTGATGTAGATCTCCCTGTCAACGACGCTAGAAATTGGCATGTTGACGGGAGAGTTCTTGTCTTGACTTGCTATGTATCCTCCCTGGCAACGGTGCGAGAAATCCTTTTTTCTACCTTTTGAGCTTGTGTTGGTTTTCCCTTGAAGAGGAAAGGGTGCTGCTGCAAAGTAGATAAGTATTTCCCTCATTTGTTGAGAACCAAGGTATCAATCCAGTAGGAGGAACAAGCAAGTCACAAATGGATGCACCTACACAAACAATCAAACTCTTGCACCCAACGCTATAAAGGGGTTGTCAATCCCTTCATGGTTATTTGCAAGGATGAGATATGATAGAGATAGATATAGAAAATTACTAAAACTAAAAGTAAAACAAAAGTAAAAAAGATTGCAGCAAACTATTTTCGGTATTTTGGGTTTATAGATATGAAAATATAATATGTAAAGTAGACCCGGGGGCCATAGGTTTCACTAGAGGCTTCTCTCTTGAAGGAAAATAACATGGTGGGTGAACAAATTACTGTCGGGCAATTGATAAAAATAGTAATAATTATGAAGATATCTAAGGCAATGATTGTGCATATAAGCATCACGTCCGTGTCAAGTAGACTGAAACGATTCTGCATCTACTACTATTACTCCACACATCGACCGACTCCTGCCTGCATCTAGAGTATTAAATTCATGAAGAACAGAGTAACGCATTAGGTAAGATGACATGATGTAGAGGGATAAACTCATGCATTATGATGAAAACCCCATCTTTTTATCCTTCATGGCAACAATACAAATACGTGCCTCGCTACCCCTACTATGTCACTGGGTGAGGACACCGCGAGATTGAACCCAAAACTAAGCACTTCTCCCATTGCAAGAGTTACCAATCTAGTTGGCCAAACCAAACCAATAACTAGAAGAAACTTGCAAAGATATGAAATCATGCATATAAGAATTCAGAAAAGACTGAAATAATATTCATGGATAATCTGAACATAAACCCACAATTCATCGGATCTCGACAAACACACCGCAAAAAAGTATTACATCGGATAGATCTCCATGAATATCATGAAGAACATGTGAAAGGACCGATATGGTTGACTAGAGGGGGGGTGAATAGGAAACTAACACTTTTTAACTTTTCTTTAACAATTAAGGTTTAGCATCAAATAAGTTAGCTAGATGTGCAACTAGGTGGACAACCTATATGATGCTAACCACTACAAGTACACAAGCAAGCACGGGATATGACACAATAATCGCTTGCAAGAAGTAAAGATGCGAGATAACCAAAAGTGGAGCCGGTAGAGACAAGGATGTGTTACCGAAGTTCCTTCCCTTGTGGGGAAGTACGTCTCCGTTGGAGCGGTGTGGAGGCACAATGCTCCCCAAGAAGCCACTAGGGCCATCGTATTCTCCTCATGCCCTCACACAATGCGATATGTCTTGATTCCACTATTGGTGCCCTTGAAGGCGGCGACCGAACCTTTACAAACAAGGTTGGGGAAATCTCCACACCAGAATTGGAGACTCCCAACGACACCATGAAGCTTCACCACAATGGAATGTGGCTCCGAGGTGACCTTAACCGTCTAGGGTGCTCAAACACCCAAGAGTAACAAGATCCGCAAGGGATTAGTGGGGGGAATCAAATTTCTCTTGGTGGAAGTGTAGATCGAGGCCTTCTCAACCTATCCCTAGGAAATCAACAAGATTGATTGGCTAGGGAGAGAGATCAGGAAAAAATGGAGCTTGGAGCAACAATGGAGTTTTGGGAAGGAAGAGGTGAGCTTCTTGGAGAATAAGACCTCCCTTTTATAGTGGGGGACAAGATCCAACCGTTATCCACTCACTCAGCCCCACGCATCACGGTACTACCACAAAAGTCACGGTACTACCGTGATGGCTTGTGATACTACCGCAGCCTTGTGCGGTACTACCGCTAGCACAGGAGTAGCTGGCCCTGCCTGTTAGCAAGTAGTAGAACCGCCGGAGCGGTACTACCGCGAGCCCGTGCGGTACTACCGCATGGTTGGCAGAGGCAGCCACTGGAGGTGCACAAAAGTAAAAAATTACTTCCGTACCAACCTCCGCAGAGGGATACTATGCGAAAAAGTCCGCACGGTAGTACCGGACAAGAATCGCGGTACTACCGTAGTAGGGCGGAAGTAAAAAATTACATCCGCGCCTACTACCGTAGGTGTAGTGGCCAGGGTAGGAGACAACGGTACTACCGCTCCATGGAGCGGTACTACCACTGGCACCTGCTTTACTACCGCTCCCTGGAGCGTTACTACCGTAGGCCACTGAACCCAAACACCTAGCAAGCGTTCCTTTTGCATAGAGAGGGAAAACGGGTTGGGGCTCCATTAAAGAGAGGGAAAGGTGGTGCAAGGGAATAGATGTGCAAGTGTTGATTCCACCCAGACCTTTCCGATGCGCCCCCCTCTTGATAGTATGGCTTTCCTATGAATCAAATCCACCGAAAAGAAATGCATAGAACAACCGTCTTCGAGAGATTCCGAGGGGCACTGAATCATCTTGTGCCTAGACCTGAGATATCTGAAATGCTCAATGCACACGATTAGTCCGCAAAGGCATTGTCATCAATCACCAAAACCACTTAGGGAGAAATATTCCCTTACAATCTCCCCCATTTTGGTGGATTGATGACAACACGGGATTTGCACATAAGGATATAAAATAAGCATATGCAACCTCAAGACCTACAAAATATAGGATAGCTTCCCCTAGATATGTGCATACTCTAGATATGCTTTGGACTGCAGGGCACACACACTAGGATCAACACTCCCCCTATATTTTATAGGCAATGCAATCTCTGTAACAGAATGAACAAAACTAACTATGGAAACTAGGCATAACATGTGAGCATAAAGATAAGGGAACGTCATGGACAGACTCGCAAGCTACGTATCATACTAGACAATAATAAAGTAGTAGTGATAGCATATGTCTCACACCATATGATAGAGGAAGTCTCCAGGTCACACACACACAAACGACATAAACCAAGGTTCAACGAAAGCAGAGAGACAACAAAAAGGCAAACACAAGACGAAAAATACACGCAAATCCTACTCCCTCTCCCCCTTTGGCATCGAGACGCCAAAAAGGCAGAGAGGAAACCTAACACCTAGGTGGTAGCTTCCATGCAGAAAGATCAGTCATCGGACTCCTATGAAGCATCTGGGACGGACTCCGCATCAGAATCATCCCACTAGAACTGTTGCTTAGCCATCCAAGTGGCCTCAGGGGTGATGTCCTTCTTAGACCCACTAGAGATGGTCTCGCCAAGCTTCCTTAGAATGCGCTTGTCACGCTGGCGACTCTCCTTCTAAGCAATGTGAGCCTTATACTGACCCTTGGCCTGCATGCAGAACAAAGTCTTCATCTTGTGAGAGAGCTTCTTGGCCCAAGATGCCTCAGAAGACGGAGGTACATAGGACTCAGAACTATTGTCCTCCTCCTCTTCGATCTCATCCTCATCGACCTCCATACGAGCAGACAGTGGCTTATTGGTGGTGTTGGCACACTTTTCCTTCATACGCAGACGAATGGGCTCATGAAGAAACGTGTGCTCCGGCATGTCCTGACCTGGAAACTTCTTGTCCCAAGTAGCACGAATCAGATAAAACAAGTATGGACCATAAATGGGGACCTTCCGATGAAACACAGCAGTGCGAAGCTTAGACCACATAACATGAGACACATCAAGGATGCCAATGTCTTCCTTTCTTCCTTTCTCACATAGCAGCAACATATCCACCAGATAGGAGTGTACCTTGTCCATGTCTCCCGTGCAAGGAAATAGAGTGTTGCGGAAGATCCGGTGCATGACATCAAGGAAAGGCTTGAGCATTGGAATTTGCTCACTAGATCATAAGGTCTTCAGAATATGGAAAGGTATGAGCTGATCCTTACCAGCTGGGTGAGGGTTGCCATGAGGGCGCAGACCAAGTGGCACATCAAGTCCAGAGTCAGGAACATGCAGCAATTCCATGAAGTCCTTCCAGGAGGTAGTCAGTTGCTCGCCATGGGTCATCCATGTCATGGTCCGCTCCGCATCAGAGTGGAAGTGAAGAGAGGCAAAGAACTGACCCAAGAGTTCTGGATCAAAATCAAGTTGGAAGCTGATGATGTCTGCTATAGCCAACTGCTGCACCAACTCCAGAGCCTCACCAAAGTATTGTGGATGCTTCCTCATGTGTTCCAGATCAATGTATTGGACACGAACGTAGTTATTTTTCTTGCCCTTGATCGCATCCAGGTGAATAAGATACTGCTGCTTGGTCCAGAACAAGTCATATGCCTTGGAAACTTCCCTTGGCTTGTCGTAGGGATTGATCAACCTTCGAGCCAGAAACTCAGCTTTTGGCATGACATCAAAGTTCTCAACTGGTTGCTTGAGCTTGGACGCGGTCCTCTTGAAATGGCGGGGTGGATCATTGGAGCCCTTAGGAGCATCTGGATTGCAAAGCTGCTTGGAACTTGTGTCACGAGACAGATTGGAACGGTGTGGAGTAGAGCTGGAACCAGAGCCACCACTTAGGGCACACAACGCAAACACAAAGGACAAACGAGAAAATAAGGCAAGGATGAAATCAGACACAAAAACCATGTAGAAGAGAGAATGGACAGGACAAAACGAGGTAGTTGTGGATTGAGAAGAGTACCAATATGTTCTTGCGGAAGTAAAAAAATTACTACCGCTCTAGATGTGGTAGTACCGCTGGAGCGGTAGTACCGTGGCTGGAGCAGAAGTAATTTTTTACTACCGCCCCGACAGCGGAAGTAAAAAATTAGTACCGCTTCAGACGCGGTAGTACCGCTGGGAGCGGTAGTACCGCTGGGAGCGGTAGTACCGCGGCTGGAGCGGTAGTAATTTTTTACTACCGCCCCGACAACGGAAGTAAAATATTAGTACCACTTCAGACATGGTAGTACCGCTGGGAACGGGAGTATCGTGGCGGGAGCGGTAGTAATTCTTTACTGCCGCCCCGATAGTGGAAGTAAAAAATTAGTACCGCCCACGACGCGGTAGTACCGTGGGAGCGGTAGTATCGTGGCGCCTGTGGAAGTAATTTTTTACTTCCGCCCTACGAGCAGTAGTACCGCACCAGGTGCGGTAGTACCACACGGGCCGGAACTTTGCAAGAACACAGATCAGATCATATTGGTACTACCCTAGATAAAAAAACCGTTTAATCCTATCAATACACACTTCTATTGCACTAACACTCGCAAAACATCTCCTCATGCATAGATCGGATCCAAACAAAGCTCGGCCATCTCATATTTCCCCAAAAGCCTAGATTCAAAAAGAGAGAAGCAAAAAAAGAGGGGATTGGGGAAATACCGGGGTCCATTGCAAGAGGACAATGTGGGGAACGATCCCACCGAAGCAAATAAGAATCAGGTGGCGGGAGATGGAGATTCGACAAGGAGTTCCGGCGGCAGTTGAGAGGAGGAGAGAGAGAGACGTGAGGGGAAGAGAGAAAATGGGGTATGGGGAAGATGGGAAACCCCCCTGCCCGCACTTAACCCCCACACGCACACGATGTTACCGTAGTACCGTAGTCATTGCGATAGTACCGCTCAACGGCAGTACCACAGTCATTGCGGTAGTACCCCTCAACGGGCGGAAGTAATTTTTTACTTCCGCGCGGTAAGCGGTAGTACCGCTCCAGCGGTAGTACCATGCTCCTCCATGGTAGTACCGTGCTGGCTTCTTGGTGTATAAACGCGACAATAAAACAAAATAAGAAAGAGGGAGATCGCCAAAATCCGCACAACACACGAGACAAGAAAAACTATGATCTAGGATAAAAACACGAGCATGGTTCATCGGAGGAGAGAATAAAAGAGGACCCACCGGTGAGCCTCGACTTCACATGAAGAGAGGGCGGTGGACCTAGAGCCACCTATGTTTGAGTCAGATGATATGGCACCGCAAAGAATTATCCTTGGGCCCATGACCAAGACTCGTCTTTTAAACACAGTAACCATCACAAATGGCAAGTGATAGACTTTGATTAGTTTATGCATAATAGGAGGAGGAATAGTTCATTGAGAGAACTAGACTCCCCCTAAATCCATGCCTACACCTAGACAAGACATAATGATGAGTGTGGGGAGGCGTGCACTGAGTCAATCCACATTTCTCGAATCAATGATATTTAGCTCATGCCTTAACTCGCAAAATCTTGCTTTATCTAAAGGCTTCGTAAAAATGTCTGCAAGTTGCTCGTTAGTGCTCAGATGAATAAGATTGATGTCTCCCCGCTTGACGTGTTCCCGAGGAAAGTGATGACGAATATCAATATGCTTCGTCTTGCAATGTTGAACTGGGTTGCTGGAGATCATAATGACACTTTGATTATCACAGTAAAGAGGCACTTTGTCACAATGGACACCGTAATCCTTTAAAGTTTGCCTCATCCATAGAATCTGAGCACAACAACTGGCAGCAGCTACATACTTGGCCTCGGTGGATGAGAGAGAAATAGAATTTTGTTTCTTTGAAGACCAACTTACCAAAGACCGACCAAGAAATTGGCAGCCTCCGGAAGTGGACTTTCTATCCACACGGTCTCCCGCCCAATCCGAGTCAGTATAGCCACTGAGATCAAACAAAGCCCCCTTGGGATACCATAAGCCAAAGTTTGAGGTATGAGCCAAATATCGAAAGATTCGCTTGACAGCCACATGGTGACTCTCCTTAGGTGCGGATTGAAATCGTGCACAAATACCCACACTTAACATGATATCTGGTCTAGATGCACAAAGGTAAAGCTAGGATCCTATCATGGATTGATATACCTTTTGATCCACCGCTTTACCATTGGGATCTCTGTCAAGATGGCATTTGAGTGGCATGGGATTGTTGGCCTTGGGAGGATTGAGCTCATCCATCTTGAACCTCTTGAGCATGTCTTGAGTGTATTTGGCTTGATTGATGAAGGTACCTTGACTTTGTTGCTTGACTTCGAAACCAAGGAAGTACTTCAACTCTCCCATCATGGACATCTCAAACTTGTTTGTCATCAAAGTGGCGAACTCTTCATTGAAAGCTTTGCTAGGAGAACCAAAAATAATATCATCAACATATAGTTGGCATATGAACAAGTTCCTGTTGACCCTCTTTGTAAAAAGAGTGGGGTCAATTTTCCCAATTTCAAACCCATGGTCTTGCAACATCTCGGTAAGGTGCTCATACCACACACGTGGGGCTTGTTTAAGGCCATAGAGAGCCTTATCGATAACATATACATGATTGGGGAACTTGGGATCCTCAAACCCCAGGGGTTGCTTGACATATACCAACTTCTTAAGAGGACCATTAAGAAAAGCACTCTTCACATCCATTTGATATAATTTAAAATTATGATGAGAGGCATATGCAAGTAACATGCGAATAGATTCAAGGCGAGCAACAGGAACAAAGGTTTCACCATAGTCGATACCCTTGACTTGGGAGTATCCTTGTGCCACCAGTCATGCCTTGTTGCGAATGACAATACTGTTCGCATCTTGCTTGTTTTTGAAGATCTATTTTGTTCCAATAACATTGTGATTCTCATTTGGTCTTGGCACCAGTCGCCACACTTGGTTGCGCTCGAAGTTGTTGAGTTCATCGTGCATAGCTTCAACCCACTCCATATCCTCGAGCGCATCTTGAACCTTAAGGGGCTCAATGCAAGAAACAAACGCGTGATGTTCACAAAAGTTTGTTAATTGTTTACGAGTAGTTACCCCTTTTTTCAAGTCACCGTAGACATTCTCAACACATGTTGTCTAATTCTGAGCTTGTTGGCATTCTTGGAGGCTTTCTTGGCGGCTTGTCTCTCTAAGATTTCTTCCATGGAAGGTTGAGGGCCTGCATTCCGTGAGTCATCATCTTGATGATCTTGAGCGCTTTCTTGATCTTGCTCTTGATCTTGAAGAAGATCTTGATCTTAAGATTGCTCGGAGACAGGAACTTGATCTTGGGCATCACTTGGTGAGACACCATCATCAGTGATTGATCCTGCCCTTGATCTTGTTCATGTGGTAGAGGACCTTCAGTTTGTTCTTTGGAAGCGTGTGGGTCTTGTGTCGGTGATGGTTCCACTTGAGTGGAACATTGTCCTTCTCCTTCATCCACAGGGGGGTCCTCAACGGGTAGGAAGTTTCCCACACCCATTCTTCTTATGGCTTGGGGAGGAATTTCATCACCTACATCACAAAGACCACTTTGCTCCAGTTGGGAGCCATTATTTTCATCAAACTCTACGTTACTCATCTCCTCAATGAGTCCAGTGGACTTGTTGAGGACACGGTAAGCATGAGAGTTTGCAGCATAACCAACAAATATGCCCTCATGGGCTCTAGATTCAAATTTAGACAAACGAGCACCTTTCTTGAGAATGAAACACTTACAACCGAACACCCGAAAGTATGTGAGGTTGGGCTTGTTCCCGGTAAGAATATCATACGGGGTCCTGTTCAACCCTTTGCAAAGATAGAGCCGGTTAGATGCATGGCACGCTGTGTTGATGGCTTTGGCCCAAAAGTTGTATGGAGATTTAAACTCTGCCATCATGGTTCTTGCCGCATCAATCAACGTCCTGTTCTTCCTCTCAGCAACACCATTTTGTTGAGGGGTGTAAGGTCTGGAATATTGGTGCTTGATCCCTTCGTCACTGAGAAACTCATTCAGGGTGTAGTTCTTGAACTCGTTGCCATTGTCACTTCTAATCATCGATATCTTTGCATCATGTTGGCATTGGACTTCATTTGCAAAGTCGATGACGGTCTATTGGGTCTCACTCTTCTTCTTGAAGAAATAAACCCAAGTATATCTCGAGTAATCATCCACAATCACCAAGCCATATTTTCTTCCACCAAGACTATCAAAAGATGGAGGACCAAAGAGATCCATGTGAAGGAGCTCTAAGGTCCTCTTAGAGTATACTGTAGTGGTTGGACGATGAGCCTTCTCATGTAGCTTTCCTTCAATACAAGCACTGCAAGCACGATCTTTGGAAAAACTCACATTTGTTAGTCCAAGGATGTGATCCCCTTTGAGGAGACTTTGCAAAGATCTCATATTAACATGGGCTAGCCGGTGATGCCAAAGCCATCCCACATCAACTTTATCCATTAAGCAAGTCACAGTCTTAGTGGGTTGCTCCGAGAAGTTCACCACATAGAGACCGTTCTCGACATGCCCAACAAAAGCTACTTTAAGAGTCTTGCTCCACAAAAGGGTCACAGAGTCAATACCAAAGAAAGTACTAAAACCCATGGTTGCAAGTTGATAAACTGATAGTAAATTGTATGCGAGGGTCCTAACAAGCATGCCCTTCTTTATGGTGAGTTTCGGAGAGATTACCACCTTGCCAAGACCCAATACCTTTGAAATTGCATCATCACCAAACGAGACTTGAGTGGCCATAGATGTGTCAGGATGAACATCCACCACCAAGTCCTTGCTTCCGGTCATATGATTTGTTGCTCCACTATTGAGCAACCATGATGTTCCTCCAGAAGCAAACCCCTACAAGAGATCAATGTTTGACTTTAGGTACCCATTATTTAATGGGACCTTTCATGTTAGCAACAAGGGTCTTAGGAACCCAAATACACCATTCAATGTACTCATAAGAAGAACCAACAAATTTGGCATAAACATGCCCATCACTAGCACGGCATAACACATAAGAGGGGTTAAAGTCGCCGGTCTTGTTGGGTTGGATGTTCTTGCTCTTGCCCTTCTTGGCATTTTCCAACATAACTTGATTTTTCTTCTTCTCATGAGGACATTTACCAGCTCTTACAAAGGTTTGCTTGAGCGATGGGGCTTCCTTGGTGTTAACCTTCTTCTTCTCATTTGTTTTGGGTACAAACCCCACTCCTTCTTTTGCCACAACTTCCTTCTGAGAAGTCAGAAGGTCATTAAGTGTCTTCTCACCTTGGATACACGTCACCAAACCCTTTTAAGCTGCTCTTTGAGCTTGGCATTTTCCTCCACAAGGTGTGCATGCTCACAACATGGGTTATTAGCAGATGCATTATCAATTAGAACAAAAGGAGGACATGTGGCAATTTCCTTAGTGAGTTTCACTTGGAGTTGATCATGTGACTCCTTAAGAGAGGTATGAGCACACGTCAATGCCTTGTGAGCATTGAAAAGTGTGTCAAGCTCAACTTTGAGATGATCACGATCCACCCCAAGTGCAACCTTCTCAGACTTGAGAGCATGGTTAAGAACAATAGCATGATCATAATCTTTACATAATTTAGTAAGGTCAACATTTTGTGACTCCTCAAGAGTCATACGAAGACCTTGCTCTTCCTCAAGAGCAATAGATAGATCCGCTATCTCATCGGCATAATCACGACTATGACCTCTTAGTTCCTCAAGACACTCTTCTTGAGATTCAATAGTGTCATGGGCCTCACCAAGTTGTTCCAAGAGAGCAACGAAGTGCTTCTTGGACTCTCCCTTCAGTTTGGCCATGAATTTGTCAAACTCATTCTTATCCTCTTTTCCTTCCTCAAGTTCATTCACACTATCTAAGGATGAATTGGACGAAATGGAAGCCTTAATGTTTGAGGTTATTACGTTGGAGGTTACCTTAGTGATACCTTTAGCCATGAGGCACCTCGCGACGATGTTCTCATTGGGGGCGTCGAAGAGTGATGCCTTTGTCGGGGTAGAAGAGGCAATTGCCACGGATGCCATTGCCATTCCTTCACCGCTTGTGTCTTCATCATCAACATCATCATCTGAGGCATACTCTTCTTGAGCTACCAATACTTTGTGAGGAGCCTTCTTGAAAAAGTTGGTTTTGTTTGGGAAGGACTTGGCTTTATCTTTGCGAATGAGCTTGCCACCATTGTCTTCCCTCTTCTCATAAGGACAATCCACCACAAAGTGACTTACATTACCACAGTTGTAGCAAGTTCTCACACGTTGCTTTCCCTTTGACCCATTTGAGTTGTTCTTGGAGAAGTTGGGCCTTGAGTTTCTCTTGTTGCCCCAAAATTGTCTGGACGCAAGAGCCATGTGCTCATGATAAGCATACTTGTTGTCCTCGGGGCCGACCTCTTCTTCTTCTTCTTCCTCTTGACTAACCTTGAACTTCAATGCAAGATTGGGAGAGGACTTCCTTGACTGTTGACCATGAGCAAGAGCATTATCGGCTGTCGTGTTGAGGATGTTCATTGCAATGAATTCATCCAACACATCACCAGATGATAAGGTGTGAAAGTCCGGCCTTTGACGAATGACAGCGGACATGGCCTTGTTGTAGGGCATGATAGCCTTTAGGAACTTACGCTTGATCCAAGTATCATCCACATCCTTGCTGCCATGATCCTTGAGGGAAACAGCGAGAGCGGTCACCCTTCTATAGAGCTCACGTGGTTCCTCATCCTCTATCATCACGAACTCATCTGACTGATCAAGAACAACTTCATAGTTTTACCGTTGAATACTTGATCTGCCCTTGTACATGGAGATGATGTGTTCCCAACATTCTTTAGCAACAATGAAGGGTCGCAGGTGAGGTAGACTTCAGGAGGAATCGTAGCTTGGAGTATGAACAAGGCGGAAGAATTTAGCTATTTATCCACTTGTTCTCTTGGAGTAAGATTGCATGGATCATGAGGATAGTATCCTTCTTCAATGACTCTCATGAGATGAATTGAGCTGTGATCTAAATGAGACTTGATACTAAAAACCCAGTTAACAAAATCATTCTTAACAAGTTTAGGAGGAGGACCGAGATTGACTATATGAGGTGGGTGCACCGGTCCTCCATAGACCACGGGAGGGGGAACAGAGGCGAAGCTCCTCGACCCGTTAACTCTTTGAGCATGATTATCTTTGTTGGCACTAGCCCCCTCCTTACCGGAGTTGGCATCCGATGACGAGTTAGTGGGTTTGACCACTTGCCCCGCATCGATAGACATTTTAAGAGTATTAAGGAAATCTTTAAACATGGATTGAACCTCGGTAGCCATGGAGGATTTGAGTAAGGTCAAAGCCTCGTTCAAATCCTCGCATGAGACCGAGTTCACACCCATGGCCTCGGGAAGTTCTCCCACATGAGCCTCTTCGCCAGCCATACTCTTCGGGTGGTGAAACCCTTAATAAAGAGACGTGCCTCTGATACCAATTGAAAGGACCGATATGGTTGACTAGAGGGGGGGGGGGGGGTGAATAGGAAACTAACACTTTTTAACTTTTCTTTAACAATTAAGGTTTAGCATCAAATAAGTTAGCTAGATGTGCAACTAGGTGGACAACCTATATGATGCTAACCACTACAAGTAAACAAGCAAGCACGTGATATGAGACAATAAACACTTGCAAGAAGTAAAGATGCGAGATAACCAAAAGTGGAGCCGGTAGAGACGAGGATGTGTTATCGAAGTTCCTTCCCTTGTGGGGAAGTACGTCTCTGTTGGAGCGGTGTGGAGGCACAATGCTCCCCAAGAAGCCACTAGGGCCACCGTATTCTCCTCACGCCCTCACACAATGCGAGATGTCGTGATTCCACTATTGGTGCCCTTGAAGGCGGCGACCGAACCTTTACAAACAAGGTTGGGGAAATCTCCACAACAAAATTGGAGGCTCCCAACGACACCATGAAGCTTCACCACAATGGAATGTGGCTCCGAGGTGACCTCAACCGTCTAGGGTGCTCAAACACCCAAGAGTAACAAGATCCGCAAGGGATTAGTGGGGGGAATCAAATTTCTCTTGGTGGAAGTGTAGATCGAGGCCTTATCAACCTATCCCTAGGAAATCAACAAGATTGATTGTCTAGGGAGAGATATCAGGCAAAAATGGAGCTTGGAGCAACAATGGAGTTTTGGGAAGGAAGAGGTGAGCTTCTTGGAGAAGAAGACCTCCCTTTTATAGTGGGGGACAAGATCCAACCGTTATCCACTCACTCAGCCCCACACATCACGGTACTACCGCAAAAGTCATGGTACTACCGCGATGGCTTGCGGTACTACCGCTAGCACGGGAGTAGCTGGCCCTGCCTGTTAGCAAGCAGTAGAACCGCCGAAGCGGTACTACCGCGAGCCCGTGCGGTACTACCGCATGGTTGGCAGAGGCAGCCACTGGAGGTGCACGGAAGTAAAAAATTACTTCCCTACCAACCTCCATAGAGGGAAACTATGCGAAAAAGTCCGCATGGTAGTACCGGACGAGAATCGCGGTACTACCGTAGTAGGGCGGAAGTAAAAAATTACATCCGCGCCTACTACCGTAGGTGTAGTGGCCAGGGCATGAGACAGCGGTACTACCGCTCGACGGAGCGGTACTATCGCTGGCACCTGCGGTACTACCGCTCCCTAGAGCGGTACAACCGTTGGCCACTGAACCCAAACACCTCGCAGGCATTCCTTTTGCATAGAGAGGGATAACGGGTTGGGGCTCCATTGAAGAGAGTGAAAGGTGGTGTAAGGGAATAGATGTGCACGTGTTGATTCCACCTAGAACTTTCCGATGCGGACCCCCTCTTGATAGTATGGATTTCCTATGAATCAAATCCACCGAAAAGAAACGCATAGAACAACCGTCTTCGAGAGATTCCGAGGGGCACTGAATCGTCTTGTGCCTAGACCTGAGATATCTGAAATGCTCAATGCACACGATTAGTCCGCAAAGGTATTGTCATCAATCACCAAAACCACTTAGGGAGAAATATGCCCTTAAAACATGGTTTTGAAGTACAAAGAGAGAGAAGAAGCCATCTAGCTAATAGCTATGGACCCGAAGTTCTGTGGTAAACTACTCACACATCATCGGAGGTGTTGGGGATATAATCCCGCGGTATGACCTGCCTAAAGGGCTCCGGGTTATACCTAATGGCTCGTGAGCCGGCCCAAGAATGAGCCATGAGACTTACGGCCCAGGAAGATAGGTGGCTCATGGCGTGGGCCGCCAGGTGGCCCGAGCAGAGAAGACCCGGGTGCGTAAGCCGCCCGGAGGTAACTTGGCAAAGAAGATAGAGGAAGACTCGGATAGACAATGAGAGTCGGTTAAAACTAGTATGACCTGGAGTCTTTACCTCCTATATAAAGGTAGACCCGGGGCGACTTAGAGATCAGGTTATCGAGAACTAGGTCAAGCTTTAGCTCCCTTGTAATCGATACAACAAGCAATACAAGCACAAGCAGGACGTAGGCTATTACCTCGCCTTGAGGGGCCGAACCTGGGTAAACTTGTGTCCTTCGTCCCAACCAACCCCTTTGAGTCCATCACGTTAGAGATGGCCTCGAATCCAAGTCTGTTCACCTGGACATCTGCCGTGATAAATCCACGACAGTTGGCGCCCACCATGGGGCAAACACTTGGTGGTGTTGAGTTCTCAAAGGGCTCTCTCTCGGGGCACGAAGATTACGTGGTCGGAAGGATCTGCAAGAGTCACCATGGCCCTGGGGGCTTGATGCTGAGTCCGTGGAGTATGGATTCTGGGTTCCGTTCGGCGGGATCCCTGTCTTCATCGGAAAGGTTGATGGATCTACACCCGGGCCAAACGTCTACACCGACATCATCGAGCCGGCTCGGTGTCTGCGACCTGTGTGTAACATGCATCCTGCCTGTGCTAATCTGGGTCAGAAGCATGTCTTCGTAGGCTTCACTCAAGGTACAGATCTCAAAGCTTCCGGATCACAGGAAACTCTCGTCTATTCAGAGGATGAATCTTCAAGTGGAGAAACAGAGTCGGTGTACCAGCTCCGCAACGGTGGCCTTGGGGGATACGGCGACATCTACCCTGAGTCAGATCTTGAGTCGGATGATCTTGGGCTTCCGGCTCATGCTGCCGTGTTCATGGCGGGGTCAGCCCCAGGCACGAGTAGTACAACCACGGGAGCCGCCACCTCGGGTGATAACCCACCGCCGACGGCTCAAGTTCTTGTGGGGCTAATGGATGAGCTCGCGGCTTTAATGGCCACTGAGGTGACACCAGATAATCAAGCAGCTCGGAATTTAGAGATCGCAAGGATCAAGGGCCGGATGACAGAGGAACGACAAAGGATGGCTGAGCTAAAGATCCAGATGGAGAAAAGGCAGAACGTATCATGGCAGATGCTTTCCGTCTAGGGCTGGAGCAAATATCAGCAACAGCGGTACATCGGAGGAGGCATCAATCCTGTCTACCAGAGCGCTATGAAGCAAGGAACCTCTTCAATACTCCTGGCGCGGGGCGAGTAACAGACGTGCCCGAAAGCCGCCCGACGGAGCTTCACCTGGGGGCTTTCCAACGCCGGCGGGTCATTATTCTAACCCGACCGAGAATATGGTGGCAGCGGCCATCCCGCTTGAGACAATTCCTATCCCGGATGAAGCACCCTTTGCGGAGGATGTGCGGAACGCCATCGGGTACCAGTAGACGGCCGTGGCCCAACAGGAGAAATATACTCATAGCCGGAGCCGTATTCATTCAACCCCTCTCCCCAGCCGCAACTTTAGCCAGTGCTACGAGTCACCAGCAGGTTCCAGAAGCAACCGGCACAGAGAGATTCCGATGGGTCACCGGCCGGGTAGAGATACGCCAGCATTTGTAAACCATGCGGGAAGCCCGCAAGAGGCACCAGCTAGGCCGGCTTACCAGGAGCCCGTGCCTTCCGTTTCGGTAGGGGCAGGAGTAAACTCCAGGACGATAGGGATGCCGTGTTTGTCACCGGCTCTACAGAGCGAACGGTTGCCTAAAGACTTCAAAGGGCCCCGCAAGGTCCCAAATTATACCGCTGATTTACCCCCGGAGGCTTGGGTGGAAAGTTATGAGCTGGCCATGGAGATGCTGGATGTTAGTGAGGCGGTTTGTGCCAAGTATTTCGTCATGATGCTTGAAGGACCGGCTAGCACGTGGCTAAAGGGGTTACCACCTAATACCATCAATTCATGGGCGGAGCTTAGGGCAGGTTCATTAAAAACTTTAAAGGGACGTGCAAGCAGCCTATTACCATTGTGGATCTTGATCACTGTGTCCAACAGGAGAACAAGTCGGCCCATCATTGGGTACGACGGGTCTCGACAATCATCCACTCATTGGAGCAGGTCACGACGGCCCAAGTGATGCTGATCTTGGAGAAGAACTGCCACTTTGTTCCTCTGAAGCAGAAACTTGGCCGGCTCAAACGTACGTGTCAGGACATGGGAGAGCTCATGACGACTCTCATGAAATATGCCGACTCTGATAGCACGAAGGATTCGGGTTCTGATGATGAGAAGGCTGGCCAAGGTAAGAAGAGCAATCAAGGCAAGGGTGCAGCAAACAATGGTAGCCAGAGCAAGCATAAGAATCCAGAGGCCAGGTCAGAGCTGGTGGCTAATACAAACACCCAGCAGAATTACCCCAAAGGCAATAGGAGGTTCAGATCACCCTTTGGCAAGGATATCTCCTCCTCGAACATGGAGGAGTTACTTAAGCGACCTTGTTCAAATCACAGTCTGCCTGATACGCCGGCAAACCACACATGGGAGAATTGCAATTTCATGCAGAAGTACAAGCGGTATTTCACACAACCTAACAATCGAGATGGTGGCCCGCCAGGCGGCTCAAGACATGGCGGGTTAGGAGCTGGGTTCGGTTCCGGCGGCTCAGGATCTAGTCGTCCGGGTCAGGATAATCAGGGGGACACCAGCCGCATTCTGGTAACAATAATCAACAACAACAGCAACAACGTAATCAGTCTGGTTATTAGAGTAATCCGAAGCAGCTCAGCTCTGGGTAGTACCACGTTTTCATGACCAGTCTCAATAAACGGGACCAGAAGTTGCGTAAGCGGGCAGTTAATGCGGTTGCACCGGCTCTTCCGCAGTACTTAAAGTGGTTTGAATATGACATAACATGGAGCCGAGAAGATCACTCACCGCGTGTCGATGACCCGAGGCGGCTGGCTTTGGTTGTGCCCCCCCAGGTGGGTGGATATATGGTGAACAAGGTGCTTATGGATGGCGGCAACAGCATAAACATCCTTTATTATGACACTTTTCGATGGATGAAGTTGCTTGACAAGGATTTAAAACCTTCATCCACCATCTTTCATGGTGTGGTGCCGGGTAAGTCGGCGTATCCGGTGGGCAGGATTTCGTTGGAAGTGGCTTTTGGCGATGAGTACAATTACAGGGTGGAATCCTTGTGGTTCGAGGTGGTCAAGGTCAAGAGTCCTTATCATGAGTTATTTGGACGGCCGGCTTATGCTAAGTTCATGGCTAGGCCCTGCTATGTTTACTTGCATCTCAAGATGCCCGGCTTAAACGGTACCATTGCCGTTCATGGTGACCGAAATACGGCTATTCTGTGTGAAGAAAGAGATGCGGCTTACGCAGAGTCCAGTTGCGCCCAGGAGGAACTTAAGTTCTATATGGAGAATGTTGATCCGGAGGATATGACCCCGCTGAAAAAGCCCACCACGGAGGTTGAGCCGCCCCTCAAGTTTTCAACGGATGATACCAAGACAGTAGATTTCACTCCGGGCGACTCATCTAAGTAGTTCATCTTTGGAGTTCACATGGATCCCAAATAGGAAAGCGCGCTCATAGAATTCATCCGTGAGAATCGGGACATCTTCGCATGGAAACCTTTTGACATGCCGGGTGTATCGAGAGAGTTCGCTGAGCACAACCTTAATGTGGATCCAAAGTTTAAGCCGATTAAACAGTTTTTGCGGCGGTTCAATGAGGGGAGGCGCAAGGCTATTGGGGAAGAAGTTGCCCGGCTTTTGGCAGCGGGTTTTATCGTTGATGTTTTTCACCCGGAATGGTTGGCTAACCCAGTGCTGGTGCTGAAGAAGAATGGCACATGGCGTATGTGTGTGGACTACACGGACCTTAACAAAGCTTGTCCGGCTGATCCATTTGCCCTCCCTCGTACTGATCAGATCATTGATGCTATGGTGGGGTGTGAAAGTTTGTGCTTCCTGGATGCTTACTCAGGTTATAATCAGATCAAGATGGCGGTTAAAGACTAGGAGAAAACGGCTTTTATTACACCCTTTGGGGCGTTCTATTATGTCTCTATGCCTTTTGGGCTCAAGAGTGCCCAAGCGACTTATCAACGATGCATGCAGAACTGCCTTCACAGTCAGACTGGCCGTAATGTTCATGCTTATGTAGATGACATCGTGGTCAAATCCAGAAAGAAGGAGACACTCTTGGAGGATTTAAGGGAAACTTTTGATAATCTCCGGGTCTACAAGATGATACTTAACCCGACCAAGTGTGTCTTTGGTGTTCCGGCGGCCAAGCTTTTGGGTTTCCTTGTCTTTGAGCGTGGTATCGAGGCTAACCCGGATAAAATCAAGGCTATTACCTCTCTGGGAGAGCCGACTTGCATTAATGATGTTCAACACTTGGCAGCGCAGATTGCTGCGTTGAGCCGGTTCATAAGCCGTCTTGGAGAGAAGGCTATTCCTTTATATCAAATGATGAAGAAGACAGACAAATTTGTCTGGAGCAAAGCGGCGGGTGAAGCACTTGAGGCGCTTAAAAAACAGCTCACTGAGCCGCCAGTGCTGGCCGCTCCGGCAAAGAAAGAACCGTTACTCCTTTATGTGGCGGCTAATAACCGGATAGTGAGTGCTGCAATTGTGGTCGAGCACAAGGAGGCCGGGAAGGAGTATCCAGTGCAAACACCGTTTATTATATCAGTGAGGTCCTGACAGAGTCTAAGAAGAGGTATCCGCATTGGCAGAAGCTGGTATATGCGGTCTTCATGGCCAACCACAAGTTAAAACACTATTTCTTAGGGCACCAGATAACTGTGGTCAGTTCTGCTCCGCTAGGGGATATTATCCAGAACAGAGAAGCCATGGGAAGGATTGCTAAGTGGGCATTGGAGCTGGGACCTCTCAATTTAAAATATGTGCCTCGCACAGCTATCAAGTCCCAAGCCCTTGTGGATTTCATAAATGATTGGACGGAGTGTCAAGCTCCCGAGGAAAAGCCGGATGACACATACTGGACTATACACTTTGATGGATCCAAGAAGTTAGAGGGATCAGGGGCAGGAGTTGTTCTGACATCCCCCAAGGGTGATAAGTTTTGTTATGTGCTCCGGCTGATGTTCCCCTGCACTAACAATGCGTCTGAGTATGAAGCTTTGCTTCATGGTCTTAGGTTAGCTAAGGAGATGAATTTGAGCCGAGTCAGGTGTTTGGGCGACTCAGATCTGGTGGCTCAGCAAGTTTCTGGCACTTGCGATTCCAAAGACCCGTGGATGGCGGCTTATCGTCAAGCGGTTGATATTATTGCGGGTCACTTCAAAGGATATCAGGTAGATCACATTGATCGTCGCAGGAATGAGGCGGCTGATGCCTTATCACGGTTAGGTTCTCAACAAAATCCGGTGCCACCTAGTGTCTTTCTAGACGTCTTACACCATGCGACTGTCAAGATACCTTCAGAAGAAGATGTGGCTGTTCCTGACCCGGAGACAGAATTGGTGGCGGCTCTGCATGCTATCCCAGATTGGACTATTCCCTATTTGGCCTATTTGACCTAGGGTGAGTTACCTGAGGATGAAGACCTAGCCAGAAAGATCACCCGATGCTCTAAGTCCATGGCAATAGTTAATGGTGAGTTGCATAAATGCAGCGTGACATGAGTTTTCAAACGTTGTGTTTCACCAGAGGAGGGCCAACAGATCTTGAATGAAATCCATGCTGGCGATTGTGGACACCACGCCGGCTCGAAGTCTTTGGTGGCCAAGGTTTTCTGGCACGTTTTTTTTGGTTGACGGCTAATAAAGATGCAGAGGACCTAGTCTGTAAGTGCGACGGCTGTCAGAAGTTTGGCCGACGTGCTCATATTCCGGCTCAGGAGTTAAGGATGATACCAATTACTTGGCCGTTTGCGGTCTGGGGGCTTGACATGGTGGGACCTTTCAAGAGATCCAAGGATAATAAAACACACCTCCTGGTGGCGGTGGACAAGTTTACCAAGTGGGTAGAGGCAGAGCCGGTCAGCAAATGTGACGCGGCTATGGCGGTTTTATTTATTAAAAAGTTGATCAACCGTTTTGGTTACCCACACAGCATCGTCACTGATAATGGTACAAATCTATCCAAGGGGGCTATGAAAAAATTCTTTGACAAAGAGCATATCCGGCTTGATGTTTCAACAGTGGCGCATCCACAATCCAACGGTCAGGCGGAGTGTGCCAATCAGGAAATTCTAAGAGGGATTAAACCGTGGCTTATGGTTCCTTTGCAACGAATGCCCGGGTGTTGGGTAGAAGAATTACCCTCCGTCTTATGGAGCATCAGGACCACCCCTAACAGATCCATGGGTTTCATGCCTTTCTTTATGGTGTACGGGGCCGAGGTAGTTTTGCCCAGTAACATCCGGCATGACTCGCGAAGGTTGGCGGCTTATGTTGAGGTGGACAATGAGACGACACGTCAAGACGCATTGGATGCTCTGGAAGAGGCGCGAGAGCTACCAGCGGCCCGGTCGATGATTTACCAACAAAACCTGTGTCGCTATCACAGCCGCAGGGTCAAGACCCGGACGTTCCAGGAAGGCGACTTAGTGCTCTGGCTGATTTAGGACCAGACAAATATGCATAAGATCCCTCCTCCATGGGAAGGACCTTTTGTAGTCTGCAGAAATCTCAACAACGGGTCATATTACCTTATCGATATCCGAGATAACTCAGATACAGTGGGTCAGGAGACCCGCCAGCCGTGGAACATCGTGCATCTCCGGCCTTATTTCACTTAAGGGTGTAGAGACCCTTCATTGTACACTATCATTGTACATGTCATAGTTATATAAATAAATAAAGAAGTCTCACCTCCTAGCCTGGCTCAGGAAAATGAGTCGCGGCGCCAGGCGCTATGCCACAAAAGCCCGGCTCAGGAAAATGAGTCGCGGCGCCAGGAGTTATGCCACAAAAGCCTGGCTCAGGAAAATGAGTCGCGGCGCCAGGCGTTATGCCACAAAATCCTGGCTCAGGAAAATGAGTCGCGACACCAGGTGTTATGCCACAAAAAACCGGCTTAGGAAAATGAGTCGTGGCGAGGGCGGCTTCTTACCTTTGGGTACAACTTCTAACATCTATCCGCCGGCGTTTTACGCCGTACTACTGAAGGGGGCTTCTTACCGACGGGTATCACTTCTAACACCCTATCGTCTGGCTTTGTGCCAAATTTCCGGGTAACACGTTTAGCCGCAGTTGTGAGGTTTTTTTTATCGACGGGTAGCTAACACCTAATAACCCGCGAACGGCGGCTTCTTACCTTCGGGTATAGCTTATAATGCCTATTAGCCAGCTTCATTCCACGTAAAACCGGCTAAGAAAAATTAGCCGCGGCAAACGGCGGCTTCTTACCTTCGGGTATAGCTTATAATGCCTATTAGCCAGTCTTATGGCACAAAAATCCGGCTAAGGAAAATTAGCCGCGGCGAGGGCGGCTTCTTACCTTCGGGTACAACTTCTAACGCTTATCCGCCGGCGTTTACGTTGTATTATTACCTTCGGGTACAACTTATAATGCTTGTTAACTGGCTTTATGCTACAAAACTCCGGTTAACATGATTAGCCACAGACGGAAATTATTAAGTCCTTTCGGCTGACTCTCGACCCAAGAAGAGGAGACAAACGACAACAAGTCAGGAATGCATACAAGGAAGATGGCACTTTGGAAGCTAGATTTTTCTCATTTAAAAAGATCAGCAGAGCAAATGTCACAGGAAATATATTACAAACACTCTATGTAGAGCCCAAAAGTGGTGGTAAGGAGAGCCGGCTATTACAAAGTGGAGTTAATCAACTGGCCGGCGACTCATCCTGCTCCGGCCCTTCGGGTGCCTGGATCTAAAGGTTGTCCAAGTTCCAGTTGTAGTCAGCTAGAGCTCCAAAAGTCCCTTCTTCAAAGAAGGGAGACGGGTCAAGATCAGAAGCAAAGAGGTCCTTACTGCGGGTGGGCGTTAAGTCCTTCCATTCGTAGAGTGGGCCACGAACTCTCTTCTGGTCAGCATCATAAGCCGCCTGGCAAGTGTCCAGGTCAGCCTCTTCTGCTAAGACGGAAGCCAGACACCTGGAGGCCTTGATGCACCGAATGTAGTCGGCTTCTGTGAACTCTGAGCCATCATCCTTCTTGGAGGGGAAGCCTTCCATCATATCAGCCGGAGTAAGCTCTGGAGCGAAGGCCAGAGCCTGGCTTATGCCTACGATTGCTCCCTGGTGGGTGGCTGATTTCTTCAATTTAGCGATCTACTTCGACATGGTGGAGAAAAGTTCCAAGACCCCTTTGAGAGTTGAAGGGATCTTGTACTTGTACTGGACAGACTTGATGGTGAACATCGCGCCGCAGTAGAGACACTCCGCCAGGGTGTAGATAGCCTTCAGAGGCAGTAAGCTTTTAGACGCCAGTTGACGGCTCCTAGGACCTGTATAAGTTGGAGGTTTTCATGATAAGTCGCCAGTTCAGATGTTATAACAACAATTAAAGAAAAGTTGTCAAGAGCTCACCTAAGAGGGCGGCTGTCATCTTTGTGATATGGCGTTTCAAGGATTGCAGCTCGTCAAAGACGATCATCAACTGCTAATGAGCGTCGTCCGCCCGTTTGGTCAGCGTGGCCTTCTCAGACACGGCAGACTCTCTGAAAGCGGCGAACTCCGCCTTGACTTTAACCAGCTCTTCGGTCAAGAGCCGGCATTTCTCATCGGTGGCGCTCCGGGCAGCCTATTGATCAGCCAGGTTGGTCTTTAAGCCGACCAATTGTGACCTGGCTTCAGTTAAGGTTTCCTGCAAACATTTCAAAGCAGACAGTAAAATGGACAAGTCTCAAATAGTTTGCAAGCAATATGCATGACACTTGGGAGCTAATGTCTATTATTCAGAAGTTCAATATGAAGAGTCCCGGTTCAACTTTGAACAAGTTTGAGCCGGCCCTTGGGGGCTACTATTAGCTCTTTTAAATTATCTTCTAAGAAGTCCCGACTCAACTTTGAACAAGTTTGAGCCGGACCTTGGGGGCTACTATCGCTCTTCTGATTATCTTCTATAGAATAATTTTATCTAAAAGGTAACTATGCAAAGTCCCAGCTCAATATGTCGAGAGATTAAGCCAGCACTTGGGGGCTACGTAGGGATATAAGGAGGAAAACAATACCTCATACTTCTTCTTCATGAGGTTAACCAGTTGGAGCTCCAGGTCTCGGCTGGTGGATAGGCGGGTCATGTAGCCAGCATGAAGCTCCTCAGCTGTCATCTTTTCCAAGGCAGAAGGCTCATATTCTAGCTTCCTAGAAGCTTCAGCTATTTCAGCCCGCTTGGTCAGCACGTGAGCCGGTGGAGAATGCAAACCAGCGCCACTGATTTCAACTTCTGGGCCAGTCGTGTCCTTAGCCGCCTGGGCAGGGCTCGGCGGCTTAGAAGGATTCTTTGGTGGACTATCTGAGACAATATCATCAGCGGTCGGCTCTGCAGAAGTTGCTGGGATATCTTCAGCCGGCCGCGAGTCATCCGGTTTTGAATGCTCCAGCTCTTGGGCAGCAGGGCCGGGGGAAGACTTGTTGGTTTTCCGACGCTTGGCTTGAGCACTGTAAAATGTGAGGATCAGAATCCAAAGGATACTACTGCCGCATAAAGAGCCGGATGTCATAATGGGAAATAATTACAGCGGGTTGATCTTGGGAGGCGGCAGAGCGGTCACCGAAGAGTCGCCGGAAGAGGGTGATTTCTAAGAGACAATTCAAGAAAGATGAGACAACGTCGAGGTCGCAAAGTAAAATTAATTAAACGGAGATACATACCTTTGCGGGGCGTTTCTTCGGAGCTGGCGAGTTTGGCAAGCCGGACATAAGTTCAGTAGAACCAACGCTCCGGGTCTGGCGACGCTCGGCCTGTTGTTGCTTTTTCAAAACAAAGTTGGGAGCCAGGTAAGCAAGAGGATGGGAAAGAGGAACTTTTCCAATAACCTGCCGCGGCTTCCGTGGGACAAAATATTCTGAGCCGGAAGAAATATAGATTACCTCAGGGGCGTTGGCGCGGCTTGTTTCAACATCATCCTGTGAGTAAAACAAGTGTAAGTAAAATAAGATAATAAAATGGCAGAAAGCAGCCGAGGTTTACCTCTGAGTCAGACGATTGCGGCGGGTCAAACCATCCTTCTTGTGGGTCTATCTTCTTGGACTTCTTAGCCGGAGCTTTCTTCTTGAGCTTCTTCAAGGGAGGAACATATTCCTTCTTCCATAAATCAGAGTTGGCCTGGAAAGGTAAACCGGTTAAACGGTAATGAGTCAGAAAGGTATGAGTGACAAGGAGAAAAAGGGGTGAAGAGTCGCCTTACATCTGGAGCCGGATTTTTGGCGTTAAAAGGCACCAGGCCAATGGCGCTGCATGATCTGGATGCTTCATGGACAAGGCTCCGGATGACGGTGGTGATGTCATCCTCTGCCAGTGTTGATTGGCTGAAGCATAATGAACTATCATACTTGCCTTCGTATTCACACATGAGCCGGCTTCTATGACTTAAGAGCATAATCCGCCAAGAAATCCAACAGTGGATCAAATCCAGTCCGGTTAAACCATTGGCCATGAGGGCCTTGATCTTGGTGTGAGCCGGCTCGTACCTGGCACGTTCCGAAGCTGATAGACAGCCAGGAAGCTCTGAAGTTGTCTTGAGCTGGGAGGGACGATAACCCGGTAGTGGATGCTCATTCTCAAGAGAGGTATCCTTGCAGTAGAACCAGGTCTTGTTCTAGTCCTTTGGATGACTCGGCATCTGCATGGCTGGAAAAGTAATATCCCTACACCGTTGGATGGAGATCCCGCCAAGCTCTAGACTCGGACCGGCTTTCATCTCAGTTTGCCGGTTGGCACAGAAGAATTCTCGAAATAACCCCATAGACGGCTTGGCTTGTAGATAGACTTCACAGAGCACTTGAAAATTGCATATATTTGAGACGAAGTTGGGGGCCAAGTCCTGGGGGTGAAGCTTGTAGAAGTGAAGGACGTCACGAAAGAACTTCGAGCTGAGAGGCACGAATCCTTGCCCGACATGATCAGAGAAAACCACTACTTCGCCTTCTTGAGGAGTGGGCCGCGTTTCATCACCCAGGACCCACCAACTAAGGACCTCCTTGCAAGACCCGACCCAGTTGCATGAGTTGGAGGCGTGAGACATGCTGGCGGCTTAAAGACTGCAAATTAAAAGTACGGCGAGTCAAGAGCAAACAAATATTTGCGACGGCTTACAATTTTAAGGGCTCTACAAATAATATGCCATGGTCCGGCTGATGAGAGCCGGAGAGGCCTGGCGGGTCAACAAAGAAAGGAGGAGGAGCGAAAATCGGCTAAGTCCCAGGAAACAGATTTCGTAAAGTTCAGCTAAAATGACAGATCTACAAAAATAGGGTAAATGCCTTTATTTTCAGACCTAAGGAAAAACAGGCGAAGCGGACGAAATCCAAAATGGCAAGCGGAGCAAGGATCAATCTATGTGTTCTTGTTTACCGCCTATTACACATCGGCGCCGCGAAGACGAGCGACGGTCCGGAGTTCATACGCTAAAGCGCGGCCGGCGGCAATGGAGTTCGAGCTCTAAAACAAAGGCGGCGCCGAAGTTCTATAGAAACCCTACCGGAGACGGCTATGGATCTATGGGAAGAAGACTTACCGGCGACAACGTGACGAGCGCAAGATGAACTCTGGTCCACAATAGGTTGATGCAGCGGCTGGTCGACAACAAGACGGGGACGACGCCGGAGCAGGAGCGGAAGCGTCAAAGAAAAAGAAGATGGAAGCGCGAGCGGGGGAAAGGAAATGCCGCCCGCATCGGTCCTATTTAAAAGGAAAATGGGCAGGCGCAAAAATCCAGGCAACAGAGATCATTTGACTGAGGCAGACGCCTTGATTTTCGGGCTGACCATTTAATAAGGGATTTGTTGGTACATCAGTGGAAATTTTTTGTAGGGCCCACGTGACGTCATGGTGGGTCATCATTGGGCGACTCGCCGAGGAACAGAAGAAGAGGATGAAGTGAGCAAGCTCAAATCAACTTGGGGCCTAATGTTGGGGATATAATCCCGCGGTATGACCCGCCTAAAGGGCTCCGAGTTATACCTTACGGCTCGTGAGCCGGCCCAAGAATGAGCCATGAGACTTATGTCCCAGGAAGATAGGCAGCTCATGGCGTGGGCCGCCACGTGGCCTGGACAGAGAAGACCCGGGTGCGTAAGCCGCCCGGAGGTAACTTGGCAGAGAAGATAAGGAAGACTTGGATAGACACTGAGAGTCGGTTACAACTTGTATGACCCAGAGTCTTTACCTCCTATATAAAGGTAGACCTAGGGCGACTTAGAGATCAGGTTATCGAGAACTAGGTCAAGCTTTAGCTCCCTTGTAATCGATACAACAAGCAATAGAAGCATAAGTAGGATGTAGGCTATTACCTCGCCTTGAGGGGCCGAACCTGGGTAAACTTGTGTCCTTCGTCCCAGCCAACCCCTTTGAGTCCATCACGTTAGCGATGGCCTCGAATCCAAGTCTATTCACTCGGACATCTGCCATGATAAATCCACGACAAGAGGGGTATTGGAGTTGATGTAGATGCCTTCGTGATCGAATCCCCCTCCGACAGAATACCGGAAAAGGCTCCAAGATTGGATCTCTCGGGAATGGAGGCTTCCAGCGACAGAAAAGTATTTTCGTGTCTCGCCTTAGTATTGGGGGAATATTTGGGAATTTATAGACCAAAGAATAGGGTTAGGAGACCTGCTGGGGGGCCATAAGCCTGCCAGGCGCGGCCAGGGGAGGTGGTCGCGCCCCTGGCTTGTGTCCTCCTAGCAGGTCTCTTGCCTTCCCCTCCAAGTCTGGTAGATGTCTCCTGGTCCAAGAAAAATCATCGCGAAGATTTTATTCTGTTTGGACTCCGTTTAATATTCCTTATCTGCAAAACTCAAAAACAAGGAAAAAGCATAAACTTGCACTAGGCTCTAGATTAATAGGTTAGTCCCCAAAATAATATAAAATAGCATATTAATGCATATAAAATATACGAAACAGATAATATAATAGCATGGAACAATGGAAAATTATAGATACGTTGGAGACGTATCAGATACCCGTAGCAGCCACGTAAAACATGCAACAACAATTAGAGGACATCTAACTTGTTTTTACAGGGTATGTTGTGATGTGATATGGCCAATTACATGATGAGATATATGTTATGTATGAGATGATCATGTTTTGTATAGAATATCATGAATTACATGTCGATGAGTACGGCAACCGATAGGAGCCATAGGGTTGTCTTTAATTATTTTCGTCGTTTTTGCTTTACTTTGTCACTATGAGTTACCAATAGTCGTAGAAGCAATAGTTGGCGTGACAAATTCTTGGCGAGACATTGATGGGGATCATGGTGTCCCGGTGACAAGGGAGATCATGCCGGTGCTTTGGAGATGGAGATCAAAAGCACAAGTTCATGACCATATCATGTCACTTATGATTTGCATGTGATGTTAATCCTTTTATGCATCTTATTTTTCTTAGGACGACGGTAGCATTATAAGGTGATCCCTCACTAAAATTTCAAGATAAAATTGTGTTCTCCTGGAGTGTGCACCATTGCGAAAGTTCATCGTGTCGAGACACCACGTGGTGATCGGGTGTGATAGACTCTACGTTCACATACAACGGGTGCAAGCCAGTGTTGCACATGCAGAACACTCGGGTTAAACTTTACAAGCCTAGCATGTACATACATGGCCTCAGAACACAAGAGACCGAAAGCTCGAACATGAGTCATATAGTAGATATGATCAACATGATGATGTTCACCATTGAAACCACCTCAACTCACGTGATGATCAGACTTGAGTTGGTGAATTTGGATCATATAACACTCGGATGACCGGAGGGATGTCAATTTGAGTGGGAGTTTTTAAGTAATTTGATTAACTAAACTCATTATTTGAACAATAGTCTTAGTAACCTTTGCATATTTATGTTGTAGATCAATGGCTCGCGCAGTAGTTCCCTTAAATTTTAATGCATTCCTAATGAAAGGCAAGTTGAAAGGTGATGGAAGTAACTTATGTCCTTGATGTACCGCTTGGTGATCTACCCGCTCCCGTGTCGTCCGAAGATGTTAAGAACGCCTGGGAGACACGTTCTAGAGATTACTCAATAGTTTAGTGTGCAATGTTGTATGACTTAGAACTGAGACTTCAAAGGCGTTTTGAACATCATGGAGCATATGAGATGTTCCAGGAGTTGAAGTTTATCTTTGAGAAGAATGCCTGGATCGAGAGGTATGAGACCTCCAGTAAGTTCTATGCTTGCAAGATGGAGGAGAACGAGTGTGTCAGTGAACATATACTCATAATGTCTAGGTATTCAAACCGTCTGGCTGAGTGAGGGATGCCCCTTCCACCGGAGGTGATCATTGACAGATTTCTGCAATCATTGCCACCTAGCTACAAGAGCTTCATGATGAACTATAACATGCATGGGATGAACAAGTCAGCCGCCGAGCTATTTGCGATGCTGAAAATCGCTGAGTCTGGAATTGAGAAAGAGAATCAAGTGTTGATGGTTAAGGAGAATGGCAAGGGCAAGAAGCGTAACTCCAAGAATAATGGCAAAGAGTTGCCCCTCCCATGAAGAAACCCAAGGCTGGACCCAAACAAGAAATTGAGTGCTCTCATTGCAAGGGAACTGGTCACTGGAAGCAGAACTGCCCCAAGTATCTGGCCGATAAGAAGGTGGCCAACAACAAACAAGGTATATATGATATACATGTTATTTATGTGTACCTTAGCAACTCTCGTTGTAGTGCATGGGTATTTCATAACGGTTCGGTTGCTCACATTTACAACTAAAAACATGAGCTATGGAACAAACAAAGGCTGGCTAAGGATGAAGTGACGATGCGCGTGGGAAATGGTTCCAAGGTTGATGTGATCACTGTTCGCACGCTCGCTCTTCAATTACCAATGGGATTAGTGATGAACCTGAATAATTGTTATTCGGTGCCTACGTTAAGCATGAACATTATATTTGGAACTTGTTTATCGCGAGACGGTTACTCATTTAAATCGGAGAATAATGGTTGTTCTATTTATATGAGTAATATCTTTTATAGTCATGCACCCAATGTGAGGGGTTTATTCCTATTGAATCTCGATAGTGACGATACACATGTTCATAACATTGATGCGGAAAGATGTAGAGTTGATATGACAGTACCACTTTCTTGTGACACTACCGTTTAGGTTATATTGGTGTAAAACGCATGAAGAAGCTCCATGCTAATGTACTTTGGGAGTCACTTGATTTTGAATCACTTGACACATGTGAACCATGCCTCATGAGCAAGATGACTAAAACCCCATTCTCTAGAACAATGGAATGGGCAAGTGACTTGTTGGAAATCATACATACTGATGTTTGCGGTCCAATGAGCATTGAGGCACGCGATGGATATCGTTTTTTCTCAACTTCACTGATGACTTAAGTAGATATGGGTATATTTACTTGATGAAGCACAAGTCTGAAACATTTGAAAAGTTCAAGCAATTTTAGAGTGAAGTTGAGAATCATCATAACAAGAAGATTAAATTCCTATGATTTGATGGAGGAGGAGAATATCTAAGTTATGAGTTTGGAAATCACTTAAGACAGTGTGGAATTGTTTCACAATTGACACCGCCTGGAGCACCACAGCGTAATGGTGTGTCCGAACGTCATAATCGAACCTTATTAGATATGTTGCATTTTATTACGTCTCTTGCCGATTTGCCACTATAGTTTTAGGGTTATGCATTAGAGACAAATTCATTCACTTTAAATAGGGCACCATCGAAATCCGTTGAGATGACGCCATATGAACTTTGGTTTGGCAAGAAGCCAAAGTTGTTGTTTCTTAAAGTTTGGGGATGTGATGCTTATGTCAAAAAGCTTCAGCCTGAAAAGCTGGAACCCAAAGTGGAGAAATGCGTCTTCATAGGATACCCAAAAGAGATAGTTGGGTATACCTTCTATCTTAGATCCGAAGGCAAAGTGTTTGTTGCTAATAATGGACCATTTCTTGAGAGAGAGTTTCTCTCGGAAGAATTGAGTGGGAGGATGATATGACTGGATGAGGTTATTGAACCTTCACTTCAACCAAAGAGTAGCACATCGCAGAAAGATGTTTCTATAGAGCCTGCATCGGTTGAAGAGGAAGTTAATGATGATGATCATGAAACTTAAGACCAAGTTACTATCGAACCTCGTAGCTTGACAAGGGTGCGTACTGCTCGTGAGTGGTACGGCAACCCTGTCTTAGAGGTCATGTTCTTAGACAACAATGAACCTACGAGCTATGGAGAAGCGATGATGGGCCCGGATTCCGAGAAATGGTTAGAGGCCATGAAATCCGAGATGGGATCCATGTATGAAAACAAAGTATGGACTTTTGAAGTATTACCTGAAGGGCGAAAGGCCATTCAGAACAAATGGATCTTTAAGAGGAAGACGGACTCAGACGATAATATCTATAAATCTCAACTTGTGGCAAAGAGTTTTTCACAAGTTCAAGGAATTGACTACGATGAGACTTTCTCACCTGTGGCGATGCTTAAGTCCGTCGGAATCATGGTAGCAATAGCTGCATTTTTTGATTATGAAATTTGGAAGATGGATTTCAAAACATCATTCCTTAATGATTTCCTTAAGGAAGATTTGTATATGATACAACCAGATGGTTTTATCAATCCAGAGAATGCTAACAAAGTTTGCAAACTCTAGCAATCCATTTATGGACTGGTGCAAGCATCTCGGAGTTGGAATCTGTGCTTTGATGAGATGATCAAAGCGTTTGGTTTATACAAGTGTACGGAGAAGCTTGTATTTACAAGAAAGTGAGTGGGAGCTCTATAGTGTTTCTAATATTATATGTGGATGACATATTGCTGATTGGAAACAATATAGAAATGCTGGATAGTGTGAAGGAATATTTGAACAAGAGTTTTTCACTGAAGGACCTAGGAGAAGCTGCTTTCATATTACGCATTAAGATCTATAGGTATAGATCGAGACGCTTAATAGGACTTTCACAGAGCACATACATTGACAAAGTTTTGAAGAAGTTCAAATGGATCAGTCCAAGAAGGGGTTCTTGCCTATGTTGTAAGGTGTGAAGTTGAGTAAGACTCAATGCCCAGTGACTGCAAAAGATAGAGAAAATATGAGTGTCATCCCTTATGCTTTAGCCATAGGCTCTATCATGTATGCAATGTTGTGCACAAGACCCGATGTGAGCCTTGCCATAAGTATGGACCGAAGGTTTCAAAGTGATCCAGGAATGGAGCACTGGACGACGGTCCAGAATATCCTTAGTACCTGAAATGGACTAAGGAAATGTTTCTCGTTTATGGAGGTGATGAAGATCTCGTCATAAAGGGTTACATCGATGCAAGCTTTGACACTAATCCATATTACTCTAAGTTGCAAACCGGATATGTATTTATTCTCAATGGGGGAGTGGTAAGATGGTGCAGTTCCAAGCAGAGCGTGGTAGCCGATTCTACATGCGAAGTGGAGTACATCACATCCTCGGAGGCGGCAAAGGAAGGTGTATGGATGAAGGAGTTCATGACCTTGGAGTAGTTCCCAGTGCACTGAATCCAATGGCCCTGTTCTGTGACAACACTGGTGCCACTGCTCTAGCCAAGGAACCAAGGTTTCACAAAGAGGACCAGACACATAAAGCGACACTTCAATTCCATCCGCGATTACATCAAGGAGGAGGACATAAATATTTGCAAAGTGCACATGGATCTGATTGTTGCTGGCCCATTGACTAAACCTCTTCCAAGGGCTAAACATGATCAACACCAGAACTGTATGGGTGTTAGATTCATTACAATGTAAATCATATAGTGATGTGAGCTAGATTATTGACTCCAATGCAAGTGGGATACTATTGTAAATATGCCCTAGAGGAAATAATAAATGGTTATTATTATTCCTTGTTCATGATAATCCTTTATTATCCATGCTATGATTGTATTGAATGGAAACACATTGCATGTGTGGATACATAGACAACACTATGTCGCTTGTATGCTTCTAGTAGCCTAGCTCGTTAATCAAAGATGGTCAAGGTTTCCTAGCCATATACATAAGATGTCATTTGATAACGGGATCACATCATTGGGAGAATGATGTGATGGACAAGACCCAAAATATAAACAGAGCATATGATCGTGTCGGTTTATTGCTATAGTTTTCTACATGTCAAGTATCTGTTCCTATGACCATGAGATCATGCAACTCACTGACACCGGAGGAGTACCTTGTGTGTATCAAACGTCACAATGTAACTGGGTGACTATAAAGATGCTCTAGAGGTATCTCCGAGGCCGTCTGTTGAGTGGGCCTGGATCAAAACTGGGATTTGTTACTCCGTGTGACGAAGAGGTATCTCAGGGCCCACTCGGTAATGCAACTGTCGGGACTCTGATCCTAAGTCATAAGAATCCAGACTGTAACATATCACATCACTTTGCGGCCTCATGCACAGTAAGTTCCACGGCTTCAGCCTTACCTTAGCCGAGACCGTTTGCATCTTGTGGCTCACGTATGTGAACATGTCGCTGGCAATAAAACGATAGAGAACCCGGGCCGACATAACTAGTCATAGAACCCAAGTGGCACATCCATACGGAAACAAGCATACATAACCCAGCAATGCAGGTGTCGGCCTCAAGCGTGTGTAGACGAGTCATAGCAAGCTATAGGGACTCCATTACGTCGTGAGACACGAATGCCATCACTGCATGTAGACAAGTCGTAGCAGGCTACAAGGACTCCATTACACTGCGAGACATTTCCTCGAAGGGACAGACACAACAGCAAAGAAGGATACATGACGGTCAATCAATGTGTCCAGAGCAGTAGCAAGCTACCATGGCTCGGTGGAAGCACAAAGAGGCAGTTTCCCGTAAAGAGTACTACTAAAGGCACACGACTAGGTGTCGGATCCCATACATACCGTTGCACGTCACACGTACGCACGACATGCCCGATATGCATAGATAAAACCATGGCATCACAACATAACCATAAAACAACATGACTTTTATTTAAGAGGCTCAGATGAGCCTTGCATAATATGTTCTTACAGATAGGGGTCACATGACCTGACACTCAAGTCATACAAACATGTTCATACAAACCAAGCGGAAGCATAAGCTGTCTGAGTATAGACAGATGAAAGGGTAAAAAGACACATGGCCTGACTATCTATAGCCCGCCACAGGGCAAAGGTCATAGCTGGGACACCAGCTATTCGGCATCGTCAACATCTAGAAAGAACCCACCTGATGGGTCCTGGGTCTCGTCTGCAACATTTATTAAGCAAACATGAGTACAAACATACTCAGCAAGTCTTTAAAATAGACCTAGTCTATTCATGCTCATGTATCAACAAAGGGAGTGGTGGAGTTTATGCAGCAATGCCAGCTTTGACGCATGGCTAACCTACACTACTCAATTTTAACTCTTTGTTTACATTTTAGATATCGCACATGAGTCCACTAACTCCATAGCAATACACCACCATGGATTCACTTCCCTCTCCTGGGAGAGTGCCATCCACGGTACTCACACTTGTCTTGATATTTTTATGAGTATCCGTTTGATTATCTATGAACAACATAAGTTCTCCAAGTAGTCCATATCCGAGGACGCGGCTATTCGAATAGTTTCATACCCTGCAGGGGTGTACTTCTTCACACACGCTCTCGCCACTTATCGCTGTGTGCTCATAAAACCATGCACCTCGGCAACCTTCAAGCGGATGCCCAGCGAGGGAGTCGGCCACGACCGTCAATTGCATAAGACCTCTAGTCCAGACTATCGCCTATTTGAGACTGAACCCGCACGAAAGTCCGGCCGAAGTTTCCGCTGCGGCCCCAAACGATGTGCGCAGGGTTCCCAAGCCCACCATTCGGGTGACCCTTGGTACACCGTGCCACTGCCTACCACATCGTAACCCACCCCGAGGGTCAGCGCTACGCACATCCTCCAGCATGCTATAAACATCAGAAACTACTTGCAACTCTTGGACCAAGGACTAAGCGACTGATAAGTCGAGAGGGGTCGAATTACCAGAACCCAATGTGTGGTAGCAACTAGTCTTGGATCACAAACACAGAACTCAGTTCCTAAGAATGGTCCCAATGAGACAATCCGCTATGTACTCCTACATAGCGTCTCATCTCTACCTTTACCAATCGAGTTCATCATAATATCACCACATCAGAACAACATCGTTTCACTCAGTTCATCACCCAGATGAATCATACCTAACACAACTCTAAGCATAGCAGGAAAAGTAAGTTAAGCACATCATGGCACAAGCATCTACCAGGTATGCAAGGTTGCAAGGTTTAGCTATTTACTGTGACAATGTCAGGTTATGCAGCAGAATAGGATCATCTACCGTGTATGACTGACATGTGATCGACTATCCTAATGCAATAATCAAGAGCAGGAGCGAGAGAGTGGGATGTTATCGGAATGATCAAAGGGGTTGCTTGCCTTGCTGGGTAGCGGAAAGGTTCTCTCCTTCGCTGAGATACCCGGGGGTATCCTCAGAAGCAGGGCCTACCGCAATGCAGATAATAAACGATCAACACACGCAAGTGCAACAATATGATGCATGACCATGGCGTGATAGCATGTATGGATGAGCTAATGCAACTAGTGTTCATGTTGATTTGAAATGAAGTTGAATATAGGTTCAAAATCGTTCTTTATTTCAAATTCCATATACTAACTTATTAGTAAATGTCAATGTTCACCTATTTAGATTGCTCTAACATGCATGGCAATAGCACCATTGGATTTATTGGATTTTTCTGATAAATTTTCATATATAAATTATTTTCATCTGATTTATAGATTAATTTATATGAATTTTTGAAGTTTTGAATAATTTCTGGAATTATTTTTAAACTACAAATGGGAAAAATGACATCAGCCTGACGTCACTGTGACGTCAGCTGGTCAGCTGACCGGGCCAGAGTCAAACCTGACATGTGGGGACAACATGTTAGTAAATCAATCAATCAACTGATTAATTACAACTAATCCTAACTAATTAACAGATCTGGGCCCACATGTCAGTGACAGATTAGGTTTAATTAATTTAATTAATTAATTTGCTAATTAACCTAATTAACAAGGCCTGGCCCCACCTGCCAGCGACCCAGGGTCAAACCCTCATGGTCAACTCCGGTAAAACCCACCGGCGTTGAGCCGCCGGTGGCTCCAGAGATGGCGGAGGTGTTTGGGATCCCTCCTCCGGCGACCAAACGGGTGGCGGAGGGCACCAAACGAATCTACATGCACGCGCGCGTATATTTCGACCCTCCCAGGAGCTGAGATGGTTGGAATCGATGCCGGCGGCGAGCTTGGCGACTGCCGGAGCTCGGCCGAGCATGGGCTCGTCGAGACGGAGCTCAAACGAGGCACCTAAGGCCTCCTAGGGCTGCCTCGGACCATCCTGAGCACGACTGCGTGCTCAGACGCGAGCTTGGGCCGCTGCAACGGCATCCACGACCTCACCGGCGGCGAGGAGCTTTCGGGCTCGGAGGTACTCGGTACTAGAGGGCTCATTCGAAGGGGGAAAGAAGGGGGAAAGGACCAGGAGCTCACGGCGGTTGCAGCAACGTCGAGAGCGGGCTCGGGGAGGGCCTGGAGATGGCGATCAATGGTGGCGAAGCTTCGGGTCCGAGGAGGAAGACGAGCTCGGGGACGGTGCTTCGGGGCCCCTGGCGATGCGCAACTCAGCGAGGAGGAAGAAGGCGACGAGGCGGAGCGATTGAGGGGCTCAGGGGCAAGGGGGAGCGGCTAGAACAACGGCGGCGAGCTCGAGCAGGGCTCGGCCATGGCGGAGCAGAGAAGAGGGAGAGGGCAGGGGCGAATGCGAGAGAGAGAGGGATGGGGATGACAGCGGCGTCCTCATCCACTCGCCAACGCGGTGAGGGGGACGCTGGCAAGCAGGGAGCTGCGTGGCAGCTCCGGCGAGCACGCGCAGCAAGCACACGCCCGTCCTCCTGGCCGCCAGGAGGACAATGACCCCCCTGGGCCAGGTGGGCCGGCCTGGCCTTGGCTTCTTCTTCTTTTTCTTTTATCCTTTTCTCTGTTTTTTCTATTTCTGACATTTGTTTATTTCTTTTGCAGGTACAAATGACTTTATAAAATATCCCATATATTTTCTATAATGGAGTTTGAATATTTCAAACTTATCTGAAAAGTTTCAGGATATTTTAAAAACTTAAATAATGATAACGTTTTATTTATTTTTTTCAAAGACTTTATCATTTATTTTTAAATTGCTTTCGGTGTTCAAATAATTAAAATGATCCCTGTTATAATCATGTCCAAATTTACCAGATATAGGGAACATTTCAGTGGGCATTTTGGATTTGTTGAATTTTCACCAAATTTGATTTTTTTTGATTCAAAGTGAGCTTGGGGTTTCTTTTTGTTCCCCATTTCATGTTGATGCAATAGAATGAAACATGATGCAAGCACATGCTATCCTAGGACATCTAGCTAGGGATGTGACAGCAACATCACAACAAGCCTTGAAAGCAATGTGACTAAAGTGTTAGCCACGAGATCTTGTATTACGGAACGAGTAAAGAGACTTTCTGGTAACGAGATTGAACTAGGTATAGAGATACTGACGATCGAATCTCGGGCAAGTAACATACCGAAGAACAAAGGGAACAACATACGGGATTAACTAAATCCTTGACATAGAGGTTCAACCCATAAAGATCTTCGTAGAATATGTAGGAATTAATATGGGCATCCTGGTCCCACTATTGGTTATTGACCGTAGAGGTGTCTTAGTCATGTCTACATAGTTCTCGAACGCGTAGGGTCTGCACACTTAACGTTTGGTGACGTTTCGGTAGTATAGAGTTATGTATGGTGGTGACCTAAGGTTCTTCGGAGTCCCAGATGATATCCCGGATGTCACAAGGATCTCCGGAATGGTCTGAGGTAAAGACTGGTATATAGGAAGTCCCGTCTTGGTCAACGAAAAAGTTCCAGGGTACTTCGGTAGTGTATCAGGAGTGCCGAGAGGGTACCAGGAGACCATCGGGAGGGCCTCTCGCCCCAAAGGGCCTCATGGGCTGTGGGAGGACGCAAACCACCCCCTGGTGGGCTGGCCGAACCCCCCACTAAGGCCCATGCGGCTAGGGATGGAAAACCCAAGAGGTGGAAGGGTTTCCAAGTGGGGGAGGAATCCTACTCCTAGTAGGATTGGAGTTGGACTCCTCCACCTCCCCACTTCGGCTATAGCCTAGGGGGAACCCTAGGGGCGCTAGCCTGTGATGACCCACAAGTATAGGGGATCTATATTAGTCCTTTTGATAAGTAAGAGTCTCAAACCGAACGAGGAGTAGAAGGAAATGACAAGTCGTTTTTAGTAAGGTATTGTCTGCAAGCACTGAAATTATCGGTAATAGATAGTTTTGTGATAAGATAATTTGTAACAAGTAACAAGTAACATGTGTAGCAAAGGTTCAGCAAGGTAGCCCAATCCCTTTTGTAGCCAAGGACAGGCCTGGACAAACTCTTATATAAAGCAAAACACTCCCGAGGACACCTGGGAATTTCCGTCAAGCTAGTTTTCATCATGCTCATTTGATTCACGTTCGTTACTTTGATAATTTGATATGTGGGTGGACTGGTGCTTGGGTGCTGCCCTTACACGGAAAAACCTCCCACTTATGATTAACCTCTCTCACAAGAATTTGCAACTATGAAAGAAGAATTAAGATAAATCTAACCATAGCATGAAACATATGGATCCAAATGAGCCCCTTACGAAGCAACGCCTAAACTAGGGTTTAAGCTTCTGTCACTCTAGCAATCCATCATCTACTTATTACTTCCCAATGCCTTCCCCTAGGCCCAAATCATGGTGAAGTGTTATGTATTCGACGTTCACATAACACCACTAGAGGAGAGACAACATACATCTCATGAAAATATCGAACGAATACCGAATTCACATGATTACTTATAACAAGACTTATCCCATGTCCTCAGGAACAAACGTGACTACTCACAAAGCATGATCATGTTCATAATCATAGGAGTATTAATTATCATAAAGGATCTGAACATATGATCTTCCACCAAGTAAACCAACTAGCATCAGCTACAAGGAGTAATCAACACTACTAGCAACCCACAGGTACCAATCTGAGGTTTGAGACAAAGATCGGATACGAGAGATGAACTAGGGTTTGGAGAGAAGATGGTGCTAGTGAAGACATTGATGGAGATTGACCCCTATCGATGAGAGGATCGTTGGTGATGACAATGTCTTCGATTTCCCCCTTGGGGGGGGGGGGAGTTTCCCCGTCAGAACAGCTCTACTGGAGCTCTAGATTGGTTCTGCCCAAGTTTCGCCTCAAGACAGCGACGCTTCATCCCGAATGCTCTCTTATGGGTTTTTCCAGGTCAAAACCCTTCATATAGCAGAAGATGGGCGTCAGAGACATGCAAGGTGGGTCACAAGCCACCTAGGCGCGGCTAGGGGGGGTGGCCACGCCTGGCAGGCTTGTGACCTCCTGTGGGTCCCCTTTGGTATTTGTTTTGCCCAATATTTTTTATATATTCCAAAAAAACTCTCCATAAATTTTCATGACTTTTGGAGTTGTGCGGAATAGGCCACTCAGATTTGCTCCTTTTCTAGTCCAGAATTCCATCTGCCGGCATTCTCCCTCTTCATGTAAACTTTGTAAAAGAGGAGAGAAAAGGCATACATATTGTACCATAACATGTAATAACAGCCCATAATGCAATAAATATCAATATAAAAGCATGATGCAAAATGGACTTATCAACTCCCCAAAGCTTAGACCTCGCTGGTCCTCAAGCGAAAGCCGAGATCGATAAATGTGTCCACAAGTTTAGAGATAGAGGTGTCGATAAAATGAAATATAGACATGAGGGCATCATGATCATCCTGAGAACAACAACACTTATTGATATATAATTTCTTATACTAGAGTAACAATTCATTCACAGGGTAAAAGTACGAACCAAGAACTTTATTGACAACCAACAAACTATGCTCTCAGTCATTGAAGCAATTTGCAATTTATCATAACATCGCAAAGAGTCAATATAAGAGCTTGTAAAGAAAATCCACATGCTTAGTCATCTTTTAGTATTTCATAATTGCTAACACTCACGCGGTACTCATAAGATCGAAGCTTCAATTGAACACAGAGAAAGATAGGGGCTTATAGTTTTGCCTCCCAACTACTCATCTCAAGGGTGATGTCAACAATAATAACTCATGACCACCCACATCTGAGTGGATATATGTGTTGAGATTATTCCCCAACACATAATGCTTGCCAAGCAAAAACGGCAAAATATAGGAAGTGGTGAATATCACCATGACTCTTGCATGAACGTAAGTACTTAAGAAGTAAAAGTAACAGGTAGGCCCTTCGCAGAGGGAAGCAGAGTTTTCATGCACTTTTTGTTTTTAGATGTGGAAACCCTTAATGTAATGGAATGCCGCATTGTATGTCCCTTTGAGATGGCAACCTTTATTATGCAGTTCGTCACTTTTATTTCTTTACTATCGCTATTTCGTACAATGCTTATTTCCCTTACAATAAAAGATCATACATATTGAGGAGAAATTCTTATTGCTTTATGCACTGATGAAAACTTACTTGAAGGATCTTACTCAATCCATTGGTAGGTATGGTGGACTCTCATGGCAAAATTGGGTTGAGGGTATTTGGATGCACAAGTAGTATCTCTACTTGGTGCGGAAGTTTTGGCTAGTGTGAGGTGGAAGCAAGCACTACATGTTGGAGGATCTATAACCATATAACTTCTATTCGGAGATAAGCAAACATAACCCATTATGTTATCTTCGTTGTCCAACATCAAATTCTTAACATTTAATATTTTAATGAGTGCTCACAATCATAAAATATGTCCAAGGCGATATATTTGTATGTGAACCTCTGTTTCTTTATTACTTCCTTTTAATTGCCCCGATGACCAATCGCTATGTTTGTCAATTCCCAACAAAATTTAACCAACATACTTATTTTATGTGAAGTCATCACTCCCCATAAGATCATCATATATACTCTTTGCTTTTATTCTATTCTTCCTTTATTTCTTATTTTTTCTCAAGATCATAGCAAGCAAGCAAAGCCCACACATCAAAACTACTTTTCATTATATAACTCTCGGGCTTGCTTACATAAGGGGAAAATAAAGAAAAACTCAAAGCTAGATCATACTACAATTTTATTCTACGAGATCAAGATAAAATCAAAAGGACCTAACTAAGAAAAACAAGAAAAGGAAAAAGGTGTGACAGTGATACAATACCGGGGCACCTCCCCCAAGCTTGGCACAAGCCAAGGGGAGTGCCCATACCCATGTGTTTAGATGTCCTTCTTCGGAGGAGGTGTTGTGATATTCTTGGCGATGATGCCCCTTAGAATGTGATTCTCCTCCTCAAGCTTGTTATTTTGCCGTCTAAGATCCATTATTTCCTTGCGAAGTTTTCTTGTGACGATTAGAGATCCCTTCACCCATGGATGTTTCATTGCGGCGGAGGAAAAAGCAACACTCCTTTTCATGTTTTCATAAGTAAGAAATTTAGCATTGGGAGGAATGACCGAATTCGGGATTGCTGAGCTATGAAGTTCCTCCAACATGGCTCTAGGTTGTGGATGAGAGCTCACTTCTTGGTCTTCCTCCATGGCATCCACCCTTTTCAAGTCGACCTCCATATCCTCCTCTGTGGTCTGCCCAAAGTGGTTGGCTTTGCTGTATGCTCTGGACCCCTATGTCGGGTGAGAAACACGACTCTCTCCGAGCGACTCTTGCGAAGACATCTTGTAGGATTTCAGACTCCACAAAACCCTTAAGATTCAAACACAGGGGCGTGTGTGAAGATCCCCTACAGCCTCGCCCGACCTAGCTCGCTACTCGATGGACACAACAAAGAACTCACACGATGACGAGGAAGAAGATGAACACGACAGTTTGCCCAGGTTCAGGCCGCTGCGAAGCATAATACCCTACTCCTTCTTTGGTTGATTGCCTCTCGAGGAGGTGAGGTGGATGAACAAGTATAGTGTTTCGGGACCTCCTGAGGGCTCTATGGTGAATGCGTTGTGCTATTGGCTCGGATTGGGTTCCTATCTGATCTGGTTTTCCTCCCCCTTTACGAAGCAGCCTACCCTCTATATATAGCAGTGGCCCGAGCCCTCTTCCCTTATCACAATGGCGGGAAGGGATCCCTCAATGCCAATTTTGAAGGGGACAGGGGTTCATGCTCGCCCTGCCAAAAATGTGGTCTTCGTCTCCAAAGTGAGTGTCGACAGCGCAGGGACGGGCTCAACGATGACATCCGCCATGCGGGGCGGGTGGTTGTGGTCTTCTTACACCAGAATGGAAACCTTTTGGGGGTGCTTTGGGAACCCGTGTATGTCCTTACTCCCTTTGCACCAAAGGGGAAACTGCACCGCCTAGCGCACTGGTGCCTGCCTGTCCTTCCTTGCGCCATCTTTGACTCCTGAGGCCGGGCTTTGCATAGTGATCTCCGCCGCTCCGGAGGGGGCCTGGGAAGGCCCGTCCCCCGTCGGTCTTGATGCTGCTCCTCCTCACGAGGCTTGGGCCCTCGCGAGGGCCTTGTCCTAAGTGGGGACGTACCTTGCTGTGTTTAGTCGATGAGGTGGGCCATGCCCTGGGCCGCAGGCAGGTAGGTCTGGGTACCTCCGTTCCCAGAACACCGACAGTAGCCCCGAGGCCCAAGGCACACTCGAGCTGGCTTACGGGCGAAGCTTGGAGGACGGCCTGAAGTGCCACGGGCCCCAAACGCCTGTGGGCCAGGCTTGGCACATGCCAAACGCCTCGGCGGCGGCGCCTCCGCTCCCCGAGGATGTATGGAACCGCACCCAGTCAAATTGACGCGATGCCTGGGCGCAACACATGCCGTCATTGCTTCCCATCGAGGGCTGCTACCTCGGGCCGCGGGGATGCGACTCTTCAGGGGGCAGGAGATGCGATGTGGATGGAACTGTATTGACTGAACCGCCCCATGCCGCCCGAGGGGCGCATGATGCCTGCTCTCCCACGATGCCTCGTGGCCGCGGTTATGCCTATAAATCTGCCCCGTCCCTGGCTAGGGAAGGGTACTACAGTCTTGAGGTTGCTCCTTGTTTCCTTCGCTCCTTCGGCAAAACCCTCTTTCCTTATTATCCCCTTGTCCATCATGGCGTCCGGAGGAAGTGGTGTGGGCGCAGGGAAGCGGTCGGCTCCTCCGGCTCCTTCGTCCTCCTCTGGAGGCGACAGAGGGGGGTCCTCAGGGCTGGCGCGAGTCCGCCAGCGATGGGCCCTGGTCGACAAGTAAGCATTCTGTTGCTTCCCTCCTCTCTCGCTCTTCCATCCATCGTTTGGGGCTTGATCTCCTTCCCCTCCTTCCACAATTCCGCGGCCAAGAAGCGCAAACTTCGCGAGCTTCAGGAGGAGGTAGAGATGCTGCAGGCCCGGCTGACCACCGCCAAGGCCGCCTTTGATGCCACCCTCCGGGGTGAGGCAGAGGCCTGAGCGGAGCTGGCGTCCCTCCATACCCAGGTCCAGGTGGCGGCCGACGCCGTGCAGGCTGCCAAGAACGAGGCGGCGCATGCCAAGCTGTTGGAGTCCCTCCGTGCCAAGCAGTTCCAGGACATCACTTGCCGCGTGGCCGACGTGGTGAGCCGGTTCGTTGGGTACGCCCCCGCGCTGCCGCACGTGCGTGGGGACAAGGGCTACCTTGAGTTATTCCGGAAGGTGGTGGAGGCGCTGGAGACTGGTGTCTCTTGCGTTGATGCGGACAGCGTGTCCAACGCACGCGACATTCTGGACCTTGCCTTGACGCTCGTCTACTCTAACCTGCGCTGCCTCGCCCCGCAGCTCGACCTTGGGCGCGTCAGGGAGCTGGTGCCCGTCGGGCTCCAACGCCCCCTCCGAGACAAGGTGCGCCCACACATGTAGGCCATGATGGAGCGATTCATCCACGTCCATGCCACCAGCAGGGGGGACGATTGCGGTGCCGGGCCGGCCGGCGGCGTGGGCGGCGATGACTCCTCCTCCTCCTAGGCATCCCACATTTCCCCTTCATGGTACCTATAATGCTCGAACAAGAACCCTGCCCTATGGGGCGTTAATATTTTGCATGTTACCTTTGCCGTCTTGCTTTTCTTCCTCGATTTGCTGGTCGTGGTGTTGGTTGGTGCTACCATGGTCATGTCCCTGCGTCGGCCCCCGATACGCCCCCCGTGAGGATCTCCCCTTCCAGGGGTGACTCGCATTCGTTACTCTTGTCGGGCCCTAGGCATCGCGACTCATCACGATCGAGCCCCTCCTCGCATGTCGCCTCCTTTGTCGCTCCGTCCTTCAGGGACCTTGGCAGCCGCGCGTAGTAGTTGTAGTTCTTAGCTTTGTATGATGCTGGCGATCCTGCATCACGAGGAAAATCGGGCTGTTCCGTTAGGCCATGACTCCATCCGTGATATCTTGTTCTTACCTGTTGAACGGTCTGGGGGCCCTATCAACACTCTGCGTCTGTAGGTCCCAGTCCTACACACTTCCCCACCACTGTTAGGTACGACCGGAGAGGACGTACTTCACGAGGCGAGGCCCCAGTACTCTTGATGCCAACCGGAAACCATGAACGGCACCAGGAAGTCGAGTGGCACTATGACCGGTAAGTCTCCTAAGGCACGTTGCCCAAGAGCCCCCTTTTTCGATGCTGAAACCGCTCTACGCCGTCAGGTCCCGGTCCCGCGCATTTCCCCACCATCGTTAGGTACGACTGGAAACCAAGGATGCACTTCACGGGGCGAGACCCCGACACCTCTGATGTCGACCGGAAACCAAGGATGACCAGAGAGGCCGAGTGGCTATATGACCGGTGAGGCTCCTGAGGCATGCTGCTCAGGAGCCCCCTTTGACGCTCGAACGATCCCCCATTCCGTCCCTCCATGCGCCACCTCAGGAGGCCCTGGGGCCTCCCGAGACCCCATGCTATGATGTCATGCTTCGGTCGGAGCCCCCGAGCTGAGGTCGATCACTAAAAGATGCGCGCCCCTGAGGCGGCAGGACCTTGCTATATGGCTCTGTGGCGCCTCGGGGTACGCGGAGCGTTCGACTCCTTGCAAAACACCATTCAGAAAGGAAGAACTTCAATTTTGGCAAAATGATATAACACAAAGAGAAAATCTCCCACCCCTTTGTTTTAAAACATAAGATCACGAAATCTTCGAGCTTCTGACAAGCTCAAGCACAAAAAGGGGCCATCGAAGGCTGCAACTTGAAATACAAAAAGGAGCGAGAAAACGGCCGTGTCCGGCTTTTCGGGGTTGTCCCTGCCTTCATCTTCCCCCAGCGTTGAGTGTAGGGCATCCACATTGCATGGGCATAGCCATTGATGGGCAGTGTTGTCTTCTTTGCCAGCTCTGGGCTGTGGCTACCGCATTGCGTGGGAGGGACCCCTCCTTGTCCTTGGGGGAGGGGGGGAGGGGGGCGAGCGTATACATCCCGCTCATTGTTACATGAGAGTGTCATGGCCCTGGGTAGGCCCCCAAGCGCATGGCTTTGTGGCACGCAGCCCCATCGAAGATCATCCCATGCATTTTTCCCCGGTTGCGCGCCCTTATGACCCTAACCCGATCGCATTGTTCCCCGTGCGACTTCAGGATCGCGCTCCTGAGGCGCAAACATGAGCATGATGTGTCGGCGCGGCCATAAGGGGGTTTTGTCGGCGAAGGTTGCCTCATGAGGCACCCACTCGTCATCCGGTCGAGGTCCCGAAGACCTCGAGAGGATCATACTCCTGAGGCCGTGACGCCGTGCAGGCGTCGTGGTTGCCGCGGGTGGCCTGCATTGCATTTGTCTTGCCGTTCTCCCCAGGTCATCACTCCTGGGGCCTGAGGGCTTGGTCTGTCGTCACTTTTCCGCGGGGGCACCGGCTGGTGGCGCGCCCCACGGCTTGGGGGCGCCCTCCTACTCACGCCACCCGGGCCCGACGCTCCACCGACGGGAGCCGCCAGGCCCGGCTCAAGGAGGACACACAGGGTACCTCTTACTCTTGGGGGTGTTGGCGCCTACAGTGGGCGCTTGAACCTCCCCCATGCCAGGTGGGCCAGGTGGTATGACATAGCATGGTACGTAGGGCTCCACGTAGGTGCTCGGTCAGCCTCCTAAGTCGTTCGTCGGTGCGCTAGGGACGGTCCCTCCTGGCGGCGGGGGAAGGTCACCCCGTGCGCGTCGCTCACAGACCCTCCTGCACCGGGCCTTAGAGCGCAGTTGCTTACCTTTGCCACCACCGTTGGGTGGGCCTTGCGTCCCCTGGTGTAGATTCCCCCCTTGGTGCCCTGATGCGCCTCTGCCGCCATTGCTTTCTCGTCCGGACGCCTGTGCCACTTTCTCACTGTGCCGGATGGCGCGCTCCCGCCTAGCCAACCGGACCGTTGAGGGCCCGCTGGGTTACGTGGATGTGTGTTGGTGTGCGCACCGGGCGCCTCGCCGTTTCCTCCGTGCCTGGTGGTTGTCGCCAGGCTGTGCCCCGAAACCAGTCACCGGGATTCGGAGGAGAAGGAGCACCGCATGCGCCGTGCCCCGTCCGGCCCCGTCCGGCATGGGAGGGGCCCTTCCACCGGCAGGCCCGGGGGCGGGCTCGACATGCGATCCCCCGGCCTGGCACCTGTAGTCTTGAAGAAGAATGAGAGGAGATGGCCCTCTACGCGATGGTGACCAACTCCGTGATGTGGTCGGCCCACGCATCGACGCCCCCATGCGTAGGTCGGTGGTAAAGCATCTCGCCTGCCAGCAGTAGCGCGTCATGCACGTTGAGGTCTCCTATGTAGGTGCGGCGCACCGCCAGTGCTGAGGGTGTTGGCCACCCGCCGTGTGCCTGAGCAGCACCAGAAGTGATGATGGAGAGGTGACGCTGGCGACCTGGTACAGGCTGCTCGGTCGGCCTTCGACTGCCGTGGCGGGGTATAGAGAAAACGACCCGCTGTAGCCCGGAGAAGCTTGCTGAGTGCTGGCCATCGGAGCAGCGAAGCTTGGGAGAGATGAAGCTTGGGGAAGACTTTGACACGCCCCCTACCTGGCACGCCAAATGTTGGATTTCGGGCTCCGCAAAACCCTTAAGATTCAAACACAGGGCGTGTGCGAAGATCCCTTGCAGCCTCGCCCGACCTTGCTCGCTTCTCGATGGACACAACAAAGAACTCACACAATGACGAGGAAGAAGATGAACACGATAGTTTACCTAGGTTCGGGCCGCTGCGAAGCGGTACCCTACTCCTGCGTTGGTGGATTGCCTCTCGAGGATGTGAGGTGGATGAACAAGTACATTGTTTCGGGGCCTCGTGAGGGCTCTATGGTGAATGGGCTGTGGTGTTGACTCGGATTGGGTTCCGATCTGATTTGGTTTTTCCTCCTCCTCTACGAATCAGCCTACCCTTCATATATAGCGGTGGCCCAGGTCCTCTTCCCTTATCACAATGGCAGGAAGGGATCCCACAACGGCCAATTTTGAAGGGGGCAGGGGTTCGTGCTCACCCTGCCAAAAGGCGGTCTTTGTCTGTAAAGTGACTATCGACAGCTTAATTATACTTGACCACTCGACTGAGTGTGATAAGGGGATGCAATTCTATGATTAACGTCATACTTAGCAAGCAATTTACGGAAAGCACCATGAATAAAGTGTGAACCACCATCAGTCATTAAATATCTAGGGACTCCAAATGTAGGGAAAATATCTTCTTTCAGCATTTTAATAGAGGTGTTATGATCAACATTACTAGTTGGAATAGCTTCTACCCACTTAGTAACATAATCAACATCAACTAGAATATGAGTATACCCGTTGGACTTTGGAAAAGGTCCCATATAATCAAAACCCCGAACATCAAATGGTTCAATAACAAGAGAGTAATTCATAGTCATTTCCCGACGTCTACTAATATTGCCCATTCTTTGACATTCGTCACAAGACAATACAAACTTACGAGCATCCTTGACGAGAGTAGGCCAATAAAAACCAGATTGTAACACCTTGTGTGCAGTTCTATCTCCAGCGCGGTGTCCTCCGTAGGCCTCGGAATGACACTTGTGTAGGATTTGTCCCTGTTCATGCTCAGGTACACAATGTCTAATAACACCATCTACTCCTCCTTTATAAAGGTGTGGATCATCCCAAAAGTAATGTCTTAAATCATAGAAGAACTTTTTATTTTGTTGGTATGTGAAACTAGGCGGTATAAACTTAGCAACAATGTAATTAGCATAATCAGCATACCATGGAGCATTACGCGAAGCATTTATGATAGTTAATTGTTCATCTGGAAAGCTATCATCAATAGGTAGTGGGTCATCAAGAACATTTTATAACCTAGACAAGTTATCCGCTACGGGGTTATCAACACCCTTTCTATCAACAATATGCAAATCAAATTCTTGTAGCAGAAGAACCCATCTGATAAGTATAGGTTTAGCATCTTTATTTTCCATAAGATATTTAATAGTAGCATGATCAATGTGAATAGTTACTTTGGAATCAACAATATAAGGTCTGAACTTATCACAAGCAAACACAACTGCCAAAAATTCCTTTTCAGTGGTAACATAATTTGTTTGAGCGTTGTCTAGAGTTTTACTAGCATAATGGGTAACATTTAATTTTTATCAACTCTTTGTCCTAGAGCAGCACCAACGACATAATCACAAGCATCACACATAATTTCAACGGGTAGGTTCCAATCAAGTGGTTGAACAACAGGTGCGGAAATCAATTCTTAAGAATTTCAAATGCTTCTACACAATCATCATCAAAACGAATGGAACATATTTTTGCAAAAGATTAGCGAGAGGCCTAGAAATCTTAGAGAAGTCTTTAATAAACCTCATATAGAAGCCAGCATGACCAAGGAAACTTCTCATACTCTGATATCCATGGGGCATGACATTTTTTCAATAGCATCAACTTCGGCTTTGTCAACTTCAATACCTCTTTCGAAGATTTTGGGTCCCAAGACAATACCTTCATTCACCATAAAGTGGCACTTCTCCCAATTCAAGACAAGATTAGTTTCTTCGCATCACTTCAAAACTCGGTCGAGGTTGCTCAAACAATCATCAAAAGAAGTTCCGTAAACGGAAAAATCATCCATGAAAACCTCAACAATCCTTTCACAAAAATCAGAGAATATAGTAGTCATACATCTTTGAAAGGTAGCAGGTGCATTGCGTAAACCAAAAGGAATACATCTATAAGCAAAGGTACCGAAACGGCAAGCAAAAGTAGTCTTCTCTTGGTCCTCTTTTGACACAGGTATTTGAGAGAAGCCGGAATAACGTCTAGAAAGCAAAAATATGTGTGTTTGGATAGTCTTTATAGCATTTGATCAATAAAAGGTAGAGGGTAATTATCTTTCCTAGTAGCTTTATTTATTTACTAAAATAATTACCATTCTATACAATGTAACAATTCTTTGCGAGATAAATTCATTTTTATCATTAGGAACTACAGTAATACCTGCTTTCTCAAGGACACAATGAACGGGACTAACCCATCTACTATCAGCAATATGATAAATAATACCTGCCTCTAGAAGCTTTATTATTTCATTTCTTACCACCTATTTCATTTTAGGATTTAACCATCGTTGGTGATCAACAACTGGTTTAGTATCTGGCTTCATATTGAATTTATGCTAACATAGAGTGAGGCTAATGCCCTTAAGATCATCAAGAGTATATCCAATAGCAGCACGGTGTTTCCTTAGAGTTTTGAATAATCTCTTTTTTGCATGCTCTAAAAGGTTAGCACTAATAATAATAGGATATATCTTATTTTCATCAAGATAAGCATATTTCAGAGTATCTGGTAATTCTTTAAGCTCAAACACGGGATCACCCTTGGGTGGAGGAGGATCCCCTAGTATGTCAACAGGCAAGTTGTGTTTCAAAATAGGATGCTGATCAAAGAAAATATTATCTATTTAATTCCTTTCATTCATATGCATATCATTTTCATGGTCTAGCAGATATTGTTCTAAGGGGTCAGTAGGAAGCACAACAATAGAAGCATGCCCAAGAATTTTATCCTTAATAGGTAATTCTTTATCATGGGGTTGTCTACGAAATTTACAGAAATTAAACTCATGAGACGTGTCCCCCAAACTTACACTAACAGTTTCCTCCACACAATCTATCCTGACATTAATAGTATTTAAGAAAGGTCTACCAAATATAATTGGACAAAAACCATCTTGTGGGTAACCAAGGACAAGAAAACCAGTAGAATTTTTTATTTTCTCACACAAGACTTCAACATCTCTAACAATCCCAACTAGTGCTATAGTATCTTTATTAGCGAGCTTAATTGTAACATCAATTTCCTCTAACTCAGCTGGTGCAATATCATTCATAATTTCTTTATATATGGTAAAGGGAATTGCACTCACATTGGCACCCACATCACATAAGCCATGATAACAATGATCTCCTATTTTGATAGAAACAACACACATGCCAACAATAGGTTTATGTTTATATTTGGCATCAGGTCTAGCAATTCTAGTAGTTCCATCACAGAATTGAATAACATGACCCTTAATATTATTTTTTGACAGGTTGAAATAGCAGGAGAGGCTCCTATTGTTGTTATATTAGAACAGAACAGGTACAAGTGGTTTTACATAGCCATGTGGAGTAGGCCAACCAGAGTAGCATAAACTGAACTAGGCTAAGCTAGGGAGGTTACACACGTGAAAAGTCTTTTACACTAGGATAGTTGGTAGAAATCTATCCAGGAAGGTAGAATCAACATTCGTAAGTCTAAAACGCAGGATTTCCAAGTCTGTCTTCAGCATCCGGATCCAGTCCTGCTGCGTTTCGATCTCATCATCAAAGATCCTTCGGTTTCGTTGTTTCCATATATTCCATGTAGCCAAAATACATATTTCCTTGAATAGGGGTTTAGTCCATCGACTTTCCATTGCATCCAACGGCGCTTGTATGTCCATAGACATATCCCAAGTGATGCCAAGTTTCCCCCAACTGGCAATTGCAAAGGGGCACTGGTAGAAAAGGTGGTCGTTAGTTTCCCTCAGATCTCCATCACACAACATACAAGAGTGATCCTCACCTATATTGAAGTGCCTTCTTACTAGCAGGTCTCGTGTGTTTATTCTATCCATTCTCTGCATCCAGGAAAATACTTTGTGTCTGAGAATGCATTTTGTTTTCCATATGTTTGTTATGTATGATGGGGCGTGTTCGTGTCTGAATAGATATTTATAGAATCTTTTTGGCCTGAAATGCACCTCTCCCTAACAAGTATATCCATTCATCAGCCTTCAAGGGGTCTAATGTCATCATGTTAATCGTGATCATCATATCTTCCAATTCCATCCGAGCTTCTTGTGATAATGGTAAGTGAAAGTGGGATGCCGTATCTGTATCCATCACAAACTGGGCTAGAGACACATCCTCATTGGTTGCATAGGAGAATAGGTGTTGATGTGAATTTGCTTATGTATCATCATTGTGCCATTGGTCCTTCCAAAGTAAGATTGTATCACCTGAGTTGGGGATGCAGGTTGTAATTCCTCTAAATATGTCGGAAAGTGACAGGACATCTCTCCACCAGAATGATCCACAAGCCGACAATGCATGTGGTGGTGTTGCATCGTAGTATGCTTTCCAGATCAACATTACCCATGGAGTGTCCATCTTGTGGTAGAACTTGTGAAGAAATTTTAGTAATAGAGCCTTGTTTTGTAGTTTCAGGTTTATGATACCAAGGCCCCCTTTATCTGTGGGTTTGCACACTAAATCCCATGATGCCAGTAGGGAGTTTTCGCGTCTCTATCCACCACTTTTCTCCATAGATAATGTCTGCATGCTCTATCAAATATGTCAATGATTTTCATGGGTAACCTCAGCACGCACATAGCAAACGATAGGAGTGACGATAAAGTTGGGTTGATGAATAGCACCCTCTCCTGGTATGAAAGCCAGATGGTCGTGCTTGTTAATCTACGTTCAATTCTGTTGACAAGCGGCATCAAATCTCTTACCGACGGTCTTGAAGTGCCCATCGGAACTCCAAGTTAAGTGAAAGGCATTGACCCCACCTGGCAACCAAGTATTGAAGCCAATTCAAGAGCTGCATCTTGGTTAATATTGATAGACATTAGTTGTGATTTGGAGTAGTTTATCTTGAGTCCCGTGATATTAGCATAAGCATCGAGCAGTTGTTTAATAACCCTTATTTCCGAGCTCTTTGCCGGGAGGATGAGAAGTGTATCGTCTGCATATTGGATCACCGGATACAACTCCAAGGTAGGTTGTTCAATTGGTAGTGAAAGGCGGCCCTCCGTCCAGGCTGCATTGACCATTGATTGTAAAAGGTTCGCTGCTAATACAAACATGAGAGGGGATAATGGATCACCCTGTCGAACTCCTCTTTTACATTGAAATTCCTTGCCCGGAATTCCATTTAGTATAATTGACGAAGTTCCAGAATTTGGAATCATTTCCACCCATGAACACCACTTGTCGTCAAAGCCCTTGCATCTCAACAATTTGAGTATGAAGGAGTGGTCCATTGTATCAAAATCTTTAGCTAAATCCAACTTGAGGATCACAATTTCCTTACCCGGCTATTTGCATTGATGTAGAAATTCATAAGCCCATGCCAGGCAATCTTGGATAGTTCTGGACCTGATGAAGCCATATTGGTTGCGATGGACAATCTTTAGGATGCAGCCTTGCAATCTTTAGGCCAATACTTTTGTGAGAACTTTAAGAACACAGTTTAGTAAAGATATTGGTCGGAAATCATTTACCATTTCTGGTGAACTGGTTTTTGGAATGAGGGTAATCAGGGATGTGTTTGAGTATTTTAGATCAATTTTCCCCTCCCAGAAATCATGGCAAAGTTGATAAAAATCCTCTTTAATAACATCCCAACAAACTTTGAGGAATAAACCATTGAAACCATCTAGTCCAGGCGCTCTATCAGAAGGGATATTTTTAATAACCTTGTCAATTTCGTCGTGAGTGAAAGGGGAAGATACTCCTTCCAATCCATCAACACGTTGTACCAGTTCCTCTAACTCAAATTCCGCTGAAGTTTTTATGACAACTCCCATTCTATTTTTAAAGCACTGATAGAAAACTATTGCTTTTTTCATCATGGTTTCCAATAGTTATACCATTTGGCAGTAATAAAGAAGATATAGTATTCCTCCTGTATCTTTCTGTTGCCCTTGCTTGAAAGTACTTAGTGTTTTCGTCCCCCTCGAGTGCCCATCTATAAGTACATCTTTTTTTCCAGTATGCGCTTTGATACTTGAGTAATTTTATCAGCTGATTTTTCAAAATGCACCCGAAATTAGATTCAGGTATAGATAAAGTACGAAAGTCCTCAAAACTATCTAGATGGAGCAGTTGTTTGTTGCATTTTTCAATCAGTAGTTTCAACTTGGACAACTGCTTACTCCATTGTTTTAGGGCGTATCTTCATCTTTTCAGTTTAGCCAAGACGCGAGTGGCAGAAGATGTTGCTTTGATGGGCTTACTCCAAGAATTTTGCACCATCTCCATAAAACCCGGGCATTGTGGCCAGTAATTTTCAAATCTGAAGAGTTTACATCGTGGAATAGATATCTGAATCTGCATGACACATGGAATATGATCAGAAACTGGTTTAGCGAGAGGTTTGACCATAGTATTTGGGAATTTCGAAGTCCATTCAGGGGATGTAAAGAACCAATCGAGTTGCTCTAGTAATGGGTTTTCCTGCATATTGCTCCAAGTGTACTTTCGGCCTTTGATTGGAATCTCGATCGAGGCCAGGGAGCTGAGAATTTCATTAAACTTAATAATATCATCAATGTTTCCCCAGGGAGGTTGTGATTCTATAATGATCGAATAAAATTGAAATCTCCCATGAAAACCCATAAATCATCAATTTCAATGTCGAGATTCTCAAACCATTGAGTGAAAACATCTCTCTATGGGCCACTGCAGGGACCATAGATGTTGGTGAGTATCCACTGTTGATTTGAATGGTCCGATGTAAATTTAATGGTGATCGCAAAAGCATGCTTATGTAATGTCACCCCAGTGAACAGAATACTACACCAAATAATTATAAGGCCACTAGATGCTCCCTCTGATGGGAAAAAATCATATTTATCAAACCTTCTAGGGCAGCATTTACGAATGAAAGAGTGATCAAACTCCTCTTTCTTAGTTTCCTGTAGACATATGATCGAACAATTGGATTCATCAATTTTGTTATGTAGAGCCAAACTTTTAGACTCATGGTTCATACCACGCATGTTCCAACATAAAATGTTCCAAGTAGAAGTTGACATCAAAATAAAGGCGGGAAAGAAGCAAATTCAAATATTGTAAAATGAGGCATCAGTCCACTAGGGAGCAATGTCCATATCCTCCTAGGCTTCTGGCTGGGCCTTCTCCTGTTGGCGCATCAAGATCTCCACCGATGGCTCCTACCTAGTAATACCACATTGAACCACTCCAATGTGTTGAATTGTAGGAATTGGGGTCTCTAGGGGAATAGCCCTGGGTTCTGCAACTATCTCCATATCTTCAGAAATGTCTTTGTCATTGAATACAGGAGAGCTTCTGGGCTTGACATGAGAAACTTTCTGCTTGGAGTCAGCCATGGATGGTGCTTTAAATCCTTGGAACCTAGTGGATCTTGCACTTCTACGAACCATACATACATCCAGAGGAGCCCCTGGCCTCTTCCTGCGTGAGGAGATAGCACTAGCCATCTGAATCTCCTTCCTGCTCCTTAAGTGTTGGTTTCTCTCCTGAGTCTGATTGTCACAGATTGCCTCAGACTGAAGTGCATGTACAGAAGACAATATCTGATGGTGTCTTTCTGCCATGTGATCCATACACGATGTCCAAACTTCCTGGGAGCAAAAGATTATGGTGGAATCCCTGGAAAAAGGAGTGCAGGGGAATACCGAAAGGTGTGCATACTCCATAAGCTTGGAACACAAGAGATGTATCCCCTTAGCTACCTGCATCCAATCCAAATGTGGCGATAGTCCAATTCTCCTAGTGTAGAAACTTGAGTAAAACCCTGCAAAGAACTCCAACAAGGTAGCAGGCATATGAATATCAAGGACCAACTGATGAGAGTTAAGCTGAACAAATGCCATGTGCCCAGACTGTCGACCCAAGATGACATTGTCTGCAGCCTCTTCTAATAACTGTACATGTTCATTCCAGAGGTGCAGGCCATCATCATATCCAGAGTCATTAGTTTGTGCTCCATGCATCATTGAAGGTCCCTCGTACCCTGTTAACTGTCAAAAGCTAATACCTTGATAAGCAGCAGGGACAGGAGGTATTTCTGGCCAAACTCCCCATCACTGTTGTGGAGCAGCAGGTGCAGGAGCAGCCTCCCAGGCATTGTTAGCATTTTCCAATTGCCAAACTTGGGCATCATGCTGGGCTTGTTGCATAGCATTGATAAATGGTGGTTGGTCTGGGTGTGGTGAGGCACCCATGGGAGGCACCTCATCTTCATTGCTTAAAAGCCCCTGAGTAGCATCTCTTCCATTTAAAACATACACCGGCACAGTCCAAGATTGGCCCATACCACTCATATCAGTAAACCTCTTGATAACTAAGTTGTATGGCACCAGAGTTAATTCATTGATTAGCACTCTAACCAGCACATCAGACTTTTTGTAACCTGGCCTATGCCAAAACAAGCACCTACCAAAACAGGAAACAACCTTGATGATGTAGTACTCAGTGTAATAGTTCAACGGGAATCCCAAAAGCATCACCCAAGCTTCTCTTTCCACAACTGGACGTCGCATGTTGGGCCCTTCATCATGCCTCAAAAGGTAAAAAGTAGACATGTCATCCAAAGCTTGTTCTCCCAAATCAACCATCGCATCCCTACCTAGTCTGTCTGCAAAACAGATCAATCCAACACAGAAGGGGTAAATCTCACCCTCCAAAGTTTCAGCATTATGATCTTAGGCCAAGACTCTCCTAACTTCAGCAAGAACCGCCTCACGCTGTAAATCAGGAGGAGAGGGGACGACAAATACCAGTCCATGTTGTGTGTGGTCAAGTGGTGGCTCATCGACGACCACCATGTTCCTCTACAGGCGGCCATGAAGACTCTGCTGGATGTTCATCGCTCCAAGAACAAACTGATATGGCATCACGGGGATGGTCGCCATTGCTAGGTGGCTGCAATCCTTGGTGGTAGAAGATGGAGGAGCCGGGGCGGAGAGAATAAAACCCCCGTTGCGTTCGGAAGGAGTAGCAAAAGGGGAAAAACCTTGGTCTTCGATGTGAAGGGGCTCTGACTGCTTGTCAGCGATTAGACATTTGGGAGGCGAAACGGCCGGGAAGGTATCAGGAACCCGCGCAAGCGGTGGGATATCCTTCCGCAGTAAAGACTTACCTACCCAAGTTTGTTGCTTATGCCACTCCGTTGCAATACTCTGTTTTGGTTGCCACATTTTTCGCTTTGAAACAAACTTTGGTTTTCCTCTCCACATCATGGGCTGAGAGGCAGCCCATGTCTTACATTCCCACCCATAATGACCCAAACGCCTGCAATGATGGCAACGAAGCCCAATAGTGCATGTTGCTCTATCGTGGCCGACGACAAGGCATCTAGAGCATGATACCTTTACATCCCACGTATGGGAAGTATAATCAAATCTTCATGAAGATTGCACGTGTAGCCCAGATTTATACAATTCATGCAAGAAATTCCTGGAAAATTAATCGCAATATGGCCCTTTCTAAAGCATGCTTCGCATCTATGTATCTTAGAATAAATAAATTCTTTGGAAGGAACATATTTAATGTTTAAACAATTTTTCACTTGGGCATTTGAGTAACCTGCATGCCATAGATCAAGAATTTCCTCCATGAGTGGGAAAGAAATGGATTCCCAATAGTTTTGCTGTAACCTTGACCCTTCAAAAACCTGCTTGTGATCGATCAAACCCTCCACAGCCAGAGCATTGCTAAAACTTCCAAACCTCAAATGTGTTGTGGATTGAGAATGATCCATCAAAGGAGAAGCCATGGCAGCCTTGCTATTGATCTCTCCCTCCTCAAGATCAGGCGTATAACCTAAATCAGACTGAACCTTGAAACAAAGAAAGTTTAAAGATGATTTGATAGGCAGAGGTGATCTAGCCACCACTTCCGGGATCTCGTGATCGAGATGCCAAGAATTGTTGTCCATTGAATAATCCACATGATCCTTGAATAAGCGAAAATGACAAACAAAATTTGGCCAAATTCTGTCCTTCAAACCATATATGAAATGACCAACTTGATTGGATGCCACCGAGAATTTAAAACTCTGAGAACCCAATTGAAGAACATTGAAACCAAGGGCCAAACCACCGATGCAACATTGTAACACAATCCCACCGCCTCTTCCGTAAGGAAAAGAGGCTGATGAGAAAGAAACAACCAAGAAAAATTCCTTGTAGCCTTGTGTTTTGTCATAATGAACCGAAGATCCAAATCTAGAACGAACCTGGTTTTCCACCTTGAGGCCAGGGGCGAAATCCCAGTGGATGAGACTTGCCATACTGTTAGAGAGGATGAAGAGCACCTAGAGATCTTCCTCGGAGCTTGATCTGTACACGCCATTGGAGAAGGTGGAGGTGGATGTGGACGTGGGAGAGGAGGTGGAGGTGGAGGTGAAGGTGGAGGCGGTCATTGTGGCCTTCTGACCCTCAATATTATCAACCAAGAGATATTTAACCATAGAAATACTAGGCTCAACTTTATTTTTTAGGGGGTGTAGGTGTTCTAACATAGCTCTTACGAACCACAGTTGAAGCTCTAGCATGTTCCTTTATTCTAACAGGGAAAGGCGGTTTCTCAATGTAAGCATCAGGAATAACATGTTCAACATTATAAGTACTAGATTCTTCTTCAACTTTAATAGGTTCAACTACCTTCACTTAAATGGGAGGATGGTATTTAAACCACTTCTCCTTAGGGAGGTAGACATGAGCAGCAAAAGATTCACAGAAAGAAGCTACTATCCCAGAGTCAAGTCCATATTTAGTGCTGAATTCACGAAAAGCATCTGTGTCTATGAAGGATTTAACACAATCAAACTTAAGGTTTATACCTCACTCGTTACCTTCGTCGAGTTCCCAATCTTTAGAGTTGCGTTTAATTCTCTCCAATAAATCCCATTTGAAGTCCATTTCTTTCTTCATATAGGAACCATTACAAGAAGTATCGAGCATGGATTGATTATTACGAGAAAGCCGAGCATAAAAATTCTGAATAATAATTTCTCTCAAGAGATCATGATTGGGGAATGAATATAACATTGACTTAAGCCTCCCCCAAGCTTGAGAGATTCTTTCTCCTTGATGAGGCCAAAAATTATAGATATAATTCCGATCATGATGAACTAGATGCATGGGATAGAACTTCTGATGAAATTCCATTTTCAATCAGTTGTAGCTCCATGGTCTAATATCATCACATAGCCTATACCATGTCAATGGCTTCTCCTTAAAAGATAAAGGAAAAACCTTCTTATTGACGTGATCCTCGGGCCGACCTGCAAGCTTAAATAATCCACAAACTTCATCCACATAAATCAGATGCAAATCAGGATGTAGTGTTCCGTCTCCTGCATAAGGATTAGCCAGTAGTTTCTCTTTCATACCCGAAGGAATTTCATAATAAATATCTTCAGTAGGTTCAGTAGGTTGAGGGCAACACTTTGTGCTTCTGGTCGAGGTGAAGATACCCCGAACAAACCCCTCAAAGTATTACTTTCCATAGTAACAAGTGACAGTAAATTTTAGCACACTATATAAATTTTTCCTTACCACATTCCACTGACCAAAGGCGCTTCACTCCCCAGCAACAGCGCCAGAAAAGAGTCTTGATGACCCACAGTTATAGGGGATCTATCGTAGTCCTTTCAGTAAGTAAGAGTGTCGAACCCAACGAGGAGTAGAAGGAAATGAGAAGTGGTTTTTAGTAAGGTATTCTCTACGAGCACTGAAATTATCGGTAACAGATAGTTTTGTGATAAGATAATTTGTAACGAGTAACAAGTAACAAGTGTAGAAAATGTGCAACAAGGTATCCCAATCCATTTTGTAGCAAAGGACAGGCCTGGACAAACTCTTATATAAAGCAAAGTGCTCCCGAGGACACATGGGAATTTCCGTCAAGCTAGTTTTCATCATGCTCATTTGATTCACGTTCGCTACTTTGATAATTTGATATGTGGGTGGACCAGTGCTTTGGTGTTGCCCTTACTTGGACAAACCTCCCACTTATGATCAACCTCTCTCGCAAGCATCCACGACTACGAAAGAAGAATTAAGATAAATCTAACCATAGCATGAAACATATGGATCCAAATCAGCCCCTTACGAAGCAACACATAAACTAGGGTTTAAGCTTCTCTCACTCTAGAAACCCATCAACTACTTATTACTTCCCAATGCCTACCCCTAGGCCCAAATAATGGTGAAGTTTTATGTAGTCGCCGTTCACATAACACCACTAGAGGAGAGACAACATACATCCCATCAAAATATCAAACGAATACCAAATATACATGATTACTTATAACAAGACTTATCCCATGTCCTCAAGAACAAACGTGACTACTCACAAAGCATGCTCATGTTCATAATCACAGGAGTATTAATTATCATAAAGGATCTGAACATATGATCTTCCACCAAGTAAACCAACTAGCATCAACTACAAGGAGTAATCAACACTACTAGCAACCCACAGGTACCAATCTGAGGTTTGAGACAAAGATTAGATATAAGAGATGAACTAGGGTTTGGAGAGGAGATGGTGCTGGTGAATATGTTGGCGGATATTGAACCCCTCTTGAGGGGAGGATCATTGGTGATGATGATGGCTTCGTTTTCCCCCTCCCGGAGGGAAGTTTCCCAGGCAGAACAGCTCTACCGAAGCTCTAGATTGGTTCTGCCCAAGTTCTGCCTCGAGACGGCGGTGGTCCATCCTGAAAGCTCTCTTATGATTTTTTCCAGGTCAAAACTCTGAATATAGGAGAAGATGGGCGTCGGAGACCTACCAGGTGGGTCACAAGCCACCTAGGCGCGACCAGGGGGTGGCCGTGCCTGGCAGGTTTGTGACCTCCTGGTGGGTCCCCTTTGGTATTTGTTTTGCCCAATATTTTTTATATATTCCAAAACAATTATTCGTAACTTTTCAAGACTTTTGGAGTTGTGCAGAATAGGTCTCTCAAATTTGCTCCTTTTCCAGTCCAGAATTGTAGCTGCCGGCATTCTCCCTCTTCATGTAAACCCGATAAAATAGGAGAGAAAAGGCATAAGTATTGTACCATAACATGTAATAATAGCCCATAATGCAATAAATATCAATATAAAAGCATGATGCAAAATGGACGTATCATCCTCCCTTCCCTTCCTCCTGTATATACTGGAGGGGGAGAGGGCAGCCGCACCAGAAAACCTTAATCAACGGTGCAGCCCTCTCTCCGCTATAGATCATTCCCTCTAGTTTTTGGTGGTGCTTAGGCGAAGCCCTGTCGGAATAGTTCCACTACCATCGCCGTCGCGCCGTCGCACTACCGGACAACTCATCTACCTCTCCGCTCCCTCTTGCAGGATAAAGAAGGCGGAGATCGTCATCGAGTTGTATGTGTGCTAAACGCGGAGGTTCTGTCCTTTCGGTGCTAGGTCGGGACGGATCGTGATTGGATCACGGGACGGTCGGTGATTTGGATCGCGAAGATGTTCGACTACATCAACCACATTTCTTAATGCTTCCCGCGTAGCGATCTACAAGGGTATGTAGATCCACTCTCCCTCTCGTAGGTGCTCATCACCATGGATAGATCTTGCCTGTGCGTAGGATTTTTTTTGTTTTACAAGCAACATTCCCCAACACGGATGACTAGCCATCGACCACCGACGTGGAGTTGAGGTCGATGGGAGCGGGAGTGGGTGCGGGCATGCTAGGCACCACCATGCTCACCTCGGGCGAACACTCCCCGGAGAGTCGAGAGGCCTACGGGTTGACGTGGAAGACGGGCATCGGCTGTGCCGCCGATGCGCGGGGCGAGTCGGGTAGCACCATCCATGGAAACGCAGATGATTCGGTGCTAGTCGCGGCCATGGAGGAATCGATGAGGCCATGCTGGCCACGGTTTAACCCTAGGTACATTAGCGCCTCCCTTGTTGTCGCCACGATGCAAGCGTTGGTGGCTCCTGCTGCTCGGCGGCGGTTATGGCGGCCGCCATGATGGCATCCTCCCTCGCGTCCGCCGCGTGCCTTCGGTTCTTTCTCTTCATCGACTCCCATGCCTGCTCCTCTGGCATCAACTCCTTCTTTGGCTTGGGTGCGGCGGCGGTCTTGCAGGGGGCGCGAGGCTTGCCTTTGCCGGAGGGGGCACGACTCTTGGGGGGGGAGGGGGACGAGGTGAGGGAAGCAAGGCCGACGACGGCATCTAGGTCTGTCTCCATGGCGCCCATGGCGAGAGCGTGCGCGGGCAGGGTTTTTTGGGTGGAAATGGAGGGAAATGGTGGAAGCTACCACCGACAAGCAGGCCAGGGAAAGGAGTAGGCAGCCATGCCCGCGCTTCCGTCTCGTGTCCGTGCCGATGCAAATTCGGCTCAAAAATAGGTCGGGAATGGGTTTGTAGGCGGACGAAAACGGGCGCACGCCCATTTGGGTCGGCATGTTGGGCTGACTTTTCTGTCCGTGCCGACACAAATGGACGCGTGCAGACAAAATGGGTCACCGTGTTGGAGTTGGTCTAATGGTGGCCTTCATATTGTGAGACATCTTGATTGACTGGCCAGATGAAGAATATGATCCAGAGGGGGTCTTATGTCCACCAATTGAGCTCTCGGTGTGGCTTTCTGGCAGATCTAAAGAAGAGGGCATGGTAAAAAGAGTGTGAGTACACTCCACTCGTGGCTCCGTGCCATTGGAAGGAGTCATAGAATGAGTCATAACATGTCGAGAGTAAGACCGAGCGGAGTTCCCATGAGAGGTCCACGTATTGCATGGTGGCAGCCGGTCCCAAGGCTTCTTGGATGTCCGAGATCTAGGCACAGGTGTGTAGGTTAACAACCACAAAGTGTGCATGCTGCCGTTGATGAGACACTAGGGCAGGGATAGACGACGCGATGTCGGTGATAGATTGACCGAGGAGCCAGTGGTCGGATCAAAAGCAACATGAATTCTTATTGCCAAGGTTCTAGGTCATAGACGCATTGAAGATCGCATGGACTTTCAGGTCCTTGGGAGATGCATGTGGCGCATGATTTGCCTATTTTGCATCATGATTTATTATTGATAATTATATTATTTTTGATCATTATTTGACTTTATGATACAATTCTTATGCATTTCCTCTATTAATTTACAAGGTACATCACAAAGAGGAAAATTGCTGGAAACTAGAATTCTAGACCTGAAAACCAAGAAAAATGCTAAAAATTATCTCAACTCCAAATGACCTAGAACTTTATGAGGAATTTGTATGGAATATGTGTGAATTTATGGAGTAAACATATACTAGAGGGGGGCCACCTGTTGGTGCAAAGCCAACAGGGCGTGCCCCCCCTCGAGCGTGCCCTAAGGGCTTGGCAGGCCCACAGACGGCCTCCGCCCCCTCTTCTACTATATGATGTGTTTTGACCTAGAAAAAATCAAGAATATAAGTTCGGGATGAAGCACCGGCATCTCGAGGGGGGAAACCTGGGCAGAGGCCATTTGCTCCCCGATAGAGATTTCATCGGGGAAACTTCCCACCAGGAGGGGGAAATCGAAGCCATCGTCATCACCAATGCTTCCTCCTTCATGGGAGGACCAATCTTCATCAACATCTTCACTAAAACAATCTCATCTCAAACCCTAGTTTATCTCGTGTATTCAATACCTGTCTCAAAACCTCAGATTGGTAACTAGGGTCTACTAGTAGTGTAGATTACATCTTGTAGTTGATGCTTCTTGGTTTACTTGGTGGAAGATAATATGTTCAGATCCTTAGTCATATTTATTATACCTCTGATATTGAACATGGTGATGATTTGTGAGTAGTTACTTTTGTTCTAGAAGACATGGGAGAAGTCTTGTTATAAGTAATCATGTGAAGTTGGTATTCGGTCGATATTTTGATGATATGTATGTTGTTGCTTTCTTTAGTGGTGTCGTGTGAATGTCGACTACATGACACTTCATCATATTTGGGCCTGAAGGAAGGCATTGTGAAGTAACAATTAGATGATGGGTTGCTAGAGTGAAAAAAAACTTAAACCCTAATTTATGCATTATTTCATAAGTGGCTGATTTGGATCCACATGTTTCATGCTATGGTTAGATTTATCTTAATTATTCTTTCATAGTTGCAGCTGCTTACAATAGTGGGTAACCATAAGTGGGTTTCTTGTTGAAGTAACAAGAAAACCTTAGCACCGGTCCACCCCCATATCAAATTATCAAAGTAACGAACGCGAATCAACTCAACATGATGAACATGACTAGATGGAAATTCTCATGTGTCCTCGAGAGCGCTTGCCTCATATAAGAGAACTTTCAGTCATGTCCTTTTCTATATTAAGGATTGGGCTATATTGATGCACACTTGTTACTTTTGTTACTTGTCACTTGTTACGAATTATCTTGCTACAAAACTATCTATCATTGTTACTCAAAACACCTGTAGAGAAACCTGGCTGAAAACTACTTATCATTTCCTTTTGCTACTCGTTGGGTTTGACACTCCTACTTATCAAAAGGTGTATGATTGATCTCCTATACTTGTGGGTCATTAGTACTCTTTTTTGGCACCATTGCCATGTGTGAAGCTCTTTAGTGAATCGAATTTGGTAAGGAAACAATCCTAATACATGCTGGAATTTTCTGTTCCTTATCACTATGGATAGTTTTCCTCTGAAGGGCCTATTTGGGGTATCTTCACGCCAACCAGAAGTGGAAAAAGTTTCTCCTCAAGCTATTGAACCTAACTAAAATATTATTATGAGATTCCTTCGAGTATGTTAGAGAAACTGCTAGCTAATACTTATGCAAGAGACGAACAACTCATCCTGATTTGCACTTGATATATGTAGATGAGATTTGTGGATTATTTAAGCTTCCAGGTTTATCCGAGGACAAGGTTAACAAGAAGGTCTCCCCTTTATCTTTGGAGGTAAAAGTATTGATTTGGTATAGGCTATTGGATGATTTTGGATCATGGGACTGGAATCGCATGAAATAGGAATTTCATCAAAAATGTTTATCATATGCATCTAGTTCATCGTGGTCAGAATTATATATATAATTTTTGGCCTCGTGAAGGGGAAAGCATCACTCAAGCTTGGGGAGGATTAAATTTATGATGCACACTTTCCCCAACTATGATCTCTCAAGAGAAATGATTATACAAAACTTTTATGCTTGACTTTCTGATAATGATCAATTAATACTTGATTCTTCTTCCACCTGTTCCTACATGAAGAGAGCTATTGAACTAAAATGGGATCTTCTAGAAAGAAATAAGCGTAAATCTGAATATTGGGAACTCGACAAAGGTAAAGAGTCAGGTATAAAGCTTGAGTTTGATTGCGTTAAATCTCGTATGGAAACTCATACTTTTCATAAGTTTAGCACTAAATATGGACTTTACTCTAAGATAGTAGCTTCCTTTTGTGAAACATTTGCTGCTCATGTTGATTTCCCTAAGGATAAATGACTTAAATATCATCCATCCATTGAAGAATTGTTAGAGGAACCTATTATTGCTAAATAAGGAACCATTATTTATAATATTTATCCAGTTGAACCCACTACTTACATTGAGAAAAACACATTTTCCTATTAGGATTAAGGAACATGCTAAGGCTACAACTGTGGTTAATAAAATCCATATTAGAACACACAAACCTTCTACAAATAAATATAGAACCCAATATTGAAAAGGTTAAATATCTCTTGGTTCATAATATTGATGGACAGGTTATTTACTTTTGTGATGAGGCTACTAGAATTGCTAAACCTGCTAGAAATGAACATGATGTGCTGGATAAGAATCAACCTGTTGTTGGCATGCCTATTATTTTTGTTATGATTGTAGATCATTGTCATCATGGTTTGTGTGATATGGGTGCTGGTGTTAGTGCTATTCGTTTTACCTTATATCAAGAAATTATGAATGCCATAGAACCCGTTGAGATGTAAGAAATTGACGTTGCTATTAAACTTACATACAGAGACAATATTTCACCACTTGGGATTATTAGAGATGTTGAAGTCTTGTGTGGAGAAATTAAGTACCCCACTGATTTCTTAGTACTTGATTCACTACAAGATAATTTTTGTCCCATTATATTTGGTAGACCTTTCTTAAATATCGTTAATGCTGAAATTAATTGTGTTACAGAGAAGGTTAAAGTATGATTTGGTGATGAGTCGCATGAATTTAACTTATCTAAGTTTGGTAGAATACCACATGAGAAATAATTATCTAGTAAAGATGAAATTATTGTTCTTGCCTCTATTATTGTACCTCCTACTTATCCATTAGAACAATATTTGGAAGACCATGAAAACGATGTGCATATGAGTGAGAGAAATGAAATAAATGAGATATTATTTAGACAAGCACCTTTTCTTAAACACAATTTGCGTGTTTACATTTTAGGGGATCCTCCCCCACCTATGGGAGATCTCGTGTTTGACTAAAGAAATTACCTAATATATTGAAATATGCTTATCTTGATGAAAAGAAGATATGTCCGGTTATTATTAGTCCTAACCTTTCAGAGCATGAAGAAAAGATATTACTCAAAATTCTAAAAAAGCACCGGATTTCTATTGGATATACTCATGATGATCCTAAGTACATTAGTCCCACTCTATGTCAGAACAAGATTAATATGGAACTAGATGCTAAACTTGTCGTTGATCATCAACGTCGCTTGAATCGTAAAATAAAGGAAGTGGTAAGAACTGAAATGTTAAAGCTTATGGAGGTAGGTATAATCTATCACATAGCTGATAGTAGCTAATTAAACCCGATTAATTGTGTTCTTAATAAAGGAGGTATAACTATTCTTCCTAATGATAATAATGAACTCATCTCACAAAGGATAGTAAGTGGTTATAGGGTGGTTATACGATGCAATTGATTTTAGGAAATTAAATAAAGCTACTAGAAAAGATTATTACCCCCTTGCCTTTTATTGATCAAATGTTAGAAACATTATCTAAGCATTCACACTATTGTTTCCTTGATGGATACTCTGGTTTTTCTCAAATACCCGTGTCAAAAGAAGACTAAGAGAAAGCTACTTTTACTTGTCTGTTTGGAACTTATGCTTATAGACGTTTGCCTTTTGGTTTATGAAATGCACCTGCTACCTTTCAAAGATGTATGACTGCTATATTCTCTTATTTTTGTCAAAAGATTATTGAGGTATTCATTGATGTTTTTTTTCGTTTATGGGACTTCTTTTGATGATTGCTTGAGCAACCTTGATGGAGTTTTGCAAAGATGTGAAGAAACTAATCTTGTCTTGAATTGGAGAAGTTCTACATTATGGTGAATAAAGGTATTGTACTTGCACATAAAATCTCCGAATGAGGTATTGCGTTAGACAAAGCCAAAGTTGATTGAATGGAGAAAATGCCATGTCCTAAAGATGTTAAAGGTATAAGAAGTTTCCTTGGTCATGCTGGTATCTATAGGCGTTTTATTAAAGATTTCATGGCCATTAACTAATCTTCTTGAAAAAATATTCCATTTGTTTTTTATGATGATTTTATAGATGCCTTTGAAATACTTAAGAAAGCCTTAATTTCTGTACCTATTATTCAACCACCTGATTGGCATCTACCATTTAAAAATATGTGTGATGCTAGTGATTATGATGTTGGTGCTGTTCTAGGGCAAAGAGTAGACAAGAAATTGAATGTCGTTCATTATGCTATTAAGACTCTAGACAATGCTCAAAGAAATTATGCTACTGTCAGGAAGGAATTTTTAGTAGTTGTGTTTGCATGTGATAAGTTAATTTAGACCTTATATTTTTATTCCAAAGTTACTATTCACACTGATCATGCTCCTATATATCTGATGAAAAATAAAGATGCTAAGCCTAGACTAATTAGGTGGGTTCTTTTACTTCAAGAGTTCAATTTGTATATTGTTGATGGAAAAGGAGCTGAAAATCCTGTAGCAAATAACTTGTCTAGAATGAAATGTTGTTGATGACCCACTGCCTATTGTTGATAATTTTCCTGATGAGCAATTAGCCGTCATAAATGCTTCCCATGGCACTCCTTGGTATGTAGATTATGATAATTACATTGTTGCTAAATATATACCACCTACTTTTAAATACCAGAAAAAGAAAAGTTTCTTCTTTGATTTAAGACATTACTTTTGGGCCGACCCATATCTATAGAAATAAGGAGTAGATGGTGTTATTAGACATTGTGTACCTGAGCATGAACATGACCATATCCTATGGAAATGTCATTCCGAGGCCTACAGAGGGGACCACACATGTAACAGAAGTGCACACAAGATACTATAGCTTGGTTTTTATTGGCCTACTCTTTTTAAGGATGCTCATAAGTATGTCCTTTCTTGTGATCAATGCCAAGGAATTGGCAACATTGGTAGACATCAGGAAATGCCTATAAATTATTCACTTGCAATCGAACCATTTGATGTTTGGGGTTTTGATTATATGGGACCTTTTCCTTCCTCTAATGGGTACACTCATATTTTAGTTGCCTTTGATTACATTACTAAGTGAGTAGAAGCTATTCCAACTAGTAGTGCTGATCACAACACGTCTATTAAAATGCTTAAAGAGGTTATTTTCCCGAGGTTTGGAGTTTCTACATATTTAATGACTGGTGGTGGTTCACACTTTATTCATGGTGCTTTCCGTAAACTTATAGCTAAATATAATGTTAACCATAGAATTGCATCACCTTATCACCCTTAGTCTAGCAATCAAGTTGAGTTGAGTAACCGAGAAATAAAATTGATCTTGCAAAAGACTGTTAATAGATCTAGAAAGAATTGGTCCAAGAAACTTGATGATGCATTATGGGCTTATTGAACTGCTTACATAAATCCTATGGGAATGTCCCCATATAAAATGGTCTAGGAAAATCATGTAATTTACCTCTTGAGTTCGAACATAAATCTTATTGGGCAATCAAAGAACTTAACTATGATTTCCAACATGCTAGTGACAAGAGGTTATTTGACATTAGCTCTGTACATGAATGGTGGACACAAGCCAATAAAAATGGCAAGTTTTTTAAAGAAAAAGTTAAAATATGGCATGACAAAAGAATCTAAAAGCGAGAATTTAAAATGGGTGATCTAGTTCTTTTGTACAGTTCTTGTTTCTGATTTTTTGCAGGAAAACTCTTCTCTGAATAGGAAGGACCCTATATCATCGAAGAAGTTTATTGCTCCGGAGCCATTAAGATCAATAATGTTCAAGGCACAAATTTGAGAGTGGTTAATGCGCAAAGAATCAAACATTATATTTCAGGTATGCCCACCAATATTGAAACTAATATAATTCAAGTAATGACACCAGAAGAACACAAAAGGGAGACCTTCTGGAGCACTCTAGAAACATAAAAAATGGGAGGTATGTGATATGTAAGTAAACCAACTCGAAAAATTCCATAATTTTTTGTCAGTTTTGGAATATTAGAAAAATTACAAAAATAAAAACCAGCTAGGGGGACCCAAGAGGGAGCCCCAAGACAACAGGGCGCAACCGCCCCTAGGCATGCCATGATGGCTTGGGAGCAACTCGTGTGCCTCCTGGACTCCGTTTTTTTCTGGGAACGTATTCTGACCTAGAAAAAATTCATTATATATACCCATAAGTTTTGAGCACCGCATCGCAAGTTTCTCCACTCTTCTTGTTTTGGGCTGTTTTTCTCATAGATCAAGATTGCCATGACGCCGTCAAGCTTCTCCAAGGACAAATTCTTTAAGAAAGTTATCAACCCCTACATTTTGGAGGTTATGAAATACCCTCAAGCCATTGAGATGGTGAGTGGGTGCTTCACATCCTTGATGTTCAAGGGCCAAAGAAGGAGGGAAGCGAGAAGGCCATGCTCGTAGCGATGGAACAAGAGATCTTCAAGTGCCAAGGGATGGTGGAGCATGGACTTAGTGCCAATCACTCCATGATCACGGATTTCGTTCATAAACATAAGATGGACATAAAGTTAAGGAGATGATCTTCAAGCTCCATGAGAGGCTTCAAGATCTTCATGCTCAAATTTATGATCTACAAAACCAGAACTAAGTCGTTTCAAGATGATGAGTATAGATGCAAGTTTTAGTATTCCAGAGACGAGATCTTATTTCTATGATAGGGAGCCTATGCCTTGGAAGAAGGAGGACAAGCCTACCACTTCAACACCACCATCACCCAAGAAGGAAACTTGAGTATACGGGTATGGGTGATAACACACAAGTGTAGCGGGTTTTTTGTAGCATTTTTTGTAAGAGTGTCAAATCCCAACGAGGAGCAAAAGGTAGAACAAATATTCCCTCAAGTTCTATCGACCACCGATACAACTCTACGCACACTTAACATTTGCTTTATCTAGAACAAGAATGGAACTACTTTGCGAGAATAAAACTATGAGTACTTTGAACAAAAATAAACTTAGTAGTGCACTAGCAAGATTTTTGTAACACAAGAGAAAGATTGTCCCTAGACAATTGAATATGATATGCTAGATACTTTTTATATGCAATGGGGGAGAGGCATACACTAACACACTTTCCGTACTTGGATCATATGCACTTATGATTGGAACTCTAGCAAGCATCAGCAACTACTAAAGATCATTAAGGTAAAACCCAACCATGGCATTAAGTATCAAGTCATGTTTACTCACATACACAATAACCCACCTACTCGGGTTTATGCTTATGCCACTCAAGAAACCCACCATAGGCAAATCATGAACATATTGCAACACCCTACAACGGGGATCCCTCACTCTTGCGCGACACGGAGGGCACCATAGGACAACACCATATCAACATACAATTCACATCCATAACATCATACCACAATTAATCCATAGGACAAAAGAGAGCACCATGTTTAAGTAGATATTAACGGTGAAGAGAGGTGTTACACCGCTGAATAGAGGGGAAGAGAGTTGGTGTTGACGGCGTAAGATTGTTGATGTAGATCATCGTCACGATGATTGCCCCGGCGGCGTTCCGGCGCCACCGGGAGAGAGGGGGAGAGAGCCCCCTCCTTCTTCTTCTTCCTTGGCCTCCCCTAGATGGGAGGAGAGTTCCTCCTCTGGTCCATAGCCTCCATGGCAGAGGAGGGGCGGTAACCCCTCGGAGATTAGATCCCCCTCTCTGTTCTCTTCTGTTTTGCGCTCTAGTTTTTGGCTGAAAACCGTTACTTATATTCCCGGAGATCCGTAACTCCGATCGGTCTGAAATTTTGAGGGGATTTTTATCCAAAAATAGCTTTATTGCACCCGAAGGAGAGCTCCAACCGACATACATGGTGGGCACGGTCCACCAAGCCGCGTTTGGGCTCTAGTTCGCGCACTGGTGGAGGGTGGAGGATGTGGGACTCTGTTTGCGTTGATTACACTTCTCAAAATTCATAAATATTCCAAAAAAATCTTCATAAATTTTTATTGCGTTTGGACTTCGTTTGATATGGAGTTTCTACAAAATAAAGAACACACAAAAAACAGGAACTGGCACTGGGCACTTGATCAATAGGTTAGTCCAATAAATTATATAAAGTTTTGCCAAAAGTATGTAAAAGTGGTATAATATTGGCATTAAACAATCAAAAATTATAGATACGATGGATACATATCAGCATCCCCAAGCTTAATTCCTGCTCGTCCTCGAGTAGGTAAATGATAAAAAGATAATTTTTGATGTGGAATGCTACCTAGCACAATCTTGATCATATATCTAATCATGGCATGAATATTATTACATGAGTGATTCAAAGCAATAGTCTGGTTTTGACATGAAGACATTAATAGTCAGGCATCCCAAAAAACAATCATGTCTTTTAAAATATCAAGGCTAAAGAACGCTATCCCTACAAAATCATATAGCATTGTCATGCTCGGTCTTCTTAACACAAAGTATAAATCATGTACTACCCCGGTGTCAGCCAAGCAATTGGTTCATACTTTTTAATGCGCTTCAGCATTTTCAACTCTCATGCAGTACATGAGCGCAAGCCAAGGATATAGCACTATGGGTGGAATAGAATATGGTGGTAGGTTTCAAAGGGGTAAGTGGAGAAGCAAGTCTTGCATCAACTCAGTGTATCAACGGGCTATGGAGATGCCCATCAATAGATATCATGCGAGGAGTAGGGATTTCCATGCAACGGATGCACTAAGATCTATAAGTTTATGAAAGCTCAATATGAAAAATAAGTGGGTGTTCATCTAACTCTATAATGAAAAATACCCACTAGTATATGAAAGTGACAACATAGGAGACTCTCTATATGAAAAACATGGTGCTACTTTGAAGCACAAGTGTGGAATTAGCATGCCCCTTCTCTCTTTCTCTCTCTCTCTCTCTTTCTCTTTTTTCTCTTTTTCTCTTTTTCCTTTTTTTCTTTGTTCGGAGCCTTATCCCGACTTGTGGGGGGATCATAGTTTCCATCATCCTTTCCTCACTAGGACATGCTCTAATAATGATGATCATCACACTTCTATTTACTTACAACTCAATATTACAACTCTATACCTAGAAAAAAATATGACTCTATATGAATGGTGTGCAATGATCTAGCATATCAAAGATATAAAAAAATAGACAAGCCATGGAAACATCATGCTAGCTATCTTAGGATCATGTAAATCAATATGACAATAAATGCTCAAGTCATCAAAACGGAAGCGGTGGAAGTTACGTGGCAATATATCTTGGAATGGCTATGGAAATGCCACAATAGGTAGGTATGGTGGCTGTTTTGAGGAATATATAATAAGGCTTATGTGTGATAGAGCATATCATATCATGGGGTTTGTATGCACTGATGAAATTTGCGCCGACTCTCGAGGTGAGAATGGGCAATGCACGGTACCATAGAGGCTAGGAAATTGCGGAAAGGTAAGAGTGCGTATAATCCATGGACCCACATTAGTCATAAAGAACTCACATACTTATTGGAAAAATTTATTAACACTCGAAGCAAAGTATTACTATGCATGCCCCTAGGGTGGAGGTTAGTAGGAGTTAACCATCACGTGCCCAGACCTTCAAACAAAGATAGACAATCAAGGATAAATTCTGCTGCAACTTCCTAGCATAACGGGAGACTATACATGCATGCTTCGGGAATCACAAACCATAACACCCATATCTTACTAAAAACGATCATCCACTAGTACCTCCCACATATTATCATCTCTATATCGCAAAACTATTGCAAGGAATCAAACATATCATATTCAGTGATCCATAAGTTTTATGTAGGATTTTATGACTAATCATGCAAATGGCCATTTCTTGTTGACTCTATAAATAGATATAAGTGAAGCAAGAGAGTTTAATTATTTCTACAGAAGACCATTCTCTAATAAATATCAGTGAAGAAAAAGATCATTCTTCAATTAAAGGTTTTCTATGTGAAGAGAAACAGGCAATCCAAACTTCAAATGATATAAGTGAAGCGCATGAAGCATTCTATAAAGCCGTACTCAAAAGATATAAGTCAAGCGCAATGAGCATTCTATAAATAAACCATGGACTATCTCATACCATCATGGTGCATAAAATAAACTCAAAATACGCTCCAAGATTTGCACATATCACATAAATGAAACGAATCCGAAAACACACCGATACTTGTTCAAGAAAGATGGGATGCCTTCTGGGGCATCCCCAAGCTTAGGAGCTTGAGTCTCCTTTGATATTTACTTGGTGTGCCTTGGGCATCCCCAAGCTTTAACTCTTGCCTATCCTTCTTCTCCTCATATCGAGACCTCCTCCAGGTTCGAACACTTCATCCACACCAAACTTAACAGAAGAGTGGTCAAATCTGTTAGTACAATAAAGCAAAATACTACTTTAAGTACTGTTTCAAACCAATTAATATTTTACATTTGCATTATTCCTGCTGTATTATAACTTTTCTATGGCTTACACCACCAATAAATTCGATAGTTTCATCAAAACAAGCAAAACAATGCATCAAAAATAGAATCTGCCTTAAACAGGATAGTCTGTGGTAATCTGAACTTTGACCATACTTTTGTAACTCCAAAAATTCTGAAAAATTTGCAAGAAATAAATATTTTTATAAAAATACTATGTAACAATTTCAGAAAATTCTGACCTTCTAGTAAAAAATGAAAATTCACGCACTCAGCCAAAGTTTCTGTTTTTACACCGCACATACCCACAAGCAATCTAATCATGCTAAAGAAAAATCTTGGCACATTATTGTTATAATACAATGTATTTGTACAAAGGGGATAATTATTTTTGTTGGAAAAGTTTCCGTGATTCAAGATTCACAAAGTTTCCATGGGCATGAACAAAAGTTCAAGGATGTCCCCCACTTCAACGATGCTCATCATCTCTCTCACTTTCACCTTTCCTTTTGAGAAGTTTTAGGTTCCCTTATATTGTTTTTTAAACTTTATAAAAGCACACAACAGACATAAATTACTCTCTAAAACTTTCGGGTTGTCTCCCTAGCAGTGCTTTCTTTAAAGCCATTAAGCTAGGCATAAAGTGCTCAAGTAATTGATCCACCTGGATCCCAAGGTATATCAAAGCCAATTTTAATTAACAATGATTTGTAATTTAGTAGTGAGCACAAATTGATGTGTAGCATATAACAACAAAGTCTAACTCTCTTCCTATGCATTGGCATGTCAAAAAAGAACAATTCATTTACACAAAGTAGGGGACAATACAAAGCATAAGTAGTTTCTTGCAATTTTATAGTATTAGAAACATAGAGAGGTGAAGATTTGGTTCCTCTATCATATTAATTGCAAGTAGGAGCAGCAAGCAAATGCATATTATATTCAGAAAAATCAACATGTGCAATAGGAAAATGCAACCCATCAATATAATCCTTAATAAGTGCAAACTTCTCCGATATAGTGTAGTTGGGAGAATTCAAAAAGATAATAGGACTACCATGTGTGGGTGCAATAGCAACAATTTCATGCTTAACATAAGGAAATATAGGAGGTTCATCTTCATAAGCATAATTCACATTGGCATCTTGGCCACAAGCATAGTAAGCATCAAGTTCATCAAAAAGGGATATTTTCAAACGAATCCAAGGGATCATAGCAACCATTATAGCATTCATCATTCAGTATGTGCGAAGGGTAATTAAACATTGTACAAGTTGAAGAGTTACTCTTACTAGAAGATGGAATGGGTGATCAATCTACTCGTCCTCCTTTTGTTCTTCGCTCTCCTCCTCATCTTTTTCATCTAATGAGCTCACAATTTCAGCAACTTCTTCCATAGGTCCCTGCAGAATATTAAGTTGTTCCAAGGCAGCGGACATTCTATCAATAAATTCAAAAAATATCAGCATTGCATTGATAATTATCATGGCAAGAATTCCAGATTCGTAAGAAACATCAACATCATACTTTTCAATCAAAGAAGCAATTTCATAAGCACCTTTAAAGGTAAGAAATTTTTCTATTCGTTGCACATCATAGAATCAGAAATACCTTTAGCATAAGAAGCCAAGGTTTCATTATCATTGAACTTACATTTAAAGGGAAGGTGCGGAGCCTCTATGTTGGAGCAAGAAGTATAATAAAATTTCAAGCATGCATCCCAAGCAATCCATTCCAATATTCTAATTTGATCCCATAAGTGTTTCCCTTTTTGAGATAAGCGGTAATCCCTAAAGTACTCACATTGATCCAATGTGTATCCCATTATAAAGTTCCTTGAGGATTTCTCGGGATTATCAAAGGAGTAATTAACGTGCTTCACATAATTAGCATCGAGGGTTTTAGGAGGTTCCCCATCTCCATGACTAGCAAGTACCACTATTTCTTTTGGTGTTTCGTGTTCCATATCCATAACTAAAGATATAAAACAACTAAAAACAGAAATAAAAATTACTTAGTGATAAAGCAAACAAGCACACACAAGAATATTCACTCCGCGCTATTGCTCCCCGGCAACGGCGCCAGAAAAAGGTCTTGATAGCCCACAAGTGTATAGGATCGATTGTAGCCTTTTTCTATAAGTAAGAGTGTCGAATCCCAACGAGGAGCTAAAGGTAGAACGAATATTCCCTCAAGTTATATGAACCACTGATACAACTCTATGCACACTTAACGTTTGCTTTATCTAGAACAAGAATGAAACTACTTTGTGGGAAAAAAACTACAAGTACTTTGCAAGAAAATAAACTTAGTAGTGAAGTAGCAAGCTTTTTGTAACAAAAGATAAAGATTGTCCCTAGGCAATTGAATATGATATGATAGATACTTGTTATATGCAATGAGGGAGAGGCATACGCTAACACACTTTTCATACTTGGGTGATATGCACTTATGGTTGGAACTCTAGCAAGCATCCGCAACTACTAAAGATCATTAAGGTAAAACCCAACCATAGCATTAAGTATCAAGTCCTCTTTACTCCCATACACAACAACCCACCTACTCGGGTTTATGCTTCTGTCACTCAAACAACCCAACATAGGCAAATCATGAACATATTGCAACACCCTATAGCGGGGATCCCTCATGCTTGCACGATAAGGAGGGCACCATAGGACAACACCATATCAATATATATCTCGCATCCATAACATCATACCACAATTAATCCATAGGACAAAAGAGATCTACTCAAACATCAAAGGATACCCAAATATCATTGGGAAATAATATATGGAGTTGAGCACAATGTTTAAGTAGAGATTATAGCGAGGAAGAGAGGTGTTACACTGCTGCATAGTTGGGGAGAGAGTTGGTGTTGACAGCGGCAAAATTGTTGATGTAGATCACCGTCACGATGATTGCTCAGGTGGCATTCAGGTGCCACCGGGAGAGGGGGAGAGAGAGCCCCCTCCTTATTGTTCTTCTTTATACCCCCACCCCTAGATGGGACGAGAGTTCCCCCTCTGGTCCATGGACTCCATGGCGGCGGAGAGGCGGGAGCCCCTTGGAGATTGGATCTCCCTCTCTGCTCTCTTCTATTTCACGCTCCTGTTTCTGGCCGAAAATGTTACTTATATTCTCGAAGATCCATAACTCCAATCGGGCTAAAATTCGAGGGGATTTTTATTGAAAATTTAGCTTTCTTGCGTCCGAAGGAGAGCTCCAACCGACATACGAGGTGGGCACGGTCCACCAGGACGTGTTTGGGCGGACCACGCCCTGGTAGAGGGTGGAGGTTGTGGGACTCCATTTGCGTTGATTCCACATCTAAAAATTCATAAATATTCCAAAACAATCTTCATAAATTTTTATCGCATTTCGACTTCGTTTGATATGGAATTTCTGTGAAACAAAAAACACAAAAAAATAGGAACTAACACTGGGCACTGGATCAATAGGTTAGTCCAATAAATCATATAAATTGTTACCAAAAGTATGTAAAAGTGGTATAATATTGGCATGAAACAATAAAAAATTATAGATACAATGGAGACGTATCAATGGGCACCACCCTTAGCTTGTCCCAAGCTTGGGGGAGGTGCCCTGGTATCGTATCACCATCACTTTTGCCATTATCATTTATCTTAGTTCAATACTTAGCTATTTCGTATTGCTTTGCTTAGACTGCTTTGTGATCTATCTATCCTTGTAATAAAGTGTGAGAGCTATATGATAAATATTAGTAGAGTTTGTTTGCTTTACTCTCATGCATCAATCATAGCAATGAAATAAAGCAAATAGAAAAAATCATATGCTAATCCCATGGGGATTAATGACTTCACATAGAAAGAAGCATGTTTAGAAAAAGGTTTTAGGAGTTAACAAACACAGTGTTAATCATTGACACAATCCATGCAAAATTGTAAAAGAGGAGAGGAGATTCACATACAAATATACTATCTTGGACATCTTTTATGATTGTGAGCCCCCATCAAATATTATATAATGATCGAATTGTTGATGTTGGACAAGGAAGACATCGTAATGAATTATGTTTGTTTACATTCACACAGAAGTTATATTGTCATGGATCCTCTAACATGTGCTGCTTGCTTAGGACCTATTGCTAGCCAAAAATCCGCACTAAGTAGAGATACTACTTATGCATCAATAACCCTTAAACCTAGTATATGTCCATGCGAGTCCACCATATTTACCTACGGAATGAATAAGATCCTTCAAGTAAGTTCTCATCGGTGCATAAAGAAATAAAAATTGCATCTAAGTATGTATGGTGTTTTATTATAAGGTAAAATAATCTTTGTACGATCTTGTGATGGCAAAGAAATAAAAGCGACATATTGCATCATAAAGGTTGCTATCATAAGGGGCAATATAAAGTGACGTTCCTTTACATTAAGAGTTGGGACATCCAAAAATAAAAAGCGCATGACAATCCTTGCTTCCCTATATTAAGGGCCTATCCTTTACTTTGATTTATTTACTTTCATGCAAGAGTCGATAATTTTTATTCCTATCCCACTCTATTAATTCTTTAGTGGCAAGCATCATGTGCTAGGGAAAGATCCATACACATATATCCTATTGGATGTAGATGATGATGAGTCATTATTGTTGACATTATCCCCGAGGTAAATAAGTTGGTTGGCGGAAATAATAAAACCCCTATCTTCCTATGTTTTTTATGGAAACATTTGCTCCAAAAATTATCATTAAGTGTCAGCAAGCATACAAGTCTAAATGATGGTTCAGTATGTGAACTTGCTAATATGAAAATCTCTTACATAGACTCTTCTCTGAAATATGAAGAATTGTGATTGTCTTAATGACTAAGAACATAGTTTGTTGGTTGTCAATAAAGTTTATACTTCATACTTCAAGGTTGTGGATAGCTTGTTACTTGTCTATGAGAAGCTATATGATAAGAACTTGCTGCTATAATAATATTCATGATGCTCGCATGTCCGTATTTTTTTATTGACACCTCTCTCTCTAATTATCTGGTCATTATTATCGAGTTCAGCTCTCGCTTGAGGACAAGCAAGGTCTAAGATTGGGGGAGTTGATACGTCCATTTTGCATCATGCTTTCTTATTGATAATTATGTTATTCTTGGTCATTATTCCGCTTTATGATACTATTCTTATGCATTTTCTTTCTTAAATTACGAGGTACATCACAAAGAGGGAAATTATCAGAAACTGGAATTCTGGACCTGAAAACCAAGAAAAACGCTAAAAATTATCTGGACTCCAAATGACCCGAAAGTTCACGAGGAATTTTGCTGGAATATATGTGAATTTATGGAGCAAAAACATACCATCAGGGGCCACCTGTTGGTGCCAAGCCAACAGGGCGTGCCCACCCCCTAGGCACGCCCTGATGGCTTGGCAGGCCAAGGTGGCCTCCGGGCCCTCTGTTCTGCTGTATGATGTGTTTTGACATATAAAAAAGATCAAGAGGATACTTTGGTTGTGTGAATGTATGTTGTTGATTCCTTTAGTGGTGTTGTGTGAATGTCGAATACATGACACTTCACCATATTTGGGCCTAAAGGAACGCATTATGGAGTGATAAGTAGATGATGGGTTGCTAGAGTGACACAAGCTTAAACCCTACTTTATGTGTTATTTCATAAGGGGCTGGTTTGGATCCACGTGTTTCATGCTATGGTTAGAATTATGTTAATTATTCTTTCATAGTCGCAGATGCTTGTGAGAGGGGGTAATCATAAGTGGGTTGCTTGTTCAAGTAAGAACAACACCTTAGCACTGGTCCACCCACATATCAAATTATCAAAGTAACAAACACGAATCTAGTCAACATGATGAACATGACTAGATGGAAACTCCCATTTGTCATCAGGAGGTCTTGCCTCATACTCTCTCCATTCCTTTACATAAGGTGTATTTGTTTTTTCAAAAGTCAAACGGGGTCATGTTTGACCCTGTTTTAAGAAAAATATACTAATATCCACAGTACAAAATTTATATCATTTGATACATCATGAAAAGTAGTTTCATATTTTATCTATTTAATATTGCAGATATTGTTTTATTATATAATCTTGGTCAAACATTCAAATGGTTGACTTGCACAGAAAACAGCATACCTTATATTCTAAAACAGAGGGAGTATAAGAGTACTTTCAGTCATGTCCTTTGCTATAAAAAGGATTGGTGTATCTTGATGCACACTTGTTACTTTTGTTACTTGTCACTTGTTACGAATTATCTTGCTACAAAACTATCTATCATTGTTACTCATAGCACTTGAAGTGAATACCTTGCTGAAAATTGGTTATCATTTCCTTCTGCTCCTTGTTGGGTTTGACACTCTTACTTGTCAAAAGGACTATGATCGATCCCCTATACTTGTGCGTCATCAACGCCAAGGCCGCGAGTCATCGGTGTCCTAGAGTCATAGCCACCGCACGTGAAGGGCTAACCTGTCATAGAGAGGTCTCGGATGCCTAAGCCACCGAACTCAAGTGGACGGTAAGCCTTGCTCCAGCTAACCAAGAAATTTCCGAAGGTGGAAGATCTCTCGAGATGCCACAAGAAACATCACACATGATACAATTAATCTTTTTGAGAATGGGTGCACGCAAAGCCATTGCCATAAGCAGATGTGTGAGGATGGCCAAGAGCATGTGGTAGACAAGGGCAAGCCATTCATCCCACGAGAGCAACGTGACACGCCAAGACTGTCATGTAGATCGAGATGCATCGGATACCTCACCATGTCGCTTATGTGCTCTGCGATCAAGCAGTTGTAACCATGCAATATCTTCTCATCCAATGCCCCTTTTCTCGCAAGGTTGGGTACGACATCCTCGTTTGGTGTCACGTCCCTATGGCCCTCCCTACTCCTCATGTCGAGTTCCTGTAGTGGTTGGTCGATGCTACCAAGATCACGCCCCTTTCCCTTGCAGAAAGGGGTTGCATCGATCATGCTTATTACTGCCTGGTTTCTCTAGAAACATCAGAATTCAAGTGTCTTCGACAATAACGATCCTGGTGCTCGGACCTGGCGCAATCCATCAAAGACGAGGCACACTCCTTGGCTAAGTTTGTATCCAAGGGTTTGACAATCCTCTGACTGGTTAAAATGTGTTAGTTGTACTGAGCATCCCCTTTGTCTTATACTCAAACAATATTTACCTCACTGGTCTGTGTACATGGCTAATGTTACGTTTGTAACCTATCCTCCTATCAATGAAATGATATGCAATATGCGTGCTCGCATAAAATATTGTGGGTCATCATTTTCCCCCAACTCCAATACATATTCAATTGAAACAACGACATTCAATTAAATCTAATCCCAACAGTGAGAGCTTGGACAACCACAAGAATAATGGTGAGGATGATTTCGAGAGGGTGTCGACTTTGATGGGATATAGATTTTAGCGGCAAAGTCAGGTACCAATTGTGGTGGTGACTCGGTTCCAATGATGAAGTTCAAAATTATGATAAACATTAAGGCATACATCCACATGGATGACATGCCTAATTCTTTTCATAATTTTGAACAACAACGTCGATTTTGGCGGCGCAGGCGACTTAATCTTGGTGGTGACTCGATTCAGACGGCAACGGTGAGACCCACTTCTCTCCCCCTGATGTTACAAACTATGCCAATCATTTGCGTGACACATACACTAATTCTCGTGGAGATCCTTATGTGTCCCCCTAATGGTTGGAATAATGTTTACAATTGCTTCTCCTCATTTGGGAACAACATCTACTCCATCGTAGTGATACAGAGGTTGTTGGGGCTAGAAGAGAAGTCAAGGATGTCGATGGCTAGAAGGAAAGTGAATGTTGTGACCATATAAAAGTGAAGAGGGCATTTTTATAGTTTCCAGCAACAGACGGCTAGAAAACTTGGTGGTAGGGAGGAGAGAGTTGAAACTTCCCTCCCGCGCGAGCGGTTTGGACGTTGGAATGCACTCCATATTGAGTCCCCCACATCCAAATATGGAGTCTCGTGGGCCTTGTGGTTCGCATATCGAGTGCTCTTGATAAATTATGGCGACTCTAGTCGAATGGCAACTTTGCTTGGCGTTTTTAGGTGAAAATCATTGCATGCATGTTATTCTGCCGATTGGGTCGATATAACGAATTTGTTAGAGTTTTCGTTAGAGCATGTCTAGCCGAAACCCTAAGATTTAACCCCTCAAACACCTACTCAAACCTTAAATCCTTAACTTTGAGGAGTTAAAAAATGGTTCCTAGTCGAACCCCTAAGTTGAGCTCCCTGTAGCTTAGATTTGGTTCGTGCATTTCATTGATCACTTACAATGTAACACACACAATAGACACACAAGCCGACAACACACACAAAACGAGAGAAACATAGGGCATGTTTGGATGGCTACAAAAAATTTCCCTTCCTTACTTGTCCATTGACCACAGGTTGGCCAACCGTTTGGATGACAACCAAATTTCCCAATGGCTCACAATTTTTTGGCCAGCCAATGTGATTTTGTACAAGCATGCGGGCGAGTTCTCGATAGTTGTTTCCTCTACTAAATTCTTGGCGTGCCATTGTTTTGGTATGGATGGTGTGGTATCAATCCAAATAGCAACATAATGCATCAATTAGTGGCTAGTGCATTTGCCAAAATTCAAATTTCTTTGGTGTGAGTGTAGTCAACTAGGGGCAAAGGGAGCAATGTGTCCAACACAAGGACTAAGGGTTTGTTTGGATTGAGCCCACACCGGCCCTACCAATATGATGGTGTGCCAAAAATTTGGCGAAGGAAACAACCATTCAGAACTCGCCCGCATGCTAGCATAGAATCACAACGTCTGGCAAAAAGATTGGCGGTCATCGGGAAATTCGGCTACAATCCAAATGGTTGCCAACCTAGGGTGAACGGCCCAAATTTTGGAGGGGAAACTTTTGGAAGCCATCCATACATACCCTAAGAACCCACCAATCCACAAGCCCACTACAAACCAAACCCACCTTCTAGCAGTTATACTCAAGAAGTCGCGACAAGAGGTGTGGGTGTTGTACCAACGACGACATGCGCATGATGATCCTAGATGTCTCGACGGTATGGTCCTTCATGGCGGACGAGCTAGCGATGGTCTACAGCGTTGTCTTCAAGTAGCCCGACACCGCCCACACTGGCATTGTCAACTGCGTTTACTTCCATGGCGAGATGTGCCACATCATGCTCGTTGTCACCGACGACATCCATTGTTAGTCTCTCCTGCTCGGCAACCATAAAGGCCCCTCTTTTGGGGGCGTCATGGACGCACATGACGACATACTATGCTGCATGCTTGACTGGTGGCTGCCGGTTGGGGATAGGGTGGGGTGATACGTCTCCAACGTATCTATAATTTTTGATTGTTCCATGTTATTATTATCAATCTAGGATACTTTATATGCAATAATATGCTATTTTACATCATTTTGGGAACTAACCTATTAACCCACTGCCTAGTACCAGTTGTGTTTTGCATGTCTTTAATTTTCCAAGAAATTTGTACCAAACGAAGTCCAAATGCTATGAAACTTTGTGATGATTTTTTGGACAAAAAAGACCATAGGAAGCTTCAGGAGGAGTTAGGAAGTGAGATGAGGAGACGACAAGGCAATAGGGCGCGGCCAGAGGGGTAGGCGTGCCCTGATGCCTTGTGGACCCCTCATGGCTCCGTCTGGCCTAATTCCACCTTCATAAATTCTTTAAAATCGGGAGACCAATAGAGAGCTGATATGTCTCCAATGTATCTATAATTTATGAAGTATTCATGACATGTTTACAACTATTTTATATGTTTTTGTATGATTTGATAAGAACTAATCCAGACTGACGATGTTTTCAGCAGAACTACCGTGGTGTCGTTTTTTATGCAGAAATAAAAGTTCTCGGAATGGGTTGAAAATTTACGGTGATTTTTATGGACCAAAAGAGAGCCCCAAAGCACAAGAGCTGGGCCAATAAGTGGACGAGGAGGCTACAAGCCCTCTAGGCGCGCCTTACCCCCCAGGAAGGGTGCTTCGGGCTTGTGGGACCCTCGGGCACCCCCTTGACGTGAGATCGACGCTAAAAATTCTTATAAATACCCAAACCTCCGAAAAGAACCCTAGACCGGAAGTTCCGCCTTCGCAAGACTCTGTAGCCACGAATAATCAATCTAGGACCTCCCTGGCACCCAGCCAGAGGGGTCCATCATCAACATGGAGGCCATGGAGGAGGAAGCCGGAGGGGTCCATCATCACCATGGAGGCCAAGGACTAGAGGGAGAACCTGTCCCCATCTAGGGGGGATGCCATGGAGGAGGAAGTTCAAGGGGGAGACCCTCTCCCCCTCACTCTTGATGGTATTGGAGTGCCGCTGGGGGAACCATCACCACCATGATCATCTTCATCAACCTCACCATCTTCATCATCGTCCTCATCTCTTTTAAGCGGTCATCTCTCTCGCACCCTGTTGTAATCCCCTACTTGAATATTGTACTTTATGCCACATATTATGATCGAATGATGTGTTGCCATCTTATAATGTTTTGATTAGATTTCTTTTGTCTTTTGGGTTGATTGATGATCTTGATTGGTTTGAGTTGTATGTTTTATTTTGGTGATGTCCTATGGTGTCGGTGCACTAGAGTTCGGGGACTCCAGTGCCCCTTACTCGTGCATGTGAAGTAGCAGCCGCCTTGAGGCAAGGCCCGGCAAGGACCTGCCGACCACAAGTACAAAAGATACCCAAACCAGGAAGCCTCGGCAAGGCGAAGCCCCAGCAAGGCCCCACCAGCGCACATGCCAGGTGTCGTTCCACCTGGGCACGTGTTGTGGCGCCGGCGATGGAGGGGCTAAGCGGTGCTGATGGGACGGGCTCTTGTCCAGACCCGCGGGCGGACAGAGATGCGTGACGATGCATTAAATGCGCCTGCCCTACCTCGTTAGTGTTAGGTATGATAGCACTGTAGCTCTGTACACCCCATGTACGCATTGTACGCCATTGTTGGGATCCCCTTCAGAGTATAAAAGGGGGCCCAGGGCGCTACAGGAAGGATCTTTGACCAATTCCCTAGCTCACGCGCATGGCAGCTGCTCATAGCGCTCCTGTAGCTAGAACCCTAAGAACACTCTCAATACAACCAAGCAGGAGTAGGGTTTTACGCATCCTTGCGGCCCAAACCTGGGTAAGATCCCCGCGTGCTGTTCTCCAGACCTGCTCTTTGCGAGATCCTTCTCCCCGGCCGAACCGAAAGGGGTCTCTCCGATCCCATAGGTGTTCGTCCCCCACGACAGCTTTGGCATGCCAGGTAGGGGAGCAGGTCGTGTGAACCTGTTCTGGTGATCAGCGCGCCAGTTCTTTCATACTCATCATCGCTCTGGCCCCCAAGAAGAGGGGCATAACAGCGGTCAACCCATCCCCGTCCGCTGTCCTTGTATCCGCGTAGACAGGTGACGGTGTAGGCGCGGGTGGAGGAGGAGGCGGAGGTCCTGAATTTCCATGATGCTCCCGTGATCAAGGACAAGCAAGCGGCGACGTTCGCCGCGGAGACACCCACGACGATGACGGGACCCCCCACACCGCTACGTCTCATGATAGAGCTGTGCCGCCTTTGGATGGTACGGTGAACTCCGAGAACGGAAGGGTATCTTCCGGGATGCCCACACCGGTGCCTACGCTGCGACCTTCCCAAGACGCGCGCGAGGAGCTGTGCCACGGTGCCCGCGATTCTCAATGTCCCCACGGAAAAGCTCCTACGCATCACTCCCAAGGTGCGTGGGACTAGCATACTTGCAAGCATGATAGTGGGAGTGATGTACGATTGCGGGACCGTGATGGATCTCCTTCTAACACGGTTAGGAGTCAGAGCACCTCGCGTTCCTCGCATCGTTCATAGCCAACCACATCAGAAGAAGCAATGGTGCGGGTGCAGCTACACCTGAACTACCCACTAGCTGCGGAGACGCTCGATGAGTGGAGAGCCACCATCCAGAGCCTCCTTAGCCTCACTGACAAGTTTCGGTCCACCGAACTGGCTCGCGCCAGTGGCGAGAAAGCCCGGGGCGGTGCGACCACAATACACTCTCCTCCACAACCACAACGCCGGTTGCCGACTGGGCGAACCGAAGCTTGCGACCGTTACTCGACGACATCATCCGATCCACGGATGTGCCGTGATGAGCATCATGTTTTGGGGGAACAAAGCAAGGAAGACGCTCGAAATGTGATCGAGCGACGGCAAAAGCATGCCATCAGTCTGATAGGCACGCGGGACCCACTATGGACAAGTCTGCACCAGGGTATCCTGTCGTCCTACCTTATGAGGTGGGTTGTCCAGCGTTTAGCCGTGAGATGCGGCAAGTCTAGTGGCCAAACTCCCGCACTTTCAAGCAAGAGGTCCCAGAGAAGTACGACGGCAAGACTCACCCGTCGGAGTTCCTGAGCATCTACACCATTGCGGTGCAGGCTCTCGGGGCTCGTGACGACAAGATACTAGCCAACTACTTCCCTTTGGTGCTTAAGCCCAACGTCAGGTCGTGGTTGATGCACCTACCGGAAGGATCCATCAACTCCTGGGCAAACCTATGCCACGAGTTTGTTGGCGCCCTTACTGGAGGCCACCAAGCTCCTGGTCAGGAAAGCGATTTGCACATCATCCCTCAGAAGGAGGGCGAGACCTTGCGCAAATACATCCAAAGGTTCAGACGCGTGCACCACAACATACCGAACGTTCATCCTGCCGCTGTTATTAGCGCATTCCATCAGAACGTGCACAACCGCAGGATGCGGGAAGAGATAACAACAAACAAGGTCCAGGATGTCGCCGAGCTCTATGCTCTGGCGGACAAATGTGCTCAGGATGAAGAAGGGAGAAGACTCCCCGGCGAGGATGCTGGTATAGGGGTCGACTCCGAGGATGAAGACACCGCCGCCCCAGCAAGGAAGGGCAGGCTCCATAACAAGAAGCGCTAGGACAAAGCCGTGCTTGCCGTCAAGGGACCCAGCAACCCCAACGCCGCCAAGAAGACCAAGGGCGACGACCCCGACAAGGATGTTGCCAGGTGTACCTCCTGCCAGGCTTTGGCGGCTGCCGACAAGCCGAAAGGCTCTCAAGCAGTATTGCAAGATCCACCGCACCAAGGGCCATGACCTCCAGAACTGCCGGGAAGTTGAGCAGCTTGCCAAGAAGCAGAAGTCCGAATACTAAAGGCGAGACAAGGGGAATGGTCAGGACAATGTGGAGGGGTCCGGAAAGAAGCGCGATGGCCGAGGAGGTCACCGCGGCAACGACAAGCAACAAAAGGACCAGCCCGCTTGAGGCCACGACAAGCAAGAGGATAACGATGATGACGCCAAAGAGGACGACAAGTCCGACGAGCATGAGTTCCAAAAGGCTACAGAGATGATGTGCATTGAGGGACGTGCCTCGCCGCATTCCTCTTACCACCAACTTAAACAGTGGGTGCGCGAGGTTAACGCGGCGGAGCCCTCTATCGGTGCCTAGAGACCTCTAAACTGGTCCAACACTCCTATCATCTTCGACACTGAGGATCACCCTAATCACATAACTGCAGTCGGGTGCGTGTCATTGTTGGTTTCTCCAATGATTCGCAACCTCAAGGTGACGAAGATGCTAGTCGACAGCGGGGCCAGCCTGAACCTGATCTCACCCAATGTCATCCAGAGGTTGCAGATTCCTGATAAAGATCTCAAGGCCATAGGTGCTTTCCAAGGGGTCAATTCAGGGAAAACTCAGCCGAAGGGAAGATCACGCTGCCGGTGACGTTCAACAGCGACTTAAATTTCAGAACAGAGAAGATCGTTCTTGACATTGCCAAGATCTCACTGTCGTACAATGGCATCCTTGGTCGCTCTGCACTGGCCAAGTTCATGTCAGCCACCCACTTTGCATACAATGTGCTGAAGATGCCCGGCCCAATGAGCGTAATCATGATCAATTCCGACAAGAAAAGCGCTCTTATCCGTGCCGACCAACTCTACCGGGGGGCAGTCGCAGCACTTGCCGCTAAGGCACTTGCTCCTACCGCTGAAGCTCCCGGAGGGGGGGGGGAGAAGATCGGCAAGGCCTCTTTCACGCATTCCGGCAAGCATGCCTCCTCGGGCTTCTGCGCTCCTGTTGACGATGTGCCAGAGAGCTCCACCGGCAAGAGCAAGAAGTCCAAGGCGGCTCCGCCAGAGACCAAGAAGATGCCCGCCAAGGAAGATGGCACGGGAGGAACTTTCACCATAAGTTCCACCCCTGATGACAAATAGGAAAGCGTGCTCGTCCCCTTCCTGTGGGCGAATGTCGATGTGTTTGCATGGCAACCATCTGATATCCCCGGTGTTCCCAGGAAGGTGATTGAGCACCACCTAGCCGTCTGCCCTCACGCGAGGCCCGTCAAACAGAAGGTTTGGAAGCAAGATTTGGAGCGGCAACAATTTATTGCTGAAGAGGTCAAGAAATTGGAAGCGGATGGCTTGATCAGAGGAGTACTTCATCCAACGTGGTTGGCCAATCTAGTCGTAGTGCGCAAGGCGAATGGGAAGTGGAGGTTGTGCATCGACTTCACGGATGTCAACAAGGCCTGCCCCAAAGATCCTTTCCCCTTGCCGCACATTGACCAGATCGTGGACTCCACCGCCGGCTGCGACTTATTGCCTTCCCTTGACGCCTATTCATGCTATCATCATATTTTCATGGCCAAGGAAGACGAGGAGAAGACCGCGTTCATCACCCCATGTGGCACGTATTGCTTTTTACGTATGCCTTTCGGGTTGAAGAGTGTTGGTTCTACATTTGCAAGAGCAGTCCAGATTGGTTTTGAGCCCCAGATACATAGAAATATGGAGGCTTATATGGATGACATAGTGGTCAAAATCAAGGACAAGGCCACACTCGTATCATACCTACAAGAAACATTCTCAAATCTGTGCAAGATCAACATGAAGCTCAACCCTGAGAAGTGTGTGTTTAGCATCCCGTCCGGCCAGCTTCTTGGGTTCTTTGTATCTCAACGCAGAATTGAAGCAAATCCCGACAAGGTCAAAGCGATCGAGCAAATTGAAGCACCAAGACGTGTCAAGGATGTGTGTCACCTTGCCGGCTGGGTTGCTGCTCTGAGTAGGTTCATTTTCAAGGCCTGCTGAGCGTGCCCTGTCCTTTTCCAAAATTTTGTAGAAGGCAGGTCCGATGAAATGGACTCCGGAAGCGGAAGCAGCGCTGCAGGATTTGAAAGAATACCTCTCCTCTCTGTCGTTCCTAGTCGCGCCAAAACCACAAGAGTCGTTGCTGCTATATCTAGCGACAACAAATCAAGTGGTGAGTGCTGCACTGGTGGCTGAAAGAGAGGTTGATGATGGGGCAGGGGCGGCGGCAAGACCGCCAAGCGACAAGCCAGGGGAGTCCCCGGCAGAGTTTGCTGCCGGCAAGGAAGGATCTGCGCAGTTGAATAAGGCAATTCAAAAGAGGAAGATGGTGCAGCGCCCAGTCTACTTTGTCAGCTCCCTCCTGCAGGGGGCTAGGTTAAGGTATTCTGGCGTGCAAAAGTTGCTCTTCAGCCTTCTTATGGCCTCGAGGAAGTTGCGCCATTACTTCCAAGCACATGTGATCACCGTTGTCACTCGCTTCCCGTTGCAGTGGATCTTGCGGAACCCAGAAGCTACCGGTAGAATTGTAGAGTGGGCTTTGGAACTGTCAAGCTTTGGCCTCAAATATGAAAGCACTTTGACTATCTAGAGCAGAGCCTTGGCTGAGTTCATTGCAGAATGGACTCCAATGCCGGATGAAGTTCTAGAGTCAACTCTCCCCGGCAAGGAAACCGATCAAGAGTGGGTCATGTATTTTGATGGAGCTTTCTAGCTGCAAGGTGCCGGTGCCAAAGTGCTGCTTGTCGCACCCACCGGAGAGCACCTCAAGTATGTGATCTAGATGCATTTTCCTCGGGAGAAATCAACGAACAACACTGTTGAGTACGAAGGACTGCTTGTCGGTCTCAGGATCACGGCAGACCTTGGGATCAAGAGACTTATTGTCAGGGGCGATTCCCAGCTTGTCATTAGGCAAGTGAACAAAGATTATTAGAGTCCATTGATGGAAGCTTATGTAGATGAAGTGAGGAAGTTGGAAGAATATTTTGATGGCCTACAAATGGAGCACGTTCCGCGCGCGGAGAACAGCATTGCCGATGGTCTGTAAAAATGTGTTGCCTTTAAGTTGGGTATGGAACCAGGGACCTACGTGCTCCGACTGACTCGACCCTCCGTGACACCATCAACTGGACAAGAGAAAAAAAGGAAGTTGAGTTCCGGCAAGTATTTCTCGGCAGGGCTCCCAGAAGCCGCCGGCGAGGAGGTTGCCGGAGACAGCATTAGGCTTATCGGTGAGCGTCATGCTCCGACAGAGCCTCCGTCTCTTGTCGTGGAAGCACGCGCTCCCGCCAGGCTTGCCAGGGAGCACCAGGCTTCAACAGGACCTCAGGCCCTTGTCGTCGAGACAAATGCCTCCCGGTAGAGGATATGCCTTTAGTCCTTGCTGTCGAGCCCCGGGCTCCAGCATGGGTGTAGCACATCGTCCATTACCTTTAGACAGGGGATCTCCCTAGGGAACAAGAGGAAGCAGAGAAATTAGCCCGCTGGTCTAATATGTACCGGTTCTTGGACAACATCCTATACAGAAAGATGTCGAATGTCATGAAACTCAAGTGCCTTTCTCGGGAGGATGGACTGGAGCTACTGGCAGAGATACATGGAGGCATATGTGGCTCCCACATAGGATCAGGAGCACTTGCCGGAAAGGCATTCCGGCAAGGTTTCTTTTGGGACATTGCCCTCTAGGATGCAACTACGTTAGTAACCAAGTGTGAAGCATACCAGTTTCATTCAAAGAGATTACATCAACCAGCTCAAGCCCTTCAGACAATCCCTCTCTCGTGGCCATTTTCGGTCTGGGGGCTCGACATCTTGGGCCCCTTTCCCCCACGCTGCTGGGGCTTTGAATACTTGTACGTTGCAATCGACAAGTTCACAAAGTGGCTAGAAGTGGAAGAAGTGAGAAAGGTGACAGCACAGTCAGCCGTCAAGTTCTTTAGAAGACTAGTCTGCCGCTTTGGTGTTCCCAACAGGATCAGCACTAACAATGGCACACAGTTCACGAGTCGCTCCTTCATGCAATATGTCCAAGACCTTGGCAGCAGAATCTGTTTTTGCTTCCGTTGCCCATCCAAGGAGCAACGGCCAAGCGGAAAGGACTAATGCTGAAGTGTTGCGAGGCCTCAAGACAAGGACTTTCGACAAGCTGCGCAAGTGCAGAAGGCACTGGATTGATGAGTTGTCGGTGGTTCTTTGCTCAATCAGGATGACTCCAAATTGAGCTACCGGCCAGACACCCTTCTCCCTCGTATATGGGGCAGAAGAAGTTCTCCCCATGAAACTCATATATGGGTCACCTCGAGTGCTCCCTTATGATGAGCTTGACCAAGAGCAATTGCAGCAATTGCAGCAAGAGGACGCGAAGCTCCTTGAGGAAGACCGTCTTCAGGCTGCTGTGAGAGCTACATGCTACCAGCAAGCTTTGTGCCGCTACCATATCCGCAAGGTTAATGCTAGAATTCTTGAGAAAGGCAATCTTATTCTTTGGCGAGTTTGGTTCGCTAAGAATTCCAACAAGTTGATGCCGAAGTGGGAGGGCCCTTATCGGGTAATACGAGTCACCAGGCTCGATGTAGTCAGCCTGGAGACCGAGGATGGCATCCCAGTGAGCAACTCCTAGAATATCGAACATCTTCATAAGTTCTACCCATAAGGCACGGTTGCCGGGTCACCCGGCAACCACCTTTTGTACAAGTCTTACCGCTGCAGCATGTAATCCTTGGTACAAAGCCAGGCGCAGACCCGGTGCGTAGTTGAATAAAGCTAAGTGTCCCGCAGATCTAGATTGATTCCCATGTTTACTTACATGCATGTTTATCTGAGATATTGTGTTACACTTACCCTTGGCAAGAGCTAACGGACCACCAAGGTACAACATCCATATTTTCTCTTCTTTTTTTCTCAAAGGGCAGAAGGTTACCCCACGCGCAGCTTTGCCAGGGGGAATTATGGTATGGGTACCTACAGACGGTGTTCAAAAAAATCTTGTTAAAAGGAGTACGGCAACGAAAAGATAAGTTGCAAAAACCCCAAGTGAATTCTTGCTATGAAGTTATTTTCCTTGGAGGATTTCGACTTCTGTATGGAAAACCTGCACGCGCGGGAACCTTGCCATGATTGGTTGCGCCCTTGCTTTGTTTCGGGTCCGCTCAACGGATTAAGAGAGCTGCGTCTGCACTCTTGTTTCATTTCGAGTCTGCTCAACAACTCAAGGGGCTGCGTTCGCGCCCTTATTCTGTTTCGAGCACGATCAACAACTTAAGCGGTTGCGCCAAGAACGCCGAGGTATCTTTCCGGCATTGACACCGCCAGCGGGCTGCTAAGGACTTGTTCTGTAGAGCGCTCACGGCAGGGCTGCACACGCCGGCAAGATTCTTCCGAGAGGACGTAGGGAAAATTCCATACAAAGAAATAGTCTAACAAGGAAGATAATATACAATTATTCAAAATAGGGTGAAACGTACATGAGGTGTCACTTTTTTCTGATTACATCTTTATTTGGCTTTCTCCCATAGGGGAGATTACAAGAAGAAATCCGAAAAAGGGGGGCACAGCCCGCAATAAAAATAATCGGCTAAGAAAGGATATTTATCTGGCCCGCCCCCGAAAGGACCTGGACTCACACAGGTGACGGGATGCGCCATCGTCGCTGTCGCCCACATACACTGGTATCGCTCCTTCAGAGCGTCCACGCCAAGCCCCGGCGGAAAGACGATGTGCACCTTCTGCATCTTCACAGTCTTGTTCTCCAAGATGGTCTACGCATCCTTGCCCTTGCTGGCCTTGGGCGGCATGGTGTCTATGGAGGCAGAGGCTGAGAGCAGGGAAGACGTGGAGGCACGGATGAATGAGCGGAGCTTTGTTCAGGCTTGAGGAAGAAGACGACGGCGATTCTTAGATTGAGAAAGGCGAGAGGTACACGAGCAGTGCCTCTGTGTTTTACTTTTTATGGGAAAGGCACGGGGCAGCTCCTTTACTAATTTAATACGGAGACGCTTCATGGGCGCGTTGCTGCAATGGCCGTGCCATGCGCATATCCCACGTCCCGCATTTGAAGGGTGTCATGGGGGGCGCAGTAAACATAATAATCGCAACCGCAACTCCTGCCACATGTGCCCGCGCACCGTTTGGGCCTAGCCCAACAACGCCTCGCACCATGTGTGGCCCAGGCCTAGGGGCTCCTGTCGGTGCACTAGACTTTGGGGACTCTAGTGCCCCTTACTTGTGCATGGGCAGTAGCAGCCGCCCTGAGGCAAGGCCCGGCAAGGAGTTGCTGACCACAAGTACAGAAGATACCCAAACCATGAAGCCCCGGCAAGGCCCTGCCAGCGCACAGGCTAGGTATCATTCCACCTGGGCACGTATCACGATGCCGGCAATGGAGGGGCTAAGCAGTGCCGATGGGACGGGCTCCTCTCCCGTCCTACAAGCGGACATAGATGCCTGGCAGTGCGTTAAATGCGTCTGTCCTACTCCGTCAGTGTTAGGTATGATAGCACTGTAGCTCTGTACACCTCGTGTATGCATTGTACGCCACTGTTGGGATCCCCTTTAGAGTATAAAAGGAGGCCCAGGGCGCTACAGGAAGGATCTTTTGACCAATTCCCTAGCTCACGCATGTGGTAGCTGCTCATAGCGCTCCTGTAGCTAGAACCCTAAGAACACTCTCAATACAACCAAGCAGGAGTAGGGTTGTACGCATCCTTGAGGCCCAAACCTGGCTAAGATCCCCGAGTGCTAGTCTCCAGACCTTCTCCTTGCACGATCCTTCTCCCCCGCTGAACTGAAAGGGGTCCCTCCGATCCCATAGGTGTTCGCCCCCCAAGACATATGGTGCCTTCCATGCTGTGCACATGTGAAGGATTCCCGCTGTAGGGTGTTGCAATACGTTCATGGTTTGCTTATTATGGGTTGCTAGAGTGACAGAAGCTTAAACCCGAGTAAGGGGTTGTTGCGTATGGGATAAAGGGGACTTGATACTTTAATGCTATGGTTGGGTTTTACCTTAATGATCTTTAGTAGTTGAGGATGCTTGCTAGAGTTCTAATCATAAGTGCATGTGATCCAAGTAGAGAAAGTATGTTAGCTTATGCCTCTCCCTCATATAAAATTGCAATAATGATTATAGATCTTGTTAACAATTGCCTAGGATAATTCCGCACACCGATCCATCATTATTACACACTCGCTATTTGTAATATATAGTAATATATTCTAACTTTATGTTATCAGCACCTATTTTAATATTTTAGTCTCCGGTATCATGCAAAGATATCCTCTTCATACCCACAACATAGTTTTATTTCTCGTTTCTAGATGGAAGCAAACGTTCGGTGTATGTAGAGTCATATCAGTGGCAGATAGGACTTGAGAGAATATTGATCTTACCTTTAGCTCCTTATGGGTTCGACACTTCATACTTATCACTTCCACCTATGGAAATTGCTATGATGATTCCTTGCACTTGGGGATTATCAAGCTCTTTTCTGGCGCCGTTGCTGGGGAACAATAGTGTGGGGTTGATATTCTCGTGTGTGCTTGTTTGCTTTCTTCACTAAGTAGATTTTGTTTTCTCTTTTGTTTTTTTATTTAATTGTGGGTGAAACAATCAAAAAATATTTAAATAATGCAAAATACAATATTTTCTTGGCCTCTTATTCCTAATTGTTTTTCAAAAAGATAAGTGATTGGAAGGTTATGCATTGGAGAAGTGAGGTCAACCTTGAACACTTGTGTTCATGCTCATGGAAACAATGTAGAATTTTTCATGGTAGTTTCTAAAAAATAATTATTCCCTTGTATATATCCATTGTATTATAAAAATAATTTGCCAAGATTTGTCTTTAGGATGACCAGGTTGCTTGTTTACTATGTGCGGTGCAAAAACAGAAACTTTGGTTGTAGTGTGTGAATTTATATGTTTACTGGAAGTTCAAAAGTTTCTGAAATTTTTACACAATACTTCTATGATTTTTTCATTTGATTCTAATTTTTCAGCATTTTAAGCGTTACATAAGTATGGTAAAATTTCAGATTGCTACAGACTCTCCTGTTTTTGACATATTCTATTTTCTATGTGTTGTTCACTTATTTTGATGAATATATGGGTTATATCAGGGGGGGTATGAACCATGGTGAAGTTGGAATATAGTATATATAATGGTAATATGAAATTGGAATGATTTTACAACAGTACCTAATGGTAGTGATTTGATTTATTATACTCACTACAGGAATCTGAGATTTTGCCGTCCGCCATGGCAGACGGCAAAGGGGGGAAACTCGGACGGCAAAGGCTTTGCCGTCAGTCAGCTGACGGCAAACTATACAGCAAAAAATATCCGGTAAAGAGGTGATTTGCTGTCTGCTTTTTGTATGGCGAACGGCAAAGACTCTTTGCCATGAGGGAGCAGACGGCAAATAAAACTGGACGGCAGATCAACAAGCCGTCCCGTTAAGTGCTAACGGCAGGCTTCCCCCTTTGCCGTCTGCTCTTAGCCCCCTTTTGCCGTCTGCCCCCTCATGGAAAAGGGGGACCCTAGACCCTCTCTTCCCCCTCTTTGCCGTCTGCTCTTGGCCCTTTGCCGTCTGCCCCTCACGGCAAAGGGGGGAACCCAGCCCCTCTCTTTCCCCCCCTTTGTCGTCTACCATGTGCCTCTTTGCCATGCGGGGGCAGACGGCAAAGGCTCTCACCCCTTTGCCGTCTGCCCCTCATGGCAAAGGGGCATCCCAGCACCTCTCTTACCCCTTCTTTGCCGTCTGCCTTGAGCCCCTTTGCCATGAGGGGGCAGATGGCAAAGGCTGAAAACAACCCTTTGCCGTCTGCCCCCTCATGGCAAAGGCTCAAAACAGCAACCTCACCTCTTTTATTTTCTATTATATCCAGCAAATTTCACAATAATCAGGATATATATATATTTGACAGGAATAAATTTGTTTCCATACTCATAACCATATTAAAATAACTTTCATCCATAGTACATACATATTATTCAAGTTGCTTCCGTAGCAAACCATATATTACACCAGTTAATCCATATGCATTCAAAGTTTCATATATATCCATATACTACAATAGTTTCAATACAAGCTTCCGTGAAGCCATGGTACAAGCAATCATATGCAAGCATTCCATCAATGTAATCCAAGCTTCCCGTGAAGTGAATGTAATCTGCAAAATGACAAATAAGAAAGTTAGAAGAAGAATACTAGATGAAGAAGAGAAGTATATGTAGGTTATTTCGGAGAGAACTTAGCTAAGTATAGGCCATTTAATAGCTAAGTTAGGTGGAATATGTCATCTTGGAGCTACATAGCCTTATTATGTCATTTAGGAGAGAACTTAGCTAGGTATAGGCCATTCTAGAGCTAACTTGGGTAAAATATGTCATTTTGGAGCCAACTATGATTATTAAATCCATTTTGACCTTATTATGTCATTTTGGAGATAAATTAGTCATTTTAATGAGCTAACCAAGGTTCTTATGATGTTTTTACCTAACTATGCTAATTATGTCATTTTGGAGGATAATTAGCTAAGTATGTCTTTGTTGGGGAAAATAACCTACGTAGAAGAAGAAAGAGAAGAAGCAAGAAGAAAAGAAGAAAGAAGAGAAGAAGAAGGAGAAGAAGAAGGAAGAGGAGAAGAAGAAGAAAAGAAGAAGGTCAAGAATAAGGAGAAGAAGGAGAATAAGAAGGAGAAGAAGAAGGAGAAGAAGAAGGAGAAGAAGAAGGAGAAGAAGAAGGAAAAGGAGGAGGAGGAGGAGAAGGAGAAGGAGAAGTAAAAGAAGGAGGAGGAGGAGGAGAAGGAGAAGGAGAAGGAGAAGGAGAAGGAAGAGGAGAATAAGAAGAAAAGAAGAAGGACAAGAAGAAGGAGAAGAAAGCTTCGCTCCTCCTCCTTCTCCTTCTCCTTCTTCTTCCTCCTTCTCCTTCTCCTTCTCCTTCTTCTTCTCTTCTTCTTCTTCCTTTTTTTCATTTCTCCTCTTTCTTCTCCTCTTATCCTCTTCTTCGGGCTAAATGAGCTAATTATGCCTTTTTGGAGCTAATTATTTCATTTTGGAGGATAAATAGCTAAGTATAGGTCATTTATTATTAAATAGGCCATTTTGGAGCTAACTAAGCTAATTATGTCATTTAGGTGGAAGCCAAGCTAAGTATAGGCCATTCTAGAGCTAACTTGGGTAAAATATGTCATTTTGGAGCCAACTATGATTATTAAATCCATTTTGACCTTATTATGTCATTTTGGAGCTAAATTAGCTAAGTATAGGTCATTTTTTATTAAATAGCCCATTTCGGAGCTAACTAAGCTAATTATGTCATTTTGTTGGATAATTAGCCAATTTAGTCTTTTTTGGATAACTCTAAGCTACGTGGAAGCCAAACATACCATTATCGTCATCACGATGGTGAAGTACAGTGGCTCTGGCTTGTTTCACCTGGAGAAGGCTGCCCTGGAGAACGCTCCACTGTAGAAGGGTCGTGCGATGCGTTTCGGGAGATATTCTGCACCAAACATCGTTTGCAATGTGTCGTTATCATGATGACACTCTTAAGATCACTACATTGAAATGAAACTCACCGTCCCCGCCATGTTAATGACTAGCATCGCCGGAGGGACTTGGCCGGTCTTCTCGCACATAGACTGTACATTTGGTTTCGACAAGTCAAACTTTTTAGTTATTAATGAAACGGACATTGAAATGCTAAATTTGAAATAATATGAAGAAGAAACTCACCACGAAGAGCTCGTACATGGCCTTGTTAGACGCATCATTCCGTGCCCTCTCCGCCTCAAGCAATGCAGTCGTCCTCTCCTCCAGCTCCTTCATCTCCTTATCCTTCTCCGCCAAAGCTGCCTTCATTGCTTCTCAAAACTGTCGGATCACCATGTCAGCCCTCGTGTGTCACAAAACAGCATCGATCTCCAACTCCGGCGGGGCCGGGGCACCCAAGTATTGCTCCCAGGTCATTCCTACCTCTCTCTCTCGACCGGGCAATGTAACAAACCCCGGGAAGTTTTTACGGCAAAGCACACCAAGGATGATGTTGGGCTTGCGGACACCCTTGGCAACAATCCAACCCCTGCAGTATGACAAATTAAAGCCAAAACAATAAATATTTGAGAAAACGTGAAGGCAAAAGGTTAAATAAGAGTAAATTAACTTACTTCTCCCCATTGGGCTTAATCGACCACCTCTGCTCGTGGGTCGCCGGCATGAGCGGGAGCCCCGAACTACCACGCTGGTAGACGGTAGCCCCCTCACCCAGCTCCTCGTCGCTATCAGCATGGCCACTTGGCTCAGGCTGACCCTGATCAGCCCAGGTATCCCACTGGGTCTCTGGGACCGTACCCTCATCCCTGCTTTGCTCCGGAGTCGCCTGGAACGAAGCCTCCGGAGTCACCTGAGGCTCGTCGACCTGAGGCGCGTTAACCTGAGGCTCGTCGACCTGAGGCGCGTCGCCTGAGGCTCGTCGACCTGAGGCGCATCGACCTGAGGCTCGTCGACCTGAGGCTCGTCCACCCTAGAAGTCCTGTGCTCAGGTGAATCAGCTTGGGGTGGCGGCGAGGAAGGCGTGGCAGCCACCGCCCTACCTCTCCCACGGGCACGTGTACCTTTAGTACAACATAAATACCAACATGAGTAATAAAATGTATATAAATACCAACATGACTACAACATAAATACCAACATGAGTACAACATAAATACCAACATGAGTAATACCTTTAGTACCTCTCGCCTTCGCGGGGACTCGACCTCCTCTCATGGGGGCCGCGAGAGTCGAAGAAGCGGCCACTCTACGCAGAGTAGAGAGCAACGCTCTCCGAAGAGCCGACTCAGGAATAATGGAAGTACCCATCCCACGACCCGCCGACGAAGGAGCCGCGGAGTGCTTTCGACCCTTTCCCACCATCTTTCAACACCTGTCATGACAAAGAGTAAATGAAATTAGTACAACATAAATACCAACATGAGTAATAAAATGTATATAATTTAAGTGTATCATCGTCATAAATACCAACATGACTAATAAAAATTGAATACCTAACATGAACTCAAAATTTATATATAGTAATAGTTGAATACCTGACATGAACTAATCGTGCTTGTCTATATATGCTTCGGGGTCAATAAATGCATCATGATCATCACTATCATCAATAAATGCATCATCATCATCACTATCAGGAAGAACATGTGGAAGGCCACCATTATGTAATTGGTCAAGAAGTGACAGGTCATCCGCAGCAGTAACCTCTTCTTCTTCCTGCTCTTCCTGTTCGGGCTCACGTGTTAAGACGGATTCACCGTCGCTGTCTACTTCAATGTTCTGGGGTGAAGTAGAGCGGTTCTTGAAACGTTTCTTGGACATACGTGTTTCTTGGAAGAATTCTCCTTCATATGTGTCTGGGTTAATGTGAGGTTCGTAATCCTCTTCATTGAGGGTAGGTGGTCTAAAATGTGGTGGCACTTCATAAACGACATCCCAACCTTTCAGATTTGGATTAGTTTGGCAGGCCCACGGTAGATAGAAAACTTGTGTCGCCTGTTGAGCCATAATATAGACATCTGGAACATCTAAGTGGGTGTTTTGGTTGATTTCGACTAGTCCTATATGTTCATGAGTCCTTCTAGTCTCCCTCGGCTCAAACCAATGACATTTGAAGACTACGACGGTCGGTGGGTTTTCACCATAGAATAGAAGTTCATAAATTGCTTCAACTCTTCCATAATACTCGATGCCTCCTTCGCTGATAGCAGAGACACAACAATTTGTAGTCTTTAGGTCGGGCATAGATAGCTCTTTGCCAAAGGTACGAAAGTGATACCCGTTGATGTTGTATTTGTGAAATGAACGGACCTTATAGTCAAAACCATTAGCGACTTGTCTCAACTCGGCGTCCATAGACTCTGCATCAGCCAACAAGTTTAATACGAAAGAATGGATGCATTAGCCGCAAATTAGACCAAGAAATCAAATGGACCATTAATGGTAATTAATTACCCTTTGTTTGAACCAAGAGATGAAACCGGGATAGTCGCCTCCATGCTTTGCGAGAAGCTCATACTCTTCGACGGAATCCTTTTCGATGACTGCTCCATCCGAGAATTCGGCAACATATCGACTATATCAAATATCCAGGAATAAGAGTAGTTGAAATGAATTAGAAGTTATGGAACAATAATTTACCGAGAACTTACTCGATGTACGGCCGCACTTGTGTTAGGTTGGTGAAGATATACAATGAAATGGTCCGCCATTCTTCGACATCCAACGATTTCCCTTTCAAAGCACCGGATGGTGCGAGCTTCCCTTTGAATAGGCTGAGGTTGGATCAACCTTTTTTTGGATTGTCATCATTGTACTGAGGCTTCGGGTTATGCAAATGATGATTTTTGGCTTCGTAGTGTGTTGTCACGAAGTTTGCCGCCTCCTCGGTAATGAATGCCTCGGACATCGATGCTTCAATTCTATGTTTATTTTTACACTTAGCTCGAAGCGTCTTCTGCATCCTCTCAGTTGAGAAGCACCATCGATTTTGAACGGGCCCCCCCAATCTTGCCTCGGTTGGGAGATGCAAAATCAAATGCTACATTGGATTAAAGAAGCCCGTGGAAAGATCTTTTCTAATTTGCAGATCAACTCCGGCGCCAACTCTTCCATTTCATCTAGCACGCCAGGCGATAGTTCTTTCGCACAAAGAGAACGGAAGAAATAGCTCAGCTCTGCCAGTACTAGCCATTCATCCTCAGGGATAAATCCATGCAACATCACCGGCATTACCCGCTCAATCCATATGTGCCAATCATGACTCTTGAGACCAAATATTTTCAATTTCTCAAGACTCGCTCCCCTCTTTAGATTCGCAGCGTACCCATCGGGGAACATCAACCGCATTTTCACCCATAATAGCATTTCCCTCATAGCTGGCCTTTGAAGATTGAACCATGCCTTTGGCTTCACTATGCTTTGCTTTCCTTTCCGTTATCGCAAGTTCTCTAACGGTCTATCACATAGAGCCTCCAGGTCGATTCTAGCCTTAGGATTATCTTTTGACTTCCCCTCTATGTCGAACAATGTACCAAAAATGGCCTCCGCAATATTCTTTTCAGTGTGCATCATGTCGATGTTGTGTGGGCAAAGGAGGTCTTTAAAGTAAGGCGGATCCCACAAACATGACTTGTGAGTCCAGGCATGTTCCGTATTATACCCTTTGAAATACCCTGGACGTTTAGGATCCGGCTCGAGAGCGTTTATCTGATCCAGGATCTGTTGGCCTGTCAACGCAGCTGGTGCAGTGTCTTTGACAACTCTACCTTTGATGAAATTCTTCTTGTCTTTTCTGAACTTATGGTCAGGATCCAGGAATTGTCTATGCATGTCGAAGCAAGAATACTTGCGACCAGCCTGCAGCCAACGGAACTGAAGAGCTGCCTTGCATGTGATGCACCGGAACCTTCCATGCACACACCGGCCAGAGAATAGCGCATACGCCGGATAATCATGCGTCGAGTACATGTACCACACATGCATTTTGAAAATTGTTTTGGTAGCGGCGTCGTAGGTCTTGAACCCATTATCCCAGGCTTCTTGCAACTCATCCTTAAGCGGCTGCATGTACACATTCATATTATTCCCCGGATAGTTGGGCCCTGGAATTATCAACGTCAGGAAAATGTTCTTTCTTTTCATAATCTCTCCGGGTGGGAAAGGAATGACAAATACAGGCCAACAACTGTATTGTGTTGCCGTCATACCGTACACATTGAACCCATCCGTGCTGATGGCAACTCTTGGATGCCTTGGATCTTCCGATTTATCCTTATGTAATGCATCGAAGTGCTTCCACGCAAAACCATCTGAAGTGTGTACCAGCATCTTGTTCCCATCCGCATCTAGTTCGGTTCTTTTGCCCAATTTGTGCCATGTCATCTGTCTGGCCGTCTCTTCGACCATGAAAAGACGTTGAAGTCTTGGTACGATTGGAAGATACCGAAGAACACTAATGGGGATTTTGGTTTGATTCTTCTCACCCATACTGTTGTCTACCACAATATACGTGGAAGAATTGCAAATGGGGCAATAGTTCAAGGCCGCATACTCAAGCCTAAATAAGGCACATCCATTCTCACACGCATGTATCTTCTCATAGGGCATCTTAAGTACACGGAGGATTTTCTCTGACTGGTACAGGTTTGGAGGCAGTACATGGCCTTCGGGTAGAAAGCGTCCAAATAACGTCATCATCGCGTCGTAGCATTCTCTGCCTAGGTTGAATTGAACCTTCAGAGCCATTACTTGCGCGATGGCATCCAGCTGACAAAGCTCAGTCTGCTCGTGGAGAGGACGTTTTGAAGACTCCAACATTTCATAGAAGGCCTTTGCAGATTCCTCCATCTCATCGTCTGAATCTCGAGCATCATCAAAGTCTTGCACCATGTCTTCGATCCCCGTACCATGCTCGTCGGTGTGACGACGAATCACCTCAGCTCTGGCACGTTGGTCAGACTCACCATGAAAAGTCCAAACCGTATAATTAGGCGTAAAACCCCACTTCTGCAGGTGTTTACCCATTTCAAACTCTGTCTGCTTTTTCCAGTTGTCGCAGTTGGGACAAGGGCACCATGTTTTTTGTTGGCCATTTGCAAATGCAGCTCTCACAAACCCCCTGGTTTTTGTTAACCATTCATTGGTCATGTCTTTCTAACTAGGGTGACCAGTGTACATCCAAGCACGATCACTCATGTTTCCTAGCTACCTATGGGCACAGAAGAAATAAATTAATATATAATTCATCACCTATATTCATCCGCTAATCAAGTTTGTCAGTTTTATTACGTCCATGCAACCTACACGCTAATAGGTAAAGATAGGTCCTAATCCCACCCGAGTATGTGTAGATTGGGTTCGTTTTCCCATGCTCTGCTCCAGATGCGATGCAGAATTTCGGCAGCACCTCCCCGCTGTTCTCCTAATACACGTCTCGGCAATAAGCAGAGAGGATGTGTACCCGAAGAACAACAGGGAAGCACGGACGAAATTCCGCATCGCATCCGGAGCACAGCATACGGGAAAACGAACCCAATCTACACATACTCGGGTTGTCCATGGATAACGTTGGACAATTTTTTCTTTACTAATAAATAAACCAACTAACCTAAACCTAAACAAACCTAATAAACCAACCTAAACCTAAACCTAAACTAACCTAAAACTATAACTAAACTAACCTAAACCTAAACTAACCTAAAACTAAAACCAAACTAACCTAAACTAACCTAAAACCAAACTTAAACTAATTACCTAAAACTAAAACTTAACTAACCTAAAAAACAAAACAAAAACAAAACTAACTAAAACTTAAACTAACCTAAAAACAAAACAAAACAAAAACTCACCGGGGGTGGGGGAGGGCCGGCCGGGGGTGGGACCGGCCGAGGGAGGGGCGACCAAGGGCGGGGCCGGCCGGGGGAGGGGGTTGCCGGGGGCTGGCGGCGGCCAGGGGAGGGGCGGCGGCGAGAGGAAGGGGCAGCCGGAGGGGGCGGGGAGGAGGCGGCGCTGGGGCGGCCGGAGGGGACGGGGAGGAGGGGTGGCGGCGCGAGGGCTGGCGGCGGCCAGGGGAGGGGCGGCGGCGAGAGCAAGGGGCGGCCGGAGGGGGCGGGAAGGAGGCGGCGCTGGTGCGGCCGGAGGGGGCGGGGAGGAGAAGGGGGCGGCGCTGGGGCTGGCGGCGGCTAGGGGAGGGGCGGCGGTGAGAGCAAGGGGCGGCCGGAGGGGGCGGGGAGGAGGCGGCGCTAGGGCGGCCGGAGGGGGCGGCGCTGGGTGAGAGAGAGGGGTGAGAGAGAGGGGGTCGCGAGGGGTGAGAACAGGCGGGGGAGACGGCCGTTAGGAGGGGGGCTCTCTTTGTCGTCCGCCCCCCGATGACAAAGAGCTGGACGGCAGACGGCAAAGAGGGCGTCGTTATGGGGTGGGGGAGGGGTGTGCAGTGGGGGGGCTCTTTGCCGTCTTCCCTAGCCTTCTTTGTCGTGAGTGGGCAGATGGCAAAGGCCTGGCACATGGCAAAGACACTGTTTGCCATGTGCCAGTTCTTTGCCGTCTGCTTTTGGACAGCAGACGGCAAAGAGAAACTTTGCCATGTGTCAGCAAACGGCAAAGGCCTGGCACATGGCAAATAACTGAATTCCAGTAGTGACTAACAGATCTGACGATGGTTGTGTTAAGTTTTTTGTGGATGAAGTGTTTGAAGATCGAGGAGTTATCAATATAAGAGGAATCAAGAGAGTAAATATTTTAGGGATACTCAAGCATCTAAGCTTGGGGATGTCACGGTCGGCATCCCATCTTTCTTCTTCAAGAATTATTGGTATGTCTTGGTTTTTGTTTTGTTCACATGATATGCATCTTTTGCGTTTGTTTTTTTCTTTTACTTTATGCACCATGCTAGTATGAGATAGTCCATGGTTGATATATTAAATGCTTCACTTAAGTCTTTTGAGTATGACTTTATAGAATGCTCTTCGTGCTTCACTTAAATCTTTTGAGTATGGATTTATAGAATGCTTTATGTGCTTCACTTATATATTTTGATCTTGGATATTGGTCAATCTATATTAATTGTAGAATTCTCTATGAAATTCACTTATTTCTTTTAGAGTATGAATAAAATTATCATCGAAATTGGGCTTGGAAGAGTATCATTAAAATATCATGCCTAGCTAAAAAGGCATTAAAGAAATAGCGCTTGTTGGGAGACAACCCATCATTTACCACTACTGTTTTTGTGTGTTCTCATGATTATGATACTGTATTAATCATGTTTTATAGTTTTTCTTCTTCAATAAAGTGCCAAGTAAGACCTTTGGGATGATCTATGGTGATAGTTGACTTGATTCTTTGCAAAAATAGAAACTTTTGCGCTCATTTCCAGAATTTTAGAAAAATCATAGAAGTGTGTTTTTGATCTGAATATTTTACGCAAGGTTTAAATAAAAATTTCCTAGCTTTTCCTACTTTTTCAGAATTTTTGGAGTAACAGAAGTTTGGCTAGTATTCAGATCATTACAGACTGTTCTGTTTTTGACAGATTCTGCCCTTAATGCATAGTTTGTTTGTTTTATAGTTTCTATGGCTTATATTGTTTAATAAAAATTGTGCAAATTATAGAGTATAGTAGGAATTATGTGGAAAAAATTATGAATCTTTTCCTTGACAGTACCCAAGTGAATGATATGTTTTATCCTACTAACCCATCTCACAAAGTTCCGTTAAGTTTTGTGTGATTGAAGTATCAAGTTTTTGGTGAGATATCGATATGAGGAGAATAAGGAGTGACAAAAACCTAAGCTTGGGGATGCCCAAGGCACCCAAAGATCAAATTAAAGGAATATACAAGCAATCATTTACTAGCTATTTGAATAAAATCATTAGATCTGAAATCTTGAATGAGAGAGAGTCCTCACATGGCTATTTAACTACTTGACTACGCATTGATCTTCACTTATATCCTTTTGGAGTACTTTTGTCATTTACTCCCGTGCTTCACTTATATCCTATGAGTGAATGGTTGAATGAATTGAATATCATAAATCTGAAATTATATGTGTTTTATATGCTTATCTCATGGGGAGTAATGACTTCACATATAAGAAGTATATGTGGTAAAATTTATTGAAAGTTAGCAAACACCGCATTGGTCACCTGAACAATTCATGAAATAATATTGAAGTAAGATAGATTTAAAATATAAATATACTATCTTGGACATCTTCTATGATTGTGAGCCCCATTAATTATTTTCAAATTTGAGAAAATTAGTTGAAGTTGGACAAGGAAGACAACGTAATGAGTTATGCTTGGGTGTATTTGTATAGAAGTTATATTGTTATGGATCCTCCAACATGTGGTGCTTTCTTAGGATATTTTGCTAGCCAAAAATTTGTAATAAGTAGAGATACTACTTGTGCATCCAGAACCCTTAAACCCAGTTTATTGCCATGAGTGTCCACCACATCTACCTATGGATTGGATAAGATCCTTCAAGTAAGTTCTCATCGGTGAAAAAAGCAATAAAAATTGCTCCTAAATATGTATGATATTTTATTCTAAGGGAAAATAAGCATTGTACAAACTTGTGATGGTAAAGAAATAAAAGCGACAGACTACATAATAAAGGTTGCTATCACAAAGGGAAATACAACATGACGTTCCTTTAAATTAAGGGTTTGCACATCCAAAATTAAAAAGTGCATGACAACCTATGCTTCCCTATGAGAAGGGCCTATCTTTTACTTTCATTTATTTACTTTTATGCAAGAGTCAATAGTATTCCTTCTTAGTTAAACCTCAATTATTCTTTAGTTGGCAAGCACCATGTGGTGGGGAAAGATCCAAGGATATATGGCCATTCAAATATAGTTGATCATGAATTATTATTCTCACAATTATCTATATGATAATTAAGTTGGGAGGCAAAACATTAAGCCCCTATCTTTCTCTATGTTCGATGGATGACATCTGCTCTAAAAATATGCTTTGAGTGTCAGAAATCATGGAAGACTATATGATAGTTGAGTATGTGGAATTTGCTAAATCAAAGCACTTACATAGACCCTTCCTGAAAATAAGATGAATTACAAATTTTGGTGACTGAAAGCATAGTTTGTTAGTTTTCAAGAAACTTTATGGTCTATACTTTAACATGTGAATAGCTTGTTACTTCATCATGAGAAGTTTTTTTAGATGAGCTATTGTTTATGATATATAATGATGCTAGAAAAAGTGTTTGGAACTATCATTGATCAAATTTATGCACTATGCTAGCATTCACACTTCATAAATTATTTATTTTATCATTTACCTACTCGAGGACGAGCAGGAATTAAGCTTGGAGATGCTGATATGTCTCCAACTTATCTATAATTTATGAAGTATTCATGGCATGTTTACCACAATTTTATTTGGTTTTTGTATGATTTGATAAGTACTAACCCGGACTGGTGCTATTTTCAACACAACTACCGTGGTGTCGTTTTTTTGTGCAGAAATAGAAGTTCTTGGAATGGGCTGAAAAATTATGGTGATTTTTTGTGGACCAAAAGAGAACCCCTAAGCCCAAGAGCTGGGCCAGGAAGTGGACGAGGAGGCCACAAGCCCTCTAGGCGCACCCTACCCCCCAAGGAGGGTGCTTCAGGCTTGTGGGCCCCTCGCGCACCCCCTTGACGTGAGAGTGACGCCAAAAATTCTTATAAATACCCAAACCTCCGAAAAGAACCCTAGATAGGAAGTTCCGCCTCCGTAAGCCTCTATATCCAAGAAGAATCAATCTAGGCCCTCTTCGGCACCCAGTCGGAGGGGGCCATCATCATCATGGAGGCCATAGAGGAGGAAGCCGGAGGGGGCCATCATCACCATGGAGGACAAGGACCAAAGGAAGAACCTCTCCCCATCTAGTGAGGGAGGCCATGGAGAAGGAAGCACAAGGGGGAGACCCTCTCCCCCTCACTCTCGATGGTGTAGAGTGCCGCCGGGGGGACCATCGCCACGGTGATCATCTTCATCACCTTCCTCATCCCTTTTAAGCGGTCCACTCTCCCGCACCCCTCTATAACCCCTTACTTGAACATGGAACTTTATGCCACATATTATGATCCAATGATATGTTTCCATCCTATGATGTTTTGAGTATATTTCTTTTGTCTTTTGGGTTGATTGATGATCTAGACTGGCTTGAATTGTATGTTTTATTTTGGTGTTGTCCTATGGTGCCTTCTGTGACGCACACACATGAAGGATTACCGCTATAGGGTGTTGGAATACGTTCATGATTAGATTATAGTGGGTTGCTAGAGTGACAGAAGCTTAAACCCGAGTAAGGGGGTTGTTGCGTATGTGATAGAGGGGACTTGATACTTTAATGGTATGGTTGGGTTTTACCTTAATGATCTTTAGTAGTTGCGGATGCTTGCTAGAGTTCCAATCATAAGTGCATATGATCCAAGTAGGGAAACTATGTTAGCTTATGCCTCTCCCTCATATAAAATTGCAATAATGATTACCGATGTTGTTAACAATTGCCTAGGATAACTCTGCACACCAATCCATCATTATTCCACACTCGCTATTTATAATATATAGTAATATATTCTAACTTTATGTGAACAACACCTATTTTAATATTTTAGTTCTCTGATATCTTGCAAAGATATCCTCTTCATACCCACAACGTAGTTTTATTTTTCGTTTCTAGATGGAAGCAAATATTTGGTGTACGTAGAGTCGTATCGGTGGCAGATAGGACTTGAGAGAATATTGATCTTACCTTTAGCTCCTTGTGGGTTCGACACTCCATACTTATCAATTCCACCATTGGAAATTGCTAAGATGATTCCTTGCACTTGGGGATTATCAAGAGCCACCCGAAACACTTTTTCTGCCACCGCAAGCCTCTGTTCCGACGAGAGGCCATCTCAAGACCTTTTACGGTACTCTGCCAAAGGGGAATCAACCATGGAGGCCATCTAGATGAACCTTGTTGCCTCCATGATGATGTGTGAGTAGTCCACCACACACATATGGGTACATAGCTAGGACCTATATGGCTCCTTCTCTCTCCTTGATCTTCAATACCATGCTTATCGCGAATCTTTCGGTGATCTATCCGATGTAATCTACATTTGCAGTGTGTTTTTTGGGATGCGGTCAATTGTGGGTTCATGATCATATTATTCATTGAAATTAATTGAGTCTTTTGTGAATTCTATTATGAATGATTGTTATAGCTTTGTATTTCTCTCCGGTCTATCTATTTGGTTTGACCAACTATATTGATTTATCTTCAACAAGAGTTGTGCGTTGTAATGGGTTCAATCTTGCGGTGCTCTATATGCGAGTGACAGAAGGGGACAAGACACATATTTGTATTGTTACCATTTAGGATAGAACGATGGGATCTAAACATATTTATTGTCCTATTTTGTCTCCATCATGTCACCTTGCTCCAAGTATTACTCTGTTTGTCACGAACCTAATACCATAGTTGCAGGCAGTAGTCGGTTGATTGGTAGAGTAATAGTAGTAGATGCAATTGTTTTGGTCTACTTGTTTATGGACGTGATGCTTACATACATGATCATTGCCGTGAATAACATGTCATAACTATGTGCAATTCTACCAGTTTCCCAACAATATATTGTTTACCCACTATATGCTATATTAAAGAGATAAGCCTCCAATGAACACTATGGCCCCCGGGTCTGCTTAAACATAAATACAAAAACCCTAAAAATACTTTTATGCAACTTATTTACTTTTAGTTTATTTTTCCTTTATATTATCTATCTCTATAAAGGTTTAATCCTTGCAAGTAACAAGATTAAAGGGCTTGACAACCCTCTTGCCCGCGTTGGGAGCAAGTGTTTGGTTCTTAGGTGTTGTTGAAAGGATTTTGCTTGGTTCTCCTATTGCTTTGATAACCTTGGTTCTCACTGGGGGAAATACTTATCTCTATTGTGTTGCATCTCCTCTCCTACTCAGGGAAAATCCCAACGCAGCTCACAAAAATAGGAATAATTTATGACGTCGTTGCTGGGGAGACATCATCAAACTCTCATCCGGTTCCTACACACACTGGTGCGATGACGTGCTATTATAGGATCGAAAGTATGTCTAGAGGGGGGTGATTAGACTACTTGACCAGATAAAAATTCTACCTTATCCAAATTTTAGTTGTGGGCAGATTTTAGCAATGATAGAAAGTCAAGCACACCCTACACATGCATGTCTAAGTGTATAGCAGCGGAAAGTAAAGACAAGCACATGTACTAGAGGGTAGGGTTAGAGAGATCAAACGCAATTGGAGACACAAAGATTTTTCCCGTGGTTCCGGTAGGTGGTTCTATCGTACGTCCATGTTTATGGAGACTTCAACCCACAGAGGGTAACGGTCACGAGAGTCCGCGAAGGGCTCCACACACGAAGTGTACCACGAAGAAGCAACCTTGTCTATACAATGATGGCCTATGTCCATGGAGGACTAGCTTTACTCGAGGTAGATCTTCACGAAGTAGGCGATCTCCTTGCCCTTACAAATTTATTGGTTCAACTCCACAACACGAAGTAGGAGGCTCCCAAGCGACACCAAACCAATCTAGGAGGCACCACCCTCCAAAACGTAATAGATGTGGTACTGATGTTGAAATCCTTGCTCTTGTGCTTCAAGATGATAGACTCCTCAACACTCAATCACTCTCTCAAAGATTTGGCTTGGTAGAAGATATTAAATGGGTGGAAAGCAACTTGGGGAGGCTAGAGATCAAGTTTCATATGGTAGGAATGGAATATCTTGATCTCAACACATGAATAGGTGGCTCTCCCTCAGAAAATCACGTGGGATAAGTGGGGATCTATTCTGAATGCTTCTCTTGCGAGTGAGTGGTAGTGGAGGGGTATATATAGGCATCTCCAAAAATCCAACCATTACACCATTATTGACCAACTCAGTTGTATCAATTTGTTCAAAATGTGGCAACTTTAGTAATCTCGGTGAGACCGATATACTATTCTCAGTAGTACGATATGAGTGGCCGAGGGAAGTTTCCAAACTCGGTGACACCGATTCATAAAACTCGGAAATTCTGATTTTATAAAGTGGGACACGAGAATGTTGGTCACTAAAAGTAGTTTGCACCGATATAGAACTTGGTGGTACCGAGAAGCTAGGGTTTGGCTGGGTTCTGTCTGAAATGAAAATCAGTTGGGCCGAGTGGAGAGAGTTGGTGGCATCGATTTTGTGTGGTAGGGTTTAGACAGAGTATTTGTTGGAGAGCTTGTGGGTGTTTTTGGTGGCTAGCAGTTGTGCATGTGGAACATTTTGTTCACCAAGATTACCTCACCCCCTTTTAGTAGTATTGGTATTCCTATGGACTCAAAGTGATTTTTCACAAAGTAAAATATAGAGTCTCCTTGCTTGTAGCCTTGCCAATCCTATTTCTTGCATCTTGGGGTCTCCTCACAATCCTATAGCCATCCAATCATTGAAATTCCTGGAATATACTTAGTGGAAACATTAGTCCAATAAGATATATGTTGTTATTAATTACCAAAAGCACCAAGGGAGCAATTGTGCTTTCAGATATATAAACGGTTTTAACCCTTTTAGTGACACAGTTTAAAACGGTCACCTTGCTAGTGCGGGCGACAGGGGGTCCATCGCACATTCTATACATCCCACACAGTTCAAGACAAAAACTGTTTGCAATTTGGATTAGCATCACACACGGTAATTTCATGAAAATTGTATGTAATATGCGATTCACCGCACACGATTAAAAATAAAAAACTGTGTGTGATGTAAATGCCATCACACACAGTTGGGTCGAAAAAACTATGCACAATGTGTGATCTTAGCGATGTGTTAATTAGTCCTAAAATCAGCTAGACGTAATCAATTTACTATGATCATCTTTTGACAATCAAACATAACGCAAAAATGCACATTCAAAATCCACTATCTGATTCCTTTTCAAGCTTTTTCATACAACATACAAAAATAAAAACATACTATCCCACATCATATGACAGCCAACACATACAACTAGCAATCACATCTAATTACGTCGTAAAGCATCATCAGTCTCTTGTTCCGACATCAACTCCCAAACCTTCCAAGATTTCTTATTGTATCTCATCATGAAAAACCAAGAGAAAAGGGTGAAAAGGTCAAAAAGTAAATCCTTATACAGAGCAGCGATTCAGTGCCTAGGCTCATCTGCACCTTCGATCATAAACAAATCAAAAAAAATACTAGAAAACTTTAAAAAATTCCCATTTTTTGCATGGTAGAGAATTTGGTGCACGAGTTTCGCTCCAAATTTCAGATCATTTGGACATATGAGTGTCCCTCGGCAAAAAAGAGAAATTTGGGATCTATAAAAAAGTTTACTGTTCATGTATTATTCTGGCCCAATTTGTTTTTTTGCTGACAGTGACTCGAATGTCCAAATGAGCTGAAATTTGTAGCGTCCCCAAAAAACAATTTTATAGACCGCAAAAAACAGTTGGATTTTTTTGAATTTTATTTCTATTTTAATGATTTTTTACATTACATACTCAAGTATCCTACTTGAAATTAGTTCTTACACTAGTTATGCATAATATTTCTATCAAAAAGTATTGCAATAGAAAGTTCGGGACTTCACAAGAGAGATTATGTGATTAGTTTGATGTCTTGGGGAATCTTGATGGATGAGAAGAATCAAGAATTGATTAGATAGCTAGAGACATCATACTTAGACATACAAAAAACAAGATTAGATTAGTACTAACCAGCAAGCTAGCTGCTTTCGTCAGCAAGTCCATCGTTAGTGATACTTGTGGTATCCTCAGATGAGGAATTTAAGACCACCGGAGTAGTTCAAGAATTTGTAGCAATAGAAGCATTTGAACATTCAGGTGTAGAATTAGCAGTTTCACGTTCGGTGCATTTCAAACAAGGTGGAACAAATTCTTACTGAGCGGTACTGATCTGTTGAGCCAGTAAGGAATCATTTTCCCTTTGGAAATCCTCATGTGATACCCTTAGTTTCTCAAGATCTTGCTTTCTTTGAAGAAATTCATAAGAAAGCTTCTCATGATCGGCTAAGAGAGCATTATGATGACTCTGAAGGTTATCATACTTTGTCTGAAGACTTTTGAGGTCGTGAGACAAATTGAGTCCGATCCACTTCATCGTTCAATAGATCATCACTTTTTTCTAGCATTTTCTCATGCTTTTCAAGTGCACTTTGTTGCTTAGTGGCAGTGTTAACAGGTTTAGCATAGCTAGGTTTCACATATTCATCAAATTCACCTTCACTTGATTCAGATGAGGAATGATGTTTGTGTACCTTTGAGCCTTTTGCCATGAAGCAATAGGTGGGAGCATAATCATCATTGTTGACGTCAGAGTCGTTGGAGTAGTCATTTACTTCATCATTGAAGATGGACTTGCTGACGAAAGCAGTAGCAAGAGCAAGGCTAGCGACACCAGATTTAGATTCCACCTTAGATTCTTCCTCTCCTTCATATTCTTCATATTCTTCTTCTGAGTCCATTTCCTTGCCAATGAAAGCCCGAGCCTTTCTGGAACCATTCTTCTTGTGCTTTGAGGACTTTGAAGATGAGGACTTTGCAGATGAGGACTTTGAAGATTCTTCTTTTTCTTCGAGTCATCAGAACTGTAATCCTTGTATTTCTTCTTCTTCTTTGGTTCTTTTTCCCAGAGAGGACAGTCAGAGATGAAGTGACCAGGTTTCTTGCAATGAAGTGACCAGGTTTCTTGTAGTCATCTAAGGAATCTGATTTCCTCAAACAACTCTTTGATGACTTTCCAAATCCACCTCTCCTTGAGAACTTCTGGAATTTCGTCATGAGCATTGCTAGCTCCTGACTCAGTTCTTCAGGATCACCAAGGCTACTATCAGAATCTTCGCCTTCGGATGAGGAAATTTCGTTTGCCTTCAGAGCACGAGATCTTCCATAGCTTGTCCCATAGAGGTCTCTCTTCTCAGCTTGTTGGAATTCATGAGTATTAAGTCTCTCAAGAACATCAGCAGGATCAAGTGACTTGTAGTCTCCACATCCTGAATCATCAAAGACAGAGTATCGAAAGAGGAGTCAAGAGATCTTAGCAGTTTCTTCACCACTTCATGGTCAGTGATATCAGCGGCACCATTGCTTGAAGTTCATTGGAGATGTCAATGAGATGGTCAAAAGTTTGTTGAAGATTTTCATTGCTGAGTCTCTTGAAGCGGTTGAAGAGATTGCGAAGAACATCAACACGACAGTCACGTTGAGTGGAAACACCTTTGTTGAGTTTGGACAGCCTATCCCAGATAAGCTTAGCAGACTCCAAAGCACTCACTCTGCCATACTGACCTTTGCTTAGATGGCCACAGAAGATATTCTTCGCTTGAGAATCGAGTTGCTTGAATCTCTTCACATCAGCAGCGTTGACCATGGGAGTAACTGAGGGAACACCATTTTCCACAACATACCAGAGATCGTTGTCAATAGCTTCAAGATGCATGCGCATCTTGTTCTTGCAGTAGGGGTAGTCCGTCCCATCGAAGGTAGGACATCTCGCAAAAACCTTGATCATACCTACAGTCGACATAACTAGAACTCCAGGTGGTTAAACCAAAATCACACAGAACAAGGGAGTACCTTGCTCTAATACCAATTGAAAGTGTGTTATATCGACTAGAGGGGGGTGAATAGCGATTTTTACAAATTCATCACTTGAGGAAATTGAAATGTGATGAATAACTAGGAGCGGATTAAGTACTCAAGTGCATGAGAAACATAGCGATAGCATAGCCATCATGATGAAATAAAACATGCACAGATTACAAGTAGCTGATACAGGATAGGCAGGTGATGAACAAGGTAACTTGAAGAATTTGAGGTGAGGAAATTGTGAATGTCTTCAGTCAAATTCTTCAAACAGTAACGATCAATTTCATCAACATGTATGTGAGGAATGAAGAGGTTGAGGAAATAGAACCAGGTAGCTCGATGAAGACAATGGTTTGATGACCCAGTTCCAACTGCTGTGACTGTCGTACTTCTGGTTTGGAGCGGCCTGATATTTAAACCAGAGGACACATAGTCCTAGGACACATGGTCCTTACCGTATTCTCCTTGAGCTAAGGTCACAAAGTCCTCGTCCAACACTCGTGGTAAGTCTTCAGGGTAGACTTCCAAAACCCTCACAAAATGGTCACCCGACGATCCACAGTTTACTGCTCGATGCTCTAGACCAAGGTCACTTCGTCATCCCCAATTGACTGCAGGATGCACTAGACAATGACGCCTAACCGTCTGGAGGATGCACGGTCCTCAATGGTAACAAGTGTCGGTTCCACACAGGAATTTCTTCAGTGATGCTCAATCACTATGGGTTTGGTTGTTTGGTTGTGGGTTTTTCCTCACTGATGATTTTCTCTCAAAGTCCTCAAAGGATGGGTTGCTCTCAAATGACAAGTGTCAGTTCTCTCTCGGAGCGGCCAACCAACTAGTGGTTGTGGGGGTTGGCTATTTATAGCCAGGGTGCAACCTGACATGATAAGACATAAATGCCCCCAATGATATGACCTTTATGTGGATGTTATGACTGGGGACAGCTGGCACTAAGCACAGCAACGGTCAGAATTTTGAACTATGAAAGTCCTTAGGCTTACATGTTGCTCACTTGTAGGCAATTCGCACTTGAGAAATCCTAACTCCTCAGTCAGATCAATTTCATCAAAGACCATAAGAACTTCGTCTCTGTCACTGAAGAACTTGACTGAACTGCAAGAGATTTCCAAAGGCTTCACTTGAAGGATTGGATGGGTTGAGGCTTTTGGAGTTGAGCATCAGTTGGAAATTTTCCTTAGTATTACCTTGGCCCCCTTTAATAGTACGGTGTTTCCTATGACTCAAAGAAAGGAAATGAAATTACGAAAACAAAAGTCTTCACACTTCATAGTCCTCGTTCATATCTTTAAGGTCACACCAACTTCTTCATTCTCAAAGTCTTTAGCAAAGTCTTCAGCTGAAGACATACATTTTTAGGCGTCGGTAATCTCTGAATATATCAAACTCCTCATAGACTTATAGAGCCTATGTACACTCACAAACACATTAGTTCCTTAACCTATAAGTCTTCAATACACTAAAATCACTAAGGGGCACTACATGCACTTATAATCTCCCCCTTTTTGGTGATTGATGACAAATAGGTTAAGTTTTTAATGAGGATAATACTATGAAGTGTAAATACTGAGTTTGAGGAATTTGATTGCAAGATATAGAAGAACTCCCCCTGAAGATGTGCATATTTGAGGAATTTTCTTTGGACTGCAAATGCACATGGCAGGTTAAAAACATGGAGAAATCCCCCTATATCTTGTAATTCATACACGCATTTAACATATGATATGAAGAATTTGAAATGCATGATGAAAATGGTGTCTGACGAAATTCATCATGCATGCATTAAGGTGCTTGAGGAAATAAACATGCGGAAAGAAATTCAAAAGGGCCAGACCACCATCAGACTTAAGTTTACAACTGAAACAACAAAAGCTTCAGAAGAGCAAGAGTTGAAACTTAAACAAAAATAACCCATATATAGAGACCCGCTTGAAGACTAAGTCAAATTTTCTCCCCCTTTGTCATCAAAGACAAAAAGGGACGAAAAAGTGAAGACTAACGCCCTTGAAGAATTTCATCTTGTTGGTGAAGAAGGAGCACCAGCGTTGTCAGGGCCGTTTGTCGATGTAGGGCCTGCCGCGGTGTCGTCAATGTCCTCAGCTTCATTCGTCTCACGCGATGAATAATAGGAACTTGTAACCATCAGAGGAACTTGAACCTTCTTGAATTTCTTCTGAGGAGGATGAGACCAGTCAAAGTTTTTCTAAAAGTCCATGTCCTTGAGTTCTTGAGGAGTCTTGAGGTGTGTGAGAATGGCCCATGCGCGATCGAAGATTTCATGCACATAGTAGTGATTTTTCCTCACAGAGTTCTGTGTCACTGTCATGTTCTGAACTTTGGAAGCCAACTGACGCTTTACCCACTTGTGATTGCGATCAACCTTCTGATGAAGACTTATGAGAAACTCATGATCAATCATGACACGAGGAGCAGACTCTTGAGGCTTTTGCGCTGAGGCCTTTGCTTCAGAATCCTGGGTTGCAGTGTCACCATTGGTGGAGAAGGATGCAGCTTTGAAAAACTAACCATCCAGTGGGCGAGTGCCTTCATCAATGACAGCCTTTCCTTTTCGTTCAACTAAGGCAATTGTGCTTTTGAGGACTTCAATTGGGGGCAAGAAGCCAAAGTGATTCTGGAAGTCCGCCTTGAAGGGAACTGAAGACCTTGATCTGATGAACTTCATGATCCAGGGAGCATAAGGTTTCAGTTCAAACGGGGCTAGAGCAGCATTTGACAATGTCCTCATGAAGAAATCATGGAAGTTGATGGGAATCCCATGAATAATGTTGAATAGCATGTTCTTCATGACTCTCTCCACTTCTTCTTCTTCAGAGTTGTGGCCCTTCTGAGGACATAGGGTGTTGGTTAGAATGTGGTAGACCATCCTGGGTACATAGAGCAAATCCTTCACAAGGAAGGTTGTCCGTTGAGGTTTTCCAGGAGCTAATGGCTTCATCAGCACTTGCATTAGTTGGTTGGGTAGAGCTGGTTCATCAAACAGGCAGCGTGCTTCTTCTGAAGGAATTGGGACAGGGACTAACCGAAGCAATTCAGATGCTGGAGCAGTGAGGTGAGTACATCCAGTCATCCAGTCCAAGACCCAGGAGTTGATGTCAGAGGCATCACCTGTGATGTGCCGTGTGGCATAGAATTGAAGAATCAGTTCTTCATTCCAGTCGCAGATATCCACACAGAATGGAAGGATTCCTGCATCATGAAGAACTGAGAGCACCGGTGTGAAGGATGGAATCAGCATGAGGAATTTGATGGTGCTCGAAGACTTTCTTCTTGTCAAACAGAACTGATGCATAGTAGTTCATCTGAGTTGGAGTCCAGAATCTTGTTCGACCATCCCTTGTTGAGTCATATGGATTAGGACTAGTGAAGAATATGTGCTCATCAAAGAAATTTGACTTGAGGACTTTGGGGCGCTTTGAGCCGTTGAATGGCATCCTTGGCTTCGGCTGAAGGTCTGGGTTGAAGCGGCCCTTGATCTCCTTAGGCATAGGAGGAATTTCTTTAGTCTGAGGAATTTGCGGAGCAGTTTCTTGAGTGGCAGTTGGAGCAGCAAAGTCATCAGCTGATGCAGCTGGAATTTCTTCAGTGGCTGGAGCGGCCATGCATTCAAATCCTTTGTGAATTTCTTCAGTCTGGGCTAGGGACTAAGGAATCTGTGACAGAGGAGTGGTCATTGGAGAATTTGGGTGAGCAGTTTCCCAATATTCGTCATTGATGACAGGAGTTGTATTGTCAATGTCCACATCCTCATCAATTTCTTCAACGCAAGCCTCTTTAGCAGTAAACTAAGGCTGGGGCGACGATACCTGTGGAGTTGAAGCATTTGCTTCCACTTCAATGTCTTCATCAATCTACTTTGTTGAAGCAGCAGAATGATCTTCTTCATCTTCATCATCTGGGATGACATAGTCAACGCCAAATGGCATTATCTCATAGGTTGGTGCTAAGGAGATTGGAGTGGCATCTAATGGTTTAGTTGAAGATTTTGGCAGAGTCTTCAACTTCTTCACGGCTGAGGAATCTAAAGTTGAAGCTTTTCTCTTTAGAGCCTTCTTCTCAGCAGCCTTAGTTTTCTTCACTTCTGATGCAGAAGGAAGGTTGATTTGCTTCATCTTTGAAGATTTGGGGGTTTCAGAGGAGGGTGAAGGGGCAGCAGTTTCTTCAGGCACGACTGATGCAGTCGTCCTTGTGGGTTCAGTTTCATCAGGCGCACCAATGCAGGGTGCCCTAACAGGTTCTTCAGCGGTCTGACTTTCTTCAGTAGCGCTGGCAGTTTCCTCGGTAGGCTGAGCAGTTTCCTCAGCCTGAGGAATTTGTGGCTAGGAGCAAGATGCAACCCTTGAGTTGTGATCATTGATGACTTTATCAGCAATGTTAACGAAGTGAACCTTGGCGCCTTGCCAATCAACATAGTATGAATTGAATTCCTCACTGAGGCCTTTGATCTCAGTTTGCACCTTCACTAGTTCCTCAGGAGATAGATTCAGAACATTTTTCCTGCAATTAATGCTCTTTCTTGTACTGAGCCTTCTTGGTTTGTCTGGCCTTCTCATACTTCCATTTTTCTTCAGTGATGAAGGCAGTGAGGACATGATCTAGACCAGGAGGCAGCTTCAAGTCATCAATAGGCATTTTGGTATCCTTGTGCCAGATGTCAATGAAGTTCAGCACAATTTTTGAATCAAGCAAAAGAGGAATTTGAGAATCCTTTGCTTCAACCACTCGTTGTTGCTTATTTCTGATGATTTCTTCCAGTTCCTCATCATCAACTTCATCTGAGGAATCTGATGGTATTGTGAACGCCACCTTCTTGGGTTGGGGACTTGGTCGAATGCCTCGTCCAGCAGTTGATTTCATTTTCCTTAGAGAAGGACCGCTTGAGGAATGTCCTTGGGCTGAAGAACTTGCTGATGCCCCAGAAGCAATTGAGAATCCCTCAGTCCTTTGGCATGATGCAAGATGCACAGGAGTTGAGGACTTAGCAGCAGCAGCCGAGGACTGAGCATCTACTGACCCAACAGCTTAGGCCTTTGAGGGCAGAGTTTGAGGAATCTACTTTGATGACTTTGAAGATGAAGGATTTGACTTCATAGCAGATTTCTTCATCATCTTTTTCTTCGCAGCACTTGCAGAGGCTCCGGCAGTGACAACAGCAGCAGATTCTTCATTGAAATTCTTCACAACAGCTTCAGCAGTCCTCTGAAGTTTGAGTTGACGCTTTGCCCACTCAGCGGGAAAGTCTTCACCGTGAGAAACACTTGTGGGATCAACCTCTTGATCATCAGCAGGAGGAGCCCTGTTGCAAGGGGGTTTGAGTGTGAATTTCTTCATGTACTTGGGAGTGACATAGCGATATTCCTTACATTCCCTCACCCACCTCCGTTCAATCCTCTGAATTCTGATTTTCCTTTGTTCTTTTGTCTCTTTGCCGTGTATGGAGTCATCTGGTGTACAGTAACCAGCATACAAATGTTCAACTATCTCAAAAGCAGTATTCTGTTCATCTTTCTTTCCACCTTTCTGTGGCTTCTTCCCATCAGCCATTTTCTTCAGTTGAGGATTTTGAACTCTTGAAGATTCTAAAGAAGTGCACAGTTTTTCCTCAAGAAACGCTGCAAATGACTTAAGTTGATGAGAACCTAGTGATTCATCAGCGGACATGTTTGTACCTGTGAACAGAGTATAGGTGCGAGGAATTTGAAGAGGTCATATGCGTTCTCAGAAGTTTTTCAATAAAATTTGGTGTGAGGAATTTGACCATGGGTGTCTTGAGGAATTTCACTAAGTGTTCTTTGTCTTAGGTTCCAGAGTTGTGCAAATTTTGAGGATTCACACAATTGAGGAATCTTGAAGAAAATCATAACTTAGGGAAAGACATCAAGTGTATGAACATGTAAGGTGCTTTAGAATGAGATTTTTGAAGAATAAACACTTTTTTGAAGATTTAGGAAAACTTGAAGATCAAACAAGGGTAGTAAGAATAGATTTTATTTACCCTGGTGAAGAACACGATGAACTGTGAGATGAGATTGAGGAAGTTCGTCAGTCCAAATCTCCCATGCCCTAGCTCGATAGAGGGAGACAGCTACAGCGCCGGTGGGATGAAGACTTCCGCGGCCGATGTGAGTATGGCGATGGTAGGGTCGAGGAAGTGAAGCTCTTCCACATCGGCGGCGATGATTTTAGCGGCAGCGCTAGGTCGGAGCTCGGGAGAGAGTAGGATTGAGGAGTAACCGAGCACAGTGAAAGGGGAGAGGTATTTATAGCGGAGGTGAAAACTAATCCGTCTGAAGATTTTGGACCAGATTGCCCCTGACCCTTGCTCCCCACGCGACATGTGTCACCGACGTTCTAAGTAGTGGCGATAGTGGGGGATCGTGGGTTATCCAGTCATGGGAATCGGAACCGATTGAGCAGGCACGCCAAAAATTTTGATAGTGAAAATTTTAAAGTTTTCGTTCGCAAATTCTTCAGCTGTCAAGGACATAGTGAATACTTTAAACAAGTTTCAAAGTAGAACGCATATGAAGAATTTGTGAACAAACTGGGTTAAGTTTAGCATAGAGGGAAAAGGGTCCGATCACATTCACTTAGATGAAAATCAACTGGAAGAATTAGCAATAAGTGAATGTCGTTGAGGACTTGAAAACTCAAATATATATAGCCAACGAAGAACATGAGTTTCATAGTTTGAAGAATTTGAAAGGTTGAAGAATTTGGAAACTTGAGGAATTTGCAAACTTGAGGAATTTGAAAATTTGAAGAATTTGCAAAATGACGAAAAACTCAACTTTGAAGAATTTCAACTTTGGTTGGTGGCGTGACCCACCATATAAGAATGATGACTTCAAACACCGTGTACAATTGTCGTAGGGTTTTGAGAATCAAATTCTTCATTAATTTCTTCACACTTAGAGAGTTATTCTTCATTGATTGAAGAAAAACGTTACTTCATGTGTTGCACATCTAAGTCATCAATTTTGCATAAGTGTTAGGATGTGTGTCCTTTTTCAAAGAACATTCGAAGATTCTAAGATATTGAGCTCACACCGTAACTTGCAAAATCTCTTTTCATCCAAGGGCTTTGTGAAGATGTCGGCCAGTTGTTCTTCAGTAGGGATGTCGTCGATGGAGATGTCACCCTTGAGTACATGATCTCGAAGAAAGTGATGACGAATCTAGATGTGCTTGGTCTTGGAATGCTGAACTAGGTTGTAAGCAATCTTGATGGCACTCTCATTATCGCAGTAGAGAGGCACATTCTTCAACTTGATGCCATAGTCCTTGAGGGTTTGCTTCATCCACAATAGTTGAGTGCAACATGAACCAGCAGCAATGTACTCAGCTTCAGCAGTAGATAGTGATATGCAGTTCTGCTTCTTCGAGGACCAGCAGACTAAGGAACGTCCGAGGAAATGACATGTGCGTGAGGTTGACTTGCGATCCACGCGATCTCCAGCATAGTCAGCATCAGAGTATCCGACGAGGTGAAGATTTGAGCACTTGGGATACCGTAATCCAAGCGTTGGTGTGTGAGCTAAGTATCGAAGAATATGTTTCACAGCCTTATGGTGTGATTCCTTCGGTGTTGCTTGGAATTGGGCACACATGCAAACACTCAGCATAATATCAGGCCTAGTTGCACCTAGATACAATAATGAGCCAATCATGGAGCGATATACCTTCTAATCAAAATCTTTACCATTTCGTCAGTGCAGAGGTGGCCTTTTGAAGGCATTGGAGTTTTGACGCCTTTGCAATCTTGCATGTCAAATTTCCTCAGAACATTCTTGAGGTATTTCTCTTGAGATATGAAGATGCCATTGTCTTGCTGACGAATTTGAAGACCTAAAAATAATTTCAACTCTCCCATCATAGACATTTGATATTATTCACTCATCATATAGGCAAATTCATCACTATAACGTTTGTCAGTACAGTCAAAGATAATATCGTCTACGTATATTTGGCATATGAACAGTTCATTGTCATAGGATTTTGTGAAAATAGTTGGGTCGAGTGAACCGGGTTTGAAGCCTTTCTTCATGACGAATTCCTTCAGAGGGTCATACCACGCACGAGGGGCCTGCTTGAGGCCATAGAGGGCCTTTTTGAGTCTGAAGACTTTGTCAGGATGCTTAGGGTCTTCAAAACCTGGGGGTTGAGCAACATATACTTCTTCCTCAAGCTTACCATTGAGGAATGGAATTTTCACATCCATTTGATATAAGATGATATCATGATGGTTAGCATAAGCAAGCAATATGCGAATAGCTTCAAGTCTAGCAACAGGTGCAAAAGTTTCATCAAAGTCAGTTCCCTCAACCTGTGTGTAGCCTTGAGCTACAAGACGAGCCTTATTCCTTACCACAACGCCATTTTCATATTTGTTGTTGCGGTAGATCCACTTGGTACCTATGATGTTATGCTTGCAAGGATTTGGCCGCTTAACAAGTTCCCACACGTTTTTGAGCTTGAATTGATGCAATTCCTCTTGCATAGCTTGAATCCACTCAGGCTCCTTGAAATCTTCATCAACTTTGGTGGGATCTATGATAGAGACAAAGGCAAAGTGCCCACAAAAGTTAGTCAAATGTGAAGCTTTTGAGCGAGTGAGGGGACATGGTGCATTGATGTCATCGATGATTTTGTCAATCTACACTTCATTTGCAACTCTTGGATGAGCAGGTTGACATGGCTGAGGATTTTCTTCAGCACCATTATCTTCAGGTGTATTAGCATGAGTGTCTTCATTCGTTGGAATGACTTCCTTAGTGGGCATGACGTCTTCAGTAGCCTTCATCTTAATGGATTCCTCAGGAGACTGTTCATCTAACACAGAAGGCAGGTGCTCTCTTTGCGAGGCATCAGTTTCATCGAACCGCACATCTACAGTTTCAACAAACTTGTGGTGGTGGGTGTTGAAGACTCTATAGGTGTGCGAGTCCTTTCCATAACCAAGCATAAAACCTTCATGTGCTTTCGGTGCAAATTTAGAACTATGGTGAGGACCTGTAATCCAGCATTTTGCACGGAAGACTTTGAGATAACTTACATTGGGTTTCTTGCCAGTAATAAGTTCATACGAATTCTTCTTGAAGAATTTTTGAAGATATACCCTGTTGATGATGTGGCATGCAGTATGAATTGCTTCAGGACAGAAGCAACGAGGAGTCTTGTATTCATCAAGCATGGTGCAAGCCAACTCAACAAGAGTCATGTTCTTGCGCTCTACGACACTGTTCTACTGAGGAGTATAAGGGGCAGATAACTCATGAGTAATACCAAGTTCATCAAGATTTGTGTTCTTGAACGCAGTCCCATTATCACTCCTAATATGCTTGATCTTGACGCCCAAGTTGGTGGAGGCCCTTGAAGCAAATCGTCTGACGACATCCTGCACTTCAGACTTGTATAGAATAATATGCACCCAAGTGTAATGAGAGTAATCATCAACAATGACAAAGCCATACAAACTTGAAGAATTTGTTAGTGTGGACTAATGAGTGGGGCCAAAGAGATCCATGTGAAGCAATTCAAAGGGTCGAGTCGTGGTCATGATTGTCTTCGAGGGATGATTGGATCTGCTCATCTTCCCAGACTCACATGCACCACAGAGGTGGTCCTTGAGGAATTTGACACCTTAAATGCCAATGACATGCTTTTTCTTCACGAGCGTGTGCAAGTTCCTCATACCATCATGTCCAAGTCATCGATGCCACAACCAGCCTTCTGAGGACTTTGCAAGTAGGCATGCGGCAGGCTGAGGACCTGTAGAGAAATCAACAATATACAAGTCTCCTCTCCTAAAGCCTTTGAAGACTTTGGAATTGTCAGATTCCATGATGACAACACAGTGATATTTTCCAAATACGACAACCATATCAAGATCACAAAGCATTGAGACACACATAAGGTTGAACCCATGGGATTCGACAAGCATCACCTTATCCATGGTTCGGTCCTTTGAGATTGCAACCTTACCTAGACCTAATACCTTGTGTTTTTCCTTTGTCTGCGTAGGTGATGTGCTTCAGATGAGATGGAGCAAGTGGTAAATTCATCAGAAGACTCTTGCCACCAGTCATGTGGTTTATGCATCCACTATCGAGGACCCACTCGGTAGCTTTTGGAGTTTCATCCTGCAGATGAATTAGTACAAATTACGAACTCATATGCTTTAGAGTGAAGAATATGGCATCAATTTCATCAGACAGAATTTCATCATAAGATAGTAAGCAAGTAGTGTGAGGGCGTGAGAAATGAGGAATTCATTTCTACATGGTTAGCTTGCGCCCTTTCAAGCATTTCCTCGGGTCTCCAGCAAATTCATTAGATGTTCAAGTTCATCTGGGGACCTGACCCTGCATAAGAAATTATTTCAGTTTCTTCACCAACCACATCTGGAGGGGTGGTAAAGAGTTCATCATTCTGCGAGCACCATAAGAGAAGGGAGGCCTTGAAGCAAGTGTGCTTCGTTTCACAGGGCAAGGGTTAGAGTACTCACCTGAATAAGCAGAGAAATTCTTCGAGGACTTATGAACATAATGGTTTGAAGAATAATGCACATATTCATAACTCTTAGATTTTCCCTGCGAAACAGAGGCATTAGCACGAGAATGATATTTTTGACCATATGAGAAATTTGGTCCAAGTAAAGACTTTGGTCCATATGAGGAATTTGATCTGGGGTTCCTGTTCTTCATGAGTAGTGTCATGAGGACATTCACTTGAAGATTTTGTAGGTAGCTCTTGGGAACCCATATTTTCTTCATAGGAGAACCATTCCTGTAGTTAGTTCCAACAAATCTAGCAAATACTTCACCTTTCTGATTTTGAAGAATTTGTAGTTGGAGTCAAGTGACTCATTAGAGGAATATGAGGTTTCACAAGTAAATCCCGATAAAGTGGATGGATCTACACGAGGTCCTTTTGCAGCAACCCATGAGGTTTTGGGGTACTGCTTAGGTGTCCAGTAGGATCCATCAGTGTTGAGTTTCCTCACAAAGGCAATACCCTCTTTCCTAGGGTTCATGTTCAGTATTTTCTTTTTGAGGACATCATAGAGGGTTTTATTCCCTTTGAGACTTTTGTACATGCCTATCACATACAATTCCTTCAACCCTGCATTATCGTCAGTGATACTTGTGGTATCCTCAGATGAGGAATTTGAGACCACCGAAATAGTTGAAGAATTTGCAGCAATAGAAGCATTTGAACATTCAGGTGAATAATTAGCAGTTTCACGTTCGATGCATTTCAAACAAGGTGGAACAAATTCTTCCTGAGCAGTACTGATCTGTTGAGCCAGTAAGGAATCGTTTTCCCTTTGGAGATCCTCATGTGACACCCTTAGTTTCTAAAGATCTTGCTTTATTTGAAGAAATCCATAAGAAAGCTTCTCATGATCGGCTAAGAGAGCATTATGATCACTCTGAAGGTTATCATACTTTGTCTGAAGACTTTTGAGGTCGTGAGACAAAGTTTGAGTCCGATCCACTTCATCGTTCAACAGATCATTGCTTTTATCTAGCATTTTCTGAAGCTTTTCAAGTGCACTTTGTTGCTTACACTACTAGGGAAAACCTTATAGATAGGAGCCTGCTAGTAGCGCTGGAAAAATAAAACCACTGCTGCTAATTACCAGTAGCGTTATATTCCTGCAGCGCTACAACTAAGGGCTTAGCAGTAGCGCTGGGCGCTAAGAAAGCGCTACTGATAAGGTGGCCCCGACGACCCCGCCAACACTATTTATAGTAACAACGCTGGGTGGGAGGAAGTGCTACTGCTAAGGCCACTGCCAGTAGCGCTTTCTGACATGCAAGCACTACTGCTAATGTGCCACACATAGTAGCAGCGCTTTTTTGTAAGCAGCGCTACTGCTAGTTGCGACTGCTGCCACCTTTTCACCCCTCCCTCTCTCCCCCACTTTGCCCTCTCTCCCCATTTTTCCCCTCTCCACTCTCCACCATTGTTGCTCTTCTTCTCTCTTCCTCCTACCTCTCTAATTCTCTCCTCATTAATGTCCCGCTCCACCATAACTCTCCTCCATAAATGGCCTCTCTCACATTATCTCTCTTTCTCCTACCTCTCTTCCTCTCCCCCCCATTAATGTCCCCCTCCAACATAACTCCCTCTCCATTAGTTAGCTAGCTGTATTCACCTCTCCTCCCCAAGAACTAGATCTAGATAGCTATTTAGCCATCCACACGTCTCGATTGGTCTCTCTCATCATCCAATTAATGGTGTGCTCTCTCGATCGGTATCGCTCTCGGGAGATATATAGGTGAGTAAAAAGTTGTTCATTTCAAGAATGGGAATATGTGTGTGAATGTGAATATGTGTGTTTGGGATATATGGAGAGATTTGTGTGAGTGACATGCCCTCGAGTTGCTTATGTTTCGCCGAGATGTCGATTTATTTCTGTTTCGGTGAATTCCTATTTTTAGGCAAGGTCGTGCCAAAATTTTATATGACTTTGAAGCATGCATGCATTATTTATTTTATAACCCTTTTGCTTGTTATACCATGCAGTCGGTCATCAAGGTGAGTGGATGGAAGGTGGAGTGGTACGTGCAATCCGCGGTGATGGACATGTATGCAAATAATCGGACTAGGATTAGATGTCCGTGTGCAAGATGCAAGGAAGGACTCCTTTTGGACCCTTTTGATCGTGCCACTTTGAAGGCGCATCTGCTAAAGAATGGTTTCATGGATGGCTATACTCAGTGGATAAGTGAAGAAGCTGATGAGGAGGAGGACGTCCACATGGCAGGGAATAACGACATGGGGCTCGACGAAGAGATGACCGATCGACACGACGATGGTGCCGGGGAAGAGTCTGGAAATGACAGCATCAGAGAAGATTCTGGGCACGGCGAAGAAGAGTCCGGACATGGCGGAGAAGAGGTCACGCCGCAGTCTTCGACGCTACTAAGTGCAGTCGTGCAGGGCCCTCATGTTCGAGACCTCCTTCGCAAGAGTACGACTAGTGAGAGAGCTGCTTCTAGAGAGGAGGCCAAGCTGGCGCAACTTGAAGTAGACTCGAAGACTCCATTGTATGACGGTTGCGATCCCGAGGTGACCCGCTTGAGTTTCATTCTCAAACTTTTAAAGACGAAGGCCAAAAACAAATGGACAGACAAAAGCCTCGATGAGCATTTGAAGTATCTACATAATAAAGTTCTTCCCGCGGGGAACCTGTGCCCTACTAGTGTCGAGGAGGCCAAGAAAATCGTTTTCCCTGTTGATTTGCCACACATTAGGTACCACGCATGCATCAACGATTGCATCATTTATCAGGGGAGCACACAGAAAAAACCAGTTGTCCAGTGTGCAATGCTTCTCGATACAAGAAGTCAGGAAAGAAAGCTCCTCGGAAAGTTGTATGGTACTTTCCGATCACTCCTCGTCTACAGCGGTATTTCGTAGATCCTAAGGAAGCAAAGCTCATGCGCTGGCACGCGGAGAGGAAGAAGCCCGACGATGGAGATGATCTGAAGCCGAGACACCTCGTAGATGGTAGCCAGTGGAGAGAATTCAATGTCGTATATGGATTTGCTACAGAAGATCCAAGGAACATCGTGCTTGGTGCGAGTATCGATGGCATGAATCCGTTTGGAAACCAGAACACCAACCATAGAACATGGCCCGTGTTTGTATGGATGTACAACCTCCCCCCATGGAAGTGCATGAAGACAAAGTACGTACACATGAGCATACTGATTTAAGGGCCGATACAACCGAGAAATAGTATTAACCTGTATATGGGGCTTCTGCAAGAGGAGCTAGACATGTTATGGAAAATACCGGCATGAACATGGGACGCCAGCAAAGGAGAGTATTTCCATATGAGAGTCGCGCTGATGACGACGGTGCATGACTATCTTGATTACATGTACACCTCAGGCCAGGTGTGCCACGGATATTGCGGATGCATGAGGTGCATGGATGATAAAACGTCTCAGCAGCTTACATCAACGAAAGATGGCGGGTCTGGGAAAATCGTGTACATGCGGCATCGTAGATGGCTTGAGAAGGATGACCCGTGGAGATCTATTCAATGGGTTGGATGAGCTTCAAGTACCTCAACGTAAGAGGAGTGGTGCAGAAATCGACAAGCTATTGAGAAACTAGGAACAATGCCACGCGCCGGGAAAGATCAAAAAGGCGCCGGAGCCACTGCTGAAGGTATGGAAAACGAGGTCTGTTTTCTGAGACTTGGAGTACTGGCCCGATCACGACACGCCTCATGTCTTGATCAAATGCATATCACAAAGAATGTCCTCGAGAGCTTGCTTGGCACATTGATGAACATGCCGGAGAAGAACAAGGATGGGCCAAAGGCAAGGAATGACTTGGAAGATTTGAAGATCAGGAAAGATCTCAACCGTAAAAAGTAAACGGAGGAGACGGAGACAGAGACGGAGGAGGGGGAAGGGGCAAAAAATTCAACAAGAAGGAGGAGAATTATTTCCCCCCTTCTTGCTTCACCTTAAGTGCGAAGGAGATCGATCAATTCATCAAGTGCCTTATGGGAATCAAAGTCAGTTCCGGTTACTGTGGGAAGATAAGCAGATTTCTAGACCCCAAGAAAAAAAGGTTCAGCAGGATGAAGTCTCATGACTGTCATGTGATGATGATGCAGATACTCCCGGTTGCCATTAGAGGAATAATGGAGAATCACGTCTGTGACACGCTTACTGGTCTCTATAACTTCTTCGACGTTATCTCTCAAAAGTCCATAAGTCTGAAGCAGCTCCGAAGGGTACAGGAAGAGATCATTGTCATATTATGTGAGCTTGAGATGTACTTCCTGCACGTGTTCTTTGACATCATGGTGCATATGTGTGTCCACACTGTGGACGACATCATCGACCTCGGGCCGACATTCCTTCACAGCATGATGCCGTTCGAGAGGATGAATGGGGTCATCAAAGGATTCGTTCGTAACATGTCCCGTCCCAAAGGGAGCATCGTCCAGGGGTATCTGACGCATGAGTGTGTCTCCTTTTGCGAGAATTATATAGGCGTCGGAGACCTTGTTGTTGGTTTGCCCGTCAAGAAGCACGATGGGAAGCTCGAAGGAGATGGTCATAAATACGGCTGGAGGGAATTGCACGTGGACTATTCGGATCGACGGAACGACTTTGACATGGCTAACTTAGTAGTGCTACAACACCTAGATGTGGTAGATTATTATGTGGCACGGCACAAAGAAAGCATCACAAAGAAGTACCATGATAAGGAGATGCTCAAGACGGACGATGAAGTTACTGTAGAGCACAACGCCACTTTCTTGCGTTGGTTCAAAGAGCAAGTTCTTGAAAATCCCCTAGAAGAGGGCAGTTCGAACGGATTGCTAATACATGCCTTAGCACATGGCCCCAGGCCCAAGCTCGCAACCTATCAGTCCTACGATATCAATGGGTACACGTTCTACACGGAGGCCAAAGACATGGACAGTGATTACCAGAACTCCGTGGTCACAATTCAATGCGTGACCGACGCCAACGGCAGAACTGAAAGATTCTACGGAAGGGTCGAAGAGATCTAGGAGCTTGACTATGCTGGAATGCACAATGCGACGATGTTCCATGTCAGATGGGCCAAGGACGTCGTAATAGAAAACATGTATTTCACCACCATGTCTATACCCGACGCGAAGAGCACTCCCGTGAATGTTAACGTCATTGCCAAAAATGAGCCATGGGTACATGCTAAGCACGTGACACAATGCTTCTTCATAACCGACCCGGCCAATCCCAGCCGTGTTGTCGTGAGGAGATCCAAAAGGAGCATCATCGGAATGGATGGAGTCACCAACGAGGAAGACTATGACCAATATGGTAACCCAATGAGGGAAGATGACGATGATGATGAAGCATACGTGAAAAGAAGAATAAATACTACATTACCTAAGAAAGATCGTACTCCATGGCTCCGGAAAAGTCACAAGGAGGGGCTCAATTACTCGGCAACGAACAAGAAAGGGAAGAAGCTCAATGTGAAACGTCGTCTACGCAACTGATCAGAAACCATCATTTTTATATATGTATCTATTTTGTGTACGCACTTAAGTAACCGTTATCGGTCAACTGATATGTTACCACCACATGCATGGTTCTGGTGATAATATTCGCGCAGTGTGCGAGAGGGTGACGCCGTCGTCGGGAGAAAAACAAAAAACAAAAAAACAAAAACAAAAGGAAGAAATCAATACAAAAGAAAAGAAAAGTAAATAGAAAAGGAAAGGAAAATAATAAAAGAAAAGAAAACTAAAAACTAGAAAAGGAAAAATAATTAAAAAATAAAATTGGAATATTTAGCAGTAGCGCTGGTTTAGGAACAAGCGGTATAGCTACCTTAGCTATAGCGCTGGTTCCTAAACCGACGCTACTGCTATTTGGGGTTAACCCACACGCGGGCTCCCCCGTACCAGTAGCACTGGTTTAGGAACCAGCGCTATAGCTAAGGTAGCTATAGCGCTGGTTCCTAAACCAGTGCTATTGCTATTTGGGGTTAACCCCCACGCGGGCTCCCCCGTCTCTCCTTCCCACCTCTCGCTCCCCCCCCCCTCGCACGCGGCGCGCGCTCCTCCTGATCCCCCCCTCGCACACGGCGCGCGCTCCTCCTGATCCCCCCCCCTCTGCCACCATCATCGCCGACCGATTCCGGCCAGCTCCAGTGCCTCCCTGCACCGCAGCTCCCAACTATACGTGGCGGAGGGGAGGCGGAAGAAGAAGCCAACCAAACCGAGCGTTCAAGCAGAGCAGACGACCGGTCAGACGAGGGGACGACGAAGCAATCCAACCAGCAAGCAAGGCTCGTTAGCACACAGCGCCACCACCCTTCGCCGCAAGGTTCGTTTCCTGCTCGACCTAACCCCCCTCAATCCCATCTCCTTATGGTCGGCCGCGGCCGCGGCGATTTCTTTAGGTCTCCCGCAACCAATAGATCCCCTCCCCTCCACTCCCCGCTTTAGCCAGGCCAGGGCTTTCTTGTGGGCGGGGATCGATTCCGGCAGTGATTTGGGCAAAGCTGCTCTCTCCGGCCCTTGTCCAATTTTGACTGTCACTTTGGATTTGACATCGCATCTCGTCCTGCGCCAGCGGACGATCTGTTAGGGTTTCTTTATTAGAATCTCTTGGGATGAACGACCAACAACACACGTGTAGCATTAGTATGCTTCTTGTTTGGCACCTTAATTTGCAGGCTATTATGTTATTGTTAGTGCTCTTGTTCATGGCATCTGACGATCCTTGCACAGATAGATAGATACATACAAAACTCGCTTCTAGACTGTCGCCACAGCCCACCCACGGCTTGGGAGTTTCAGTCAAGCACATAGTTTCTTTGTTGTTGTTAGTAAATTGCTTGGTCATTGACATGATGGCCGGATCACAGCTACAAAAATCTCTACCGGCATAGGATACAAAGATAAGACTGCTGGCAAGTGGCTGTGTTGTTTATTCTTGTTTACTTGTCTTGGACACACATGTATATCATTGTCGAAAGATTGTGATGTGCTATGCTAGTTGAATATCGAAAAATATCCGAGTGGCCTATGTTTTGCTGGAATGTTGATTCATTTCCATTCCGGCAAATTTCAGGCGCTCCATATGTCCACTTTTTAGCAAAGGTCATGCTAAAAATTTCAGGCGCAACTTGTGCTAGAAACTAGGACATATAGAGTACCCGGGATTTGCCGGAAGGGGAATGAATCAACATTCCGACAAAATATATATAGGCCCCTTTTTTCTCTTCATTATATCTTTTATTTACAATTGTTGAATAGGAAACATGTCTACCGACGCCGAAGCCGGGGGTTCTGCTCGCCTCGTAGTAGACCCCCACGAGGCAGCATATCACTATTTCAATTACCTGGACGAACACCAGATGGGGTTGCATGGTGGCGGCAGTGGCACCAACCCTGACACCGACACCGACACCGGCACTAGCACCAACACCGACACCACCCCCGAGACCAGCAACGATGTTGTCGTATTCGCTAAAGCACCAAAGAAGAAGAGGTCACGAAAACCAAACGAGCTCGGCATCGGACAAATTGCGGTCACGAAGATGCACCCCAAGAAGTTAGAGCCAACGGCGCCAGAGGAAGCGCGCTCGTGCTGGGGCAATCAACTAGGATGCATCCTCAGGGAAACCGCGAACATCAATGATGTTCTGTTGAAGAAGATACCATATATGGAGCACATGCTCCTAAAGAAGTTGCATAATAGGTTCCTGTTCCCCAGCCAGGATGAAAGCACATTTAAAGACCCGTGGGACGACATCGCCATGACAAAGATAAACGCCAAGGCAACGGTGACGTTCACCAACGACTTGTCCTCCTGGAAAGTTCGGGTGAAAAAAGCGATTGCGAAGAATGAACCGTGGTCCAAGATTCATGCTGATAATCCGTCAATAACGCAAGAGGACTTTGAAAAATTCAAGGAGAATTGCGGTAAAGAAGAAGTCAAGGCAAGGTCAGAGAAAATGAAGGCGCTCCAGGCCAGGAAGACGCCTCCCCACCGCCTCGGAAGCCGTGGTTACGAGGGGAATAGGCACGTATGGGCCAAGGAGGACGACGAACGTGAAAGTCACGGAACCCAGACCCCTTGGCGGAGTTCACTGACCTGCTGGAGCATGACTGGATCAGGGCCCGGTACAAGTGGGACAAAGTCAACAAGATCTTTTACACGGACCCAAACATGAGGGAGTTCATGAGACTTTTGGCAATTGTTACATTAACACATTATCATATTAGCTTCCAATCAGTTCGACTACAAGTTTTATCACATTAGTAAACCATCCATGTCCCTTTTGCAGAAAGAGCAGCACCAAAAGGCAGCCGAAAGCGACGAGTCGTCACAGTCGTCGGCGAGGCCCAAGTGGGACACCCCATTCAACCGGGCCCTAAACATATTGAAAAAGGTCCCGGTGGACAAGCCGCCATCCTATGGACGTGTGCACAGCGTCGGAGATGGCGCCTCGTGGAAGACGTGCTACCACGAGGAGCCAAAGGAAAGAAGGAAGAGACGGTCGGTCGTCACTCAGCAGACCATCGATGAGAAGATCGCGATTGTGGTCAATAAGACCAAAGCTGAGACCAAAGAAGAGTTGCGGAGGGCCGTCAATGCAGCGGTCACTGACGCGGTGGTCAGCTTGATTCTGGCACTTTTCGATTTCACGAAGAACTATCCAAATGCACGGCCGGAGGACTTTCCCCTTCCCAGCTTTGTCGGGAGCAATTCGGCGAACACCACAGCACCGACACCTGCTCAAGCAACCGCAAAAGGTCCCGCTCCTGTTCATAGCAGCCCGACCTCCGTCTCTTGCATGCTCGGCGGGCCTTCATCACTGGCTGAGCTCGACACCCTCACGGTAATTACGTGTCATACCCTTTTCACCAGCATGTCTATAGTCTTCCATTTCAGTTGCCTTTCGGATGTTTGACGTTGCAGACATGTCTTCTTCGTAGGCCAATGATACCCCGTGCACCCTACTGTACGACATCAAGGGCCAAAAGGTGGCCGTGGGAAAGGCAACGATCGTGAAGCCGAGGGACCACATGTTACACAACCGAGAGATGCCCAATGGCGTCTTCAAGGTTAACGTGGCTAGTGTCTTAGCGGGCTTCGAGGATTTGCCTCCTCCAGTACCAGCCGATGACGACGAGACCCCCCCCCCCCGAGGATTGGTGCATGCAAGAGCTGGTTCTTGCCTTGGCTGAAGTCTCTTCTTTGTCTCGAGGCGCCCAGTATCACGCCAACGCCACCTTCTCAAGAAGGTATGAACACCACCCCACCTACCACATTACCAGCACCTGTCGTGGAGGGTGGTAGCGGACGACATGAGGGAGAGCCTCCATTAGTGTCAGATCATGTCACCCCTGCTGTCGAAGAAGCAAATGTTGATGACATGGAGGAGGAGGATGATGACCCAGACAAGTATTTCAATACCGCCTATGATGATGGAAGGTTGATGGCTCAGGACGACGAAGACTCAGGCTATGAGCGTGGAGATGATGACTTGATGCTGCCTGATTTGCCGGAGCCGGAACATCCTAAGGTGGAATGCAAAAAGTCTCTCTTCAAGCAATCCTCACAGGAGATGCCTCCAGATGCCGCCTCTACCCAGCAACCCCCCGAGGCCCGTCCAATGTTTAGCCCGATGGCACTTGAGGGGGGTTAGGGAAGGTATGTTGGGCTCACTACCGCTGCCACCCACCAAGAATCCAAGGAGGAGACCTAAAAAGAAAGGCCCTAAAGGTGCCAGAGCTGCTTCAAGTAGTCAGCCACCTCTGAAGCCCCGGGTGGTAGACAGAATACCCGTCGAAGGTAAGAATCGTTTCCATGTCGCCGGCGAGCCGATCCTACCCCCCAAAGTGCTACATAACATACTGAACAATGATCTAAGGAGACTCCATGAAGATGTGCTGGCTAGATAAAAAAGCCTTCTGATCGCGAAAAAACCAGGATACCCGCTTTACGCGGCTCAGGTGCCGGGTGGGAAGTTGTACGTCGACACCTAGCCCGCGAATCAGTTCATCCTGTGATTTGACTACATCTACAACATGTTTCACATGATCAAGCTAGATTTCTAGTTCATCCGCATGTATGTGATGTATCTCAACTACTTCATCAGGATTGAGAACATACGATATATCTGTGTCGCGGACCCGTTCTATATGCATGAGAGCTACTTGGCAATTTGCAAAGAGCACCATGACTATGTGAGCAAGTACCTCGCCAGATTCATGATGGCTAATAAGTACAAGGAAGCAATTCTCCTGCCTTATCATCCCACATAAGTCATCCATGCATATCCTTTCGTAAGTGTCGTTAATCATTCCTTTGCAAGCATGGAGGCTAATTAGAGGTGTGTACTTCATTTGCGCAGCGGGGGCAGCGTCGTGCTCATCGTTCTGTACCCAGAATACTCCCATGCTATATACTTGGACTCATCGAAGAACATCAAGAAAAAGGATTACACGCACGTAAAGAGAGTTCTCAATAGTGCCTTGTTTACCTTCAGCATGTCTGGTGGATATATAAAGGTGAAAAGGAACAGGAAGGACAGGCTGGTTTTCCGCCATAAGACCGGCTTCTACTGCATCCAGCAACCACACACCAGTCGGGCTGATGGATTCTACCTCATGCATCACCTGCTCGAGTACAGAAGGGATAATCAACGCCTTCGCATGTCACCTAGTACTGAAGATGCCGAGATTGTCAGCTAGGCCACAAGCATAGGATAGACACTGGATCATCGACTCTGAGCTGAGTTTTATCACGTACAGTGTGAACTTGCCCAAGTGATGATGAAGCAGGTCCTCGAACCAACAGGGATGTTCTACCATGGGCCAACAATGACGCGAAATGATGTCCGAGCACTGCTACTCGCTCAGTGTCTGGACCTTAAGCATTTCACGAAGCTCGGGTGCTTCATCCCTGACTATGAAGATTGGACCACCGACATGGAGGACTGATCGCTCTTGCTAGTTAATTAGTTTGGGTATATATGAGGAACTTCGTCACTTATGTTTACTATAAGTTGCCTATATTTTGCTAATTATGCCTCTTTGTTTTCTTAAGTACATTATGTTGCATATTATCGTTCAATTGATTAACTGTCGATGCAGGTACATAGATCAGAGATGGTGAAGGACTGACACGTCGTGTTCGTTGGGAGGGTTCCAGGAGTCTACGACCACTGGCCACACGCTCAGGCCCAGGTGTACAGGTACCCGGGTGCTAGCCACAGAGGGTTTGACATCACAACCGAAGCGGAAAGTAGTTACTTGAGGTGGACACTCTGGCATGAGCAGGGGCGGGACCGCCGGTGCCTCAAGTACTACATAGTCGCGCTCTTGCTCATGTTGATCGCTCTTCTCCTCTACATCATGGTTTAGATAGAGATGATGAAAACTTGTGTTTGTGCCATGACCATGCATTTGCACTTATTCGAGACATGACATGATCACTCTTGTGTATCGCTATTTTCGAGATGTGATGATGTTTGTGTTGAATGATGATTATGGTATGACGAGAGTACTATATGTCTATGATATGATGATAATAGTGTATGTTTAGTATGATCTGATGAAACTACTGTATATATCCTATATAAATACATCACAAATACATATAGGGTGTAAATCTGTGAAAGTAGGAATACTAGCAGTAGCGCTGGAAATCATCTAATAGCAGCGCTAGATTACCAGCAGCGCTTCGTTCGTCCAAGCTCTATAGATAGTTAGAAGTAGCGATGGCCTGGCAAGCGCTACTATTAACAACACATAGTAGTAGCGCATGACAGGTCAGCGCTAATGCTAAAACTTAGCTGTAGCGCGATAGCAGTAGCGCTGGACCCAGCGCTACTACTATGCATATTTCAAGCGCTACTACTAGGGTTTTCCCTAGTAGTGTTAGTGGCAATTTTAACAAGTTTAGCATAGCTAGGTTTCACATATTCATCAGATTCAACTTCACTTGATTCAGATGAGGAATGATGTTTGCGTACCTTTGAGCCTTTTGCCATGAAGCAATAGGTGGGAGCATAATTATCATTGCTGACATCAGAGTCGTTGGAGTAGTCATTTTCTTCATCATTGAAGATGGACTTGCTGACGAAAGCAGTAGCGAGAGCAAGGCTAGCGACACCAGATTTAGATTCCACCTCATATTCTTCCTCTTCTTCATATTCTTCTGATTCTTCTTCTGAGTCCATTTCCTTGCCAATGAAAGCCCGAGCCTTTCTGGAACCATTCTTCTTGTGCTTTGAGGACTTTGAAGATGAGGACTTTGAAGATTTCTTCTTTTTCTTCGAGTCATCAGAACTATAATCCTAGTATTTCTTCTTCTTCTTTGGTTCCTTTTCCTAGAGAGGATAGTCAGAGATGAAGTGACCAGGTTTCTTGCAATGGTGACAGGTTCTTTTCTTATAGTCATCTGAGGAATCTAATTTCCTCAAAGCACTCTTTGATGACTTTACAAATCCACCTCACCTTGAGAACTTCTGGAATTTCCTCACGAGCATTGCTAGCTCCTGACTCGGTTCTTTAGGATCACCAAGGCTACTATCAGAATCTTCGCCTTCGGATGAGGAAATTGATTTTTCCTTTAGAGCATGAGATCTTCCATAGCTTGGCCTATAGGGGTCTCTCTTCTCAGCTTCTTGGAATTCATGAGTATTGAGTCTCTCAAGAACATCAGCAGGATCAAGTGACTTGTAGTCTCCACGTTCTTGAATCATCAAAGCCAGAGTATCAAAAGAGGAATCAAGAGATCTTAGCAGTTTCTTCACCACTTCATGGTTAGTGAAATCAGTGGCACCCCTTGAAGTTCATTGGAGATATCAGTGAGACGGTCAAAAGTTTGCTGAACATTTTCATTGTCGAGTTTCTTGAAGCGGTTGAAGAGATTGTGAAGAACATCAACACGAGAGTCATGTTGAGTGGAAACACCTTCGTTGACTTTGGACAGCCTATCCCAGGTAAGCTTAGCAGACTCCAAAGCACTCACTTTTCCATACTGACCTTTGCTCAGATGGCCATAGATGATATTCTTCGCTTGAGAATCGAGTTGCTTGAATCTCTTCACATCAGCAGCGTTGACCGTGGGAGTAATAGAGGGAACACCATTTTCCACAACGTACCAGAGATCGTTGTCAATAGCTTCAAGATGCATGTGCATATTGTTCTTTCAGTAGGGGTAGTCCGTCCCATCAAAGGTAGGACATCCCGTGGAAACCTTGATCATACCTACAGTCGACATAACTAGAACTCCAGGTGGTTAAACCAAAATCACACAGAACAAGGGAGTACCTTGCTCTGATACCAATTGAAAGTGCGTTATATCGACTATAGGGGGTGAATAGGCGATTTTTACAAATTCAACACTTGAGGAATTTCAACTTGAGGAAATTGAAATGTGATGAATAACTAGCAGCGGATTAAGTATTCAAGTGCATGAGAAATATAGTGATAGCATAGTCATCATGATGAAATAAAACATGCACAAATTACAAGTAGCATGATACAGGATAGGCAAGTGAGGAACAAGGTAACTTGAAGAATTTGAGGTGAGGAAATTGTGAAAGTCTTCAGTCAAATTCTTCAAACAATAATGATCAATTTCATCAACATGTATATGAGGAATAAAGAGGTTGAGGAAATAGAACCAGGTAGCTCAATGAAGACAATGGTTTGATGACCCAGTTCCAACTGCTGTGACAGTCGTAGGTTTGGTTTGGAGCGGCCTAGTATTTAAACCAGAGGACACATAGTCCCAGGACACACGGTCCTTACTGTATTCTCCTTGAGATAAGGTCACAAAGTCCTTGCCCAACACTCGTGGTAAGTCTTCAGGGTAGACTTCCAAAACCCTCACAAACTGGTCACCCGGCGATCCATAATTTACTGCTGGATGCTCTAGACCAAGGTCACTTCGTGATCCCCAATTGACTGCATGATGCACTAGACCATGACGCCTAACCGTCTGGAGGATGCACAGTCCTCAAAGGTAACAAGCGTCGGTTCCACATAGGAATTTCTTCAGTGATGCTCAATCACTATGGGTTTGGTGGTTTGGTTGTGGGTTTTTCCTCACTGATGATTTCTCTCAAATTCCTCACAGGATGGGTTGCTCTCAAATGACAAGTGCCAGTTCTCTCTCAGAGCAGCCAACCAAGTAGTGGTTGTGGGGGTTAGCTATTTATAGCTAGGGTGCAACCTGACATGATAAGACATAAATGCCCCCAATGATATGACCGTTATGTGGATGTTATGATTGGAGACAGCTGGCGCTAAGCACATCAACGGTTGGAATTTCGAACTATGAAAGTCCTCAGGCTTATCATGTTCCTCACTTGTACGCAATTCGCACTGGCGAAATCCTAACTCCTCAGTCAGATCAATTTCATCAGAGACCAGAAGAACTTCGTCTCTGTCACTGTAGAACTTGACTGAACTGTAAGAGATTTCCAAAGGCTTCACTCGAAGGATTGGATAGGTTGAGGCTTTTGGAGTTGAGCATCAGTTGGAAATTTTCTTTAGTATTACCTCGGCCCTCTTTAATAGTACGTTGTTTCCTATGAATCAAAGAAAGGAAATGAAATTACGAAAACAAAAGTCTTCACGCTTCATAGTCCTCGTTCATATCTTCAAGGTCACACCAAATTCTTCATTCTCAAAGTCTTCAGCAAAGTCTTCACCAAAGTCATCAGGTGAAGACATACATTTTTAGGGGTCGGGAATCTCTGAATATATCAAACTCCTCATCGACTTATAGAACATGTGTACACTCACAAACACATTAGTTCCTTAACCTATAAGTCTTCAATACACCAAAATCACTAAGGGGCACTAGATGCACTTACAGATAGAGCTTGGAGCATGCCTCGTCTGCCTCACCGGCCATGGCATGGAAGAAGTGTGTGTTATGTTCATGGTTCTACAGCAGGTTGGATTGATGCTAGTTAGATATGTGTGTCGATGTGGTAGAGTATGTGGTAAAGAGACAAGGCTAGATATTTTTCTTGGTTGTGGAGTGTGGACGGATGGATTCATGCCATGTCATCGATCCCAGGCTTCAATCTCTTCACCAATAAGAATTCGGTACACATATGTGTGCTTTCTTACCATTTGATTTGTGCTCTTACACCATCAAAATAATTGTGAATCCTTCTCAAATTTTTACTACATTATACTGAGGTCTTATATTGACACCATGTCAAGTTTCATATATATTAGACATTCTTTACATTTTCTAGAATTGCAATACCAATTAAATTCATGTTCACGATTGATTCTTGCCACATAGTATTTGAATTTTATATTTACTTCTTATATGAGGCATACACATATACTCACTGCCCTACATATGTTTTTTCAAATCATTTTTGTATACTTTCTTTTGTACTCGTACTTCAAATTCGAATGTATTCGCTAAATGACTATAAATGTAGTTAATGATTCAAATATAGCAAATGAGCTCCAAAACGTTCCAAATATTAATGTGGAGGATTCTATGGTGTATCTTAACTGTAAAAAAAATCAAGATCAAATGAAAAAGGAAAACATAAGTTCGCCACCAATTTGGTACATTCACTCTTGAAACCATGATCGTTCCTCGGAGATTGCCATATTTCTAAAGGATGTACATCAACAAAAATGTGAAACCTTATCAAATTTTTACCACATCATAATGAGGTCATATCATGACACTATGCCAAGTTTCATATTTTTCAGACTTCATTTACAATTTTTATAATTTCAATACCAATAAACTCCATGTTCGCCATTGATTCTTGCCATGTATGTCTAATAATTTTATATTCATTTCTTGCATGAGGCATACAAATATATACTCAATACCCTAAATATGATTTTTCAAATCATTTTTGCATACTATTTCATGCATTCATAGTTCAAATTTGAATTATATCCATTAAATGACTAGAAATGCAGTTAATGAATCAAATATAGTAAATGAGCTCTAAAAAGTGCCAAATTTTAAGAGGGAGGATTTTATGGTGCATGTTAAGTGTAGAAAAACATTCCAAGTCAAACAAAGAAGGAAAATGTCAGTTTGCCTTCAAATATATCACGAAAACTAGTATTCTTTCAAAAAAAATTGCAGGCATCACACACGGTTCCATTTGTGAAAGTGTGTGCAATGAGAGACTACATCACACACACAATGTATGCAAACAATGTGTGCAAGGCATCACACATGTTTGTGTTTTAACACCGTGTGCAATGACATGATACACCACACACGGTTTTTGCAAAAACTGTGTGCATGGCATCACACACGGTTCCATTATAATAACTGTGGGCAACGATAGAGTATATCACACACACATCATTTATAAAAACCATGTTCAAAGCATCACACACGTTTTTATTTTTTTTCATATCGTTTGCAACAATAGACAACAGCACACACACAATTTTTGCAAGAACTGTTTGCACGACATTGCAAATAATTATTTTTTTGAAATTTGTGTGATGTTACGATATCACACACACGTATTTTGTGATGTTACATCGCACACGCTATGATGTAAAACACAAATGATTTCATCGAAGGGTCTCTCATACATGTGTTGTCTTTAGACCATCCTATAAGAGTGACACAAATTATCTTTCACTTGTTCTACTTTTCATTTTTTGTTATATTTTCTATGTATAAAAATAAAAAAATAAAAAATATTTCTATTTGCTCGTTTGCTTAGTTATCTAGTTTACTTGTTTGCTTGCTAGTTTACTTGGTTTGTCACTATGTCTCAAGAAAATATCAAACTGTGTGATAAAATACTAAAAATAATGATTTTATTAGTACTCCAATACCACCCGCCAAGAGTGCGGAAGATTTTGATATAAAACCCGCTTTGTTGAATCTTGTTATGAAAGAATAATTTTTTGGAAGTCCTAATGAGGACGCTGCTTCACATCTTAATACCTTAGTTGAATTATGTGGTATGCAAAAGAAAAATATGTGGATAATGATGTGGTTAAACTGAAATTATTTCCTTTCTCGCTGAGAGATAAAGCTAAAACTTGGTTTTCATCCTTGGCTCGCAATAGTATTGGAACATGTGATAAGTGTAAGGATGTTTTTATTGCCAAGTATTTTCCTCCTGCTAAGATTATGTCTCATCGAAACCAAATTATGAATTTTAAACAACACGAGCAAGAAAATGTTGCACAAGCATGGGAGAGAATGAAATTGATGATTAGAAATTGTCCCACTCATGGCTTAAGTTTATGGATGATAATACAAAATATCTATGCAGGACTAAACTTTGTGTCAAGAAATCTTCTAAACTATGCTGCAGTCGGTACATTTATGGAGATTACATTGGGAGAAGCTACAAAACTACTCGATAATATCCTGACAAATTATTCTCAATGACATACCGAGCGAGCTCCAATGAGTAAGCAGGTAAATTATGTCGAAGAAATCGCTACTTTGAGTGATAACTAGGATTCTCTTATGAATATGATTGCAAATAAGAATGCTCATGTCGATCCCGATGATGTGACATTATCTACTTTCATTGAGAAAAATGATGATGCTATTGATGTGAACTTTGTCTCTAGAAATAATTCCAATAACAATGCTTATAGAGGGAATTTAAATCCTAGACCATATCCTGATAATTCCTCTAATAATTATTGAAAATCTTATGGTAATTCTTCCAATAATAATAATAGGATGTCCTATGATCTTTACAACACAATTAAAGATTTTATTAGTTCTCAAAATATTTTCAATACTATGATAGAAGAAGAACTACATAAAGCTCACAATATGGCTAGAAACTTGGATAGGATTGCTCATGATGTAGAAACTCTTAAAAGTAAAACTTTGTAACCCGAGCATGATATTTATTCAAATATTTATTAATGAAATTAAGGCGAGTACCGCTAGTTGAGAGCTAAGCAAGAATTCCTAGAAAAAGAGATTCCTCCGAGTTTTTATCGTAATCATGATGAAGATGTTAAAATTGGTGTTTCTCCTATTGAATCTTTGTTTAATAATCTGAAAATTGGTGATAAAGGGACTGAAGATGAGTCAACTTTAGCTAGAAGGCATCCGGTTTGTTCGAAGGGTGATGGTCTTATTGATTAAAATGAAAAAAGTGGGTTTGGAGAGGTCAAAAATTTAAATAGTGATGCACCCACTACTTCGGATTACAAGGACTTTAATTATGAAAGTTTTTCTTTAGTTTAATGTATTTTCTTGTTTCAATCCATGATTAGCTCACCTAATTCCTATGAACAAAATAAAGCTTTCACTAAACATATTGTAGAAGCTATGATAAAAGCTCATGAGGAGAAACTTGAGTTGGAGGTTTCAATACCAAAAAAGTTGCATGATGAATTGAACATACTATTAAAATTAAGCTTAAGGATCATGAATGCAATGCTTTGTGTGACCTTGGTGCTAGTGTTTCTACAATACCCAAATCTTCATGTGATGTGCTAGGTCTCACCGATATAGATGAATGTTCCCTTAACTTGCATTTAATGGATTCCACTATCAAGAAACCACTCAGTAGAATAAATGATGTCCTTATTCTTGCTAATAGAAAATATGTACCTGTGTATTTCATTGTTCGTGATATTTAATGCAATCCATCTTGTCCTATTGTACTTGGTAGGCCTTTCCTACGAACTTTAGGTGCTATTATTGACATGAAATATTGTAATATAAGATTCTATTTCCCATTAAAGAAAGTGATGCAACACGTCCCTAGAAATAGAACTAAACCACCTTATGAATATATTATTAGGGGCACCTATGAAATCAATTTGAAGGTATGACAACACTTGATACTATGCATTATGCCTAGCTAGGAACATAAAACAATAACGCTTGTTGGGAGGCAACCCAATAGTTATCTTTATTTTTTTACTTTTTGTTTTGGTGTTTTTACATGATTATTTATACTATAATGATTGTGTTTTTATGATTAAATTAGTGTTTGTGGCAAGTAAAGCCTTTGTGATGACTTGGAAGATGGTAGAATTGATGTGCAAAAACAAAATCTTTTGCGTTCAGTGCATAATTTCTCTGATTTTACTAGGATGTTTTTCAGATATGAATCTTTTACACAGGATTGGTATGTAAATTGCCTAGGTATTTCTAATTTTTCAGAATTGTTGGAATTACAGAAGTATGGTTTTAGTGCAGATCATTATAGATTGTTCTGTTTTAGACATATTCTGTTTTTGGTTGCATAGTTTGCTTGTTTTCATGATGCTATGGATTGTATCATGGGGTATAAGCCATGGAGAAGTTAGAATACAGTAACTAATACTAAATATGAATCAATTTATAACTATAACTAAAGTATTTGGTATGTCTATTATACTAACGGAGCTCATGAGGTTTTGTTGAGTTTTGTGTGCTGAAATTTCCAAGTTTTGGCTGAGAGAACGATGGATGGAGGAATAAAGAACATCAAGACCCTAAGATTGGGGATGCCCAAGGCACCCAAAGGTAATATTCAAGTAAGACCCAAGCGTCTAAGCTTGGGGATGCCCCGGAAGGCATCCCCTATTTCGTCTCCATTCTATCGGTATGTCACTTGGAGCTATATTTTTATTCATCACATGATATGTGTTTTGCTTGGAGTGACGTGTGTTATATTTTGCTTTTATTTTAGTTTATCACAATCATTGTTTGCTGGAAACACATATTTTAGAGAGACATGCGGTCATCATAATTTGGTAGAATACTCTATATGCTTCACTTATATCTTTTGAGCTAGGGGGTTGCTCTAGTGCTTCACTTATATCTTTTGGGAGCACGGTGGCATTCAAATTGTGTAGAGATAATTGAACTATCATGCTTCACCTAAATATTTTTGAGTGTATATAAGAAATAGGAACAGTAATGGGCGTGTGTTATATGACTAAAAAGCATATGTATTCAAGGGGGGTACAATAAAAAAATTATGTAGCTCACTAAAGAAGAAACATGAGTTGATTATATTGATGCAGTAATATGAAAGGGCATGAGTACATGATTATTAGTTAGTAGAAATATCGGTAGTTAAAGCTTGTTATTTTTTATTCATCTAAGAGCATCTACATTCAGAACTTGAAAATCCGGGTCCTCAAACGCCCGCGGATGTGTACGGGCGCGTCCACGGGCACTGACCGGTCAGCCCTCAAATCTGCTCATCCACATCCATCTATCTCATATTTCATCACCTAAATCCATACAAAGTCATGCAGAAGAGATATCCTATGTACTATGTACTATCCTACTCTTCGTCATCATCAAGTATGGACTCTTGCTCGCCCTTGTCCGTCGCAGCCTGCGCCATGTCCATCACAGCCTGAGCCGCCTCCATTCCAGACCATGCCACCTCCATCTACTGTCGACATAGACGCCTATCCTTTGTGTCGGACATGGCCTCTTGTGCATTCTTGCCCGTCGTAGCTTGCTCTTCCCCCCACACACTCAACGGCGGCGTCTCCTCCGCCGGCTCCTCCTCTTCCTGCTCTTCCCCCTCCACCTCCTCCTCCTCTTCCTCCACCACCTCCTCTCCCTCCTAAAAATCCTCCTCCAGATCCAGAGGTAGGCCCATGGCCCTCTGGATCCAGACCTGCTCAAGGAGCCAGAGCTGGTGCTAGATCGTGTAGTGGCGGCAGCGTGGGGGCATGGCTGACAGCTACGGAGGACATGAGGAGGGAAATGTGGAGGGTAGGGTTTGGGTGTCGGCGGTCGGCTTAAATAGTTGGACTAGGATTACACGCCCTACCGGTGCGGCGCCATGCAGCGTTCACACTGGCGCAATGGATGAGGCGTCCGTCGGACTGCCGGGTTTCTAGGATATTCCGCATGGGTCCATGCCAGCAGGCCGACGTGCGGGCGTATATGAGGGGTGCCAGTCAGCCCGGGCGCTTGAGGCATGTTTGAGAGACCCGGTTGGGTCGAAATTTCGTGACCGGACAGTGATCGGGCGGCCTGCCCGGGTGTTTGAGGGGGGTATGAGGGGAGAGGTTGTGGATGCTCTAAGTATTAACTATGGCATGGTGATGATGTGTGAGCATTTTATGTCTGAAATGAAATCCTATCATGTTGTTCAAATCAGGGTCGCGCGATGGTTAACTCCTACCAACCTCCTCCCTAGGGGCATGCGGTAGTACTTTGCTTCGAAAGAGCTAATAAGGCTTTACAATAACTATATGAGTTCTTTATGACTAATGTGAATCCATGGATATATGCACTCTCACCTTTTCATAATTTGCTAGCCTTTTCGGTACCGTGCATTGCCCATTCTCACCTCGAGAGTCGATGCAACCTTCGTTGGTGCATCCAAACCTCGTGATATGATACGGTCTATCACACATAAGCCTCCTTATATATTCCTCAAAACAACCACCATACCTAACTATCATGGCATTTCCATGGCCATTTCGAGATATATTGCCACACAACTTCCACTGTGATGTCACATGACTTGTGTGTTCATCATCATATTGCTTTGCAGGATCATATAGCTGACATAGTATTTGTGGCGATGCCACCATTCATCATTGTCTACATGTTACGCTAGATCATTGCACATCCTGGTACACTGCTAGAAGCATTCATATAGAGTCATATTGTTTTATGTTGACTTGTAAGTAAATACAAGTGTGATGATCATCATTATTAGAGCATTGTCCTAGTAAGAAAAGGATGATGGAGACTATGATTCCCCCACAAGTCGAGATGAGACTCCTGACGAAAAATAAAAAAATAAATGGGGGAGGCGAAAAAAGATAAAACCCACCATGAAAAAAATGAGAGAAAAGAGAGAAGGGGCAGTGTTACTATCCATTTACCACACTTATGCCTCAAAGTGGCACGAGGTTCTTCATATGGAGTGTCTCCTGAGTTGTCATTTTCATATGCTAGTGGGAATTTTTCATTATAGAACTGGCTTGTATATTCCAATGACGGGCTTCCTCAAATGCTCGAGGTCTTCATGAGCAAGCAAATTGAATGCACACCTACTTAGCTTATGTTGAGATTTCATACACTTATAGCTCTAGTGCATCCGTTGCATGGAAATCCTTACTCCTCGCACTGGTGTCGATTAATGGGCATCTCCTGTGATAGCCTGGCTTATTAGAGATGATAGACTACTCATATCAATAAGGAATTCCTTCTTTTCCGGGAGCCCATTCGAACAGAACTCCCAGGTTAAATGGTTCATGCTCATGTATCACGTGAAGTTGAAAATGTTGAAGCGCGTTAGAAGTATGATCTAATTGTCTGGTTTGACAATTGGGTGCTCATGATTTATACTTATGCGGTGAAGATGGAGTTATGCCATGCTTGATATGATAAAATGAGTAGGGAATAACATTTTTTAAGGATCATATATTTTGAAAAGTAATGATTATGATATATATGTTTAAGGATAGTATTATCTTGATATCAAATAGTTCATCGTTTCTCAATGATCATACCTAAAAGAGATTATGTGTTGGGTAGCATGTCGCATCAAAAATTCTGTTTTTATAATTTATGTGCTCGAGGACGAGAAGGAATTAAGCTTAGGGATGCTCATACGTCTCCAACATATCTATAATTTTTTCCTTGTTCCATGCTATTATATTATCAATCTAAGATACGTTATACGCAATGATAAGCTATTTTATATCATTTTTGGAACTAACCTATTAACCCAGTGCCTAGTGCCAGTTGTTTTGCCTGTTTTTGGTTTTCCAAGAAATCTGTACAGAACAAAGTCCAAGCGATATGAAACTTTTTGACCATTTTTTTTACAAAAAAGAGACCCGTGAATCTTTGGGAGTAGTCAGGAAGCAAGACGAGGAGACGACAAGGCAACTGGCCGCGCCCAGGGGGTAGGCACACCCTGATGCCTTGTGGTCCCCTCGTGGCTCCGTCTGACATAATTCCACCTCCATAATTCTTTAAAATCGGGAAAATAGCATAGATCCAACCGAAACACTTTTTCCACCGTCGCAAGCCTCTGTCCGACGGAAAGCCATCTGGAGACCTTATTCGTTACACTGCCCGAGGGGGAATCAAACACGGAGGCCATCAACATCAACCTTGCTGCCTCCAGGATGATGCGTGAGTAGTCCACCACAGACCTGTGCGTCCATAGAAAGTACCTAGATGGCTTGTTTTCTCTCTTTGATCTTTAATACCATGTTCATCGCGATTCTCGTGGTGATCTATCCGATGTAATCTTGTTTTGCGGTGTGTTTGTTGGGATCTGATGAATTGTGGGTTTATGATCAGATTATTCATTGAAAGTAATTGAGTCTTTTATGAATTCTATTGTGCATGATTGTTATAGCTTTGTATTTCTCTTCGACTATCAGTTTGGTTTCGCCAACTCGATTGATTTATCTTGAGCGCTTAGAGGGAATAGTGCATTGTAATGGGTTCGATCATGCGGTGTTGTATATCATAGTGACGGAGGGGGAAAACACACGTATTTGTATTGCTGGCATTAAGGATAAAACGACGGGATCTGAACATATTGCTTGTCTTATTTTGTCTACATCATGTCACCTTGCTTCAAGCATTACTCTATTTGTCATGAACCTAATACCATAGATGCACGCATGAGTCGATCAATTGGTGGAGTAATACTAATAGATGCAGAATTGTTTCGGTCTACTTATTTGTGGACGTAATGCCTATATACATGACCATTGTCATGAATAACATATCATAACTATGCGCAATTTTGTCAATTGCCCAACTATAATTTGTGTACCCACCGTATGCTATATTCAAGAGAGAAGCCTCCAGCGAAAACTATGCCTCCCCAGGTCTACTTAAGCATAAATACAAAAACCCTAAAAATACTTTTCTGAAATTAATTACTTTTATTTTATTTTTCCTTTACATTATCTATCTCTACGAAGATTTAACCCTTGCAACTAACGACTTCAAGGGGCTTGACAACCATCTTGCTCGTATCGAGTGCAAGTCTTTGGTTTTGTGTGTGTCAGTGTTGTTGAAAGGAGTTTGCTTGGTTCTCCTATTAGTTCGATAACCTTGGTTCTCATTGAGGGGAATATTTATCTTTACGGTGCTACATCTCCTCTCCTCTTCGGGAAAAATCCCAACACAACTCAGAAGTAGCATGGGGACGGGCGTTCCTCATGATGGGGAGCTCTAGGGCCTCACTAGAGAGGAGGGCCAGGATGGTGGGATGTGACAGCGTGGACGAGGGCTGATGTAGAGAGGAGCCAAGCTAAGGAAACTTTTCTTGAGAACTCCCTTCGGTTGCTCAATTCTGAGGAGGGGGGCACTTCTCCTCAAAATTTTGAGGAGCTAAACCTTTTGATGGTTCTCTCATAAAGGGTTTAACTCCTCGACATAGAATCTTTTGAGGAGTTGAAGACCTTTGAGGGTTTGGTTAGAGATGATCTAAGTCATATGCATCCCTTCTCTCTATGACACGAGGGCACCCAGCCGTTAGGGTTTCCCCTGCCTCCCACTGGCGTTGGTCTACTTCATCTCTTGCGACCTTCGGGCTATGGAGGCATGATGGATCACGGCCCTTGCCCGTGGGAGGGCTTAGTTTTTAGATATTTTTTGTTAGGGTTTGTGTTGTGCTTAGGAAAACGAGGCGACGTCGACTCCCTGAAGATGAAATAAGGCTCCCCTTGCCTAGCCCCCATCTCAGCGGTGCTTCCAGCATCGTCTGAGGGTGTGCGAAAGTTTGTCTCTCATGGATCTCGTAGGATTCAATCGGCCTTTGTCTTCGATGGATACACTTGGATCTGCTATTTGTTCGCATGTGATCGTGTGTCTATAGTTTGCATCCTTTCGGTCTGCATTTTTCTTCATCGATGTGGTTGCTGCTCTAGCGTATCCATCGGCCTTTGTGTCGTGCTTAGGAAAACGAGGCAACGTCGACTCCCTAAAGATGAAACAAGGCTCCCCTTGCCTAGCCCCCATCTCAGCGATGCTTCCAGCATCGTCTGAGGGTGTGCGAAAGTTTGTCTCTCATGGATCTCGTAGTATTCAATCGGCCTTTGTCTTCGATGGATACGCTTGGATCTGCTATTTGTTCGCATGTGATCGTGTGTCTACAGTTTGCATCCTTTCGGTCTGCATTTCTCTTCATCGATGTGGTTGCTGCTCTAGCGTATCCATCGGCCTTTGTGTCGTGCTTAGGAAAACGAGGCGACGTCGACTCCCTAAAGATGAAATAAGGCTCCCCTTGTCTAGCCCCCATCTCAGCGGTGCTTCCAGCATCGTGTGAGGGTGTGCGAAAGTTTGTCTCTCATGGATCTCGTAGGATTCAATCGGCCTTTGTCTTCGATGGATACGCTTGGATCTGCTATTTGTTCGCATGTGATCGTGTGTCTATAGTTTGCATCCTTTCGTTCTGCATTTCTCTTCATCGATGTGGTTGCTACTCTAGCGTGATGGTCATGTGGGGCCTTCACACGGCAACTTCTCGATTGTTTACTACAACAATGTTTACCCGGCCTCGGTGAGGGAGTGACGTTGACGGCGGCCCACCTTCTGCTCGCTCCGGTGTGCTAGGTGGCCCATGCACCTAGATGTATCTTTTACTTTCAGTGTACTTTCTACTACCTTAACAAATGAATAGTCGGAATTTTTCCCTAAAAAAAGAGATGCTCTAAGTTTCTACAAGAAAAGCATGAATAATAATCAACGAGAACTGTCAACAGTTTGCACATCCCAAAATTGATAAGAGCCTTTGGCTTCTTATATGGTCCAACGGCTAATATTGTAATTACAAATTACCTTATTTTTTGCGGGAATTACAAATTACCTTATGGGTAAGATATTGTCAATGACTCCTACAGGGCAGGTATTAACTTCTCACACAAATAACAAAATAAATCATAGTGCCAATTAAACAGGAAGGCAAGCATTGGAAGTATATATTTTCATTTAACACAATTACTATTATTATCCTCTTGTGTGATTTGAAACCAAAATTTTGCACCTTAAATATAGACGACAATGTGTACATGCGTTCACCCATTCACTCTGAATTTGGTGCCCAACCAAGATCGCCGCTCCCGAAGGATCAAAGGCTCATCGAATATCCGGGCAAAAGGTAACATGAGCTGCGACTTCTGGCAGAGCCGATAAGGCAAAACGAACTTATCCCTCCCCGGAACGTGGAAAATCGAACGAAAACGAGAGATTATCCCAAACATATAGAACGTGGAGAATAGAATCGAGAGCGCCGCTGAAGATCGATTTTGGACGGCCGGAGGGAAACGTCGAGGGCCCCTGGCTCACGGCCACCACAGGTGGTCGCATCCGAGGGATGTGCCGCAGCGCACCTACAGTGCGAACGACGTTCCACGCCTCCATCCGCTTCTCCCGAGACGGAAATAATATCTCCTGATGTTTTCAGTCAGACATTCCGTTGCTCGTGTATCACGGCAGGAGAAACGAAACAGACTCCGAGTGTTGGTCTTACTTTCTTTTCTTCTTCTTTTCTTAACTCCGAGGGATAGTGTACGTCCAATGCATGTTAATACTCTCTCCGTAACTTGGTATAAAACGGCTTTTGACAGTCATAGTGTCAAGAAAGTCTTCTATTATTAATTTACAGAGTAATAATAGGCAATATTTTTTTGAGGGAATAGTCAGTATATTGGTTGTATCACACAATATATAATATTGATAAGATCTTAATTGCACATAAATATTAGGTACTCCCTCAATTTACAAATATAAAATGTTTTAAATATTTTAATATAGATTACATAAGGGAACAAACACACTAAAATGCGTTCATATACCCCCGAATCAGAAAAGGCTAGAACATCTTATATTTATGGATGGAGGGAGTAGTATATAATTGGTTGGCTGCCGCTGATGTTGATATTAGGAATAGAAGTAATCCCACTGACTCAAAATATAAGACATTTTTTGGTCTAAATAGGGAGAGTACCAAACATATTTATCGCTAAACACCGGAGTAATATAGACCATTGGATAGACGCGGTTGAACAGATAAGATATGTTGGATCTCCTCACTCTTTTTATATTGATAGTATATATAGATATTGATGTCATTGCATTTTCTTTTCTTTTTTGCCCAATTCAGTGAGTGAAGGTCAACAAGACAATAACCGGGATCGCTCAGTCGGCATGAGTATATACAACAAAATCTATGTAAACAACACTTCTTTTTTCAAGTATATGTCTGTTGATTTGCAGAATAATATGCTTCTTTAATTTGTAAAATCAGAAGATATTACATACTACTCCCTACATAAGGGAGTAATGAACATGGCAGGAACATTATACATAAACTCAAATGTCATGGCATCAATTAGTTCACAATGTTTCACATTGCTGTTATAAATAAATTATTATCATCCAGTATTGCCGTATATGCACAAATAAAGCTTCAGTTTTCAGGGTGGGGTCTTCGAACAAGAAAGATAGCCAAAATGCAAATAACTGAAAACCCCTATCTAGTTCCTTAGCTTTAATTCATCACTTAAACTCAAATCTCTTTGGCACAAAGAATGAATCAATTGGTTTGTCATCTATTCAGCATTTCGGATGACTGGGCAGTGTTCACAAAAGTAGCGCTCTTGTTGAATCCTTCAAGCGACATTATTCTTATTGCTTCCAAGCCCCTATGGAACGTGAAATCAAGCTGCATAAACATACTACTTGCATTATTGTCCGGTTCTGCCACACTTGAATCACTATAGAGATCATTTTTTCAAAAGAATATACACTAGATAGGCGAATGATGCCTAAGCATGACCGAGAAGTGGTAAATATCAAATATTTTAAATTTCTATCAAGCATTCCAAACCTCTTCTTGCTCTTTTTTGGTGAATGGCTTGAGAACAAAGTTGGCAGGATCCATCTTCCCAGGTGGTCGTCCAATGCCTGCAAAAATATCATCAAGAATATTTCAGACAATACTAACAATGTTAGAAAAGGAGAAAACTGACTGACAAAATGACATACCAATTCTTAGACGTGGAAAATCACGATTTTGTTTGAGATGGTTGATAATGCTTCTCATCCTTTAGATGATAGACGGTTGCCAAGAGAAAAATAGCTCTTGTCAGAACAAAAAATATAGTACAAGAAAGAATCCCAGCTCATTGCAACTATTTTGTTAGGTTCTTCCAAGCTCTTCCCAGAACAATAACAAAGGAAAGGTTCATAAGGATAAAAATGTCAGCATGGTACTTAAGTTCGCCCGCTGCATTTTGTCTGTCTGGTACTAGGCTTAGCGTGAGGCTCTTGCCCCTAGAGGCCTAACGATCCAATCTAAGGAACAAATCATAGATCTTATCTCTAATTGGCTTAAGGACCAAGCAAAATGATATCTTCCTAATTCAAAACTTCCTAACTGAGAGATCAGAAGAATCGTTTCACTAAACTGGCATTGGGTGGACCATGTACTATGCATACATAACATCATCACAGCCCGAAACCGTACAAGTTATAATCAGTTTTTAAGATCACAATGCAATTACATTGCACTGAGTTCAAAGAACAGATCAAAAAAGCATATCATTATTCTATGTTTTTGCTTAGTTAAACTTAAGAATGCTTAGCGATTATATGCCTCCAAAGTCATGAGGCTTTCATCCTATAGTTTGTAAAACAAAGGACGGAACAATAGGTAATGTATGTATAGAGGGAATGTGTTTCATTAAAGAAGTAGAAAAGACTGGAGTACCCATTATGCCCGCCATGTCCACCTTTTGGCAGTAGACGCAATTTCGCGAAGGGTAAATCCAGATCATCGTACATCTGCAGAGAAGAGAAGAATGATGTTGGAACCAAATTATATCGATCTGTGATAAAAAGAACCAAATCAAGATTAACATTTACCACAACGACTTGATTAAGTGGTATCTTGAAATATGAAACCAGCTGCCCAACCTGTACAATTCAGGGCGTCAAACAAGGGAACAACGGAAGAAGTAGTTTCAAGTTTGTTTTGCAAGCATTATACTTACAGACTCACCGCTTGCATTCATAAATGTTTGCGGCTTGGCAAGCATGATAGGAACATCTCCAATACGACCTGAACGATTACAAACAATTTTACAAATGTCTAACTGCGCCTACAGAATTTTAAAGGAGTAATATTTATCTAGGCATGTTAAATAATCAGGTATAGATTATCCTGAAAACATTGGTGGTAATATTACCTTTGCCAACCATTGCCTTGAACTGCATACTGCTGAGTGATACACCCTCGGCTTCTGCTATAGCATCAATCATCTCGAATCCAACCTGTGAAAATATGGATAAGACCTTAACTTAAATAGAATGCTGTACATAGATGTTATGCGCAGTTCAATTCTATACAACAAAGTATGAAACAAGAGCAAACTTAAACCAAATGACAAGCAGTGTAGAATAACCAAATTTGCTGCCTATAAAGTGCAGTATCCTTCGTAATATATACTTTTAAAGCATAATGACCTTGGATAAATAAGTATCTAGCTAGGACATTTAGCTGTTCTTCCAAATTCTTCACCCAAAGTGGTGATTGATCTAGATGACCAGCCAGATACGGATACTATCATACTGAGATAGTACAAGATGAAATTTCTGTTAACCACCATGACTACAAAATGTGTTTATGAACAACAGGTTAAGAGCCCATCACAAAGACAATTCTTCAATCGGCCAGCTAAAACAGAAAGCAGGTTTACACTCGTCAAATTGCTGCTAGCATGTTCCTACAATCACATACCACATGTTCATGCCTAGTCCTCACCATTCACTAATCAAAGCGTGCAACTATTTTGGCGTCCAGCTCCAGTATGTACCAATTCTCAAAATTTCAACCCACGAGTAACTAGGATAATTCCACAATCCCACCGAGCAGAATGATGGATTTTACAGCGAACAGAGCATTTACGGAAGCTTACGTTGTGGCGAGTCCTCTGGTACAGCTTCCCGGGGTTCCCGAGCCCAACGAACAGCCACGGCTTCCGCGCGCCGCCGTCACCGACGGGCGCAGCTGACGAGGAGGCGGCTCGGCAAGCGGAGGCGGAGGAATAGCGCGACACACATCTAGGCCTTGCCCGCGCCAACAAGGGGAGGGGCGAGCCGAGGCGGGAGGCCGAGGCGCCGGAGAGCAGCCGCATCGCCGCCGTTGTCGCCGGCACCACCAATTGGGCACCGGTAGTGTTTTGGACGGGATAGGGGCCTGAACTCGGAGGAATGCTGGGCTTCTTAGGTTAGGTTATAATTGGGCCCAATTCAATCCCCCCCACACAAGACTTATTTCACTTTCTAAGAAAAAACTACTTCTTTCACAAGCAGTTAATCCAATTAGTTGTCCTTCTTTACAGTCGTTTTCATCTGGACTAGGGATTCATATGTTGACATGTTTTAGACCCAAAAATTGACCATCGGTTACCAGGTGTACAGTGTGTGGTTGTATAATACGTAACAATCAACAATCACTACATTGATAGTGTATCATCATTAGGCAATAATTTTACTTAGGCATTTCATTGTTATGTACAAATAGGGAAGTGAGTTTTCAAATGTCACCAACAAGTAAAATATAATATTTATATCATATATAATGCAAGTTTTACAATGATGGAGAATGATATTAGTAGCTCGATAAACAACATAACATAAATAGATAATCTAGCACACAAGAGGCATAACTCTTTTTTTACCCTTAGCGAGGCGAACTTATCAAAACTTTTCTCTCTTTTCTGTTATTGAGAATACCTCACAAATTGGGATCTGGTGCATCTAGTGCATACCACTTCCATTATTATTCTTTCACCTAAAGTGATCAAAGACTAGCCTAATAAAATGAAGAGCGGTATACATGTATAAATAATACATGCAACCATGAACCATGATAGCATTAAACCTATTAAGAAGGACATGTTGCATGCTCTCTCACATATGCCATGTCGAAACGAATGAGCGCGAGCGTTGGGCAGGAGAAGGTCTCTTGCTCATTTTTGTTGGGCACGTCACAAAAACAATTCGACCAGAAAAAACGTGTATGTTGTTGACCGGGTTGCTTTCTTAGGGTAGAAGAAAATATCTCCTCAGATACATCCTCCCCTCGCGCAAGCACGCGATTCCCTTTCTCCTTGGTCGCACGCAACCTCCTCATCTTCCTCGCTCTCGCCTCTTTCCGTCGTCCGCGCCGCCACATCTCACTTGTCGACAATGTCCTCGCCTAGAAGAGTGCTAGCCCGCCCGTGCCACCGGTCAAGTTGCGTCGGGAGGCGAGGAGGGGAGTAGCCGAACCCGGAGGAGGTCGTCTCTGCGCCCACATCCTCGTTGTCGACCTTGCCCACTCGGGTGAGGGCACTGTCACCTCATAGACCATGAGCTATATAAGACTAATCCATGGCGGGTTCACATCATCCTATTTGTTTCTTTTTTATGCTCTAATTTTCAGATTTCCACCATGTATGGTTGATCCCTTGGAGATCATGTTTTTTATGGTTGGTGCTTCATGTTTTCTCATCCTCCCTCTTCTACTATATGTTCCTAAGTCAACCATGTAATAGAGGACATGTGCTTCATCGAGTTCGTGTCTTCAACGATCTCGCTGGGTATGATGTGGCACGCTTTGCCCACGACTGCATCATCCACAACCTGAGCGGTGAGTAACAGATGCAACCACATTCCAAATTTATTCACCTCATCACAGGGGCAAATGGGGCCTTTCCTAATTCTCTATCTTTATATGGGCCACCACTTGTCTAACTACTACAGATTTAGAAAATATTAAATAGTAAGTATATAATGGCAGCAATCTGGTATTTCTTGTGGAGCTATAAATCAACTATGCGGAGATTCTAAAGGGAAGATCAAACAATACAGGGAGCTTTGATGCACATTTTTAATTAATAATATTCATTTTAGTGTTATATTTGTCCGCGTGTATCTTAGTAAGTGTGTAAGTTTAGTCTAATGTTTGCTTTCTTTCTTCCAGATCAGAAGGCATCAAAGGATTTGACAACAAAATGCAAATCAATATAGAAGGGTTGGTTGAAGTTTCGTTGGCCAGAAATAGGTGATTAGAACTCATTGTGCTTATGTCTCTTCATTTTGATGACATCTTGTTGAAGCTTTTTACATCCTCATAAATAAGTGTCCTCGCTAAGAGCTCCAATCCAAAGAAATACACTCGAGTACCAGTATCCATATAGATACACTCTGAATATGCAGGAGAATCTATGGATAATTGACGACCTTAACCTACGACTATTGATGTTGTCTGTACCATGGAAGATGGTTTTTTACCCAATTTTATATGCAGTGCCATTATTTTGGCTTCTAGGCTATGCTTGTGGATAGGATTTTTAGTGAAGTGGGATTGTTCAATATTCCTTTGGTCACAACTTTGTTTGTTAGTATGTAAAATATTATATAACATTGGTTTAAAGATGACAATACACTTCCCAAATGATAAAAAGTGGAAGCCATAATAGTTATTTACATTGCCATATTTTGTTCCAATGTGAATATAAGCATTTTGGTGATGAATTCAACATAACTACGAGGTTATGCAGACACACTATACATGGAATTATTATGTATGTTACAAACATACTTTGTTAGAGTTTCTCTAATCCATTGATTATTATAGTTCAACTTGTTGCTTGTAGAACCATGATGGAGGAAATGATTTTCCTGAATAAATGTGTTGCTTATGTTCTTGGGAACAGTTGAATTGTATTGAATATGTAAACAATATCCTTCAATTATAATGAGTATATTCATCATGAGGGATACACATATCAGGTTACCTCATGGATTTGAAATTTTACACTGATATACGGTAAAGTACCTAGATATGTCCATCCCATTTGTTTCAGTCCATATGTTGCATTGCCTTTGTTTAGTTCTTTTAATTTATTCTAGTTTCATTCACCATAAGATTTGTTTTCTTAATTGTCTATACTTTGTATGTTGTGATATAGTTAATTTGTTGATGACATGAAACACTCATCCCCAATGTTTAAGTGTTGTGGCCCTTTAGTTCTAAAACTGTCAATGGTTAAAATTAGTTGTAGATACCAACCCTGAATAAAGATTACACCAATAGTTCTAAAATGAGGAATTGTGCCTCTTCCTACTAGAAGTTTTGTCGCTTTAATAAGTTTTGTGGTCCTTTTGGTAGATTTCACTTACATGGTCTCTATTATGCATTTCTTACAGTTTATTATCATGTACATGAAATATACCCAAAAAACTCACCAACTTTGTCCTCCTCATGTTAACCCGGTACAAAGATCTCTCTGGATGAGGAGAGCATTGGCCTTCTTATAAGAAGATGATGAACCAGTTGTCAAGTTGCTTTTGCGCAGCTATGGTCTATCGGAGAACAAAGCACTTATGGGGATAAAAATGCACACTCTCCCATGGTGTCATGTGTGGTATACTTCGCAGCCGCTTGTCTTGATTTTGGATCAACTATAGTGAATCATCTCATACGATTATGCTTTACGGGTGAGTCATTAGCACAAAATTGTTTCTTCGTGAACTAGCACCCTGCAAATCAAGCCCACCAAACTAATATCATGCTAAATGTTGTTTGCTCAAAGGAGTCTCACTTTCGTTCACTTTGGGAAAAGCATACTGAAGCAACTTCTTGCATTACATCACACTCTCCCCATTTTGCACTCTATTTGCATATTTTTGCTTTTACGCTCCAGTACTATTTACATAGAATGTATACATGGGAGGAAATAAGTAGTGGCCAATTCACCTGAAGTTTTGTCATTACGATAGAAATGGTGTGTTTGTAACATTATTGAGAAGAACTTTAGTGTATGGATGAAACAAAGAATTCTTCTAAAGATGTTGAACTTATCCAATGTTTATTTAGAATATGATTGCCACGACAACCCACCATTCTCATGACGTTTTTAGGACAATGGTTCCACTAGCAAGCACTTGCACTGATCTTGTCAAACTATGTGCCACAACATTGGTAAGATATAGAAATATGTCCTTTCTCATGAGTTGTAGAGCACATGAACATCAGGCTCGAGTGATAGGGAAATAGATAAGTTTGGTAAGATGACTTCGTGAAGGCAATATCTCAATCCAAAATACAGAAACTACACTCCCCATATTTTGCACACCTAATTTTTAACATCACCTGGTATGAAATGCATCCTCTTGCAACTCACTTGGCATGGTGATATTAGTAGTGATTTGTGTGCTCGTTTGATCAGAGGACCGGCCATAAGCCCTTGACTCCCATGCAAAGTTGTTTCTTCTTATAATTGGCTATCTGGGTAATTATTGTTGACTCCTAGCCATAACACCGGTGGCTATGGATTTTGTTGGAAAAGGATATCATCTCTGGCAGGGTAAAGTGGTCAAAAACATATATTCCTCTGTATCCAAACTGATCACTAGTATAATTTATGAGATTTCAAATTATATTTTGTGATAATAGCAACAACTCATGTTTGGTGATGTTCTAAATTTGAGAGTTTTACATTCTTCAGTATCCGCATATGAAACATATCTTTGCAATTATATGAGATACATACATTTAGTATTACTAGTCTGCAAGTCGTATTAGCCATATGGTTCAACATTTTCTTCTTTTATCTTAATCGTATCTCTTACAAGAAATATACTTACACATAGCATGTTCAGAGTCTTCAGTATACCGAGGAGTTTGTGACAAAGACTAACCACCACATGATATTACATGCAATATATTTTTGCTCCATGATGCATTGTTATGTTCGGAATATATTCATGCCCGGACAATGTAGTCAGAAGTGATGCAAGTGTTAATTGAAATTGATTTCTTACTTAAAAAATTCTATTGCAAGGCTTGGAAAATAATGCATTGCTTAGGAACGCGCAATTAAACATAGTAAGTAATTTTGCATGTCCTCTTAGTTCTGCTCCCCATTGAAATTTCATCTGAACACTTACATTACCTTTATGAGATACCTTGAGTTAAATTTACTTGCACTATATGGATGTTGTTTTCATAGTGAATATAATTGGGGACATTGTACATTCTATGGCATTAACATGAATCTGATACTACATTTCTTAAGTTAGTTTGATGATCTTTTTACTAGTGTGCACATGCATAGATAATTTTATTTTGTGAACTTGCCGAGCTGATATCAAACGGTGAAAAGAGTGACACTAGAAATGACTTGTACATCATCTTTTAGCATATTTTTCTTTTAGGGTTATTAGCTGTCGTTGGGTACATTTACTTTAGGTGGTAGTGATGGATTTTTAGTATAATAAATAAGAATACTATTAGATGACTCCCCCGCAAACTATAAACCTCTTAAGGGCCAGTTCTTTTTGGCGGCTTAAAAATAAGCTGCCTCTCCCCAACTTAAATAATAATCCGCTTCCTAAATTTATTGAGATTCTAAATTAGTTATCCCATAACTAGTTCAGAAGCACCAATGAGTGGGGGAGACGGCTTATGAGAAAAACTAGGGAGGAGGCGGCTTATTTTTTAAAGCCGCCAAGAGAACTGGCCATAAAAAAACAATATTATATTTTGTTATGTTGAACTCCTTCCATCATCACCTTGCCTTTTTGACTATTTACCGTATCTATAATGCACAGTCTCACCTAGTCATCCTCTACGGTTGAGTCGTACTGTTTCATTGTTACATCCACTACACCAGATATAATGTATTTGAATTCCTAAAACATAATTATTTATGGACTCATTTATCTGACTTACTGACATATATTGACATTGCATATTTGTGGTACTTTTGCTTCCTAACATATGTGAAACCACGTATCAAACAAGCCACCCAAATGGACTTAGCCAACATAGGCATAAGAACATCTCTGGAGGTACACAATTGTTACTCTCACCCCTAGTACACCATAAAGCTAATCATCAAGGAACAATACCCACAACAATAACATCATGTATGATACCCATTTTACATCCACCGTTGGGCACATAGTGTTGAGAAGCGCTCTCCTCATGAGCATAATATCCATTCTCAACGGTGTCAAAATGTTGATGCAAATACATGCACAAGGAAACAACGTTCTTAGGTGGGGTAGAATGATTGAGTTGTGAATTAAATGATAATATTTTGAAAGGTATTTTCTCATTGATGTTTGAGGCGGGAGGTTAATAGTCACGTGCGTATACTAAGGGCTCTCTATCATCTTCCATGGATCTCTTTAGCAACAAAAGAAGTGGTCAAACCATATTAGCATAAGCAAACAAAGTTAGGGGCTACTACTCTTGGTGTAGAGCATGACGATTGTATGACACATTATGAATTGAAGATCTCCCCATTCCTTCCCCCCTATAGTCAAAAAGAGCTTGCGAGTGAAGGAGGTTGGTAACTATGGCTTTCACTGACCAACAGGGGGAGGCTCCGAGAGCCAACAACAGTTGAAACACTATCGCTCCACACACCAAACAAGATTCAAAAGCTCAAGGTATACACTCTAACCATACATTATTTATATTTTCCATGTCTTTATTTCCCGTATGATGTGTTATTCTATCTTCATCGTAATCAATGGAAATTAATCATATGTGTGTTAATGAAGTGCCCCCACCCTGATGAGATCCAACATGATAGGTCGTGTCACGATCTTGGGCTACTGGCGCAGAAGATCAAGTTCTGGTTCTAGAACCACCATACCTAGATGTATCGACTAGATCTCCTTGGTTGATTTAAAGTTTCCAATTTTTTCATGGTTTTCGATAATTTCTTCGGTGATGGAACATAGCAGAATCTGAGCTATGCATGTCATGCCATACACATTACATTCTCTTCCATCACCCAACAAAAGATTGAAAACCATGGATAATTAGAAACTTTGGCGCAATTAGGGTGATTCAGTCCATAACTTCATTTGGGTATGATAGTTCTAGAACAAGAACTTGATCTGGTGTGCCTCTAGGCCAAGCATATGGCCCAACCTAGCACATTGGATCTCGTCAGGGTGGAGCACCCCATGAACAACCTGCACTAGCAGGCACACACACACACATACACGCTTGGTTAATTTCTATCGATCACCATGAAGACCTAACAACACATCACATGGTAAATCAACAAACAAGGAATATATTAATGGAATATATTTAGAGCCTAAGGATCAAGTTTTTGAATCTGGTTTGGTGTGTGGCGCTGGCAACACTTCTGGCGGTGCTGCTGGCTCTTCAACCTCCCACGTATTCATCTTTAAAATCCATGGTTACTAAGATCTCTCGCTCACATGCTCTATCCATCTATAGGAGGATGAAGGAAGGGATATATCGTTACAATGTGTCATGTGATCCCCATTCTTCTATTTACACACTGTTGAGTGATATTTTTACACTCATTTCACCTTTGTTTAAATCGAGATATTTCATTAAAAAGAGATATTCACTCAAACATTGCCACTAATAGTAATGAATGCAAAGGATTCCATAAATCCTCTCTTTAATCTTTTCCATAGGAAATGGGCTAAAAAAGAAAGAAACTATTGGAAATATGCCCTAGAGGCAATAATAAATTTGTTATTATCATATTTCCTTGTTCATGATAATCGTTTATTATTCATGATAGAATTGTATTGATTGGAAACTCAGATACATGTGTGGATACATAACAACACTGTATCCCTAGTGAGCCTCTACTAGACTAGCTCATTGATCAAATATGGTTAAGGTTTCCTAACCATAGTCATGAGTTGTCATTTGATAACGGGATCACATCATTAGGAGAACAATATGATGGACAAGACCCAAACATAAGCATATCATTTGATCGTATCACTTAGTTTGTTGCTATTGCTTTCTTCATGTCAAGTATATGTTCCTAAGGCCATGAAGTCATGCAACTCCGTGAAACCAGAGGAATGCCTTATGTGTATCAAACGTCACTTCATAACTGGATGATCATAAAGTTACTCTACAGGTATCTCCAAGGGTGTCTGTTGGGTTGGCATGGATTGAGACTGGGATTTGTTACTCCGTATGATGGAGAGGTATCTCTAGGCCCTCTCGGTAATACAACGTCACAAGAAGCTTGCAAGCAATGTGACTAAGGAGTTAGTCATGGGATCTTGTATTATGGAATGAGTAAAGAGACTTGCCGTTAACGATATTTAACTAGGTATGGAGATACCGATGATCGAATCTTGGGCAAGTAACATACCACTGGACAAAGGGAACTGCATACAGGATTGACCGAATCCTTGACATCATGGTTCGACCGATAAAGATCTTCATGGAATATGTAGGAACCAATATGGGCATCTAGGTCTCGCTATTGGTTATTGAATGTAGAGGTGTCTCGGTCATGTCTACATGATTCTTGAACTCGTAGGGTCTGCACGCTTAACGTTCGATGACGATATATTATTATTGAGTTATGTATGTTGGCAACCAAATGTTGTTCAAAGTCCGTGATGAGATCCCGGACGTGATGAGGAGCTCCAGAATGGTCCAGAGGTAAATATATACATATATATATATATATATGGAAAGTTGTTTTCAGGGTTCCGGAAAAAGATTCAGTTTTTCAGGTATTGTGTTGGGACTTGAGAAGCTTCTGAAAACTTCTGGAGGAGTCCGGAAGTCCACCAAGGATTCCGCCACATCCCAACGCTCAACATGGGCTGAGAGGAGGTGCCCTGGTCTTTTGGGCCAGGCGCACAAGTCCCTTAAGGCCCATGCAGTTGGGAAAGGTGGAATGTCCACCTTTGTATGGAAGGGAAGGAGGAGGGTCGGTGTCAAAACCGGCAGATCTCGGGTGGGGGGTCCCAAACTGTGAGACTAGAACCGATGGTAAGAGGAGGCAAAGGGGACACAGATTTACCCAGGTTTGGACCCTCCTATGGAGGTAATACCCCACGTCCTTCTTGGTTGTATTGATGGTATGGGGGGTTACAGAGTTGATCTACCTCAAGATCAAATAGCTAACCCTAGATGAGTTGTTCTCTCTCTACAACCTAAAACCCTCCGGCTTATATAGACGCCAAGGGTACCTAGGGTTTACACATGGTCGGTTACATGCTGAAGAGATAAACATGCCTATCTCCGATCGACAACTTGGAGGATACATCACGGTTCCTTGAGGCCTCCATCCTGGCGATGGTGACCCTGATCATCTAATGCTCACCTTGCGGGCCATATAGTTCGGCCCATGAGCCATAGGTCGTCTATCCGAGGACCCCTAATCCAGGACTCCCTTACTAGCCCCTGGACTAGCCTTCAACACCGATACATATCCGGTCAATCTCCTCGTATCATCATCTTTGGCTTGCGAGGTGAGTCCCTCACTCCTCCTTGTTCAGCAACTGACCAATCTTTGACAAGATCCCAAGCATTGGGAGCGTAGGTCCATTATAATAACCGCTCATGTTCCTCGATTTCCACGCGTTGTGGGGAGGCAAGTGGTCAGTGATTTTTACAATCTTACCCCTCCACAACGGAGGCATCACCCACTTAATCAAACAAAATCGTGGTTCAGACCACATCCTCCTCCTCCCCATCGAAAGAAACTCCTAGCGGAAGATCCACGAATAACATTGCTAACGCCCCAGCTCCTCTGCGCGCCCCAATGGTTCACGTGTAGGGGACTGGACTAGTTGCTTCGTAGCTCTCCCGCGGCTCCGTGATTTAGAGAGCCAAGGGTACCTCCCTCCTTCAGATCTAGCGGTGACCCGCGCAGGCTTGATTTCCTGCAACAATGAAGCTTTCGCTGAGCGTTTCCCCAATCCTCATAGGGGGAACGTGTATGCTTCATCCCCTTTCTCCTATGGGGCCTCGGGTTTCCCATCAACCCATTTCTAAGGGGGATGCTGAAATTATATGGGATTCAGCTTCATCACCTTACCCCGGGGTCCATCCTGCACATCTCAGGCTTCGTTGCTCTATGCGAGATGTTCTTAGGCTGTGAGGCGCATTTCAAATTTGGGAGAAAATATTCCTGTCTCGTCCCCCGAACTTGGGTCATGACAATTTTGGAGGTCGGCGGAGCCAAAGTGTGTCATATAGCGGGATCGGGGTACCTGGTGGGCACTCCAAAGGAATCCAAAAAGTGGACTTCAGAATGGTTTATATTGAAGACGTCCCCCTATTCGAGCCGGCTCGGACATGTCTACCAGAATATTCTGACGCCCCCTTGAAGAAAAGATACAAATGGTGGCCGAGGAGTCCATCCCAGGAGGAAAGCGTCGAAGTGCAACGCCTGGCGGCTCAGGTGCGGATGCTTGTCCACCATCAACTGACCATGATCGATGTGATGGCCGTTGTCATCTCCCGGTGCACGCAACCCCTCCAACAGAGGGTGCACCTGTTGTGGCGCTATAACAGGACAAGCGACACCACGCATTCCCGAAGACTAGGACCCACCAACTAGGCGATGTTGGCCGCCGCCCTTGCCGCCCTGTATAAAGGGGAGCAAGGGGACTTTATTCGGCGGGCAAACAAGGAAGGATATTCAACCCACAATCCCATCGAATGGGTAAGCCCTTTTCCGTGTACGAACATAGTTCTGAGTTTTCATTCCATACTTCATTTGACAAAAGTCTTGCATGAATAGGAATGGAGGAGCTTCATCGAGACAGTCAATTGTCCGGCTCCTTAGCCTGAAAACTATGCACGATAATGATCCGGGTTTCCATGAGGACCCGGATCTTCTACTTGATTTTGACGATGGAGTCTATTATCAGGTTAGCCTTGACCAATCCCCAATGGCTATCATAGTCGCTTACCCCAGGTCATTCTCCATCCCTGCCACAGATAAGAAGAAGAAGAGCTCGTCCCGCAAGAGGCAAGCTACCAACAGCGCCCCGAAAGTGCCAGCTCTGACTCCCAAGAGCCGTCGATCTGCGTGTCATGCGCCGGCAACCGAGACCGTGGCCGAATCAGAAGTCAACAGGGATCCTATCAAAGAGCCGGATGTGAGGACGAATCAGCTTGCCCACTCAACCCAAAGGTACATTGTTCGGTTATCCGCTGATTATCATAATCAATAGAGCCTTACGGGTACTTATTTCATTGAAATACTTAGGCAAAATGCCTAGTCTTCGCCCGTCGAAGGGGTCGTCAAGGTGTGCGGTGAACCCAAAAATTGCAGAGCCGCAGCTCATGCCGGTCCAGCTACATGAGCCCCCATGGCCAATCCAGTACCTGCTAATTCTGGTGATAGTGTATCCGTTACCAAATCGGAAGTGGGAAGTGTCATGCATCATCGGTGACGATGGGAGGCTATGCGGCACCCAATATTCTCTGAACAAGAGTTTGGCGCCCTTCACTCAGCGGATGCACACATTGGTGCTGCCCGAGCCGGGTTTGGCAAAGCTATGAAGTTGCTATCGGCTAGCATGTAGGTAACTGATCAGTTTTTATAGAGTCTGAACATTCATGTAAACCCAGTAGCCCCCGAGCCTTAAATTGGTTTGAAACAACCGAATTAAGGAGCTCCGTGTTGTTTTACTACTAAAGCAGGCTTCAAAGCAACAGACCGATTGACTAGCCAGGGAGAAAGAAGATAGCCGCACACAAGTGAAGTCTGTGAAGGCCGAACTGGAGAAAGTGAAGAGCTTCACCCGGGAGGCCCATGGCGAGTATACCTTTACTGCTAACCTTAATATATCACCATGTTTGACGCAAGCATGCCATGTAGCAGCTGCATCAATAGGGCATATGCGAAGGCAGCTGGAGGAAGCCCGAGACTCTCAGCGGTAAGCCGAGTCCCAGCACAAGGCTGGTTATCTTGTTGTACAAAAGCAGGCCAAAGATATTAAGAATTTGAAAATTCAATTAGCCTAGGCCCAAGAATAAAACCACAAACTTTAGAAGGGCATGTTCGGTAAGTGTGATTCTATCATCAATAAGTTTTTCTTATGAAGGAAGTAAAATTATGCATTCGCCTCATGTACAGGTCTCGTGTCCGGGCATCCTGAAGAGGAGATCGGATCAAATCAGGGAAACATGCTGAAAGAGCTGACCGCTCTCCATGGACGTGTGTGGAAAGAAATGAAGAGCATGGTGCAGGCACTATGGCCAGCCAAATAGCCTCTCGAAGGGCTATCCGAACTTGTCGATTGATTTAAAGGAGCTCGGAGCAGGTTCGAGTTGTGGAAGACTTCAGCTTGCCGGGAGGGAGCACGGGAGGCGTGTGCAATGATCAAGACTCGTTACACCGGACTTGATCTCGAGCGTATGGCACGGGTTGCTCCCATGGGATCGGATGGACAAGAAGTACCACTACACCTGGTGTATGATCAGGTGATGTCTGCCGCCCGTCTTTGACAAGAGGACTGCTCCCTGGACACCATAACCGATGATCTCGATCAGGAGCCGAATGTGTAATGATGTACATGTTGGGAGACGTAGTAGTAAATCAAAAATTTTCCTACGCGTTCACCAAGATCCATCTATGGAGAAACCAGCAACGAGCAAGGGGAGAGTGGATCTTCATACCTTTGAAGATCGCTAAGCGGAAGCGTTACAAGAACGCGGTTGATGGAGTCGTACTCGCAGCGATTCAGATCGCGGTAGATCCGATCAAGTGCCGAACGGACGGCACCTCCGCGTTCAACACACGTGCAGCCCGGTGACGTCTCCAACACCTTGATCCAGCAAGGAGGAAGGAGAGGTTGGGGAAGGGCTCCAACAGCAGCACGACGGCGTGGTGGTGGTGGAGTAGCAAGGTATTCCGACAGGGCTTCGCCTAAGCGCTGCGGAGGAGGAAGAAGAGAGGTAGGGCTTCGCCGTGAGAGAGAGAGATCAAATCCTGTCTCAAAACATCCAAAACCTCAAGTATATATAGGAGGAGGGACGTGGAGGGCTGGCTTGGCCTCTACTCCAAAGAGGAGATGGCCGGCTGAATTAAAGGGAGAGTCCACCTCCCACAAGGGAGGTGGATCTCCTCCTTTTAAATCCTTTTTGCCTTATCTCCTTATCTCCAGCCGCATGGGCCTTTAGCAAAAGTATTGCCCAGCCCAATAAGGGCTGGCACACTTTATCTAACAGCCCATGTGGTCCTTTGGTCGTCACACCCCTCCCGGGGGTCCTCCAGCACCCTCCCGGCACTCCCGGTACACTACCGATGAGCCCGAAAACTTTCCGGTGACCAAAACTGGACTTCCTATATATCAATCTTTACCTCCGGACCATTCCGGAGCTCCTCGTGACGTCCGGGATCTCATCCGGGACTCCGAACAACCTTCGGTAATCACGTATACCTTTTCCCTATAACCCTAGCGTCATCGAACCTTAAGTGTGTAGACCCTACGGGTTCGGGAGACACGTAGACATGACCGAGACACCTCTCCGGCCAATAACCAACAGCGGGATCTGGATACCCATGTTGGCTTCCACGTACTCCACGATGATCTCATCGGATGAACCACGATGTCAGGGATTCAATCAATCCCGTATACAATTCCCTTTGTCTACCGGTATGGTACTTGCCCGAGATTCGATCGTCGGTATCGCCATACCTTGTTCAATCTCGTTACCGGCAAGTCTCTTTACTCGTTCCGTAACACATCATCCCGTGGCTAACCCCTTAGTCACATTGAGCTCATTATGATGATGACTTACCGAGTGGGCCCAGAGATACCTCTCCGTCACACGGAGTGACAAATCCCAGTCTTGATTCGTGTCAACCCAACAGACACTTTCGGAGATACCCGTAGCGTACCTTTATAGCCACCCAGTTACGTTGTGACGTTTGGCACACCCAAAGCATTCCTACGGTATCCGGGAGTTACACAATCTCATGGTCTAAGGAAATGATACTTGACATTGAAAAGCTTTAGCAAACGAACTACACGATCTTGTGCTATGCTTAGGATTGGGTCTTGTCCATCACATCATTCTCCTAATGATGTGATCCCGTTATCAACGACATCCAATGTCCATGGCCATGAAACCGTGACCATCTATTGATCAACGAGCTAGTCAACTAGAGGCTCACTAGGGACATGTTGTGGTCTATGTATTCACACATGTATTATGGTTTCCGGTTAATACAATTATAGCATGAACAATAGACAATTATCATGAACAAGGAAATACAATAATAACCATTTTATTATTGCCTCTAAGGCATATTTCCAACAGTCTCCCACTTGCACTAGAGTCAATAATCTAGTTCACATCACCATGTGATTAACACTTACATCACCATGTGATCATATCATCATGTGATTAACACCCAATAAGTTCCGGGGTTTGTTCATGTTCTGCTCGTGAAAGAGGTTTTTAGTCAATGGGTCTGCGACATTCAGATCCGTGTGTACCTTGCAAACTTTCCATGTCATATTTGTAGATACTGCTCCCACGCTCCACTTGGAGCTATTCCAAATGGCTGCTCCACTATACATAGCCAGATTTCTACTAAGAGTCATCCGGATTGGAGTTAAAGCTTGCATCATCGTAACCCTTTACGATGAACTCTTTATCACCTCCATAATCGAGAAATATTTCCTTAGTTCTCAAGTTACTAAGGATAACTTTGACCATTGTCCAGTGATCCACTCTTGGATTACTCTTGTACCCCTTGACAGACTCATGGCAAGGCACACACAGGTGCGGTACACAGCATGGCATACTATATAGAGCCTATGGCTAAAGCATAGGAGATGACACTCATCTTTTCTTTATCTTCTGCCGTGGTCAGGTGTTGAGTCTTACTCAATTTCACACCTTACAATACAGTCAAGAACTCCTTCTTTGACCCATCTATTTTGAACTCCTTCAAAAACTTGTCAAGGTATGTCTTCGTCGAAAAAACTTATCAAGCGAATTGATCTATCCCTATAGATCTTGATGCTCAATAAAATAGTAGCTTTATCTGGGTCTTCCTTTGAAAAAACTCTTTTCAAACAACCCTTCATGCTCTTCCAGAAATTCTACATCATTTCCGATCAATAATATGTCAACTACATATTCTTATAAGAAATTCTATAGTGCTCCCACTCACTTTCTTGCAAATACAAGTTTCTCATAAACTTTGTATAAACTTAAACACTTTGATCACCTCATCAAAGCATATATTCCAACTCCGAGATTCTTGCTCCAGTCCATAGAAGGATCGCTGGAGTTTGCATATTATTAGCATCCTTAGGATTGACAAAACCTTCTGGTTGTATCACATACAACTCTTCCTCACAGAAACCATTACGGAAACCTTGTTTTGTCATCCATCTGCCAGATTTCATAATCGAAAAATGCAGCAACTGCTAACAAAATTTTAATAGACTTTTAGCATCGCTACAGATGAGACAATCTCATCGCAGTCAACTCCTTGAACTTGGCGGAAACTTCTTTGCGACAAGTCGAGCTTTATAAACGGTGACATTTCACCATTAGCGTCTATGTTTATTTCAAAGGTCCATTTGTACTCAATGACCCGCCATTCAATAGGCAAGTCTACCAAAGTCCATACTTGGTTTTCATACATGGATCCTTTCTCGGATTTCATGGCTCCTAGCCATTTGTTGGAATCCGGGCCCACCATCGCTTCTCCATAGTTCGTAGGTTCATCGTTGTCCAACAACATGATTTCCAAGACAGGGTTGTCGTACTACTCAGGAGCAGTACGCGTCCTTGTCGACCTACGAGGTTCGATAGTGACTTGATCCGAAGCTTCATGATCATCATCATTAACTTCCTTTTCAACTGAGTAGGCTCTACAGAAACATCTTTCTGTGTTGCGCTATTCTCTGGTTGAAACAAAGGTTCAACAACCTCATCAAGTTCTATCTTCCTCCCACTCAATTCTTTCGAGAGAAACTCTTTCTCAAGAAAGGACCCGTTCTTAGCAACAAACACCTTTTGCGCTTGGATCTGAGATAGAAGGTATACCCAATGTCTCATTAGGGTATTCTATGAAGATGCATTTGTCTGCTTTGGGTTCGAGCTCGCTAGGTGAAAAACCCATTTTCACATAAGCGTCGCAGCCCCAAACATTAAGAAATGACAGCTTAGGCTTCTGTTAAACCACAATTCTCACGGTGTCATCTCAACAGACTTAGATGGTGCCCTGTTTAAAGTGAATGGATTTGTCTTTAATGCATAACCCCATAACGATAGTGGTAAAACGATAAGAGACATCATAGTACTCACTATATCCAATAGAGCACGACTACGACGTTCGAACACACCATCACACTATGGTGTTCCAGGAGGCGTGAGCTGTGAAACAATTTCCACATTGTCTAAAATTGCATACCAAACTCGTAACTTAGATATTAACCTCCATGATCGTATCATAGACATTTATCTTCTTGTCACGATGATCTTTAACTTCACTCTGAAACTCCTTGAACCTTTCAAACATTTCAGATTCGTGTTTCATTAAGTAAATATCCCCATATTTACTCAAATCATCAGTGAAGGTAAAGAAAAACAACGATATCCACTGTGTGTTTCAACACTCATTGGACCACATACATCATCATGTATTAATTCCAATAAGCCACTTGCCCGCTCCATCATATTGGATGACGGGGTCTCAGTCATCTTGCCCAAGAGGCATGGCTCGCATGTCTCAACCGATTCGAAATCGAGTGAGTCAAAAAAAAAATCCATCATCATGGAGTTTCTTCATGCGATTTATACCAATATGACATTACGTGACAGTGCCACAAGCATGTGGTACTATCATTATTAACTTTGTATCTTTTGGTACCAATGTTATGAATATGTGTACTACTACGATCATGATTCGATAAACCATTTCGAGTGGGTGCATGACCATTGAAGGCATTATCCATGTAAACAGAATAACCATTATTCTCTAACTTATATGAATAACCGTATCACACTAATCATGATCTAATCACGTTCATGCTCAACGCAAACACCAAATAACATTTATTTAGGTTTATCACAAATCCTGAAGGTAGAGAGAGCGTGCGATGGTGATCACATCAATCTTGGAAATACTTCCAACACACATCGTCACCTTTCACCTAGCTAGTCTCCATTTACTCCGTAGCTTTTATTTCGAGTTGCTAACACTTAGCAACCGAACCGGTATCCAATACCCAGGTGCTACTAGGAGTACCAGCAAGGTACACATCACTAACACGTATATCAAATATACTTCCATTGACATTACCAGCCTTCTTATCTACCAAGCATCTAGGGGTTTTCCGCTTCAGCGAACATTCTCCTCATAACAGAAGCACTTAGTCTCGGGTTCGGGCTCAACCTTGGGTTTCTTCACTAGAGCAACAACTGGCTTGTCATTCCTGAAGTTTTCCGTTCTTGCCCTTGCCCCTTTTGAAACTAGTGGTTTCACTTAACCATCAACACTTGATGCTCCTTCTTGATTTCTACCTTCGTGGTGTCAAACATCACGAACAACTCAGGGATCATCTTATCCATCCCTGGCATGTTATAGTTCATCACGAAGCTCTAGTAGCTTGGTAGCAGTGACTTGGAGAACTGCATTAATCACTATCTCATCTGGAAGATTAACTCCCACTTGATTCAAGTGATTGTAGCACCCAGACAATCTGAGCACACGCTCAGCGATTGAGCTATTCTCCTTTATCTTGCAGACAAAGAATCTTGTTGGAGGTCTCATACCTCTCAACATAGGCACGAGCCTGAGATCACAATCTCAGCTCCTAGAACATCTCATATGTTCCGTGACGTTCAAAACGTTTTGGAGCCTCAATTCTAAGCCGTAATGCATGACGCATTGAACTATCACGTAGTCACCAAAAAGTGCCTGTCATATGTTCACAACATCTACAGACAACGCTTGAGGGAGTGATGCAGTTAGCGGTACATCAAAAACATAAGCTTTCTGTGCAGCAATGAGGACAATCCTCAGATCACGGACCCAGTCCGCATTATTGCTACCATCAACTTTCAACTTACTTTTCTCTAGGATTGTATCAATAAAACTGGGGAGCTACAGCGCGAGCTATCTACGACATAATTTGCAAGGACATTTTTAGACTAAGTTCTTGATAATTAAGTTCATTTAATCAAATTATTAATGAACTCCCACTTAGATAGACATCTCTCTAGTCTTCCAAGTGATACATGATCCATGTCAACTAGCCCGTGTCCGATCATCACGTGAGACGGACTAGTCATCCATGGTGAACATCTTCATGTTGATCGTATCTTCTATACGACTCATGTTCAACCTTTCGGTCTTCCGTGTTCCGAGGCCATGTCTGTACATGCTAGGCTCGTCAAGTCAACCTAAGTGTTTCGCGTGTGTAAATCTGGCTTACACCCGTTGTATGCGAACGTTAGAACCTATCACACCCGATCATCACGTGGTGCTTCGGAACAACGATCCTTAGCAACGGTGCACAGTTAGGGTGAACACTTCTCTTGAAATTTTATTGAGAGATCATCTTATTTACTACCGTCGTTCTAAGCAAATAAGATGTAAACATGATAAACATCACATGCAATCAATATAGTGACATGATATGGCCAATATCATTTTGCTCCTATGATCTCCATCTTCGGGGCACCATGATCATCACTGTCACCGGCACGACACCATGATCTCCATCATCATGATCTCCATCATTGTGTCTTCATGAAGTTGTCTCGCCAACTATTACTTCTACTACTATGGCTAACGCTTAGCAATAAAGTAAAGTAATTACATGGCGTTTATGATTGACACGCAGGTCATACAATAAATAAGACAACTCCTATGGCTCCTGCCGGTTGTCATAATCATCGACATGCAAGTCGTGAATCCTATTACAAGAACATGATCAATTCATACATCACAATGCATCACATCACATCCTTTGGCCATATCACATCACAAGGCACATGCTGCAAAAACAAGTTAGACGTCCTCTAATTTGTAGTTGCAAGTTTTTACGTGGCTGCTATAGGTTACTAGCAAGAACGTTTCTTACCTACGTCAACACCACAACGTGATTTGCCAATTGCTATTTACCCTTCATAAGGACCCTTTTCATCGAATCCGATCCGACTAAGGTAGGAGAGACAGACACCCGCTAGCCACCTTATGCATCTAGTGCATGTCAGGCGGTGGAACCGGTCTCACGTAAGCGTACGTGTAAAGTTGGTCCAGGCCGCTTCATCCCACAATACCGCCGAATCAAGATAAGACTAGTAGCGGCAAGCAAATTAACAAACTCGACGCCCACAACTGCTTTGTGTTCTACTCGTGCATAGATTCTACGCATAGACCTAGCTCATGATGCCACTGTTGGGAGACGTAGTAGTAAATCAAAAATTTTCCTACGCGTTCACCAAGATCCATCTATGGAGAAACCAGCAACGAGCAAGGGGAGAGTGGATCTTCATACCTTTGAAGATCGCTAAGCGGAAGCGTTACAAGAACGCGGTTGATGGAGTCGTACTCGCAGCGATTCAGATCGCGGTAGATCCGATCAAGTGCCGAACGGACGGCACCTCCGCGTTCAACACACGTGCAGCCCGGTGACGTCTCCAACACCTTGATCCAGCAAGGAGGAAGGAGAGGTTGGGGAAGGGCTCCAACAGCAGCACGACGGTGTGGTGGTGGTGGAGTAGCAAGGTATTCCGACAGGGCTTCGCCTAAGCGCTGCGGAGGAGGAAGAAGAGAGGTAGGGCTTCGCCGTGAGAGAGAGAGATCAAATCCTGTCTCAAAACATCCAAAACCTCAAGTATATATAGGAGGAGGGACGTGGAGGGCTGGCTTGGCCTCTACTCCAAAGAGGAGATGGCCGGCTGAATTAAAGGGAGAGTCCACCTCCCACAAGGGAGGTGGATCTCCTCCTTTTAAATCCTTTTTGCCTTATCTCCTTATCTCCAGCCGCATGGGCCTTTAGCAAAAGTATTGCCCAGCCCAATAAGGGCTGGCACACTTTATCTAACAGCCCATGTGGTCCTTTGGTCGTCACACCCCTCCCGGGGGTCCTCCAGCACCCTCCCGGCACTCCCGGTACACTACCGATGAGCCCGAAAACTTTCCGGTGACCAAAACTGGACTTCCTATATATCAATCTTTACCTCCGGACCATTCCGGAGCTCCTCGTGACGTCCGGGATCTCATCCGGGACTCCGAACAACCTTCGGTAATCACGTATACCTTTTCCCTATAACCCTAGCGTCATCGAACCTTAAGTGTGTAGACCCTACGGGTTCGGGAGACACGTAGACATGACCGAGACACCTCTCCGGCCAATAACCAACAGCGGGATCTGGATACCCATGTTGGCTTCCACGTACTCCACGATGATCTCATCGGATGAACCACGATGTCAGGGATTCAATCAATCCCGTATACAATTCCCTTTGTCTACCGGTATGGTACTTGCCCGAGATTCGATCGTCGGTATCGCCATACCTTGTTCAATCTCGTTACCGGCAAGTCTCTTTACTCGTTCCGTAACACATCATCCCGTGGCTAACCCCTTAGTCACATTGAGCTCATTATGATGATGTCTTACCGAGTGGGCCCAGAGATACCTCTCCGTCACACGGAGTGACAAATCCCAGTCTTGATTCGTGTCAACCCAACAGACACTTTCGGAGATACCCGTAGCGTACCTTTATAGCCACCCAGTTACGTTGTGACGTTTGGCACACCCAAAGCATTCCTACGGTATCCGGGAGTTACACAATCTCATGGTCTAAGGAAATGATACTTGACATTGAAAAGCTTTAGCAAACGAACTACACGATCTTGTGCTATGCTTAGGATTGGGTCTTGTCCATCACATCATTCTCCTAATGATGTGATCCCGTTATCAACGACATCCAATGTCCATGGCCATGAAACCGTGACCATCTATTGATCAACGAGCTAGTCAACTAGAGGCTCACTAGGGACATGTTGTGGTCTATGTATTCACACATGTATTATGGTTTCCGGTTAATACAATTATAGCATGAACAATAGACAATTATCATGAACAAGGAAATACAATAATAACCATTTTATTATTGCCTCTAAGGCATATTTCCAACAGTACATTATTGTATGAACCATCTTTGTTGTAAACTTTGTCTTGATCGTCCATCGGCTTCTCCCTACCATGCGAAGAGCTCGGGAGTGTTCCTCATGATTCATCACTCTAGAAGAGCGACTTGTGTTTGGGGAACTAGGCAATCCGGCCATGTGGTGCGAACAGACAGAAAGCACATAGAGAGATATGTTATATTACTGGTTAGGGTAAGAAACATCTTCCAGGGAAAATAGAACCTCTATTGATACCTTTCATCGGGACTCTACATAAATTGTAGATAGAAGGCCGCATACTTTTAGTATGCGGCTAAGGGTATTTTAGGGAGAAAAGACCCACGCAATAGTGACGATGACCATAGCCGTATTAGGTGTTTCCGTCATAGCCGACCAATTGTCTACGTAAGATAGCTAGATTGTGGCTTCACCCGTATGAGGTACGTATCCGGATGACCCGGTCATAACAATCGCAAAGGTGCTCCCTTTACCCTCTAGCCGAACAATCGGGAACGTAGAGGGTAACCACAGGAGCAAGGGAACCCAGCTTGGCAAAGTCTTAGTTTGAATTGATACATATGATGGCTTGAGCGTGACAAAGAAAATGTGTGTACACAATAAGTGTGAGTAAATACTTATAATATAAAAATGTTGGCTTCGATAAGAAGCCCCTAGGTCATGTGTTCGGATTTAACACTTTATGGTGTATGCCGATAACCCTAGTACAAGATCGGTTTAACCGAACATAGGAAAAAAAGAAAATAAATCCTATCAAACATCAAAGTGGGAGGGGAAGAAAAAGGAAGAAAAAAATAAAAGGAAAAATTAAAATATTGGAGAATTTGACGACACCGGTTTATCCGTAGAAGCGCCGAAGACGAGCAGCGTTCCATGGGTTTAGTTCAAGGCGATTGTCCGACGAGCTCTGAAGACGATAGGCTCCTCCCGCGAGTACTTCGTCGATGATGAAGGTCCCCTCCCATTTGGGATTGATTTTATTCTTCTGCTTCTCCGGAAGTTGTAGGACGAGTTTGCCTATGTTGTATGCTTTTGCCCTCACCTCCCTGCTTTGGTAACGTCGTGCTTGCTGCTAGTAAAAAGTAGAGCGAGCCTGAGCTATGTCGCGCTCTCCCTCTAAGGCTTCTAGGTCGTCTCGCCGATCCAAATTGGCCACCTTTTCCTCATACATGCGCACTCTTGGTGCGTCATGAATAATGTCATAGGGGAGGACTGCCTCTGCCCCATAGACCATGAAGAACGGTGTGTAACCCGTTGATATGTTCGGGGTAGTGTGCAGGCCCCATAAAACGGAGTCGAGTTCCTCCACCCAATGACAGTCGGACTCATGTAGAGATTGTACCAAACGTGGCTTAATGCCGCCCATAATGAGGTCGTTTGCTCGTTCGACTTGTCTGTTGGTCTGCGGATGATAGACTAACGCATAATCGAGCTTTATGCCCATTTTTGCGCACTAGTCCTTGACCTCTTGGGCCATGAAGTTGGATCCATTATCCGTTATTATGCTATGCGGAACACCGTAACGGTGTACCACGCCAGTGAAGTCGATAACTGGTCCGGACTTGGCCGATTTGATAGGCTTTGCCTCTATCCACTTAGTGAATTTGTCAACCATGACCACTAAGTATTTATTTTTCTTGGTCCCCCCTTTAAGGGGTCCGACCATGTACAACCCCCAGACCGCAAAAGGCCAAATGATAGGAATAGTCCGAAGAGCTTTTGGGGGCATGTGACTTTGGTTTGCGAAGAGTTGACACCCCACGCAATGTTTGACAAGCGACTGGGCGTCCGTCCGAGCTGTGGGCCAGAAGAAACTAGCTCAGAAGGCCTTGCTAACTAAGGTTCTTGTTGCATCATGATGGCTGCCCATACCTACGTGAACTTCGGCGAGGAGCTCTTGTCCTTCTTCCTCGAATATACACCGCTGTAATATTCCGGTTGTGCTTTTCTTGTATAACTCACCCTCGTGTACTTTGTAGGCCTTGGATTGTCGAACTATGCACCGTGCCTCTGTCTGATCGTCGGGGAGTTCCTTGCGAAGAAGGTAGGCGAGGAAGGGCTCTGTCCATGGCGCAATTACTGCCATTAACTCATGAGCTGAAGGCATTTCACTCATTAAGGAGCCACTGATGATGTGACTGTCTGGTTCGTTTTTAGGGGGAACATCCTTGTCCATCATATCCGGACTGGTGCCCTTGTCCTCGTCCTGCCACACTATGGATGGTTTAAAGAGCCGTTCAGAAAGGCGGGCCAGTATGTCGGCAGATTGATTGTTGTTGCGAGCGATGTGGTGAAATTGCAACCCCTCGAACCGAGCAGATATCTTTAGGACGACATTTCTGTATGCCACCATCTTTGGATTTTTGGCGTTGAATTCGCCATTAATTTGGGAGATTGCCAAGTTGGAGTCTCCCCGTACATCTAGCCATCGTATGCCCATTGATACTGCCATCCGAAGACCATGAAGGAGACTTTCGTATTCGGTTGCATTGTTGGTGTCGGCATACATGATTTGCAACTCGTATCACACATTGTCGCCCGTGGGGGATGTGAGGATAACTCCAGCCCCCAGTCCGGCCAAAGTTTTGGACCCATCGAAGTACATTGTCCAATGGGAGTGTGCACTGTACTCCTTGGGGAGCTCAGCCTCTTTCCATTCAGCCAGGAAGTTTGCCAATACTTCTGACACGTAATAGACCGATTTCTGAGTCCGGAATTTGTGTCCCTCCTCATATCGTTCAACAACAAGCACCGCGCTAACAACTTAATTAGTGGCCGATATGTATAACAACATGGGCTCACCAGCTCCTGGTGCTGTGAGTATGGGATTGGTTGCCAGTAGTATTTTGATTTCTTCTAGCGCAGCCACTGCTTCGTCGGTCCACTCGAATTTGTTGGTCCGTTTCAGCAATTTATACAACGGCAAAGCTTTCTCTCCGAGGCAGGAGATAAAACAGCTCTGTAGGAATTGCAAGTTCTGATAAGGCACGGATCTTAGTTGGATTCGCCTCTATTCCTCTATGGGAGACGATGAATCCAAGCAACTTACCAGAAGGAACTCCGAATACACATTTTTTCTGGATTGAGTCGTATGTCATACTCGCACAGACTGGCAAAGGTTTGACATAAGTCATCAATCAACTGGCTGACGTGTTTGGTTTTGATTAGCACGTCATTCACGTATGCCTCGACTGTCTTACCCACCTGTGTAGCGAGACACGTCTAGATCATGCGCTGGTATGTGGCCCCATCATTTTTTAGCCCGAAAGGCATCGTGTTAAAGGAGAACGACCTGTATGGGGTGATGAATGTGGTTGCCGCTTGATTGGATTCCTTCATTTTAATCTGATGGTATCAGGAGTAAGCTTAGAGGAAACACAACGAATCATGTATGGTTGTGGCATCGATGATCTGGTCTATGTGTGGTAAGGGGAAAGGGTCCTTAGGCCAGGCTTTGTTGAGGTCCTTGAAATCGACACATAGCCATTAGGACTTGTCCTTCTTTGGTACCATTACTAGGTTTTCCAACCATTCAGGGTGCTTGATCTCCCGAATGAAACTGACCTCTAGCAGTTTAGCCAATTCTTCACCCATAGCTTGCCATTTGGGTTCGAAGAAGTGACGCAGAGTCTGTTTAACGGGCTTAAAGCCTGCGACAATGTTCAGACTCTGTTCGGCAAGCCGTCGTGCGATTCCGGGCATATCGGAAGGATGCCAGGCAAAACTGTCCCAATTTTCTTGAAGAAAACTCTGTAGTGCATCATCCATAAGGGGATCGAACTGGGCTCCGATGGACGCTGTCTTATTGGGGTCCGTCGGATGCACTTGACACTTGAAGATTTCCTTTGTGGGTTTGAAGGACGTGGACTTGGGCCTTTTGCTAAGGATCATGTCATGTGTGTTATCTGTTGACCGTAGCGGGGTCAGTTCTTCGACAGCTAAAGTCTTGGCTAATGCCTCAAGGGTGAGGGCTGCCGTTTTGTTTTCGGCCCAAAGGGCTATGTTCGGATAACTGGAGATCGTGATCACTCCATTTGGCCCTTTCATTTTAAGTTTCATATACCCTTAATGGGGTATGGCCTGGAACTTTGCAAAGGCGTCACGCCCCAATAGGGTGTGATAGCCGCTTGGGAAGGGTATGATGTGGAAGAGAATTTCTTCGAATCGGTAGTTTTTGGGATGCCGAACACTACGTCCAGGATGGTACGTCCGGAACAGCGCGCCTCTTTCCCTGGAATGATTCCTCGGAAAGTTGTATTGCTATGTTCGATGTGAGATCGGTCAAACTGCATTTTTTCCAACGTGCCTTCATATATTAGGTTTAAACCACTGCCTCCGTCCATTACCACCTTATGTAGCCTGTATCCATCAATAATGGGGTTCAAGACTAGTGCGGCCGGTGAGTGACCGGAAAGAATGGTCGGCTGGTTAGTATCTTTGAAGGTAATTGGTGTGTCTGCCCATGCACTAGTTGCTGCCACATGGTAGACATGTTCGAGCTCTCTAAGAGCCCCTTTTCTCCTGTTCCTTGAGGTGAACGTTTCATAGACCGTCAGGACTTCAGCATTGTATTCGGACGACGATGAGGAGTGCCCATTCATCGTAGGTGTTTCGAGGATGGCCTCGCCACTTTTTGCCACTTGCTTGACGACCCAGCAAGCTTTAAGGCTGTGAGTCGGGCTTGTGTTTAAAAACACGGAATGTATAGGGCAAGGTTTATCCAGTAGTCTGTCAAGGATAGTGCCGACCCCTGGAGGAGGCATGTTTCTTTTTTCAGTGGGTTCATATCTGGATGGCCACTTTGGAGGTACCCGCTTTTCCTGATCTCCACTAGGGCTCTTGGGGAAAGTTGGTTCCGAAAACAACCGCACAGATCGCCAAGCACTTTCCATGGCACAGTATTTTTGTACCAAATCAGATAACTCCAAAAAATCACGAATGTGTCTGTGGGCCAGGGCGTTAAGATTCCCTTCATCATGGCAATTGCGAATGAAAATTGCCATTATCTCTTGGTCACTAAGACCTTTTTCTCTGCTTCTAGCGAGTAGGAGTCTTGCCCAAAAGTGATGGACTGATTCCCCGTGTAGGTGCTTAATGTCCCAAAAATCCGAGGATGCGGGCTTTGGTGCGATACTGGGATGATCGTTTTGGGTGGTGGGTGGGGAAAAATTCAATCCCACATCACATTGAGTGTTCGGAATTATAGATTCCGAATCGTGCGATAGATCCTGGACCGATGATGATCCGGCTCTAGGGTGGTTTCCAACCTCCGATCCGCCGATGAAGTCTCAGTGATCAGACACCAGGGTGTGGACTGTTTTCAGTTCTAGCTGTCGGGATGAATCCTCGGTCGGGCACTCAATGGTAGTGACAAGGTGGGTGACCAGAGGGACATGAATCTCCGTGTCATCGGGCCTGATCCCGAGCCGGTCATAGACCAGAACTTGGTCATTCAATACCCGTATGGCCTCGATCCAATCGAACAACTCGTTTAAGAACGAGGCAATGGTGGGGTGCGTGCCGCTGAGGCGAGTGGATTCAATGATCGGCGTGACGGTTCTGGAGCAGCGCCAAAGCGGATCTATGTTCTGTTTAGCCGTGGGGCCTGATGTCTTTGGCGTTGGGGCGTCCGGAATTGCAGGCTTTTCCTCAAGGGTCGAGGGTTTCATTAGAACAAGTATTGCCCATGAACTAGTATCAAACTCGAAGGTTCCGAATTTAATCCTCTGATCGGGGGAAAAGCTCCCGATCTGGCCATGTTGACTGATCGGGTTGGCGTGTGACAAGATGTCGCCGCTTGTGAGATTCTGATCGGGGGTGAGAATCCCCGGATGCAGATCTCGTTGCTCATGACGAGCTGAGCCATCGATTCCTTAAGTGCTCATAGAGGAACTCTCAATGAAAGCACCAATGTTGGTGTCAAAACCGGCGGATCTCGGGTAGGGGGTCCCGAACTGTGAGACTAGAACCGATGGTAACAGGAGACGAAGGGGACACAGATTTACCTAGGTTCGGGCCCTCTTATGGAGGTAATACCCTAAGTCCTTCTTGGTTGTATTGATGGTATGGGGGGTTATAGAGTTGATCTACCTCGAGATCGAATAGTTAACCCTAGATGAGCTGTTCTCTCTCTACAACCTAAAACCCTCGGTCTTATATAGACGCCGAGGGTACCTAGGGTTTACACATGGTCGGTTACATGCCGAAGAGATAAACCTGCCTATCTACGGTCGACGACTTGGACGATACGTCACGGTTCCTTGAGGCCTCCATCCTGGCGACAACGACCCTGATCAGCCAATGCTCACCTTGCGGCCCATAGAGTTCGGCCCATAAGCCATAGGTTGTCTATCCGAGGACCCCCTAATCTAGGACTCCCTCAAGGAGGACTAGGATTCCACCTCCTCCCCCTTGGCCGTCGGCCCTATGGCTTGGAGGGGTTGTCCACCACGCCCCTACACCTATATATAAAGGGGAGGGGCGCCTCAAGAGGACACACCAAGCTCTTGGTGCCCCCTCTCTCTCTCCTATTACTCGGTAGCTCATCCGTGCTCGTTCTAATAGCGCTTGGCAAAGCCCGATTGAACTAGCTTCACCACCACAACCACCACACTATCGTGCTGGTTGAGAACCCATCTACTCCTCCTCCCTCGCTCGTTGGATCGAGGAGACAGTGACGTCGTCCAGCCACACGTGTGCTGAGAACAGAGGTGCTGTCTGTTCGGTGCTAGATCGGATTGGATCGTGAAGAGTACGACTACATCAACTGCGTAATATACACTTCCGCTTAGATATCTACAAGGGTATGTAAACACACTCTCCCTCTCGTAGCTATGCATGTACATGGATAGATCTTGTGTGTGCGTAGGAAAAAATTTGTTTCCCATGCAACGTTCCCCATTAGTGGTATCAGAGCTAGGTCTATTCGTAGATGATATGCACGAGTACAACAGAAAGTGTCTGTGGGCGTTGATGTTCAGATTGCTTACCTCCTTAGTCTTATTTTTATTCGGTGGTATTTTGGCATGAAGCAGCTCGGACCAACCTTACTTGTCCTCGCACAGGAGACAGGTTCCACCGATTGACATGCAACTTGGTTTGCATAAAGGTGGCTGGCGGGCATCTATATCTCCCACTTTAGTTGAACCAGAATTGATAAAGGCGGTCCTTGTAGAAGGATAAAAGGCAACTTGATTATCACTGTTGTGGCTTTGCGTAGGTAAGAACGGTTCTTGATAGTTGCCACTAGCAGCCACGTAAAACTTGCAACAACAAAGTAGAATTGCCTACCTAGCTCTCGAGGATTTCTTATTACTTAAACCTTCTACCACGGGTGCTCGCCTTTATATATAGGTCGAGGCCCCGAGGATACAATGGAGTCCGGGTTGAAGTACGACTCGTGACCTGATCTAATTCTACCTACTCATGCTGCTCCTTAAGCAAAGAAATATTCCTCTTCTTCCGCGAGCCGGCCTGCCACTCGACGTTTCCATGAGCCGGCCTTTGGAATAAGCCGCCTTCTAGGCCTTAAACTTCTTTATAGAACCTTTCCTTATGGGCCGCCGGACATTCCGGGTCAATGTTGGGCAGCTCATACCAGTGGGGTATATCACCAACATTAGCCCCTAGTTTAATTTGAATTCATCCATGTTAAACTCCATAAACACCTAAAATTTAAATGATCAACCCGGCCCCAACTTTGCTTGCGTCAACCTTTCCGCTGGGTCATCTTTCCTCATCCAGGACTTAGCATTTTCTCATTCAATTTCTTCATGACGTTGATACTTGTGATATGAATTGGGTTTTCCGTGAAGAGGAACGGGTAATTGCAGCACAAAGTGGGTAAGTATTTCCCTTGGTGATGAAACCAAGTTTTATCAAACCAATAGGAATATCAATCCTCAACCGTCTTCAGCGGCTCCACACACATGAACAAACGACTTGCATCCAACGCGGGCAAGAGGGTTGTTAATCCCCTTGATCTCGTTATTTGTAAGAAAATGAGTTGTGTAGATAACTGTTCATAAATATAAAATGCAAATAAATAAAAAGTAAATAAAGGTAGTGAGGTAATAATAGCGTTTGCAAATATATAAGTGAATAGACCCAGGAGCCATATTATTCCCTAGCGGCATCTCTCATGTAGGCAACATACGGTGGGTAACAAATTAATGTTGGGCAATTGATAGAAAATCGGATAGTTATGTGATTTTCACGGCAATGATCATGTGTATATAGGCATCATGTCCATAAAAAAATAGGCCGACTCCTACCTGCACCTATTACTATTACTCCACTCATCGACCAGTATCCAGCATGCATCTAGAGTATTAAGTAAAACAAAGTAATGCATGGAGTACGATGACATGATGTAGACAAAGTAAACTCAAGCAATATGAATGAATCCCATCGTGTTATCCTTAGTAGAAACAGCACAAAGATGCATATTGTCCCCTACTTTGTCACTGGGATATAGAAACTCGTAAGGTTGAACCTACCACAACACACCACTCCCACCGATGAAATATCAATCTACTTGGCCAAAGCACATCAATAGATCGAACAACATTACGAAGCTATAATGATCATGCAACTAAGATACAATATATACCAGAGGTATCTCAAATACTTTTCATGAATAATCTGAACATAAACCCACAATTCATCGGATCCCAACAAACACACCGCACAATAGGATTACATCAGATAGATCAAAGCGAAGATATGATACGTCCATTTTGCATCATGATTTCTTACCACTATCTACCTTATTTTTGTTATTATTCCACATTATTATAAAATTCTTATGTTTATTCTCCCTGAATATGCAAGGTACATCACAAGGAGGAAAATATCTAGAAACTGGAATTCTGGACCGGAAAACTGAGAAAAAGGTAGAAAATCACCAGTCTCAGAATGACCTAAAAATTTACGAAGAATATTTTTGGAATATTTAAGAATTTATAGAGAAAAAAGATACCGGAGAGGGGATGCCAGCAGGCGACAAGCCAATAGGCCGCGCCCCTTGGGGGCATGGCCAGATGGCTTGTGGGCCCCTTGCTGGTCCTACGATGCCCCTCTTCTCCTATATGGTGTGTTTTACCCTAGAAAAAAATCATAAGAAACCTTTCGGGACGAAGCACCGCCGTCTCGAGGCGGAAACCTGGGAGAGGCCCTTTTGCACTCCGACAGTCAGATTCTGCTGGGGAAATCCCTCTCCGGGAGGGGGGATCGAAGCTATCGTCATCACCAATGCTTACTCCTTCATGGGAGGACCAATTTTCATCAACCTTTTCACCATCACCATGTAATCTCCAACCCTAGTACATCTCTTGTATTCAATCTTTGTCCCAAAACCTTAGTTTTGTACATGTGGGTTACTAGTTGTGTTGATTACATCTCGTAGTTGATGCTTGTTGGATTACTTGGTGGAAGAGATTTTGTTCAGATCCTTAATTATCTTTATTACTCCTATGATGTTGAACATGTTGATGATGTGTGAGTAGTTACTATTGTTCCTGAGGACATGGGAGAAGTCTTGTTATAAGTAATCTTGTGAAGTTGGTATGCATTCAATATTTTGATGATATGTATGTTGTTACTTCTCTTAGTGGTGTCATGTGAACGCTGACTACATGACACTTCACCATGTTATGGGCCTAAGGGAAGTCATTGTGGAGTTACAAGAAGATGATGGGTTGTGGGAGTGATAGAAACTTAAACCCTAGTTTATGCGTTGCTTCATAAGGGACTGATTTTTGATCCACATGTTTCATGCTATGGTTAGATTTATCTTAATTCTTCTTTCGTAGTTGCGAATGCTTGCGAGAGGGGTTAATCATAAGTAGGTTGTTAGTTCAAGTAAGAACATCACCTTAGCACCGGTCCACCCACATATCAAATTATCAAAGTAGCGAACGTGAATCAACTCAACATGATGAATATGGCTAGACAGAAATTCCCATGTGTCCTCGGGAGAACTTGCTTAATATAAGAGTACTTTTAGGCATGTCCTTTGCTACAAAAAGGATTGGTCTACCTTTATGCACTATTCTTACTTGTCACTTGTTATGAATTATCTTGCTACAAAACTGTATTCACAACACTTGCAAAGAATACCTTGCTGAAAACTGCTTATCATTTCCTTCTGCTCCTCGTTGGGTTTGACACGCTTACTTATCGAATGGACTATGATTGATCCCCTATGCTTGTGGGTCATCAAGACTCTTTTCTTGCACCATTTCTGGGAAGTGAGGTGCCTTTGGCAAGTGGAAATTGGTAAGGAAACATTTTCTATACGTGCTGAAATTTACTGTTGCTTGTCACTATGAGCAACCACCCTTTGAGTGGCTTGTTTGGGGCATCTTCGCCCAGAATGGAAGATGAGGAAATTGATCCTCCACCTACTTAAAATAATGAAAATATTTATTATGAGATTCCTTTGGGTATGCTTGAAAACTATTGTCTGATCCTTATGATGGTATGACTCATCCTGATTTCCATTTGATATTCGTCGATGAGGTTTGTGGATTATTTCAGCCTGCGGGTTTGTCTAGGGATGAAGTTAAGAATTTTTTTCCCTTTATCTTTGGAGGGAAAAACATCAATGTGGTATAGGCTATTGGATAATATTAAATCATGGGAGTAGAATCACTTGAAGCTAGAATTTCATCCGAAGTTTTACCCAATGCATCTAGTTCACCGTGATCGGTATTATATATATAATCTTTGGCCTCACAAAGGAGAAAGCATCTCTCAAGCTTGGGGAGGCTTAAATCTATTATGCACACTTTCCCGTACCATGAGATTCCAAGAGAAATGATTATACAAAAAACTTATTCTCAAATTTTTCATGATGATAAAAAACTATTGGATTCTTCTTCCTCGGGCTCATATATGAATGAAACTATTGAATTCAAATGGGATTTTTTGGAAATAATTAAACACAACTCTGAAGATTGGGAACTCGACAAAGGTAATGAGTTAGGTATAAAACTTAATTTTGATTGTGTTAAATCTTTTATGTAAACCAACACATTTCATGAGTTTAGCAACAAATATGGTATTGACTCTGAAATAGTAGCCACTTTCTGTGAATCATTTGCTACTCATGTTGATCTTCCCAAAGAAAAGTGACTTAAATATCATCCACCCATTGAATAAAAATTAGAGAAACCTATTAAATTTGAGAAGGAAGAAATGATTGTTAGCCATATTGATCCAATTGTGCCTACTGCTTACATTGAGAAGCCACCTTTCCCTGTTAGAATTAAGGAACACGCCAAAGCTACAACTGTGGTTAATAAGAGTCATGTTAGGATACCAACACCTTCTGAACAAATAAATGTTGAGCCTAAAATTGCTATGGTCAAAGATATTCTAGTTGATAACATTGACAGACATGTTATTTACTTCTATGATGAGACTACTAGAATTGTAAACCCTAATAGACGTAAGCGAGATGAGTTAGACGAAAATAAAACAATTGTTGGCATGCCCATTGTTTCTGTTAAAATTGGAGACCATTGTTATCATGGCTTGTGTGACATGGGTGCTAGTGTTAGTGCCATACCTTTTACCTTATATGAAGAAATTATGAATGACATAGCACCCGTACAAATTGAAGATATTGACATCACTATTAAACTTGTAAACATAAACACTATTACACCACTTGGGATAGTTAGAGATGTTGAAGTCTTGTGTGGAGAAGTCAAGTACCCTACTAATTTTTAATTTCTTAGTTCAACACAAGATAACTTTTGTCCCATTATATTTGGTAGACCTTTCCTAAATATCTTTAATGCTGAAATTAACTGTCTTAATGAGAAGGTCAAAGTAAGCTTTGGCGGTGTGTCTCATGAATTAACTTCTCCAAGTTTAGTGGACAACCACATGAGAAGGAATTATCTAGTAAGGATGAAATAATTGGTCTTTCTTCTATTGCCATGCCTCCTATAGACCCGTTAGAACAATATTTACTAGACCATGAAAATGATATGCATATGAATGAGAGAAATGAAATAGATGACATATTCCTTAAACAAATGCCTATTCTAAAACACAACTTACCAGTTGATGGGTATCCTCCCCCACCCAAGGGAGATCCCGTGTTTGAGTTTAAGACTTTACCCGATACTTTGAAATACGCTTACCTTGATGAATATAAGATATATTCTGTTATTATCAGTGCTAACCTTTCAGAGCATGAAGAAAGAAGATTACTCAAAACTCTAAGGAAGCAAAATGCTGCTATTGGATATACTCTCGATGATCTAAAGGGCATAAGCCCCACTCTATGTCAGCACAAGATTAATACGAAATTAGATGCTAAACCTGTTGTTAATCATCAATGCCGCTTAAATCCTAAGATGAAGGAAGTAGTAAGAACTGAAATACTAAAACTTCTGGAGGCACGTATAATCCTATTGCTGATAGTAGGTGGGTAAGTCATGTTCATTGTGTTCCTAAGAAAGGAGGTATTACTATTATCCCTAATGATAATAATTAGCTTATTCCACAAAGAATTGTAACTGGCTATAGGATGGTAATTGATTTTAGGAAATTAAGTAAAGCTACTAAGAAAGATCATTACCCCTTGCCTTTTATTTATCAAATGTTAGAAAGATTATCCAAGCACACAAACTTTTGTTTTCTTGATGGATATTCTGGATTTTCTCAAATACCTGTGTCAAAAGAAGATCAAGAGAAAACTACCTTTACATGTCCTTTTGGAACTTATGCTTATAGATGTATGACTTTTGGTTTATGCAATGCACCTGCTATGTTAAAATATGTATGACTACTATATTCTCTGACTTTTGTGAAAATATTGTTGAGGTTTTTATGGGTGATTTTTCTGTCTATGGGACTTCTTTTGATGATTGCTTGAGCAATCTTCATCGAGTTTTGCAAAGATGTGAAGAAACTAGTCTTGTCTTGATTTGGGAGAAGTGCCACTTTATGGTTAATGAAGGCATAGTGCTTGGGCATAAAATTTCTGAACGAGGCATTGAGGTAGACAAGGCTAAAGTTGATGCGACAGAGAAAATGCCATGCCCGAGAGATATCAAAGTATAAGAAGTTTCCTTGGCCATGCTGTTTTAATAGGCGATTCATTAAAGATTTCTCTAAGATTTCTAGGCCGTTAACTAATCTTCTTCGAAAAGATGTTCCTTTTGTTTTTGATGATGATTGTGTAGAAGATTTTGAAATACTTAAGAATGCTTTAATTTCTGCAGCTATTCTTCAACCACCTGATTGGAACCTACCATTTGAAATTGTGTGTTATGCTAGTGATTATGCTATTGGCGCTATACTAGGGCAGAGAGTAGACAAGAAGTTATCCATTATGCTAGTAAAACTTGATACATACATTTTGCATCATAATTTCCTACTATTATTTTGTTATGTTTGGTTGAATAATAATGCTTTAGGGAGTGATACTAATGCCTTTTCTCTCATAATATGCAAGGTTTACACAAAGAGGGAGAATACCGATAGCTAGAATTCTGGACCTGGAAAAGGCAAATCAGAGATACCTATTCTGCACATCTCCAATGGAGCTGAAACTTTACGAATATTATTTTTGGAATTAATAATAAATACTGGAGCAAAGAACTACCAGAAGGGCCCACCCTGGTGGGTACAAGACACCAAGGCATGCTAGGCCCCGCAAGGCGCACCCGGCTGGGTTGTGCCCTCCTTGGCCCACCTCCGGTGCCCATATTCTAGTATATAATATATTTTACCTAGAAATAATAAGGATAGGACTTTCGGGATGGAGTGCCACCGTCTCGAGGTGGAACTTGGGCAGGAGCACTATTGCCCTCGGGCAGAGCGATTCCACCAGGGGAACTTCCCTCCCGGAGGTGGAAATCGAAGCCATCGTCATCACCAACACCCCTCTCATCTTTGGGAGGCCACTCTCCATCAAAATATTCAACATCACCATCTCCTCTCGAACCCTAGTTCATCTCTTGTGTTCAATCTTTGTGCCGGAATCTCAGATTGGTACATGTGGGTGACTAGTAGTGTTGATTACCTTGCGTAGTTGATTACTATATGGTTTATTTGGTGGAAGATTATATGTTCAGATCCATTATGCTATTCAATACCCCTCTTATCTTGATCATGATTATTATTTGTGAGTATTTACCTTTGTTCTTGAGGTTACGGGAGAGGTCATGTTGCAAGTAATCATGTGAATTTGGTATGTGTTCGATATTTTGATGATATGTATATGGTGATTCCCTTAGTGGTGTCATGTGAACGTCAACTACCTGACACTTCACTATCCATGGTCCTAAGGGAATACATTGTGGATTAGTTATTAGATTATGGGTTGCTAGAGTGACAAAAGCTTAAACTCAAGTTTACGCGCTACTTCGTAAGGGGCTGATTTGGATGCAAACGTTTACTGCTATGGTTAGATTTTATCTTAATACTTTTCTCGTAGTTGAGGATGCTTGCGAGGGGGTTAATCATAAGTGGGAGGTTGTTCAAGTAAGAATAGCACCCAAGCACTGGTCCACCCACATATCAAATTATCAAAGTAGCGAACACGAATCAAACCAACATGATAAAAGTGACTAGATGAAATTCCCGTGTACCCTCAAGAACACTTTGCCTATTACTAGAAACTGTTCTGGCATGTCGTTTGCCACAAAAGGGTTGTGCTACCTTGCTGCACCTTATTTACCGTTACCGTTACTTGCTCGTTACCAATTATCTTGCTATCAAACTATGTGTTACAAACAATTTCCGTGCTTGCAGAAATTACCTTGCTAAAAACCGCTTGTCATTTCCTTCCGCCCATCGTTGGGTTCGACACTCTTACTTATCAAAAGGACTACGATTGAACCCCTATACTTGTGGGTCATCAAGACTCTTTTCTGGTGCCATTGCGGTTTTTGGTAAGAGGAAATCGGTAAGGAAAAACTTATACTACGTGATGAAATTTATTGCTACTTGCTACTATGGAAATCGGCAAGGAAAAACTTATACTACGTGCTGAAATTTATTGCTACTTGATACTATGGAAAACAATCCTTTGAGGGGTTTGTTTGGGGTATCTTCACCTCGACTGGAACCACAATTAGTTGGCCCTTAACCTACTGCACCTACTAAAAATATTGGCCATGAAATTCCTTCGGGTATGTTAGAACAACTGCTTGCTAAACCTTATGCAGGAGACGGAATTGAACATCCTGATATGCAACTATTATATGTGAACGAAATTTGTGGATTATTTAAGCTTGCAGGTTTACCTGGAGATGAAGCTAAGAAGAAGGCTTTCCCTTTATCTTTGAAGGAAAAACATTGACATGGTATAGGCTATGTGATGATCTTGGATCGTGGAACTAGAATCGTTTGCAATTGGAATTCCACCAAAAGTTTTATCCCATGCATCTAGTTTATTGTGATCGGAATTATATATATAATTTTTGGCCTCGTGAACAAGAAAGCATCGCTCTAGCTTGGGATAGGCTTAAGTCAATGTTATATTCATGCCCCAATCATGATATCCTGAGAGAAGTTATCATTCCGATGTTTTATGCTCGGCTTTCTCATAATGATCAATCCATGCTCGATACTTCTTGTGCTGGTTCTTATATGAAGAAAACTATTGAATTCAAGTGGGATATCTTGGAAAGAACTAAATGAAACTCTGAAGATTGGGAACTCTACGAAGGTAATGAGTCAGGTATAAAGCGTGAGTTTGATTGTGTTAAATCTTTTATGAATACCGATACTTTTCACAAGTTTATCACTAAATATGGACTTGACTTTGAGGTAGTAGCCTCTTTCTGTGAAGCATTTGCTACTCATGTTGATATACCTAAGGAGAAGTGGTTAAATATCATCCCCCTATTAAAGAAGAAATTAAAGAACCTGTCATAGCTAAAGATGAAAACCATCATTTACAATGTTGATCTAGTTGTGCCTACCGCTTATATAGAAAAACCACCTTTCCCTGTTAGGATAAAGGAACACGCTAAGCTATTAACTATGCTTCATAAGAGTAATACTAGAGCACATAAGACCCCTGAGCAAATTAAAGTATAACCTAGTGTTGCTCCAGTTAAGGATCCCTTGGTAGAAAATATTGATGGGCATGTGATCTACTTCTGTGATGAAGCTGCTAGAATCGCAAAACCTCATGAAAAAGATAAACATAGACCCACAGAAGGCATGCCTGTTGTCTCAGTCAAAATAGGAGATCATTGCTATCATGGTTTATGTGATTTGGGTGCTAGTGTGAGTGTTATCCCTTTTACCTTATACCAAGAAATTATGGATGAAAGAGCACCTGCTAAAATAGAAGACACTGATGTTACTATTGAACTTGCTTAGAGACACCATCACATCACTTGGGATTATTAGAGATGTTAAAGTCTTGTGTGGGAAAGTATAATACCCTACTGATTTTCTAGTTCTTGGATCCCCACAAGATGACTTTTGTCCCATTATCTTTGGTAGACCTTTCTTGAGCACCATCAACGCTAAGATAGATTGTGAAAAACAAACTGTCGGTGTCAGTTTCGGTGGTGTACTCATGATTTTTATTTTTCCAAGTTCAGTAGACAACCTCATGATAGAGAGTTATCTAGTAAGGAGGAAATAATTGGTCTTTCTTCTATTGTTGTGCCTCCTACTAATCGATTAGAACAATATTTGCTTGACCATGAAAATGATATACAGTTGTGTGAAAGAAATGAAATAGATAAATTTTTCTTTGAACAAAAACCTACCCTAAACACAATTTTCCTATTGAAACTCTTGGAGGTCCTCCTCCACCTAAAGGTGATCTTGTGTTTGAATTAAAGCAATTGCCTGACACTTTGAAGTACGCTTATCTTGATGAGAAGAAGGTATATCCTATTATTATTAGTGCTAACCTTTCAGAACATGGAGAAGAAAGATTATTACAAGTTATAAGGAAGCTCCGGAGTGCTATTGAATATACTCTTGATGATCTTAAGGGCATTAGTCCCACTCTATGTTAGCACAAGATTAATATGGAACCTAATGCTAAACCCGTTGTTGATCGTCAACGGTGATTAAATCCTAAGATGAAAGAAGTGGTAAGAACTAAAATATTAAGGCTTCTGGAAGCAAGTATAATCTATCCCATAGCTAATAATAGATGGGTAAGTCCGATTCATTGTGTCCCTAAGAAAGGAGGTATAACCGTTGTTCCTAATGATAAAAATGAACTCATTCCATAAAGAATAGTCACTGGCTATAGAATGGTAATTGGCTCTAGAAAGTTAAATAAAGCTACTAGAAAAGATCATTACCCTCTGCCTTTCATTGATCAAATGCTAGAAAGATTATCTAAGCACACACACTTTTGCTTTCTGGATGGATATTCTGGTTTCTCTCAAATACTTGTGTCAGAATCTGATCAAGAGAAAACCACCTTTACTTGCCCTTTTGGAACCTATGCTTATAGACGTATGGCTTTTGGTTTATGCAATGCACATGCTACCTTTCAAAGATGTATGATTGCTATATTCTCTGACTTTTGTGAAAAGATTGTGGGGGTATCATGGGTGATTTCCATTTACGAGACTTCTTTTGATGATTACTTAAGCAACCTTGATCAAGTTTTGCAGAGATGAGAATAAACTAATCTTGTCTTGAATTGGGAAAAGTGCCACTTTATGGTTAATGAAGGCATTGTCTTGGGGCAGGCAATATCTGAACGAGGTATTGAGGTGGATCAAGCTAACGTTGATGCAATTGAGAAAATGTCATGTCTTAAGATATTAAAGGTATTCGAAGTTTCCTTGGTCATGCTGGTTTCTATTGGAGGTTCATTAAAGACTTCTCTAAAATTTCCATGCCTCATACTAATCTTTTGCAAAAGGATATTCCTTTTGTTTTTGACGATGATTGTGTGGAAGCCTTTGAAACACCCAAGAAAGCATTAACCTCTGCACCTATCATTCAACCACCAGATTGGAACTTGCCTTTTGAAATTATGTGTGATGCTAGTGATTATGGTGTTGGTGTTATCCTAGGACAAAGAGTTTATAAAAAATTGAATGTTATCCATTATGCTAACAAAACTCTAGATAGTGCTTAACGAAATTATGCTACTACTGAAAAGGAATTTTTAGCAGTTGTATTTGCGTGTGATAAATTTAGATCCTATATTGTTGAATCCAAAGTTATTGTTCACACCATCATGCTGCTATAAAATATATTATGGAAAAGAAAGATAATAAACCAAGACTTATTAGGTGGGTTCTCTTGCTTCAAAATTTTGACTTACATATCATTGATAGGAAGGGAGCTGAGAACCCCGTAGCTGATAACTTGTCTAGGTTAGAAAATATTCTTGATGACCCACTACCAATTGATGATAGTTTCCCTGACGAACAATTAGCTGCAATAAGTGTTTCTCAAAACACCCCTTGGTATGCTGAATATGCTAACTACACTGTTGCTAAATATATACCACCTAGCTTCACATATCAACAAAATAAAAAAAATCTTCGATGCTTTAAGACATTACTTTTAGGATGACACATATATCTATAAAGAAGGAGTAGATGGTATTATTAGGTTCCGTGTACCTGAGCATGAACAGAAACAAATCCTACGGAAATTTCATTCTGAAGCTTATGGAGGTGCTACTTCTCGAGCATGCGTTGGTTTCCTGTGAAGAGGAACGGTTTGACGCAGCAAAGTAGATAAGTATTTCCCTTAGTTTTTGAGAACTAAGGTATTAATCCAGTAGGAGATACAAGTGAATCACCAATAGATGTACCTTCACAAAGAATCAAACTCTTGCACCCAACGCTATAAAGGGGTTGTCAATCCCTTCACGGTTACTTGCAAGAATGAGATCTAATAGAGATAGATATAATAGGATGCTTGAATGGAAAGTAAAACTAAAAGTAAAAATAATGCAACAAGTATTTTTGGTATTTTTGGTTTTAGATCTGAAAATATAATATGGAAAATAGACCCGGGGGCCATAGGTTTCACTAGATGGCTTCTCTCATGATGGCAAGTATTACGGTGGGTGAACAAATTAGTGTCGAGCAATTGATAGAAAAGAGAATAATTATGAAGATATCCAAGGCAATGATTATGCATATAGGCATCACGTCTGTGACAAGTAGACCGAAACGATTCTGCATCTACTACTATTACTCCACACATCGACCGACTCCTGCCTGCAGCTAGAGTATTAAGTTCATGAAGAACAGAGTAACGCATTAAGCAAGACAACATGATGTAGATGGATAAAATAAAGCAATATCATGAAAACCCCATCTTTTTACCCTTGATGGCAACAATACAATACGTGCTCGCTGCCCCTAGTTTGTCACTGGGTGAGGACACCGCAAGATTGAACCCAAAACTAAGCACTTCTCCTATTGCAAGAATTACCAATCTAGTTGGCCAAACCAAACCAATAACTCAAAGAGACTTGCAAAGATATGAAATCATGCATATAGGAATTCAGGAAAGACTCAAATAATATTCATGGATAATGTGAACATAAACCCACAATTCATCGGATCTCGACAAACACACCGCAAAAGAGTATTACATCGGATAGATGTCCATGAAGATCATGAAGAACATGGTATTGAGAAGCAAAGAGAGATAAGAAGCCATCTAGCTACTAGCTATGGACCCGTAGGTCTGTGGTGAACTACTCACGCATCATTGGTGGGGCAATGGAGTTGATGTAGATGCCCTCCATGATCGAATCCCCTCCGGCAGATTACCGGAAAAGGCTCCAAGATTGGATCTCTCGGGAACAGAGGCTTCTGGCGGTGGAAAAGTGTTTTCCTGGCTCGTTCTGATAATGATGAAATATTTGGGAATTTATAGGCCGAAGATTAGGGTTAGGGGAGAAGCCATGGGCCCACAAGACTGCCCGGCGCGGCCACCCCTCGCCGCGCCCCTAGGGCTTGTGGCCCCACGGTGGCTCCTCTGCCTTGGTTCTCAAGTCTCGTAGATTCCTTTTGTTCTAGAAAAAATCCTTCCGAAGGTTTTATTCCATTTGGACTCCGTGTAATATTCCTTATCTGCTAAACTCAAAAACAAGGAAAAACAGAAACTGGCACTAGGCTCTAGATTAATAGGTTAGTCCCCAAAATAATAAAAAATAGCATATTAATGCATATAAAACATCCAAAATAGATAATATAATAGCATGGAACAATCAAAAATTATAGATACGTTGGAGACATATCAGCATCCCCAAGCTTAATTCCTGCTCGTCCTCGAGTAGGTAAATGATAAAAAAAGAATTTTTGATGTGGAATTCTACCTAACATATTTATCCATGTAATATTCTTTATTGTGGCATGCGTATTCAGATTCGTAAGATTAAAAACAATAGTCTAATATTGACATAAAATCAATAATACTTCGAGCACACCAACAAGGTAGTCGTGTCCTTCCAAAATAACATGGCCTTAGAAATTCATCCCTACAAAATCATATGGTCTCGCTATGCTCCATCTTCCCCACACAAAGTATCTAAATCATGCACAACCCCTATGAACAAGTCAAGCAATTGTTTCACACTTTTGGTGTTCTCAAATCTTTTCAACTCTAATGCAATACATGAGCGTGATCCATAGATATAGCATTATAGGTGGAATAGAATATGGAGGAGGTGCAAGGGAAAAAGGAGAAGATAGTCTCATATCAACTAGGCGTATCAACGGGTTATGGAGATGCCCGTCAATAGATATCAATGTGAGTGGGTAGGGATTGCCATGCAACAAATGCACTTAGAGATATAAGTGTATGAAAGCTCAAAAAGAAAACTAAGTGGCCGTGCAAGATGAATATCCACTAATTATATGAAAAATGAAAAAAATAGGAGACTCTCTATCATGAAGATCATGGTGCTACTTTGAAGCACAAGTGTGGAAAAAGGTAATAGCAATTGTCCCTTGTCTCTTCCTCTTCCTTCATATCAATAATTGCACCAATAGTTCTAAGGAAAGGTCTACCAAGAATAATAGGACATGTAGGATTGTAATCTATATCAAGAACAATGAAATCTATGGGCACATAATTCCTATTTGCAATAATAATAACATCATTAATTCTTCCCATAGGTTTCTTTATAGTGGAATCCGCAAGATGCAAATTTAAGGAACAATCATCAAATTCACGGAAACCTAACACATCACATAAAGTTTTTGGAATCGTGGAAACGTTAGCACCCAAATCATACAAAGCATGGCACTCATAATCTTTAATCTTAATCTTAATAGTAGGTTCCCACTCATCATACAGCTTTCTAGGTATAGAAACTTCCAACTCAAGTTTTTCTTCAAAAGATTTCATCATGGCATCAACAATATGTTTAGTAAAAGCCTTGTTTTGATTAAAAGCATGAGGAGAGTTCAACATGGATTGCAATAAGGAAATACAATCAATTAAGGAGAAGCTATCATGATTAAAGTCCTTGAAATCCAAAAGAGTGGGTTCATTGCTATTGAAAGTTTTGACCTCTTCAATCCCACTTTTATCAATCTTAGGATCAAGATCTATAAACTCCGAATCATTGGGACGCCTTTTAACTAAAGTTAACTCATATACAGTACCATCCTTATCAAGATTAATATTGGAAAACAAAGATTCAATAGGAGTCACATAAATCACTTTAAGATCGTCATCAATATTATCACGAGAACATACTTTTTCAAACCATTCACGCTTAGCACAAACTCTAGCGGTTCTTTCCTTATACTCATCAATAGAAATTCTCATAGCTTTTAAAGACTCATTAATATCATGCTTGGGTGGAATAGATCTAATTTTTAAAGAATCAATCTCAAGAGAAATTCTCTCAACGTTCCTAGCCAAATCATCAATCTTGAGCAATTTTTCTTCAATCATAGCATTGAAACCTTTTTGCGTACTAATGAATTCTTTAATATTACTCTCAAAATCAGAGGGAATTTTATTATAATTTCCATAAGATTTGTTGTAGGAATTACCATAATTATTACAGGAGTTACTAGGAAACGACCTAGCATTGAAATTACCTTATAAGCGTTATTACCAAAATTGTTCCTACCAACAAAATTCACATCCATAGATTCATTATTATTTACAATCAAATAAGACAAAGGCATATCATTAGGATCAATAAGAACACTCTTACTAGCAAACAATTTCATTAATTCATCCATCTTTTCACTCAAAGTATTAATATTTTCAATAGCATGCACCTTTTTACTAGTTGGAGATCTTTCGGTGTGCCATTGAGAGTAATTTGCCATAATATTATATAGGAGCTTAGTAGCTTCTCCTAATGTGATTTCCATAAAAGTCCCACCCGTGGTGGAATCTAAGAGATTACTGGAAGCAAAATTCAATCCAGCATAGAAAATTTGTATAATCATCCATGACGAGGATATGTACCTAGGGTAGGGTCCTAGGCAAGGCCTGCATACCCTACCCAAGGACACTACATTGGAGGACTTGAAGATCAGGCATAAAATTCTAGCTGGATTCCATGAGATGTACAAGTCACTCGACAGGTTATCCACTCGGAGACTCCTTCCTCCACTCGGTAGTCGCATGTCACTTGGAAGACCTCGTTATCACTCGACGCCAGAAGATCAGGAGTCACCATCAAGAGCCCAACGGACAGACGTTAGTCCAATCGTCATTAATAGCTTTTATTACGTACGTTACCATTAACGGTAGACTTTAACCCCATGATCGGACCCTTAGATGCTGGGTAATTATGAGGGGCAGCAAACTCTATATAAGCCACCCCTCCCCTCTGGCACAAGGGTTCGCAACCATTGTAATCTCTATATTCCACACGACATAAGCTCCCGAGCACTAAGACATAGGGCTGTTACCTCCACAAGAGGGGCCTGAACTCATACATCCATGTGTACACCCTCGCCGTAGCTAGGACTCTACCCTCCCCTTACGTACCCCTACCATCTACTGTCAGGATCGTTCCCACGACAGTTGGCGCCCACCATGGGGCAGGCGTCTAAGCGACTTTCGACGAGGTTGCATTTTCCATCCTTCGACATGTCTTCCGGCGGTGTTTTTGCTCTGGGCCACGAGATCCGTTTCGGAGTGCTCACATTCATCGCCAACGATTCAGCATGGCTCCAGGAAGCGCCTCTCGATGTCGAGGTGCTCCCGGTCTGTAGAGCTGCGCACTTCCATGCGAGTTCCTACGGTGTGTTGCTGCATCAGCCTTCAACTCCTTACACGTCGGCTCCCCTCGCTGTTCGCGGTCGCAAGCGGTCCGGCCGCTCACGACTTCAGCACTGGGTCAAACACGTAGTGGCACGTCAAACTTCTCGGCAGATTGTAGCACTCGAGCCCGCTGAGTCCCTTCACAGCGTGTTCGAGTCAGATTCCGATCCGTACGACGTGTCTTCCGAGTGCGAAAGCTGCGATCCCGCAGCGGAGGTCTTGATGGCAAGCTCTCATCGGAGTTCACCGCCTGGCTTCGGCCAAGGCCGGCATGAGGCTGGCGACCCGTCGAATGAGTAGCCGCGTCGCGAGGAGGAGGTTCTTCATACTCGCATCATTGGCGCGACTGCCGAGGCTCAAGCTTTGGAGGCCGCGCGCATTCGTCTGGAAGAACTCCAGGCAGAACTTGACGAGCGCGCTCGCCAGCGCCCGCCACGCCCCAGTCGACATCAGCGACAGCTGTTTCCGACTGGATATCACGACGATGCTGAGGTATATCGAACTCCTGTGTTAAATGTTGTTGTCGCTGCTAGGATAGCAGATTCTATTCTGCCATCTCGGTCAGAGGCTGGAAGAGGGTTGATGCAGATCAAAGCAGTGTTAGATGCAGCACAACGTCAGAATTCAGTACTTTCTTAGTCCCGCAACAGGATACATAGCAATTCACCCAGGGCAGAGATCGTTCAGTCGACACATAGCCCTAGATCTGCGCTGTCGGGGCGGAGGTTTCCGTGAAGAGAAGGTCAGAGATCAGTTTCACCGCGAAGACCACCATTGAGTGCCCACTCCTCCGTAGAGTGGTCCGTACGCGCCCCGGCGCTTGGACGATAGGCGCTCCTTCGGTGATGAGCAGAATGCGGGCTTTGACGGCCGCGACCTCCTCGTTCAGAAGCGGATTGACAGGGGTAGAGCCCACAGGGAAGGACACGACAACGATTTTCCGAGTGGTAGCTCAGCTGTGGTTTCTGGTCCTGAGTGTTTCAACAGAGCCATACATTTTGCAGAGATTCCCCCCAACTTCAGGTTGGTGGTAGGGATCGGGAAGTTTACTGGCGAAACAAAGCCAGAGACTTGGTTAGAAGATTACCGAGTGGCTGTGCAAATTGGTGGCGGAAATGACTATGTTACCATGAAGCACCTGTCCTTGATGTTAGATGGTCCAGTTCGAGCTTGGCTGAATCGTTTGGCTCCTTCCAGTATACATTGCTGGGAGGATCTTACCCGAGTGTTTTTCCGAACCTTTGAGGGCACCTGCAAGCGTCCGGCAGGTCTGGTCGACTTACAACACTATGTCCGGAAGCCCAATGAAACCTTGAGAGATTATATTCAGCGATGGTCCACTCTGCATCATACAGTGGAGAATGTGTCGGAACACCAGGCTGTTTGTGCGTTCAAGGCGGTGTGAGATGCAGAGAACTATATCTGAAGTTTGGGTGAACAGGTGATATTTCACTCAGCAAGATGATGGAAATCTCCACTCGGTACGCCAATGGCGAGGAAGAAGACCGCCTCCGTAGCGGCAAAGGAAAGACAGTCGTCAATGAGGCTAGTGGCAGCAATAATTGGAAACATAAGCGAAAAGGTGAAGATCCGGTTCAAGCAGAAGCGGCAGCATTGGCGACTCAGTCAAGAACAAGGGCAAAGCTAAAGCACAGTATGCCCCAAGAAAGGGAAAAATCAGTCAGAAACTGATATCATGGATCAGCCGTGTGTAATTCACATGAGGAAAGATGCAGAAGGCAATCTGATTTGCCCAAGCACACCACTCGACAGTGTCAGACCCTTATCCAGCAATTCAAGGGGGACCCACCAAGTGATAAAACTCCTAAGAAGGGAGATGAAGATGAAGATAAAGAAACATTCCCGGATGTCACTGCTACACTGGTGATCTTTGCTGATGCGAGAGCAAGAGCCATTTGAAAGTCATCAACAGAGAAATCAACATGGCTGTACCGGATAGCCCCACCTACCTCAAGTGGTCCCAATATGCTATCACATTTGACTAGACAGACCATCCTGCTCATGTGGCCACCCCCGACCGACATGCTCTGGTAGTTGATCTGGTGGGGGGGGAGTCGACTTAGAAAGGTCCTCATGGACGGCGGCAGCGGCCTGAACATTCTCTATGCGGATACCCTGAAAGGGATGGGCATTCCGATGTCTCGTCTAAGTGAAAGCAACATGCAATTTCATGGGGTCATCCTAGGAAAGAAGGCCAAGTCACTTGGCCAGATAGCATTGGATGTGACATTCGGGAACGACAAAAATTTCCGAAAAGGAAAGTTGACATTTGAAGTCGTGGATTTCAAGAGTGCTTACCACGCCATTCTGGGTCGACCCGCGTATGCACGTTTCATGACCCGGCCATGTTACGTGTATCTCAAGTTAAAGATGCCAGGCCCTAAGGGCGTGATCATGATCACAAGCAATTGACAGCGGGCTGAAGAATGCCTCCAGCAAGGCTCCAAGATCTCCGATCACCAGATGGCCATGGTTGAGTTGGAGGAGTACAAGAAAACCGCCGACCCTGCCGATTTGCTCCGCGCAAAGAAGACGGCTTCCGAGTCGGCATTTCAGTTGGCAGGGGAAGTAAAGAAGGTACACATCCATCCGATAGATCCTACTACTGCCCGACGAATATCTCATCAACACTCGACAAGAAATAGGAAGCCGAGCTCATCCAGTTCCTCCATGAGAACTGGGATATCTTCGCATGGAAGCTTGCTGACATGCCGAGGATTCCTAGGGAGCTGGCTGAGCACCGTCTGCGAAATGATCCGAAGGCCAAACCCGTCAGGGAGCATTTGCGTCGCTCAGCCGCGGAGAAGCGCAAGGTAATCGGGGAAGAAGTGGCCCGTCTCTTGCAAGCCAAGTTCATTTGGGAGATTTACCACTCCGAGTGGCTCTCGAATGTTGTGAAGGTGCCAAAGAAAGATAAGTTGTTGCAATAGACCATTTTCCGCTCCCCCGCATAGATCAAATTGTTGACTCGACAACGGGGTGTGAGCGTTTATCGTTTTTGGATGCTTACTTTGGGTACCATCAGATCCGTCTCTATGGCCCAGACGAAATAAAGACAACCTTCATCACCCCATTTGGTTGTTTTCGTTACATCACTATGCCTTTTGGTCTCAAGAATGCCGATGCTACTTTTATGCGCATGATTCAGAAATGTTTACTCGACCAGATCCCTCGGAATGTCGAGGCGTACATGGACGATATAGTGGTCAAGTCCCGCAAAGGTTCCGACCTGCTGGCCGACTTGGCCGAGACATTCGCCAATCTGAGGTGATTCGACATAAAGCCGAATCCGGCCAAATGTACTTTCGGCATCCCTAGCGGCAAGTTGCTCGGTTTTCTCGTTTCCGAGCAAGGAATTGATGTCAACCCTAAAAAATCAGCGCCATTACCCGTATGAAGACTCCCGTGCGAGTGCACGACATTCAGAAGCTCACAGATTGCTTGGCAGCATTGAGTCGATTCATTTCTCGTCTTGGTGAGAAGGCTCTGCCTTTATATCAATTGATGAAGAAGTCCAACACGTTCGACTAGACTCTCGAAGCCGAAGCAGCGTTTTTTGATCTCAAAGCCCTGCTCTCCACCCAGACGATGCTTGCCGTGCCTCCCAGCAAGGAGCCCTTGCTCCTGTACATCACAGCCACAAATCAGGTCGTCAGTACAGTACTGACTGTCGAGCGGGAAGAGGAGGGTAAAGCTTATAAAGTCCAGCGGCCAGTTTATTATGTCTCAGAGTATTGTCCCCCTCAAAGCAAAGATATCCACACTATCAGAAGGTGGTTTATGGTATTTACCTATCAGCAAAGAAGGTGGCGCATTATTTCCAAGACCACTCGATTTCAGTCGTTAGTGATGCTCCTCTATCCGAAATTTTCAATAATCGAGATGCATCAGGTCGAGTGGCTAAATGGGCAAGCGAGCTTGGACACTTTGACATCAGATTCGAAGCCAAAAAAGCAATCAAGTCCCAAGCATTGGCAGACTTCATGGCCGAGTGGATTGAACAACAACAGCCTACCCAAGTTCACTCGGTGCATTGGACAATGTTCTTTGACGGCTCCAAAATGTTGAATGGGTCTGGTGCTGGTGTTGTGTTGATATCTCCCAGGGGCGACAAGCTCAGCCATGTCTTGCAAATTCACTTTGATTCCTCCAACAATGAGGCAGAGTATGAAGCACTTTTGTATGGGTTGCACATGGCTATCTCACTCGGCGTCAAGCGCCTCATGGTTTATGGTGACTCAAATCTGGTGGTGAATCAAGTGATGAAGGAGTGGGATGTTTGAAACCCCGCTATGACTGGATACTGCAAGAAGTTGGAGAAGAAATTTGAAGGCCTGGAACTTCATCATGTTCCCCGACTGAAAAATCAAGCGACCGATGCGCTATCCAAGATTGGTTCCACTCGACGGCCAGTCCCTAGCGGTGTGTTATTGGAGCACTTGCACACTCCTTCGGTTCAAGAAGATACTTTCACCGAAGAGCACCCGCAAGCTTTGAGTTCCACTGACCCGACAAAAGCCAACGTCCCTGCAGTGATTGACCTCGTCATGGAGATTCTGGTTATCACTCCCGATTGGACTGTGCCTTACATTGCCTATATCCGTAGACAAGAGCTCCCTGAAGATGAAACTGAGGCTCGACAAATTGTGCGCAGGTCCAAAGCTTTCACTGTGATGGGCGATCAGCTGTTTAGAGAGAGTGCGACTAGTGTTACAAAGCGCTGCATTTCCCCCGAGGAAGGTCGAATGATTCTAGAGGAGATTCACTCGGGAACTTGTGGCCACCATGTGTCCTCAAGGACAATTGTCGCTAAAGCATACCGAGCTGGTTTTTACTGGCCACGAGCTAATGAGATGGCTAAAGACATCGTTGTTTATTGTGATGGTTGCCAATTCTATGCAAACTTGTCACACAAGCCGACATCTACCCTAAAGACAACTCCTCTTGCCTGGCCATTTGCTGTTTGGGGGACTCGACATGGTTGGCCCCTTTCGACCTGGAAAAGGAGGATTCACCCTTTACTGGTAGCAGTCAACAAATTCACCAAGTGGATAGAAGCCAAGCCAATCAAGAAGTTGAACTCCCGCATGATGGTCACATTCATGAGGGAGATAATTTATCAATACAGCATTCCACATAGCATCATCACGGACAACGACACTAATTTTGACTTGGAAGAATTTTGGAACTTCTGCAACTCCCAGGGCACTTGGGTAGATTATGCATCTGTCGCTCACCCACAAACCAATGGGCAAGTCGAGCAAGCCAATGGAATCATCTTGCAAGGTCTTAAGCCTCGTCTCATGCGCGACTTGGATCATGCCACTGGTGCCTGGGTAGCCAAGCTGTCGTCTGTGTTATGGGGCGTGAGAACTACTCCAAATCGATCGACTAGACAGACTCCCTTCTTCCTGGTCCATGGTGCTGAAGCCGTTTTGCTGAGTGACTTGTTCCACAATTCTCCTCGAGTGGAGCTATATTCTGAGGCTAAAGCTAAACAGGCCAGACAGGACGATGTAGATCTTCTCGAGGAGGGACGAGAGATGGCTCTGATCCGGACTACTGCCTATCAGCAGGACCTGCGACGCTTCCATGCGAAGAATATCAAGAGTCGGTCGTTTTATGAGGGAGACCTAGTGCTCCGAGTGAATCAACACCGACCTCACAAGCTTGCTTCTGCATGGGAAGGTCCTTTCGTCATCACTAAGGTGCTAAACAATGGAGCCTATCATCTATACAATCACATGAAGCGGATGGACGAGGCACGAGCCTGGAATGCAGATTTGCTCCGGCGTTTTTATACTTGAGACAGAAGAATCCCCTGATGTAATAAGAATACTTCATCAATGCAATTCACATTTCTGCAATATATATGTTATCGATTCCAATCGTACATCTACATTCTTGGGAATACTCCGAGTGATGAGCAATCCTCACTCTTGGGGGCTTAGCTGCGAACATGCTTTCGCCTAAGTTAAAAACCCTGTCGGGTGGATAGCAGTCCATTCACTCGACGGCCTATTTGCGAATCCGTCTTTGCTTAGGTTCAAATACACTCCGAGTGATGAGCAATCCTCACTCTCGGGGGCTTAGCTGCAAACATGCTTTCGCCTAAGTTAAAAACCCTGTCGGGTGGATAGCAGTCCATTCACTCGACGGACTATTTGCGAACCCGTCTTCGCTTAGGTTCAAATATACTCTGAGTGATGAGCAATCCTCACACTCGGGGACTTAGCCGTGAACACGCTTCACCTAAGTTAAAAACCTTGTCGGGTGGGTAGCAGTCCATTCACTCGACAACTTAGCTGCGAATCGACATTCGCCTAAGTTCTAAATTACTCTGAGTGATGAGCAATCCTCACACTTGGGGGCTTAGCTACGAATATGTTTTGCCTAAGTTCTAAAATACTCCGAGTGATGATCAATCCTCACACTCGAGGGCTTAGCTGCGGACACGCTTCGCCTAAGTTAAAAACCTTGTCGGGTGGATAACAATCCATTTACTCAACGACTTAGCTACGAATCGACATTCACCTAAGTTCTAAACTACTCCGAGCGATGAGCAATCCTCACACTCGGAGTCTTAGCTGCGAACACGCTTCGCCTAAGTTAAAAACCTTGTCGAGTGGTGAGCAGTCCTCACACTTGGGGGCTTAGCTACAAACACGTTTTCGCCTAAGCCTAAAAACAAACTCAATCAAACAGACGATTGAAAGCCAAATGCGAATAAAATCCAAAGGTTAAATCGTGGATAAACGTTTCGTAAAGAAGCAAATGTGCTCATGCCTAAGGTCTGAATGAAGTTTTAAGGGATGCAATTCCACTCGGCATACCGAGGCGAATAAAAGTTCTTCTTCCAAAGACCAAGTTTTTCAAGCATCTGATGGGCTGGCTGGCTCGACAAAAGTGTCCAAGTCGATTCCGTCAGCGATTCTGGTGGCTTCTTCAATGAAGGTTTCCATGAAGTCCTCAAACTGGAGTTTCTTCGTGTTAGCCACCTGGAGCTCCTTTAGCTTCTCTTCCCTCATGTCCCTGCAATGGACCCTGACAAGTGATAACGCCATGTCGGCCCCACAGCGAGCAGCAGATTTCTTCTAGGCCTGCACTCGACTTGGAAGTTCGTTCAGGTGAGCCATCATCGAGTTGAGGTCGAGCTGAAGGGTGTCCTCAGGCCATAGCTCCTTGTCAATTTTCTCGAGTGCAGACTTCAGTTGGACAATATACGCCTGGACGCCCTAGAGTCGGAAGTTAAGTCTGAGCATGTTCATAGCCACTGCGTCTGCGACAGGTGACTTAGTGGGATCCAGATTGGGCTCAACCTCCTCTGTCTCCTTCTCAAAGTCTTGACAGAATTCTGTTGAAGAGTTGGAATGGGAGGGGAATCAGTGAGATATGACCTTCAAAGATTTTACAATTTTCAGTCGACAAGAAACACTCACCGTCGAGAAGGACATACATCTTCCTCGAGAATTCGCCCAAGTGCTTCTCCAGGCTATTGCTCCTTTTGTTCAGCTGCTCGGCCCTTTTGACAAGGTCCACGCGCTCCTTCTTCAGCTTCGTGTTCTCCTCTTCCAGCTTTTTGGTGGCTGCCAGCTTCTGATCTGCAGCCTCGGTCTTGTCCTTGGCCACCCGTTGGGCGTCGGCGAGTGTTTTGTCCTTCTCCTCCAGTGCCTTCTTCATGGAATCTAAAGAAACAACATTGTTGAGTTGCGCTTGGAGTCGACGGTTTTCATTGCGCACGTCTGTTCGAGTGAGAGCACTCGGTTCAAAACATGAAAAGTGAAGATGGGAATGTAGAAAGTCAGCAATAAGTACCTCCCAGGGACTTCAGCTCAGCACGTGCTCGCTCCAGAGCATTATTGGAGGCTTCCAGATCCACGGGTAGCTAGTTCCTTTCATCCTCCAGATCCTTGTACTACATCCCATGTTCACAAGCCCTCTGAAACCAACAAAAGAAAGATATTCAATTGACAAGTAATGCCAAGGATGGTCGACTGGTCTATGAACATCGTCGAATGACTGTCTTACAACCTTGGAACAACGTCATATATTGGGTGACCTATGATGTCCATGAAGCCCATGTCCAGGGGAAGAAGAACTCAAGCAAAAGTCCACTCGACATGTCAAGCGGCCCTGGCGCTCCGCGCGCCGTAAACAAATTCAAAGCGGTCTCTATTAAGACCCATGCCGATGCAAGCACACGACAGTGGTCTTGGGGACTACACCCAGTGGGTGCACTCTAAGTGCCCCCACTGAGACGGTTAACTCTCGATCCGTCGAGTAACTCGTCAGAAAAGAAATGCACTCGACATGACGAGTGACTCCAGTACTCCACGTACGACAAGTTTTCAAGACTACTGCTTATCGTCTGCGATTAACAGTAGCCTTAGGGACTACACCCAGTGGGTGCACTCTGAGTGCCCCCACTAAGACGGTTAACTCTCGATCCGTCGAGTAACTCGTCAGAAAAGAAATGCGCTTGACATGTCGAGTGACTCCAGTACTCCACGTACGACAAGTTTGCAAGACTACTGCTTATCGTCTGCGATTAACAATAGCCTCGGGGACTACACCCAGTGGGTGCACTTAGCATGCCCCACTGGTTACTAAACCATTCGACAAGGTCAGCCCTGTCAAAACATCCACCCGTCACTCGACCCGTCGAGTGACGCGCCTCCCTACTCTGCAAAGTTCAATCTATCCTTATGCAGCGTCATATCATGGTTTGTCAATAATATCCATGAAACCTGCAAGGTAGCTTTGGAGTGGTGCGATCCAAGGTGAAATGTATCTCGTATACAATAAACTCTTAAGACCCCTGCCGGTGCAAGCACTCGACAGCGGTCTCGGGGACTACACCTAGTGGGTGCACTTGGCATGCCCCCACTGGATCTACCAATTCTCGATCAGTCGAGTGGAAGAAACATCCATTAGAGGAATATCCATCACTCTGAGAAGTGTAGTCTATCCTTATGCAGCGTCATATCATGGTTTGTCAATAATATCCATGAAACCTACAAGGTAGCTTTGGAGTGGTGTGATCCAAGGCGAAATGTATCCCGTATACAATAAGCTCTAAGACCCCTGCCGATGCAAGCACTCGACAATGGTCTTGGGGACTACACCTAGTGGGTGCACTCTGAGTGCCCCCACTGAGACGGTTAACTCTCGATCCGTCGAGTAACTCGTCAGAAACAAAAAATGCACTCGACATGTCGAGTGACTCCAGTACCACGCGTACTATCAACCCAAACCCTACTCGACTATGACCCGACCTATTCGAGTGGAGAAATTCCAAACATCCTACTAGTGGACAATAAGCACCCAGTGGGTGTATAGTCAACAAAAGATAGGAATTCAATCAGAAATGTACTTACAATCGAACTTACTCGGACATTGGTGCGGAGGGCTGCGCTGACATCGTAAGCCAGCTTGCTGGCCTCGTACGCCTCCGTGGTTTGCAGCATTATCTGCTCTACCTGGATCATAGCCTCCTTCGCAGCTCCGGTCTGATCTTCCGAGACGCGATACAGAGAGAAAGCCGTCATTGGCGGGATCAACATAGTGGCTGGGGCAGCATGTGCAGTCTGAGCAGGTCCGGTTGGAGTCGATGTCACGATGGTCAAGACAGCTGGAGGGGCATTCGACAGAGGTACTGCAGGTTCAGCTCTGATCTATGTCGAGTTACCTATCCCTTGGGAGGACTCTGCAGTCAAACGTTGAGGCGTCTGCGCTGACGAAGCTCTTCGGGTGCAGGTGCGCGAAGCGTCTAGGTGTTCCTCGTCGTCTTCCAGCTGGATGATCTCTGCAACATCAAACGACAGTGTTAACTTTTGCAAGTGACGAATCCCATTCGGATGAATCAAGAACTTATTAACCTCTATGATAAGTGGCAACGTCAGCAGTGTCAATGTCCATCACCTCCCCTCCGTCTCGATGAGGCAAGGTTACAGACATAGCAGCTCTAACGAATCGAACATCACTCGGTTAGATACAACTCAAGACCACAGTCGACAGAAAGAATTCGGAAATAAATACTTACATAGAGACGACAGGTACAACCATCCTCATGCGAGCCAAAGCCTTGCAAGGTTTGGTCATGACTTGCTTGGGCTGCTTGGCCAGCCTCTCACTTGACTCTACATTTGAAGGGCGACTCCGCTTCGGGTTCTTCTCACTAGGGCCTGGAGCCCTGTCCTCAACAGCTGCCGGATCCTGGCGGGACTCGGTGTGGCCTTCACGCCGGGGAGGTGACTCAACTTCTTCCTCTTTGCCAGAGTCCTCGTATTCCTCCTTAGAGTCAGTGGGACCATCGCCGTCGATGCTGCCACCCTCGCTCACTACGCCATCTTCAACATGGTTCCCGTTGGGAACGGGCGAGTGCATGTGCGTCCACTCCTGCATGATTCAAGCAAAGAAGTCAGTTCATAAATCAATGTATCACTCGACAGTACAAGTACATCAGTCGACACCATGCAACTCACCAGATTCTTTGGCGGGTTTTTGGCCAAGTAAGGTCGGATCCTCTTGGCTCCCAAAGGGTTGTCACATGCTCCAGTGATGCTGCGAAGCCACTGCTCGACAGTTTTTTGTGGAACCTCTTCTGGGTGCGCCCTGGTCGAGTTCTCAGGGCCCGCATAGTGCCACATGGTGTGATCTCTGGTTCGGAGCGACTGAATATGTCGACTGAGAAACGTCTCCAACAGATCCATGCTGGTCACCCCACCCCGGATCAACTGCACCACCGCCTCAACCAAGATTCTCGTTTGGACATGTTCCTCTTCGGTCACCTTCAGAGACTTGGGGACAGCTGGACGGTTAGGTGTATAGGGGGGAAGGCCAGTCGACATGTTGGGCGATGCTATATCTTTGTAGTAGAACCAAGTTGACTGCCAGCCTCTAACAGACCCAGGAAAAGTCATGGCAGGGAAGGAACTACGGGCTCTTTTCTGAAGTCCTAAACCTCCACACAACTAAAGCACATGAGTCTTCCCATCAGCAGGGAGAGCTTTCTTCACGGTCTGGGATCTGACCATGAAGATGTGCTTGAACAGCCCCCAATGGGGAGAGCAACCAAGAAAACACTCGTACAAAGTGACGAAGGCAAACAAGTATGCAACAATATTCGGTGGGAGATGATGTAGTTGGGCACCGAAGAAATTCAGGAACCCTGTAAAGAACGGGTGGGGTGGCATAGAGAAACCTCTTTCAACGTGGGAGAGAAGGAGGACCCGCTCCCCGTCGCGTGGCTCTGGCTCGTGCTGTCACTCTGGAAGCCTCCAGGCGCCGTCCACCACGAGCCCGTCGGCGACAAGGCCCTCCATGTCCTCGCGAGTGACTACAGAGGGGAGAAAGTCCCCCTGCATCCACCCCACCGGCACGGTGAACCGAGCGGTCGAGGGCTTCTTGACCTTGAGCTTCATTGCCCCTTCTTAGCTCGCTCCAGCTTCTCTGTGGTACCCTTCGTCATCACCGCAGCGGCTCTCTTCGGAGAAGAACAAGACGAGGTGCTGGAGACAGGGGAGGCAGAGGAAGAGGGGGAGTTTGGGGAATAGTAATGTGCGAACCGCAACGCTCCGAGATTTATATCCCGCTGAGTGCCTTCATTGACTGGTGGACCCGCAAGATCACCGCGCACGCCAGCCGCAGTCTGCATCCAGTACGTGGCGAAATGACTGACGCGGAGAACGAGGCATTGTGCTCCCACTTGCCCTGATTGTGGCACCATCATCGCACGCGCGCGATTCCCAAATTTTCGTATCCCGCAAAATCCGGGTCTGACAGACCGACCCGTCACCTCCAAAGATGCTTTCAGTTCACTCAGAGCCAAATTTTCATTGAACATCCACTCTGACACTTTTAAGGCTGAATGGATCCGGGCGAATGGAGAAGAATTCAACCGACGCAAGTTTCATTGAAGCCCCGAATATCATTCGGAAGATTCGACATCTTGATCCTGATTTGACGTCAATACTCAGAGTTCAGTTGACTCAAGTTTCATTGAAACCCTGAATATCATTCGGAAGATTTGATGCCCTAATTCGAGATTGGCATTGATACTCCATTTCACCACTCAAAACCCGATCCATTTGGGGGCTAATGACGAGGATATGTACCTATGGTAGGGTCCTAGGCAAGGCCTACATACCCTACCCAAGGACACTACATTGAAGGACTTGAAGATCAAGCATAAGCTTCCGGCTGGATTCCATGAGACGTCCAAGTCTGTAGCGACCCGACCTGAAAGGTCAAGTCTCCGGTGTTTCCGTACCATCCCAAGATCATGCTGGTACACACACGGTACATCAATGTATATATCAAAGGGAAATCACACAGCATTATATTAATCGAAATCTCATATCGAGTCCTTTATTACAATAAGGATTACAATAAAGTGGCTAAAAGCCAACTCATGAGAATATCTAAATCTTGCGGAAGCGTCGAAGGTAGATGAGTCCATCTGACTCCAAGGGCATCTCACTGAGCATAGAACGTGTCCTCACTCCTGGTCGGAAAAGTACTCTACAACATGATACGTTGCAGCCATGTAGGTCAGCATATGGAATATGCCGGCAAAGTCACAAGAGAGGGGTGAAAAGATAATCATCTAATCTATATGCAAATATGGCAGGTGGGGTGGTAAGTTTTTGCATAAAGCCAAGTTTTTCCTACATCAAGGGAGGGGTTAAGCAAAATATTACTAAGTTTGTTGATTAATGAGATGGTTCCACCAACCAATTCTCATACCCAAAATTATTAAATACCCACATCATCATATTAATTGTGTTGAGAGTTCCGGAAGTTTCAATTCCTTTCGCTCAAGTCGTCCATGACCGTGGACACGGCTAATCGATTAGGTTTAAGTACTCTGCAGAGTTTTGCACACGTTCCCCACAAGATTTGGTCGCCTCCGTTTGATTTCTCGCACTTCAGGGTGTTTGAGAAACGGATGACCAAAACATGGTCTTCCAAAGGGTTTCCCTGCGACTCTGTCGGTGCCTATCCTTTCCTACCGTTCTTCTACCTCTCGTAGCACCGCCTGTCCAGGGTCACCACGATATCCAACCAAGCCAGAGCCCATAATGACTTGTGGCTGTGCAGATAAGCCTTGGGTTTTAAAGCATCCATCCATCTCTTTGTGCCTGGGTGGACCTTTCCGCGTGAATACTGGCCATCTCCAGCATCACCTAGGCAAATCCACTGGTTTCTCCAGGGTGCCGTTCAACCATCATCCACCCAGAGGTATGTTGAAAACTCGGAGTCTTAAATCTTGATCATTATGTAGGTCTTGAAATTATTAAATCTCTCAACTCTCATGAATCACACAACCAACCCCGTCTACTAATAGCATAGCAAAAGGTAAAACAACGTTTCCCGGGGCCAATGTGTCAAAGAGGTTGAGGGGGGGTACCTACCACATGATACTACTACAATGTAACCAAGTTTCCAACTAACCTATCTTGCATGCAATTGGGGAGATGGTAGAACTAATGCATATAAAACATGGGTAAACATGGTCAAAGTGACTTGCCTGATTGATGATCTTCGCACGTGAGTGACTCTAAGTAACAAACTTCGCACTCCGGATAATCTAACGAAGCAAACAAAGCACTCAATAAGCATACAACAAAATATTGTAACTCACAAACATCAACCAAGAACTAGTAAACAATCAAGACAAAACAATGCACAAATCTCAAGTAAGAAAACACACAAAGTTTTGTTTACTAGGAGGTGATTGATAAAACACTACTATCATAATAAAACTATTTTGTAATAACAAAACAATTGTTGTCAGCAAGGAAACAATAGAATATTTTATTAATAAACAGAATAAAATCAATTTAAGTTTGTTGGGAAAACTTTTGTAAAGTTTGTAAAAGTTTTGATAAACACTAAATGGAATAATTATAGTTTTACTAACAAGAGAGCAAAACAAAACTTATTAATTATTATCAAAACATGTTCTTAACAGAAAAGAATTTACAAATAAACTTGTTTTAGAAACAAAATTAAATTATATAAAACTCTATTAAAGGAATCTATTACTAAACTAGTTGTTGTAATCAAAATAAACCTATTTGAAAATAAGTTGTGATTCCTATCTTAACAAGGAAATAAACTAAACAATTTTATATTTTTATTAACAGTAAGTGAAAACACTAAATGTTTACTAACAGAACCTACTAGACAAATTAAAACTAAATCTAAATTGAACTAACTAAAACTAAGTAAATAAAACTATATTGTAATACTAGGCAGATTCTGTTTATAGCTAAAACACTACTCAAATATATCCTAAAAATCTTCAAACTAAGCATGAAGGTAGTCCTAACTAATACCAAACAGTAGCAAAAAGATTCATATCAAAATCTATTTTCAAACTCTAGTTATTCAGATTTGAAGATTTTGAGAAAATTCGATTAAATTCAAATTTTATAGTTCAAATTTGAAATTTAAAAGTACAGGGTGAAACTACATGAAAAATGTGAGCTATTGCAAAAAGAACCAACTCAAAATATTAAACAGGTTAAAAGATATTCACAAAACAAAATCATAACAGGTTCTGTTTTCTAAACAAAAATCAGAAAAAGTGAAATATCTATCGGACAGCCAGGGGGCTACGTGGCACTATCCTATTGGCTAAGGGGGTGTGCGCTCGAAGGTTTGCGGGCGGGCGACCGATCTCTAATGGAAAACGTTTCGGGGTTTAAAATCAATCTAGTCGGGACCGTTGAGTGGGGATCCGATGGATGGGGTGTGTCCGGCGACTTACCGGAGGGAGAGGGGATCTCCGGCGAGTGGTGGCGGCGTCCGGTGGTCGTGTTCGTCGATGGAGGTGGCTCCGGTGGTCAAAACGGAGCACGGAGAAGTCCAGACGGCGGCGGTGGTCCTCCTGCGCCGATTGGTGGTGTCGGAGAGGGGAGGGGAGGTCGGAGTCGACGGCAACGGCGATGGGGAGGTCCGGTGGTGGTGGAAACTCCGGCGAGGAATTCTGCGACGGTCTGGAGAGGGACAGAGGGGGCTCGGGGAGAAATGGAGAGAGGGGAGTGGGTGGCTTATATAGGGGCGTTGGGGAGTGAGGGGGAGGAGAGAGGAGAGAGATCCGGCGAGGGGAGGAAACGGCCGGCGTCGGGTCCGGCGCGCGCGGGGGGGGGGGGGGAGAAGATGACCGTTCGGTGAAATGGTCGGTCGGGTGGGGCCCGGTGTCAATGAGGGGAGGGCGTGTCCATTACGCGCGGTCGGCCGGTCGGTAGTAAATCCGCGAATAACTGCCGTGGGCCGGCCCGTTTAATACCGGAAACGGTTACCGTTTCTTTTTAATAATTTTCCAGAGACATTCAAAAGCTTTTAAAGCATTCAAATCGTTTGTAAATATAGGGGTATTATATATAAAAATTAACTGAATAATAAATGCTATTTAATGAACATTTCTATTCTGTCATTTGAACATTTTGAAAAAATAATATTTTCAAAAATTGCCTAATTGTTGTTAAATCCTTTTTGCAAATATTTTCAAAATAACCCCTGGTTATTATTGTTCAAAGATATCACCAATTAGTCCCTGGTGTGGAGTGTCATGTTCCTCCTCTCTTATTTGAACTTTTAACCAAAATTTCAAATAGGTGAAACAACTTAGGGAAAAGTAGAAAGAGCTTTCTGGAATTCAGAAGAGACATTTCAACAAACACATACATTCAAGCAATGATGCTGCTAGATGCATAGCTATAATCATAACATTCCAAAATGAAATTTTGGGATGTTACAAAGTCACTCGACAGGTTATCCACTCGGAGACTCCTTCCTCCACTCGGCAGTCACGTGTCACTTGGAAGACCTCGTTCTCACTCGATGCCAGAAGACCAGGAGTCACCATCAACAGCCCAACAGGCAGACGTTAGTCCAATCGTCATTCATAGCTTTTAATACGTACATTACCAATAACGGCAGACTTTAACCCCACGACTGGACCCTTAGATGCTAGGTAATTATGAGGGGGCAATGAACTCTATATAAGCCGCCCCTCCCCTCTGGCACAAGGGTTCGCAACCATTGTAATCTCTATATTCCACATGACATAAGCTCCTAAGCACTAAGACGTAGGTCTATTACCTCCACGAGAGGGGCCTGAACTCATACATCCGTGTGTACACCCTCATCGTAGCTAGAACTTTGCCCTCTCCTTACATACCCCTATCATCTACTATCAGGCTTGTTCCCACGACAATCCATAAACTCAAACCATGCACGGGGCAATTCCTAATCATAAGTTTCATCCTCTCCCAAGATTGTGCAACATGTTCATGATCAAGTTGCTTAAAATTCATTATATCGTTCCTAAGGGAGATGATCTTAGCGGGCGGAAATTACTTGGAAATAAAAGCATCTTTACACTTATTCCATGAATCAATACTATTTTTAGGCAAAGATGAAAACTAAGTTTTAGCATGATCTAGTAGTGAGAATGGAAATAGCATCAATTTAACAATATCATTATCCACATCTTTCTTCTTTTGCGTATCACACAACTCAACGAAAGTATTTATATGGGATGCGACATCTTCATTAGCAAGGCCGAAAAATTGTTCTTTCATAACAAGGTTGAGCAAAGCGGCATTAATTTCATAAGATTCCGCACTAGTGGCGGGAGCAATCGGAGTACTAATAACATCATTATTATTAGTGTTGGAAAAGTCACACAACTTGGTATTCTCTTGAGTCATCGTGACAAAGCAAGGAATCAAGCACACAAGCAAGCAAAAAAGCAAACGAGAAGACGAACGAAAAATGGCGAAAGGTAAATCTTTTTGGTATTTTTTGAAAATTGTTTTAGAAGTGGGGGAGAGGAAAACGAGAGGCAAATGGCAAATAATGTAAATGCAAGAGTTGAGTTTGTGATGGGTACCTTGTATCTTTACTTTCTATGTATCTCCCCAGCAACGGCGCCATAAATCCTTCTTGCTACTTCTCGAGCATGTGTTGGTTTCCCGTGAAGAGGAACGGTTTGATGCAGAAAAGTAGATAAGTATTTCCCTTAGTTTTTGAGAACCAAGCTAGAAATCCAGTAGGAGATACAAGCGAATCACCAATAGATGTACCTGCACAAAGAATCAAACTCTTGCACCCACCGCTATAAAGGGGTTTTCAATCCCTTCACGGTTACTTGCAAGGATGAGATCTAATATAGATAGATATAATAGGATGCTTGAATAGAAAGTAAAACTAAAAGTAAAAATAATGCATCAAGTATTTTTGGTATTTTTGGTTTTAGATCTGAAAATATAATATGGAAAATAGACTCGGGGGCCATAGGTTTCACTAGATGGCTTCTCTCATGATGACAAGTATTACGGTGGGTGAACAAATTACTGTCGAGCAATCGATAGAAAAGCGAATAATTATGAAGATATCCAAGGCAATGATTATGCATATAGGAATCATGTCCGTGACAATTAGACCAAAACAATTCTGCATCTATTACTATTACTGCACACAACGACCGACTCCTACGTGCATCTAGAGTATTAAGTTCATGAAGAACAGAGTAACACATTAAGCAAGATGACGTGATGTAGAGGGCTAAAATCAAGCAATACTATGAAAACCCCATATTTTTACCCTTGATGGCAACAATACAACACATGCCTCGCTACCCCTACTTTGTCACTGGGTGAGGACACCGCAAGATTGAACCCAAAACTAAGCACTTCTCCTATTTCAAGAATTACCAATCTAGTTGGCCAAACCAAACCAATAACTTGAAGAGACTTGCAAAGATATGAAATCATGCATATAGGAATTCAGGAAAGACTCAAATAATATTCATGGATAATCTGAACATAAACCCACAATTCATCGGATCTCGACAAACAAACCACAAAAGAGTAGTACATCGGATAGATCTCCACGATTATCATGAAGACCATGGTATTGAGAAGCAAAGAGAGAGAAGAAGCCATCTAGCTACTAGCTATGGACCTGTAGGTCTGTGGTCAACTACTCACACATCATCGGAGGGGCAATGGAGTTGATGTAGATGCCCTCCGTGATCGAATCCCCCTCCGACAGATTTCCGGAAAAGGCTCCAAGATTGGATCTCTCGGGAATGGAGGATTCTTGCGGCAGAAAAGTGTATTTGTGGCTCGTTCTGATAATGATGGAATATTTGGGAATTTATAGGCCAAAGATTAGGGTTAGGGGAGTAGCCGTGGGCCCACAAGCCTGCCCGGCCCAGCCACCCCCTTGGCCATGCCCCTCGGGCTTGTGGCCCCATGGTGGCTCCTCTGCCTTGGTTCTCAAGTCTCCCAGATTCCTTTTGTTCCAGAAAAATTCCTTCCGAAGGTTTTATTTTGTTTGGACTCCATTTAATATTCCTTATCTGCGAAACTCAAAAACAAGGAAAAAATAGAAACTGGCACTAGGCTCTAGATTAATAGGTTAGTCCCAAAAATAAGATAAAATACATATTAATGCATATAAAACATCCAAAACAGATAATATAATAGCATGGAACAATCAAAAATTATAGAGCGTTGGAGACGTATCAGAAGGACATCATGCGGGAGATAGAACTGCTCACAAGGTATTGCAATCTGGTTTTTATTGGCATAATCTGTTCAAGGATCCTGTAAGTTTGTCTTGTCTTATGATGAATGTCAAAGAATTGGTAATATGCCTATGAATTATTCACTTGTTGTCGAACCATTTGACGTTTGGGATTTTGATTATATGGGACCTTTTCCTTCCTCTAACCTGGTACACTCATATTTTGGTTGCTATTGATTATGTCACTAAGTGGGTAGAAGCTATTCCTACTAGTAGTGCTGATCACCACACCTCCATTAAAATGCTTAAAGAAGTTATCTTCCCTAGGTTTGGAGTCCCCAGATACTTAATGACTGATGGTGGTTCACACTTTATCCATGATACTTTCGCAAGATGCTTGCTAATATGATGTTAACCATAGAATTGCATCACCCTATCATCCTCAATATAGTGGTCAAGTTGAACTTAGTAATAGAGAAATAAAATTAATATTAAAAAAAATTGTCAAGAGGTCTCGAAAGAATTGGTCTAAGAAACTAGATGATGCACTTTGGGCCTATAGAACGGTTTATAAAAATTATATGGGTATGTCTCCATAGAAAATGGTATATGGAAAAGCTTGTCATTAGCCTCTAGAATTAGAACATAAAAGATTTTGGGAAATTAAAGAACTCAACTATGATTTCAAACTTTTCGGTGAGAAGAGGCTATTTGATATTAGCTCACTAGATGAATGGAGAACCCAAGCCTATGAAAATGCCAAACTATTCAAAGAAAAAGTAATAAGGTGGCATGCCAAAAGAATCCAAAAGTGGGAATTCAAAATAGGAGACTATGTTCTTTTGTTCAACTCTCATTTTAGATTTTTTGCAGGTAAGCTTCTCTCCAAATGGGAAGGACCTTATATTATCGAAGAGGTTTATTGTTTTGGAGCTATCAAGATTAATAATGTTGAAGTTACTAACCTGAAGGTGGTCAATGGACAAAGAATTAAGCACTATATCTCAGAACTCTAAAAAAATAGGAGGCACATGAGACGATCTAGATCTTCATGGCTCCACCAAGCTCCTCCGAGGACAATGAAGCACCCTCAAGCCATTGAGATGCATGAGGGGGTGCTCCACATCTGCGATGTGCAGGAACCGAAGCGGATCAAAAGCATGGAGGCTAGGCTCGAGGCGGTGGAACAAGTCATCTTCAAGTTCCAAAGGATGGTGGAGCATGGACTTAGTGCTAATCACTCCATGATCACAGAATTCACACGTGATCAGATGTTGGATGGCCGGTCTGTGAAGGACACCATCTCCACCCTCAACGAGCAAATTAATTTTCTGCAAAGTCAAGTTTATGATCTTCAGAACCAAGTTTTTGAATATGAAGCAAGATTGAAAGGTATGAGTTTAGCTGCCAGTAGCAGGACTCAGGGGACTCTTGCGTCATCTTTTGATGGTGTGCCCTTGCCCTAGAAGCTGGAGGACAAACCTACTTCATCACCACCGCCTACTTCATCACCACCACCAAAGGAGACTTGAGCACATGGGTATGGGCACTCTCCTTGGCTTGAGCCAAGCTTGGGGGAGGTGCCCGAGTATAGTATCACCATCACATTTATTCACCTTTACCTATTTTAGTTCGATCTTTAGTTTCCTTTTGATTTAGTTGAATAAAAGTTTAGCATGGTCTATTTTCGTGTATTAGTTTCGTGGTCTATCTATCTTTGTAATCGAGTGAGAGTTATATAATAAAGTTCAGTTTAAGTTTTTGCTTCTCTACTTATGTTAATCTTATGGTGAGTAATGACATCACATAAGGAAAAGTATAAGTAGTAAAATTTATTGGAGATTGACAAACATAGCATTGGTCAATGATGCAATTCATGAAAGAATTAATAAGGGAAGATAAGATTCACATGCAAATACACTATCTTGGACATCTTTTATGATTGTCATCCCCCATTAAATATTATATGTCAAAATAGTTGATGTCGGACAAGGAAGACACCGTAATGATTTATGTTTGTTTATATCCACATAGAAGTTATATTGTCATAGATCCTTCAACATGTGCTTCTTTCTCAATATCTTTGCTAGCCAAAAATTCCGCACTAAGTAGAGATACTACTTGTGCATCCAAAAACCCAAACCCAAATTCATTCTTTGAGAGTCCACCATACCTACCTACAGATCGAGTCAGATCCTTCAAGTAAGTTGTCATCGGTGCAATAAGGCATTAAAAATTGCTTCTAAAAGTGTTTTGATCAATTAGTGTAAGAGAAAATTGAGCGCTATATGAGCTTATGATGGCAAAGTAATAAAAGTGACAGACTGCATAATAAAGGTTGCTATCATAGGGGTGAATATAGCGTGACATTATTTTACATTAAGGGATTGGGCATATAAATCAAAAAGCGCATGACAACCTCTGCTTCCGTTTGTGAAGGAACTATATTTTACTTTTATGTATTTACTTTCATGCAAGCATCATGTGGTGAGGAAAGATCTAGGCACATATATCCAGTTAGATGTGAGTGGGCATGAGTTATTATTGTTGACATCACCCTTGAGGTGAATACGTTGGGAGGCAAAACAATAAGCCCCTATCTTTCTATGTATCCAGTTAAAACTTTTTGCTCATGGGTATGTTGTGAGTGTTAGCAATCATAGAAGACTAAATGATGGTTGAGTATGTGGACTTGCCAAAAGGCTTCGACATGAGACCCTTCCTAAAAATATAATGAATTGTAGTTGCAAAGTTGGCTGCGAACATAGTTTGTTGGTTTTCAATAAGGTTTATGCTTTATACTTCTATGTTGTGATGAATTATTACTTGTTCATGAGAAGTTATATGATGAAAGTATATGAATAAGTTTTATGATAGAGTTTGTTGTTGTTATGATAATAAGCATGATGCTTCTATGTCCGTATTTTGCTTTTATCGACACCTGTCTCTCAAACCATGTGGACATGCTTTTCAATTTCAGCTTTTCGCTTGAGGACAAGCGAGGTCTAAGCTTGGGGGAGTTGATACGTCCATTTTGCATCATGATATCCTATTATTACTTTCTATGTTTTGTTGAATAACAATGATTTAGGGAGTGATTCTAATGACTTTTCTCTCATAATATGCAAGGTTTACACAAAGAGGGAGAATACTGGCAACTGTAATTCTGGACCTTAAAAAAGCACATCAGAGATACCTATTCTGCACATCTCCAATGGAGCTGAAACTTTATGAAGATTATTTTTGGAATTAATAAAAAATACTGGAGCAAAGAACTACCGGAGGGGGCACCCTGGTGGGCACAAGACACCAGGGCGCGCCATGCCCCCCCTAGGCGCGCCCTGGTGGGTTGTGCCCTCCATGGCCCACCTCTGGTGCCTATCTTATGGTATATTATATTTTTTTACCTAGAAAAATAAGGAGAGGACTTTCGGGATGGAGCGCCGCCGTCTCGAGGCGGAACTTGGGCAGGAGCACTTTTGCCCTCTAGCGGAGCGATTCCACCTGGGGAACTTCCCTTCCGGAGGGGGATATTGAAGTCATCGTCATCACCAACACCCCTCTCATCTTTGGGAGGCCACTCTCCATCAACATCTTCAACAAAACCATCTCCTCTCAAACCCTAGTTCATTTCTTGTGTTCAATCTTTGTACCGGAACCTTAGATTGGTACCTATGGGTGACTAGTAGTGTTGATTACTGATGTCTACTATGCAACTTTATTCTTATTGACTTTTTTGGGCCTCCAAGCACATAGTTTTGTAGGACAGTAGCAATTTTACCTCAAGTGGATGACCTAAGGATTATCAATCCATGGGAGGTGTAGGATGAAGATGGTCTCTCTCAAACAACCCTGCAATGAAATACAAGAATTCTCTCGTGTCCCCAACACACCCAATACAACGGCAAATTGTATAGGTGCACTAGTCCGGCGAAGAGATGGTGATACAAGTGCAATATGGATGGTAGATATAGGTTTTTGTAATCTGAAAATATAAAAACAGCAAGGTAGCAAGTAACAAAAGTGAGCACAAACGGTATTGCAATGCTTGAAAACAAGGCATAGGGTCCATACTTTCGCTAGTGCGATCTCTCAACAATTCTAATATAATTGGATCACATAACCATCCCTCAATGTGGAACGAAGAATCACTCCAAAGTTCTAATCTAGCGGAGAACATAAGAAGAAATTGTTTGTAGGGTACGAAACCACTTTAAAGTTATTCTTTCCGATTGATCTATCCAAGAGTTTGTATTAAGATAACACCAAGTTATCCTTTCCGATCAATATATCTAAGAGTTCGTACTATAATAACACCATATGATACACATCAACCAACTCTAATGTCACCTAGATACTCCAATGTCACCGCAAGTATCCATGAGGTAATTATACGATACACATCAAACAATTTCAGATTCATAATACTCAATCCAAAACAAAGAACCTCAAAGATTACCCCAAGATTTATATCAAATAAAGTAGGACAAGAACATGTATCAACCCCTATGCATAGATTACCCCAATGTCATCGCGGGAATCCGCAAGTTGAGTACCAAAACATATATCAAGTGAATCAATAGAACACCCCATTGTCACCACGGGTATCTACATGTAAGACATAACTCAAGTGTTCTCAAATCCAATATTCAATCCAACATAACGATATCTCAAAGGGAAATATTCAATTCATCACAACATGATAGCAAGGAAATAACATCATATGATCTGACTATATTAACAAAGCCCATGATACATCAAGATCATGACATCTCAAGAACACGAGAGAGAGAGAGAGATTGAACACATAGCTGCTAGTACATACCCTCAGCCCTGAGGGTCAACTACTCCCTCCTCGTCATGGCCTCCGGGATGATAAAGATGGCCATCGGAGATGATCTACCCTCTTTGACAGGGTACTGGAACACCTCCAGATTGGTTTTTCATCGATACAGAGGGTTGCGGCGGTGGAGCGAAGAGTCTAGGTTTATTTCTGATGGTTTCTATATTTATAGGATTTTTGAGCAACGATACACCAAGGCGAGCGGGGGGGGGGGGCTGGCTCGCCCTGGTGGGTTGTTCCCACCCCGTGACTCTTCTGGTCCTCCCACGAAGCGTCTAGTGCCTCTTTTGTTCCAAAAAAATCATCAAAAAGTTTTGGGCGATTCCGAGAATCTTCACAAAAAACAACACCATGGTAGTTCTGCTGAAAACATCGTCAGCCCGGGTTAGTTCTAAATAAATCATGTAAAGTGCATCAAAACCATAAAAAATATTGTAAACATAGGTGAATATGGCATGAATACTTCATAAATTATTGATACATTGGAGACGTATCAGCATCCCCAAGCTTAATTCCTGCTCGTCCTCGAGTAGGTAAATGGTAAAAGAACAAATTTATGAAGTGTGAATACTAGCATAATATATAAGTTTGATCATTGATAATTTCAGTCAATTTTCTAGCATCATAACCAACAACTTTTTCTCATAAAAATCATCATGATAGAGTAGCAACCAATTCACATGTTATGGTTCAAACAATGAATTCTCTTGAAACTTAACAACCTATGTTCTTAGTCACCAAACAATTGCAATTCAACTTATTCTCAACAAAGTCTAAGTAAGAGCTCCACAAACTCAATCATCATATAGTCTTGTATGATTGCTAGTACTCAAAGCATATTTTTAGAACAAATGGCATCCACCGAACACGGAGAAAGATAGGGGCTTAATGTTTCGCCTCCCAACTCATTTATCATAGAGATAATTGTTAACAATAATAAGTCATGATCAAATAAATTTGACTGGATATATGTGTTTGGATCTTTCCCCACCACCCGATGCTTGCAAACTAATAGTTTAGGTTGAAATGAGAATGCATACTATTGAATCTTGCATAAAAGTAAATACTGAAAGGTAAAAGATAGGCCCTTCACAGAGGGCAGCAGAGATTTGCATATGTGCAAGAGCTCAAAGCTTAAATCAGAGATACATATAATTTTGGGAGGTATACCCTTCCTGTCAATGTTATGACCAAGAGTTCCCAAGCAGTAAAAGTAAGGTTTACCCCCCTCCACCAACAAACATTATTGGGGGAGTTTTGTTTAATCATTTGCATTTTTCGGGACTTGGAATCCCTATTACCGCCCCTCTCGTGCAAGGACGTGTGAATAAACACTCATCATGAGAATAACCCGCTTAACATGGAAGATATTGATTGCCCCCCTGTCGCTTCATGAGCGGTCCAGGCACACAAAACAAATGCTCATTTGAAATTTTAGAGGTGGCACATGCAAATTTACTTGGAACAACAGGGTAGTACTGCATATAGGTAGATATAGTGGACTCTCATGGCAAGAAACTGGGTTTAAGGGTTTTTGGATGCACAATTCGTATCTCTAGTTAGTGCGAATTTTTGGCTATCAACAGATCCTAAGCAAACACCATAATTATTGCCTGTAGCACAACTGGACTGCCTCCCTTCAACTTGAAGAATCCAGTTCCTCCAGTATGTATTTTGTAACCTTGATCTAATTTCTTATTTTTCTTTATTTGGGACATCATACTTATTGCCCGGCTTATATCTTTGCAGGTTGGCTCTGATTTTTGGAAAGCCACTTACCAGTCTTTTGCTCCTTCCTCAAGCCAGATGAATGACCCGACAAGCTCAGGAGGGGAATCTGGGGTAGAGCTTGACTCGCTTGGCCATTTATTTATGAAACTTACTGATGCATCTTCTTCTTAGGATGACGCTAAAACCAGTCAAGCCGACAATATTGAGGTAATTTTGAATTCCTCCAACTCATCAGAAACATGCATCCCAAGGAGACCAAGCCGAGCCGTGAGGAAAGTTAAGTTTTCTCATCGAGACGCTCACTTAGACCCCAATTTTCTTTTGAAGAAAGCTCAACACGTCGGTCATTCAGAATGCAAGACACGAAGCAGCTCAGACGAGTTAGCGCTTGGCTTATCTCCTTAGCCGACTGCTTGAAGGCAACGCGTTGAGGTGCCAACTAGGCCAACTACTTCTCGCTCCTATGTTGGTCTTTTTAAACAGCCCGTTAGTCCTTAAAACTCACTTTATCAGGAATCTCCTCCCTCTTCTGACGATTCAACGATGACTAAACTTCCGACTTTTACTATCAACCGTGGGTAAGCTTCAACCCAAAGGGTGTTTGTACTTTTTTGTGGTTATAACTTTTGCTTATCCTTAGCTCAATGCTTTTCTTTCAAACTGTAGGGCCAAACCTTTTGCAAGCAAAAAGGTTGGCGAGTCAACTTTTGTTGCCACATATCACAATATTCCGCATCCACCACGAGACCAAATAACTCAAGTTGACCCTTCTGGTCAGGATAACCCAAATTTGGGAACTGGATCAGTCCCTAATGTGGAAATAACTCATGTTGAAGAGTTGGTCTTTATAGGGACGACAACTAAAAACTAAAATGTGTCCGACCCGACCCCTCAGCCGCCAAGTCCTCCTCATCCTGCAAGCCCTGTACCTACTACAGATGACGTTGTTCCATCCACCAACACTGGAAACACTGAAGTAGTCATTACAAAGGAGGCCTTCCAAGCTCGTGGTCCTTCAAGTACTTTGGCAAAGTTTGTGATGAAAAATGAGCCAGAGAATTTGGAGAATGGAAAAAACCAAGTTGGAGCTTCCCGATGTCTCTATTCTTAGTACTGAAGATGTGTACCAGCAATACCAGACCTGGCTATCTTGGAGATGGGAAATTGAGATGAACTTAGTCATCGTGCTGAGGGAAAAGTATGAGGTAACCTCTCCCTTTATTCTTTGTTAGCTCATATACTGTCTTTAGCCCCCAAGGACCATCTTAATATGAAAAGGGTGAGCTTATCCTTCAATGTTTTTTGCTTACAAGCCAGTATTGTAGCCCCCAAGTACTGGGTCATTATGAGGATAATGAGTCAGCACTTTATAGGCTTTGAGAAATTGGATGCTGATATAGCCTCCAAGGGCTGGGTCATTATGATAATAATGAGTCAGCACATTATAGGACTTTGCGAGATTGAACGTGGATGTAGCTCCCAAGGGTCGGCTTATCTTTGTGAGATAATCGGGTCTTGCTATTGTATGATGAAGAAAATGGTACATTAGCCCCCAAGTGCTATGTGGATTGCTCTCAACTGCATGGGACTTTGTAGGATAGAACCAACTTTGAATTGCTGTAGCCCCCAAGGGTCAAGTCATCTTACTGAGATTGCTTGAGGCTTGAGAAAAATTGTGTTTATGATGTTATATGTTTTGACAGGTCTCTTTAGAAGATGCAAAATCCATTACTCTCAAACTGCAGAAACAGTTAAAAGAAGAGAAAGGCTAAAGTGTGATGCAGAACTTTTGGCGGCTCGTTTTGAGAACTCTGCTCGCTAGGCAAATGATCTTCTTGAGTAGGCCAAGAACAAGTTTGAAGCGAAAAAAGCCGCCCTGCTGAAGCATGCTGAAGAAGCGGAAAATCAACTTGGTTCTGCTAATGAAGAGCACCGGACCCTCATGAAGCAGATAAATGATATGTTCACTGCTATCTTTGCTATGACTTGTGAAACTTTCCTTTGTCGTAAACTCCATGTTTTGATGATAGGCTAGCTCATTCTCTATTTTATCGTTGTTTGTAGGACGAAAGTGTCGTTGTTTTCTCACAACCGATGCTAGGGGGTGGCTAATCGAGGTAAGAGCAAGGCTGTCTTGGAGGATCCATGACGGGATAGGGTAGTAGCACGTGGTGGTTTACCCAGGTTCAGGGCTCTCCAGAGAGATAATACCCCTAATCCTGCATGTCTGGTGATATATGCAGTGTATCCGGTAGCGGTACAGAGTTGCTCCTGGAGCTGTCTTTAGGAGAGGAAGAAGGAGCTGTGAGAGCTCTTCCTCTATGCCTCACATGTGAGAGTGGGAGGGGAAAATGGGAGAATTAGAGAGAGCTCCCCATGTGTGTGTGCGTGTGTGAATGCCTTGATAGGCTTGGCTATGGGTGAGCTCCCGTGGTGCCTATTATAAAGGGAGGCCTAGGGGACAAGGGGTGTCCCACATGGCCTACTATCCAGTATTTGAGAAGACATGTCCGATGACGGATGATGCAGGCAATAGTGCACCACTATTGGAGATGACATGCGAGGTGATGCTCGATGTAGGCTACAATGCACCACTATTGGGGCGCAGCAAAGTGACGCATGAAACATCCTATAGTGTCTTCATGTCGTGTCTGAAGGGACGTGGTTGTTGACCTCGCGTAGCCGGCCGACTGGAGCAGCCGAAGGGGGTCGGAAGGAGCAACCGGCTGGCGCAGCCGGGGCCAACTGGACTTAGGAGCCAGCCAGAGCGGCCGGTTAGAGGGGCATTGGCCGCCCTGTTGTTTTAAAATGTTGAATCGCCTCCTTGAGACTACCCGGGGGTAATCCTCCTGACAGAAAGGATCATAACCTTGTGAGGCTACCAATTGAGAAGTTAAAGACGATCTTTACGTATGTAGAGCAACTGTTCACCGGCTCTGTCTTTGCCATCATGGTGAAAAACTTGAAATGCCCTCCTAGGAAGATTAAAGATACATTAAATCAGTTGTCGACTGTGTCATAATGGGTGACGAAGTTCCAGAAATCAGCTACTCGAGCTGGAGCTAACATGGCTCTTGCTCGTGCAAAATCATATCTGCCTGAGCTGGATCTGAACCTCTTAAAAGAAGGGTTTCCCGAATTTAAGCTGGACGAGTCAGAATTTTTGTAAGAAGACTATTGTATGAAGGAAACCCGCCCATTGGCGACTTTGATAGCTGATGAGCTGGACGTATCATGATTTCATCTTGCTTATTCGATGGATAACAAGCGCATCGATCCGCCAAAGGATCAACCTTTTGAACTGGTACTGCCTTGACATAAGACAACTTTTTCTCCTGATGTTGATGCCTTGGATATTTTTCCTCATGGGTCATCAAATTTTGAGTCCCTAAAATCAATCTGGTGGGTGCGTAAAGATAAACAAGATGACGAAGATGTGCCAACGGAATCAGACCTAAAGCAGCTAGCGTAGAAAATCGTAAGAAACATGCCAAAACGAAAAACCAACAAGCCGCCAATTAGGAATAGCCCCCATGTGTTTGGATAAAAAAAATTGATATTTTTTGTGGCTCCAATGATGAGCTTGTAATAGGGGTACTAAACATTCGATCTGCCTACCATGCCTTTGTGCACGTAACTTCCCAGTACTTTGTTGTATGGAAAGTTGGTAGTATGATATTGCTTGACGTCTTGAATTTACCATGAATCACCATTTCTCCGAGTTTCATATGATGTTTAAGGTGGAGACAATCCTTTGGTCCAATGAGCAGCTGCTTTTGATGGCTCTAAGCCAACAATATGAATGGACCCATCATAATCAACCAAAGTTTTTTTTGGTTATTTGATAGATGAAGTAGACAATTGGTCATAGTATGACTGCAATATTGATGTCTAGTACACAACCTTCTTCTTGTAGACTCGTGTTGGGCCTCTAAGGTAGAGTTTTGTAGGACAATGGCAATTTTCCCTCAAGTGGATGACCTAAGGTTTATCAATCCGCGGGAGGTGTAGGATGAACATGGTCTCTCTCAAACAACCCTGCAATCAAATAGCAAAGAGTCTCTTGTGTCCCCAACAGACCCAATACAATGGTAAATTGTATAGGTGCACTAGTTCAGCGAAGAGATGGTGATACAAGTGCAATATGGATGGTAGATATAGTTTTTTGTAATCTGAAAATTTAAAAACAGCAAGGTAACAAATAGTAAACAGCGAGCAAAATGTCGTATAAATGCTTGGAAACAAGGCCTAGGGTCCATACTTTCACTAGTGCAATTTCTCTCAACAATATTGGCATAGTTGAATCATATGTAAATACCTCTCGTGCGACAAAGAGTTCACTCCAAAGTCACAAATAGCAGAGAACTAATGAAGAAATTATTGTAGGGTACGATACCACCTCAAAGTTATCTTTTCTGATCAATCTTATGAGCTATCCCTATAAGTGTCACGAACAGCCCTAGAGTTTGTACTAAGACAACACCTTAAGATACACATCAACCAAAACCCTAATGTCACCTAGATACTCCAATGTCACCACAAGTACCCGTGGGCTTGATTATACGATATGCATCACATAATTTCAGATTCATCATGTTCAATCCAACACAAAGAACTTCAAAGAGTGCCCCAAAGTTTCTACCAGAACATCAAGATAAGAACGTGTGCCAACCCCTATGCATAGATTCCCAAGGTCACGGAACCCACAAGTCGATCAAAAAAACATACATCAAGTGTATCAATAGAACATCCCATTGTCACCACAGATATCCCATCGCAAGAGATACATCAAATGTTCTCAAATCCTTAAAGACTCAATCCGATAAGAAAACTTCAATGGGAAAACTCAATTCATGACAAGAAGATAGAGAGGGGAAAACTCCATATGATTTATCTATATCAATAAAGCTCGCGGTACATCAAGATCGTGTCATCTCAAGAACACGAGAGCGAGAGATCAAACACATAGCTACTAGTACATACCCTCAGCTCCGAGGGTGAACTACTCCCTCCTCATCATGGAGACTACCGAGATGATGAAGATGGCCTCCGATGATGGTTTCCCCCTCCGACAGGGTGTCGGAATAGGCTCCCAATTGGTTTTTCGTGGCTCTCGAGGTTTGCAGCAACATAACTCCCGATCTAGGTTCTGCCTTGGGTTTTTTGGTATTTATAGGAATTTATGGTGGTGGAAATAAGTCAGGATGGGCCATGAGGGAGTCACAAGCCCACAGGGCGCGCCCAGGGGGGTGGCCGCACCCCTGAGGCTTGTGACTGCCTCATCGCTCTTCTAGCCCAACTCCGATGCTCCATGGGTCTCTTTTTGTGCAAAAAAATCACCTTAAATTTTTATTCCGTTTGGATTCCGTTTGATATTCCTTTTTTTGTAAAACTCAAAAACATGAAAAAAATAGGAATTGGCACTAGGCTCTAGGTTAATAGGTTAGTCCCAAAAATAATATAAAGTTGTGCTAAAATGATTGTAAAACATCCAAGAATGATAATATAGTAGCATGAAACAAGCAAAAATTAGAGATACGTTGGAGACGTATCAAGTATCTTAACCAGGATTTAAGTTTTTTGAGCCAAGGAAAACAGATGGTAACCATGTACCTAAAAAACATAAACATGATATGTTGTGGGGACGCCGACCCATAAGTCGTGATCACCGAATGCACGTGTACAGTGATCCCAGAGATCAATGCTCACTGAACACACAGAAGCTGAAAAACAAGAGTCTTACATCCACATATAGCGCCTTACACAAATAAAGACCATGAAGGTCTAGTCTTACATAGATAGGGCCACACGGGCCAAACACTTAAATAGAACAAGCAGAGGAAATCTAGATCGAAAGCGTGAACCCATGCCATCAGCCTTAACCTACAGGCATTCTGACTGGGAAGCGTCCTAGTTTGCATGTTCGTCACCAACGAACTCCTCAACATACTCCCGTTCTTCCATGCATGGCCAATTAAATAACCCGTGGCAAGCCAATGAGTACTTTGGATGTACTCACAAGCAACCCAAGTTGTGGAACAAGGTAATAATGATGCATGATATAGCACTAAGCAGGTAATTTGCGGAAAGCTAGTTTTTAATGCAATGACATGATCAAGTAACTAGTAAGCATGCATCAAAAGCAGGCAGATATCCATAGGAAGAAGTTACAGATATCATCATAAGTAGGGGTTGAACACCTCATGTTCATTCATCATGCTAAGTCAACAGACTTAGTTCAATTCCCATGCTAAGTCATCGGACTTAGCTCATGTGACCTCCTTGTCATCATCACATCCATACTCACACCAAGTTTCACGAAAACAACCGGACGTGGCATAAGCAGCACTACCCAACTATCCTTGACCGTGGACATGGTTGTTCGAATAGTTTTACACTCTGGAGAGGTTGTACACTTTACCCACAAGACTCGGCGAACTTCCATGTCATCCATGACTCGCGGTATATAACATACCCGAGGTAATCACCCGAACAATGCCTTTCCCCTAGCGATACTAGACAAAGAGTCCACTCGATTGGTACCCAGCCCTCACGATGTACATCACACGAGCCTCTCTCTAATCGTACCATCCATGAGGGGACCAACGGTGTGCCCGGTGCCTGTGAAGACAGTGCATGATCGTACATACCGGTACGACCCCATATTGAGAGTGACCATGCCACTCCCGCCACTAGTAATGCGGGCTCCTTGCCAGTACCCACCAAGGTAATCAAGAAAGCCCTGTCCCATAAGGGGTATCGTGGTTGCGCATGTAAGGTTTGGATGGTCGACAAATCTTAAACCCTCCATTTTTGAAAATGGAACCTCAACTTGTTCCGGCACACCACTTCGTTCTCAAGTGGTCACCCAACTCATCATCATCTGAATCGGGCATTAGTGGCACCCGACGGGGTTTTCAAAAAGTCTTTTGATAGAATCACTTCCTTCCATCACTATGCATAAATCCCATCCCACTTGCGTAGAATCTACTAGCATCCTATCTACACCCTTCCCCATAACCCTCATAAGGTGGTAGGGTCATGCACGATGCAAGTGTCAATGGTGAAAGTTTCAGTAGTAACCCATCAGAGGGCACTTCTCCACATGATCAAATATGACGAAAGTAAAGTGCTATATGTCATGCAATGAAAATGGTTTCTTGACATGGTGAAAGGGCTGCTTGCCTGGCTCAACAAAGTCTCCGGGGTCTTCGAAGTCTTTGGGTCCAACTTCCTCGTCAACAGCGCAATCTATCATCGCGAATAAAAGTGATGAAATAAGCATCACACAAAAACAGCGCACACAAGCCATTATAAAAAATGCTACCCTACTCTAATAAATACTAGAGACTATAGTAAAAATGTTTGTTCAATATTTTGTTATGAATTTAAAAAAAAATCTATTAAACAGAGGCAGGTAATGCCAAATGTTTTTTTTAAATTAAAACAGTATATAAAATGTTTTCAAACATTTTTACAAATGGCATTAATAAATTCTAGGGAATATTCTAGGAATTTAGGTGCAAAAATTATTGTCATAGGATTTTTATTGGGCTTTGTGGGATTTTTGCAAATCCCACAGAAAAGGAAAAAGAAAAAGGCCACAAGGGACCCAGGCCAGAGGCGCCTAGTGGCTGGGCCGGCCCAGCTAGCCAGCCAGCCGGCCTCGCGCGCGGCCAGGTTCAAATCGGACGCGCAGGGCCCGACCGTCAGTGACCGCAAGGGGGGGGAGAGGGAGAGAGAGGCAGATAGGTGGGTCCCACCTATCGGATCCTTCTCCCACCTCGGGGCAGAGAGGGGAGAGGCTCACCGGCGACGGCACGGGGCACGGCGATGGCAGGCGATGGTGGGAACGGGCTCGGGGAGGAGTCACCGTTCCAAGGGAGGTCGAAGGGAAGCCGGAGGTGGCCGGAGACTCCAGCGGCGAGCACCCATGGCGAAGGAGGTTTCGGGAGGTGGTCGTCGGGGCTGCTTCAAGCTGCAAAAGGATGAGGAGAAGGGGGAAACACGTTAGGAGGGCAAGGGAGGACCAACGGGAAAGAAATGGGGACCGAAGGGGGCAGCTACCAGGAGATCAGTGGCAAGGTCGCGGCGGCGGTCCTCGGTTCGATCCCGAGCACAGGGGCTTCGGGAGGTCTTCAGGGGCCCGAGATCTCCGGGAGATCCTCGTGGCATCGGGCCTCATGAGACACAAGGACGCCCTCCATGAGGCGCTGGTGAGTAGCCCCTGCATTCATGAGGCCGAAGGGCATCTAGACGTAGTTGCAGGGGAAGCCCCCGCTTCGTTCGACACGCGCTAGACAGAAGAGTTCCTATGCCGAAGCCCTGTTGAGGTCCGGGAAGTTGATGCAGATGCGCAACCTGCCGTCAGGGACGGCTGCCGCGCTGGGTGGCGCTGCACGGTGCTCGCCGCGCAGAGCCTCTGCCTTCAGAAGCTCCCTAATTGCGTTGGTGATGAACTCTCTTGCACCTGGCGCCTGACGCCTTGCTTCTTGCTTGCGGGGGCGTACGTTGAAGCATGCCTCCGAGTGGGGCCCGAGCACCCCCCCTCGCCGCATCGGTCAGGTCGGTAGCTTTCTAGGTGGAAGCCCCCGAGCCTGCCCTAAGGGAGGAGTCGGGCGTGCCTTCCCATGTGAGAGGGAGTGGCTCCCCAGCGGCGGACGTTGGGCCTATAGCGCCAGCGGTGGTGGTCCCAGCCCCCTGGCGGCTTTTGGGGAGGAGATGCTTCTGCTTCTTGCGGGTGTCCTCGGGAGGCATGACATCGCCCTCATCGTTAGAGTTTTCGGCCCCCATGGCCTGGTGCTGGAAATATGCCCTAGAGGCAATAATAAATTATTTATTATTATATTTCCTTGTTTGTGATAATCGTTTATTATCCATGCTATAATTATATTGATTGGAAACTAAATACATGTGTGGGTATATAGACAACACTGTGTCCCTTGTATGCCTCTAGTTGACTAGCTCATTGATCAAAGATGGCTAAGGTTTCCTAGCCATGAACATGATATTTGATAACGGGATCACATCATTAGGATAATGATGTGATGGACAAGACCCAAACTATAAACGTAGCATATGATCGTGTTAGTTTATTGCTATAGTTTTCTGCATGTCAAGTACCAGTTCCTATGACCATGAGAGCATGCAACTCACTGACACCGGAGGAGTACCTTGTCTGTATCAAATGTTGCAACGTAACTGGGTGACTATAAAGGTGCTCTATAGGTATCTCCGAGGGTGTCTGTTCAGTTGGCATGGATCAAGACTGGCATTTGTTACTCCGTGTGATGGAGAGGTATCTCAAGGCCCACTCGGTAATACAACATCACAATAAGCCTTGCAAGCAATGTGACTAAAGTGTTAGCCATGGGATCTTGTATTACAGAACGAGTAAAGAGACTTGTCGGTAACGAGATTGAACTAGGTATAGAGATACCTACGGTGAATCTCGGGCAAGTAACATACCGAAGAACAAAGGGAACATCATATGAGATTAACTGAATCCTTGGCATAGAGGTTCAACCGATAAGATCTTCGTAGAATATGTAGGAACCAATATGGCATCCAGGTCCC